>CM054114.1:174111007-175402257 GCA_028673005.1 Tanypteryx hageni
CATGAGCGATGTCATTCGAACCGTTATGTGGCGCTATGGTAGCAGGATAAAATAATTCTCCCAATTTCCGATATCGTAAACGCCCCGCGTAAAAAAAAAATAACCAGCCGCATTAGTCATGGACATAACGAGAGTTTTCGGCCTCGGCGATTTAACACGCTCCCCGAATAAGCTGTTTTTTATACGCGAGAAAAAACGTCGCGGCGATATCGCCTTTCCCTCCAATTTTTTAAAAATTTTACTCTAAAAAATGCAAACAGCTTGACCGTGAATGAATCATTTGCGTTTTAGAAGGGATGGGGAATGTGAGAGGGAAGGAGGGAGGGAAGTAACGCCAGCGAAAAATTTGCATAAAAGTTCGAAAAGTGCTTGTACGGACGTTTCGTCCCATCTTTCGCATACATTCCTCCCGGGGCACGCGAAATCGATTCCACGTCCTCTCACGCTCAGTGATGCCGCAAGAGTACACGAAAACGATCCTTCCCCCGCATCTGACCCTCTTCCACTTCCAGCTGTCCATTTTCGTCTTCTCTCTCCAGTGGCGGATTTACGCCTTCTGGGGGGCCCTGGCGCTAAGCAGTCGGGGGGGGGGGGGCTGCAATCCAAATACCTATGTAGAGAAACTGCTCCTAACGGCTGCCCTCTTTTGTGACACCTCTTAGTGATCGTTTTTCTATGGAGTCATACAGAGGTTCCACTGATTTTTATATTGAGACATTTAATATTTTTGTCATTATATACACGAAATTGTTTTCGGGGCCCCTTAATTCAAGGGGCACCAGGCGGGCGACAATTGCGACCCCGCTTAAATCCGCCAGTCTCTCCCTTTCTCTCTCCTTAACTCTGTCTCTCTCATTCGACAGCCGTTCCCTCTCTTTTTTGATTCAGCTCGCGTTGCCTTGGCATTTCTTGCCAGGAACCGGGAGTTTTTTTGCGCTGACCGAAGGATCACAATCTGTGATGCTAGATGCGGAGTATGAATGAGAAGGAAGAGGAGAGGGTAAAGGGGAGAGAGAAGAAGAGGGGTTTTTTGAAGGACGAGGTAGTAGAATGGATTGAAAGGTGGGTTTGAAGAGTAGGAAGGAGTGGTGGATGCCATTGGATAAGGAAGAGAGTGAGTGAGAGGAGATACGGTTGAAGAAATGAAGGGTTGTAAGATTGATGTTCGTGTTTATTTGGACGGGATGGTGGCTAGAAAATCTCTTTCTTTGTATTAGATATTCTCGCATTTATTGAATAAAAATTAGTCATACCTTTTGAACGAATGTATGTGGTTTTAGTAGGATAAGTGATATCATCACTTAATTGTGTTATATGTCATGTCATTTGGATTCGAAATTTGCTACTTATGTGAAAGTCTATGATGAAAAGTCATTTTAATTACAGTTCAAAATTAAACACTTATGAAATACTGCTAATTTAACTTTTTAAATAATAGACGAAATCCATGAATTCAAATTTTCTATGTTCAAGGCCAGCTATAATCCAAATTCTCCTTAAGTAAGGTATAATTGATTTCAATGATTTTGTTTTCACTGTAATTATAATGAAAATGACCCCCCCCAGGATAAATTTAGAAAACTAACAATCTACATACAAAATGTTTCAATTTATGATTTTAAGGATAAACATGTGTAAATTAAAAATGTTATCACAGCCATTTAAAATTTTAGAATTTATATTTACTTATTTTTTAGTTCACCTGCAGCAGAAAGCAAATGAAGTACATTTTGACTAATACAAGAACCAAACTCTCTTGAGCAATATTCGTAACTAAACCTAGAATGATGTTCTAGATTGTTTTTTCAAACAAAGATGAAAAATAGAATTCAAATATGTAATTTAGAACATATTACTAAAACTGCTTGAAAAGTGGATAAAATATTATATTGCAATTACTATATTACATTCTCTCCATTACAAAGACATAAATAAACTATCTATAACTTGGCCCCAATATCAATTTTCTTCTCCTAAGATCCTATCTCTTTAACTCTCACTTTTGATATCGTTATCATCAATTTTTCCAAGAAATAAGCGTGGAATTGCATTACAAAAATGCGGATGGATACAGAAAAATATAAGACTTGAACATAAACACCTTTGATGCCCCTTTTCATTTATTAACCTGCCGCAGGCACTAAGAAACTGGAGAAAAAAAGTATAATTCTCCTCCGGAGATTTTTAGCATTCAATTAATTTTCATCGCTTGAACCGAGGAAATTACAAACGGTTATTCCGTGAAAGGTGGAAGGGTTGGGAGTTTGCGTAAGAAGCGGATTCACCGGGAAAGTCGTCGAAGAAAGAAAGACGGAACATAAAGATGAGAGAGATGGGGATAGATAGAGACAGAGGAAAAAGATCGAGGAAGAGGGGGATGTGGAAAAAGCGAGAATGATGGTGATTTATAGAGAGAGGGAGTGATAGAAAGAGAGAGAGAGAGTTAGAAGACTGGGAGAGAGAGGCTGAGAGAGTGATAGTGTTGTAGATGGATTGATTGATTAGTTTGTTCCTTTATTGGCGACGTAAGGCCCTGTTGGGCATCTCTTCCACTTAAACTCAAATGTCACTAATTCCAAAATTACATTAAATAGCGTAAATAACAGAGGTAAAGAAAAGACAAATAGAAAACAAGAGGAAGAGAAACAAGTAAAAACAATACCTAAAGATTAAAAAGAGTAGGTCTCAGTAAGATCGTGATAGATAGAAGATTGAGAGAGAGAGAGAGTTTTAGCGAGAAAGTGATGAGGGGAGTTAAAGACAGAGATTGAGAGAGATTGAGAGAGAGTGATAGAGAAAGAGTGAAAGAGCGAGTGATAGAGAGAGTGATATATAGAGGTAGAGAGTGATAGGGAAAGAGTGAAAGAGCAAGCGATAGAGAGAGTGATATATAGAGAGATATAGAGTGATAGGGAAAGATTGATAGAGAAAGAGTGATAGAGATTGATGAAGAGAGCGATAAGGAAAGTGAGAGGGGTGATTAGGAAGAAAGAGAGAGAAGGAAAGACGAGAGAGAGGTGAGGAAGTGTTGAGAGAGAGAGAGGGAGTATAAGAGGGAGGTGAATGGGAGGGGGAGGACGCATCCCGGGGAGAGTGAGAGGGCGCGAAAGTAGGTTTTTCCAGAAGGTATGAGAAGAAAAGAGGAAGCAAGAGAAAACGAGCCGGTGCGTAGAAAGATGATGGTGATGCGAGATGAGTTATAATTGTTTCAGAGTTTGAGAGAAGACGGTGAAGCCCAGCAGACAGGAATTTGGACGGGTGATAATTACAAGGAAAAGGTATCTCCCTCTTAATTGAATGGTGTCCGCGCGGAACCCCGTCTTTATCCCTCCACATCCCCCTATTCACTCCAACTTTCTCATCTCCGCTTATTTTCACATCTTCCGTTTTCGTCTTTTTCTCCTTTTCTATTCGCTGTTTTGTCTTTGTTATCGTCTCTCTCTCTCTCTCTATCTCGACTTCTTCCAGGCCCCAAATATCATCCTATTCCTTTTTCTTTCTTTTCTACCGTCATTATATTTGTCTCCTATTCCTTATTCATCCATTTCTCCTGTGTACTTTTTCATAAGATTTAGTGTCACAATGACTTTATTCGAATTTTCTTTCATTTCATCATACATAATTTTCATTCACCGCCAGTTTTCTCATTCATGTTCAATCTTCTTCAATTCTTTAAAGAATCTCCACAATGCTTCCTTTCATGCCTGGCCTTTGTTCCATTTTCGGTTTCACCGTCCAAAAGTCCCTTGGAATTATGATGAAAAGTTCACAAAATTAAATTTCATTCTTCGTTTTTTTCTTCAATTTTGCTTTAATGGCAGTACAACTTGGAAATTCTCAGTGTAATCGATCAAAAATCGAACATTTGCTTTTAGATTGTTGTTTAGTTTTGCCCTTCTCATATACGAAGTAATAGAGAAGTGTTGTTTACGCGAAGTGCATTCGACTCCGAAATGTTGATGAATCTGGGCGTTTCATGTGCCCCGGGTCAGAAAAAGTGATTTTAGCGATTCCATTTGTTTTTTGTCTGTGCGCGGCCAGAGAAATCTGATACAATTTCGCGTTTGTTTAGGATATTGCCCAAAGCGGAAACCTTGTCGAAACAAACCATGTAACGTAGCTATTCACTCAGAAAGGTTTGAATGGATTTTGATAAAAATTCCTCCAGTCATATAGATTATTGTCATTAAAGTATTAATTAAGGCGTGATCCTCGAAGACTGACCCAATAGCTTCTAGTTTCGTTAAACCACACAACGAATTATACGCTCAGCAACGACCGAGCTCTGCCTAGTAATAGTAGGAGCATTGTTGCTACGAGTCAAGACCGCGCGCCGTAACCAATGGCATTATTCTTTGTCGACTGAGCGCAAGGATATGAGACAATTTGTGAAATTTACGTTGCCCCGATTTTTACCTTCTATATAATACAAGCTGATTTCCCTGCAGAAGTTCTTTTTGCCCAATCTCATTCTTTCCTTCCCCTTCCCTAATCGCCGCACGTAAGGGGTTCCCTCTATTCCTCTTCTCGTCTTTCATTCTGCCAACTAGCGGTGCACGCTTTTAATCGAATCCTAGACTCAAATCATGTTTCATCGCAGAAGCCAGACGAGTGAGCCGGTTCGCTCACTAAATTGCTTTCGCTGATGTGTGGCAGGATGGAAAACGGGTTCTCACGGTTAAAAAGTGGAGATGCGGGAGAGATTAATTGAGATGCCAGAACTCGCGAATAACAAAAAGAACGGCTTTCTTAGGAGGGGAAGAACTGGCAGGTTTCGGGACCAGTGCTTCGTACGATTCGCAATTTTTTTTGTATGTTGGCTTTAATTCGTCCTTGCCAAAGAATGAGAAATTCTGAAGAATGAAATCTTCTCGAATATCATGGGGGACACGATGACTACGTTTTCCCAGATTCCCTTATTTATTTTGGTGCAAACTGTAAAAAGTCTCATTCCTTTGGCGATGTTTGCGATGATTTCATGCAGGTCCGCAATGGAAAAGTTAAGTCTGTAGTTTAATTGTTTAATTAGGGAGACATGCGGGTTACCATCTTGAAATTTCCGCATACAATATTAAATTTAGAATTTATGCCGATTTTTAGCTGTTTCGTTTCCAACGCCAAACTTTGTTCTGTCCATCCATACGCGTTCGTTCTCCAGTTCTACTAAACGGATTTTAATGATATTTGGTATTTAGGAGTTGTGGCTAAAGGCAATAAGAAAATGGTATAAATAGTTCACATAACTCAATCAGGAGTGCCACTTTACTTGAAACAATAAACTAACTTTTCCTCATCTCTCCTAAAAAACTAGTCATATAAAAAAATTATCAAATAAAATTTGCAGAACTATCCAAACAATATATTTTTCCAATACATCATTATCGTAGGAGTAACCGTTATCCATAAAATAAAACAAAGTCTTATTTCTCTGTGAACTTCGATAAGTTCATGCCCGGATACATAATTTTTGTCAACGTAAATAATATTCACAGCACATAAGTGAAGTAAATAAGTTCTGTTATAATTACAAAAATACATTTTATATCATTAGGTATGCATGCAGCATTTTTTAAGCGGATGGAAATGGATTATCTAGGACGACGAAAAGAACGTAAACGTAATCACCGCAATTACTCAATCCAATTGAGGTATGTTTTAGATAATTTTCAATCGTATGACTGATTTTAACTGATTAGAAAATAAATCCGTAAATATAAATTCAATAATTCGCTGTAATAATTTCTGATATATCGTTTTGCAGTATTTAGCCATTAAATTGACGGGAATACGTTTATTAATGCATCATCTTAGGGAGGGAAGAAATTTTCGGTACACAGAGAGATAGATAATTGGGCCGTGGCGTTTAACTGTATTTCCGTGTGCTTTCGTTCAAATTATATCGTTAAGTTTCGGATATTCCATCGCACGAATCGCGTCTATTTTTAAAACACTGTACATTTTCTTAACTTGTTTATTTATTGAGGATTTTTCAGATATCCAAGGTATAGAACAATGAAGGAAATATTAGTATTGGAGTAAAATAATCCCATATATTACATAAAAACACCACCATCCAATAAAGTACTATAGAAATTAAACAAAAAAATAAGTGTTAAATTTTCTGAGTAATCATGGATTAATTTCGCAGAGTTTCTCCCTCAACGGGAGATTTTGTTAATTTTAGCATTATTCAGGGTGTTGTTTTCGTAATGATTTGATCGAAAGAAAATGATATATTAAGGATTCAGCATTTTCCTCATAAACTAAGATTTTCTGTTATGGGCTTTCAAATTTTCACCAATAGCATGAAGTATATAATTTTACTCATTCGCACTCACTGAACATCGATACTGAGGTGATAAAATAATGTAATGATCTTCTTTTTATATCGCTCTGAGAGATTCAGCAAGAACTGTAATTCTGCATAATATGATTAGCTTAAATGGCTTAATTGTTTATTAAATATACTCCAAAATACTGTAAAGAACTTTACATAGAAAATATAGCTCAAATTGCAGCCTTATAAAATCTTGAAAACGATAGGGGTTGTAAGACAGCATTAACTTTAAAAAATATATAACGTGTATCTCTAAAATATTTTTTAAATCCGACCGAATGCATAGGCGTTGTAACCCGCGAAAAATGTACTCAGGACGAACAGCGTTAAAATAAAAAAATCGCTGAGAATAAGAAAGCGCCGTGAATGTTCCTGTTTTGTATTTGAATATAGCGTAAAGCGTCTCATGTTATGATCTTTAATATGTACAAAATAAATAATGATAATTCATTTGAAGTCGAAAAAGAACGTGGATTTATTTCTTACGGATTTTTGAGTGCTTACCTGTATGTACATACATAAGAAAATACTGAGATATATTCTCACAGGATGAAATTTAAGAGCTGGTGTGGGGATGGAAAGAGAGAGAGAGAGAGGCAGAGATGACGAATTTCCAATTCTAGGAACAGGTTCGGGGGAGGGAGAGATAGGGAAACCGTAAGAGCGGGAGCTCACGATTAATATTTTCTTTTCATTCTATGAGAGACCGTGAGAGATTGGTTTACCAAAAGCCTTTGATGGTACAAGGAAAAAGAGGGATGGTTTCTCTCCCCTTTTTGGTTCTTTCTTTATCATTTTCGCCGCCTCCTCTCTTTGAGCTGGCGGTTAGGGAGAGGAGAGTGGTTAAGGGCGGGAGATGGAGGAAAGCAAATGAACGTCAGTTGCGAGATGGAAATGCGATGTTCGTTTTTTTTCCTCCCCCGCACAAAATATAAGACATATTGAAGACGTGAATTTTTTAAAGCGATGAGATTGGACGATGAGAACTGCCCGAAAAATGTACAACACGGAGAAGGGTACCTAGAGAAGAACGTTTCTTCTCTCTCTCATCGGTTTATAGTTTCAATCGTACATATGTTCTAGTGTTGGAAATCTTCCCTAATCTTGTTTAATATTTTATCAAAACATATTTTTTTGCCTTCGTGTATTTTTTAGGAGTCATTTTTTACGACGCCCGTGGGAGTTTTTGATTTAAATGTCTTGAGTGTCATCTGTTAAAATTTGTCTTAAGACTTCAGAAAATGGAAATAAAAACGCGCGAGACCGGGGATGTGGTAAATGTTTCGGCGCAAATGGAATCAAGCGAGGCGTTTTCTCATTCCTACCAGTAAAGTCGTCGTCCAAGGTTTATGTCCCCTAAGAGATCAGTTTTATTCCAGTCGTAGTCCTTTGAGATATTTAACGGTATTCTTGAGCAAGAGAAAAGAATGTTTCAGAACAGAGATGCTAGACGTGTGTGGTACTATTGCTGGGCCGTGGAATTGCTCTGTTACGCGTCAGTGATTAAAAAGTAAATTAAAATCCAAATTGGTTTCAATGACTGTACCTGGAATCTAAAACTGTTGCTAGTTAAAAACCGATTATTTCTGACTGTATATATGTGATTGTTATTAGCTGTTTGAAGATATTATGTTCTAGTTAGTAGGTTGTGATTACATTAATTTTTGTTGGGTGTTCTCTGAGGAAAGAATTAGGACAATATACTTTACACAAACTTTCTTATAACCGTACGCCTCTACACCACACGATAATACCACTGAATACATGAAGGCTAGGTCGTTAACTTGGTTTGACCCGTAGCAAATATATTGCTTCTGTTAGTGGGGAGATATTGGGCGTAAAAACTCAGTGTTGTAATTTCATTAGACGCTAAGACATATGTATTGCTAGATATTGCTTATATATTGCCTTTTACATCGTTAAGCTTTATGAATGGACAAATTATATTAAAAGTCAATGAAACCTGTTTCGAAGATTCCTATAGGTAATTTTTAAAAATAATTAAGAAAAAACTACCATTCATTTTTGGGCGATATGCTTTGTTTTAATATGGGATTTATTTGTATAAATTAATTATTATTTATTTATTTGTATAAATTAATGCTGTTATCATAAACTGCGAAATTCACTGCCATATACAACCGCGCGCAGACGATAGATTACAGACTGAAGGAATTGTAAATTCCATTTTCTGATAGTCTAACTAAGACGCGTATAAACCTTCATCTCGAATTAAAAATTTCATGGGATCGCAATTGTTTCTCCATATAATTCATATACGAGAAAGTAAAAAGGTCGGAAAATAATGATCTAGAACAGAGATCCCCAATCCGCGGTTCGCGGGCCAAATGCGGCCCCAGAGAACACTCTATGCGGCCCGCAAAGCTATGATGAAAAAGTGCTCGGTAAAATTTGATATAGACAATTTCATATTTTTACAGTACAATTATCGTATCAAAACCATTTCTGGTGGATCTTTAAAACTATTAAATTATTTTGACTTGATATTGTAACTTCTAATGTAAGCACTCATCCGGCTCGCCGAAACTCTTATGACTTCCAATGTGGCCCTCCAAAGCTTTCACACCGACGAATGCGGTTGGGCTCCACTGGTTTAGAACAAAAACATTCTTTAAAAAATCGAATGATAACTCTTGTTGCTACGAAGAACAACATTTCTCGACAACTTCAATCGTCTTTAGCACGAATGCTAAGGAAGGCAGAGGAGATAGCGGAAAGGTGAGAAGTAAGCGTTCTTCCTTTACGCATTCGCTTTCCTTGAGGTATGCGTCTCGGTGGTCGCAGAGTTTGAGAAAACTGCGAAGTGTGGACGCGGAAAGGAGAGGGACGAGAAGGGAGAGACCGAGAGAGACAGAGAGAGAGAAAACAGGACGTTTAGAATTGGAAACGGCACTTGAGACGAGCATTTTCGGCGACTTCGTTGACGCCTACTAAAGAGGGCGCTCAAAAGCAATGGTCGTTTCCAAGGAAATCTGACGCTCCGCCAGAGGGAAAGCAAATAGTAATTCCCGGATGGGAGCCAAGAATTTTCGGAGAGTAATTCCTAAGAGGAAGAGAGAGAGAGAGAGTCGGGGAGAAATTGAGAGAGGGGGTGAGAGGAGTAGGAGAGAAAGGAATAGTCCAAAAAGCATTGCGGAGTATTCTCACGTATGCAGAAAACAATAAGTCTTCTTTATGAGCGCTGATGGTACGATCGTTAGGGCATTGTAATGGCGCGAAATCATCAAGAGGGCGCTAAGGCTAGAGTGGCGAAGTACTTAACCGTATGCCCTCTCGTATTCTCTTCCCTACTAATCCTTCCTCATACCGCGAATTCGGAGCGAATTTCGACGCAAATATCGTGCTAAAAACTTCCTACGCCCAAGATCCATTCGAGGTTCAAAACTATCTTTTTTATAGCTCTGAGATTTATCGCGGGATTTTTTATTTATGTCTTTTTGTCGCTCGAAAGATAGATGGCGGGGCGTAAGGTGCATTACGGTAAGGAAATGTCTTCGTACGTGTTTTTTTTGTCCGAAAGGATTTGGGTGCAGTTGTCGTAGGAAGTTTTTGCTCCTTAAAGATTTCCCTCCCTTTCGCTCCATGTGGTACCGAGACTATCTTCGGATTTTTTGTCGTCCTTAACTCCGCCCGATGTGTTTTTGTTTTGGTTCCAGCGCGCATGCAATCTAAGTAAAAGTAAGAAATTCTAACGGATTGGTATGTTTTTTCTTGTGGGAAGGAGCGTTTAAGACCCTTCCAAATGCTGCCGTATTAAAACTTGTCGCTTCGAGTGTTTTCTGTGTACGCTGCACTCAAAACTCTTACATAGAGACGAAATAACACGACAAATGGGAATCGCCAAATAACATTTTTATCGCTTGCAACGTCGCTGTTGAGGAATTCCTTGAAATTGCAGGAAGAGAATGATCCATGTTTTACAGGATTGATTCTAATCGACGACATGATGAAGTGCGTTTGGATAAAGTAATGCGATGTTTATGCTTTGTACTCGTGAAAGTTAACTCAAATGTGGGATATTAGATAAAGAATTCTAGTTTCTTTTCCAAAATTAATTTGCCTACAGAATCGTATTGATGCTAATTTTTGTGCCTGCCAGAAATGTTTTCATGAATACATTCTATAGAGCCCTTTTGTACAACAAGATCATTGATTTTGACTTAATGCTCCCGAAATGGCCTTTTCATAGGTAGCAAAATAATGTATCCATGTTCAATGTAAAAACTATAAAGCTATCTCTAAGATTCAATATCATTTATTTATTTAGTTTTTCCTAAAGGTTTATATCTTAAATCTAACATAAAAGTCAGGAATTCATTTGGTTGATTTAAAAAACGCATTAATTTTGTTTCTCTGCAATTAATGGAAAGATAAACGAGTGCATATTGCGATATCTGAACCAAAGGCTTTGATGACAAACCAAATAAAGATTGATATACCGCAAAATGTTCGGAGAGATATTAGAAAACGCCATTTATCATATTTGTCTCAGACATATTTCGGCAACTGAAGTTAAAATTTTGTTACAATGCGCTTAACGTCACCAGTAAATACTTACTACATCTATGGAAATGATTCTTCAGCGATTCCGAAAAAAAATTTCATGAGACATTTTTCGCCATTTGCTTCATTAAACGAGAATTGTAGTTTAACATCATGAAAAATGTGCTAGGAAGTGAGTGTTTTCAGTAACGCGTACACATGCAAACACACGCCAAACACAGATCGCCTCTTATAACAACCCTCTGTTAGCTAACGGTAAAAGAAGAATTGAGCCTTTTATTTCCCTTCTTCCTCATCTTCATCTTCCCTCGAATTGCCGGTATGAACAATTAATATTTCCATTCACTCCCATTGTACAAATATTCAGTGTTTCATCAAAATTTTTCCGTTCCGTTCCAATTCGGAAATGAATATTTTCCTGAGGAAATAATATCCCGTTGGAGGAAAATGCGACCGACCCAAAAAACAAGAGCGCATCGGGCATTTTAAATTCCGTCGGATTTTTTTCCTTATCATTATCGCGCGGATTGAAAGTTTTTCGTCTTTTTCTGTCGATGGCGATATTTTTAGTCTCTCTCTCTCTCCCTCTCACTCCCTCCAATTCCCCACTCTTTCTCTCTCATTCAATCCATTTTTGTCTCCCTGATTCGATCCTTTTTATTTTTCGAGAGAGAGAGAGAGAGTAGAAGGATAAAAGCGGCCAGTTACTCCATTCATCCCACCAAAAACACTCCCAATCCAGCTCTCATCTGCACCACCCCTCGATTTCCTTTCATCGGTTCCACTCTCCCCTTTTAACACTTTTCCTTACTATTTCGTCATCCACCCTCCCCTCTCCTTAAACCCCATTATTCCATCCTTCAGTCTTTTCGCCAATTTTCTTCTTTATCTCATGTTTCTCCTTCTCTCCTTCACTTCCACCACTCACCCTCTCTCCTCTTGCTTCTCTCTCTCTCTCTTTCTCTCTCCATCCCTCTCTTTCTCTCTCTCTTTCTCTCTCTCCGTACTCTTCCTCGGATCCAATTAGTTTTAATTCCCGGCGATAATGAGTTTCACCCGCAAGACTACAGAAAATGGGGAGGGGTTTGCTTGGGGGTAAGAAGGGGTGAGGGCTGGGGGGAGGAAGGGGGAATGTTTTGGAAGGGCGAGGGAAGAAGGGTGTTGGAAGGCAAAAGGGAAGGGTGCAATATTTCCAAGGAAAAACCAGGGACTAAGCATCCACGGACCACAACGATAATGGCTGTTTTTATGGGCGTGCTCACCCCTCTTCCCCTCATTTTCCCCTTCCTCTCCTCCAACTCCCTCTCCCTCCCGCCCACTCTTACCCTCATTCTCCCCTTCCTCTCCTCCAACTCCCTCCCCTCATCCTCCCCTTCCTCCCCCTCTCCCTCCGACCCTCCCTCCCCCTCTTCCCCTTCCTCTCCTCTCTTTCCTATTTTCTCTTCCCCTTCCCCTCTTCCCCCTTTCATTTTATTCCCTCTTTTGAGCCTCCCACTCTTTCTCTCATCTTATTTTCTCATTCTTTTTAACGTCTCTTTGCTTTCCTCGCGACACGGAAAGGGAAAAATCTACTTTTCTTGAATAATCCAGCAAAAAGAAACGGGGAAAGTTGAACAATCTCCGCCCATTTATTTATTCTCGTTTATCTTTCCTTCCTCTTACTTTTTTTTGGTCGGTGTAATTTTTCACATTTTTTTAAAAAGTCAAATCACGTCCTCCCTAATTACATCTCAGTCTTCATCCTGATATAATCTCTTCTTCCTCTCCGAGATTTTTTAAAAATTGTTCTAGGTTTTTTTTTAAAGTAACGGATCGATCTCTTTTGGTTGGCTTGTTTGTTTTTCTTGCTTTTTGAAAAGGTCCTTTTTTCGCCGAGACCTGAGTTTTTTTGTTATTCGAATAACGCGGCTTCGTGCCTCATCAACGTCGTTTGAAATAAAAAATTGGTAGGATATCACAACGCATTTGATCACTTCAGTTTTGATGTCATTCTTTTTAGGCTTGGGTTGCGTTCTGTGTCGGCGTAATAACTCGAATGGACGCCTCATTTTATAAATATCCGAATGAACTCGCTCCTGATTAAATGCGGTACGATTTAATTTAATAACTTTTAGACGAAGCGTTTGCTTTCAACAGTATTCATTTTGGGAATAATTTTGAAAATAATTTTGTTATGTAGAACTTTTGCTGAAAGCAAAAATAAAATTTTGAAACCAATTATTAATAGGGGCAACTTCTAGGTTTGTGGATCCAGGAAAAGAGCTAACAGAGCTTCACCCTTAGGGTCGAAGGGGCTCTTATCACAGAAAGAGCCTTGTAATAAACAAAAGCTAGGTAATGCATAAAGCAAAGTGCGATTGGGTAGAGAATATGATTTTCAAATACATCTTTCCTATTATGTTCAATTTGTGTTAGTTCGTGTTAAGAGCCACCAAATCTATCCACCATTAAACTTTTACTTCCAAGCGGTTAGCTTTATTTTTAACAATCTATGGTAAAACTCTGAATATTAGTTTTTTCGACCATTGCCATAATCAGCTATCCTGCTTAAGATTTGGTAGTTTTATTTGTCATTGCAATTAAAAGCGCATTTACTATTTTCTCAACTCATCAATTAAACGACTAGTTGCAGTTTTGATTACCCTGTTCTCTACACTCGTGTCGTTTTCGTGCCAAACCTATGAAGTCAGACTTTAATATTTGCGTGGTTCTGTTGATGTTTCCATCCGAAATTCTCTCCCTAATGAGAATGAGGGTGCATCTGAATGGCGCGCATGTTTAAAGTCACGTTTGCGGAAACTAGAAAAGAGGGTTGACGCGTTAGTGCCCGTCAATGCGTATTTGCGGTTGACTTGGTCGACCGGATTCGTTATCAGGCCATGTCACAGATTAACTCTCTCCCGTATCTCGTAACCATGGCGACCACCGCGACCCGCGAGAAAAACTGATTGCAGCTTCTGCTCGATGAAATACGTGCTCCAAGTTGCCATCTTGAATAGGCCTAAAATTAATTCATAAAATAAAAGTCTCCGAGGAAAAAAAATTAGAATGTTCATAGATTTTGTTTCACTAACGAATATGGCTATATATATATATATATATATATATATATATATATATATATATATATATATATATATATATATGTATATGTATATATATATTGATAACAGGTAACTTTAAGGGGAAGAAACCGACCCCTAAAGAATGATAAAGCGACTTCCAAATCAACAACATAAAGATATATAGATAGAAGATATATAGATATGCTTTTTATAAAAAAATTTCTTTCTCTCTTTCAAATGGAATTTCAAATTTAACGATGTGTTGCATGGACAAATTAATAACTGATTAATTACAAAATTATGAACTTTATAGAAAATATAATAATTACGTGATTAAGGCGAAACAAGGTGGCATAGAGAAGACATTTTTGAAAAATGTCATTAAGATAATTTCCTTTTGCTTGATTATAATATTCCACGAGGTTGATTAGCCAGAAATAAACATCCTTTTGCTTGAATTTTAATTGAGTGAAAAGACATTTCAAATTGAATCATTAATTTGTACGATTCTTAATCGAATTGTTTGTTTTTAAAATATAATGATAGGTATACCAATGCATCGTGACTTCGATAGATTTTAGCAAGATATTTGCTCTGTTATCACTAATTCATCCAATAATTACGGTCTGGTGACGCAAAATTATGATTCAACATTGCCGAATACCATTATTATCGACACATTCCTGGAAAATATTTTTTATTTCCATATTCCTAGTTAAATATACATAAATATTGTGATTATGTGATTCGAACTAGAGGAAACATTTTATTTTTTATGGACTGTAAAGTTTTCTCTTAAATGTAGCATTTTGAGGATTAAATACTACTGCTAAAAATTTGGCAAGTGAACATGTTTTTGATACTATCATCTTCTTCCTTCCACAGTCGCGCTACTAACTCCGACGGCGTAGGTTGTAGCAACAGCAGCACCAGCAACGGAAGCGACCTAAACCGTATCTCTGGCCTTTCGGTGTGGCTGAGCGTCCTTCTAGGAGGTCTTTCAATGCTTGCCAAGGAAACGGGTGTCACAGTGATGGTCGTCAACTTGGCGTACGACCTCTACCGCTCATGGCCATTTATTAAAAGGTGAGCAAAACGATGGAATATTTTTTGTCTATGAGATAATTTTCAGTTGTTCTATAATCGATATATTTGTGAAGCAACCAGCTGAATCTAATATACAAAAATGAATGTGTATATATATGTATGTTTGTATCATCCTTATACGTTTTAGACCGTTGAAGCTTTCGAATTCATAAGGTTCCACGGGCCACCCTATGGACAAAAGGAAGAACTTGGTCTAGGTTTGCAAACCGTGGGGTCTCATATACCCTCTGGGGTCAACAAAATACTATTTCCATAAGAATGCATGGGAAATGTTGTGGAGAAACCCCAAAATTCCATGCAGCCCTTCACTGATGTGGATATAAATATACCTAAATATTAACATACGATCACGAAAAATAGCTTATTTTACGCATGAAAAACTGAATATTTTAATTATGTTTACGTTTTGCCGTATTGCATGTTAAATGCTCGAAATTATCCTTAAAGCGAAAACTTTATTAACATTTTCCAGGCGGCAACAAAACTAAATTTCTTAATTGTTGTCCTTTTCAAAGGGAGATAGCCACTTAAAGATAAATGCAAGGAAATTCCACGCCGTGGCGAGCCGTAGAAAAAGAATAGCTAACGCCAAGATAAAGGGTGCAAATTTATTAAACATAGTCTATGAATACTTTTAAAGTGAGTCAAATGATTTTTAAGGAATATTATTATATTAATATATATAACATTGTTATCTTTGAGAAATAACATTGAAAGATTTATCGCAACATAAATCGATACATCTACTTGGGTACATTTGTTTGGTAACCAAGATGTTTATTGTTCACGTTTTGGCTAATAGTATTGACATAATCCACATAATTGTATTGCTTCTTTAAAGGCTTCGGTGCATCTATCCATGTGAATATTAAGCAAGACGTTAATGCGTAAATATATTAATGGTATAACTTTACAATACAATAGATCAAATTAAAAGTTAATGTAAAAATAGCTTGCGTAATTAAGGAATGGGGAACGAAAATTCAGGGCTTATGGTGCACTCGGAGTAATTTCTATTTTAATAAAACTGCTCGATTATGCCAAATATTCTTGGAAAAGCAGTCTGCCTTGATTATATGATGGATTCGCCATTAAAATACACCCACTAAAAATTTTCAATGGTTTCTTTAGGTGGTAGTTAAAATTCCGTGTGAACCTCTTCTCCGAATAACACATTTGAGAAATTTGGGGCACCGACAGCGCGGGGCCCCGAGAAATAAAAATCATTTGCTGCTTAAGAGAGAATTCTTTCCCGAGCGAAGCCGCGTAACTCCAGCATTATGCTGAATTTAAGTTGAATATTTGGTCGAATGCGAACATAAATTTAAAAATTCCAATATATTTTTGTATTACTATATATAAATTCATATCCACAAGCCTCCACTGTAAAACTTTATTAGTTTGGTTTATATGGAAAATTTTATTTTTTATGAGATATTAGTTATTAATAATTTTGAAAAGGCGATCGATCACTTGGACTTGGTAATTAAAATATGAGTTTATTAAATCTATTTTAACAGATTCACTATTCTCCATCCTATTTAAAAAAGGTAAAAACATGAAATGACTCTTAATACGACAACAAACTCCCAGGGTGCTTCCGACTTAAGGCCATCCTTGTCTTGTTTCCGATTTCCCATTTACTTTTCCTCCACCTTTCGTTCAGAAGGATCTCCTCCTTAAATCCTTCCCACGCTTTTTTTACTACCAATTTCTCGACTACACTCTCTAACAACCCACCGAAAATCTTCCACTAAATCTCTTCGGCTATTTCTTACACTTTAAACCTTCGCATCCTACTTTCACTTTTGTCTTGCCCTGGGAAAACCGCCTTTTCTCTCTCTCTCACTCCCAACCATCGCACTACTACATACCACAGTTCTTTTGTAATAAAGTCTGTAAATTTCTGGAACTCCATCCCAGGGTCCATATGTAGTGCTGCTTCTTAGGATAGGTTTACAAATAACCTCAATAAGTATTTATTGAATAATTGCAACCGCGATCCATTCAACATAAAGTAATTTTCCACATCATTATTTAAATTTATGTATAGATGCATTTATAACCTTCTACGTTCTAAATTTCGCTCTTCGCCTTTGTGCGTTATGAAAATATATAATTATACCTCTGTCATGTGATGTGATTCATTTACTCTTTATATAGTATTTATTTGATTATGTGAACACGTTATATAAAAGCAGGTAATCATTGTACCAACTTAAGAGTACATATATACTTTTATGTAATCGAGCCGCTCCTCTATTCAATATGTTAACTTTATTTTTGTCAGTATGTAAACTTTTTCTTTCAACTGCTGTGTGTCCTTAAAAGCCGCTGGCCTAGGATAATAAATATATATTTATCTTATCTATTATTTGCTCTCTCTATTGATCTCTCTCATTCTCTCTGTCTTTCTCTATCTCTTGTTCTCTCTCTCATTCTCTCTCTCTCGTTCTCTCTCTCTCTCTCGTTCTCTCTCTCTCTCGTTCTCTCTCTCTCTCGTTCTCTCTCTCTCGTTCTCTCTCTCTCTCGTTCGCTCTCTCTCTCTATGTGCTATGTATTATTCTATATATTTCATGACGAGGGGTTAGGTGGAAGATGGGACTTTTTAATCTCAATCTCGCCCCAAATAAAGACCACATCAATCAATCAATCTCTAGTTCTCTCTCTCTTTCGTTCTTTCTCTCGTGCTCTATTTCTTTCTCTCACTCCTCCTTTCTCTTTCCTCCCTTTATTCTAAACTCGTTCTCAATTTTCCCTACTCCATGAAATCCCTCATCCTATTTTTTAAACCTATTTGATCATACTTTTCGCTCACTATTTTGTTTTCTTTCCTCTCTCTTTCAACAGGACCATAGTGGAGATACGCTGGAACGAGGAGACCCTATTATTTTCGAGGAGGGCTGCAAAGGTTCTAATATCGGTGAGTAATTGGGAGAATGGGTGGGGCAAAAATACTCGAATCATGTAATATTTTCAAATCGGCTTATAAAGAGATGATATTGCTGCAACTAACGGGTTCGAGTAAGTATGTACATAGGAAGGGGCAAGCAACGGAGGAAAAGGCTTTAAGAGGAAAGACACAGATATTGATATGACTTTTACGGAATTGAAGGCGATTAGAGGAAAAGGGAAATTTTTACAATTACAAAGATATTCCGCCGGTGGCTTTTGCTTGGTAAATTTGCATGCCTATTTTTTCGCGTTAAATACGAAGGAAAGAGTAATACCTGTTCCGAAGGCTGGGCTGTTATGATTGTGCTGATCGCGGGTATGACTAAACGATTATTGGTTGTTTAATTTTGTTTTACCACGATAAACCTCTATCGACTTATATGAGGGAAATGAGACTAAGGTGAAAAATTAACATTTTCAATTATTTTTTTTTTAATTCTTTAAAACAAATTCCTACGATTTATTTATTTATTTATTTATTATCAATAGAGTCCAAATACAGCACGAAGCCAATTACAGTGGACGACATAACAACATTAATTAAATATTAACAAAATAACAATAATGAATTAATGTAACAACAAAAACAAAATGGTGATTAAAAACATGAACGAATGGGGATGAAAGGGCATTATGCAGTGGTATTAGCGAAGGGGTCAGTGTTGGGGAAGCGTTTAAGCAGGCTATTGTAGGAACTGGGAAGGCGGAATAGAAAGGAGCACTGAGTGAGCGAGAGGCGGGGGGCGGGACAGTGGAACAGGTCGTTTAACCGAGTGGTACGGGGGGGACCCTTAGAGGAAAGAGTGAGTCAAGATCGGGAGACCTGTATTTTCCGTTTAGTATTTTGGTAAAAAAGTTTCGGTCGTTTTTAGAAAGACGAACCTTTAACGTTGGAATATTAAGAAAATTTTGTGTGTGGCGGAGTGTGCAGTTACGAAGGGGGAGATGGCGATAGCGAACTACGGATAGAAAGAAGTTAAAGGGACGATCGAGACGTTTGAGGGCGGAAGTAGAAGCCGTGCACCAAATTGGGGAGCAATAATAAAAAATGGGAAGAATGCAGGAAAAAAAGAAGGCGCGGAGTAGCGCGGTTTCCCATCCTTTTCATTGTGGCAAGCACAGAGTTGTATCCTAGAATATCATGCGAGCATCTGGTTGTATAATACAACGTCATGCAAGCACCATTATACCTTTGCCAAAAATAGAAATAGCCGTGACGAAAATAATACTAACGACCGGTTCACTTATAATGTTCTTAAATAAGTTTAGAGGGATCTCAGCAAATTAAATTAAGATCCTGGTGCTGAGAACACGAACTTTAAGCATCGATGTAGAGCACAGATTGCCAAAGAGCACAATAAAGCAGTCAGAGGTCACAACGGTGTTCGAGAGCACAAGGTTTGAGACCCCCTTTTAACCCTCGCCACCTCCATTGGGGTCTTTTTTGACCACAGAAACAAGAAAATTCAAATAACTTTTTTCTATTGACATATTCCTTTGATGTTTGATGAATGCATAAAGAGAGCTTTGTAGCTTATGTAGCCATCATTTTTTTGTCATCCCTTAGCTTGAAATAAAAATAAAAATATTTTTTCTGCCTGTGGTTTTACATGAGCACTGATAGAAGTAGATAATATTTTTTCTGATTATGGGAGTACTAATAACTCCTAAATTCATTTACCCTTGGATTATTATCTTATATATAATTCTGTAAGCCGTATTTTTGCAATTGAAATTGTGAGAGAACGGTAGCTTTTAAAGACGCGTACAAGGGCTCATTTGAAAGGCTACAGCTGTGTGGAGCGGGAAAAATTATTGAGAGTAAAGAAATCTATATAAAAATGTCCCGGGTTCGACTCAAGTTGGTGATTTCAATTTCCCATAAGATAATACGTAAAAGTCAATTTTTTGCTTTGCAGACTTTTACTCTTTTGCAAATTAAAATTAGAAATATTCAGGCCTGGACTATTTTAAAGAAAACTAATGAAGTTTCTTATTCTTATCGTTACATTTCGCTTAAGATTCGAAATCGCTCTAGTTATAAGTTTTAATCATATTTATTGGAAAATTTTAAGTTTTTTAACGATATGTTGCCTTGCCGACCGTGTCATTGCTAAAACTCGAAATTGTATTGTCGTCTCAACACTTATACTATATGCGTAAGGAAAGCGTGCTTTGAATGTTTTAATACGTGAGACTCAAAGATGGCTCAAAAAACTTTTGGCGTAAACTGAAAGAAAGTTAAAACTACCACTTGTTTTTGGCTGGAGTTTTAACTTTCCTTTAATACGTGAGAGACAAGGGGGAGAGGAAAAAAGAAGGAGAGAGACAGGGGAAGAGAGAGGGAATGAGAGAGGAGATAGAGGTAGGGAGTGAACCTAAGCCGTGTTAAAATTTAGACAGGTTTCATCTAAATATCGGTAAGTTGCCCATAAGATAACACGTAAATATCAATTTTCTTAGTATGCAAGTCTTTACTCTTTAGTATTTTAAATTACTTTTGATTATCCTACGAATCTAGGAGTTGAACCAAAAGCCGCATATAAGAATGAAAATTAATTTTTCTGTCGTATATTTCCGTATATGCTTTGAATCAATGTCTATTTAAGTCTTTAACGTAAAAATTCGAATTTTAGTCGATACCTTGGTATCGATAAACTATACGGCGGTAACTTAAATAAATATGTTATTAGTCATTGATGCTGTGTTGATGAGTGTTTATAATTAAAATTTTGTGATTTAAATTCTCGTACTTCTTAAAGAGCATTTTCTGCTAAGGTAGAAAGTTTTGTATAAAAGAGTAGAGAATAATATTTATAATTAATATTTATATTATTGCTAAAATTTAGACTGAAGTTTCATCTATATATCGGTAAGATACCCATAATATAAGACGTAATTGAAATTGTGATAGAACGGTAGCACTTCGAGATGCGTATAAGGGTTCATTCGAAAGCTTACAGCTGTGTGGGCCCGAAAAAATTATTGAGTAAAGAAACATGAGAAATAGAAATGGAAGAAGAAGAATTAAATACTTGATAGTAATCAATTATGTATTGAAACATCGAATTAAGCTGTTATTTTTTTATTTACACTTTTATTCTGTTATAGTTATTATCTTTTCTTTATCTTGTTTTTTATTTTTTATTGTATTTTGTATGTATTGTTTAATTATTATAATTATATAATATTTATAAATGAAATTATGATTATTTAAAATATAATAATTTATTAATTTGTTCCCCTCAGTTTCTTGCAGCATTAGCTGCAATAAGCCACTAGTTACTTCGATTTACAATGTATGCGTTGGCAGCACTGTTAGCAGCCGAAACCCCCTCTTTGTTTTATTTGTGACGGTAATATCCAATTTAAAAGTGTAGTTTTTCATTGTGTACCCATCATTCACCACTAATAGTAATACATATGCAATAGAAATTTTTTAAATAGGATCAAAAATGGCCCCATGGAGATAAGACGTGATTTTTTAAAGGGAGGTGGCGAGGGTTAAAGCTTCTTTTCCACGCTTTTTTGTCTTTATTCAACTTTCTTCGCTTACCTTCCTCTCTTCAAATATATACCTTCCTAATCAATTATCTCGCTCTCCCTATTTGTCTTTACCTCGCATATCTTCCCCGCTCCTCATACCTGATAACCCTCCCCGTTTCATCTTTCCTTTAATTCTATTCCTATAACGAAAAATTTGGCTTTTGTTTATCGGTAAAAATGCGCTTCTGAAAATTTTCCCGTCGATAGGAGGAGAACGTTAAAAAAAGACGTACATATTCCGTCGAGGCGGAGAACGAAATGATATTTTGACGAGCTATTGATGTATACGATGGCGTGAGGAGAGAAAAGGGACCGTGTTTATGAAAATTTCGCCGGAACGATCTAGAGCGTATATGAAATTTTAATACGGTTTCAGAAAAAAACGCTTGATCGATGGATTCTGTTGCGTAACGCAGTAAGAAGTTCATTTTTCATCGCTTGATGGGAAATTTCCCGTGCTACGCCCTCATGAGTTAGAAAACTCCCAAAGAGCCATTGGATTCTTATTAGTAAGGTATCGCGTACGAATTCTTCAGTTTTGTTGACACATTCTGGTTAATTATTCAGAATTTACCGAGATTAATAATTTCTATTCTTGCTCTGGATCGATTATCGCTACTCGTCGAACTTTCGCAATTGTTATTTGAATATATTCTTTTTATTATAATCCCAAAAGTTTAGTACATCGATAGATATATAGATAGATGAATTTTAATGCAAAAATAATTTCAATCTTCTGGTATATTGTGATATTTATTAACTGCTAGAAGGGAACCGTTCAGAAATAATGTGACTGCATTTCAATTGTCATTAATATTTCTCCTAAAGTAATTTCATTGAATATGTAGTTTAGATAGTTCTATCTTTTATGAAATTAACTATAGGTAAATCTCTTGATTTATTTTAGATCGAGGACTTGATTGAAGGTGATTGCCTGCATATGTCTGTGCGCATTAAAACCGACAACAAAATCCTTTCCTTCCGTGAAGTCTCCAACGAGAGATTGTAGATTTCTAATTCCGTACTCTCTAACCGATGTGTCGCGGAACATCGTTGTGGAAAATATTTTTAAAATATTTATACTTTGCGATTTATTATTTTGTGCCGTTTCAGCTGCTAGTAACTGAAACAAAACAGCTTTTTAATTCGTGGATTAGCGGTTTTTATCGTCGGGGTTTTTATAATACAACTGAAATAATAAAACGATTTTAAAATGCAACTTTTAGCAAGTATTTTATCCGTCCATGTGGGAAGGATGATTATTTTTATTCATTTTCATTGACTACTGATTGGTAAAAATCATACCTCGTGATCTCATGCAATTTTATTCGGTGTGCCGCTAGGACCGAGTGAACCCGTATGTATGCTGTGAAATTTGAAAGGCTGCGCAACACTGCGCTAACGCACGGTTACAGTTCTCACACTTTTCTGGCAAATTCATCGATCGCTGTAGTTGCGATTATCGACCTACATTTACACCTAAAACGAAGTTTGAAAAACAGTTGGCTCCACTATTCGTAAAGCACTTTTTTATAACAGTTTTATATGCTCAAATCACCAAATGTTTCTCAAAAACCGTCAAAACCGAAGTTTTGCGGGGTCGATCTCGACAAAAATACGGTTTATTCAAAGCGCCGTCGAAGTTTCGAAGGAGGGAAAGTATTTTTCCAGGCGTAGCTGTTACATTTAAAAGGGGAATCTCCCATTACTCTCAATTCCTCGGATCGGAATTCCGCCTACGGACGTCGTCGAGTGACGTCACTCTGTTCGAGCCCATCCGAGCGTTCGCGAGATGCGGAGGCTATCCGCATTCGGTGATGGATTTTTTCGAATGAAAATGGTTGCGACGAACGAGCGCCTGATGTTCGCATCGTTTAGCTGGAAACCTCGAATAAAAAGTTTAAATCCCACGGCTCGCGTATTTCGGGGTTCATTCGCTTTGCGGAATATCTAAAAAGGGTTCGGAAGGATCGGTGGAATTTTTTAGAGTGAATTTTGCCTGGATCTGCAAAAGCGTAGGTCTTACGCCGATGAATTTTAAGATGATTCTGAAGTGCAACTTTTAGATAAAGGAGTTTATTTATGCATTTAATGTTTCAGAGTTATTTGCACTTTTATTTGTTTGGAAATTTGTCGATCGTTAACTTAATGCCAGATGATGAAAAAGGTATAGGTAAAGATGTAATGCTGTATTTTCTTAAAAAAACAATGAAGTGACAGTTTATCCCGAGGATATTTTTAAGCAAAAATCTCCTACCTCTTTTGCATTGGGAGTGAACCTTATTCTTGTTCAATATTTCTCTAATATTTATTGTCATATTTTCTATTGGCATGTTATCTAGTTTTTCATATTTAAAATTTTACTGTATTTGCGCTATACTAGTTCTGTATTGTAATATTATTATTACTAGCATTAATATTCCGGCGTACTCTTCAACACCTTATATTCATTCCAAATACTATTATTGTAATGGCCCATTGTTCCGCCCTGTTTTCGTTAAATATTACGACTTATTATAGATGTGACCTTTTAGAAAAATTTTAGAAGAGTCAGCATTAGTGATTGAAATTTTTCAATCTGCATATAATTCATCGAAGAGATTAATGAAAATAGAATTTTTTAGAAAAAAGGATATTGATGGCATTCAATAGGCATTTTAAGATATCTTTGTAAAGCAAATAAATTGTATCATTTGGGTTAATACTATTACAGGATCTAGAATCCGCAACTTTTTCAAAAGTTACATAATATCTATTAACGATTAATTAATTAATTTTAAGTCGTATTCTGAATTATTTATTTTATTATTTATTCTTTTAGTTTACATTTCAAGAAGACTGTAACCCTGGTAATGAGGAATTGTTAGAAAATATATGAAAAAGATCAAACACATATTATATAAAATGCTAAAACATACAATATCCAATAAACATCTAAAATATATAAAACTAGCCAATATGCCCGTCAAAATGACGGAATTAATTATTCCGCAAATTAAATCAACAATTTCAAAATGTTTAATTTTTTTATTAATTTCAAATTTCATTATGAACTATATTTTTTGTGAAATATTTTCCTAGATCTAATTTTACTTGTTGCATGTCCTGCAAAATCATGATTTTAGTTTTAGATTTTGAATTGCTCAAAGCCGTGTATAACTGACCATGGGCGAATACTGGTTCTGGAAGGAATATACCCACTTTATCGAACGTTTTACCTTGGCTTTTGTTTATTGTTATGACAAACGGTAATAGAGATTCCCTTGAAGCTAACACAATTCTTGGAATGAAAACGCGGTCACATTTATTTGTTCCGGTTAGTAGTACCGCATCTATAAAATGTTGATGAAGGTTTTGGGCCATCAAACTCGTTCCGTTGCACAATCCTTTTTTTGGATTCAATTTTCGCAAGAGCATAGTAATGGATCCAACTTTTAATATTAGGTCATGTGGTGGCATTCCTGATGGCATTAACGTGTACAAAAATTCTGGTATGTAATTTGTTTGCTCCTCGGAGCTGTCGGTCATAATAAATTCTGCTCTTTAATAATTTTTTAATTCGCCTGGAATCAATTCCAAAATTTCATTATTTAGGCCGAGACAAACATTATTTTTCGTTGTGAGAATAATGTTTTTGAAAAGCGTATCCTTTAAATTAATTTGCTCACCGTAAGTAGATTTAATGATTTATTCGTGTTCGATCTTCGATTCTGGTATTTCTGTGATATCAGTAGCCAACCCAAAATTATTTGTTAGTTTACTATCTCCAACTTCTAATATCCATCGATTATAGTCACTTTTTTGTTCCTATGCGCATGTTATCTTTCAGTTCCAACTTAACAAAATGTGACCATAGTTTGCAGCTTTTTATGCGAGATTCAACTATTTGCGTTTTAGTTCCTTTTACAACGACTGGAAGAGTTTGCGTAAAGTGTCCTCCAGCAGGGGTTTTGCTCCAATTAGGTTCATATTTTGCATTATTTCCTTTAATAATAAATCAGTGGAATGTAAAGAATGCCGGGCCATCATAGTGGCTTCATCATTTATTATGTATTGATTGATTCATTTCTTCCGCTTCTGTTGAATTTAGTTTCATATTTGACACTGTTTCCAAAATATGCGCAGGCAATTTGAATCCACTGTGTACAATTTTTTTCCATTCGACAATATTGCAGCAATACCTGTCGTTGCAAATGGTAGCACAATTTTACCATTGCCTCTGACAAATGTCATTAAAGCATTGTATAAATATGTTTTACCGGAACCACCAGGTTCTCCAAATAAAAACATCGCTGAATACAATTTTCATCATCAACAGCATTTATAATGGTATAAAATGCAAATTTTTGCAATTTATTGAAATTTTGTATTTTTTGCGCTTCTGAAGCCTCTGTGACTGGATCAAATATGGGTCCGTAATTGTCAAGCAATGGGCCAGGATTTGGTAATATAAAAACTGATTTTTTTACTGTGAGTTAATAAAACACTTTCAATGTCAAATAATGCCTTGTTGATTGCTGTGGATTCAATGTTTGATCAAATGTAATCAGTTATCATGTCTTCAAGAAACGTTTACCACAGCATTTTGGGATCTTTGGGATGACAGAATAAACAAATAAAAGCAAACGTTTGCCTTCATTGTGGTGGCATTTGTACAACAGTTGCTTCTTCCATGCGTTTTTGCCATTCATTATCGTCTTCTAATAAATTTCTTTACTGAGCTGCTTTTTGAAAAATGTAACAAATTATTCCATTTACCGTGTGAAGATCTTAAAAAATTTTTGCACCAGGTACATGTAGAAGAAGTAATCTTAAATAAAAACGCTCCCCAGCTTTCGGATCTACTGAATATATCCTTGGGATAATTTTAGTAGAACCATGTTGTCTTTTCTTCCATTTATAATTTGTAAATACATAATGATATGGCATTTCCGTGTCAAGATATTCATGTGCTGTTGAATCAAGTTGATTGAGTTCGAACCAAGCAAGCAAAGGTAGTATCTTTTGAATCTAATCTTTCTCGAGCATTTCTTTCTAAACCATTTCTTTCTAAATCATTTCTTTCTAAACACTTTGCTCGAGAGGAAGATGGACTGCCAAACGTATGATATTGTGCGATCTGCCATGCATTTTATATTCTAATGACTGCCACATCGATTTCCCTGAGCTAGAAATAAATTAGAGATTATACATTGTAATCTCTATTTCGTTTCTTAGTGTTCCATTCATAGATTAATCATAAATAGAGAAAACATTAATAGGTAAATTTATTTTTAGACAAAATTGACTATAATTTAATAAAATAAGAAAGCGATTTGGTTTTTATGTCAAATTTTATAGATATAATATAGTAGACGAAAAAAATAGGTGATATAGCAGTAGGGCATTAGTAGTAGATCTAACGTCATGGAACCATTGTATACGCATCTGGTCTGGTGCATTTGCTATCGTTAGACTAATCCTTGATTTGAAAATATTCCAATAGGAGTGACAATATACTGCGAGATAAGATAGATGACTATTCAAAAAAAATTTGATGTTTAAAAAAAGGGAAGAGTTTCGGAGAAATTTCTTTCGTTTGCTCTGCTTTCTGAGCTTAGCGGCAATGACTTGACCATTCCAAAAATCTTCATATCTCATATTTGTTCTCGCGAAAAATTGCGTCCTTTATTCACCTTGCTCCTCTTCTTCACTCTCTGATCATCTACTCATTTTGCTCTCTTCTCCTGCGTCGTACGTATAAGTTCCAACCGATCATCACCACTTCCTCTCTTCATATTCCTTTCTTCTCTTTATCTACGGCGTCCGGGCCAACTCCTCCCCATCCTCTTTTCTACCTTCTATTCTCTCCCTATTCTTTTCCCCCTCTTATTTTCCCTCTCTTATTTTCCCTCTCCTTTATCCCCCTCCTCTTTTCTCCCTCCTTCTTTCCCCTTCCTCTTTTCTCCCTCTTTTCCCCCTCTTTTTCCTCCTCTCTTTTCCTCCTCTCTTTTCCCCCTTCTCTTTTCCCCTTTCTCTTTTCCCATTCCTTTTTTCCCTTCCACTTTTCCCCTTCGTCTTTTCCCCCTTCTGTTATCCTCTTTCCCCATTCTGTTTTCCACTTTTCCCCCTTCCTCTTTCTTCTTCCTCTTTTCCCATTTCTCTTTTCACATTCCTCTTTTCCCCTCCTCTTTCCTCCTCTTTTCCCCTTCTTTTTTCCCCTTCCTATTTTCCCCTTCCTCTTTTCTCCCTCCTCTTTCCCCCTTCTCTTTTCCTCTTCCTCTTTCCCCTTCCTCTTTTCTCCCTTCTGTTTACTTCCTTTTTCTCCCTCCTCCTTTCCTCCTCTTTTCCCTCTCCTCTTTTCCCTTTCCTCTGTTCCCATTCCTCTTCTCTTTTCCCTATCATCTTTTCCCTTTCCTCTTTTCCATCTTCTGTTTTCTTCCCCTTTTCACCCCCTCTTTTTCCCTCTTTTCCCCTTCCTCTTTTCCCCTTCCTCTGTTCCCTCTCCTCCTTTTCCCCTTCCTCTGTTCCCATTCCTCTTTTCCCTCTCCTCTATCCTCTTTTCCTCTTCCTCTATCCTCTTTTCCTCTTCCTCTATCCTCTTTTCTCTTTCCTCTTTTCCTATTCCTCTTTTCTCTTCCTCTTCTCTCTCTCTAATTCCCTACATCCTCCTCCCTCCCTCCTTTTATCGATCGCTTTTGATCTCTACAAAACTCTGTAAAACCTCTTTCGAATCACCACTGAAGGTTCCTCACCATGTATCAATATCCGATCTCCTATAGAAAAAGAAGAAAAGAGAGAGAAAAGGGAAGAAAATAGATGGAAAATTTTTCCCGAAAAAAGGTACTCCACGATCCCTCGCTCATCCCTTCAATGCCCTTCGGGCGTTCTCTTTTGACCTTTTAAGTTTGCTTTTTGGCGGGTATTAAATTTCGCCCACCACGAAATGTCAAATTATTTGAAACTGGCTGGGCATCTTTCATCTGGCAGTTGGAACACGTTCGAGAAAACCTTCCGATCATTAATTCCCTCTTACGAAGTATCAAATGTTTAAAAATTCAAACGATGAACTCAATAATCTCTTGGCAAAGGAATGGATAAGCAGATTTTCTTTGATTGCTTCAAAATGTGAGCACATTTTTTCTCATGAATAGGGAATTAATCGCTGTTTAAACGCTCGTTTGCCATTAGCATAATTACTCTAGTGATTCAAACTAGCCGAACAATTTTTAATAAAAAAGAGTAACTTTATAAGAATGCATTGACTAAATAGTATTTTAATGCCCAGGAATTTCATTATAGAAAATATAGTTACAGTTTTTGTAATGCTTTAATGCTCAAGTTAAATTATTAGATTTTATTCTAGTCGATTCACGAATATGTTGATAATTCACGTTTTTGAAATGCATTGCATATAATTCCCTTGAAATAGCATTCCCATTGTTACACCATCTATAACGTCTGTACATATTAATTTTTTTAGACGGATTTATTTGTAGAGAATTATTCAAATAGATTCAAACGGGGAACGGATCGCTTTATTGCATTTGCGTCATTTAAATGAAATCCACAATTTTAATCGTAACTTGGAGCAATTCAGCCATAATTCAGAACAGCTGGGCTCACGAAGACAAACTCGACCTTTCAGTGAAAAGTACTCGAGTTCTCTTCGTTGAAGTTGCGGCGCGTTACGTTGATTGCTTAACAGTTGCAAACAATGCCTTGTGTTTGATCGAGCCCAGTTACCGCGCAACAATCAGCCTCTCTCAATCGATTTACACAGCACTCCTATTACCGTGGATAGCCTCAAATCTTAGTTGTTTGTCGACTAATAGATTGCCTAACGATAATGTAGGTTATTTTTAGGTTTGTGGTTTAAGGCAATGAAACGGTGAAATAATTTTTAAAACAAAAATTTCTCGGATTTTTCCAAAAATATATTTAGCAGAAATGTTTAAACTATTACATTTAAAGTTTTACCGAATTATTATTACAATATATGGTATACATATAACTATTCAAATAAAGGCGTTTCTTTGAAAAGAAATCATAAACCCTGTAATATTCTGCTTATTTAAATATTGTGAGTACATAGTATTTGCCGCATCGGTATCCGGAAAGTTCACCGCCAGCAATTGACCGCCATGGAAAATTCGTCGCCATGGAAAATTTATCGCCTTGTATGGATCATGTTTTTAACAAATGCTGTATTACAAATACGTGTGCGGACTCTACGCCGACAGAAGAATATAAGGGCAAATAATCCAACTATAGCGTTTTTAATATATACGATAATGTTTAATCTTTTGTCTGGGGACGAAATGGAAGAAATCTTCATTTACAAGTAATATGCCAATTGTTAATGACAACCGAGTGAGAATTTTTAAAATTACGATATGCAGAAAAAGTTAACAAAGAATAAGGAGGGGGAACGGGAGGAGGATGTAATAAAGAAATGGAGAAGCGTGTTGGGGGAGGAGAAATGGGGGGACGTGTAAGAAATTATAATGAAACAGGTAATACTGATATCAATCAACTAGGAATCAAATATAGGCAATATTTATATCTGTCAACTAGGAATTTAACAACAATTAGAGTCTGCAGGAAAAGAAGGAAATAAAAGTGTTGTGGTTGATAGAGAGGAAAGGAAGGGGAATGTAATGGACGTTAATTTTGTGGACTCAATTGTAAGAAGACAACATTAGGAAATATATATTTTGCTTTCCGTGACCCTAATTTGAAAAATGTTAGAGGAACAGGCATTATAAATTTTGTCTAGACCTTCTTGTATTTAAATATCAACAAATAAATTTTTTTAACATTTTCCGAATATAATTTCGAGCACTTCCATTTGTTCACTCACAAATCGAGAATTGCGAATACCATTTCAAAACAATTTTTATCTTTTTCCTTACTTCAGACGGAGTATAGAGCAAGTATTCTTTCATGGAAAAATCTACTTCGAGATTTCAGCGGAAATACACGTTTGAGTATTTTTTGCACACGAACAACGTTTGCTTAAAATAGTTTATAGATTTGGTTGTATTTCATAACTTAAAGATTAATTATGCTTTAAATCAACAATTAACCGACCTGAAACATTGATCACCAACAATTTAATGCCCATGAAGATTCATCACCAAGGAATGCTTTTAAATTGTGTACAGTTTTGGCTGAATTTCATAACTTAAAGATTAATTATGCTTTAAATTTACAATTTGTAAAAAATGAGACATTATCGTGTTTATTAAAACCTCTATAGTTGGATTATTTGCCCTTATATTCTTCTGTTGGCGTAGAGTCCACACACGCATTTTTAATACAGCCTTTGTTAAGAACATGGTCCACACAAGGCGATAAATTTCCCATCGCGATGAATTTTCCGTGGCGGTGAATTTTCCTACACCCGCCGCACCGGTGTATATTGTTTATTTCCATATAAATGGCGGCCTTTGCTCCAGTCACAATCGAGAGAGGCCTATGAAAATATAATTATTGTGCAATTGATCTTTTAGTGCTTTTTCGTTTTCCAATATTTTGAGAAAATCTTGACCGTTAAATGTAGAGCATTTTAACATTTTATTCGTGTCTTTTTTAATAGTACCTTTTTCCTTTTAAAGAGATCCAGTCATCAATACAGTGCCAAAATCCTCCCGATTCGATTGGTTTAGAATTTTAATGCTCTTCAGAAATGAGAGAGTAGTTGAAGAAAAAACAAGCGCAATTGTTTTATCAAAACGATTTTTGATGCGTCCGCCAGTCGTAACCCTCATATTTTTAAACCGTTTTCGAAAATTTTAAGCAACATCTCCATTTTTTCTGTTATTTTTTTTCGCTGTCGGCGTTCCCTTTAGCGAGCAGATTTTCATCTCATCGGCTCACGAAAATACTCAATCCCTTCAGTACGTATATTTTTTACCTAAAGCCCTTCACCGCGCACTCATTTAGATTCGTGCAATGAGTTATTCCTTTGTCCTTACCTTTCTCCCCCTCTTTTTCTCTCTCTCTCCCCCTCTCTCGTTTTTAGATTTTTATCCCTTCAGTGTGCTCATCTTCCTCCATCCCTTCCCTCCAATCCGCCTCCTCACCCCAAAGGTACTTCTCCACCTAGCGAAGAACAATAGCCTTCGATACCTCGCAATGACAGCTCCGCCGTCTGGGGTACGATTGTCTCTATGGAAACCAACCTTGAGGCTCTATAATCCGCATCCCGTGCTCGTATTTTCCTCTTTTGCATTTTATCAATCGGCGCACTTCAAACGACTTTTGTCTCAGTCTCCATTGTCGTCGCTCTTTTTTTAATCTTTTAGTCTACCTCTACAACGCCTGGAGCCGAATTTACTCTCGAATATTCGTATCACTCTCGGGGCGAATTCCTGATTGAATGCATACGGAATGATTCCGCTCCGATAATGGAGAACGTGATTGCTGAATATGAAAGTTTTTCCTATTTTTTCCTATTGATGATATTTTTTTATTCTTCCGGTAATCTTCTACTCTCGCTAAGCTCCGGTTTCGCGGTCATTCAGCGTTTTCTGTCGAACTATTTTCTACGAAAACTTGGTAAAATTTAAAAGGTCTTCACTCAAAATTCGACTGCATTTCTGCAGTTGGTGGAATGACGAAATTTATTTGCAGTAAAAGATACAAAATTTAGTGGATCTGTTTGGTGTTCAAATATACAAAGATTAATAAAGATCATAGCTTTTGAATCGCTTATGCATTGTGATGCGAATTAAAGACGTTTATAATATATATCATGGATCAATTAATCATTCACATCAAATTTGTTCTTCTTTAACACATCACCTTGGAAGTAATACTGGTCAATTCAATTGGATTTAATAACTTTTTTCTCATTCACTTTTTAAAAATTTGCACTATTCAGGCGCAGTATTCGCAATAAGTAAATGTATAATAAACTTTCCTCTCTGAGGGATAATGCTGAATCTTTTTTAAGCAAGTTGCAGATTTCAGTCAATGAATACGCGGGGAGTTGTCCAGTGAACATGAGTTTCACGGTTGTCATTTAGATGTGAAGTTCAATCGAGTAAATCATTTTCTGTTATTATTCAACTCTAAATTACCAGAAAAATACTAACGCTTCAAAGATGTGTTGGTAGTCAGTAGGTGCAGAATCTTATGCTAAAATCTTAATCTCCGGAAATATACAAGCTTATCGACTGATTTCGTAATTATCATTGTAGCACTCCGGAAGTCCAAACTAAGTGCACTGTATTCAATCACAAGGATAAAGTAAAAATTCCTAGACGAGAACGACTTGTACTGTGAAGTATAAGCAGCAAGTCAACCTTATCCCTTCCGTATTGAAAGACCTCTTGTCGTGGTAATTAATCGACAAGTTGTCATTTGCCTTCCCTATTCCATAATAAACCTACCCCCAGAGCAAAAGAACTTGATGCGAGCTGCTCACATCCTGTCGCAACACTGCAGCTTGTGCAAACACAGTTTTCTCCCTTAGGAAGCCAAAGAAGATGAGAGCGAAAGGGTCCTCATACCCTCGTCCCCTCCCCACTTTCCGATAAAAAAGGGGGAGAGCGTGAGAGGGTTATAGAGAGGGCATAGCAAGGGTAACACGCCCGTGGTGTCTAGGGCGGTGCAAGCATGGAGAAGGCATCACGCCACTCTCCGCTGGGTGCCGATGAAAGGATTTCGGAGCTGTTTGCATAAAGGAGCTGAGGGGGGGCTGGGTGGATGGGGAGGCTTATGGAGGGGTGAGAGTATAGCGAGGGTCACCGAACACCTCCCTGTTTAGTGTGCTCAACCTCTCCTCCCCTTCCGGCTGTGGGCGAGACAAAAGCGAGAGGCTGGAAAAAAATATCCAGCATGCGTGCATTCTCCCTCGGGGAACTATGTCTCTGCGATGGCTCGTCCAATTAGGCAACGCACCAGACCTCTGACCTCCCAGCGAACACACCACCCTCCTACCGACCCTGGTTTATCCAGGGCTCGGGAGATTTTATTTTCTCCCTCCCCCCCACCCGACTACCATCTTCCCTTTCATCCAACAAACGAAGGACACCGGAGCCTTGTATAACGTACGCAACCCCTCCCGCTCCGACCATCCCCATAACTACGGACACAATCGCCCCTTTCGTGTTCATTTATCACGTTGATCCCGGGATAAATTTCTCTTGGGGGAATGGGCGAAGAAGGAGGGGGGCGTGATAAAAATTAATGTACACAGTGTGCAGTGCGTTCATCATACGTATTTTTTAAAGTTTCGCTTGCGACCCTCCCCTATTAGAGTGGGGGAGGGGTCGTCGCTCTCATTACCTCGCCGGCTACTCCTTAGAACGATGGGGTTTGGGGTAAGAGAGGGTAAATAAAGCGGCTCGTCGGAGTTGCATAGAGGCGAGTTTGGCGTCCCACTATGCGGAGCGTACATTATCCCGATCAAATAATGCTTCACGAGCGACATGTTTCTTTTATTTTTTGGAAGCAAATACCTTCTGGGAGGTGTTGGAATGAAAATGGGGAGTCGCGAAAAGGTTCGAAATGACTATGCGACATGCGAATTTTAGAGGTTTTAATTGGAGTTACAATTTACTGCTGGAAGAAATTCCAACAATGACGATTCTATGTTGGTCCGAGATGGAATTTGAAATATAATGCCTGGCTGAAAATGGAAAGCTGTGCTTCATTTATAACAGTCAGGCTCAATTACTATTATCATTATAAATTACTATTATTTTTCTATCTCATTAATTATTTATTTTAATGTGCTTATATGGGTGTTCCAAGAATATTGTGAATAGCACATTGAGAAGTAGTCCAAATTTTCCCGACCACTTTCAATGTTTCACGGTTAGGATGTAATGCGGAAAGATAACTTAGCGGGAATTAACGTTAATCATCGCCATCTCGCCTCCCGTTCCGTAATGGGAAAGTCAATTTTAGCCGGCGAGGGTGTTGGTGTCTACATGTCAGCGAGCGAAAGACTGAGAATGTGAATTGGATTTCTGCCATCGCACGAGAGGGCGACGCAGGTCACAGTGCTGTCCGAGCGCTTAGATATGGCAACTGGTCACATGACCTATACGAGATAAATTGAATGTACTGAAGAAATTTCTAAAGGTGAGATGCCCAATTAAACTTCGTTTCCCGTTTCCCTAATAGGGTATCAAAATCCTCGAGGAAACTTGCGCAGAAAATTGTATTTTTTAAATGCGGTGTTCGATTCAAAAGATTACGTATGTACTGAAGTAAATTTTAGATCTTGTTTGCTCATTCTTATCGACTTTAACTGGAGTCTAGTAAGTTTTCTATCTTAGGAATTATTTGAATGAAATTAGCATAGCAGTAATAGTGCTAAGAAAAGCAACACATTGATATCTGAAAAAAGTAATATATATTCAATTAAAGTCATTTGCATTGGTGACTCCATTCTTTGTGTTTCCGCATAGACATCCCTTTTGTTTTTCAATTTCTCCTTAAAAATTACTTAAGGCGCTTCTATTTTTTCTGTGAATTTGCTTGAGTCTGTTTAATTGTATCAGAATTACTTAGCCTATTAAGGAAAATAATTTTTAGAAAACGCTCGCTCATTCTGTAGTTCTGATAAAAATTTGCTATTGAGATTCAAAGAGGCCACCATATTTTCTTTGTTAGCGGCATCAAGTCAATTGTTTTTTGACCTCCTCTTACACGAATAAATTTGTTTTTATATGGGTCATTTCCCGTTCATTTTCCGTTTATTTTGGAAACTAGAGCTGCTGGTGGAATGGAATACATTTCTTGGAAACGGTAATTGAAAATTCCATCTCACGCGAACAACTTAGTGTATGGGAAATTGGAATAGATAAAATGCACTTTTCGTGAAAAACTGTTCTTAAGGTAGTGTAACGTAGTCTGTTATTTAGATAATTACACGTAAGGAACGCAGCGCAGAATCTTGTCATATATTCAGTAAAGATATAAATGATAATGATTTAATAAAAATATTAAATTCAAATTAAACTGTGTTAGGAAAGCTTTTCTTGCGTAATTTGCTTGACTTAACATTCCAATAATTGGTGGCTAGGTTCAAATGAGGGAACGATTTCAATAAAGCAGTAATTAACTAAAATTTCTAAGTTTTCCCAATTTTTATAATATATTCAACGTTGTTGTTACACAAGAAATAATTTTTGGGAGAAAACTTTGAATTTAATTTCTATAATTTCTTTATACATCGCTTTGTTTAACAAAGGCTATTTAGAGACGAAACATGCTCTATCCCACTCTAAGTGTGTTCCTTTAAAGGAAAAGGGTGTTTTCTATTTCGTCCGTTCATATGACCTTGTGTATTGATTCGTCAGACGCTTTACTTGTTTGAGGTATTTCAATAGAAGATAATGTTCTAGATTTTTGCCAAAGCTGAATAAAACCATTATATGAGAGTTACAACTTTACTGAGAACAAAACAAAAACGACCAATTCGTTATAACTAATATAAACGCACTCACCCAATAAAATATATTTTTTCGAATACTTTGTGAAATAAACTTTTTGGTAATATTTTTAAAGCAGCAGATACATTTTTGAGAAAAAGTCAGTAAAAACAATCTTATGGAAAATTATGCTGTATGGATGCATCCATGTTAAGAGTTTTACATATCACCCATAGATATTTTGCCCACGGTTCACTTTGTCCATAACACGTTTCGCCTAACCTGGAAATTAATCAAAACTATCATATTATTTGAATGCAATTTGTACTTATATTAAAAGAATGTATTATGAAACGATTGTGAGATAATTAGTTATAATTAATTAATATGCAATAACAAGCAATTATGAATTTCAAATTCAATACAATGGAATGAAATGTTTGTTTAATAATGTTCATTATCAATAGCTTTTTATTCTTGGTTCATTTATAAAAACGAATTAAATTATTTACTGGCGTAATTGCTCGTCATAAATGACGGTTATGCATAAATTAAACATTAAGTTAAAATAAAATTTTAATAAAACAAACTGCGCAATATACATTGAACAAACTTTCTCATACACGTACATATATACGTTTGGTCGAATGTACGCTTACAAAAGAAAAACGCCTATAAATTAAAGTTAACCGTAGTTTAGCGTATATTTTAATGCCACTGGTCGATATTTATTAATATTTTGGGACATATGGCTTAATTAGTATTATTTGTGATATCAGGCTGTACGATTGGATTGATTATAAACGAAATCCTTAGAGTCATTTTTGAGTAAATAGAATTTTGTTTCAAAATAATCTTTTGTAAATGATATTTTTCATAAATATGAGATATCATTCGATTTAGTTTAACTGTAAGGCTGTAGTAAGTGTTTGAATGGATTGCGGCGGAGGCGTGACGTCCTAAGGCTTAGGTAAGTTAGCTTAGCGTACAATTTAATGTCACTGGACACAATATAATGATTACAAGAAACATATTACTTACGTAGTATTATTTGTGACATCAGGCTCTACAATTGGATTGATTTTAGTCAAATTCTCGGGAGCCATTTTTGAGTAAATCAAATTATTCAAAAAATCGCCAAGAATAAACTACCCTAAATTTTTGCGCAATATAATTTTATAAAAAAATAGATCTGCTAAAGATAATATATTGCACTAATACGAAATATCATTCGATTTCATGTACGCGTTTGGGCCCTGATCGGCGTACCGACCGACAGACAGACAGTCGGCATGGCGAAAACCGCTTTTATGGACTCAGGGACAGCTAAAACGTGTATTTCCATCAAAATCTCGAAGTAAAATTTTTCACGATAACAGTATGTTCACAATATACTATGTATATGAGAAAGTACAATTAATGATTCCAACTTTTATATACACTAAAATTAAACAATAAATATATAATACACACAAATGAATGTTCCAAAAAGTAAAAATAGTTCTAAGAATATATAAGTTGCGTATGAAAGAAACATTAACGAAAATTTATCTGTTAAATATCACGCTAGACAACTTTTATATTGCCAAAACTATTTCTACTTTATGGAACATTAAAGTATGTGAGTTTTACATTTATACAGTAATATCTCGATACACGAAGTAGATGCGTTCCTAAAACATCGTTCGCATATTGAAATTCGTATATCGAATAACATTGCTACAATGGAATGCGCTCCCAATCTTAATAACTTCGCATCTTATAGCGTAAACCTTTTATTAATTAACTATCACATTTTTAAAAGGTGATAAAATGAACATTAATTATTCATATAAATAAATTACAATCAGGAATACTTGTATAAGTAAAAAGTGTACTACATTATATATATGTGTGTGTGTGTTTGTGTATATATATATATATATATATATATATATATATATATATATATATATATATTTACTTGTACGGCACTGCATCTTTGGGTGCTGCAATGCAAAGAACCCATGGTTCGAAGTAAAAGTATGTCATCTTTTAATTTGTATTTAAACAAAGAAAGCTTTTTGCAAAATATTCTACACAAAAACTTACCATTGGAAAATTGTTAGTACGTTATTACGGCTAATGTTAGTTACATTGTTGATGGCAAATGAAAAACATCTTTAAATAAATAGCTCGTTATAGCGAAACTTCGTATATCGAATATTCGTAAATCGAAGGACCGACCACTGTATTTTATTTTTCAGCTCATATAAAAGGTGACATCATCAAAATTAATTTATATAAATTCAATTTTTCTGTTTTTAGTCAAAGGTGAAAAATAAAGCTTTCGCAGAAATGTTCTAAAATACCAGAAAAATTCATCAATTTTAATATCTATATCTGACTTCATTATCGCAGTATAAATGAATAATTTAATATTTGCTTATTTTCGTTATTGCCATAGAAATTATTTCGCCCACGGTACTGTTCAAAACTTAAAATAGAGTCAAAATAGATGAATAACGATAAGGGGAAAATTTTAGTGTTAGAAACGTAAACAGAAACGCAATAAATCTTATAAATATTTTAGTGTGTGTGTGTGTGTGTGTATGTATGTATGTATGTATGATCTTTATACGTTTTTACACCGTTGAAGCTATCGAATTCAAAACTTTCATGGGACATACTATGGACCAAAGGAAGAACTTGGTCTAGGTTTGCAGATCGTGGGGTCTCTTATACCCTATGGGGTCAACAAAATACTATTTCCATAAGAATGCATGGAAAATGGTGTGGAGAAGCCCCAAAATGCCATGCAGCCCTTCACTGATGTGGATATAAATATACCTTAATATTAGCTTACGATCACGAAAAATAGCTTATTTGAAGCACAAAAAACTGAATATTTTATTTATGTCCATGTTTTGTAGTATTACTTGTTAATTGCTCGAAATTATCCTTAAAGCGAAAACTTTATTAACATTTTCCAGGCGGAAACAAAACTAAATTTCTTAATTGTTGTCCTTTTCAAAGGGAGATAGCCACTTAAAGATTAATACAAGGAAAGTCCACGACCTGGCGAGCCGTAGAAAAAGAATAGCTAACGCCAAGATAAAGGGTGCACATGTATTAAACATAGTCTATGAATACTTTTAAAGTGAGTCAAAAGATTTTAAGGAATATTATAACATTGTTATCTTTGACCATTAACATTGAAAGATTTATCGCAACATAAATCGATACATCTACTTAGGTACATTTGTTCGGTAACCAAGATGTTGTTTATTGTTTACGTTTTGGCTAATAGTATTGACATAATCCACATAATTTTATTGCATCTTTAAAGGCTTCGGTGCATGTATTCATGTAAACATTAAGTAAGACGTTAATGCGTAATTATATTACTGGTAAAACTTTACAATACATCAAATAGTAAATGTTAATGTAAATATCGCTTGCGTAATTAAGGAATGGGGAACGTTTGGTAAACTTGGGATGACCAACAGAAAAAGTAACTACATTTCAAAATAATTTGTATTATTTTTAATGTAATATGTCATCAAAAAAATCAATTAAAATAATAAATAATAAAAATCGTTTGCTACTTAAAAGCAAACTCTTTCCCGAGCTTATCAGGGCGTTTCAGCTAGTATTTTATCTTTTGCTTATTAAGATGCTAAATTTATAAAATACCAAGAAACTTTTTAATAGTTTCGGAACTAATTTCATACTGTTTTATGATCAAAATCAATTGTATTGAAGCCATTTAAAATGAACCAATATAAACACAAAACTGGATTTTATTATAAATTGATATATTTAATGATTATAGTAATTCATTATGAACCTGCATTGTCAACGGTGGATACTAATTCATATCGTCGAATCGAATTAAGCGGTTGAGAATGCATTGAACTGGAATGAATAAATTTTAATAATTGGAGATTAATCTGTAATATTTTAATAAATGTGAAATAAACATGTATTTTATTCATTAATATTCATCGAAGCAAACTCAAATTTATTTGCATTGTCTCACATTTTCTACCCACTGTGTCATTTCGCAAACATTTGACTTTAAAACCATTGGACTAGTTTCCTTAGCATCAAAATTTTTCTTTTCCTGATGCCTTCACGGGACATTTTCCAAACTTAAAAGGTTTAACACCCCCTCCGGATGACAAAGCATTCAGCTACTTTAAGAGCATCACACTCTCGCCGGATGACGAGTAATTCGGCAACCTCAGTAGAACCGTAATCGCTCCGTTATCCCCCCTCCTATTTCCAATTCAAAACATTATACCATTTAAAGCATTGGACTCGTTTCCATTATATCAGAATTTCTCATTTTTTAAATATTGAAAAATTACGGTTTTTCCTGGAATCAGAAGAAATTTTATGCTTATTCGACATAGATTCGAATTATTTCTTTGAGAGAAATTAACTTCGTTCTTGAGGCTGTGAAACTGTCAAGGTGTGTGTGTATCTCTATTCTAATTGGTATAATAAAGCGATATTATGGAAATAAATGGCTACCCAATGTCTTTCGTACTGGAAAATATTTATTTAGAAACATTAGTTTCTTCTATATATTTCAAGGTTTGAGAAAAGAGCAGGATTTTGGAAAGTGCCAGTTAAGGCGTTCTTAAATAGATTTTCTTTCATTTTTTTCCGAATGTTACGCTTCGCGGGGAATAGTCAATGACGCAGTTAGGACGAGGGTGAGGTGATCGCTGTTCTTCTCCTTCTCCCTTCCTCGCCGATCACAGTCAGCAAAGACCTAGAGGGCAGTCGGGGACCATAGGTTATATAAGGGTCATTCCTTCGTCCTACTGCTTCCGAGACGCATAACTGAAGGCCGATTTACTTACACGCTGGAGGGAACGAAGCGAATAGTTTCCAAAGGGCGCATGGAAGTCCGCCTGAAGCATCATGCGACGAATGAAACGACAGATAGTGTTGTGGCGGGATTTGGAGGGAACATATCCGTGTCAGCATTGAATAAATTCGAAATACGCTTTGCAGCTTTATGAAAATCACTCTATTGGCATCTTTCTGGCATTTTAATAATGTATTACTTGAACCAATGTTCTATTTGAAATATTCTTTGTTTTACTTACCAGTATTAGCTGACACCTCAAGTGTAACATATAGTAGTCGCACAATAGATTTTTAAGAGAATGAATGAAAAATGGGGTTGCTATAAATGAAACAGGCCACTATTGATGACTACATTAAAAAGAACAATATTTTAAAATTATATACTGAATTATACCTAAGATTAGGCTATCTGTTTTTATGCAATGGTTACTTCCTTATGGAATTTTTGATCTCCTTAAAAATACTTATAAAACGCAAAGATTTTTCTATGGAAATGAATCATTAATCGTTATCAGCAGTTCATGGAAAAGATTACGGTATATCTTAACGCTAAGGAAAAAGATAAAACAGCCTGCTAGAGCAAAGGAAAATTTTCAGAAATAAAATCTTATAAATTATTATTTTCTTTTTAAATGCCTAATTACAAAATGTATGTATAATTTGTATATTATAGAATGCGCAAATTTTGTACAGAACTGGTGGGAAACTTTAGAAATCAAGACTGTATTATATAATTAAAATTTTAAACTTTTTTCTTATAATGTAAACATTAGTAGTATACCAGATAATAATACTTGGACCATAATTTCTCCAAATTACTTCCATTGTATTAAAGCATGTAGTCTAACACGAAAGATTTGTAGTGTATAATTTTTAAAGAGAAGATACTACATTTTAAGTTGTTCAGATTGCACATAAGTAGCAATTTTTAATTTTTCCGTGAATAAACCTTTCTCTTGCAAATTATATGGTTTCACAAAGTTAATATTATATATTATATATATTATACCCAATTCGGATTGGCAATAATAATAAAATATTCATATTTCGTTCAGAGAGTTGTAATAGATTGTTTTTATTCATCTCTTTCCCCCGTAACATCAGGTGTACCACAAGGAAGTGTTCTCGGACCTCTACTCTTCACACTTTACATTGATGACATAGTTAATACTATCAAAGGTCAAAAGTGTAACGTCCTTCTTTATGCTGACGACTGTAAGGTTTTTAAGCAAATTAATAATTCATACGATAGCGACTGTCTACAAAATTGTCTTTCGAAGATTTCCGACTGGTGTCAAATATGGAAATTAACAACAAATCCTAATAAATGTACGCTTCTCTCTTTCACTCGACGAAAAAAGCCTATCGCTAATTTCTATTCCCTTAGTGACACTCCAATCCGGAAGGTCTTCTCTCAAAAAGATCTTGGTGTAATCTTTGATACAAAATTATCTTTCTCTCTCCACATTGATAAAACCACATCTAAGGCCATGTCTATTCTTAGTCTTCTATACCGATTTAAGGAGATAAATGATCCTTTAGCACTTAAATCATTTTTCTCAGCCTTCCTTCTCCCAATCCTGGACTACTGCTGTCCCGTGTGGGCCACAGCATCTCCGACTACACTCAAGTGTCTTGATCGTCCATTAAATTTCTTCCTTGCGATCGCGAGGAACCGTGTTCCTGCCTTCCGTTCGTTAAGTAAACAAGGTGTTCTCGCCGCTCTTAAACTGCGTCCTCTGCATCTCGGGCGGCAATATTTTGATTTCCATTTCATTCACACTGCGGTGAATGATCTCTACAGGTCCACTGATATTTGTTCTTTTTTTTCTCTACGTGTCCCATCACGTTCCACTCGTTTGTGCTCTCTCTTTCATCTTCCGCATTTTCGGCTATCTATATCCCAAAGGTCGCTTTTTTACCGCATTCCCACTTCATTTAATGCTTTACAAAAGGTAGCACCCTCGCTGGATATTACATGTAGGCCCTCGCTCCTCCGTGCCTCCACAGGTGGCGAATGTCTGTGAAAAGCTGTCTTGTTTCTGCAATTTTTATTTTTATTACATCCATCTTATGTGTGTTAATTTCTGTTTTTATATATATTTTGATATGTATAGGTATTTTGTTATATATATATATATTTATTTTTTAAATATTGTTTTGGGTGTATCCAATGTAAAGGCCAATGTGCTGTTTTTGGACCAAAATAAATAAATAAAAAAAATAAATAAATAAATAAATTTACTGTTTATAATTACATATGTAGAAAAATAAATATTTTAATTCGGATATTTTGGCATAATATTTTGATACTTGAACATTTCCTAAGGAAATTATAGAATATTTTGTTTAAATAAAAATGGTTTCAATCGTAGAATAAATCTTACATAGTTACTCCAAATGAAAGTTTTCCTTTAGTATAATGCATGGATATATCCGTTTAAATGTACCATTCAATAAAATCGCACAAGAGTGAAAATTTACCGTTTTATTTTGACACTATTTAAAAAAATACTATCTGAAAGCCTTGATTAAAAGTCATTTAATGCCCATCTAGTAAATTCGTCGAATAGTATACAATAGTAAGAATAGAGAAATTTTCGATGAAAAAACTTAGTTGTCTTTAAAACACTCACAGTAGCAATTGTATCTCAAAATATAGAAATGATGTCCCACTGAGACCTTTGCGCTTGTAGGGAGTCAAAAGTTGGAGGCCTAACTCAACCTTATGGCTTTTGAAATCACAAATCGCTCCTCGATATCACTTCATTTCCCTTCATTTCACAACATCCAATTAGGCTATCGATTTGAAAACGGCTAACGACGGGAACGAAAAACTTCTCTTTGGAAGAGGCACCCATCGGGAGAGAGGAAAAAAAGATACACTATTCCGTACGCACTTTTCAACCAGTTGGCACAACCTTAAAATCATCGCTCCACTAAAACCTTTTAAATTATTCCCTCTTTTTTCCTGGCTTCTCGATGAATTCTCCCACCGAACAGATGAGAGAGAGGTAGAAGGAGAGAAAGGTAGAAAAAGAGGAAGGTAGAAAGAGAGAGAGGTAGAAAGAGAGAGAGATAAAAAGAGAGAGAGGTAGAAAGAGAGAGGTAGAAAGAGAGAGGTAGAGAGAGGTAAAAAGAGAGGTAGAGAGAGGGAGAGGTAGAAAGAGAGAGAGGTAAGGACAGAGAGAGAGAAAGGGTGAAAAAGAGAGGGAATGGTATTCTAGGTACGGGGGCCGCTCTAGGTACCCTTTTATAGCCTCCATTTTCGTGAAAAAGGCCCAACCGTTGACCACTTTGGTCATTTGCGGATACTGCGACCAGCATTATTCCTCTCGTCCGCGCCCAAACCCTACCTATGTCCCCGTCTCCCTCTCCTTCTCTCTCTTTCACCGCGCTCTTTCCCTCACCTCCCTAGCTTTCAATTTCCAGTCCTTTCACCCGCATATTAACAAAGGCTCCCCCTCTCCCCCTCTCACCGCTCGCCTTGCATTTTGGGAAATCACAAGCGAACCGTTGATCCTCCGAGCGCGCTTGCTCCCTGTTCCGACCTCACTCTCCCACTTTCGCCTACCTATCAACCCCTACCACGAATACGCCCACCACCCGCATTCACTCGCATGCAAAATCCAACTCCTCTGCTCTCCCTCTTTTCCAGCCTCCAGGGTCCCACCTCACCTCTCGCCTTCCCTACCCTCTCCACATTCTCCTTTCTCTTAATGACGCAATCACTACGTAGCGCAGCGGTGACCCACTCTTTATGCAGTAAATGTCCTCCCAGATCTCCACCCTCCCTCCACCTCTTTAGTACGAGCCGCTTTTGTGTGTGTGTGTGTGTCCGCTCCGATTCTTTTGTCGGAGCAAATCAATGCGAGTTGTCGGTGATTCTCTCCCTATCTCTATCCCTCTTTATCTCACTGTCTCTTTGACCCTAGACTATTGTGCCAACTCTCCGCTGTCTCTTTCGCTCCTTATCTTTTACTCTCCCCTATATCTCTCCATCTCTATCTCTCTGTTTCTCCAAGATTTATTGCTTAAGCTGCTTTGATATATTCTGCGAAAAGTTATTTTTGCTCTACACTCCATCAAGCATTAATTTGTATTTACAACAAGTAGGGATTTATACGGTTTTCCCGTGGTACAGAAGTGGTTTTCGCCAAATTCGCCGTAGTATAATCGTGTACTAATGTATTTACTTTGAAATAAGATAATTATTTTTTCTTATATTGTGGAAGCCCTGCTTTTTAGATTCGCTCTAAACATATTTCTTTTGTTTTCCCATTCTAAACTCGGACTGAAAACGAAATTTCATGGAAATCGGTTGAGCTAACAACTTGAAATTTGTAGTTAAAGAAAAATACTAACATTAAAGAGAACTTATTTGAATTGAAATATATTTAATAAGTAGCCATAACTTAAAGCTAGATATTTTAACAGATTTTGCTTGATAAAAAATAATATTTGTTGGGTAAATCAAAAGAAAATGGAAAAAGATTTTTACAAACAATGAAACTGGCGTTGGGCCGCATGAAATTACTTAGTGGGACTAAATCAGGCCGCAGTTTGGGCACCCCTGTTATAACCTTAAGAATGATTGTTATAAAGTCCTTTAAATTCTGTTATTCATGATATAAATTATTATTATAATTTCTTTAAAAATCAAATTTCTCAGAATTTTCTCCCATAGTTTTGAGTTAATTTTCAGCTTCTGACGCTTGTCAATAATTTTTTCAACAAAACTCAATTTTATTCAATTTTCTTTTACTTTTTGGAATATTGAGGATAATAACGGTTGTGAGTTGAATTTCATTTGTGACAGGAAAGATTTTGTCAATGTCTAAAAAAAATATTTTATATTTCATTTCAGCTTTGCCTGCTTTTGGTATTCCGTCTTGCACTGCTGCAAGGATCACTTCCAAGGTTCTCCGTACAAGACAACCCAACAGCTTTCCATCCAAGCCGTCACGTCAGGTAAGTTGTAAAAAAATCCTACAATTACGAGATTTCATAGATAAAATTTTGTTTACTTTTTTCCCATATTAAAAAGATACCTATAAATCTCGAATAAAAATCTTTTAAAGAGAAACTTATTGGATGATCTCGTACATGTTACACTAAAATATTTAAAAGACTACTCCGATAATCATCATTATGTACTGATACGTAGTTTGCAATCCAATAGATAAATGGAAGGGAAAGAAGGTGGGAGGGGTGTAAAAGCCAAATAGATTAATTAATCTTATTAACTGAGAGAGAATGGGAGAGATAAGATTAAGCGGTTAAGGGCTAATTAGTTACAAAGGAAGATAATAAGGGGGGTGGGTAAGATAATAAGGGTGAGTGGGAAGGGATGAGATTTTCGTTGACTGTGTTATGCTGCGACGCGCGTCAATGGTTAATGTACTCCAGCCCTTATAACGCATTGAGCCTTATGCCTTTATTCTCTATATGGAGGATTTGGGGTGAAAAACGGAGGTGCGGCTATGGACTAAGAGGTATTTAGCGAATTGAGATACAGACGAAACTTTGAGGGAGCGTTGATTGTGTTTATCACATCTGATAAGGAAGTCTCTTTTTAACTTCGTAGTGGAGTTCGTACAAAGTCTTTCAATAAATTTGTTTCTACAAATTTTGTGTTTGAGTTTTCAATATGCAATTCTACAATGTTACTGCTACATCAGTCGAGCGTAAAAAATATGTTATTAAATATTAACACATTATATGAGCTTATTCAAGATCAAGCATTTTAGAAATACTTGTCTCATGTTATATAAACAAGGTTATAAAGAACTAGCTGCGCATTCCGGGTATATTGCAGCCGTCTTCATCAAAAATAGATTCTAAAAGAACTATAATATTTTCTATTGGAGATATTTGAGAGCACTATTTTTAAATGCTTGTTCTTAAACTTTTATCGGTCATAATACGAGCTGCATTGTTCCTTGTTGGGCGTTATGTGTAGCTAAAAAATTAATACATTTGATCAGCAAATAAGGTAGCATAAAGCGTTTATATTATCAGTTATTATTATCAGGAAGAGAATTCTCAGTTTGTAGTACATGGGTTAAGTGATTTTATTTTATTTTAGTTTGTGTAAGATGGCATATTAAAATTTTTGTAAGCTGTTTTTTGGCTGGTAAATTTTATTTGATGTTCTACTGCCAAAACACGCGACAATTTGATTTTCTCAACTCCTGAAATATTATATGAGAGAAAGGAGACCACAGTGAAAAATTGAAATTTACAGTTAAGGAAATTAAAAAAAAATCTTCAAAACAAACTCCTAAACCGTACGAATCTATAAAAAATAGAGGTAAACAGTTAAAATATATAAATTTTACGGAGAAATTTGTTTCACGCCAGGGACTTGATATCTCAAACAAATGTCTGATGACAAGAAAAAGGTGTTAAAATTACGTGTTATGCATGATTGAATAAAGTTGAAACTCAAGCTTGACATTTGAGTAGGAGAACAGATCCTGTACTTGACCGGGAATCAAACCCGGGTCTCCCCACTTTCCGGAGAGGTGCTTTAACCAACTAAGCTATCAAACCAACATGATTCTTCATTCACGAATTGGGGTATTTACAATGAAGAAGTGATATTTGAAGTCAAATTACTTTCTTGAGTTAAAGTTGTGGTTTTTTCTAAGTTGCCTTTGTGAGAACGTTTGGTGTAGGAGGTTTACTAGCTCTTCTTCACCGTAAATACCCCAATTCGAAAATGTAGAATCATGCTGGCTTAATAGATTAGTTTGTTAAAGCACCTATCTGTTAAGTGGGGGCACCCGTGTTCGATTCCAGGTCAATTACAGAGTTTTTTCTCCGTCTCAAATGTCAAATGCCTGATGTTTCATGCGTCTCACGACAATGAAATCTTGAAATGCGGATCTCTATTAATAAAAGCCTTACTGTGTGTGTAACGCTGACTTAATCAACGGCACAATTTAACACGTTTTCATCAAACATCCCTATTAGATGGAAGTTTGAAATTTCGCAGGAATGTTTGATTCAGATATAAAAATTAAATGACGAAAATAATAAAAAATTAACCCGGGTTCGACTCCAGGGGGGCAATTTTCATTTCCTGTAAGATAACACGTAAAAAGCGACTTTTTAAAGTGCAGGCTTTTATTCTTTTGGAAATTAAAATTAAAAAGAATTTACGCACGATCTTCAAGTTTTAACTATGTTTTAGAAAAATTAATACAGTTTCTTATTCACCTTTTTCCGCCTACCTTTCGAAATCCCTCATTTAAGCATTTAAATCACATATTTTGGGAAAATATCGACTTTTGAACGGGAACGGGAATCAATTGCTGTCCAAACCCGCATACGTGTAATATATACGAGTGCATAGATTGCCTTAAATTATCGTAGGATTTTTTGCAAAATTACGTAATCCTAATGGGAGTGGGGTTTAGTTTGGATTCTATATAGATGTAGAGTAAGAGAGAGAGAGAGAGAGAGAGGGGGAAAATGTGGAGAGGAAGATAGAAAGAAATGGAGATAAGGGAGATTTAAAACTAGAAAAGGACGGGAGGAAAGAGATAAAGTGGGAGAGGGTGAGCTATGGATTGGGACAGAAAGGAATGAGGAAGGGAGGAGTTGCGGGAAAAGAGAGAGAGGGGGAAGGAGAGATAGATAGAGAGACAATCGTCTTTATTCTGGTGAAATTTGGACCATAAGGTCCATTCTTACATATAACCCTTCGTCATTATCATTTATATAAAAATGAAAGTATTACAAGGAAGAGTATATAAAATATACAATAAAAAATATGAGTGAAGACAGATTTAAGTTTGTGGGGAAACCTAGGTAAAAACAGATTTGTTATTCCTAGTAAAACCCACGTAGGAAAACACCCACAGAGAAGTGAGGTGTGAAAAACCTTCGAAAATCCTACATAGTGTATATATCACAATGGAAAACTACAACAGAATATAGAAAACAGTAAGTACATCGTAAATACAGCATCGTTGCAAACCGTCACAAATTAACATATAAAGCCATTCAAGTAATATAGACATGAAATATAGATAAATAGACAAAATATAGATAAAATACATTAATTATACATAACATATACATGAAAAATACATGGAAAACTACAACAAAATATAGAAAACAGTAAGTACAGTAGGAAACATCGTAAATACAGCATCGCTGTATACCGTCACAAAAATATATATATAATAAAGATTCAAGTAATATACAAGTGAAATATGGATAAATATACATTATATATATATATATATGATAAAGATACAGAGGATAACAAAATGCATATAATAAAAAAGGGATATTATGTGTGTGTGTATATATATATATATATATATATATATATATATATATATATATATATATATATATATATATATCATAAGAAGATGGAAGGACAGAGAGGAAGGTAGGGAGAGAAGAACGGTGAGAGAGAGGGAGGGAATATTATAATTTATTTGTTATTATGACTTCATTTTTGAAAAGGGTCTCATCATTGGAGAAAAGAATGAGAAAGAAATTCTCGCGAATCTCTATTTTGGCAAATTTTATATCAGCATTACTCAATAATTACAGTTGTTATTATTTGTTTCTAAGTTCCATGTTGGGCTTCAAAGGGCATTACACTAGAAAATAAGCTAATTTTGTGATTAACTATAATAATAAGTTATGATTATTTAAGATGTATGTTTTTAGTAGAATTACCAGACTTACAACGTGGTTTTCAACCATAAAGTACCTGACACCCGTCATATGACGTTCAATACACTAGTATAGAATTACTTCCTTAATTTAAAATTATTTTAGAGATCTGTGCAATTGAGCTTGAGTGCGTGCGTGCGTGTGTGTATTCGAGTTTAGTCTGTATGGTCCCTGTCGTTGTCGTGAGACGCATAAACCATCAGGCATTTGTTTGAGATATAAAGTCCCTGGCGTGAAACAAATTTTTCCGTAAACTTGATATATCTTAAATGTTTACATCTAAATATTTTTTTCAAGAGTTTTTAAGAGTTTGTTTTAAAAAATTTAAAAAAATTCTTTAACTGTAAATTTTCTAAAATCTTACTGAGTAGATACATTAGCACTACCATATTCATGTAGATTACAGCTTCAGCATTTCTTTGATGTTCGAGTTCTCCGATTTTTCTGTCTCCCTAATTAAGTCTGGACTTCATTTTATTATATATCTATATGTCACGGTAAACATATTTTTACCGATTGGATTGGGGAAATATACACATTTACCTAAAGACACTGGTAAATGTGGATGAACGTCGCAACACAGGTCACAACTTGGAGGCGTCGCGAACATTTGTTGCAGTTTAGAAGTACGGTAAATGTGCGTTATCCGATAAATGTGTAAATTTCTTGGAAAATGTGCACAAATAACTAAACTAATTTGAACATGAAGGAAAATTTTACTCGGCCCCACCGGGTTGGGTAAGTTAGTCGAAATATTTTTGGCTCCTCTTCACGTTCACTGTGTTCCTCCCTCGGGTTGGGAAGCGTTCATCATAATATATACCGGTGGAGCCAAACTCTCGATGATTTTTGTTATAAATTAACGTAATTATTAAAGTGTGGCATTTCCCATTCTGACTTATTTCCACATTTACCAAGGCACATCGGTAAAAGTGCACATTTACCGGGAAATGTACGGATAATAGGTATTTCTGGAACCGTAAACTTTCATTTACCGAGCTTAGTGGTAAATGCACACATTTTCCGATACGTACCTTTACCGTAACATATACATATATTCTTTCGCTGGACTTGGACTGAAAAATAAATTCAACAGTAAACACGTGTAAAATAATGGAAAATATAAGTAGTTATCTCAGGTATCTCCAACAGCCAAAACATGGCCATGAAACCCTAGATGGGAATTTTGGCTGAATTTTAGCTTTTAAAAAATAATTAAAGATCCACTTCCAATGATTCGTCAATGGAGAAGATTCCTTGGTGACCGAAATTGGCATTTCATCATGTTTTGCTTATTAGAGATATCTAATAAAATTACTTATTTTTTATCATTTAAACTTGAGTGCTTCTTTTTTAAATTATTTTATCTTGATAGACAAATTAAAATTCTTTTATTCAATATGAATAATTATTTGGAGAGAGTGAATTCCAATAATTTAGTTTCAAGGAAGCCGTAACTCGACCTTTCCAACCTCTGCACCCCACTTAGCCTTTCCATACACTTCCTCTCCCCCTCTCTCCCTGTTTCTCTTTCTCCTTCTCCCTTCCTCTCCTCATTCCAAGACGTAATATGTTTACGAGGGAGCGCCCTTTTATGTTTAGTGAGCGAATTAAGCGCGAGCTCCCCAAGTTCTCAAAATCTCCGCTAGTAAAGGGCAATGACGTCATGAATGTCACCATGCCAACCAAACTCCCATCCAGACGACCTCCATTCCATTTCTCCTCCGAGGAATACGAGAAACGGAGATAGAAATAGAGCAAGAAATGGGTAGAGAGAGAGAGTTATATATTTGAATACTCAGCACACACGCTGCCGCGTCAAAGGTCTTGAAAGGATGTGAAAGGAGTTATAAGCGTTAGAAAGTAGACAGGATGGTGGAGGAGTCAGAGGAATAGGTACGGGTGGAGGGGTTTGGTGAATGGAGGGGGTGAGTTGGGTAGAGGTCACCCTTGCTTAATTCGACTCGCAAGTGGAGAGAGAGAAAGGCGTTAGATGTAATTTATTCCACGAAGTGTTTAATAGAAACGATTCTCTTTTCCTATGATTACGCACAGATCATTACGAATCGTTTGGTTCTGAATCTGCATCACATTGCGTATGCTGATTTTGTCATCAATGAACAAATTTCACGGGATAAAATCGGTCCTCATTCTACTTACTGGCTCACGGTGAATGATACATGACATAACATAGGGATGACTAATTTTATCGTAAATTATATTGTAAATTAAATAATGATGTGATCATTCACGGAGAGGCTTCTGAAACAACAGTATTCGATTTTAATTATATACTTTCAAGGTATATATGTTTAGTAGGGGACCTGCCGTCGTGTAGTGGAAATTTAATATCTTAACTTTTTATTGATTTATGTCCAAATGTTTACTAATTAATATGGTGTGAAATCGTATTTGCTACTAATGAATGGAAAAGAATTCTGTTGTGCATTATTGAGACTCATGCAAAATAAATTAATTATAAATTTTATGTTGTTTGAGTTGAAAACGACATATGACAAACTATGTAAAATTCAGTTGCCAGAATGATGAAAAATCTTTTACATGACCGGATCGTTTGTATCAGGCGAAGAGGTCCGGTAAGTTATTTTAACTAGTGGCTTGTCCGTTACTACGCAACTTACAAAAATAGAGTAATATACTTTGCTTTTATAATTAATATATTTCAGGATAACAGAAAATGTATGAATTTAAATTTATTTAAAATTTGAGTTGAATAAAAGATCACTCGATGGCCATATTCAAATCAAAATCATCGCTCAAATTAAATAGGAAATATAAAATTGAGTAAAAAAGTGACCCGATTGGGATCAAACCCGAGACTTCATATTCGCGAGCCGACGCGCTACTCACTGTGCCACCCGAACTCCTGATTTATTTTGATACAAATTGCTATTCAAATGTTGTGCCATTCAAATAAGCTTGCCTCAGATGGACATTCCACATATTATATATAGATACACTTGTTGGAACTCCGTGAGGATGGAAGCTGTTTGATGTTTTACGGGCGTGTTAGATTTTAAATAATATTTTAATTGTGAATTAAATCGGATAGATGACATTTTAACCAAAAAGAAAAAAACATTAACTTAAACATCCTAACGTTACCGTAATTAGCGTCTACGAAACGTTTTCCGCTCAGCAACGAGGACTCCGCCGTTGACAAATATATCGACTCCATAAGCGTTAGAATGGAAAATTCGCCTGCTTTGCAGGATCTGATGAAAAAGTAACAGACGACGTTTTCTCTTGGTTTTTGACGACTATATCTTTGCCTCTCGCGAGGTATTTTTTCTTTAGGACTTCAACCCTGCCGCCCGGCGAACGCAAAAACCACGGTGGCTCTTGAATGCCTTTGCAGCGTGACACTCGGCGAAGACACCGGTAGCAAAAAGGGGGAAACGAGAGCGAGAGAAGTGGGTGGAGAAGGGGTAAAAAGTGGGAGGGAAGAGTTTCAGGTCTGAAATTACTCCACGCGTGAGGGAGACGAAAGGGAGAGAGATGGGAGGAAGTAAGATGGAAGAGGGTGGCGGAGAAAGGAGGGCGGAAGAGAGAGGTAGGATGGTGGATAGAGAGAGAGAGAGAAGAAAATAACGTCTTCATTTCGCAAGGTGTTAAAGCGTGGAAGATGAGGAAGACAGATTTTTTCACCCTCAGCGCCACCACATCATTTTGTACTCTGATTATTTTTAAAAGTCTCTGGCATAAGCACGGAAATTCACTTGGTCTCTCTCCACCACACGTCACCCCCACACATTTTTCCACTCCACCAACCTTCGTCCAAGGGGGAAAAAGCTCCCTAACTTCCGAAACCCTCTTGCACGTCGTATTTTCTCACGCATTCATTTATATGTATATACATATATACCTTGGCAGCAGCAGTTAACCTCGCAAACCCTGTTCTCTCTTTCTCTCTCTCACTTTTCCTCACTTTCCAACCCATCTTTCTCCTCTCCTCTTCAATCCTTCTCTCTCCTCTCCATCCCTCTCCTCTCTCCCTCCGTTTTCTCCTCCGCTCCTCCTCGCCCTTAGCCATTCCGACCCGACTTCCACGTCTTCATATATCAAGCACCTAATTGAATTCCTAGCCGCTGTCAGCTTCCCCTTGCCTACCTCATAAAGGAGATCCTTAGGTGAGTAATGGAGGATAGAGGGAGCATGCGATGGAGGGAGCGGAGGGTGCGTGCGTGGGAGGGAGGTGGAGGAGGAGGAGGAAAAAGGGTTGAGAGGAGAGATAGGAGACCGGAGGAGGAGAAGAGTAGGTTAATGAGAAAGAAAAATGCAGTTATACGGGGAGTAAATGAGCGTGGAAGAGATATGGGAAGAAGTTGAGGAGGGATAAGGAGATAATGCTTCTCGGAGTCGCCCTCGGGTTTCGGTTGGCGCCACTGGATTCCATTTTTCGCCTTTAGGTGTTTGGTGACTACAGTTCTCACGTGGTTGTGTACAATTAATGTCCTTGAACATTTTTGGCCCACAACCTTCATTTTTTAAAAAGAAAATGCACCGAGGTGTGCAATTAATTAAAAATATTTGAAACTGTCTTAATTGGTTCGGTAAATGTTTTATCAAACATAATATTTTGCCCCTTGTTTAAGGCATAGTTTATTTTGTTCTCATGCCTATCTGTCTTTCAGTCAACTTTCGAGAATATTTGAATTCATTATTTTCTCCTTCATAATGGTTTGTTCAGACGATCCGGAATATATGCACCTTTCAATATATACTTCAATTGACCCTAGAATATTGTGACTGGAGATCTTTCCTTAATAACGGTAATTGGCTAAAAGTAAAAATATATGATTGTATAAGCGTCAAATACGGTAATAAAAATATTCGTATAAAGAATGCCCGCAATAATGAAACTATATAGTTATTCTGAATAAATATTAAATTCTAATAGCCCCGATATGACATCTTTGAATATGCTGAACCTAATATTGACCTTGTCGAGAGTTGTTGCTAAGGAAGTTCGTTAAGCCTTTTAGAATCCCAACATTAAGAGATCTGTTCTAACGTCCACTTAAAACGTTTTCGGAAGTAGAGAAGAGGCGGAGAAGACGTCAGATATAAAATGTCTCCGTTTACGCCCTATAAATAAACTCGGGTAATAAAACTAAACTAGTAAAGATAAAAGAAACAAAGAGTTAAGTGAATTATTGCTAGAACTTTGGCGAAATTCGTGCTTAGAATGAGACAATTTCGAAAAAATGATATTTTTTATTATGGCCTGCAATTCGGCACGCCTAGCGAAGGGAAAAAATCCGCGGAACGAGAGACATAAATGGAGAAAAGCGAGCAATAAGGAGGGTTTTTGGCGTTCATTCGACATGGCGTAACGTCACGCTGTTATGAAGGAGGCGAAAGAGGAAAGAAAGGAATGCAATGCGCTTGAGCATAATTCCCTTTTTTTAAATTCACCTGCCTCTCCCTAATATATTGCATATTAGGCGTTATTGCACGAAGGGCATTTAGTAGGAGGTCCTACGTGTGAATATCTTTTTCCGTTTCTCGGAAAGACGTCACATATAACGAACGTTTGAAGGTGTTTATGCCCTTTACGCGACGAGAACGACACAAAAAAAGCTTGATTCCCCTAGAGAGAGCGTATCCCTTGACTTTTCCGTCGAGAAGTTTTATTTTTTTCTTCTTCTCGGGGGAAATAAAAGTTTATGTTTATATAAAGAGAAGAGCATATGCTCGTGTCCGAAAAACCTTAACAGTCGGGAAACAAAGCTTCGCTTAAATAATGTTTAGAGGCGTTAGTTCGAGCCGCTCTTTAAAGTAACGGCCGTCTTAAAAACTTCTCGGAACGAGTAGAGGAAGGGATTTTTGCGGAGCTATTAATGCTTTGGAGGGAAGTTAAATTTTCGATTTTCCGAGATTTTATTTTTTAATGGAAAATTTCAGGAAAATTTTAGGTTATAATTCGATCCGAAAAAAATTAAGTTTTTTATACGCCGGAGTTCAATTAGTTAAATTTAGTTGTTATTTATTTTTCGCCATCGCCCTCTGAACTGGACCAGAATCCCACAAAATAAGTGATATGCATGCAGAATAAGGTGCAAAACTACGTAACACCTAGTATATAAAAAAATAAAACCGCGTTCATTTAGGGAAAAAGGAATAAAAGATTGCATATTGATCTACAAGATATATTTTGAGTTAATATTTTTATTTAATGCAAAATAAAATTTCAAGCCACATGTTTGAAGTTTGGCTTTGAATATTTTGTACAAATTCTTATTTCAGTTGTTTTTTATTGACCATTATTACAAAATTTCTCGGAGCGAATCGTTTATGCGACTGAAAATAAAGACAATGGCTAAAAACAATTCTTTCATCGGAGTTTTAAGGACGCGGGATGAATGTAGCAGATAAAACGTGTTGGAGAGTTCTTTATTTAGACGCTCGACTTTGAAGGGATTGTTTGCAGCAGCCACAGACATGAGTTAAAAATCGCCGGCCAATTTGGAGTTCCGTTTCTTTAGAAACGTCAAGTGGAAAAGGAAACACTTCGACTGACAGGGGTCAGCTCTAGACCGCAAATCCACACCTCCATTACACTTTTTTCTCCACGTACCGTCTCTGACGTCGTGCTCGGAGACATACCGCCGTACAGTCCCTCAAGGTTTTCTTTCTTCTCCTTCTTCCCTCTGCCTTTTCGACTCGGTCGCTTTCATCCTGGTTAATTACTTCTCGGCCCGCTTTGCAAAATTTCAAAGGGCCATTCCGGGCGCGCTTGTTTGCGTCCATTAAAGATTTTCGGTGTTTTTGCTCTTCTTTAACTCCTCAACGCCGTCCCACGTACTCTGCACGGTCAGTGCATGGATTTATTTCATTATTTTTTATGCGTCTGCCAAGCTACATATTTATTTTTTTTAAATAGATATCATGAAGGATGCTTTTGAAATATCATTCTTTATCGTTTCTACCCAATTGATTGCATTTTAAGAATAGATATTTATGTTTTTTATTTTCCAATGAACTTCTTTGTTGTTGATTAAGTTTTGTTCTCAGTTCTTTTTATCTCAAATGCTGTAAGAAGAAATAGTCTTCCTAATGTCCATGTGGACTCTAGAGTGAAAAGTATGATAGATTTATGACTTTCACTTATCTCTTGTTTACTCTTGAATATTTTGAGAGTCAGATGTTCTCCCTGGGTATGCATTTTTCGAGAACGATAGCTTTAGACAATGAACTTCTTTTACCCAGTTCCTTTGGTCATCCCAGAACGAATACGAGCAGAAAACTTTGTAGAATGTAAACATTAAAGCCTTAGGGCCATGTGATGGAAAATATGGTGAAGAAGATTATCCGTTTCTATCCATCCGAGAATATCTTGCGCTCCCAGAGCTTGTTTACTAGATGCACGTTTGCGAGGAGGCAGTCTTTTGTGCGTTTTCTTTTCTCTAGTGTTATAACTATATTTTCAGTTTAAAAACTGTGGATAATTTATTTTTTTAACGATAGTAATTATTATGGCATCAACGAGTAGGAAAAGATCTGCAGAAATTACTGAAGAACAGGTGCAAGAAAGTCTGCTTGAAAGTGAGTCCGAAGAAAGCTTATTGAGTAGTGGTGAAAGTGAGAATGAAGTTGACAACCGTTGTAAAATGCATTCTTTTTTCCAATTCAAGTTGAAGAGGAAGACGTATGTACTATACAGGACTTTGTGTGGGAGTATATGAGTAATTATTCTGGAGTCATGGAAAATTTTATAGGTCTTCATGGATCTCAAAATGCAGCGAAAGATTTGTACTAAATAGTGGATATCTTTGAATTGTCCTTTGATCGAAACTTCGTGAATCATATCGTACAGGAAATTAATCGCTACGCTGAACAATTTGAAAAATCTAATCGATATATTTTCCTTGAAATTGAGAATTTCAAATTAGAAATCTGTGGCAATAGAGGAGATTTACATCGTGCTTGGTCTTCTTATGTTGATGGGAATAATTCAGAATCCTACATTCCGATTATATTTTTCCACGAAACGAATCATTTCCACACCAGGTTTTAGCGATGTAATTACTAGAGACAGGTTGGAAATGAATTGTAAATTTTTACACTTCGCAGATAATGAAAAAAAAGGGCCCTCCAAAATTGTTCAAAATTTTTCCTGTCGTCTCCCATCTCAAAAGTAAATTTCAAGAATTATATTTTCCAATTAGTAATATTTCAATGGACGAATCTTTAACTTTATGGAAGGGCCGCCTCTCATTCAAACAGTGTATTCCTCTCAAATCATCTCAATTTGGCATTAAAACTTTTGATTTATGTGATGCAGTGAATGGTTATTTATGGTCCTTTCTAGTTTAAACGGTAAAAGATACTGTATTGCATTCCCCTCTCATCACTTTTGATACCAGTAAGACATCTGCAATTGTTCTCAAATTATTGGAACCTCTTCTCAATCAAGGACGCACTGTGTGGATGAATAACTACTATAACTCCCCTGACTTAGATATCCTTTTGAAAACTGTTTATCATACAGACTGCGCGGGAACTTAGAGACTGAATAGGAAAAATGTGCCGAAGATTGTAAAAGAGAAAAAAACTAAAAAAACAAGAAGTGATAGGTCAGCACTCTGGGCCAGTTTCAGTTATAAAATGGAATGATAAGAAAGTAGTTACGTTGATTTCTACCTTACACAGTAATGAAACGAGAGTAGTGCAAAAAGGAAATAAGGAAATAGTGAAGCCTTTATGTGTAATAGAATATAATAGATTCATGGGTGGGGCAGACCTGAAGGATCAGCTTCTTCAGGGTTATCTACTGGAAAGAAAAAGGTTGAACAAATGGTATATGAAATTATTTCGTAGACTTCTGAATGTAACAGTTTTAAATGCAATGATAATATACCGAGAAAACACAGGGAAGAAGATAGAACATTTGACATTCAGAATGCAGTTAGTTGGAGGTCTTTTTGTGAAATGCGCCAATGCAATTCAACGTAAAGTCCCTGGACGACATTCTTCCGATAATACAGTGCCTAGGCTAACAGAAAGACATTTCATATAGAGACTCCCTCAATGTGAGAAGAAAGCTAGGCCGCAGAGAAGCTGCGCTGTATGCACAAAGAGAGGAAAAAGGAAGGACACAGTTTATTGATGCAAGGAGTGCGACGTGGGATTGTGTTTCGATTGCTTTGAAATATACCATACAAAACTGAACTTTTAAGGTAAGTAATGTGAAGTACTGATAATATCTGTTGCAAATTTATAACTGACTTGAAAAGCATTTAAATTTTTATAATTGTTTAAATATAGCATTATTTAATTCAAGCTTCGCAAAATGAGACGCAAATTTTAACCTTTATCGCCCGGCTTTTAATCGCATTTGTAACCTCAGCCGGCCGGATTTTATCTTGGCATTTAAACTACTCCTTGCAGACTTTTGCATTTCTTTTATTTTCACTTTTACTAGTAATGATAGAAGAACAAAATAAAAACAAAATGAATAAAATAAAGTAATTGATTTTTATTGATTTTAAGTAATTTTTTGTATTGAGAAAGTATAAAATCATTTCACGAAAAAAAAAAACAAATAAATACGTAAATATTTATCATGTTTATGCATATAATTTTTTTCACTCATCGTAGTTTCAAATTATTATTTAATCTCTAAAACAAGGGTACAAACAATTCTACATCGCACTTAGAGCAACGACAAACCTTACGATTCTCTTTGCCGCGCAGCGAACACACTCTGCATCTTGACTTGGTCCCTTTGTCGACCCAAGCTCATTATCTTTCACTTCCAGGTGATCTATGTTTGTTGACTCGGGATGGCATTCCTCGAGAGTGATGTAGGGCGTTCCTTTTTTCCAGCCGCATCCAAAAGATTCATAACGAGAGCAAATCTGAGTGTTCGGTCTTTCGTAATATTTGTAGCCTCATCACTTCTCAATCCCTTTGCCCCACCTTTAAATGCATAGGCATCCAAGAAATTGCCATTTTGTCGTTTTTCGACCCATTTCATTGCCTGAATCCCGACAGATTTATCTTTCTCATCATCATCATCCTGTTCATTGTCCTTGCTTCCATCTATCTCATATGCATCTTAGTCACTGTCTGCAATGAGCTCGTTTACAATGTCTTTATTGTAAACTTTCGTTTCAGATCCATTGCACGAAAGGGAGGGTAAATATAATAAAACAGGGCACCCTAGTGCAAATATATACAAATAACAATAAAGCGTAATTAAAAAAATTCTTGCACATCGTGAAAAACTGTAGAACTGAAGGAAATGCTACTCCAAAGGTAGAGAAAAATACCTACGTATTATCTCTATTTCGGAAAAGGCACGAAAAAGAGAACATGAACCACGGCAGAATTTTTAATATGCTTACGCCTCAAGGATGCGTAGTGAACTCAATACTAGGACACAGCGTCGAACCGAAGGTAAAGAAGAGCCGGGCCCAGGAGAGAGGATAAACAGAGACGGATATACATAGGGGGAATTTGCTTACCATTCAAGAATGAGTTAATTAAACGCATAAATCACATTCCCATGCCTCTTCTTCTCATGCCATTCCCATGCTACTCCCATCCCTTCGAGGAGCGAATAATAAAAAAGGAAAAAGATCGTAGGAAATCAGTGCTATTTCGTAAAACAATATCTGCGTGTTTTTTATTGGTCAGAAAAGGCACAATTAAATAGAAAGTGAATCACAGCATTATTTTTATTATGCTTGGGCCTCAAAGATGCGTGGTGAACTCAATACTAAGGATGCAGCGAAGGTCCAGCAAGAGCTGAGCCCAGCTGAGCGGGGATAAACATAGAAGGAAAACCATGGGGGGAATTTGTTTACCATTCAAGAAAGAGACCAGCAAAAGGCTAGCATCACATTCACAGAGCTCTTGGATGGTGTTCCAAGTAGTGATGACGCCTTTAGAGTGCCAAATCCCTTCCGAGGAGCGATTATTAGAAAAAGAAAATGAGTGCTAAACTTTTTAGCGGGAACTTAATTCCCGTTAGGACGATAAAGATTAACTAGCTATAAAACTATTTTTTTTAAAATCAAGAATGGTCATTAATGCTATATTTGCGAAAATTTAAAAAATTTGCTTATAAAATAACAGAGATATAATTTTTTTCAATTCTCTCTCTGTCTTTCTCTCTCAATATTCATGCGGTATATTATGTAAGCAAGCTTCGGATTTCTCCTCAACGAAAGCACCGTAGCAGTTTTATTCATCTTTCTAGGATTCTAAAATACTGTTCGAAAATGATCCGTTACTGGATTCTGAAACGAGAGAATCGCCTATCTATGCGAGTTAATACAGAAGATGAAATATTTACCAATATTTTATAAGAATGTAAATTTAAGCTGTCCGTACTATTAGATATTACCACATTTGTTACGGAAAAACCAAGCATATGCCCTTTCTTTTTGGTTTAATCTGACATATTCAAAATCCATTCTTCCACACATCCTCCACACATTATTATGACCGGTATCAAAGTTTTCCCAAAATGATGTGAAACATTTACTGCTATCTTGAGCAACAATTTTCTTCTTTCATGTGGATAAGATATAATGAATTGTGACGGCGCTTCAGGAAACATTAGGCTTAAAAAACAAAATTCATTCTTTTATCGGTTAATATTGAAAAACAACTTGTAAAGGCACAATCTTTTGACATGAAATACCCTAGGCTAGTTGCCATTGACACATCTACTATCGTTAAATTTTTTTTAGATTAACTTTTGTATGCGTGACTGAATCGATTGTTATTTCAAAGTTATATGGCTGATACAATTTGTAGCACAAAGGAATGTTTAATTTTACCGGGCATTTTACTTTTAAAATACCATTTTTTAGATTCGAATTTTAAAATTTATTTATTATCCGTTAGTACTCTATGAAATTATTTTTTCCTACATTTTTATTCCCATCGCCTAAGTCATAGTGGCTTCAAATGAAACCTCTTTGATTTTTCTATGTTATTTTATCATTATTTTGACCACGGCAACTTCAAATGAGACCACCCAGTTGCTGAAATTTTCGCCCATTTTTATGCACCATTTACTTTTTCGTTTTATTCATGTAACTTTCAAAGAATATAAAAGTTTTATCTCCTGATTCAGAGTAAATATATTGAATTAAATTTATTCATACTTTTGAGTACCTTATAGTTATAGTCTAATGATATAATAGCACAGATAGTGAACGGTCATACTGTGTTATAATACTATTTATAATAATAAAATAATAGGAAGAGGCATAGAAATTCACGGAAACGCCGGTAGGAGGCACCGTTAAAGAAAATAGGACAGGAAAAAGGATGAGTAAAGGAGCTTTGAAGAGATGACCTGGTTTGTTAGAAGGAAATGTAAGCCTTCAGACCCAGGCTGACTTATCTCTAGGAGACAAACGCACATCCCGAGCACTTAAACTTATTAGTTCTGTGAATTGTTCAAATCCAAGGGCGTTTTGGCAAAGTGCGACGCTTGTTAATACGGGAATCTATTTGAAGAGGACAATAGGAAAACAGAGATTTACTCCGTAGAATAATAATACGTGTTACCTACGTGCATTATGTCAACCATTTAAAATGAACATGAGATGATTATGTAAAAATCATTACTTGAGTTGCTAACAATAGAAAAACTATGAATATTTATTTTATTCGGTTTACAGAGAAACTTTCGAGATATTTTGTTGGAAAATGATCCCGACGTCAAGCCGGAGCTGGATTTATGCAATTTTGACCCGAATACAACTTTAAGCTCTGTGGATCTACTACATGGGTGCCCCAGCAAACTTTTCGGAAGTGAAGTAATCCGCTCTTAGGAAAAGACGTTAAGGACATCCCCTGCAGTTGAGAGTAAAGTTTGGGTATGCGTTCGATGCACTAAAATTTTATGCTACATAAATGTCATAGCATAACGGTTGAAAATTGCTTGGTAATCCGATTTATTAATGTTATTTTTTAAGTATTAAATTGTTAGGGGAACCATCACTGAGAATCAATCGATTTATCAATATAATGGAATTATGTGTATTTCATGAATGTATTTTATCGTGTATCTCAAGTTGCTTTATAACTTATTTAATTCCCTTTCTGATTTTATTTAATTATATCCCATTAGAAGAAAAATGATCTACATTGAAAAAGCTAAAGAAAAAAATCTAAGTCTGTTGTTTGTAAGATAGAAGTAGTATTTCAATCCATAAATAGATAAAATATTTCCTACTTAAAATTAATATATTTATTTTTCAATGAAATATTGAGGAACTTCATCCGAACAAATTTTGCATTTATCAATTGCAAGTTAGCGATGAAAGCAGCTCTTCAAAGGCAAAATGTAAAAATAAGTATGTAACTTCATCTGAGAGTTTGATTGAACGTTGCATGCTCCTCGTTTAGTTTCTCTTGCAACCGACTCTATCAATTAAAATCTAACGCTCCAGCCGAGAAATCTTTGCGCGTACGTGATATAATTTAGGAAACTCTTCGCAAAAGGATTTGTATGGCAGAATAATTGAGTCTCGACTAGTAATTGGAGCGTGTGATGACTCGGAATTCGTCCCCGGGGCCAGGAAATACGTTCCATCGAATGATCGCGCCTCGTCCTGTGATGTGAAAGGTGCAGAAAGTACGTAGACCGTGGGAGAATTAGGGTAGAGGATCCCGGCACAGACTGTGCGGTTAAGAGAATGGGCCTTTCAAGAGGACGGGTCATGATTCCGTCTACTGTCGGGCTACGGTCAAGCTCCCATAGAGGGCCTTTGAGTGGGGGCATAACGCTTGAGGGCAGATGAAGACAAGAAAGAAAAATGGTGGAGGGTTTTGGAGAGAGAGAGGCAGGTTATTGGGAAGGGATTGCTGGAAATGGGATGAGGTAGAGGCGAGAGAGAAGGGGAGAGAGAGAGTGAGAGAAAAGGGATAATGGTGCAAGGCTTGTAGTGGGAGAAAAGAAAAGATGATATGGGTGAGAGAGAAATATGGGGAAGAGAAGTGTGATTTAGGAAAAGAAAGGAAGATATGGACTATAGAATGATTTAAATAAGTTACACTAGATAAAAAAGAGAAAGGATGTGGAGTGGAAAGTGGAGGAGAGATAAAAGGAAGAAAATTTAGAGAGATATCTTAGAGGAGAAAGAATTGGTGATGGGTACAGAGAGATATTGACACGGAAAAAATATAAAGGTAAAGAAATAGAGAAAAATTAAATAGAGCAAATCAAAAATAAAGCATAAGGTAGAAGTGGATAAAATGTGGGAGAGAAGGATAATGAAAGGCAAAGGGAGGGAGGGAGGGAGGGAATAAAGGAACTAGAAAGATAGAGAGAAAGATGAAATTTAATAGAGACTAATAAAAGAAGAGTATGAATGTAATGGGAAGAAAAATCAAAAGAAATATGGAAGCGGTCGAATGCGAAGGTCGGCCGAAGTTCTCTGAAAGAGGGATATGAGAAAGAATGGCTGCGAGTGGGAAGAATCGCCCTTTTCCCATAGTTCTAGGGTATGGACTTAGGCAAAGGTAATGTAGCAAGGACGTGAAAGCGAGGATCTTGATAGGTCCGAAGGAGGACCATCTCGATATTAAAAACGAAATAAAATATGGGGCGGTAGAGTGTGTGAATGCAGAAGTATGACGATAAATTATGAATTGAATTAAAGATTAAATTTATACTTATGCAAATAAATGTCCAACTGAAGCAAAAATGTATTTTTTCAACATACATAAAAAGCGTTATTATTTTTCAAATAGATATATACGAATATGGGGAGACACGAGTAGGTTTTTGATTTCTCTAAACTTGTCCATTGGATTCGTTTCGTAGTCCGTTAAATTTTGTGCATCCCACCTTTGAGTTTTCCAGAGGAAAAGTAATTATTTTTCGTTTATCTATTGTTTTATTGCTTAGCACCGGTTTGAAATTTTAAAATTACATTTAAATACGTAAATATCCCTTCATTAACAAATCCTTTCAGGAAGTCTAGCACAGAATGGCGAGCATCTGTAAGAACCTCATTAATAATTTCAGGCTCTGCTTTGTGGAGTTTACTCGTGATACAGATAAAATAAAACTGTTACAACCTAATCGTTTTCTTCTCCGACATAACTTATAACCGCATTTCTCTTCCTGAATGTTATTTCATACAGGGTGAAGCGTGATCTATTTTATTGCTAATAAAAATTAAAATAAATAAACTTTATTAAAATTCCTTGTTTCTTTTACAATAAAACATATTTCTATGACCAATTCCAACCTAAATTCGGAAAAAAGGTCATAAAATACAACAACACTGCAAATTTGTCCACACTTCAAATATAAATTTCTATAGCAGATAAATTACTATTTCTCCAAGTAAACATCTCTCAGTAAAAATAACGCTGCAAAGCATAAACATTTAAAGGTAACATAACGCGATTTTACATCTTCATCACGCAGATTCTTTCTCCTGTTCAATATGATTGTTTTTATTAATATGGTTTCATGCAAATATTCCATCTCCAAAAATATGGACAGGTTTTTGATGACGCTAAGCGTTTCCGCAAAGTATCGTCTTTCCTCCCACCCTACTTCATCCATCCATTCTTCGCTAGGATCAACTTTTTTGTCCTTCCTTCCTCTCTCTCTCTTTCTCTCTCTGAGGAGCAGATCCGGAATCTCATCCGCTTGCCCAGTGTTCGGGTCCTTCTGGCGAATGTGCCCGACCCATTACCGTTCCAATCTCATCACTCTTTCAGTGACGTCAGGGTCCATCCCATGCCCACCTCGTTACTCTTTATCTCTCTCTTTACGGCAATTCCCAGAATGCAATGCGACACCACGAAATGGGTCGTACCCAGTCTATCCGTGAAAAATTGAGTTTTTTCGTAGTAATTTTCATCACTCATCTTCCACGGTCAAGTTTTTCCCTCTTTCTCTCATTCTCCCTCTCTTTCTCTCTCTCTCTCTATCTCTCTCGCGCTCTCATTCCAGAGAGGCTAAGAGCGCGCCAAAAAAATGAACAACCCCAACAACAATGATTAATCCATCTCGGATTCCTCCCCTGCAGCTGCAATGAATAAATAACTTATCAACTTCGTCCGTAATGCCTTTGCTTTTCCGGATGAGGCAAGCGATGGAAAAAATGTTGCCGGCTCCGTTTTCCTCGAATCCAAAAATATTTTTAGTGACTCGAGTTAGCGGTCTTACTCTAATCATCTCTAGCGTCGGTTGCTAATGTGAATGACGATATTGAACTATAGTTTCTCTTGGTTTTGCTTGGTTTGAAATTATAATCTTTCGGTAATTGATTTAAAGATGCTAAATATTAAACCATTTTCTTCACATTCAGTTGCATAGGGATTTTCCTGTAACATTAATGTCGATTGTTCCTTTGCCTCAAGGTTAAATTAATTTAATCAGAGTGTAAAATGTCCGTGAATACATAGTAATGTTTTTGACATTCATACATTTCTCGTGCAAACGGAATATAATGACCGTAGTAGATCAGAATTGTCTTGTGGTGAGCGAATGGAGTTTAAGCACCAAATAGTTGGAAAGCTTTTGCCACAGTATTAGGAATGAAACTTTGATTAATTGATGTATATTAGGCGACTATTATCTAATTGGTAACTATTCGATAATTTAAAAACTAATATTGAATAATATAAAATCTCCACAAATCGCCTCTAAAAACGCTTCTATTTATGAGAAAACCCAACTTCAGGAGATAAATAGCAAACTAACGGAAATTATTACTCTATATAAACTAAACAAGTACAGATTTTTCTGGAAAAATGTAATAACAAATAGTTAAACGTAGATATGAACAAACGTAAGCAACCAAGTAAGCACAAAATAAAGAAATGAAACAACTCCTATTCCATAAATTAATTAATTAACGGCATAGGAGTTGTTTCAATTCTTTATTTTATCATCGCCGTAGTCTCCAATATACTATTAATAAGTAAGCGTAAGTTTTCTGGAGAAAAAATTAAAATATCTAAGTTTGTTTGTTGAAAGGGTGCGGGTTCACCGAAAGGGAGTCGATTGGGCGGAGTGGATTGGTCGAATGGAAGCCAGCAGGAAGTTTATATTAAAGCAAGGCATCAGTTGGCCTCTGCCGAGAATATCACAAAAAGGGAAAATTCTTACTTTGTTTGGCTCCCGATAAAGGATCCGTGGCAATTTTTCTCCCATTCCCTATGAAAGAAGGGAATTTTAGATTTACGAGACGCCAATACTCCACTTCTTTAATCTTGGCCCTACTTATACATCCGGTTCTTAATAAAACGTTTTCTGCCTTACTAAAAAATTATCTTTGTTTTGTGTGCAGTTCATGAACTATTTTCTGATTAACTTTTTATAATTTCAATTTCAAGCTTCTAAATTTTTAGTTGAAAGCGTTTCATTTTCTAGTGATTTCGGTCAACAAAGATGGGGTATCTTAAACGATAATGATAATTGATAAAATTTTAAGAGCTCTCATACATATTACCATGAGAAATTAGTCACATAGGTCAGAGGTTCACGTGATATTTCGGTAAACAGTCATAAATTAACTTCTTCATGTGTGAGTAGATTTTTAAAAAGGGAAGAAATAACTACAAATATATTTTTTTAAATTATTACTAGCATCTCTAATCATCAAGTGAGAAAATGGGTTGCATGAGTTGCGTTTAGCTATAAAATATCCATATCAAAATATCCATAAGGAATTAATTATCCGCACTTAATTTACTAAAAGTTAACTGGGATGGATACAATTTATGAGGCGAGTAATTTTGAAAAAAAGACGTAGTTTTCCTGAGCAAAACATGGTGCTGAGGATTTGACGGCTATTTGCATCTCGCTATGCTAAAAGCGGCGTTGGTATAGTACCGCTGTTTCATCATATGCGTAAGCATGGCGTAGTAAATTTAACAGCCCTGTTATTCTAGAGTTAATCAACAGAGGCAAGAGTGTGTAGGCGAGGCCAGCAGCTTTCGTCAGACCTCAACTCTATTATCTGTTTGCTTGTCCCAAAAGCCGTTCCTATTGGACTGCATTTAATTGTTGTGTAAACCCGCTAGGAATTTGTTGCTGCTTGCGCCACGGTGCAACGCAAATTATCCTTGCGCGGCGCTTATATTAAAATTCCTCATTTTGGGATAATATTGTTTTGGATGACTTGCTGAAGTTTGATCAGAGATTAATCTTACATGGACGAAGCAATATGGACTAATATTATCTTATATTTTGATTTTAATTAATAATTCGGCATGAATTCTGTTAGAAGCTATCAGAGTAAGGGATTATAGCTTGTTTTCAAATTATGTGATTGTAATGTGCTTTTACCGACAAATTTTTATTACTTATTATTTTAATTTTTATCTTCGGGCGCCCCTGCGACATGCATAGGAAGAGTTCGTTATCGCTACAATACTTCAGTATAAGAAAGAATGTGTTTATGAAATATCTGATCGAATCGGTTTAGAATTTCGAAACAAACCTCTACAGTCTCTAAAATATATACGATTTGTGCAAAATATTGAATAATCTACATCTATTTATGAGGAAGCACGTCCAAGACGGACTGCATTTGCTAAAAGTTAGAGGAATATCAGCGTCCTACAAAAAATCAAGTTGGAAAACACGTTACTGCCTCTACTCGCAGAATTTTGAATCAATTAAAATACCCGAACGTAAATTTAATAACCAAGCCATATAGAATATAATTGAAATAGAAACTGTTGTGTTACTTAGGGATCAACGTGTAATTTAACCCTTGAGATTTCTCGTACGATTATTGAGTCCGCTGAGAAAATTCAGACGACTAAAAACAGTAATTATTAATGATTCATGCTTATAAACTCGAGTAATTTATTTAAATACTAGTTTTTATGCATGTGCAACTTTAAAATCGAGTACGCGAATGTGAATAAAGAGTTTCCCAAGCTAAAAAGTTTGAATACCGTAGTAGTATTAGATGATATTAGCACAAAAAGAACGATTAGAGCGTCAAATTTTAATCTATTTACATGGTTATAACTTATGTCAAAGAGATTTTTTTCCCTTCATACAGTAACGAAATAATCAATACCCTTATGTTTAGGGACAACCGATTCTTCTCGTATGAGGTTTATTTCCAGAAAAAGAACACCAAGATAACCAACTCTTAACTAAGACACTGAACCTCGCGTACATCTTTCGCCCCCTTCGCCGTTTCACGTCTAATTTCATCCGGAAGATCAGAGGGTTTAAAAAAAGAGTCTTACTTGTCAGACATGCGAAACATCGCCTTCCCTCTCTTTTTGCGATAAGAGGAGAGATAAAGGAAGGTGTTTGCGCAAGGGTAGGGTGCAGATGGTTAAAAAGAGAGAGAGGGTGGGGCGGAGATGAGAGAAAGAGAGAGGGAGAGAGAGAGATAGGAGGCCAAAAGGGTTTGGGGAAATTTTTTAGGAGGGGAATAGAGGATGGAAGGGTCTTCCACTTTCTCCATCTCTCTCTCTCACTCTCCAAAAACACACACACGTATACATACGCACTGTTTACTCATTTTTTTAATGCCGGAAGGGTTTGAGAGGGGGTAAGAGTTCGGGGTCCTGTGGAGGTAGGGAGGCTTAGACTTTGCGCTCTTCTGCCCCTGGGGCATAGCCTACCATCGGAGTAGGGTTCTCGAGGACGATTAAAGATTCATGTAAGAGGAGTTGCAGGGAGGGAGAGGAGGGAGGGGGGGTGGAGAGGGAGAGGAAGAGAAAAGTTTCTGTGAGAGGAGAAAGGAGAGCGATTTCGATTGGTTCTCCCTGAACCCTCTTTTTCCTCGTCCCTTTTCATCGCTCCCTCCACCTCTCTCTTTTACCCCATCCAACGCATCCGTTGCTCATTCTCAAAAAATTAACCCTCTCTCCCATTTCTCCTTTCTTCTGGGTCTCGTCCTATTCCCTCTTTATCCACCCTTTATCCTCCTTCCTCTCTCCTCGTCACAACCTTATTTCCCACTCCCTTTTTCCCCATCCACTTCCTATTTCCAATACGGTAAAATGCGCAATGCGAGACAAGTGGGACGATCCCCCGAGTTTGTTCACTGCGTCATCTTACAAGGGAATGAAATGAGCGTTGGAACTCTTTCACGGCGCCCCTTTGCTTGTGCGAGTCTATTTTTCCTTTCTTTCCTTCCTGGTGCGGTTCTTCGCAGGCACTTCTACTGTTCTCGAGTTTCCAGCATTAATCTCCGGCATCCAAGAAATCGCTCAGCTATAGAATCATGTTGCTCTTTTTAGTTTTATTTGTTGACGGTTATTTACATTAAAGTTTTCTAATATCTCAACTATTTATTGCTAAAACCATTATGCGCACATACATACATACACAAACACGCACACACACAGACACAAAAACACTCTATCGCTGAAGAAGGGCATAGACCCGATAAGCTTGCGTGTTTTTTGTGTTTTTTGTGTTCGTGTTTTCAACGTGTCTCTTCGACGCCCCCAGCAGCCTGCCATCTTGGTCCCCGACTTGGTAAGTGTCCGCTGGGCTTCCTTCAACACCTTGTTGTCACCCTCATCACTACCTTTTCATTTTCTTAAGTTAATATATATATATATATATATATATATATATATATATATATATTAACTTAAGAAAATGAAAAGGTATATATATATATACACCTGAAGTCGTCCATTTGGTGAGTGTTCACTGGGCTTCCTCGTCCCAACATCTTGTTGCCAGTTATATATCCATTTTACCTTTCCTTTTCCGTAAGCTGTTATATATATATATATATATATATAACTCTCAAATGTGTTCGAGCATAAATTTAATTTCAGTTTGTTAAGGCCAGCATGTGTTAAGATGTTATTAGCCAATGAATTTTAGCTCATCATCTATCATAGTCTTGATTATGAAACGCAAAAATATTACTAAATTTTCATTGCTGTTACAATTAGGGAAATTAATGAAACCAATCTAATTAAAAATTTTATTGTTTAAATGTCATGGTAAAAGTTATGTATTTTGAAAATGTCAGTAGAAAATAGTTTTTTGCAGGTAATGAGTTCACATGATATTTAAGAATTTTAATATTTTTTTTTATGTGGATCAACGGTTCAGAAATTAAAGAAAAATCCTCGCAGTCTTTCCGGTATTCTTGTCTCATATTTTTCCAAAATGGAGAACACTTTGTTTCTCTATACATTTGACCTTTTTAAAAATGTTTTGAAAAGGTTTTAAAAGTCTCCGCGGTACATTGGGACCGAGAATGATTATGCTCGAGAAGGAAGACGAGGATTGTGAAAATTCCAGGGAAAAAGCGTCTTATCTCCTATAACTTTTATATTTTTTCCGCAAAGTAAACCTCACAAAATGTACTTCGCTTTTGACTTTTCCCTCGAGAAATTTCCCGTTCATTTGTTGCGCAAGAGACAGGAATTAAAGAGATAAAGCATTCCACGGTTATTGACGTGAAGGTGACGAAGGCTAGCGGAACAAAGTTTGAGTGACATAAACCTTCGGTGAAGAACATTAGGTTTGGAAGTTGGGAAGAAGAGGTGGAGGTTGAAGGAAGGAAGAGGGAGTGAGTGGGAAGGAGGAGAGTTTTTTTGCGGCAGTAGTGGAGCGGGTTTAATTTGTCCCGAGTCTGGCGAAGAGGGAAAGCTAGTGAAAAAAGGATCCATGAGGATATTAATTTTGGCTAGATCGCATATGCATCGATGGCGTTGCCGTTTTTGAGAAGAGAGACTGTAGGGAAAAACGATTTGACGAGCATTCCGGAAGCTATACGCATTATGAGTTCCCTGACGAGTGAAATACAGAATATGACCTCGCGAGAAGCACGGAAATAAAAACAAAATTTGCATTTTTATGAAGCGCGTAAATGGAAGATTTAAATATCAATATATTTTTGGGAAGAAAGAATCGTTCTTGAAGTGATTATAAAGATTTATGTTGAATAATAATATAATTTTGGCAACTTTCCTGACCTAAGTAATTTTTAAGGAAAATTTCTCCTAAAATTCGTAAATGATATTTTATTAAGTGTTACCATACTCACAGCAAATTTCATTATTCATCTGGATTATATTTTACAAAATGCATGCAAATTACGACCTTATTTTCGTATTGTGGAGATATTTGCCGAAAACTAAAAATAATGCTAATAAAATAGATCTGTAAAACATTAGGAATAAGTCGGTAATCGACTAGATTTAACAAAACAAAATAATCATTATTAAAATATTGCCGATATGACCTGTTGGCCAGTTAAAAAAAGTGATTTTATTGTAATGAAACGCTTCAAGTTCTTTGGAATGAAGCCAGTAAAATGTAAAAAGAAGAACAAAATCACAAGGATGTGGGATGTTTTTGTTACAATTATTAATGCCGTAAAAATGTATTTTTTGAAATTTAAATTCCTATGGAACTCTATATTTTCATTTTAACAGCTGGAAATATCGCCGTTTTTCATAATGCATGGAAAATTAATTGTTTACGGTCCAGAGTTATTATAAGGGACATATAACAAGATATTGGTGCAAAAAGTAATTATTTTTGTTGAAATATCAATTACTTGACTATTTACGACTTTAATGCACGCTGATGGATTATTTTTGCTGTGTTATAGTAGTTCTTGATGTCACGGTTAGATGGAATTGTAGTTTTCTGCGTCCTTTTTAAATATCAAACTAGAAAAGGGTTGATAGCAGAGGACGGACGATTTGGTCGTATCTCCTAACATTAATCACCGTTTGTTTTTTTAGCAAGAGACGATTCCCCCGTAAACCCTTTAAACTAAAAGCACTTACCTGTTTTTACACAGTCCGAAAATACCTCCTTTTTTGGCGATACAGCCATTTTCGAACGCGGTAAACGCTTTTGCAACAACGTCAGGAAAAAATGGCACTCGTAAATCTCCGCGCTTGAAGGAAGAGGAGAGCGAAAGATAAAAAAAAACATTAATCCAGTTTGCGATACCGTGAGGAATCCGCAGCACTTATCCCCTTTTAATTGCTTGTACTCCCTTAAGTTTCGTCAGAGCTCTCCTCGCCCTTTAGATATGAAGAGAGAGAGAGAGAAGGGAGAGAGGGAGGGAGGAAGACAGAGAGAGAGATAGTGGTAGGAAGGAACGAGAGGAGTAGCATAGGAGCGCTAGCATTAATCTCATTCCGACAAACTGATGCAAGAAATTCGGCGTGCAATCAGCATATGTGGTTTAGGTTGTTTCCAGTAGAGCTAGAGAGAGAGAGAGAGATAGGATTCCTTGCGTTTTAACAGGTTTCGGTGCCAGAAAAAAGAGGAAATGTGATCCCCGTTGATTACGGAATGGCGCGCGAGGGAAAAAAATATCTCCCCGAAGTGAAAGGATGATTTGATTGCGGGGAAAGATAACGTCTTTTCCAGTTGAAAAGGTGTTAAAAGACTCGGTCAAAATTTGACCCAAATAACGGAAAAGCCAATTATCATCCTTATCTATAATGGGAGGAAAAAATAATAGGTGTCTCTCTTTCTTTGTTGGCCGGGAAAATTTTCTGATTACTTCGGAGAATAAACCGTAAACGTCCTCTTCACGTGCGAGTAACTCTGAGATAAAGGACTTTCGGAAGGAACCGATATCTATGACTGAGGTTGGATATAAAGCTGTGTGCAGTTTATATCTTTTAATGGTTTGAAAAAATCGAAACCATAGTAATTATGTGTTGTCAAGTGGTATTCACTAATGCGCATCTTCGTTTCCCATCGAGTTTGGCTTGGCAATGGATTAATTAAATATTTGCGAATAATCACAAATATAACGAAAGGAATAATTTTTTATTTCAAGTTCTGGGAGAAAATTTTAATTTCGTTATTTTCCTTTTAGACGTATTCAAATACTTTCCGGTCCTAAACATATATTTGCGTAGCTAACAGAAATGGGAAAAACCCTTCCGGATTCAAATAATCTTCGCGAAGAAAGGCTTAAAAACGCTCATGTTTTTCGCTATCTTTTGGCATCGTAAAACAGAAGGGGAAAGTTTCGATGCAGCACTCATAAAAACGGACGACTTTTCGAAAAACTGTTTGACCACATAAAACGAACAAACCTCGAGAATGCCATTCTTTGCATGGCCAATTGAATTTTATGGCATTACCCTCCGTCTGTTTCTTATTGAAATCGTGCTGTTTATGGAGGGTGAGCTGAAGAAATGCCAACTCTCCGGGCTACTGGCTTCCCCCTTGTCTTGGAAATGTCCGCTTTCTATAAGGGAAAATTTGAATTGAAATCGAAGTAAAAAGTCCTATCGAGTGAGACATAAGAACACGATCTACGTCACGTGACATGGGAGACCAAAATCTACCAATTTTATGGGTGGCGAGATTCGCACAATTGCACGTGAATTTAAATGTAGAAAACTCAACCATTATTCGAAGTAGTTCGGAAAGTATTCGTTCCGTAAAGTCTCTAAAACACGTCTCAAGTCATAATGCATTGTCTACTTCGGTAAAGGGCAATTTTTTCACGTTCCTGAATAGGCTTATTTTTCTCTGGGAGCGAAAGAGACACGCTTAAACGGCATATGATATAAATGTGCCTCGCAAAAACGCTGTTTGTTTGGTTTTGATACATAAAACGATTATTTATTTACATAATACATAACGAAAATTACAAAAGTTTAAGCAGTGATTTTATAGAATTATTGGATAAAAATTGTGTTAAAACTTCAACTTTCATTTAAAATATGGAACGAAAAACGACAGGATTTATCGTGGAAATCCATTTTTTTATATTTACATTTAATTTATTTGCTTACGTAAGATATAGTTTAATTCAAACGTCACCAAACGAGAGAAAGTAAGCGTTTGCAAAATAGGTATGTATTTTTGAAATATATGAACGCGACTAAATCTGTAATTAACGCAATTAATCCAAACGATATAATTCGAAAGAGAATTTTTTCGCAGTTACCCGAGGTGTAAAGACTTTTACCTGGTCAAAATTTCAGCTCTTTTTTCTGTGCATGCGCATTTATTATTTATAGAAAATAATTGAAAGTGAGAAATAATGTGTCACGAGGGAATTTACCTGTTTATTTTTCCATTTGTGTTTAAATAAAAAATTATCAAGAAGAAAATGACTGGCTGAATAAAGTAATCTCACTTTACCCAGGGAATAACGTCTCCAGACCGATTTTTTCTCTTTTATATTCACTCTCTTCAGAGATTTTGTCAAATTTTTCCGAGGGTATTATTTTGAAGATTACTAAACTTATGTTACTACACTTATTGTAATGAATGTGTCATTTTATGTCTGGTGTGCAAGTGTTGATTCAGAATATTTATGGATTAAAAAAGAGCAGCAATATTAAAAATTGATTTTTAATCGGACTTCTTAATGTTAGGTGTTTATTGTGTCTTAATCAACAACGAAAAGAGGTCGTTTCGAAATGTCATTCACTACGATAGTATTTTTCGGAAAATTATCTCATACAATATATGTGAGGACAATCTTCTGCGACGTCGAGAAAAACATGACCGGAGTGTAAAATGATCTCCGAGTTTGTGATCAGTGTCGCACTGCGCAGAGGCGCCAGTGTCGACACGGACAGTGTTAGTGAGTTGTCAACTTTGCTGTCAAAGCGGAAGTTACGAAATCGCGGCTCGCACAATGCCAGACTATCCGATTATTTTCTCACAATGACTCATTTATAAAAAAACGAATAAATTTTGATATCTCCTAAAATATTTTCGTTAGCCTGTGAGGTAGAACAAATGAATTCACTTGTATCTCCGTCGCGCTCAATGGATCATAAGCTATGTATTATAGCCCCCTTTTAGTTCCAATAGGCGATTTAATTCACTTGGATATCTGATTACGTAGGTAAGGCACCAAAGGATAATGATAACTCCGAAACTTATTTTCCCTTCGAGTTAGGACGCCAAGTTTTGCAATATATATATATATATATATATATATATATATATATATATATATATATATATATATATATCGTATATCTGCCCGTGTGCAACCCTGAACCTCCTCATTTCGCCATATATTTAAGGTAGAAAATTATATTTAGCCCTATTTTTGGGCTTCTCTCCCCCTCGCATTTTCCTCCCTCTCTCCCTTCCTCCCATTCCCCTCCCTCTCTACTTCCCTATGTCCCTACCTTACACTAAACCTCCCGCTTTTCCAAACTTCCTCTTCCTATCATTTTCTCCCTTCCCCTTTCCCTCTCTTTCTCTCTCTCTATCCTTCCTTTTCTCGTTCACTCTTTCTTTTCTCCACACTCCCGTCTTCCTCCGCTTTACCAATAGTGTCCAATAAAATTTTATGAGTACAGCAACATTGCTGGTTGTTCTTGTCAACGAAATATTTTATTCACTAAGAACTTAAAATTCTAGTCTTCAAAACAATTTTCTGAGTAAATTCGAATCGTATTTGAATATCTACTATAGGAAAATAAATTTGCATACTTTTTCACGTAATATTGTTGAAGTTTCTAATTTCTAGGACAGTTATAAGTAATTTTAAAAAGAAAACGAATGGTATAGTATATTTATGTCTTATGCTTTGAAAGCGGACGTCATGGCAACAATCCTCCAATGTTAATCTTATGGGATATTCTCGAATACAATTATTTTTAGTATCTTAACCTTAAAAATTCCCGTTTTCGCAATTTTCTCTCTGTTTGTAAGTCATGAATAGTCATTCTGAATTTTATTAGCATTCTATCTCATGCGGAAGTAAGAAATACTTTGTGTAATACACATTAGTGTGGTTATTATATATATATATATATATATATATATATATATATATATATATATATATGATCAGCCCTTTTCAATCCATTGACGGATTCCAGTTTAACCTATCAACTACCTCCCTCCTCCAAGTTGTCCATAAGATCTTTACAAGCTCTCTGTTCCATTTGTCTTTTTGTCTTTTTCGGTCTCTTGATGTTTCTTGGGATCCATTCCGTGACACTAGACGTCCAACGACGAGAATTTCTTCTAGAAATATGGCCCGCCCCCTGCCACTTAAGCGCCTTTACTCTTAATTACGTCATATCATCATCATCATAGGTAGTCTGCCCGTAGACAGGTCCGTGATTATTCTTGGTTAAACCTGGTTCTCCATATACTCCTACTTTCCGCTGTCCTCTTCATATCTTGATAACTCTCTTTCCCTTTCAAATCGTCTATCAGCTGAAACCTTTTCCTACTTCTTTCCATTTTCCCATCTAGTTTTCCTTCTAATACATCTTTAATCATACTCTCTCTCCTCAGGTAATGTCCAACCCAGTTAGCCTTCCTCTTTCTGATAGTCTGTATAATCATTCGCTTCTCTCCTATTTTTCGTAGCACTTCATCGTTTTTCATCCTATCTGTCCATTTTATCTTCAACATTCTCCTCCAAGTCCACATTTCAAAGCTTTCCAAGTATTTGATGTCATTTTTCCTTAGCGTCCATGTTTCTGCCCCATGCAATGCATTTTATCAACTTCTTGCGGATATATTCCCTTCTATTCCCTGTAAGTAGTTGTTTCTTTCTCTTGAAAGCCGCTTTTGCTTTTCCTATTCTAGTTCTGATCTCATCCGTACATTTTGCTTCTCGTGTTATGATGCTTCCAAGGTATTTATATTCTGAAACTTGTTCTAAAGGCTTTCCCCCAATACTTATGTTCAGATTTTCTTCTTTGCCCGATATTCGAATGACCTTGGATTTTTCTGTATTTATTTCCATACCGTATTTTCTACCTGTTATCACTAGCCTATTTATCATTTTTTGTAGCTCCTCTTCTTTTCTCGCTTGAATACTAGATCATCTGCGTGTTTTACTGTTCTGATAATCTTTCCTCCAATTATGAAATCTCCTGTGCCTTCTTAAGCTTCTTGCATTAGACTTTCTCCATATATATTGTCTTACTCCTCTACCGATATTTATTCCGCAGGTGTTCACATTATCAAACCTGACCTTTACAATTTGATTCACATATAGGTTTCTAATCAGTCTCCTGTCTTTCCAGTCTACACCTATATCCTTTAATATCTTCATCAACTTTACCCAATTTACTCTATCAAAGGCCTTCTGCCAGTCTACGAAACATGCGCAGATATCTTGACTGTACTCTATTGCCCTTTCTGATCTGATTCTAACTACTCCTATAACATCTCTAGTTCCTCGTCCTTTTCTGGAACCGAATTGATCTTTCCCTATTATTTCTTCTGCCTTTTTCTCCAGCCTTTGATTAAGAATCCTCGTGATGATTTTCGATGTTTGTGACATATGGCTTATCATTCTGTAATCTTTACACTGCATTGCCTTTGGCTTCATATATATATATATATATATATATATATATATATATATATATATATATATATATACATATATGTATGTATATATAAATTTCAAGCAATAATTTATAACTTAGCCGGCGAGTTCCAAATTCATCAAAGTTGCTTTCATAAGTTTTATCTAGCTAACATTTTGGATGAAATAAAAATTTTGTAGCGCTTTTACCATCATCAAATGTGCTATATTTCTACAGTATTTAAACTTCCCAGACTCGCCTTTTCTAGCGTTAAATAGTAATTTATAAATAAATGCTAAAACGGCAATATTGATCGCTAAAATATAAAACGGCTCTTTAATGTAACCCTCACTATTACTCGAGTGATTAAACCGGTTCCAAATACACGGACGCATGCAATTATTCAAAGTGCACTAAACAACAGCAATCGTAATGTGCACCGTTTGTTGGAATTACCCTCTGTAAAACCAAACACGCATTAAATTTTCAAAATGACACCTACTTAAAAGCCCGATGGATACGCGTGACGGCGAGAGACATTGTCAACACGTCCATTTGATTAATGAAACCCTCTTGTCAGCGAGTTTAATCATATCAGCAGGCCGCGGATATGTTAAGGGTTTTATAGGGAAAAGGCCGCGTACTATAATAAAACTCCCGAGGAATCACTTCCACCACCTTTGCGTTTAGCATCAGTTTACGACCTCTTCAATAGCCTTCACTGATATGTCCGACATTACGACCCAGTCGCCCAAATTTGGCCCCTGCGTGAATTTCTTGCGGAAGAGCTATTCCGCTTACGTTTCATTATCCCCCGAATAGCTTTCGGCATTCCGACTCGCTCTTGCACTTCTCCTTCTCTGCCGTATTCATTCCTTCTTTCGGTAGCAGTGATTCCCTTAGGCTCTTTTGGAAGAGAGAGAGAGAGAGGGAGTCGATTTTTTTAATACGAATCGGTTACGAATGGCGGCGTATTCGCTAAAAACGAGGGTTTACTCATGTGACGTAATACCCGAGCGTCCGATAAAGGCCTCACTACTAATTACTTTTTATTAGCTAGAGTGCGCAGAGGATGGCCGATATTTGGAGATTAATTACCACTTTAATATCTTATTTTAAATTTCGTAATGGAAGGATTTAACGCTCCGCGGCTAATGGTCTTCTACTACATGAAATGCACGAGATGAAGGTTTTTTCGATTTTCAGATAACGCCCATACTTTAACTTTTCTTCGATTAATCGCTGTTATTCTAAAAAAGCTTCTGGTTCTTAATTTGTTTAAATTTATAATAGAATTTGGTGGAAAATTATTTTTTGTTCTACATTTAAATTCATATTTGATTGATCCTCCATATGTCTACATTGATGGATAAATTATCTTCGAGAATATGTGTGCTTGTGATTGGAAAAATCTTTAACAAGTAAGTGTAATAAGATGAAAGTTTTCGCCGATTAATAATGAAAACTGAAATTGACGGATACATAACACTGACCTTGATGATAAAAAATTATGCTGTCCTAACGAAGTTAACTTTCACAGTGACTCTGTACGGCTTATTTTTGGAATGTAGTTCCCTAAACAAAGTTTTAATAAGAGCACTATTAAGCATCCTAGTACTATAATAATACTCTTGCCCGTCTGTCTGTTTCAGTATATGCACCAACGCCAGAATTATATACAGGGTCATATTCTATCACTATTGCAGAGAGAGAGAGAGGGGAGAGAAGAAGAAAGGGAGAAGAAGAAAGGGAGGGAGAAAGAGAGGGAGAAAGGAAGAGAGAAAGGGAGTGAGAAAGGGAGATGGAAATGGAGAATGGGAGTGAGGGAAGGAAAATAATGGGATAGAGTGAGAGAGAAAGGGAAGAACTTGAATTGAATTCGTTAGTTCTTCCCCGTTATTTCCGACGGGCAGTTCCACTAGTAACTTCTAAACTCTTTTTTTAATGAACAGCAACAATGCATTTAAATAAGAGTTCAGAAGAGATTTGGCAATGGATGTATCATTCGGCAGGGATATCATACCACTAAACCAGGATGTTATTGCACGCTATAATTCTTGCAGACTCTGCGATCATTCTCTTCAAAAATATATAATGGACTTGTTTTGAAGATTATAAAAAAAATTTAAACCAAACACTTTAACTCTTTCTTTTCCTCGAGTGGACGTACTTTTTTCCCGCAATAGCGTTTTTATATATTCTTCCTGCCAACTCGATCCGTCTTCCCTCTGAATAATAACTTCTTTCGAGAGACGTCATATTTCCGTTACTTTCGATCGTTAGTGCATGGAAGAGAGCCAAACGCACTCGTCGCCTGCATTAAGATGGATATTCTTTGACTCCACTTGCTTTTCCCCCCGTCGTGCTATAGGGGAAAATCGAAAAAAATTAGGCTCTCAAATTTAACGATATTACCCAACCGTTGATGAACAATTGCAATAAAAAGTCATTTATTTTTATCCTTTTTACGAATTCTCTAAGTGCCATTCCGCTGCCGAAGAGTTTATATTTACATACAGGCTCATATTAATAATCATTTTATAATTTTGGACGAATTTTTTCCACGTGAATTTTAAAATCTCTACGGATTAAAACCTTCAATTCTGAAACAAACATTTCGTTCTATATGATATAAGCTTTGATTTAATTATAAAACGGCGTCAACTATATTCGTTAGAAATATACCATTAACAAATTTTACAATATCTTTTTATTGTAAATTTCAATTTCTCGCCGTAGTCTCCTTTCTCTCTCTCTCTCTCTCTCTCTTTCTCATATATATATATATATATATATATATATATATATATATATATATATATATATATATATATATATATTCGTTGGCTTGAAATATTAATAAATACAAGCTGTAATACTCTAAAATCGGGTTTACGTACATCCTGATGCATGATTAAGTTTAAGGCGCTGCTCTCCCATTGGGAAATTTCCGTAATTTCATAGTGGCGTCACAAGCAGCGGATAAATCGGGTTGAGAAGTGCAAATACCGCAAAGCGTTATCGAAAATCATTACGATGGATCTCGCGTCGCAGATTGCGGCGACACTTTCGGGTCCGACGTCCATTAGTAGTTTGTTGCGGAACTGGAAAACGACGCCTTTTAAAGGGTTTCGAATGTTATCGACGGCGGCTGCGAAATGGGTCACGATTTCTCGGAATCATAGAGACATAAAATTTTCTCTGGTTTACGTTCTCGTATTGCGCAATTCTTGGGGGGGGGCGGTTAACACGATTCATTCGAGCGGGCTGACGTAAAAGTTTACACTCTTAAACTGCTACGTTTAGCTCCCTTGCGCTGGTTCATATACGGTCTCAATTCTACGGTTCTTCATTTTATTGGCGCTCTCAGATAAATATTTATGCGCCTCGTCCTTGCTGTCGCGTTCCAGCAGAGCGATTGGATCAGCGCATCGCCCGCCATGTTTACGAATTTTACTACTATATCAGATTTTATCGGGTGGATAAGAAAATGATGCGAGTTAAGCCGGAAAACTAATGTACTTCGTCTTGTGTCAGCATATATGTATATGCTGAAAATGTTGAAATTTATAATCCACGCAAGAAACTTCATTGGATATCGTAAATTCTCTGTCATTAAGACATATTTTAGTATACATAACTCGATAAACGTGTGGCAAGATTAACTATCTTCTCAAAATCTCTACTTTATATTTCCGACGCACTTGATAAGCTCCCAATCCTCCACCATTCCTTACCTATTCATTTGACGCGTTTTCACTTGCTTTACGCCACCAATCGTAAACCTCTTACTCCAAAATTTGCGGCCATTACCCTACGCCGCAGATAGCTTCTTGGCATTGTTTTGTTTTTCCATATTCTTCACTTCTTCCTCTCATCCCCATCACGGAGGGTATATTTGTTTTGTAGAGATAAAGATTCAAAATTTTATGTGTATGGTGAAGGAAATTTGAGTTTGTATTTTGAAGAGAATTTTGCTGTATCAATCACGAATACGATATGAAACGTGACACCAAATAGATTGTTATTTGGAAATTTGCATTGATTTGTAAAGGGTTAACACTTCAGAGAGCGTTGTGAAGTTAACATTTACGCCCATTTTTGTAGGTTCTGCATAATTCTTTTCCATTTTCAAAGGTTTCTCAATTGTTTTGGGAAGATTACCGTCATAGATAATAGGTATGATAGGAGTTGCTCCATGGGAAAACCGTTAAAAATTGAAACGTAACGCGCTTTCTTTCATTGAAATAAAAATATTGGAACTATTTTCATGCAATTATAGAAGTGTTAATTTCACTTTCATTGAGATAGAGGTATTTGGGAATCGCATCTGCTGTCCTCATTGAAAAATTGATCATATTTAATTGCCTGTTTACGGATTCACTGCTGTTAAAAGGCAGCTTTAATTCTCAATTATTTGAATTTATTCTTTTGAAAATCTCTTTTTTGTATTATGGCGATCTCTTCATTCTCGCAGTATACTTCTTTAACGATAAATTTATTTAAAAATACCTATTCTGCATGCCTCAATGCAGCCTATGATTATTGCTATGCATTTTCATATACAGGGTGGCCAAAAACTCGCGCCCGATATGGATTTAAATAACAATGACAAATCATAATAAATGGCAGTTTTGTCGCCTTCATTTACCTGGGTCATTGTTGTAGTATAAAATGATTCTAGTAACAACATTACTTTAGTAAAAATATTATCTTATTAATCATTCAAAATCCTACGGGGCTAGTTTATACAGATCAATATGGTTCGAGACATTTGGGGCCACCCTGTATAATTATTATCCACACTTAAATTTTCCCGGATTAGGAAATGAAAAAATCTAAACCAAAGGCATTTCTGGGAATGAGAACCAATTCATCTCAACAAAATTACTAAATATTTTTGACGAACTTCTAGTTTGCTCGTTTTTTCAATTTATTTATCGAGATGGACAATCGCGTACCCATTTTATTCAACTCTCCTTATTCTTCTCGAATTAAACTCGACGGGACAGTGAACCTGAACGCAGTATAAAAATCAAGTCGCGATGGTACGATAAATCGCAAGTATTTCAAGAGTCCCATTAAGATTACCCCAATTGCATCTTGGGTTTATGCGATCCTTGTCCGTCTCTTCTTTCTTGTTTTTACTTCTGTCGTCTCTCTCCATCTCCCCAATCTCTGACATCCCAAGCACCATTCACCTACACCCACCTCATCCCTATCACTCCTTCTCTCCCCTCTTGTTCTCCCTCGAGCTGATGTAAGAAACGACGGCCCGTGAGCCATTATCAAAGTGAGAGAGAGAGAAACATTTCCCCTTTGCTGCTACTACTTCGTGTACATTTTTTCCCCATTGCCTCGTCTTCATCCCCAACCACACCCTACGGCTCCCTCCCTCGCTTGACTTTGAAGATGAGAAGGGGAGTGGAGGGCCCATCCCACACTTTTTATGCTTCGCATGAGACTCAAACCGCAGAAGGTGGCGACTTACGACCTGCCACCGTTCCTTTCAGAGAAGGGAGAGCATCTCTTTCGACGCTATTTAACGTCGAAAAGCTTAACTGTGATCCCTCCTCGCCTATCTTCCTCCTCCTATCTTCCTCCTCCTATCTTCCTCCTCCTCTCTCCCCCTCCACTAATTACCACCCTTTTGACTGCAAACCCGTCCCTTAACTACTTGCACCCTCACTCTCTCTGTTTCTGTCTTCTCTTATGTTCCTCCGGACTCCTCCACGCATTCGTGTATAAAAAAATGTGAATAGGTTTTCCTTTGTGTGATGCGGCCGGCGCTTCGATCCCTCATCCCCTCTTTCAACCCCATCTCTCACGGTATACTAGCGCCGGTCTTTTACCGCCAGTCCCAACAAGAAATCCCCCTTAAATGGAAGGGAGGGGGGTTGAAGGGGGAGATGATGACGCAAGAGGAACAACTACAAAAAACAGAGACGTAACGATACACGCAGCACCCAAACCCTCCCTCTTTCTCTCTCGGCTCCGCCCACGTAGTCATTTTTGGGGAGTTGTTGTGGGAGGAGGAAATGGAGAGAGAGAGAGAGAGAAAGTAGAGAGAGAGAGAAAAAAATGAGAGGAAGAGAAATAGGCATTTCATTCAACGACCACGTTCTTCCGATTCTTCTTCTTCTTCCCATTCCGCGCGCGCCATTTTCCCCGGAATAGATGGCCGTCGGGTTCGATTCATTTGTTTCGCTCTTTTTTTCTCTTTCCTTCTGTGTTGCGTAATGAATATTGCCAGGAGAATATGGGCACGTAGGAAACGCCGGAGTCATTAGTGGCGCCTCCGTTTGGCGCAATTAGGTAGTTTTTTCTCCCGCACGCTTCGATGAGGAGGAATTAGGCTGATTGTGTGACGGAAAAGCATTAATTGGGTTAATGGAGGGTTAAAATACGGTTACATATTGCGAAACGAAACGTTCGTCCTAAGGTTTTATAGGATTCGCCGTCGATAGATGGAGCTCAGATCGAGCCTAAATGCTAAACTATTCCAGAATAAAATGTGCGGTTAATCTAGCGTATATTTCTGTCCAAGTAAAACTTTTTAAAAGGTCATTTCCGTATCAGACGACTGCAGTTTTCCGGTGAAATGCATCAGAAGAGTGAATAAATGAATTTATTTGGAAAGCAATACTCTACCCTACTCTACTCACAGTTCAAGTGATTTATTCTAATCGAAATATTTTAAGGGATATATAATTTTATAATTCCAAACGAATTACACATTGTGTTATATATAAATGAAATATTCAGTTGCATTGTTAATTTTATTTATTTATTTTAGGTAGCTCATGAGCAGCGCTATTAGATTGATTTGAACTGGCTGAATAATGTCTATGCATTTCGCACCTTTTTATGTTATTGATAACGTTTAATAAATCAACCCAATTTCGTTAATCAGCGTAACAGTTTGGTAACTGAACATATCACAGTTCCATCATCTAAAGTATAAAACACACTTTTGCTCTCTGTCTCCGCTAATGGGTTTGGCTTCTTCCTCTTCTCAGAAGACGAATTCCTTGACGAATATTTTTTTATCCAAAAATTTCTCTTCGCCGACCCCGCCGAGAAACTTTTGTTTTTCCCAGTAGTACGTGCAAAACTTCTTCCTTGAATAAGAGGATGAAGAAGAAAAAAACGAGTTTGTTATTCTTTGCGCTGAGCGATCTCCGTGTTTCCCCGAAAGCTCGCTTTTTTGAAAATTTTCTTTATAATCGCCTTTGCTTTTCAGAGCCCTCAAGGTCCTCTCGTTAATTAAGTATTCCGCTTCTTCCGCCCTTTTTCCGATACGACGAAACTCTCTCTTCGTTACGCATCTCTCTCGCTCTCCCTCTCACCCATTCACTTTCTCTCTCACTCTCACCGTACACCCTTCGTTTCCTATGGGGAATGTTTCCCGCCTATGTCGTCGCTAGGCAATAATCCAATCAGATGTTCGTGATTTTGTAAACATTACACCTCCGTTTCCTTTTCTCTCTAACAATAACTGTTTCATTATGCGCATCTTATATTACTTTCAATTTAATATCCCTTGAGATGAATAGGTAAACGATTTAATTCAGGGATCTCAAACACGCGACCTGCGATGGGCGTTTCTGCAGCCCAAGATGTAAGATGCTATGTATTACAACGGGGCCAAAACTGAGATGTATTCCTCATAATATATTTCGCGCGACTCTTTTTCAATAATCTAGGTAATTTAATAAGTGTATTCCGAAGGACCTTATCCACGACGCCAAATCTAATATTATTACGGTGAATGGGTTTAAGAGTGCATCGAAGGTTGGACGCTATCTCAGTCCCATAGTGGTGGGGGAAAGCAAATCTCCGGAGAATATGCAAAAATGTAAGAACTGGAAAAGCGCGCAAGGTGAAATGCGGCCCGCGGTTATACTGAGATGCATTCATGCGGCCTGCGCAACGATGTTAGTTGTAGACCCCTGATGTGATCTGCATAAAGGATGCCGAATGCGGCTTTTTTCGTGATATTAAAATTTTAGTCAACTCTTTTAAGATATGTTCACCTTGTTTCGTTAGAATACTTATGAACATTACACTTCCTCCAAGAATGGCTTATCGATCAAAATCTACCATCAAAAAAAGTAGACGAACTGGTACGACTAACACGTTTAAGTATGAACCAAAACTTCTTTCAAGTCAACAATAAGTTTTATCAACAAAACCACGGTACTACTATGGGAAATTCCCTTTCACCGTTCTTAGCCAACCTATTTATGGTCAACTTTGAAAAACAATGCAAAAACACCTTTGACTACTTCCCACGTTTGTGGCTTACTTAGATACGTGGATGACATTTTTGCGATTTTTGACAGCTCCAAATATAAACTAACACATTTTGTTCAGCAACTTAACAATCAATACTCCTCCATCAAATTTACATATGAATTAGAAAAAAGAAAACACATTACCCTTTCTGGACCTTCTCCTTAAAAGGGTAAAAAAATTAAGTTTGGGATTTACCGCAAACCCACACACACGGACACATACATTCCATCTGATTCCAAACATCATACTTCACATAAACTACTTTCCACTCAATGGTACATAGACTCCTAAAATTTTCTCTTTCCAAAACTGGTTTCTGGACAGAATAAAATCATATAAAAAACTGCGCGAAAATCAATGGGTACGACCCTCATATTATAGAAAAGATTTTACACAAACATAAACGCAGTCTCTTTTTAAGTGAACACACCACTCTCCCTAACTCGTCCCCCAAAAGGACAAAATACGTAAAAATCTCTTTCGTCCCATGCATTACCAATGGCCTATCAAAAATCTTCTCCAAACAAAACTTAAAATCAGTATTTGTTAATGAAAATAAACTCTTATATTTACTTCAAAACCCGAAAGACGGGAATTTACCAAATCGCGTGTACAGACTGCGAGAAAATCATCTATATAGGTCAGACGAAACGTAAGCTCCAAACTAGGTTTAAGGAACATTTGTCACACTACAGATACAATAGGCCCAATAGGTCTAGCGTCGCTATGCATATTCAAGAAAATAATCACCCAATTAAAATTGAGAACATGGCCATTTTAAAAAACAACACCAACCGACTGGGAACTCGACGCTTATGAAAGCATTTTCATAAACAAATTCCAAGACACAGTAATGAACCATGACCTTGGGCCTATCCCATACTCCCCCTTCTACACACTGACGGTTAAGAATTCCTCCGCCCTCCTCTCCTCTGTCCCCGGAAAGTACAAATACAGAGGACGAAACTAAAACAACTCATACGACCTTCACTACTGAAGATGGGAGCATAGCCCCCGAAACACGTATATAGTTAAATCTCCAGAGTACCCGAGTGATTATGCGTAAATGTGTGTGTGCGTGTGTGTAACCGCCCCTTTCTTTAAACTTTTTTAAACCTTTAGACAAACAAGTCTCTGTCCAGCAAACTTGTACCTATTAGTTTGAAATTTTTTATCTTTTTCTTTTATTCATTGACGTATGATTGGTCATCTGGATCATTTTCCGGTGCAGGAGTTTTAATTTTAAATTGCTCGTTAGAATATATCAAAAATGAAATCTATAACTTTAAATTTACACTTAATGCAAAATAAAATCTATGTGCTAATAGATTTACTTTAATTATCAACATCAGACAAGGTGATACCCGTTCATGATCATCGTCAAGTTTTCATAAAACGAGAATCTGTTTAAAGAAAGCTAATATTTTACTTGAGTGCATTTATTTCCTCTACAGATAATTCATCAAATCAACTACAAAATATTTTATTGCGGCTTTATGAAATATGCCGAACTTTTAATTAAAATGAAACCTCTTGCAAGGAATAACAATATATTATGCACGAATCAAGGAAATGGTGTGCACCTTAGGCAGAAAACGAAATTCTGTGATTTTTCAGAGAACCAACGGCATAAAGTTTTCAAAGATTGAGTAAGAGCATCAATATTAACAAGTCAAAGAAATAGAACTTGTCCTTTGTAAATGTTGGAGCGTAAACTTTGGAATTGTATCTAACGGAGCGCGCAGTCCTTTTCTTGAGTTTGGGCAGTTTATTTACAAAGGACTGCGAGGATTTCAAGAAGATGAAGAGGAGCACAGAAAAGGCAATGGAAGGTTTTTTCATGAAAAGGGGACCGTGGACAAATAATTCGGGCACGGATATAGGGAAAAATTAGTTAAAACTGCAAACCGCGTAGATATCAAAAATGGCTTCAGAGAGAAGGGCATAAAGAGACTGAAAAAATACGAGTAGTGGTACATGTAAAGATTTCAGAGATACTGTTGGAAAACAAACGATAGGTTATTTACGTTAATTATGTATATGAAGGGAGTATGTAAGACTTTACAAAACGGGATTGGATTAGCGCTTAGGAAATCTGTCTGTATGCGGCTGGCAATAGAGGACTTTGCAAGCGTTAAATTTGGGTCGAAAGCGCTAGAAAAGAGAATAATTGCGTTTAAAAATTCAGTTGAAAATACGAACCGTTAGATATATTCCTAAAATTTTGATCTTTCATCCGACATAGTATGAACATTTTTGGCTGGGGTAGATTTTTGTTGCAAGTTTAATTCTATCATCAAAATTAATTGTTATTGTTATCTCAAAATCCTTCCTTTAATAGCTTTTTATGAATATGCCGATTAATAAAAAGTTACAAAATTAATTTATTTGAATTTTGACATTGAAGAAGGATAAAAAAATCCTCTACTTTGATCGGGAATCAAACCCGGGTCTCCCACTTGCCGGATAGGTGCTTTAGCTAGCTAAGATATCAAGCCAGCATGATTCTCCCTTCTCGAATGCGGGTATTTACAGTTTTTCCTCCTTCTCATATATCAAAATTTAGTTTCAGCTTTATGCGTTAATGCAAAACACTTCATTTTCTCAACTCAATTTTATTAACTTATTTCTATAAAATAATGCTAGATAGATCTTTCATCTTGGCAAAAAAAATCATATACGCTCAGCTGTTGGCATTGCTGGGATCCATAAATAATGATAAACCTACTCGAATGTCCAGTTTAATCATTATTTTATATTTATTAGAGAATGAAATATTTTACAAATTCAGTCTTCATCCACACGACGTCTTTATGTCCGCCTTTAAATTATGAAGTAAACCATTTCTGTTCTAACAATTCCGTGCGATGACACAAAAGACGAAAAGCTGTTTTAAATACATCTGATGTGCGATCCGACACTGGGAACAGACGGAGATAATTCCAACTCCGATTCTCCACGTACCTCTTCGTCGGATTCATTATACATACATACGTGTCACTTCTCTTTGGCATCTCGGGTTCCGTCCCCCTTCCGCGTTTCCCATCTCCTTTTGAGAGAGAGAGAGAGAGTGCGTGTGTGTGCGCGCGTTTTATTCCCTTTCCAACCCAACGCCCCCTTTTCATGCTAAACACACGTCTTCTCTCTCCCTTTTCTTCCAAACACATCTCTCCCTCTTCTATCCGGTCGCGTAGCAACCAAACTCAGCCGTCCTTTCATTTCCAGAGGTATCGAATTTGCAATCCTAATGCACCGAGGCGACGCTATGGATCCTAAAGCTCACGCCCTCCGAAATTCCTCTCTTCTCTTTCCCTATCCCCATCTTGTTCCTCTTTGCCTCTACAATCTTCTTCTTCTTTTATCTTCCCGCCAAAAGAACTTAGTTCTCTGCTTCTTTGCTCTTTCGAAAACTTTTCTTTCCTCTTAAAAGAGTGCGCCACTTCTTTTATTCCTTCTCAGTCTCTACCCCCTTCGCACGTCCCTCCCCTTCCTTCCCTCCCTCCGCTTCCTCTCTCCTTTTCTCTCCGTTCCTCATCTTCCTCATCTTCCTATAGCCCTTCCTATCTCCCTCTCTCCCCCTCCCACCACTCCCTTTCTCCGCCATACGCATAAAAACGTACTCTCGTGAGAAAGAGGAGGGCTCAGAAGGCGAGTTAGAGACAGAAGAAGATGCGTCAGAAGTGTAGAGAAGGCGTGAGGCTGAAACTTGGGCGTGGCGTCTGACGCTGCTCATGCTAACGTTTTACTTTATTATTAACAGAAATCTGGTACGATTTTTGATGTTAATAATAGAAATAATGTAAATGCGTCTCAAAAGTGACTATTTGGTAAGAATTAAATTAATAATTAAGAAATTTTTTATCATCGTAATAGTGTCTATTATTATCCTTCCATTAATTTTCTTGTTTAAGTCATGATTTTATAAACATTAACTGCTCTTAAATGTTCATTTATATGCAAATTTTTTCGAAAATATTTGACTATTTTATGATGCCTATCTTTTAACAGACAGAAGCAGTAACTACATGAATTGGAGACTAGACTAAAAAATAGTCTCATTCCTCGCCAATTTTAAAAGCAACTTTCTTAAAATCTCAAAAAAATACATTAAAGTTTTTGCAGTCTATGTTAATAGGAGAAGAGTGAAACGGTGACCCTTGTATATATCCGAGTAATTTCTGAAAAAAATATCAAGATCGAAATTACCGTTAGCGAATTATTTTCGATTTTCACATTCATAAATCTATTCAACGACTTCTGGAGTTATTAGCAACTATTCCAGACCAAAACAAGATTATTTCATTTCGAAATTACCGTTAGCCGGCCTTGGTAGACGAGTGGTTTGAGTATCTGACAACGGAGACCAAGGTCTCGGGTTCGAATCCCGCCGAGGGCATGGTCGTCTGTGTTCGTAGTATGTACAGGGTTATATGTAAGAATGGACCACATGGTCTAAATATCGCCCTTAATAAAGTCGATTTCTTATAATTAGCGACTTATTTCCGATTTTTACATTCATAAATCGATTCAACAACATTCTGGAGTTATTAGCAACTATTCCAGACCAAAAACAAATTTATTTCATAAGTTTTAAATCTTTGACGCCTCAGTTCTCAACTTCTCTGAATCGGGAGATTTAATGTGAGGTACATAAAGTACGCCAGGCGATTTTGCAAATGATTTTTTCGTGTATTAGCTGAGGAGGTTTTGCTAATGTATTTAAAAAATTAGTTTTATTGTATTTTGAGACGTCGTTAGAGAGATGACGGAGTGTGATATTTAAATTGATTTAAGGTTGTCTTTCACCTTAATTATTATTACTACGGAACAATTATTTCTCCCAATCAATTCTCTTTTTATTTCAAATGATGATATTAAAAAGATATATATATTCACATTAAAATCGAAAGAAAACTTAGATACGGCCTTATAGTTTATAATCAAAAGATAATTTAAACGGTATCAATAGCTTTAAAAAGCGGGAAAATCACTTGCACATTTTTTTGCAAATTACAACTTAATGCGGTGGTTTAATATAAAAATGGACATTTAGTTTGCCCATTTTCTTCACAGTTATATAATTATTAACTCTTTAACTTGAAATAGGAGTGTATAGCGCTTGAATAATGTGTCGGTATTTAAACCACTTTCAAAGAGAATCTGTGGTAACAATATAAATATTGAATTCACTTCACCCAAGTGTTCGTACCTTTATACATGGCGTATAACTTAAATACTCGTTGCAAAGGTATCAACAAGAACAGAATCATTCGAGTCTTATCCGGTTTCTCGGTCAGCGACCGCAAAAGTTTCATATGCCGCATTCTCGTGACCTTTCCTCTCCCGCTTACCATGTGTTACGACTCCGCAAGGATGGCGGCCAAAATCGTGACGTCATAGGCGCGACAACGATGAATGGCCGCCGTCGACCTCGATATTTTCTTTCCAATTAAGCGTTTACATCTGCGGCCCTTTAGTCGAATGTTTAAATAAGCATTGCATGGATCTTAATTTCGTCGCAAGGCGGAAGTTTAACCTTCTTTTTATTTCCATTTAAAAATAATATTTATCTCTCCAGAGAATACGCTGTTTTAAGTCCTCGCAATGGCATACATTTACGGTGCCTTTGACGACTTAATGCTTACGCTGTAGATTAAAACAAACCTGTGTAAGATTGTTATGGCAGATTTTGGCTTATTATTAGAAAATAGTAGAAGATATTGTTTGCAATTAACCGGTCATCTTATTTTGTCGATTAGGACAGTAAAATATCTGTAGGATTGGCGCATTTTCTTCTTCAATGATGGATTTTTTAATAACGTTGATTTCTACGTTTAGTTTTAATATTATTCATATCATTTTTTTATTCTCATTCCTCTCTCGCTCTTTACCAAAATTTTCTTCCTAAGTCTTTCACACTTGCTCATAAGTTTCTTCGCCTTTATCGTATAAAAGTCAATTTAGATCTATACTCTTCTGTATTTTCTTTTGGCCCGAGTTTGTTTAAAAGCATTATTGAAAAAAGAGGCCCGCATGAAGTTTTGGCCATTCTGCAAGAAGTCTACTAACATACTTGCCATCGTTTCTATCATGTCAAATCATGCCAACGGATGCTATGTTGGCATATTATGCGTTCCATTTCTTGCACATCAATCATAACTGTTAAAGGACTTCTCCCTTTGGTTGAACAAGATCGAGAGCCTACATTTCATTTATCTTGCCATACTTATCAAGCCTTATAATAACATAATATTCATGAGCGTATTTACATCCTTCCTCTGTTTCCAAGTATTGTGTTGGTGTTAAATTGTTCTCCTATTGCTGATTATGGTTCTATGTATTCACAATAAAATATTTCATTAATTAATTTCTTATATTAGAAATAATTCTCCATTAAAATATGAAAGTGAACTGATTTGATTTTGTGCATTTAGTGAATAGCGCAAAATGAAATTTTGCTGGTCACATTTTACTAAAATCTAATTAAAATGTTCCATTTATTCCTATGCTAAAACATATTTCTTTCTTATGTAAATGCCTACTAATTCAAATCTTTTCTTGCAATTGCAGGTCAGTGTTCTATACTTGAAAATCAAATGGATTACATCCGCTGCTTTGTAAGTAATCATTATAATTATCAAATATTATTATAAAAAATTTTAATTTTAAAGCTATAAAGAATTGTAGAAATATTTGTGTAATTACTGACTTAACATATTTAAACAAAATTATTCATAAATAATGTGATGCAGTTTTTGCATAGTACATACTTCAATTTTGTTTACTTACATTTAAAGTGTTTTTTATTGCATTAGCAGACAAATATGCCGCAAAAAAATCAAAGAAATCTATTAATGGTGTATTGAAGATAAGTATACAGGGATATTTTCAGATACACATTGTGCTGGATAAATGTCAAACCGAAGGAGATCTTGGTTTAGGGAAATGTAAACAGATATTCATAGCGGCGTATTTGATTGCAATGTAGATTGGGAGCGTATGATTTATAATTTTTCGAAGATTCAGGCAGCATATGTTGCCGAAACATTAAAAAAAAAAACGAAAAAAAATTTGACGTGGTTTATTTTTGAGATGCGCTTTAGAATTGTCCATTGTTTGGTCTGTCAACTATCAAAATAGAGAGAATTAAATATATTTACGCTGTTATCTTGGTTTGTTTCACTTTATTACTCAAACAAAATATCATTCATGATTTTGTTTGTAATAGTCAGTTACCATTAAATTTGGAATTATTCGGTTAACAAAGAGGATAGTAGAGGAGGCCAATTCACTATATTGCCCAAATAAACGGTCAATCAACAGATAATTTCACGTATGAGGCGTAATATAGTTGCTATTTTTACTCAATTCGAGTAAAAGGGCATATTAATTCTTATTGGCCGACATATGTGAATGCGCATCTTTCTAGTGGAACTATCCAGACTCTCCTTGACTAAAAAACGTATGCGTGCATTTTTCTTAACCCATTGCACCGCAACGCGGAATTTATCGCAGCGGTTTAAAATTCACTAACTCCGGGCGTGTCTGCAAAAACCGTCGACGTGCTTTTTTCTCCCTCCCACTCATTCCTAGTTCTCCCACCTTTCACCGCAAGGACCTTCATTTCCTTACCCACCTTTTAATACCAAGGCACGCAACGACGCTAGATTCCTACTGCATTCCTTTCTATCCCTTTTCTCCCATAGAGAGCGGAAGTGAGGAGGGGGAGGAAGGAGGGGGGCGATTTGTGCGAGAGAGGAGAGTTCCTTCTCAGACTTCGCTGTTCTCACCTAATTCAGAGTCGCTTGCCATCGGAAAGTTTTTGCCTTCGCCTCGCCCCTTCCCTCGCCCTCCTTCGCCCTTTTCCTCCGCACCCTTTTGCCCCATCTCTTACACGGTGAAGGAGTCATGAATTCCGAGGCACTCTCTCTCCCCACCCACCTCTCTCTCTCTATCTCTCTCCTGCTCTCTCTAGCCGCCCAATTCCATGCCGCAGGACCGCAGGAAGGTCGGATGAGGGAAAAAACACTCTTGAAGGTGAATTACGTTCAAGGATGCGAGGAGACTCTTCACCTTACCTCATATAACGGTTTTTCTTCCACCTCCCCCCTCTCTCTCTCTCTATCTCTCTCTTTGCCAACTAAAGCTAAACGAGATTCGCGTTGGTTATTTTTTTAAGAGGAGGAGGTACGGCTAAGTTGTTTTTGTCTTTTTTTGTGGGTTGGACGAGGATCCATATCGCCGAATTACCAGCGTTACTTCCTTTTTGTTTTCCTTACTGCAAAAATGAAGTCATTGGGAGGGTTTTATATTCACTTCGAGACTTATGAGAAATGACGCGTAAAATCTCATTAAAATAGAGCTCTGGTTGAGTTTTATTTCAAAGCATGTTATATATTTTTTATTCTTGTAACATAATTATATCGAAAAAAGTTTTATTTGACATTTCAGCCATTTCTGAGTTTTTAGAAACAGATTGATGTTTACTTTGAGAAACATTCAATATTCTGGAATCTAACAAAATATTCCGTATGTCTTTATAATTTTTTCCAATAATTTTGTCTGAGGTATCAGCATTACCTTAAATTATGTTTTATAATCTAAACAATGGTTATAATAGTTATAATTTATGGAATGTGAAGTATATTGGTTGTAGTCATTGTATTTTATAATTTCTTCTAATTTATAATTTTATAATTCATAATAAATTGAAGCTAAAGTTTATAATTTTAACATTATTTTATTCAATATTCATACTTGAATTAAAATAAAAACTCCTGACCGTAAAATATTCCAGATGAGCACTCGTACGTCAATAAGAGAAAATTGAAAAAAATTAAAATTATACTTACAAGTTTGCAGGACGATGGCCTACAGGGACCTGTTGTCGAAAACTAGCCTATAGGAAAAAGAAAAGAAAACACACATGCAAAATCACTGGGAAAAATTCTGGAAAAACTCACTAGATACATATTTCAAGAGCTAAGCTCTCATCTTCCATAACTGAAGTCGTATCGATACGACTTCAGCTACGGAAGATGAAGAAGAAGATTTAATTTTTTTCTATTTTCTCTTATTGACGTGGGAGTGTTATCTGGATTATTTTACGGTTCAGGAGTTCTTATTTTAATTCCATTCTGTACAGCGTAGTCTCCAAATTTCATTTTCAATAATATTCGTACTGCCAGAAATATTTTAGTCTATTGTCCATTGTTTGCTTTGCACGTTCATATTTTTAGAAATAGTTATTTTTTTCCGTATTATCGAGACTCTGAAGCTATTTTACTAAACCGTGGTTGCTGTTTTTATTTAATTTTTACATTAGGTTAAAAGAATAAACGCTGGATTGAGGGATAACGTAGCTATTTCTCGGTATCTCATACAGGAGAATAGTTCCTTTGAACCGAATTAACTTCTCTATGGAAGGAATCTCCCTACCTTTCCTCATTTCCATGACATCAGAGTTTGTGATTCCATCGCGGTTTTGTGGTTTTGTTCGCATAATTCTGAGAATATGGCGGGACGAAATGGATGGAGTAGAAAGTCAGAAGGAAGGTTACAAGCCGAATGATACAATGGATGAAATAAGGGATACACGGAAAGATGCTGCATGTCAGAGAGATTATTACCCTCATACAAGCAGATTAAACATGCGCATTGACACGCACGCACTTGATAGAAATGGAAATGTATATACATTCATTCACATACTAACCGCAGTTTACCAAATATGATTTATGTATAGTTAAAATGATCATTAGATTTCTGAAGACGTTAATATAATGCATGAATTTCTTATTGTTCAGCTTGTACAGAGGTGCGTTTTTTAAATCTTGGCATATAGCTAAGCTCATAAAAAACTATTGGTGAAAAGGGCAATCTGAAATCTCTGTAATTCCACTAAAGTTTAGTCTACCCATTGGGCATGAGTGCGAGAACCTATTTAAGATAATATCTATACTATATAAATAATTCTTACTTAGGATATATATATATATGGATGCCAACAAACTGTTGGAATAAGGAAGACCAGTGAGCACTCACCAATAAGATGACTTCAGGTTGGCGAGCTGCTTGGGGCGTCGGAGTAACACAAATAAAACAAACAAAAAACACGGAAGCTTTCGGGGTGATCCCTTCGTCAGCACAAGAGAGAGACAACTGATGGCAGTGACTCTGGGTGGAGGCATGAGAGTGGAAGAGTAGTGCGGAAAGGGAAAAGTCGGGGATTGGAGGATGCGTGGGGGTTGGGGGAATGGCCGAAAAGGAGTGAAATGCTAGTAAATGTTGAGGTCAAAAGGAGTGAAGGTGTTTAGAAGATGAATATGGGCAAGCTCCCACTGACGGAGATGGAGAGCCAAAACATTATCGGGAAGAGAGCGAATGGCTCTCACCGTGAAGTAATCATTAAATTTAAAATTGCGATTGTTCGCATGAACGGCCACAGTTAGTTTATGAATTTCGCTCTTGCGGTGGCCGTTCATGTGGATGTTTAGGTCGATCTGGCAAACATTTTATGGAAAAAAGAACCCCCAACACCCACTACAGTGCACCCTGCCGGATCTCATCACTGCGGTAGACCCCTATGTCTCACATGCCCAGTAAAACCCCCTCTGCAAATTCTTCTCCAGCTCCACCATTAGCATCAACTACCCTATAACTTCTTCTACCAACTGCACCACCCGTAATATCATTTACCTCCTAAGATGAACCCAATGCCCGCTTTTTATGTGGCCTCACCAGCAATCATCTCAACATCCGCATGAACGCCCACCGTAACAGCGTCATTCATAAACGACCGCTACCTCTGACCATTCATGCAAACAATCACAACTTTAAATTTAATGATCGCCATTCGCGCTCTTCCCGATAATGCTTATCCATATCCATCTTCAAAACTCCTTCACATCCCCTTGCCTCAACTTCCGCTAGCATTTCACTCCTTTTCGGGCATTTTCCCACCTCCTACGCATCCTCCAATCCCCGACTCTTCAAGTCCGCAATATCTTTCCACCTCCATGCCCTCACCCAGTGTCACTGCCATCAGTTGTCTCTCTCCTATGCTGACGAAGGGGTCACCCCCCGAAAGCTTCCGTGTTTTTGTGTTTGTTTTACGTGTGTCTTCGACACTCCCAGCAGCTCGCCAACCTGAAGTCATCTTATTGGTGAGTGCTCACTGGGCTTCCTTAACCCAACATCTTGTTGCCATGCATTTATCCCACCATTTCCCATTTCCTTTCCTCTTCCATAAGCATATAAATAAATAAATATATATATATATATATATATATATATATATATATATATATATATATATATATATATATATATAGGACGATAATAATGTTCAGGCATTTCCAGATAAGATAGAGACTTGAAATATTTTATGTTGGTAAAACTATGCGCATAGCATACAAGAAAAATAAAAAAATATCAAGAAAGTTAAATAATGCGGCCATAAATGTTTAAAAAAATAGAATTCATAAAATAATCGAATAAGGGTTATAGAAATTCTGATATAAGAATTTATTTAGTTGTTGAAAATTCTTAAATTTTAAATTAATACGAAAATGTTTAGCCACTAGAGAACGAGCTAGGGAGTTATTTCGAGTTTGGTACAAAAGCGCACATTAAATTTTGAAAATCTTCGTGAAGTTGTTATAGCGGCAGTTAAAAATTTTTAAATTTAAAGCAATTAGATTAATATTATTGCACTTATAAATGTTCTAAAACATTACAATTTGGCATAAATGTGTGCGAAACAATGTGTGCCAAACAATATAAAAGTATAATATTCTAAAAATTGCAAATGTAGGGATTACTTTGACTCTAACATTGTCTCATAAGGAAAGAACAAAAATCGGTGCACAGTGGCAAAATTTTAATTTCAGAAATATTTCTAATAATGAAATAACTCTCTGAAAAATTACTGTGTTTTTCGAAGTGAGATAAAATGCTTGCACAATGCAAGCACCAACTATTGTATAATAAAAGTGCGTGTTTTCGTGATTTATGGATTTTGGATTATGCGTACACTAAGGAATTAATTAAGAGAGGAAAGGAAAGCCGACGAAGAAAAGATCAAAACACACCAAGAATAAGGAGTAGCAGAAAAGGCGAAGGGTTTAATTATCACAAATTTGCATTTTCCAGATCAAGAAAGCGGGAAAGGTGTTTATGTATTTGACGCCTAATTGGCGCTCAGATCTGGAGACAATACCATGATTCGGAAACAAAAAAAGAAGCGTTACAGGATTTAACGAATATATAAAATCACTTTTCTGATGGTAAGGGGAGAAATAGAGAGAGGGATGATGGTAGATGATAGATTAAAAAATTGAAAAAGGGAACAGATGGAATAGGACAGAGGAGGAGGATGTAAAAGAGGTATAGTAGAGGATGTGAGGAGCTAAGGAAGTTAATCGAGGGAAAACGGGATGCGAGGGGAAGGAGGATCATCCAAAAAATGCGCTTGAAAATCAATCTAGGAAGAGGAGGGGAGGGCTTAAGCAAGAGGAGAGGATTGGAAGCGTGGTCAGAAGGGAAGAGAGAAAGAGAACCTCCGAAATATAGTATAAAAGGTCTCTCCCGTCTAAAGATTTTCCATTTTCCACGTCTTCGCCACCTTCTTCGAATATATCCTTCAGCCTCCATCATCCCTTTCTCTTTTCTCCCTCCCTAACTTCACATCCTTCATTTCTCCTTTCTCTCTACATCTCTCCTTCCTCTCCTTATATATCCTTCCTATCCCTATCTCTCCTTCCTCTCCCTATCTCTAATTCCTCTCCCTATCTCTCCTTCCTCTCCCTATTTCTCCTTCCTTTCCCTCCTATTCTCATCTATCCTTCCTCTCCCCGTCTTTCCTTCCTCTCCCCGTATCTTTCCTCTCCCCATATATCCTTCTCGCCCCATCTCTCCTCCCACTCCCCATCTCTCCTTCCTCTCCCTATCTCTCCTTCCTTTCCCTATCTCTCCTTCCTTTCCCTATCTCTCCTTTCTCTCCCCATCTCCCCTTCCTCTCCCCATCTTTGCTTTCTCTCCCAATCTCTCCTTCGTCTCCCTATCTCTCTTTCCTCTCTCCATTTCTCCTTCTCTCCCCATTTCTCCTTCTCTCCTCATATCTCCTTCCTCTCTCCATCTCCTAATCTCTCCTTATACCTACTTCCTCTCCCCATCTCTCTTTCCTCTCACCATCTCTCTTTGTTCTATCTCTCTTTCCTCTCCCCATATCTCCTTCCTCTACCGTTCTTCTTCCTCTCCCCATCTCTCCTTACACTTTACATCTCTCCTTGCTCTACCCATCTCTCCTTCCTCTCCCCATCTCTTCTTTTTCACCCTATCTCTCCTTCATCTCCTCATCTCTCCTTCCTCTTCCCATCTTTCCTTCCTCTACCCAACTCTCATACCTCTCTCCGTCTCTCATTCCTCTCCCCATCTATCCTTCCTCTCCATATCTCTTCTTCCTCTCCTCAACTCTTCCTTCTCTTCCCATCTCTCCTTCCTCTCCTTCATCTCCCCATCTGTGTTTCCTCTCCCCATTTTTCCTTCCTCTCCCTCTCTTCTACCTCTTCCTATCTCTCCTTCATCTCCCAATCTCTCCTTCCTCTCCCTATTTCTCCTTTTCCCCATCTCTCCTCCCCATCTCTCCTTCTTCCCATCTTTCCTTCCTCTGCCTGTCTTTTTTTCACTCTCAATCTCTCCTTCTTCCCATCTCTCCTTCCTATCCCCATCTCTCCTTCCTTTTCCTATCTCTCCTTCCACTCCCAATCTCTCCTTCCTCTCCCTATCTTTTCCTCCTCTCTCTCCGTACTTCCACATCCTTCTCTCTCTTCCTCACCCTTCTCTCTTTTTTCCTCATTTTCCCCTCCCCTTCCTTTTCTATCTCTCTCACTCTCTCCTCTCTTGCCTCACCTAAGTCTTAAAGCGCCCGGCTTTAGGCAGTTTCGGTGGAAATTGCCTCGTTCCATGCTCCTTTGCTCGTCTTCCACGCAAAGAGTCGCGTTCTCGCAGCGCAATTAGTCCTTGGAAGGGAGCGATCGGCGCCCTAACCTCTCGCCCAACCCACGCTTTCTTTTCTTCCATCCGGGGAGTCACGCACTTACGATTCGCTCTTAATAGGACGGAAGAACAGAGACTAGAGACACATCAAACTGATTAAGGGCGAATACTTAAGGGAAAAAACAAGTACCTTCGGAATATGAACGGTTTTAACTCCCTCATTCTTCCAAATCTCTTTTTCTTTCTCTCAAATTGACTTATACATGTCAGTATATTGTCATGGGTCATTTAATTTTTTTAAACATTTACTTGTATTTCAAAAGTTATAACAACCCTAATTTAAATAAAAATGAAAAAATCACGAAATTTACGTTAAAACACGCCAAAATGAACGAGAATTATTATTCTTACCGTCAAATACTTAATCTCATGCGAATTTGCTCATATTTTGAATTTGTACTCGAGTTTTGGTAAATTTTGTGACATTTCAATATTAAGATTCCATTGTTACGGGTATTGTGTATTTCAGTGTACTTAAAGATCGAAAATAAGATTAAAACTTCCTCAAAATGAACGAAGATATGAATTAAGTGCAAATAAATCAGGGGCAGTATTCATTTTATTTATATTTTTTAGCTATATTACTAAAATCCTATTTCTGGTTCTCTCTATCCCTGTATTTAACGCTCATTACCTCAACCATTTTTAATCCTCGGGAATTTCAGCTCTCTTTTTTATCGAGTTATTCAACTAGTTTCTTAATTTGTTATTGGAAACCAAACATAAATCCCTAAAAACTCACGTCACGCCAAAGTGTAAAAATATAAATAACTGGAAATGATGATAGAGCAGAATATTTTATAATTAAATATGTATTTTATGATGAAGTGTTACATTAAATGTGTTTTAAATTTATCATTTTTGTTAATTTCTTATTAGAAAACAAATGTACACTCTGTATAAAATGCCCATATTTAATTAATTCCATATTCAAAATATATTCACTTGAAACTAATCTAAATCCAACAGGTGCATGGTAGGAACGAAGAAACAGCGAGCAAAGGGGAGTGGGGCTGGCGAGCAGGGGGCTTGCCCCCTAGTATATATATATATATATATATGTATATATATATATATATATATGTATATATATATATATATATATATATTATATATATATAATTTCTATTGGATAGCAAAGAAAGAAACCAAGATTTTTTCCTGACTTCTTACTTTTCTAATTGTTATCGAACATATTTAACTTGTGGACAGTGACAATATGAACAAATGAGTCCTATTTAAATTATCCACCTGAATCATTAGTTTACAATATCAATTCATGAGGATACGTATAGCACCTACAATAAGAAATCTATTTGAACATACTTTTTTTTCTATGAAAACGGCAAATTTTTTTTCGATTAACCTCAACGTACATAATTCGCATGCATTAATGGTTGCTATCCGAATCGTTATTTCAATTTGATCCTTTGTTTATGCAAATACCTATCTGTTAACATATATCTTTTAAGAAATATACATACTATATATAAAAATTATTTAGTGTCCGAGGCGGTGTCCGGTCAAGTATGAGTACGTATTTATCTATAACTCAAAACTACATAACATAGAGATAAGTAAAATGTATCATATTAACCGCAGTAACAAGTACAGTGAAATCTCCATAATCTGAACAAATTAATGCTAGGGCGTGTTCGGATTATCTAGATGTTTGGATTACTGGATTTATGCAAAATAACGAGGAAAAAATCTATTATGTATTAAATTTCTGCAAATAAAACACCAATGAATGTACTTACAGTTTACTAAAATGACAGTGAGAGATCCGCGTTAATGGACGGGAAAAATGTACGCTGTGCCGCGGCAGAAGGAATGAGCGAATTTGGCACGGCCGGCAGTGCCGATATCGCTCATTTCTTTTAAAACAATGCTTGAAAGAATCATCTATTCAGTAGAAAGAGGCGATAGTGGTGGACATCTGTGCCTGACTTTGTTACAAAATAAAAGCTTCAAATTTTACTTTCCGACGATCCCTTCGCTTGACCGGCACATTGCACCTGATGTTGAGAAACAATTCGGTATACTGGGAGTTCGGATTAACGTGGGTTAGGATTATAGAGGTTGCACTGTATAGGGTGGTAGGCTGGTTTTTAAACTGATTCATTCGACCAATTTATTTATTTTCTAATATTTTATTAATTCATTTTCCTCTTTTAAAAACATGGAGAGTGTAGACTATTTTTTATTTATACTTTAAAATTATTAAAACTCATCGTACTAAATCAGCACTTGAACTCAAGGGCGAAGAAAATTATGAAGTTTCATTTTCCTATGGTGAAATTACAAATACAGATTGATTTTTTCATAATTGAGTTTTAAGCTACAAAATCTCAAGTTTTTTAATGAAAAAGTTTTCATCTCCATGGCGACCATTATTGTGGCCAAACTCAATATCGTAAGCCTAAGACATTGAAATGAATTCAAGGTCAGTTAATTATCCATGCAAATAAGTAATAGCATAACAAGCTATTTCGTCAGTTTCAGATGTTGAAGGGGAAGGAAGAGAGAGAGGGATGGAGAATGGGAGGAAGGGAAAGAGTGAGGAAGGAAGAATGGGAGGGAGAGAGAATGGGAGGGTGGAAGAGAGAATGGGGGAAGGGATAAAGAATGGAAGGAAGAGAGAGAGGGAGAGAGAATGGTAGGGTGGAAGAGAGAATGGGGGAAGGGATAAAGAATGGAAGGAAGAGAGAGAGGGAGAGAGAATGGTAGGGTGGAAGAGAGAATGGGGGAAGGGATAAAGAATGGAAGGAAGAGAGAGAGGGAGTATGGGTGAATGAGGAGGAGGGAGAATGGAAGGAGGGAGGGAGAGAGAATGGGAGGAAGGGAGAGAGAATAGGGAAGGGAGAAAGAATGAAAGGAATAGAGAGGGAGAATGGGAGGAAGAGAAAGAGGGGGAGAGAATGCGAGGGAGAGGGAATGGGAGGAAGGGAGAGAGAATTGGAGGACGGGAGAAGGGGAGAGAGAATTGGAGGGAGGAGAATGAGAGGAAGAGGGTTGGAGAAAGTAAGGATTGGTGGAAAATGTAGGTATTTGGTTTAAGCGTAAGGCATTGTAACTAAATGGTTTGTTACACTCAATCGACGTTTGACTATTCTTTTTATCTTTGCTCTTTGTTTGTTATTGCTTTTATCATTTTTGTTCCTCTTCGCGGTTTTCTCTTTGTTCTTATTGTTTGTTCCTCATTTTGCCAATCTTTCCCGATACTTGATTTTCCTTTTCTGTCGATCTTCGTTTATTATAATATTTTTTGACGTTTCTCAAAATTTCCCCAGTAGAACTGAGGGTTCTCTTAAGCTATACACAGACTTTATAGAGAAATTTTTTTCTAGATATTTCGATAAATGATCGCCACGAAATTTTCTGAAGTAAATTTATAGTATGCACCACGAGGTTTCAAAAAATGTCCCATATTTCCTTTATCCTAAAAATGAAATGAATTACTCTAAGGCAGGGATAGGAAGCTATTATCTTAAATGAATGCGTTTCTCTCCTTAAGAGATTTGAGGAAATGGGAATAGGATTGAGAACATACTGCTCATACTTTGTCTATAATCCTTAATATGGCTCCCCGTTGAGGGAAAAAAACCCGATCCTTTCAGAAATAGGAACTCTTGTCTTTCTTTTTGTGGAGGAGGCATCCGAATTATGTCATCTGAAAATTTATTATCCGCTATTAAATTTACATATTTTTGGGAGCCAATCCGAGATTCGGGGCGATTCGAGTAGCTTTTTCGCTCTTGAAGCGGATTTCCTGCGTCATTTGTTTCAAGATGAGCATCAGCCGATCCCCTTGATGTGTTTATAGCCTATGCTCTTGTTAATGATATCGGTAGAGCAAGCGGAGAAATGAGGTGACGCATACATTTACGTAGCGTAATTCTTTCTTTAAATATACGAGGAAGGAAACTCATCTTGTTGTTTCCATTTTGTGCGGTTTACTCACTTACTGTACGTACGTACAAATTTTCGATACTTTCTTCAAACGTTTTTTTCTAAAATTACCTTTTAATCCTGGAGTTCCATGGAAGGAACATTCAAATGAGATTTCCAGTCCCTTTTCTATAAGGGATATAAGGCTCTGATACCCTCATCATCGGAAAATAATTTGTGCATTCTGTGTTTCTTTTGCAACAAGATTCTCAGCAGGCATCTGGTAAAAATCCTACCTTTTTCATCCTCCATTAGTTTTGAATTTCCTCCTTGATATGTATCATATATAATATCAAAACACTCCCTTTACTATACCGAAATACAGTCGCTTCTTAGAGATGCAGCGAATTTTTACGTCTTGAAAAATGAACGCGCACTTCTCCTCGCTAAAGCGATTTTCAGATGGAGGAGAAGAAGAAGAATGAGCTGATCCTCCGTCTCCAGAATATTCGGGGTATAAAGTATTGCAGCCATTCGGCAAGGAGTCTTGATACGAGGAAACTTCACTATAAAGTGCTTAGGTGGCATTGCGACATAGAACAGAACAAAAGAAAACGAAAGCAGAATGTTCGCGCTACGATTGGATTGATTGTATGCAAAACCATCGATATATTATTACTCTTGAAAGCATTTATTAGAGCATAAACTCTGACAAAATAATAACAATTTGATCTGTTTAAAAAGATGTTTTATCAAAATCACTAGAGAAAATTTTTATTTAAGAACGATATGAGAGCAGGAATTATTTGCAAAGGTCAAATGAGATGCGTAGACACTTTCACTTTTCTATCTTTCTACGGTCTAATAACTTAGAATGAATTTATCGCCCTCGAATTGACACAAATCTCTCAATAATTCATTTTTATCGTATTCGTTCATGTCAATAAACTCACCTTCTTTCATATGTTTTAGAACTGTTATTCACCCACCGGTCATGCATCGCTTTTACAATAAAAACTTTATATTTTCCCTATTAGATACTTCGTCAAATTTATGGCAGTATGAATGTTTGATATATCATTTAGAAAGTAAAATTCCCCGTTAATTGCAAATAATGTGTTTTCACAATATTTTATTCTCTAAATATAAATAAGCCAACATTTTAATAAATTATAAGTATTTGATGAATTTAGGAGTACCATGAGGACATGACTTTATGGACTCAATACGGTTAATATAACAGATACCATTCTCAAGATGTGATTGCATCCCTTAACCCTAGAACTACCAGAGGGGTGGGTCCGAGGTCCAGAAATTATTTTTGGGTATGTTACTCTTTAAAAAAAAAGGAAAAGTCTGCATATACTATTAAATTGTACAGAGACTTATATAAAATAATTATCCGAGGTTTCTTATCAATGTATGCATATTTCAATCTTCTGCAAATTATTTTGTAATTGGCTGCATGCATTGACACGCGAGTGGCCTAACTTATAGGGTACCATGTGTGTGGAAAGCACATTGTGAAGCGCGCTATTTGTTAAAACTTGTGTCAGACGAATCAGATTAAATCGTTTTTCTAATCAATTTGTTATTATTTTTTAAAAACAATCTTACTGCAATATTAATCTGATCTTGGAAACGTCGAAAAATTTAAAAAAATTCTTTTAATGAAAATATTTTTGTCTTTATAGTGTATAATGGACATATCATTTCAAATAAATTACTAAAATTGTACACTTATATTCCTATGTCATTTTTAAATATATAACGATAGGTCCAAAATATTACCTACTCTGGCTTTTTATAGTATTTTAGATGAAGGGCCTCTGCGTCCCCCTTGGTATTCCATGGTAGAGAAAATCACTTGGTAGTTCTAGGGTTAACAGACCACCGATTGGTAGAGACAATATAAACTATCAAGGTAGTGATCTATCAAGAGACCCACCATAAATTTTCTTCCAACTCTTGTATTTGGCATCAATCGGGGTATATAAGTCCTTTTTTCAGCTTCAAACCAACCACAGGGGAAACCAAATTCCATCCAGCGAAAAGGCAAAAAGTAAATATTTAGATCCTCTGAAGACAGCTCCATTTGGTAAAAAATGTATAAACCACATGCCGAGGATCTTTTTCAAAAAGAGGCAAAAATAAGAATCCTTCGCGTCAGGATTTGGCACCGAATGAAACACCATCTATTCTAGATTCCATACACTAAGATGAATGGACACCTTTTGCTTCGACGACTTAAAAAAGTTCGGATAAAATATATGGCTGAAAAATTTTTTTCGGAGAGGGGACGTGATGAAAGGGAGTGGGAAATAGGCTGATGATACATTGGGAGGTCAGAGAAGAGGATGAAGTGAAACGGAGGCCGAACTTGGTTCTCCTCGGAAGTAGAGGAGAGAGAGAGAGAGAGAAAGGGGGAAGATGTGAGATTGGTCGTGTCACTCGGAGCGTAAAGGGAGGGTAAGGGCAAAGGGGAAAAAGGACGCAGGCAGGAAATAAGAGGAAAAAAGGAAAAAGTTATGGGGCAAGGAGGCGTCGAAGAGGAAAAGTAAGGTAAGAAGGTGGGCAGGAGGAAATTTTAGCTGGAGAAGATGAAGGTGGATGGGAGAACGGCAAGAAGGCGAGGTGGGGTTAAGAGCGTACGGGTGTGGTTGAAGCTTAAGTGGCGTGTCGTTTTAAGGGATTTCCGAGGTGGAGAACACGTTAGATGTGATTCAATCGATAAAAAAGTGTTCAAGGTGCAAAGCGAGGGGTAGTTATTCTCCCTAAAAAAGGATCGCTGTGAGATTTCCGGAAAATATTGCGAATGCGGATGAAGAATGTAAGCAAATTGTCGCGAAAACGCTATTTTACCGACATCTGTCTCCTTCTCCTCAAATTTTGAAGGATCTGTTACACGAATTCAGTTCAGGGGCTACACTTTTGCGGAATTTGAATGAACGTATCGAATTACTGTTCGAAATAACAAAGCGAGGCCCTCATATATCATATATCGCAACCGAAACCTTGAAACTGAGTTTATGTACTCAGATATTCAGATTTTGTTTTAATAATAAAATGGACTTGAGTTACTTAATGCTTGATTGATAATAATAATATCATAAATAATGCGCTCATTTTTGAGTAAGTAACTATGCTTTTCTATCTTCCTAACTCGAAATATATTCGATAAAGTGTGAAAAGTACTTTATCAGCGATCCTCTCCATTTTATTACCGATTTCGTTCCTTACATATTATATTTACTGGATATTGTTGTTAAAATCATATAAATTGGATTGTACGTATATATACATATAATATTAAAACATCAATAAAAAGGAAAAGTTTTCCTTTGTACTTCTGCAATGAGCCTAGACACAATTTAATGATTGGAAAAGAATTACTGTTCCAGACGTTCAATGCTGCGGTATTATACCAAAAATTTGTTTTATGTTATTATAACAATTCAAAAGGTTATTTTCAAATTTTATACTATCTATAATTAAATTTTTGTACCTGTGAATTATATACTAATTAAGTTTCCACGAAATTAAATCAAACTTTATATTTATACGAATATAATTTTGTGTTTTATTTGTTTATCTGAAATGATGTATTCAACTAAATCGCAGAAAATACAAAATAACCTCAATATTAAGTTTATTCTGTAATTAATAGTCAGTCTTGGCATTGTATTTACATCCCGCTACAAAATTGAATCACGAAGCGAGTACAGCATTGGAAGCGAATTGAGTGAGAAAAAAACCGGGAAAACGGATTATATAACGATTTTAATTCTCGTTTCAACGAGCGCTGATTTCTTGCGCATCAAATCAGAATTATGGAAATCACGCAACCTCGCCGTGGAGTAATTAAAACGTTGAAGGTAATGAGAAGGACGCATGAAAAAACTCCATTTAAATGGCGTCTGGATTTTGAAGGAGACACGCGGAATCTCAGCTTCCCTCACTCTCATTTCTCCCAAAATCCAAGCAACACTTTCTCTCAGAACTCCATGCTACCATTTTCCCTCCCACCTAGTCCCCATACCACCCCTCTTTTCCACCCTCATGTGCCTTCTCCCTTCCCGTTTCAACCCCTATTTCCCCCCGTCCTTTCCACCGCAAGATTTTCTCCTTCCAAAACCCACGCTACACGAGTTCTCCTTCATACCAAAACAAAGCAGTCCTCTTCGGCGATAAATCAAGGCAGGACTCCAACCCTCCTATACCCTCTTTCTTCTCCCCCACTCTTCCTTCCGATCCCCACTCCCTTCTTCCCTCGTCTCGTCTTTAATCCCTTCCCGCATCCCGCATAACTAGGCGGTAGCTCAGGAAAGGGATTTAAAACGTCGTCCGCTAAAATTCCGCTCGGGAAGGAGTCGTTAAAATAACAATTAATACTCTTCCTAGAATATCCTTTTGTATGTAGTATATGTACACGTTTATAAAACGCACGCGGGAGACAAGCTTTGCAGTGTCGTAATTAAATGCTAACAGGGGATTAATTTTAGCGTGGCGGCAATAAATTTTGGTGAGTGTGCACGTGGAAACTTTTTTCTTTCAAAGCCATCAAGCTTCCTCTGGTCCCAACACGGCGTTCCATAACTCCGCGGAGAGAACACGATCTCAAACTCGACCCCTATTTGGATCCTACATTTTCCTCCTTTCCCCTCCCTCCTATCTGTTCCTCTTTCTCTCTTCCTCCTCTTCCTCGCCGTCTACTTCCTCATACCTCTCTCCATCCTCTCATACCTCTTCCCTGCATCCATTCTCCGGGTGTTCCGTACCCGAGACTCACCTCGAGTCTCTTTTAACCTGCGCCATCTTCGGGGCTTGAACCGCACCACTCGACCTTTTCCGAACAAAGTTAGTCTCCCTCTCTCTACTCTTCAACTCTCTCTCTCTCTCTCTCTCTCTCCTCTTCGATTTTGCAGACGGCGGCAAAGAGGTAATTAATTAGGTGTGGGTGATTTGCTCGAGAGGTTGTACGGGAGAGGGAAGTGCTTGAGAGGTCCGTTAGTTTACGTATGGAGACACGGCCTCGAAAGGTTCTATTCTCTTTGCGGAGTGATCCCTTTCCGGACTACGGTAAGACCCAGTTTCCATCGCGCAACGATACATTGTTATTTCCTTGACGTTGCCCGTGCGAATACTTTGTGATATTCAGCAGGAATGAATGTAGGCTGAACAAGTACAAACAAAGTACAGGCATCCCTCGCTTAACGAAGAGGTTGCGTTCCTAAGGAGCCTTCATTATGTGAAAAAATTCGCTAAGCGAGATCTGATTTTCTATTGTTTTATATAGAATGTATGCCGTTCGGTTCCTAGCAGACTTAACTTTATAACCTAATAATAATATAGAACTTTTATTCGCCGATATATTTCATTAAATATTGCACAATAATGTAGAATTCATGAAATAAAAGGTATTTAATGTTTACGAGTGTCTTCATTATATTAAAATGAAACCTTCAGTTACATTAAGACTTAATATTCTAATCAATGCTTCAAACATAAGGACTGCGATGAAAACTTCGTCTGCCCCTCCACCTATAAAATTAGGTACATTATGAAAAGCGTTTTTCCTTAAATTTGACATAATATGAATGTTTAATTGCTAATTACTCACCATTTTAAGGCCAACAGTTCCGCGTAAGAAAAGCGACCTCAGTGACTTTGCTGTCTTTTGTTTCTTTAGTCAAAGTGCTGGAGGAAGTAGAGAGGGTTGAGGAGTGGGAGTCCACGCCAGACGACTTATCTGACTCTAGTGAGGTTTTCCCGGTAGCCGTCGATTTCTCGGATAACGTTAAGGTGGTAGGCAAATTGGAGGAAGATTGTTTAAAGCAACAATCAAGAGAGGATTGCTTTAAATTTCGCCGTTTCTCATCATATATCTCCCTGTAACAATAAATGTTTTGTCCGATACCACGAATAACTTTGATGCTACGGGAACATTTTCTCTGAGAATATCAAAAGCTTCTTCCAACTTCACGAAGAAATTCGTTAAAACTTTCACACTAAGATTTCTAGGATCCTCTTTGCAGTCATCATCGGAATCTGCTGTTGCCAACTCTTTTGTCGATACTTGAATATCTTCGGTTGTAAGTTCTTCAGGAACTGCATTATGAACTTCCTCAACTCCCTCATCATCAATTACATCTATCCCAGCTTCAGTTGCGATTGCTACAATGTCTTTCTTAATGATTTCAATATCTTCGAAACCTCGAAAGTCATTAACTACTTCCGGCCATAATTTTCGCCAAACAACATTCATCGTGCTTTCCTTAATTCCTTCCCATGCTCCTACAATATTATTAATAGCTCTTAAAAAAATCATATTTCTTCCGAACTTCAATAAGTGACTTTCTCTTATCTTTCTCACTTTCAGCGAGAACAAAACGCACTACATGACGTAAATATTTAGCCTTGAAAGTCGCTATTACGCCTTGGTCCAAAAGCTGTATTAAGCCCATTGTGTTTGGGGGCATAAAAATCACTTTCACATTGCTACACACATCCACGATTTTTCCTGGATGGCCAGGGGCATTATCCCATATGAACAAAGCCTTATTTTCGTATTTTCTTTTTTTATTGTAATCCTCAATTGCACTTCCAATGTAACCTTTTATGCAGTCATAGCATATGTTACCTGTCATCCACGCTTTTTGTTAGATTTATAATACACTAGAAGAGATGCCTTTGGGATCCTTTTCAATGCTCTATGATTTTCGGAACGTCCAACGAGACAGGGTTTGAGCTTAAAATCACCACGTGCATTTCCCCCAATCACGAGTGTTAATCTCTCCTCTGAGTTTTTGAATCCTGGCGACTTCTTCATTAAGGGATAAGTACGTGCGGTCGGGTTGTTTTTTCCAATTGATACCCGTCTCATCAAAATCATAAATTTGTTTAGGACGATACCCCCCCTCCTTTATAATTTTCTTTAGTTCCACCACAAATGGTTCAGCCCCTTCCTTATCAGCACTTTCAGCTTCTCCAGGCTTCTTGATGGAATGCAAATTATAGCGGTTTCGAAATTTATCAAGCCACCCACTGCTTGCAACAAACTTTTCTTCTGGATGCTCCTTGAGTCGATGTTGAAGGCTCATTCTCTCGCTGCATTTTATGGTCACCCCAAATTCGTCTTGCCTGATCTTAAATTACAGTACCAGAGAGAAGGCAATTGCAAGCATTTTGTTCTTCAATCCAAATGTTTAAAACCTTCTCCGTCTCTCAACCATGGGATTTCGTTTTCTTGTAATAAAGCGACATGCGCCGACACTCAATGGCCTTTGAGAACTCTTTTTAGTAGATTCTTTCTTCTTTACAATAGTAGCAATCGATGACTCGGCCATTCCAAATGCACGGGCAATAACAGATATCTTCTCTCCTCTTTCCCTTCTCTTGACAATTTTTAGCTTCATTTCCATTGTTATCGCCTTCCTCTTCATTGTAGGATTGAGTAATGATGTTGAGCCTTGCCGTCTTGAAGCCATGATATAAATAAGGGTCATGAAAATACTAATACGTAATAGTAGTAGAACTTTCTTTACGCTTTACATGAACAAAACACATTAGATCAAACAAATACTGCGAAAGTTGCGGGAATTGTCGGAATTGGAGAGGGAGAAGTCCGCAACTGACGGAGGTTGAGAAAAGAAAAAAGTTACAAAAAACACGACCCAACAGTAAATAATATATATTCAAGTTAGAGCAAAAGCGACATTGTTGCGACTTAAATTGCGCCATATACGAAGCGTCTGCTGCCGCGAGTGCAGGCAGACCTCGTGCCGCGCGCGGAATTCAAAGATTTTCGCCTTCGTTATAGTGAGATAACCTTCGTTATATTCGAAAGTAGTACAAAACCAAAACCTTTTTTCTAGCGAAACTTCGTTAACCGAATGCTCGCTAAACGAAGAATGACTGTATTTACCACATGATTATTTTGTATATGATATCATGTGAACTTCGAGATTTTTATATGAAAACAGAATTCGAGTATGTCGTTAAATTTTTGTTCGTTTTCTTAAAAAAGACGTACTTTGGAATTATTTCTAAATTTTCTGATTAGTTTGCTGAATCGCGAAATTATCTGATCAGTAATGCATAATAATATTTTTCGAATTTATTTTTTTATGCTTAGGGAACTATATTGAAAGGAAACTCACCTTTGTTTGAAGGGAAATTAATTTATCAGCTAATAATATTTACTCGTTAAACCATTCATTATCGTAAAAATTGTTAGTTATAAAAAATTTACTTCACCAAAATTTTTTGATATACCTAATCCAATGTTTTTTTTTAAAAGGTATTCATTGAATCATTAAAATTGGAACTTAATGAATCACTTCTTATTAATGTCTTTGCTATTAATTTTATCTAACATTTTATTATGTCTAAAAATATATAATAGCAACTCATCTATTTCTAACAAGGACTAAATTTTCAAGCATTTCAAACTGAATAAGTTACGTAAATGACAGCAATACAATTACATGAAGTAGGTTATCTCTTATGCGATAATAACATAATAACTTGATAAATACTCAACGAAAGATTTTTTCTAATCTTTTAGAAGCACCTTTCATTTTTTCTCATGCCAGATATATTAAGTCATAATTCAGAGACGTCAATTACAATCGTATGCCTGTGAATATGAAGACTATTGGTAACGCACCTATCAATTATGGAGCCCAATTCTTAATCGTTACAGACCTTTCCCAAAAGGCATTATTCCCGGATGAACTTCACTTTAAAGTTCTAATATGTAAACATAAAATACTTAGTACAATGTTGTAAGAGAAAGATAGACATAAACTATGCTGTTTTCTTTTGTTATTATTCGGCGCGTAAACCTTTCGAATCAAAGCACAATTTCTGAAGGTTCCGTAAAGGTTTTTGAGGGAGGGAGAGATGGTGAATTTTGGAGCCCAGCATTAGTTCACAGAACCTTCTTCTGTTTCGTCTGGAATTTGCACAGAGAATCGCGGTCATAAATTGCCCCACTCTGGCTTCTTTCTCGTTGTTTTCTCTCTCATCACACCGCCCCCTATTTCCTAGCTCCCAGCCCACGTCTATATACACGAGACACACACAGATCTACCCCTATTCTTCTCCCCCATCCTCCGATTCCTCCCCGTACCAAGTTGCAAAAACACCCCTTCCATGCGGACTCTCAAAAACACATGCGATGAGCTTGCAGACGCTTCCTGTGTCGAGCTTTTCCGTGGACCTAAAGCTAGGGCGGAGTCCCGCACGTTTTTGTACGGCGCCATCTGTTGCAGGATATCCGAGGTAGCAAAAGAATAAAAATAGGTAGGGAAAAAGTAAATAAAAATGTTTATTTTTTTAGGAGAGGGAAAAAAGTCAAAAGATTGAAAGGGGTCGGTGGGTACGATAGGAAAGTGCGATTGTGGAGTTGGGGGGTTGCAAAACTGAGGGAATAAAAGATGGATGAGAAATGTTTCTGGGATGGGAGTGCTTCGGCGGTTTAGTCCTTTTCCATGCGATTTAGAGAGCAAGTTCGCGTGGGTACGTCCATGTTTGGACATCTATCTCGGGGACTATTGTTGAACTTTTTGGAATGTTACGGGAAAAAGGAGGAAGATTTTAGTTTCAGTCAGTAAAAATAATTTTACCCAAAAAAATTCTGCCATTTTTATTTCCGCTTTTATTAAGAATTATACTGCTGCTTCTGAAAATCGTTAAGTCAAATATGACTAGAAGCGTTTTCTTTATTATTTGCTATACGGCACCAATTAACAAATATTGCCCATTGCAGATTTTAATTATAAAATTTTTGTGAGTATGTTAACGCAAGTAAAAATTTTTACGAAAAACTAAATAATAAAGTAATCTCACAATTAAAATTTCGATCTCACGAATTTTTCACACGTTAAATCCAATCTGTGTCCTAGAAACTCTGTATGACGTCTTTTTGCTGGACTTCGGCTATTTCAAATAACGCCATCTAATATAATAGTAATATTTAAATGTTTGTGTTGCTAACTTAAATTGTACGTACATTTACAATGCAGCACACGATATTTGTAAGTTTTGTTAAAAGAACATTTTTTAGCGTTTATAAAAAGTGCTTATTGTTACAATTTGGCGTCCGTCTGTGTACTTACTTAAATTGATATTGTGTCGAAACCGTAAACTGTAGAGAATTGAAACTTGAGAGGGTAGATTTCTGTACTACTGCCATTTGTTTTTCTTTATATTAAAATTTTTAACAATACACATGTTCGGATTGAGGCCAATTATATTATATAAATATCTCTCAAGATATAAAACCTGAAAATTCCAGCATACATATCCACATTAATGCCATTTATTCTTGAAAAGTTTGAGAAGAATGCTAAAAGTCGTAATTTATTTTTAGCTTAAAAAATTTCTTACACGATATTAATTGTTATCAAGACCACAAAATGTATTTTATGTGCATTATGTGTAGATACATATATGTAGAATGACGATGTGAAATACAACGCTAACTTAGCTCTTAAGGCTATCTAATTTATACGATAACCTCAGCCTCACGTGGCACTCCCGTTATAATACAAACGAGACTCTAGTGATTGAATATTTGGCGGTATATCCACATGAAAAATAAAACGCGTTAATTTTATCCATGCTCATGGTAAGCACTACTTATTAATATTGTTTTTATACTACTTTCACGCCATATCGGGACCGAAATTATTAAATAGTTTTTACACCCTCTACTTATATGATTATATTTATGCGTTGGAATATTACTTCATATTTATGTACTGCTATCCAGGAACATACGGTGATCATAAGTGCCGTTTCAAGTTTATTGGACTTTGTAATAAGTACGTTATAAGAAATCAAACTCCATATAATTCGAATGTTACAAGGCAATATAATGCTATCTTTCGCAGTGGTACATTTGTGAATGTGTGCGCGCGAGCAAAACACAGTCAAATAAACTTAGTAATGGCATAAAATATTTAACAACGACTTCATAAGGAACAAGAAACATAGCCTGAGGCTTTTTATTTTGAGCTACAACTGAAATAAAATGGGAGACATAGCCCTTATTGCCATAGCAAATATATGTAAAGGGCACCGCAAAAAATACAACGAAAATATCGCGTTGTGAACGATCACGGGAAATAAAAGTGTCAAGGCCTGTCAAAATAGGACTTGTGTGGAGACTTATAAAAATACAGATATTCCATCCACGAACTCACCACTGCAAACAAATAAAACTTCCATAGTAAAAATTTATCCGCGCTAGTTCGTATGTTCAGTTTTCAGAACAGTATTCGTAACAAAAATGAACTTGCCTATTAAGTTATCACTGTGCACGTGCATATTTTGCATGATATATTCTCTAATGTAAGGAATCGTAAAAACTAAAATTAAATTAATACTTTTGACACAATAAGACTTAATTAAACGGACTTGTTTTGCCATTACATTCATTTTTTAATGAATATTCTTTATTTATTAATCACTAAACACGCAATTTTTTTTTTGCATGAAATACTCCCTAACGTAAGGAATTGTAAAAATTAAAATTAAATGAATGTTTTTAGGCACAATAAGACTCAATTAAACGCGTTTTTCGCCATTACATTCAGCTTTTCCGAGGCTGGAGCAATAATCTTCTTTTACCGTTTGAATGAATTTCAAACAATCTGATCACTATGCGTTTCATTTGCACCATACAGAAGGTTTTTTACAGATGTAAAAATTCCTTTTCAAGGCATGAATGAAATGTATACTGTTCTTTTTTTTTATTTACGAACTGCTGATTCCCTCTGGCTTACGCGCAATGGCTGGTCAGTTACAAATTTGAGGAAGAAAGGTGACTCCCTAATTTATAATATATATTATAATTGTTGTTATATTTTTATCAATCTTAAATATAGACTGTTATAGACTGTTTAAATTACGGACCAGAATTTATTTCGTTACTTGTGTTATCCTAAACAATTTTATGACATCTACCACATCCCACCGCATCCCACCGCATTCCTCTCAATCGCATTAGGACCTTTTCCTAAACATTCCCGATCCCTTCCCCCGAAAGCCTTTCTCATCACCTTGAAACTCCTTCCAGCACGTATCGTCTAGTCGCAGGTGCTGCCCTCTGCCGTCACATTCCCGAAGTCTCCTCCTCCCTAGAGAACCGCCAGGTCCTGCGCCGTGGAAAGGGCAACACGCATTGCGGAGACGCACCACGCGTTGCATATATCAAAATATGGGAGGAGCGAATCGGAATCGCGCGATCGGGTCAGGCGACGACGCCATGTGGCGTGCACGCTCACGTCGCTTGCTGCTTTCCTGGCTGGGATAAAGGCGGAGGAATAAAAAAAAAAAACAGTCCCGTGTTGTATGTGTAGGGGAAGGGATGTATTGTGCGAGGGGTGCGAAGGGAATTTAGGGTGAGGGATTTCTCGGGTGAGGAGTAGCAGAGAGAGAGAATGGAAGCTATGGCTTGGTGCGGGACAGCCCTCTTTCTCTCAGTGGGAGAAATTTATGATTCGTACTCATGCCCATTTTGCCTCCCGAGGAAGCGTCACTAAAAAAATACGCCTGCGTTTCTGTTCCAGAATTGGTGTATGTAAATCTTTCGGTATTAAATATTTATGCAAGCCTTTTTCCTGTCAGTCCCTGAGCGTGTCACTCTGTTGCATAATATATTTCCGTAATTGCCGCGGCTGTCATATATTTCGAAAGCGGCGCTTTTTCAAGCGTTCTGTAATCTCAATAAAAAGATTGAAGGTGCTAGACGTATAAAAATGAAGTGAGAGTGCTGTGTTGACTGGTTCCTGAAAATAAAACTTTTGGGATCTTCATGAATATAATACCGTAAAAAATCACTTTTTTAGCTGCTGGGATCTTGAGAATGAAATTAATTTGAGTGACCTTATAAGAAATTGTCTTCTCCACCGATATAATGATGTTCATTTTAGTATTAACAGAACATGATATTATTTTTTGTTTTATATCATTCAGAAGCATATCTTTGACATGATGCTAGCTTAATATATGAAGTAAATAATATGATTATTAAATACAATTTTCCATTCCTTCAGAGGAAATTATCATAGATATATATATTCTTGACCTTTGGATCCACATGAAAAACAATTTTTGTTTAAAGATGGAATTCAGAAGATAAATTCATTCATCTTTATTCACTGCAATGGATGGTGACTTAATACAGCGCCTCCTCGCGAAACATGTGCGGTCTATTGCATGTGCATGTTTTACATGTGGTTATATCTTTTGCAGAAGGTTGCTCGCACATACTGAGGTCAAAGGCATTCGGATGGCGGTCGCCAAGGTTTTGGGAGCTGCTCGGTCGCTCGACGTTACCCTTTAAAACGGCAACGGTCAGATGTGACGTTAACCCTCTCCTCTTTATTTCTTGGGGTCTGCGTTTGCGACCAACGGTCGGTTGGTCAAGTATAACGGCGTCACAGAATGACCGAAAATATCGTGTGCAGAATGCGAAACATGGAGTTGAATGTAGTAGGCATGTTGTGACCGAAGGCGCGCTCTCGGTGAACGGTCAACAGCACGATGAGACAAAAATATTTAAAAAAAATATATATTAGTTAGGAATATTTCGACACTTTAAAGGTGCTGTTTCTTATTTGAGAGATGGCAGATATAAAATATTTCCAATTAACTCCGCTTCTGTACCGTTTTCCAAGTCAGTAAAAATATCTTTGTGTTATTATACACTCTGCTGTTCTAATCATGTATACGAAATTTCCCGAAATATCAACAATTCACTTTGTTCATTTAGGTTACTTAAAAACATACTTCCAGTAAAACTAAAAATTCTACTTATAAATTCTCTTGTAATTCCTCATTTCAATTATTGTGATTCGTTTTTCTAGATCTAAAACAAGACTTGTCACGAAATCTCCAGAGGACCCATAAACTCATGTGTTAGATACATTTATAATATGAGCAAAAGTTGCCATATAACTAATTCAAAAAATTGGGCTTGAGGTTCTCAGAAGAACGTATAAAGATGCATATCCTAACGAAGCTAAGAAGTATTCTCACCTATTCCTCGTCTAAATACCTAAACAACACCTTCAAATTCCTTAATTATGGGCTCTCCTTGAACACCCGAGGCTCATCCAAACTACTTATTCCCGTTCATCGTAGCAGTTTCTGTAATAAATCCTTCACCGTTACAGTCTGCAATCTTTGGAACTCTCTACCCTTTCACTTTTACTCTTTTCAATGATGCTAACCAGTTCAAGAAATATTGCGCTAAATACTTAGCTAGCATTAGGTCCTCATAAAAAAAGTAAATTTTCCTCTGTATTTTGTCCTTCTCTTCCTCGTTTAAATACTAGCACAGTCACTATAACCATCAGCAGACTGGACGGTCTTTCCTTTATGGTGATTTGATATTATTTTACTTTCGTGAATATTTGTGCTTTACGTTTCTTAATTTTATTCTTATTTATGTACACCTTAAAATAATTTTAATTTATGTAAATGAAATTTATTATATTGTGTATTAAAACGGTTAGGTGGAAGAAGGGGCCATATGGACTCAACCTCGCAGTATTAAGGAAATAAATAAACAAATAAAAAGAAAATGCATTGGACACTCCATTTTATGAATTGATGGAACTTACCACATCTACATATACAATATTATTAATTTTGTAAAAGTATGGAATGGAATTATTTCTATTTGAATGATCAATTCAGCAAAAAATAAAACCATATCTGATGATTATTAAAATACATCTTCTTCTGAAAAAATTATAGTCCATATTTCACGAAATCTTTTCTAATTAATAAAAGTTAACAAATTTTTATGAGTGTATCCGGAATCATATAAACGATCGATCTTGCTGGATTGCAAACCAAAAATTTAAAATTCATCTGCAGAATTTATCTTCATGAATTTTTGTGCCTCGATTCTAAAAATGCGTTCTCTAAGATAAAAATAAAATATTTAGTGTGTTATACTCCATATATCAGCACTAATTTAAATAGGTTGGTGCAAATGTAATAAACTTCTAAAACGAGTAAATTTTGCAACGGGTAAGTGTTTATTTCCGTATCAAGTTTCTGTGAGCAAGGACGATTACATCGTAAATAATACTTCAAACATCATTTTTGTTAACTTTTTAACATTAATTCCTCGAATGCCTGAACTAGAATATTTCCGCATCTCGGTTCCGAGGAAAATGGTTACTGTTTGTCTTTACAAGTATTACTTCGGATAAGTGAAACTACTTGTTATCAAGCTCAGGAAAATTTTTATTCTCCTCGTTAATCGTATTCTGGATTATGCATTTCTTCCAAATTAAGGAAATGCTGAAAATTTAGCTTTCTGCGGAATCACCTCCAAAAATTTGTAATTTCGATATAGATTTTCAATCTATAGAATTTAGTTTTTATTTATTACATCTTAAAGCTTTGTTCTTTATTGTCTCTTTACAATATAATTTTATCGTAAGTGATCCAGGAATTTAGAAGGAAGCGCAAAAATTGTTGCTAGGCGCAGTATCTTTTACTTTAAAAGGCTGGATCACTATTGTTGTTTGCTGGCAGTTACGTTCCTTACAAAGGAGCTTAATTACTGATCTAAATAACGTTTTCCTTGTTTTACACATCTCTTTGAAAGGCCTTAAAAAGCTCATTTATTGATACGAAAATATTTCTCTCATGGTCCTTTTATTATGTATAGACAATTAATAGGTGCGTATTAAATATATCTAGGATATATGATATAAAACCTGAGAATAATTCTACTAGCGATATAGATTTAAATTGGTGTGGCGGTTGGCCGGTGTTCACAGGAAATATAACTTCATAAGGAACCAGCCATAGAGAAAATACACGTCATCCAGTTTCAGTAGCTGCAGGGTATAATGATTCTACATGTTTTAAATTGAGGAAAAATGCGATAAAAACTCGAAACTTAATAGGCGATGAAGTGAATTTCATTTTTGCTTTCGTAATAATTCACTTTCTGAACAGACCCGGATATATGTCATTATTCCGAATTCTCATCGCAATTGAGCTGATGTTATAGAAACGCTATTGGAAATACAGGAAAGCGAATAGAGCCATAAGGCGTATATAAGCTCCTTCTATTTCTGAATTTATCTAATAATTAGTAAGTGAGAAAATGAAATATATCACTACAAACCTAAGTCATGAATGAACTCATCGTTTGAGGAAAATTCTTCTTTCTGAATTCTCTTAAAAAGCATCGACCTTGGTCATATTGTTTTTCTAAAATTTACTTCAAGGTGGATCATTTTTCGATCAACGATAGCTCCTCACGCTCTCATTATCACACACGGGCGCGTTGGAGCACACACAGGCAATGGCCAAAACGTTCTAATACCTACTCTCTTTACCTCGGTCCTTGTCAAGCCCTAACTAACATCCAGGTTTGCATCTCCGCCCTAAAACGGCCTCCGCTGAATTCGGCTCTCTGCCTCGGCGAGGAAAAATCACCCATACGTTCTCCGCATGCACTCCCTACTTAAAAACGTTCCGCCTTTTTTTCGCCACATTTCTTTCTTCCACTTTATTTTTATCCTCCTCCATTTCTCCATCTATTGGGTCTTCTCTCTACCTCTCTTCGTGAGCGCATCGTGGGGTCTTTTTTTTTTCAAGAGAGACTTTCCTCCTCGAGAATCATCTCACGTTTGCCGCTCTCTTTGATCCCCTCCGTATGAAAATAACGCTCTTTATAAACTACTTTTTCGCGAAAAAACTATTTCGCCTCTTCTCTCTTTCTCTCCAACCTGCTTTATTACATCCTCGTTATCCTCCATTCCCGCGGTTTCCTCCTATCTCCCTTGCTTGCGTTCTCTCTCCCTCTCTCGACTCTGCCTCGCAAGTGCAGACCTTTGTTCTTTTTATTTTCTCTGTTGGTTTAGTTACTCGATAAATCTCCGCAGATCCATATCTCCTTAAAATTTTAATATTTTAGTCTCATAAAGATCCAGGCTTAATGATTCTCGTGAGGTGAGGTTTTCCGAGTCTCTCTCTCACTATCTTTTCTGTCTCTCTCATGGATTAAACTTTTGAAAATTCCCGACTTTTATAATAATATCTTCTACTTGAAAAATACGATTCTTTGTAGGATTTTTTAAAAACAGTTATGTATATTTCAAAGATCAAGCCTGGATAATGTCTCAACGCTTTTTCCCATGATTATTTTTTAAATTTATCATTGTAAATAAATTGAACGAGCTATTAGATGCGGAAAGGATTGCATTACTTATGTGCTTTAAGATGAAATGTACATAAATTATATAAAATTGCAGCATAATTATTTACAAATTTCTTTATGAAGATAGAAATTCATCGTAATGAAATGATAATTAGGAATTTTACTCACAAGGTTAAAATATACAAAATTAAAACAAAGTATGCATTAACCGGTGTTTATCTGTAACCTCGAGGCTTCGCCTATTAACGAGATGGTCACTGCGCAGTAAATAATTTTGACTCCATAAGTGCCGGACTATGTGATACTTCTTTTTTAACGAAGGTGTACCAAAATGGCTCCCATCTACACTGCGGAAATACACTCCACAAACATTCTCCATGACATTATTTATGACGTCATGTATTTAATATTCGCCAATGTCGTTTTTTGCGTAACGTTTTCATAACCTGTTCCGACTGTTAACGATATACATTAGCTTGCAGCGTCGCGTGCCGGATGTTGACAGCCTTGAGCCATTGTCACGAGACCTGTGACAGAATAATTGTAGCCTCCGCCATATTGGCCATGCATTTAGGAAATTGAGAGACAGATATCACGGCCCAAACGACACGATTCGTTTTCTCCTCTAATTTAACTCTTGACTCTGATCCAAAAGCAAAAATTATAGTTTAATTTGGGTCATTTTTTGACGATTGTCAACTTTCAAAAGTTTAAATAATACATTTCTCATTGCTAAAACTGACAGCTTGAATTTTGACCAATGGATTTTAAAAAATAAATTGCTTTTATTTTTGAAAAATGTTTTTCGACACGGAAAATTCGATGCAAACGTTACATATGAGTGCGGATACACTCGATTTTTCTTCTCGGATCAAACTTCAAGTGAATCTTAACAAACTGTTATGGATGCATGATTTGATATCGAAAATATTTTTTTGAATTACATTTTGAAGTACCATAGAAAAAAATCATCAGATCATCAAAATATGAACATGTGTATACATTGTGCTCTTTTCATTATGTTGTATAAGGCGAACGAAAAATGTTTTCACGCTCGGCTTGATCATAAACTACTAATAACACAATTTTGTAATTCTAGTACAGCTCAAGAGTTTGTGAATTCCTCTTCAAAAAAGCTATATTAATTCCGTCGAATAATTTGCAATAAATAGCATGACGACGGCGGAGTGTATCTAAACCCTTAATTTGATTGGCCATTTAAAATTTGTTATTCCATAGAATCGTTTTTTTAATTTTGTAACATCGCGATATCTTTAGTAATAATCTATTTCCAAACAGACAATTGTAATTAAGTACAAGCTACAACGGATATGGAATTTAATCATCGCTGATATTTTATTTTTACTCGTTAAAGCGAGTGAAGGAAATTCTGTATTTTCGAAATTCCTTAATATTAGCTTATCATCAAATAAAGTTTATTATAAATTATAATCAATTATTAATATGTATATGTTTTAAAATTAATACGAACAAATATTTTTTTACAAAAATTACATTTAATTGCTCTAAATAAGCTTTCACAAAAGTTTATCTATGAAGGAACATTAGTATATTAAAGTCTTCTTAAATGTTATGTATCTTATCACAAAATTCAAGCAATATTCTGTCGTATTAATTTTCCAAGTGCCTCAAATGGCAGTAAAATTTAAAGTTCTGCACAATAGATGGTTTTATTGCTGAAGAAGACGTGCTTCAGGTGTGTCGGTGTATGACACTCTCCCGCTTTGAAATAAGAAATTTTCAAAACCGAGTTAAAATGCGGCATTTACGTGAACTTAACTTGGTGTAAGACAGAGGAGATTGCTTAGGAAAATTCTCTGAATTCACTCGTATAAATTGGAAAAAGAAGGGGGAGTACCCAAAGGCCGTATTTGATGACGTAGAAGACGAAAAAACAGACGCGAGTCTCGGCGGAAGATCATCCGGATTAGCTATCAGACGACATGAAAAAGTGCATGATATACATCTTATTCTGGACGAAAGAACTACTCAAAATATTTGTCATGAGATTGCGCGACAAACCAAGTAAGGAAGGATACTAGACATATTTGATTGTCTACGTTATTCTGCTACCCTAGGAGATATAATTTAATGGCTGTCTAACCATGTCAGAATAAGAGAACCATTGATAGATGATGCATTCAAATTTCATACAGATATAATGGAAAAGTAAGTACGTTATGGTGCTTTAAATGCATTAGCGTCACTTTGGGAATTGAGTTTGTGAAAGACCCAGTCTTCAGGGGTCGGAATGTGTTTTAACACCAAGGTATTAATAAATTGATGGAATAAAGTGATCTAAAGATCCTATGAAGACAGGCATAAGTTGTAATATTCGGAATATTTTTGAGACGAGAAAAAAGTCAGCTTTTTTCTCGTTTCAAAAATATTCCCACCAGCGTGTTAAGTAAAAACGTGACTAATAATTATAAAGATATTTGAAAATAAGTGTTAGAATTTTTCCTCAATACAAGTAGATACATTACTACTACATAAAGATTTATGTATTTTTACTAGCTCATAAACAACCAATAAGTATCTTTTGCAACGGGTGTATTTATTATAACAATGACGAACACATACAGTCAGCTCTTTGCAGGATTAAAACCTGCCATCAGAGTGTTGGGGAGCAAACTCACGCTAACCATCCCTCCATCATAGATTGAAAGTATAGTATAAAAAATACCCTCATTTATTGAAGAGAATCTATCTTAAATCCATTCTTATCTCATGATTCCAATCTATACATCTAATGAGGAAGTTTATTTTCGTCATTCATTTGTGACGTAATCATAAAAAGGAGACCCTCAAAGTCCTGCTATTTTCGTTTTCATGACGCAAACTCTCTAAAAATCCATTTCCTTTCGGAATAATGTTTTTAATTGGAAGGCCGCGAGGAAATTAAATAACAACAATGCAATCATACTGTTTCCTGTTGGCTCCATCGATTCCCGCTCCAGCTCTTGAGGAGAGCGCAATAGATTTTGCGAGACCCCAAGGCGATACACTTATACTTTCTTCACCTCTCGTGCTCGCAGTGAAAGAGAGACTGGGCCATTTCGACAATATTTCCCCATAAAGCACCGGAATGGGGTAAAAGGAGGAGGAAAGATATGGGAGGAGATAAGAGGGGGTGGGGAGAGAGGGGTTGGAGTGAGAGAGGATGTGGGGGAGAGAGGGCGTGGAGGGGAGAGGAGTTGGGGGAGAGAGTGAGTGGCAACGAAGGAGTTGAGCTCCATTTTGCTTCTCGGATTTTTTTATCGCACTTTGGCAAAGACAGTGTAAGTTAGGGCTCGAAGTTTAAGCGGGGAATTGGAAGGGGTTTAACTTTTTACTTTTTTTGTTTTAACAGGGCAGAGGAGAAGATGAGAGGCGAAGTTTTAGCTGCGTATGCTGGGTGTGTGAGTGTGCATATCTTATATGCCTCAAGGACAATGAAAAGGGGAGGATATTTTAGATGCCCTTCAGGTGGATGGAGGGGGGCATGTATAAAGACGTCCGGAGTCGTTATTATTCTTTTCCGAACTTACTGTCTACGTCTTCAACAATACCTACATCTGAATCAACCGGTCAACGCAGAGCGCGAAAAGAGTTCAGTTAATAGAATAGGATTCATTTTGAGAATTATCCCTATATCTATTCTTCGTCGGAAAGCTGGAAATGGCCATCGAGAAACGGATCCTCTTTCTTCTCTGTCTTCAGAAATACTCGCGTTAATAAGTGGTGTAATGGTTTACGGCTGACACCAGCGATATCTCACGCTCGTGTTTTTCGTTCCCGTTTTAAAAGCACATAACCCTCATATGGGCATTCTACTTGAGTTTGGATTACTGAAACTAAAACCCCTTCTTATAATACCCCAATTCAGAAGTTAGGTTGTGATTGTTAACATTAAAAAGTTTTTCCTGGATATCTGACGTATTCATAGCTATTATACGGTCTAGATGTGGTCGCGTAACATATCAAGCCGTTTAAGCTCTATTAATGTAAAAAGTGAACAACTTTTTTCAAGCTTGGTGGGTTAAATATTACTAAAATAGCCACTTGGTAATTGTTAAACAAAAATAAATGAAGATTTACGTTTAAATGAAAAATTATTGGGCTAAAACGCCACCAATGAGGTTCTCGTTTGATTCTGCGCTATATAAAATACAGCTTGCACTTGTTCAGAGAAGAAAGTAGTGTGGTGAGGTTTATATTTTGAATAGAAAAATTATGTTCTGTCCTCTTTTTGCTGTTTTGTTTTGTTAAAGATTGTCTTTTCGTGTATAAATGTGCGAATAAAAGAAGGGAAGAGAGCATCGGGGAGAATGTTTGGTTCTGTAAAAATACTACCGACCGAAGTGAAATTGGAAAGATTTGAAGTCGTGTATGCGGAACTTAAGGTGCATGTTAAAAAGTTTCAATATCCTTTACACTAACAATACTACCATAGATGCATAAAAAATTTTATTACTAAGACTGTATTGTCTGGAAAGTCACAATTTAAATAAATAAGAATATATGGGTGGAATTTTATGATCGCCGAAGTGTAAAAAAAGTTTCCCTAGCGTTCTTTACACTCACTTCAAAAGTTTTCACTGCCTTTATATTCTGGCGCCTCTCAATATATCCGCCACTTCCCTTATCTTTCTCTTTCTCTCATTTTTTCCGTTCATCTCTCTTCCTCCTCTCATCGATTGCAGTCTCATCATCTTCCATATACCCTTCCTACACTACCATGCTTCAATTTCTACGTCATTGAAAAACCCTTCCAGTTCCTTGTCAATTCCTATCCTTAACCATAATATCCATTAATAGACAAATATGTTGAAATGCTATCGATTAATAGTGGATTTTTACATGTAATTCTAACCGTGGGATGATTATACTTTTTTCTCATATCAGTATTTTCGTGTTCTAAAATTAACTTTGTAAAAATTTATTTCGCAAAATTCATGAATATGAAATAAAAATTTGTCAAATAATTTGTATGTCTAGCTAAGCGCAAGTATTGAATTGTGAGGAAGATTAATTAATTTCGATTTCAATTATTTTTTCCAGCAATACGGTTACACATTGTTAATATAAACTTTAATTGATTCAAGATTTTATGGTATGTATCGACGATAATTTTAATGTGTATGACTGTTATCATAACTAATATAAAACCTCAGTTATTCCAATGATTAACGTAAGCAATTGCTAAGCGCTCTGCATACTGTGTGAAAAATAAGATGACAAACGAAGGACTTGAATTATTTTGGGTAGTTTTAAAAAAATCCTTAAACTATTTTGCGCTCTGGAACTTCTAGAATTATTCTATTAATTTTACTCTTGAAGTATTCCTGGGACAAAAATTCTTAATTAAATTAAAAGCTATTAAATGATACTAATGAATCGCTGCCTAGACTAGGTATCCAAATAATTCGTGCTCCCGAAACAATTAAAGGAAAATATTCGCCTCGATTTCTTTAATGACGACCCTTATTTCTCTTCGACGACGTGAAAAAATGAAACCGTTGCGTACGCCGGGAGGATTGACGTCACGCGGAGGAAGACGGCGAGCAATGGGCAACGCACACGCAACTGTGGCATTATATGAAGAGAGAAAGAAAGAGGGAAAAGAAAAGGAATAAAAAGAGAAACAAAAGTTTTCTCGGGACTCAAAGAAGACCGGAGAACGGAGGGAGCGAATTTTCTCTTTCGAATTTCTCCTCCACCTTTAAACCTCTTTTTTCATCACCCCCTTTTCTCTCCACTATTTTCCCTTCTGTCAGCCCTTTCTCGACCTAACTTCCGTCTCCAAAAGAAAACGTCCCCTAGCCAACGCATTGTAGAATGAATCTCTTATATATATATATATATATATATATATATATATATATATATATATATATATATATGTATATATATATATACACACGAGTTGTCGGTGCTTGCATACTGCAAGCGCTAAAAAATCACCATATACCAAGATCAAACTCCTAAATAAACCAACGCGATCTCTACGGCAACAGCACTTCAACCACGTGGAGCCTATATGTATTAGATAATAAACTCCATGAGTAACAGCAGAATATTTAGAATATTTATTATTTTTATTTTCAAATTCCCTGGTAATCGGCTAATGTCCAAGTATTCGTATTTCAAGTTTCGTCACCCAGATCGCCCTGCATGGGCAATAAGAATAATCATCATTAAGACAATACCATACACATTAAATGTATGGGAAAAATAGGATATTTTTTGTTAAGATTATGGCATCATCCGTGCCTTTATCATGTATTTGGATAAAAAAAAATCGCGGAATAGGTGGGACGAGATTATATTTAACAATTGAAATGTGTTAAAATTTCTCGAAAAATTTCGAAAATCCTTTTCACGTTTTATCGTCACTGCTATCAAGGTTGCTTCTCCTATTGTGATCCCCTATACATAAAACATACCTATTTGCTCCTTCCTACAGTTAATATCCCAAATTTAATCTTCATGTTTGCGCTTTCAGTAATACGTGAAAATTACAATTATCTATGATACCCTCAATCACAGTGCGTGAGGCAATTAGTGTTTTGGATACAGTAAAATCTTGCATAGGTACTATCGGAAGAAAATATTGCTGTTGATATAATCATTATATGCATGATATTAAAAATTAGAGTATGTTAACTTTTATTCTTAGAGGAATAAACTTGATTTTAATTCAATTAAAGAAAAATGAAAAAATATATTTCCGTAACTCGAATTTTCGATAACTCGAATAAATTTTGCTTTCCCTTGATATTCGAGTTATAGAAATGCCACTGTATATATACAAATATTTGAAAATATATTTCTATAACTTGAGTTTTCTATGATTCGAATAATTTTTACTTTTCCTTGAGATTCGAGTTAGAGACGTTCCGCTCTAATTCGTTACGACGGCATTAATTTCCATTAATAGCACCAAATAACTGCAATCGTAACGTATAATATCAGATCCCTTTAATAGCATTGAGGTCCTTGCCATAGTATTGAAAGATTTCCATTGTTAAAAATAGGAAAATATTCACTTTTCCGATTAAAAGCAGATATTTACACTTATTCTGTAAGTATTTGAATTCTGCTTTCAAAAATTAAGATCTCCGTTATTTCAACTTCGTAGAAGAATCGGAAATACATAAACCTTAAAAATATGTTTAACAGTTGCGAATTTTGTAGGTAGGTTTCCTCATCTTATCTACAAAAACAAACTTTCAGCTCTCTAGCTCTTGTAATTGGGGCTGGACATTAGTACCACCCTATATATATTCTATATATATATAAATATGTTTATTCTCCTCCTCTCTAAAGAACGTGTAAGTATATATATATATATATATATATATATATATATATATATATATATATGGATGTCAACAAGGTGTTGGGATAAGGAAACCCAGTGAACACTCACCAATCAGACGACTTCAGGTTGGCGAGGCCCCGGGGATGTCGAAGCGACACACGCAAAAGAACACTAAAAACACAGAAACATCACAAAAGTAGAAGCTTTCGGAATTATTCCTTCATCAGCTACAGATATATATATATATATATATATATATATATATATATATATATATATATATATATACATATATATATATACACACACACACACTAGTAGAAGGTGTTTGCATTCTGCAAGCATTTTATCTCACCTTGAAAAAACATTGATTTATCATAAAGATATTTCATCATTGGAAATATTTCATTAATTCAAAAGATTTCTCCTCAGCACCGATTTCGTTTTCTCTTTATGGATACATAATGGAGTAAAACAATCTATAATATTTGCAATTTTAAAAATATTATACGTTTTCCACATTCGGTTAATAATGCCACACATTTATGCCAAATTTTCAAGTTGTAGCACATTTAGAAGTGAAATAACATTTATCTAATTGTTTAAGTTTAAATAATTTTTAACGGCCAAAATAACAATTTAATGCATTTTTATTCAATTATGTAGACTACTATTTAAATAGTTTATAAATTTCGGCTCCCTATCTCTCCCCGTAGTATCTAAACTTGTACCTAAGTGTTTAAATTTAAAAAAATTTTAACTGTCAAACAAATTAATATATAAAAATATGTATAATCCCTATTTCGTTTTTTTTTTCAAATTCTACCTATAAAAATTTTTCAGTTCCGTGCCAATTTCGAAAATACATAAACCTTGAAAATTTGTTAAAAAATTGCGAATTTTTAGCGGCTGCATTGTTGAACTTTTTCAAGATTTTTGTTTTTTCTTGTCAATTATATCAATAAAAATATTTCAAGTCTGCCACTCTTCTGGAAGTGCCTATATATTAGTATCCTCCTATATCTGTTATATGTTTCTCTTCCTCTGTAAGGAAGGTCTATATACATACTAGTATAAGGTGCTTGCATTCTGCAAGCATTTCATCTTACCTTGAATAAGCATTCATTTTTCAGACTGATATTTTATCATAACAAATATTTTTTAATTCTAAAGATTTCACCTCCGCAGCGATTTTCGTTTTTCCCGTATGTAAAAATAATAGATTAAAATAATCCATAAACTTTGCAATTTTATGAATTTTATACTTTCTCCATAATGGGGTACTAATGCTACACATTTCTGAAATAATATTTTTCTAATTGTTTAAATTTTAAAGATTTTTAACGTCCGCCACAATATATTGATGGAGAGATTCAAATGTTTATTTGTGAAAATGTACTATTCTGTAAATAACTTGAAAATTACAGCTTCCTAGCTCATCCCGTAGTACCTAAACAGTTATCTTTTTGTTTAAAATTTAAGAATTTTTAACGGCAACACAAAGTAAAATATCAAAATTTCTATAAAATTTATTTCGTTTTTTTACAAATCCTACCTCTAAAAATAATTTCAGCACCGTAGCACATTCGGAAGTACATAAAGCTTGAAAATTTGTTTAAACAATTGCACATTTTTAGCGGTCGCATTGTTGCACTTTTTAGATTTTCGGTTTTTCTAGTCGGTTTTGCACAAAATCCTACCTAAGAAAAAATTTCGATCCTCCAGCTCATCCGGAAATGCCTAAAAATTAGTATCCTCCTATATATTATATCCTCCTCCTCCTCTTTAAGAAACGTCTATATATAATGATATGGTAATAATGACATCATAAGTAAGAAGCGTCAGTATAGTATAGATACACACACACACACACACACACACACACACACACACACACACACACACACACACACACATATATATATATATATATATATATATAACAGCTTACGGAAAAGGAAAGGTAAAATGGATATATGGATGTCAACAAGGTGTTGGGATGAGGAAACCCAGTGAACACTCACCAATCAGACGACTTCAGGTTAGCGAGGCCCCGGGGATGTCGAAGCGACACACGTAAAAGATTACTAAAACACAGAAACATCACAAACAAACAGAGAGAGATCTCTCTCTGTAGCTGATGAAGGAATAATTCCGAAAGCTTCTACGTTTGTGATGTTTCTGTGTTTTAGTGTTCTTTTACGTGTGTCGCTTCGACATCCCCGTGGCCTCGCTAACCTGAAGTCCTCTGATTGGTGAGTGTTCACTGGGTTTCCTCATCCCAACACCTTGTTGACATCCATATATATATATACATATATAGATATATCCGCAAGAAGTTCATAAAATGCTATGTATGGACGCTAAGGAATAATAACATCAAATACTTGGAAAGCTATGAAATTAGGACTTGGAGGAGAATGCTGAAGATAAAATGGACATAGGATGAAAAACGATACGAAGAGTAGGAGAGAAGCGAAAGTTTATACTGACTATTATAAAGAGGAAGACAAACTGGGTGGACATTACCAGCGGAGAAAGAGTATGATTAAAGACGTCTTAGAAGGAAAACTAGATGGAAAAAGGGAAAGAGGTAAGAAAAGGTTGCAGCTGATCGACGATTTGAAGGGGAACGCGAGTTAACAAGATATGAAGAGGACAGTGGAAAATAGGAGTATATGGAGAACCAGGTTTAATCATGAATAATCACGGACTTGCCTACGGACAGATAATCTATGATATAAATAAATACACGCACACACAGACATATATATATATATATATATATATATATATATATATATATATATATATATATATATATATATATATATATATATATATATATATATATATATATATGGCCGTAGTCACCACTTTTGGAGCCCTGGGCAGAGGACTATTTGGCGTCTCAAAATGATATAATAAAATTATGTTCGTATTTACAGCTTTATTTGCAGAAAACATTATGATTGTGTCATTGAAATGTATATTTTTAGCATTCTATAGATATGATGTCCAGACCAGAAATTCTCTCTTGGTTCATTGATGACCGTATTTAATTTTTGATCAATTTTAGCTTACGCTCTGCAGTTGAAATCGATGTGGCGAATGTCAGAAAAATTCTCAGTAAAATTTCTACATTAAGAAATGAACTTAAAAAGTTCGTATTCGTGGAGAAATCCTAAAAATTTTTTTCGTGATTTTTACAATTTATATCGATGGCAGGTGGTGTTTACAACTGCGAAATTATTTGATTAACTGGCGTTCATGCTGTTCGTTTTCATACATACTAGCAGCATTTTAACAGGAATTTATAATGTCATCTTTGCTTATGTTATATACAGCACAATTTAAAAATTTTCAAGCACTGTCAAGTTCATATAAAAATGTAAATCGTACCGACGGTTGCGTTTGAAGAGTATTTTTACTTTATGTACTGCATCGTAGAGAGTATTTACTGTTGTTTCAGGTATTGAGTGCGCTTCAATTTCCACCTTGTCAAGAAATTTTCTTTTTCTTCCCCTTATTTTTGTGTAACTCAAATTTTATCTAGTGTATAATAAGATTTACATTTGGCGCCTCCTTGCGAAGCTGCGTGCTGGGCACGTACCCCGGTTGCCCAGCCCTCACTACGGCTCTGTGTGTGTGTGTGTGTGTGTATATATATATATATATATATATCTCACACACACTGTTTTTAATTCTTCTGCTGCGCAATGTGGTAGCAGCAATAGATAGTATGAGGGAGTGCTTTCAGGCAAGGAATATAGCAGAAGTTATTAAGTCTGACCTTCGTCTGTGGTCACCCTTCCTCGCTGAGTTATACTGTTCTGTCTCTATCTTAATTTTCTCCTTTTTTACTGCCTTTCGTTGACACTGAGTTACTCTCGTTCACCTGCTATACCCAATCCGCAGCCTCGACATTTTCTGCTGCCGTAATAAATAGGTTTTATCGCGTGCAGTATTTGAATTGACATTGGTTGCTATTTCTCATTGAAATGGCACTTTCAGCAAACCAGTTTTAGCCGAAATATTTTCAGACCTTGAAATTTTTAAATATAACGTTTTGTACCAATTTTATGAGTTTTTGAGTTAATGCGCGTACAAAATTAATATCACACACTGACATGATCGAGAAAATAGTGATAACGTAGTCATGGGATCTTTAAAACGTGTATTAAAATTTCGGATTTGATTTTTTTTCACAAAAACAATACTTTCTCCTATACTGCGTATATATGGAATGTAAAAATGGTATAATAGAAAAATTCTGTATGTTATACAGAAGCTCTTCCATAATAACGTGAAATTATTTTTTACGCATGCTTGTACGAAAACCCAACCATAACACCATACAACAACATATATTACAATTCAATTCATTCCTGCGAGCAAATTTGTTTTGTATTTGTGTTCACGTGCGTTTCTTGCAATCCCACAAATAAATTTGAAATACGTTCACTTCCCAAAAACTCCCTCAACCATAAGTCGTAACAAAAAACAACGGCAAAAGTCCGACGCGATCTCTGCTTTTCACTCTGCGTAAGCGAATTAGCGTCGGGCAATCCTGGAGGTTTGTGTAATAAACGCAATTTGCAACCTTCATTTTACGTCCTTTTTCTCCCATTCTCCCAGACTGTTGCTTTTTTTACTCTCCGTTCTCTTCCTATTTCTCCCTCCCATCACTTCCCCCCCTCTCTCTCTTTACCACTCGCTCCCCACAATTCTCTCTTTACCACTCACTCCCCCAACCTCTCTCTCTATCTCGTACTTTATCGCATTCACTCTCCGTCCTCATATAAACCTTCGCCAACCGCTTCATCCAACCACCGCCGTCTGAGTACCCTCTCCAACCCTTCATATTCTTCCTTACCTCTCTCTCCCCCCTCTTTCTCTCTCCCGTACCTCCATTTCCCTTCGTCTATACTAACCCGCAGGCCGGAAATGGATCCTTTCCCCGCTGGGCGGACCTCGCCCTCCTCCCTTTCTTATTTCCTCCTTCTCCTTTCTCGCTCTCACTCCCTCCACACACACACACACACACTCGTCCCCTCTTTCCCCTCACATTTTCCCGACCTCTCTTTCCTTCCTTTATCCCCCTCTGCGCCCCCCCACCTCGTTTTCTCGGGACTACAAACGAAAACCCCTTTATTCCCTCTCAAAATCGACCTATCCTCAACTCTCTCCCTCTCTCTCTCTCTCTTCCTTCCTTTCAGAACTCCTTTCATCCTTTTCCTCCGACCCCATCCTTAACTTCCTCCTCTACCACTCCTCTCTCCTTTCATTTCTTCTCGATGAACTATCACTTGCTTTTTATTCACTTCCTTTATCTATCTCTTTCTCTCTCTCTCTCTCTCTTCGGCTCCATTCTACTTGTTCCCAGTGCTTTTTCATTCCTGTTGGCGTTCCAAACTCGCTTCCTCAATTCTTCGTGTTATTCTCTTTTGCCCTCTGCGCGTTTCTTTCTATCTTTCTTTCTTTCCGCTTTTTCTTTTGACGTAAGGCAATCTTCAGCCGGTACTCCTATTTCTTTTTTTTTCTTTCGAGCTTTATTTATTCTCGAGAGGTTTGTTTATTTCATTTGTTTGGACATGGCGATTCTTTCTTTTTTTGCGCATTATGGGAATTATATCTTTAAGAATGATTATACTTTCAAGTATTGTGTGAGCGCTTAATTGTAATTATGCGTTTATTGAAAAAACTTTCCCTACAATATCATCTACAAAGTAAAATTTCTTCTGTAAAATATTCTTCAGCACGTGGAGGTATTAGTATCTCAGAACAGTGTGGGAAAATGTTTTAAGTTTTGCACCAATTGGAAGGAATTCTTTTGGGGAAACTAAGAGAATATTAAATCTTATGCTCGTTCTGTGGTATTTCACCAGTGAGTTTCATTCTACGGGTTTGTACTCTGTGCTAAATATAATAATTTCAATTTACATTCCCAAAGCAGCAGTTTTTCTTGCTTTAAAACGTGTCTAATTTTATCTCATTATTTCTGTATGGCTTTTCATTAAGCTTATTACACAAAGATAGGTAAATTCGTTGTTTTATTTGAAACATTCCTCTCTTATTACGCATTCTACGTCAAGATAGGTATTAATACATAATAATTTATACCAATGTGTCTCCTACAGGTCATTTTCAAGCATTCCTGACAAAATCTTTCTCATATCCTTACTTATTCTAATTGCTCAACATCTAATAAGTTATAAGGTGCCAAGTTTCAATTTTTATTCAGAAAGTAGTAGTACACTCATTCAATGTCTCATAAGTATGTTTTTAGAGAAAACTTTCATTTTATCTTCCCTTACCCATGTCTTTTCTAATGCGCATTACTTTACCTTCAGGACTCTGGAGAGGGCTACTTGGTAGCCGAAATACGCGTATTAGTCAACACTCCCTTCCTTACGCTTTTCTCGTATCGGCTTCAGCGCTTCTTTGTTTTATTTTGATTATATTTTTTTATATTTTTCACGTTCTCTTCCGCCTTCTTTCGTTTTAACTTACGACAAGGGTCACTGCACCCTCTCTTTCTCCCATACCCGATAGTTTCAACCACTTTTAATTATTCTTCTTAATCGGCTTCGACGAGGTTTCATTTTTTATTTTCCTGACCTCGTTTCGTGACAAGGGTCACTGCAATTTTTTTCGAAAACCCGATCTGTGTGAATGTTGAGTGTGTTTATAGGTCTCTGGCGCGGAGAAGTCTCCCGTAAACCTTGGTTGGCTGACCTGCAGTCTCTGGCGCTGGCCTTAAAAAGTCCCTAAACGGCAGGTGGAGTGTCTGGTTGTATGGGTGACGTTTTTATGTATTCAATTTTTAATTTTTTAATTTATTTTTTAAAATTCCCCTCTCCTCTTATCATAGTGGAGATCTTAACTTTATTATTTTATTAAGGCATTTGGAGATTTTTTACCTTTTATCTATGTAACATTTAATTTTGTCTCTCCCCCCCCCTCTCTCCTTTCTCTCGTATTAAAGCATTCAAAGAACGCATCCCTTACGCATATAATATAAAGATTAAGGAAACAATACAATCTCAAGGTTTAAAAATGACACGGCCGGAAAGGCAACATATCGTTAAAAATCTGATGTGGCCAACACATGACTTTCTCCATATCTGTAATATTTCTAAAAATTCCAAATAGGTTACATAATAATAAATATTTTAAGAAACTGCGAGAAAATTTTAGACTTTACAAAGAACAAATAAACTCAAACCATAGCCTTCTGATATTGCATATAGCCACAAAGCTCCAACAATTAAGAAAAGAAAAAGGAGCGTTACTAAGACGTAACTAAGCGTCAATTGTTAAAAATAGTCGTCGGTAGGTGGCGTGGTGGTGGCAGCTAAATTGTAAGATCTCTTAAACAATGTATGGGAAAATGTGTCAAACAATGTTTGTCGAATATCAAACATTGAAGCAAATATTTCAAAATAACGGATGTGACAAGGATAAACACCCATTTTTGGTTCACCGATTTTTACCAAAAATTAATCAATTCTTGTGACTTTCATGAAAATGTTAATATAAAATTTTGCATTGACCTGATTAATAGTTTTTGAGTTAGAGCATCCACAAAAAAAGCTGTCATATACACACATCATCGAGAAAATGATCAAAACATGTATATCCGTTGAAATCTCGAAATCGATTTTTTTATGAAATCTATACTTTCCCCTATACTACCTATTGAAAACGTAAAAAGCTTAAAATTTTCAAATAAATATGATTTAAACGTAGAACTTGAGCGATTTTGTATCGTAGGCAAAATGTGACGATAGAAATAAGAAACGTTGTTTATGTTTCTGTAGAACAGTCTAGGTATGAAGATCGTCGGTCAATTATTTTTAATTTTAATTTGCAAAAGAGTAAAAGCATGTAAGTCAAAAACCGAGTTTTACTTGTTATCTTATGGGAAATATAAATTATCTACTGGAGTCGGACCCGGGTGTTTTTTGGGGATTCTGTTTCGTAAATGGCTTTTACTATAAGAGGCAAATAGTACTACCAAATTCAATCTTCCACCTACTCGGAAACTTTGTTAAAATAGCATTACAGTCAGTCAGTGGCGCGGTCTTGTGGCGCGTGGTGGAAGTTGTTGCAGATGGAGTAAGAGAAATATATATAGATTTGCTAGCCAATCTTGTCAGTTTATTTCGGTTATATTAAACAAGATTTTAAAAGTCTTTAATTGGGTAACAATTTGATAAAATCAACTCGTGGCTCCTTTGTGATTAATTTTCGACCGTGCTATATTATCGTCAGTGGAAACTAATTTTATTCGTCGTGGATAAATTTTAAAACTTTATGAAAAAGTCGAAAAAGTGTCATCACAAAAGGCTGAGTGCGATAGTTAACCTCGCCGATAATGTACAGATTACTACGTTACCTTGAAACTCCGTCCTATCTCGTTCACCGCACACTGTCACATATTAACACATTCCCTTTGATTCTCTTCGCCATCGCCGCCTCCTGCCTGCACCTCATTATAAATTCCGTGCAAAAGTATCGATTTGCCTTCAAACGGCGCCGTGCACTTCCCTCCTATTCAATCTCTCTCAGTCTCTAGCTCGAGCATAGCTTCTGGAGCATAGCCTTAGGAATCTGTGACTCCAGGTCATGCAATTCCGTATGCGACTTATCCACTCGTTGCGACCCATTCTAAAAACACCTGCTTTCTTTCCTCTTCAAACCGCTCTCTAATTAATGAGCGCGAATCTACTCCTATTAATTAACATAGCTCTGCGTCTCATGTTTAACGCGCTGGTGAGTTTTTCCCGATATCTTCATGCGTGTGCAATAAAAAGTTCTTACTTGGATTCTTCGCGCTATAATAGCTAACATTTAATTATTAACATACTATCCCAGAGGAAGCATTTATTTTGAAGGTTCCGTAAATGGATTTAAATTTATAAATTTAAATTATCGACCGCTTCAAATAAATAATTAATCAGTTTTTTATATTCTGCATCAATTGCTTTGATTTTGAAATTTTGGGCTAAAGCTACGAGAGTAGGTCTAGGTATAACTCGGAATACTTGTCATTTTTGCGCCCTATAAATATATTTGAATGAGCTTAAGTATGTAACGGTTTTCATTGTGTGCTCTCCTTCCAATTTTCCTGTCTAGCTGTCATTTATGTCAGCACTGATCCACTTATATTTTAGCTGCGTTCCACAAAATAATTAAGTACTTAAGGGACAAACATACAGACGGAGAGATAAAAAGAGATAGACACAGACTTATGGTCAAACATCAAGCACTTTATCTTTCAAGAAACCTACGAACCTGAAGTATGCCGTGTATGCATACGATGAAATCACGTATTTTATTTCCGGGTTTATTAAGATATAAATTTCTATTGAGAATTTATATGAGAGTGACAGACGAAACTATCCGAGTCGGATAAAATTATTAAAACGGCCGCTTTGTATGAAATAGAAAATAAATTTTAGCTATCCCATGAAATGTTTCGAGAAGCGAATAACTAATTTGCTATTTTTAAAAGAAAAAAATATAAAGTTTTACAATTTTTTATATGGCGACCGGTATTTTTGTACAAATGAAGTTAAAATATTTTCCGTGACATATCTTTATCGTGTAGGCGCATCAGTGATTGCGTTTTACATTATCGGTTTCTATTGAAATACTAAATAAAATGACATCCAGGTCATGTAGCTCAAACACGACAGCCAATATTAACTTATATTAAAATGCTAGGCGAAAATGGCACTCTTGGGTCATATCGATCAATCAGGGTCACCATCTACCAATTAATTTTCTCATTTCACTTCCGTATGACTATGATGGAACTCCATTGAATTTGGCTTTTAGAAAATATACGCAGAATGAGTTAATGCCTTACTTGAATCACGCCGCTTTATCAGGGCCGCTCCTTAAGGCAAACAGAAATTTAAATTCCTGAAAGCCAGAGGAATGCGTATAAATTATGCCACCCATCTATTTGTTCCAAATCTTCCATACCTTCCAACATTCTCTGCTTACTCTCAACCTCGTATTAGCCCATTCATTGGTGGGAGACAAAGGAGACCAAGTATGACTGACCCGAAAATAAGAATCGTTTCCGTTAGTTATCGTATTTCTTTCGTTACTTCAGTGAATTTAATAAACGTTAATACAACTTTACCCCGAAGTAAAAGGATTTACATTCAGCCTAAATTAACCATTATTGTGTCTGAGATTCATATGAAACTAGGGGTGGCGGTGTGGTTAGAGCGTTGGCCTTACAGGCAGAGGTCCCAGGTTCAAATCTGGCAGAGATCGGATTTTTCAACCTGAGATCGTCCCGTCCCCTAATTGTGTGCTTCGAGGAGACCGCGCAAGTCAGCGCTCCGTCCTTCGGAAGGGACGTTATGCAGTTGGCCTCCTTGGCGCTCTTCGTAAAGAGTAGTCTAACGTCGGTATCGGGTGAGTGTATCTGGTGCGTAAGGAGTTATGGCTGTAATAATCCAGGAGGTTGATTAGCCAGAAATACACACAGGCCAACAACTATCATATTACACTATTTATTTGTCTTACCTTGATGTTGTTGCACACATTGAAATTCTTCCTAAAGACCCCCCATTTTTTGCATTTTCATCAATGTAATTGTGTATATTTTTCTTTCCGTGATGGGTTTTCCTTTTTTAAAAGTGTTACATTTGGTCTGTTATTCCACTTATATATTCTATTTCCTTTCGCTCGTAATTTACTCCTCATTCATCCTTTTATTCCTTTCGCCCCCCGTGCTGTTATCCTTTAACGAGTGAGCTTTTCCTTTAAACTCCTCGTTTGTTTTTATTCAGAGCTGTCAAGATCTGAATTCCTGTTTATCTTACGTCATTTAATCTTTTTTCCCTTCGCCTTCCTTGCCATTCTTCTTCCTATATAATCTTTTTCACCTTTTCTGCCACTTCTTCGTCCACCTTATTTTCCACTTCTTCCTACGCATCTTTTTCTCCTCTTTTCACCGTAACTTCTGGTGCTTCTTTTCTTTTTTTTCCTATCTTTTTCGGTCCCGTAATTCATTTCTGTCTCTTAAAGTGTACTCGAGGATATAGCAGTCCACTCGAGAAGGTTGGAAATATTTTTATCACCCTACACGCAAGCACACACGCACGCGTGCAGTCCTCAAACGCACAAAGTATTTATCTATCTCTCTTTTAATTTCTTCGTCGGTTGTAAAGCTTTAATTGCTTCTGAAATGCGTCCTCGATTTATCGTACTTTAACGGAGCTGCGAATTATTCCCTCTTCCTTCGAAATATGTATAGTGGCACGTTGAGATAGCAGACGCACCTTTGTAGCTGTGAGACCTGGTGGTAATTGTTTCATTCGCATTTTGGGGCGCCAAAATTAACGTTAATTTTTTTTTAGCAATTAATTCAACTCTTTGGAGTTTTTATTTTCTTACGCGTAGAAAGATCGACTTTTACAAGCGTTAGATGCTGTATGATTTTATCACCTATAATTTCGAGTTTTCTTTGTTCCCAATTCCCTCTTTCCTCATTCTTTTTTTCACTTCCCTTTTCCCTCCATTACTTAACTTTTTCAACCAGTATTTTTCCCATTCCCATTCCTTAGCGGCCATTTTTTATAAGTTATATCATCACATTTGCATCGATTGTTTATTTTTTACGTATTCCTCTATTGGAGTTCCATTACTGAGAACTCAGGGTTCATACACGTGTATAGACTATTGCTTATGGTGTAGAAAAACACGGCCTGTGTGTATGGTGAATCGGCCGGAGCCTTATTTTTATTTTTATTCTGAAGGAATATCCCTTTTAGATATTTAAGTTCGGTTTCGTCTGACGGTTTGAGGGACGCTAGACTGGGATGGTTGTTTGGAATGATAGGATAGATTTTTATTTCTCTCTCTCTTCCCTTCCCCTGCCCCATCCCTCTCCTATCTCTGTAGTTCAAGTATGTAGCATCTCTTTCGCGGCGTAAAAGCTCGCGGTACTCAAAGTTAAAAAAAATTCACTGCGCTTTTCCTTGGATGCGGATAGAATCACGGGCGGAAGGCGTTCCTCACATTTTTCCGTCGGATGTACTCGGCTCTGTTACGTCTCTATCCATTTAACTCTTTCGCTTTCGAATGTGCCAAGAATCGAATCGTTAGAAATTTTCTTTGGTCTCGGTTGAGTAGGAAAGGGACGTTAAAAAAAAGAGGGAAGTGAGATTTTTGGTGCAGCATCTTTTTCACCCTCCTTGCGTGCAGCAGTCTTGCGCAAGGAAGGTTTTTATTTGAGTAATATCTGAGTGGGACAGAGAGGGGGAAAGGGAAGGAGGAGGCAAAGCCTGTTAAAGAGGAATTTCTCTGGAGTTGGTGGCTTCCGTCGCCGTTCCCTTCCTCCGGTTTCTGCGTCACTTTTTTGCGGCTTTTAGACGGAGATTTCACCCGAGATTGGAAAATTTGCTTTAATTTTGCCTCTGGAAAAGTGCTCCTCGATTTTGGTTGTGCTCTTTTGGTGACGCCACGTGGGCTTTGAAAAGCCCATGTATGTCACTTCTTTGGCCTATATTCCTGGATGCTTTATTGATTGAACGTGTATGTAGCAAAGTAATATTAAAGATACCGCATAAATATTAATCATCATCGCTAGTAATCTATTCACTGTCAGGTAAGTGGCTATGTTTTTAACCTGATTCTGCAAATCCTCTTATTCTCGGTGAAATTCTTTGTTTCTTTTTCTCTTACTATCTATCTTTAATCTTTTTCACGTCCATTCAAGTTTTTCTTTCAGTCAAATCTCTAAGCGTAGTATTTCCTAGGAAAATTCTACGGTCTGCTTAAATTTCCTCGCTTTTTTATCTATCCATGTATTTTGTCTTCAAAACAGTATTCTCCGAATTCGTATTTTGAAGCATTTTGATTATTAAACGCCTTTTTCCTCAGCCTTTTTTTCTCGCAATAAACGTGAATACTACACACAACAATTGCCAGTGTTTTATTTAGGTCTTACAGCATTTTAATAGCTTCTATATTCTGAATGGAATAACATCACTTACAGTTGCTCTGCATCCACCCTTTGCATTACTACTCTTATGCGTTTATATTCTAACGTTGAAAATATCATTAGAGCCAAAACAAAAAGTTGAAGAGAAATGCAGATTGGCTTATGCTTGGCTCATAAGCAGCACATGCAGTAAAATTTTACAAGAATATAAAACTGTGAATTATGTTTTATTGAGAAAATTTATTGATAAATGGAAGGAAATAAATTGGCTACATGTGTTATATATGATAAGAAGATAAAATCAGTTTTAATTTATCAATTTTTAAAAAAATCGTCCTCATAAACCAATAATTCATAATTTTCCATTTTAAAAAATGAGATGGTGGTTTCCAACCAAAATGAACGGGAGAATACTTCTCCTCGAATAATAAATCATTCAATTCCTGTCCCGCTATCTAAGAGAAGGCATTTATCTCTGCACGCGCTTCTGGTTAAATTAATCTAGAGCACACGACGAAACAGTGAAGTGAAATATCTGCGTACGAGAAAAAATCCTTAAAAGGTACGATTTTCTAATTTCCCGACAATCTCCATGGCACGCCATAACGGAATGCATTATTGAACTCGACGTATACGAGTCACTTTTGCCTGCGAGGGACTCGAAAAGAAGATATTGTGAGAGAATAAGGAGTGAACAACTCTCTTTCTCTCCCCTGCAGTCACAAAACAAAAATAAAACGAAAGCAAAGGGCAACGAGCGAAACGGTGAGAAAACGAGTTTTAATAAAGCACCTTTTTCCAAGCCTCCAATTTTCCGATAAGTTAGGTGGGTGAGCAAAATTGTAGGCGTCTATTGTTTGCGTGGACGTCAGGGCAAAATGAAAGAGTTGGGGTAGATGGGAAACATAATCGACTTTCCATTTTATCCCGCGCAAATAAAAAACAATCAAAAAAGCAATTGGAAGAAAATACAAAACGAGAGGATGAGGGGAAAACCCCGGTTTTCAATTACTCGTTGCATGTGATATGTCCCTACGTGGATGGTGGGGGGAAGCATAGTTTAGAAACTGAATAGCTGGAGGTTTCCTGTTTCCTACACTTTTATTTTCCACGCGAGAAGCATTCCGTAGCACTTCTGCTAGGTACGGAGAATGATAATATGAGAAAAAATATGAAAGACATAAAAAGATGTGCCTTTTCGGTGTGTGTGTGTGTGTGTGTGCGGACGTAGGTGGGTTCGTGTAAGGGGTTAAGGAAAAAGTTTTTAATGTTCCTTCCCGTTAAGTCGTAATTGAAAAAGTTGGTCCCGGACGAGGACCCTGGGGGATACGTTTATTGGACTTTTCGGGCGCTGCTCCTCCTGAGGATGTTCGTTAGACCCGCGCTGACCCTCGGTCGGTTTCAGACGCCTCGCGCTCGTCGTCTCTGGGAATTGGAGGGAACTTGGGTCTACTCAACACGCTCATCCGAAAAAGCTCGGATTTTTTTATTCCAACACGCAATATCCGTCTCTCTCTTCTCTTCTTCTGTATCTCCATCAGGGACAAAAAACCGCCTTCGACACCCACAAAAAATTAGCACGCGCCATTGAAACGACAAAACTCAAAAAAATGTCTTTTTTATTTTGAAAGCGACGTCGAATTGGTTTGGAGTGCTTTTTTTAATAAAATAACCTTTTTTGAATCGTGTTTTCATTATATGTTCTGAGCTGACAGAGTAGAAGAGAAAAGTATCTTTAAATGGAGGACATAAAAAAAATTTCTCGTGGAATATCTTCGCGGGGTGGCTCGGAGTTTTTTTTTAAGCCCAACTGTATCGGAAATTCTTTTTTCATAAAATTGGCGTGCTTAACACAGAGAAAGCAATTCACATGGCGAAGGAAAAAGACGGCAACACTTTTGAATATGCAGCGGAATGAATCCCCGTAGTACCGTTTCGGACATTTTTAACCTTTTCAACCGCGTGGTAATAATGGGCTTGTTCCTGCAGTGAGATACTTGGGTATTAATTCGCCTCAGATATATATAATTTATAATTATTCCTCTAATAGCAGTCATAAAGAAGTACTGTGAGTAAATTGCCTCCTATTTTCCTTTTTATTAGGAATCGGATAATTAGTGTAATAACAATAGTTTCAGTATATTCATCCATATTAGCTGTTTGTTTAGCATTGATGAGCAAACGTAAATAATTGATATAAACTTCTATTTTTTATTAAAAATACATCCTATACTAATGTTTATTCTCACAGAAGGATACTTTATCAAAGACGTGTATTAAATTCTACTGGTTACTTCATTTTCAAAAGCACATCGATTGGAGCAACACAACTTTAAATTAAATAGTACTATTGAAAAAAATATCTTACAATACCTTTTAAAAGTTACAATTATTCTTAAAGATGGATATGAATTGCTTAAAACAATGTTGCAAATGAAGAAAGCTTGTTACTGTTATGTCTTCTCCAATTTTAATACTATTCATTATTTCTGGTACGTCGTCCTTTGTTTTTATACTGCCTTTCACCCTGATCCTTTCACCACATGTCCTATCCTTCTCAATGGATTCCCATCCCTCCTTCCTCGTCTCTCCCTCTTTCGCTCCCTCCATCCCTTTCTCTCTCTCAATCCATATCCTTTTCTGATAGGGAAGGAGGAAGAATCATTTTTATCCGTTTGGGTTCTAGAGTTCGCTTCTGAGGATTCATTTTATGCTAGGAATCGGAGGTCTCCATTGTGAGACCCTGAGGCGAGCGTCTGCGACGGTTTTCCGGGAAGGATGGGTTTGGATGGAGAGAGGAAGAGAGTGAGAGGAAGAGAGAGAGAGAGAGAGAGGGACCTATAATGGAAGGCAAAGAGAGCAATGGAGTGAAGACGCATCACAAAATCCACTCCATCTCCCATCAACTTATCCTCCCAATCGCTTCACAAGAATTGCTGTTCCCAGTACCATTTCTTCACCTTCATAGACCTAAATCTCTTCCATTGTTTTTTTTGCGATGAGATGTATTATTGACAAATTGGCTTTTGCCGAAATTCCTAGGATATCTAGAAGAAAGTTATGTACTAATCTTGAAAAGGTTTCTGAATACTCCGTGCGGAAACCTTCCATTGTATGGATCAGTGGTGAAAAACTCCTTCAGCCAAATAATTATAGGATAGTCCCTATGCATTTCATCCACTAAGTGGGCATCCTCAGGGGAGAACCTGCCTTGGCAGTGAACAGGGTTCAACTGCGTGTGTGGGTATGTGATAGCCTATTGTGGGTGCTCTAACTCAAAAACTTTTATTTAGGTCAACGCAAAATTTTATATTTGACATTTTTATGAAAATCACAAGAACTGATTAGTTTTTGGCAAAACGCTGTCAGCCGGAAATAGGTGTTTACTCTTGTCAGATATCCGTTATTTTGAAATATTTTCTTTAATATTTGATACTTGTAAAAACGTGTCGGAATAAAAGTTATAGGAAATTGAATTTTCTACTACCTTTATTTTAGACATATTTCCATATGATTGCATTGTTTAAGAGATATCTTATATTTTTAGCTGCCACCGCCACGCCACCTACCGACGACCATTGTTAACAATTGACGCTTAGTTACATCTTGGTAACGCTCCTTTTTCTTTTCTTAATTGTTGGAGTTTGTGGCTATATACAATATCAGAAGGCTATGGTTTGAGTTTATTTCTGTTCATTGTAAAGTCTAAAATTTTTTCGCAGTTTCTTAAAATATATAATGAAATTTTTAGAAATATTACACATATGGAGAAAGTCATATTGTGGGCACATCAGATTTTTAGAGTAATATGTAGTGGTTTGTTGGTGAAGCGTGTCAAATCTGCTCAAAAAGCAGTAGAACATGTTTGCGGATTAAGCATATGATTTTCAATTAAAGGACAAAGTATCGTAACACATTTTTATGCAGCGAGTATTTTTGATCAATGGTTTTTGGAATAGAGCACGCTTGAATGATTGAAAAAAACAAAACTTTACAAAATGACGTTGGAACAAATAACCGAAGAGAAAGCGCGAGGTCGATTTATATAGATTTTAGCGGCATACGTAAAATAAATCTTTTTTTTCTACACCCTTGATTCCACGAAAGTTTTTTTTCGCCATTCATCCATTTCTGTTCTCGAAAAAATAGAATCCCTCCATCCATTTCCAAACTTATATCATTTCCTTTCCGTCCCTCGTCCATCCCATCAACTTGGGTCAAGGTAATCGGGTTAGCTTCCGTTGCTTAGCAACGTGTGACATCTTCCTCCCCTCCTATACTCCCTGCTCCCTCCATCCCGCCTCCCATCTTCGATCCTCGGTCCTTCAGACTGGAGGCGGAACGAGATGCACGCCGCCAGGGTTCGGGAAGGTGTTAAGTGTGCTACGTTGCCATGGGGAAGAAGGAGAGGCGAAAAACTGGCTCGGGAATCAGCGCAGGCTCAGGATTAGAGTTTTGGACTTCCGTTACGGCGGAGGTTGACATTTGCGGTAAAAATAATTGATTTAAACCGGTTCTATTGTTTACTCGAAAGACCCTCTTCAAGTCGCAATCCGATTTCCTTTCCGTCAAAATCATCCTCCCGCCGTTCTATCGCCCTCTTGCTTCCCTCTTTCTCCTGCAATAAGCTTTTTTATTCGTGCAATGCGACCCTAGCGGTTTTTTATGCGTTATTGGTCCAGTGGATTATAAGGGTTATCAATCTACACTTCGGATTCTGCGCGGCTTTGGCAGAATAAAAATAGGTGATTCGAAATTGAAAGATGCTACCGTATTGCTTTTGTGCATAATGATTTATGGTATCAACTCTCATAAATGCTCCATATTCATTGGGTGTAATATTTAATTAGGAGGGTTTGTCTGTAGAAAGAGCAAGTCGTTTCCAAAATAGTAAAAAGAAGATTTTGGTTAAAGGCGGAAAACCTTTACCATCGTTGGAGTATATTGTATCACAGTTGTATTAACGTCTAGGATGGGTAATAATCTATTATCACTCTCAACAGCTAGCAATTTAAAACAAAATTTTACTGTAGAAAGACTCTTTAATAATAATAATTAGCTAAATCGTCATCTCACGCTCGACTTTGACGACGCAAGTGGCAAGGCTGCAAATTACTCTTTTACATATAATCCATAAGAAACATTTTACGTTAAATAAAACAGCATTTTCTTTTTCAAATAAAACGTATGAATCAAAGTAAAATAGACCAATTTTGCGATCAAATTGATTAATTAATTAATAATTTACTTTGTCAGCAACAAGAGAAGTACTTATTGTTTGCATAAAAATGCCTCTATAATTTGAGTCATAGAAAGTTGATTATAGTAAATAATATAATCATATTTGTTAACGAGTAATGTGACGTTAAAATGAATGATAATATAAGATGAGATCTGAAGAACGTTGAAGACGGTTGTCCAGGGAACGAACTCAAAGACAAAAATCAGTGGTTCTCAACCGGTAGGGCACGACCCCCCTGGGGGGGGGGGGGTTAGGAGAGGTGAGCACGAAGTGCTTTGCACCAAAATCAGTTTTGCCTCATATTTCCAACTCTTACATTTTTCTAATGCTGTCCAATTGACCAACTTGATTATTTTTTATTTACTTTACAGCTGTTTAGATTACTATATAAGTCTTATACTGATGTATCCAAATGCGCTATCAAATTATCACCTCCATAAAAATTGTAGTGCAGACTAATGGATTTATTATTCGTAAAATAATATATGAAGGACTACACAGCTTTTCTAGGCAATGACAACATATTACTGACTGCCTGAAAAATGACGCTAGCTTGTCAGTTGTGAATTGTATGTCGAAACACCCTTAAAAACATAATAGAAAAATGGAGAAGGGAGGGGGCGTGTAGGTTTTATGAGATCAGAAGGTGATGTGAGGTTCAAGAAGAACAGAAATGTGGGCGCGAGAAGAAAAAGGTTAAGAACCACTGATCTAGATTTACTCAACAGCAGCTAGAAGAAAGGAGAGACTACAGTGAAAAATATCATCAAACCTATTTTCTTTTTGTTTATCCGTAAACTCTGACGGAGTATTGGCTAGTTCTGGCATATTATACTACTGTCAGGACGGTGATCTTTAGCCGAGTATTTCATCGTTGAAATTACGAAATCGTCGTAGCAAACCCATTAAAAATTAATAATTTCAACAAATCTGTTGTTTTGAATAAAATCTAATTCAACAGTTTCATATCATTTTACATTTAATCTCAATTCCATAGCACCAACTTATTTCTGGGCAAACATTTTTTCTTTTAGAGTTCACGAAATTTTGGTAATTAATCACGCAGGTTGATAACGGATATGTTCCTTAGCTCTTTATAATCCTTGGCTTATTTTATCTGAACAATTAAAATTCATTATTATATTTATATTACTATCTGGCAATCCGTAAAATGATATTTTATTTAAACGTCAGAAAATACGTGGTATGAAACCAATATTATTAATTCAGCAATTTTGTTTCCCTTTGTAAAAATCGACTCTTTTAAATGAATGAAAAATATTACACTAACTGCAGATAAGATAAAAAGGAATAAAAACTCGAGAACGAGGATGCCTGCTTGACTTGAGCTCTAAAACAAAAGCATCCAAAACCCGGCAACCATTCACCTCGCTCCACGATTTCCACGATTCCGTGCCCAACAAACGACGACGTCGTACGCTCATGATTACGAGATATTCGAACTAACCACGTCCCGGATCTATTAAAAAAGGACTGGGCCCGAATGGTTCCTCCTCCTGCCACTTGAGGGGGCGGCGAGCGATGCGGAAATCAATTGAATTAATAAACTTAAAATGGACGAGTCTCCAGCGGGAACGCGCATGCGCGCGCGGACGAACACGGCATCCTTAAAAGTGAGCGGTAATTAAATAAAAAGTAGGGCGGGGCCCTTCTTCTTTTTTTTCTCTCTCTCTGACGCTTATTACCTTTGAAAACATTAAAAGAAAAAGAGAGATTGAGAAAGTGGTGTCAGTTTTACATCTTGCCGCCGCTTTCTCATTGAGTAATCGAACGTCTCGGCTCGTTCGCGAACTGCCTCCTCCCCGCCTATTATCTAAACGCTCTAAAGTGTTGTCACGAAGACCATTACTCACGCTCCTGAGGAGTAAAAAGGGGCTTTTCATTACTCTCATTAGTAGCGCCTGAAAGTGCTGTTTTTTACGCCTGACCCCTATTCTTACGATTGTTGATAATTTTAACTCGCCATTTTAATTTTACCGCGGCGTTACATTTTCTTTTTTTTACGTTCCGTAATCTATACATCGAGGTTGTTTTTTTCCCGTCGGAAGAAGGCCTCAAATTTAATTCGAGACGGTGTTCACGTAGCGGGGAAGTAAAGTTTTAGGTTAATGAATGTTGGCTAATTAGCATGAGTGATAAAAGAGCGGTTAGATCGTTAGAGATAATGGGACAAGATAATCTTAGTGACCGTAAAAGGCCTCTGCCATGTCTACCACTTCGAACAAATTGGATGCGAAATACAACCCGTGTTTTGTAAAACGGATTAATACGTTCCTAAAGGCATTAAGTCGCCTGAAATAGGGAATCTGTCCTAAGTGAATTGTTTAGTGTACCCAAATATATCAGTTGTTAATCAGTACCGTAGTATTCAATATTTAAAAAATAATATAATACTCAGCATTAATAATTACTGAAATTATTTAATGTTCAGCACTAATAATCACTGAAATTATTGAATTCAAGTTTGTAACTATTATATAAAAGAGCTGCTTTAATAATAAGATCGCCTCGATGGTTTCCCAAATTCCCATGTATATTGAATATCGATGCTTATGCTATCCAGTTATATCGCAGAAAATGGAATAATGGAATAACATTTCATATCACTTACATTATAATAATTTAATTATAGTAAAATTGCTAATTTTGTATAATATACGCATCAAAGTTATGTTATTTTAAAAAGAATTAAAAATGTATAAACATAGTTGACAAGCATCACCAAGCTTCATTGAAATGGTGTAGTATATAAACAGATGCAGTTGATCCCATTCGTCGGCAATTCAGTATCAAATATGCCGGTATATTACTTTACATTTTTCAGTGTAGTGAAATATAAAGTGTTGAAAATGTCGAATATTTTCTATCCAATAATACTTTTGCGAAATATAGGCTTTTAAAATGGAGGTTTTGTTCACAATAAACAAATTTTTACAAAATTTTATAAAGATTTTTATTTTCTTATAAACATTAAACTCTTCCTTCAAGATAACGAGTTTCGCATCTCCATTCCATTCCATTTTTAATATGCTAATAAAAATCAGCGAAACTCGTGCAGAAAGACAGAGTCCTCAACTATTTTATACGAAGCACCATTATATACCTTCAATAACAATGTACTTTTCATTAATTCATTAGTATTTAACCTTGAAAAATAAAAAAAAAACAGATTTTGAAGAAGAAAAAGCTATAATTGAATAAAAAGGTGCTTTCATCGTTTCGAGGCCCATTTTCATAAAACAAAATACGTATAATTCTAATGGACTTTTTCACTAATACGATTAAGCCGAACTGTTATCAAATCGGTACTTCTTTCGAAAATAAATTCTCGGAAAATTGATTAAGGGTATGTTTCTGGAGAAAGGGTGAATTTTATTCGCATAAAACCAAAGTCAAAATTGAGGAGAGAGTAGAAAGAAATATCTTATGCAATTTTACGATTTGAGCGAGGGAGCGGAAAGGAAGAAATGAAAGATTCAGATGAAAGCTTGATATGGCCAAAATTTGCTTATCTTACGGCGAAAGTAAAAGAACGGAAATATGAAGAACAAGGAGAGGAGATGACTGGAGAAAGGTATCGGAGGATGGAGAGATGGAGCGGATGAAGGAGCGGATGGAGATAGAGAGAGAGAGGAGAGATAAGACACATAGGGGTATGCATGTGCGCAGGAGGAGAAAGGAGAGAACTAATATTGAGTAGTATCTGCAAAAGGAAAGGAGGGAAGGAGACCGTGTCACGCCTTAGTCGGGAAGTCATGTGGCCATAAATCGCGGTTCCTGCGTCAGCGATTCGAGTGCATGAGAAGAGAAGATAGGGAGATGACAGGAAGTGAGGATAAGGGTGCTGGCTATTGGGGGGTTGGAGGGGCTGGGGTGAAAGATGAGAAGAAGGAAAGAGAAGTCTTCTAGTCTCCACCTACGCACACTTCCTCCCTCTCCTAGTCTTCTCCCTCCGACCATTCTCTTCCTTCCTACCAACGTCCAAACCATACCCTCAGACCATCTCTCATCTCCCCAACGATTACTTCTAATCCCCGCTTCTCTTCGCATCCAAAAACATCCAGTGACAACTGTCTCGTCTTAACTGTCCTCTCATCCATCAAATAATCCTTCATTCAAACATAATATTATTCTCTTCTAACTCAACACTCACTACCTCCCCTCATCTCCCTGTTTCTCTCTCATACAGTTCTCTTGCACTTTGATTCCTCCCCTATCCTCCCAATCCTTCCTCCCGTCCCTTCTCTTCCCTATCTTACCATCACAATGGTTAAATATAAGACTGGACCTTATGGTCTAAATTTCACCCGAATAAAGACATTTGTCTATCTATCTACCTCCACCCCTATCCTCCCATACCTCTCTCCCCTATCATTCCACTCCTATTCTCCCATCCCTCCCCCTCCTATCCGCCCACCCATATCCTCATATCCCTCCCTTTCCTATCCTCCAACCCCCTTTTTTCTTATCCTCCCACCTACACCATTAATCCCTACCGACGCCCATTCACAAACTCCCCTCTCCCCCTTCTCTCTTCCTCTCCGCCATGCAATTCCCTTGCAATCCGACGTCGCGCTCATTTTATTTTCGCGCTGTAATTTTTCTGCCAATCCGATATCGGATCGGATTCCGATGCAGAAGTCAATGAATGGAAGAGAAGAGAGGTAGAGGTTCGTAATTGGCTATAGTGACATTGCTTTGCTTATATTTTATCCCATTTGATCGGATATCGAGTGGCGTCAGCGAAAAATGCAAACAAAACGTCGGAAAAGCTTTTATCCGAGTTCTCAGTGGGATGATGTAATTATAGCGCTTCAGTGCATTAACCTTTTCTGCCGATTAGATAAGCTTCGGTCGATGAATGAGGACATTTAAGTATTTTTTATGAATGTATGGGGATGTTTTTCTTTTAACCTAAGAATCATTACCTTTATTAAATTTACGGCCAGTTTTGCAGTGCTACAGCACTGTCGGGTAACTGGTGACTCAAATCGTGGATAACATTTATATAGCGTTTGAATGAAGATGGAATGGTTATTAGAATAGATATAAGGGTAGGACAAGAGTTATTCACAATTTAGTTTATGAAAAATAAATAAAACAATTAGTAATGAAAGTAAATGGTTTAAGTACTACTGTTACTTGTTTTAATCTTTAGCAATAATAAGTTCCACGACGTTACCCCTCGAATGGTGATTTTTCTTTAGAAGTGTTAATAGTTATAAAAATGATATGTCGGTAAGTAGGTAGTCCCTTTGTAGTACAGGTTAATTAATATAAGCTGGATAAATAATATTAAGGCTTTATATTAATTGTAAAAATATTTTCACTGAATTTAGGCGGTGTATTCTTATGTAATCATTATAATATGTATTAATATCCTCCAAAATGATTACTTTCAAATCAATGAATGAAAGAAGAACAATCTGCACTCTTGGTAAAAGAGCAAATTGGATACAGCGATTAACTTTAGTTGTGCGCACTACTACAAAACTCTATGAAAGACGTAACACCAATGCTTTTCTTTAAACGAGTTCTTGAGCAAATTCAAATCTTTCTTACCTCCTCACACTCGCTCCCGCTTTGAAGCAACGTGCTATCATTCGTCTACTCTTTCCCTTCTTCGTTGCAATCGAGAATTCAACCCTACCTTCCTCTTCACAACCTCGTGCCTTGGAATATTCCCAACCATCTCTCTCTCTCTCTCTCTCTCTCTCCCTCCTTTCTCCCTCTCGTTCAAAAACCCTCGCGGAGATAGTATTTCGCACTGTGTACATATCTTACTTCCACTAAACCCCTCAAGACTCCCAACCCTACGGACTCGCATCAAAACTCTCGCACACTCTCACCCTCTTCCAAACACTTTCAAAGTCTCAACTTTTGCACCCAACTCTCTATCTCTTCTTCCCTCTATCCCCCCTCTCTTCCTACCTCCATCTCTCTTTCCCTCCCTCTCTCTGTCTTTCTATCCCCCCTTTCTCCTTCCATCTCTTTCTCCCTCCCTCCCTCTCCCTCCCTTTCTCCCTCCCTCTCTCTCTTCCTCCCTCTCTCTCTCCCTCTCTCTCCCTCCTTCTCTCTCCCCCCTCTCTCTCCTCCTCTCCCTATCCATCCATCCTCCCACCGCATACCCTCCATTCACGCGAATCATTCCCCATGCTCCATACACCCCTATCCTCACCCTCAACACCCATTCCATTCCCATTTTACCCCCATACTAAATCTCATCACCTTCCACAACCCTCTTTTACCACCTCCCGCCCCCCCTTCCAATTCACTACCGCCCACTCTATCCCCTCCCCTACTCCGATATCTTCATTCCCTTCTGATTTCTAGCTTCCCTCTCCCGCTTCACCCATTTCTATCTCTACTCTCACTCTTTCGAGATCTTTTATATTCATCCCCTTATTTCCCTATTCCCCATCGCACTCTCACACCATTTCTCTTCCTATCCCTCCAGTTTACTCTAAAACCTGATCTCACTTCATCCGTACTCCGATTACCCCCACACCCAGCATAAAACCTTGTTCCTCACCTCCTATATGACTCTCTACCGCACTTTATCACTCTCTTTCGCTTCACTTTTTATTTATTTCTCTAGCTCTTTCTCTTCTCTCCCTTCCTATCTCTCTGTCTCTCACTCCGTAGTTTTATTCATAACTCTTCCTTCTTTGTATTGTTGTACCCTATTGCATTAAAAATTAAAATTGCTTGGATGCACGATACATATAATTTGTAAATATTTGAATTCTTCATGTATTTTTTTCTCGTTGACAATTAATTTATGTTTTCGGATTTTAATATCCTTCTCTTACTCATTAAACCCGCCATTTTTTAATGTAACAATGTGTTTACTAAGTATTTATATCCTGAAATTGTACGAATTCTGAATTATGAATCACGCATATCCTGGTTTATTTATTCCGCATTCAATACTGCGATTTGAGACTGTATACGAAGGATATACTTGTATCGCAGTGTATCATGTTATACGGAACTTTGTCTTGAAACAGTAAATTTATATCTATATCTCTATCCATCCCTTCCTTCCTATCTCTAGTCCTCCTTCCCTCTTCCTACCTCCTCTCTCCATCTCCTTTCTTTATCCAGCTGCTTGTTTTCCCCTCACTTCCCTCAATATTCCTCTTTGTCTTTCTCAATTTCCCACCCTATCTCCTTTCTCCTTCCTGAAGTTCACCGTTGCTATATTTCCCCATCGTCACATCCGATTTCTTTGTTCAGATTCTCACCTCTCTATCAACGTATATATTCCACGCCATCTTTGTGTTTCTCTCCTTCTTCCTCTTTCGCTTCCCTCCCTTTCTTTCTTCGGCGTTTATATACGCACGAATGGCGTGCATCACTGAAGACTTCATCCCCACGAAGACGACAAGAATACTTCGATTCCAGTATCTCTCTTATCTGTAGGGTGCGAGGTTGACAATCCGTTCGTTGTCTTCTCTGGAAATAAGAGGAAGAATGGCGCTGCCATCGTTTCTCGTTGTTTTCTTTTTTTGCTCTCTGCCTCTCTCTTTGCCTCTCTTGCAAGAAAAGTTTTTCTTCTTTTTTTAAAGAGAGTCAAGTGTCTTTGAAACGTCGCCGGCAGTTGTTTAATGTCTATGTGCGTGTCCGAAAAGATAAAGAACGATAATAAAGGGTTGATTTAGTAATGTTTTTCGGTAGAGACAGACTCGGTCACCGGATACTTTCCTTTCAAGACAAGCTCGTTAGGCTTGTTTCGAGATCATGTGACCGGAGTTGCAATTTTTTCGTGTCATTTTCCTATTCTTTAATAATCGTTTATTTTTGTTAAGGAAACGGGATTAAAAGATTAATTTTGGCGACTTTTAATGAATAGAAGCCCAGTGCCGAGGAAATACCATATTCTAATTTATGAAATATATGTCGTTGCGCGTGTCATGGATTGGCATGCTTGCTTTCATCACCCACTTGAACGGTTTCTGCTACTTTATTGCCGATAGTTAAATCATAGAGATTGTACTTATTTTAAAGTGGCTTGTGGCATATGAATGTATCTTGTCTTTGGCGTAATTTGGCTTTCGTCCCTAATTTTCGTCCCTAATTTCATCGCATATAAATTTAAATAATATTTTCTGTAACATATTTTGATGAAGCACCTCATAAAAAGCATTGTAATCATTCCGAAGCAATGATTTCCAGATTTTAAACGCACAGAATCCTTCCAAGTATAATAAATAAGTTATCAAAACTTGAATCTTTTAATACCTTCATGTGTTCATTGGACATTAAAACAGGGAAAACTTTGAGATTGACGGCTCTGGATATTAACCTAATTATTATTATATTTCTGTAGTAGATGTTAGATATATTATATCCCCATATATAAAATCAATTCAAATATTTAAAAAATATTTTCCAATTCATGATTGTGACACAACTGATATCATGAAAATCATCCATCCTTCACACGTTAATCGTAATAAGTTACCAAATGTATCCAAAAGTTTTAAGTTAAATAAATTATGAATTTTCCTATCAAAACAGAATGTAATTAGTTTTTCTATCAACAGGAGCTCATATAATAATTCGTAATATAAATATTATATGGCACAATAGAAAAATACTTCATCAAAAGTAACCAATGAAGCGCTGTTACTCTTGTTGTCTGATAAATGGGAACGCTTAAAAAATTTTAAAATTAATGTTATCTTGTAATTTAAAATTTGAACAGATATGCATCTATTTGTGTGTGCGTTCTAAAATATTATATATTGCTGGATTTAAGTGATTTAAAGGTTTCTATTCCATTTGCAGGTTCTTGACATTCTGCTATCTGGCAGCTTTCAACTGCTGGCTGCTTCTCTGCCCAGTCACACTCAGCCACGACTGGCAGATGGGATCTGTTCCGCTAGTCACTAGTCTCGCAGACTCCCGCAACGTCGCCACCTGTCTCTTCGCCATTTCTTTCCTCGCCCTGGCATACAGAGGCATTGCTGACTTCGAAGTAAGTGGAAAATATGCCCCTCGATTTGTCCCCTTCCTGGCCCGCATGGCGAGAGTCTTTTGTCATTGTTTGCGTCCCTTTTTTGTAGAGCCGTTTCGAGGGAGCGTTTATTCATCAGTGGCACCGTCTTTTTCTCTCTCTTGCGCATAAAACTTTCCAGCTGGCTTTTTACGTGATCGCAACGTATGTTTCACGTTCAGATGTACGTCTTTCCGAGAAAATTTCCTTAAAAATGCTACTCCAGTTTACTTCAGGCAGTTATGGAAAAGCGGATAAACGAAATATTTGCATGTTAGGGAATTCTGGGAATGCTTAGCAGAGATGAAAAGACATCCGTCTTGAATAAAGTACTATCTTGTTACAAAGCTATTTGTTTTAATTCAAGAGAGATATCTTAGACAATAATGAGCTTAAAATGGCATAAATTTCATTTTAGACATGTTAAGCTAAATATTATTTCACTTTCAAGGAAACGTATTTTTACGCTAATAGCATTATTGTGTTATAAAACTAATTTTATTTTATTTATGGATAAAAGATTATTAAATGTTTCTTTACAAAACATATAAGATCTAACTTATAAATATAAATTCCCACCAAATTTACCTTAGAAATTTTTTCTATTCCTAGGAAAGATATTGCTATGCTAATAGTATCACTGTTTTATAAAATTTGGTTAATTTAATATATAGACAAAAGGTTATAAAATGTTTATTTGAAAATAAATAAGGCTTAATTTTTAAACATGAATTATCGCCAAGTTCACCTTAATTCATTAGCAAGGGTAATTTAATTCACTGTATGGAGTGTTTATCTTAACAGCACACCATTATAGCATCTGTTAGATAAATTTACTTCTCATGGTAAAATGTACTTATGATTCGATTGTTTTATTATTTTACTGCATGCTATTAATTGGAAATCCAACTTATTTCTTTTGTAACGTATTTAAAAAATCAAAAATGATTGAATTTATAACCTAAATCGATTAATTGTAGATAAATCTCGTAATTCATGTATCACTTAATAGTTAATCAAATTCAACATAATAACTTAATCATTATTTCGGTTTTACATACATAAGGTCCTAGAAATTTCTTTTGTTTCTTTGGTTTAAGAAGATCGATGTATTATGTTCCATCCGTTTAAGTTAATGAGCGTTTTTAAAGATGGGCGTTTACTTTGCCCAAAGGAACTGAAATGCCTAGAATTTAATCCCTTGCCTTAAGTCACAGACTCTTTCCTTCAAGCTATCTTAACACTCGGAAACTCATCAAAACATCGAATCTCTGCCTTTACCCGGGGCTAATCGTCTCCTCTGCCCAAGGAAATGTGAAGCAGACGAGTGCGATCCAAACTGCCGCCTATCGAAGAAGAAATTCGTTCTCATTAGACATTCCCCTACTTTTTCTCCCCCATCACCTCCACTCTCTGATTTCTCTTTGTAGTATAATACGATCTATCTCTACGTTTCCTTCCATTCTTCTCATACCTCTTCTGTCCTCTTTCGCCATCCCCATTCTAATTGTAATTTTTCCTCACTTAATCTCTCTCCCACTCATTCACGCCCGATTGAATACATTTTCAATCTTCATTTTCTCATCTTTCTCATTCTCTTCATCCTAGACAACGTTACTTTTATTACACTTCCCCTCCCTTTCTCTCACTACCCCGCATCTGTCTATCCTTCTGCATGCGTCAATCTCTCCTATCATTCCCGGCTGTCTCCGCCATTCCTCGACAGTCTCACTCTCACGCTCTCTCTCTCTCTCTCTCCTCCCATTTTTTCTATTCCTGTCTCTCTCACGTTGTCATTCACACTTAATCTTCTTCCACTCATATTGGTAAATCTCGTCAACCTTTTCTAGCACTTTTCCTCATACCTCAACCTTCTCCGTCGTAATTTCTTCCTCTTCATCTGTCTGTCCTCTTCTTCATCTTTCTCTATTTTTTATTTCGTGGCCTTTTCCTCGCCTTATTATCATCTCCCCTTCCATTTCTCTCATCTTCTTCCCTTTTCGCAGTTTTTGTATCTTTTGAAATGTTCCGACTTAATCATTTATGCGATATTTCCACGTTTCTCTTTCGTTATTCCTTAAAATAGAGGGCTTTCTTTGGTGCTTTATCTATTTTCACTCATTGTATATATTGATAATTTTCATCTTTCGTTGGAAATAATTTTAGATGTCTTAGTTTTCATTTTTTAAATCTTACCTCGCCTGGTTATTCATTTACATATTCCTTTCATCCCTCTTAAAATCGTATTCCTTCTGCTTGACTCGTGTTTAATGTCTTCTCCGTTACAGTACAGGTTTCACTATCATTAAGTAAAGAAGGTATTCCCATTGTTTTCTAGAGTTTTAATTGGCTCTCTATTTAAAAATTATTTTTAGCAAATTCTTATAATACTACAAGTAGCTTTATATCAAAATGATTTTGTAACGATATTATAATCGCAGTCATATGCGCTGCTACAACGTAAATAATAAAAATAGTTCACTTTTTCAAGCACTTTTCTTCAAAAATAATTTTTAAAGGCCTAGTTCTTTTACATAGAAAGATTTAGCTTTTTATGTGGATATTTTACATTTATATTCCCCTTAAATTTTGTGTATTTTATACAAAATTATTTGTAATTCGTTCGTCCATCTCTTCAAGATGTAGTTGACCATTATTATCATAAAAATATCATCCACCATTCATCACCAATCGGTGATTGTTGTTTTTATTTTAAATTATATTATCTATTCATATATTAACATATTAATTAAACATGTTTATTAAACATGTATTCGACTAGTAATAACGTAAAAAATACAGTATGGAAATAAATACAGAAAAATCCAAGGTCATTCGAATATCTGGCAAAGAAGAGAATCTGAACATAAGCAATGAAGGAAAGCCTTTAAAACAAGTTTCAGACTATAATTACCTTAGAAACATCATGACAAGATAAGCAAAATGTACGGATGAGATCAGGACTAGAATAGGGAAAGCAGAAGCGGCTTTCAGAAGAAAGAAACTCCAACTTACGGGGTATAAAGGAAGATATCCGCAAGAAGTTCATAAAATGCTATGTATGGAGTATAGCATTGTATGGGGCAGAAACATGGACGCTAAGGAAAAATGACATCATAAACTTGGAAAGCTATGAAATGTGGAATTGTAGAAGAATGCTGAAGATAAAATGGGCAGATAGGATGAAAAACGATGAAGTGCTACTAATGGTAGGAGAGAAGCAAATGATTATACATACTAATAGAAAGAGAAAGGCAAGCTGGATTGGACATTACCTGAGGAGAGAGAGAGAGAGGGAGAGAGTATGATTAAAGACTTGTCAGAAGGAAAACTAGACGGAAAAAGGGAAAAAGATAGGATAAGGTAGCAGCTGATAGACGATTTGAAAGGAAAAGCAAGTTATCAAGATAGGAAGAGGACAACGGAAAATAGGAGTATATGGAGAACCAGGTTTAACCATGAATAATCACGAACCTGTCTACGGACAGACTATCTATAACGATGATGATATTAAACAACGTTGTAGATAATCTAAATTCTTGTCTGACTCTTCAATATATTCCTATGAATTTATCTTTATTTGCTATTTGATTCTTCCCTTCTCCTTTCATAACTTTCTCTGTCATCTCTCCTTTTTCTTTCATCTTTCTTTGCCCATCTCTCTCCTCCTAGTTTTAATATTATCTTCCTTCTTATTCTATACCATTCCTCTTTATTTTTTATCTACTCCCCTTCCATTTTCGCCTATCTTTTCTTTCCTTATCTCGTATTTTTCAAACCTCTTCTCTCCTTGCCTCATTCTCTCTCTTCCTCTCTTGAAGCCTGATTCTTCTCTTCCATCCTCTTTCTATCTTGAAGCCTGCTTCTACTCTTCCACCCTCTTCCTCTCTCGCTCTCCCTCTTATCTCTCCATCTCCTTCAATCTGTCTCTTTTCCTCATACTGAAAGACGCTGCCGAAATGTGGAATGTGGTAAGAGATCTTCTCATGAGCTTTAAAGTCGGGGAAGCGATAAAAAAGTGAATGCTTGCGAACCTCTTGCATCCCTCTCTACCCTCCCTTTCCCTCTCTACCCTCCCTTTCCCTCTCTAGAGCTCATCTCCCTGCTCCTCTCTCATTCCGTAACAACTCCCTCTATTCTTCACAACTCCTCTTTCTCTCGTCTTACTCCCCCATTCTTTTTCTCTTCTGCAAACTTCTCCTGCACTCTTCTTCTTCTCCGTCCCCCTCTCTCCACTTCTCTCCACTTTTATCCTTATATTTTTGATCCCTAAGTCTCCATCCATTTCTTCCTTCCCTTGCTTGCTCTTCTTAGCTTAATATCTTACGCTCAACGTACCTCATACTATTTGCTATCTTGGCTACTGTCATTTACAACCTTTTCCACTCTCTAACTTTATCTATACTTGAGTGTTCCACCTCTAGCTCTTATCTTACTTACAAATGTTCCTTTTTCTCCGGTTCTTTATATTGTCGCAAGGTTTTACAAAAAAGTACTGCAAGTAAAATTTCGACCATCCGTTTGCGTGTCAACCTTGGCGTCGTTCTGAAGTGTGAAAGTTTTCTCAACTAATATCTACTCCAAGCTTCATTTTCTTACAGGAAAATGTACCGGTCATATTGTAGGAATGTTTATGTAATTTTCCTTTGCTTTGAAATAGCATTTTAAATGCCAAATATAAAGAGCTTCATTATGATGTTAACAAGTTAATTATTTATTGCATGTATCACAATCTTTCTTAAAGTAATACGTTTTCTGCATAGAAATCGTCTCCATTATGGTGAATACGATATTTGACTTGCTTTTTTGCTTAAATATATCTTTGCAGCATTTCACCTAAGATTTTATCCTCAGAATTAACCGTCTCCATATTAACCGCGCTTAACCTATCTGCAATTTTCATGGATAATCAGGGTTTTACTGGTTACTTGCTACAAGGCAAATAGTGGATACCGAATTTTTACTGCAATTACCGTACTGATTTGAATATAAGCCGCCCTTTATTCTTAAATCTGGCTTGTATAAAACCTGAGTGAGGCCTATAACCACGATCTTAGTGCCATAAGTAGAGATATAATTTTTCTTTACAAAGAGATCATATATTCGGAGTGCAGCTTGTATTTGGGTTCGGCCTATATTTGCGCCACTAAGGCAAGTTAGTTCCTTGGCACACATATTCAACATGTCTGCCGTCAGCATCCATGTTTTGCATTTTTTAAAATGCCCTAAAACAGACAGTACGTGTGCGCCGTACAAAGATGTAGCAGTCCAAAATAGTAAGCCACTGAGTACCCCCAGTGATCCTATCCGTCCTCTCCGCCTTCCAGATAAGTGTGCATTAGGGAATTCGAAGACAATACAGCAATAATGCCGGCCTTATCGCGTTTCTGGTAGTAAAACGCTTGTATCTTATCTATTGAAGGTGTAATGTTCTCCCTAAGTATTTCAAAGCAGGAGCCCCATTTGCAGCCCCTTCAAGGATGTTTGGTCCCATGAGTCCCTTGGAAGATTTCCTGCAAAGCACTATTGTACTCGGTCGGTTCTACAATCACGTGTGGATTATCCGGTGACGAGTAGCGGATACTTTGAGAAGGTATACGACATTTACAGATTGGTCATATATCACAAAATCGAAGTCATTATTCTAGTTTTTATCAAATAACCTAGCATTTTTGTAAAACCTTATGAATAATAGTACTCACAACTCACTGTAGTTTTCCATCTGTTTTAATTATAAATCAAACGTTTCATACGTTTTACTTGAACTTACAAGCATTCGTTTTACTAATAAAGAAAGAAAACATGCCGACCAGTAATTTTGGACTATGTAAATGCCACTTCATAACGGTTTTCTTTGCGGTCCGCCTCTTGATCTCGAGTCTTTTGCTCCTCCCTTGACTCCACAAGCGCAAATCTAAAAAAACCTCCTCTCCCATTACGCGTCCTCCCCCGATTGGCCCCTATTCGTCTTTATCACTCCATCGCTTTCTTATCCGTTATGCAAGATCTCGCTTGCCTCCCTTCAACTGTTTTCTCATTTCGTTCCTTACTCCGCCGTCATCTCATCCACGCCACTCCAACCCCCCCCCCTGTCATCCCTTCTTCGTTCCGGACCCCATTCTAGCCCTGCGTCGCATACCCTTCCCGTTCTCTCTCCTTCTCTTCCTTCCTTCCTTCACTCTCTCTCCTCTTATCCTACCACTATCCATTATTAAAGGGTTCCTTTCCCTCTGAAGTCTCTTGACTCTTACATTCCTCCTCACTCACCCTTACGAGCTACCAGAACCCTCTCTCTCTCACACACACTTCTCCTATTAGTCTGTTTTCCTATCCCGACCTTCCCTTTCCTTTCCTCTTACCGGTAAACGCTCCAATAATTTCGAATTTCTCTCTTTATATCCCTCTCGTTCTCCTTCTCATTCTCCGTAAATCTCTACCCAAATGGGATTTCTCGCTTTTTGTATTCTTGATGGCACTATTATTCGCATGAGAAAAAAATCGTTATTTTTTAATGTAAATTTCGCCTTCATTAAAATTATTGTTGTAGTTCGATAATGTTTGTTATAACGTGAGAAGTATTCTTCGAAGGGCTTTGAGAGATTTGGGATTAATTCCCATTAGTGTTTAATTTTTGAATTACAAACACTTGCGTTGATGTCACGGAACACCTTTGTATGAATGTGACTCTCCTATACGGGTACATGAAATTTACGTTAAAGCAACATGAATGTCAATTTACAGATGCCTATGCTGTGTTTATTCTATATTTTGATGAAGTGTTCCTCTAATATACCTCAGTTTTCGGGTGTATGTTAAAACTAAACAGCGTTTCCATAATGAAATTTGTATTTTACAGTAGTATCATATTTTTTTCAGCAAATTCAAACAAATGTATACCTGCATTGTATTTAAAACCGTTGAAAAATGTTTGTATATACTCAAATTTGAACTGCCGTATTTTTTAACCGGCTATGATCGAGATACTCGGAAAAAATAGGAAATATATAATACATAGAGTCTAAAATTTACCCCATATTATTTATTTTTATTAACTTGTTACTACTATTATGACGCAAAAAATTGATATTAGTTTGAAAATTTATTGGTTGATTCACAAAAATAATCATGTATATGTCAAAACGTAGTATTTGAGGTTATTTTCTAAGCTTTTGATAAAGAATTTTTGCCAGATCTTTGCCGTGCCAGACCACTTCACTTATCATTATACTCGAAAAAAGCGAATTCGCTAGGGGATTTTTATTTTCTGGATACGATCGATCCTGAACGACTGAATGGCACACCTTACTTCAGAGGTACCCTTAACGCGCCGATATTTCTACCCTTTTGCGTTCCCTCTCCTTCCTCATTCGGATGGAGAAGAAAGAAGGAAGAGACCCAAAAACGAATTCTATCACGTCCTATTGCCTCCTACGTTTTCAATCTGCCGGAAAATAAAACAAACGTAAGCGAGCCTGTTGTGTTTTTGTTAACAATTGAAAGCAATCCTCGTAAAATTTTCCACGCTATTTCCTATAACATGTTTATTTTTGTTCGGAAAGTAGATCGCTTGATTTTCCATAGATAACTTCAACGAAATAATGAAAATTGGTCTATGAGGTTTAGGAAAACCGTGTTACCTTTTTCTGGTAAAATATGAAAGTGCTGTAAAACTTCGTCAGGCGCGGTATTTTATTTAATGAAAATTTCTCATTATGAATTTATTTTTAACATCAACACAATATGAGGAGTAGTAATGGATTGTCTTAAGTGCTTTATTTTCAGGCTGCGGGCCCAAGTTCAAAACTGACTGAGGACGGATTTTCTTGACCTACCCCTTCTCACTTTGTTTGTCTTGAGGATAACACTATTGCAAAAGCGCTCTGTCCATCCGAAGGAGTGTTAAGCTCTGGCCTACTTGATGCTTGTCGTTATTAATGGAAGGCTAACGTAGGCACCGGATTCCCTTACTTCCTTCTTTGTATCGAAAAATGTGGTTGCTCGATAGGCTAGCGTTCTATAATCGCGCACCTGCTAAAGATTCTTCTATAAATGAGGACGGTCGTGGACCTCGATGCGTCGTAATTACAGTGTGTGTTTATTTACTTAAGAACGGGTTAGATTGTTTGGATCTCAGATTTTTATAAGCACTTATAATGTAATCTCTGGATGGTTGTTACGTATAATAGATAATAGAAATATCACTGTAATTTTGCGTCATTCATAAATTATAATAATCATAAGCACCACTTGATAATAATAGCACGAATTCATAGGAGTTCATTGCCAAATGTTTCCCAAAATTCGCCCCCAGCATCGACATTTTGAGCGTTGCGGTTAAAGTCAGGTTGGTCGTGTGGCACGTGTGCTCGACTATTTGAAAGATCTGTGGATCAGCTAAATTGATCATCAATGTGTGCACACGCGTGTGCCTGCGTTTGTGTGTGCGTTTCCGCGCGTGTGTATTTGGTGTCTGCGTATGAGTGAGAGAGGTGACGGGAAAGGGATAGAACTAAGGGGAAATATTACTGAGATTAACTAGCGATTCAAAAATGTATTTACTGATATTTTAAAACTTTTCTTCCGCCGTAGTACAATTATCCTATGTAATTTTCCATTTAGTAATGACGTGAGGAGATATTGTTGATAATTTATTGAGTATATGTACCTGTAACTGCATTGTTAAACTCATTATCGGACTCAAAATGGTGACCTCTTAATTCATTTTTTGAAAAGGGAAGTAAATTAGAGTTATAATGGGGTGACTGTTGATGGGGTGGTCTAAGTTGAAGAGGTCATCTGCGTATTCCAGGCGATATAATTCAAAGTATAATTAGTATTACCTGCATGAACTGAATCAGAGGTATACGGAGTAAATTTAATTTATACACTTAAAAGTCTGGTTCACACTAGCGGGACGGTCGGAGGACGGTCATGCTGAGGGAGCTTTTAGGGACTGGACTATTTTTGCGGAGACCATTCACACTTGTATGTTAGGCCTCGGTCGCGGCACGGTCGCATTCCGGCCCCCACCTACAGCGTGATATAGTTTATGGATGCTTCTAACTAGCAGAATGATTCAAGCTCACCTCGGATGCCACCGAGGTTTGCCGTTAGTTACCGAAGAGGCTAGGGCTCGAAGGGGCTTGGAACAAAAGTTGCCTCCTCGAGCGACCCAAGGGGTTCGTACCGAGGCCAAACCGCGTCCTCCCCTACAAGTGGGAACTCATTTGGGACTTCTCCATAGAAACCCCATTGAAAATAGGATTTTTATATTTTGTCTAAAATGTCCCAACCGCGACCGTCCCTCCAGTGTGAACCAGCCTTAAGGGCAATCAAGTGATTGTTGAATTGTATGAAATCAGGGAAAATTGTTGCAAGCATGGTGGTATTTTTCTGGGGTAACCTAGTGTAAGAAAAGTGAAATAAAATTGGGAGAACATACTGCTCTAAGTTTGATGGTACATATACGTTAAGTAAAAGCCAATGTAAGTTGGGTGGCATAAAATCAGGGAAGGTGTAAGTTTGGTGGTGTGCATTTAAGGTGGTATATCAGTTTTAAGTCGGGTGGCATAAAACAAAGGGATTGGTGTATGTTTGGTGGTATGCATTTTAGAGGTAGTCAGTTTAAATCTGATTGAATAAAACCGAGGAGTCGGTGTACGTTTTGTGGTATACGTTTTAGGGGAAGTCGGATGTAATTTGGGTGACAAAAATCATGGGCATCGTGCATTAGATTGGTTATACACATTTTAGGGAGGTTTGGTGGCATACAATCGGAGGCATAGGTTGTACGTTATGTGGAATATGTAATATGTAGTGGCAAATTGTGTAAGATGGTGGCATAAATGTAGGAGTAATTAATTCAACTTTTGTTTTCATCATCCTGTATCCTAAGCCACCGTAAGCAATACCAGGAACTATTCCTTAACTAACGCCCTTAGTAACGTTTATTGATCCCAAGGCAGCTACGTTTTATCAATTTGTCGACTTATTGACTTTATATTCAGATCGTGATGTGGACGGTCAACCACTGCAAACCCATCATCGATTCATTTGCATCCCTCAGAAATGCATTTATGCCACTCAAACACTACCTCGTGGTAAACAATCCCGGTTGATTCATTTTTCGTCATCATGCCTTATTTATCTGAACGCGCACAATACATTATTGCATATCGAAGTTCTATTCGTAGGTTCATGATTGGTATGTTAAACGCCAATTTATGAACGCTGTGTAGAAATTTACTATGAAGTGTCCGACACCCACTGTAATTATAATGCAGTAAATCAGTATCTGCTCTGATTCGTAAGATAAAAATTAAGTCTAGGTAAATTTCGATCTCCCATTGTATACAGATACACACACACAAATAACATTACACTAGAATAGCCTCACGTTACGAATTTAGAAGAGAAATACCCTTCTGCCGTATGTGTACATGATGACAACGAAAAATATCAAACCAAAAATAACGTAGGCGAGCTTCTCTGAATAATACCTTACTTTATGATGAATCATCTCAAAATGGTATAATCATAATCTCAACCCTATATTTTTATAAGATTATCGCATATATCATTTTTCGTACTTTTTGGTTAAGATGGTTGACATTTTAATTTTCTGTCATTTATAGTTTGCAAGTAAGTTAAACTCAAGCCATTCTGAACGTGTAATAGGAAATCAAACAGCCATGTCTTTTTGAGGCTTGGTAGAGATTTTTATATCACGACTTGGTGAATTAACGCCTGATGAAATCGCGAAGTTTGAGGTTTCTCACAGGACATAAAGCCGCTATTACAATGGCAGCGGTTTTCTAAGCTGAAGCTACAAATTACGCGAAAGATGAATTGGAGAGTATGAACACATAAACGTAACATTTTTTAACCCTTCCAACCAAACTCCTCCGACGAAAGTTGCCCGTTACGTAAATTGTCGTTTCCTCGAATCTACCGACATACATCAGGATAAAAGGGTCAACTTCTAAATGGGGAATAAATGTCTCGGCTAAAGAGAAATTATTGTTATTTTTATCGCGATTTCAAGTCGTACTTCAGCTAAAATATAGCTTCGCGTGGTCAAAAATGTGCAATTTTGTTTTTTTCGTCGGAAACTCACCTTGAGGTCATTGAACGAAATGTTCTCGTTAATTTTTGTTTTTCCGTTCATCATTCCGATCCACAATTCAATGGATCGAAGCACCAAGAGTGCTCTAAAGCTAAGGTGGCGAGCACACATTGACAAAATTCCAGCTCTTAATCTCCGGAACGAATGTAAGGTGCCTAAACCAGCAGCGTGCATACTTTAATATATTGCGGGACGCATAGGTTGACTGCAAATACATACTTAGGTGGGCCGGATAAGAGGGTTAAATCGTAAGTTACCTAGAGATTCTTATATATCACATAAGTGATAATCGAGTCTAAATATGGATTTTAAGGTTACAATTTTAAAATTAAAGCTTTTACTCTCATAATTTTAACAAAAAATATTGGTGTGTATGTTATATTTTAGGCATAGGTTTTTCATCATGGCTTCACGGGTCGCGTGCGGTTGCCCAACCCTCGCGTAAACCATATTATATGTAACCTAATTGATATATTATTTTCAGGATAGAGGTTTGTTTTTTAGTGGATCATTTATATCTTTGTGCGTTATTCGCAGATTTACGCCAATGTTTTCTTGTCTGAAAAGCGTGAGAGAATTTTGGAGTAAAAATATACATGATTAGATTTATAGTTATATTCCTTCCTGTGAAGGAGTAGACATGATGTAATAAATTCTGTGCACATTGCTTAACCTTCTCCTGACGGATTTTTTGTATGCGGTATGTCACACGCTGTTTTTTTTCGAAATCGTTAATCTTCGAAAGTTAAAATGGATAAATATTTCCTACCCTGAAACATTTTATGTAAACAAAATTTGGTAGTCGTCCATGTTCACAAATATTAGCGCTTATATGTGATATTACATGCTTCTTTTTAATCCTTTTTGTTACTAAAGTATGGCGTGATATTTCTGAGAGCAATCTTTCACACCCAATCTCATATTCATCAAACATGAACTTCGAGTGTCCTCTCACATTATATCTTGTACATTCGGCTAACACTCGCAAGTTTTTTCTTTGTCTCCGCTGTAAGTTATTGTTTTTATGGCGGTTTTGAAAAAGTTTCCTCGTGAATTCACTCAAATTCTATTGCCCATTTTGAAAACTAGGATGTAAATTTAACCTCAAATATAAACAAATGATAAGACTTTAAGGTCAGATAAAGCTATTAGAGAAAGTTAAGCAGCTATTTAACACAGCTAATTAATAACCGACACTACTCCCTGGCATGTCCACATGGCATCCGGATATGAAGTAAACGAATGGACGAAACGTTTCCTCAATAACAAGGAAAATGATTAATTTCATCAATGAGCAGGTTTTTGAGTATTATTTGACCAAGTAGGTTTTGGCTTAATAGGCAAAAAAGAAAATTCTATATTCGACTGTTTTAGCTGTAACTTAGCGAAATTCCATACTCAAAATTTATAAACGATATCTGTATAAACAAATTTATTGAATGATTTCGTACAAAGTCCACTACGAAATTAAAATTACTACAATCAAAGATTCATCACCAGTACCTGGAATTTGTACGAATTCATTAAATAAATTTGTTTTCAGAAATCTTCTCTTAGTAGTTTTAGGAAAATCCTATTAAAATTAATTTATTCACCTTGTATTCACCATAGTTATGCTTCCACAAACTTTTTTGTGATTTTTTGACACAGGATACGCAATTTGCAAAAGTAACCTTGACAAGCCGTGCGAAATATAAAAATATTACATAAATTTAAACGTAAAACACCCGAATAAAAAAATTGACCGTTTGATCGTTAGAGGGCTGTACAAGAGAGTAGGATAACCAGTTTTTTTACCACAATATTTCCCAGTTTCCGCTTGGCAAATAACCCATTTCCAATTTCAATCAAATTATTTTGTGCCAAAAATATGTGCTCGCACATCTTCAATTTTTATTCCAAATGTTGATTCGCCTATCGAATATGATTTCCATCATAAACAAATGAATTTAATTTTCTGCAAAATAATAGCAAATCAAAAGGTCGAAAATGTAACTTACAGGAAGAAGTATATGAAGTAGATGGAGAGAGAAATAGATAAATAATATTAGGCAATCAAGAGGGAAACTAATAAAGGAAATAGAGATTAGGATTTAAAGGAAAGATTAGGAAAGATGAAAGACACCTTCTGTTATATGTGGGGCAGAAAAATGAAGTTGAAAATATCTCCGTAAATATATAATATCTAAAAACACAACAAACAAAAAGATTTAAAAGAAAATATCAAAGTTAGAGATAAGTTTGGCAAAAAATAATGCTAATGATCAATCAAGATAGCATAATTATGCCACAGAAGCTAAACCAGCAGTTTTCATTAACATATAGAAGAGCAAAACTAAAGAAGAAAGTAAGTAAAAGGTAATTTTAAGACAGAAATGTTTCTAGAATAGTGTAAAGTCTTGCACAAATGTAGTTTCACAAACGGAAAGGGAGCAAGGCAGATAAGAATGTGTCTCTGTAAGAGTGATAGGGAAAAAGAAACGTTTAGTAAAATTTTCCAGGAAATAAATATAAAATAAGATTAAAAAGAGGTAGAAATGTTCAAGGAGGGCAGCTAGAAAAGGGATGAGTTTATGAGGGAAGTGGAGGAAAAAGAGAAAAAGGAATGCATGAATCGGAAGAAAGAAAGTAAATGCAAGTTAATAAAGGGAGAGTGAAAAGTGATGCATTCAAGGAAAATGTGAAGGACTTAAGAGAAGAACGGAGGAGAAATGGGAATGGGTGAAGGATTAGAGAGAAAAGTACGAAAAGTGATTCAGAAGTGGCTTATTAAATACAGAAATCGGTGAGAGGGAAAGGGAATTGAGGAGACAAAGATGGCGATGGAAAGAAAGAAATCACAAGAGAATCGCTGTAAAAACAAAGTTATATGATTATTTTTCACTCTCCGGCGAGTTAAAAAAAAAGAGAAAAACACATTATCGGTGTTATTCTTGCCTCCGGAGATCGCGCATTCAATTTTCTATGGCCACATCAATTTTTATTTATCTTTTTTTTTAACTCGACGGGGTTGTTTTGTCCTAACCCGGTCGACGTTTGTGTTTTTTTATTAGCGGAAAGGGGCAAATTTATTTGAGACTGCGGCACCGGTTTATACAAAAGAACCTTTTTTCGATTTTCGCTTGAATTTTTTCCGCCCGTTTTTTATTATTATTCTTCCTCAGGTCGGGCCTCCTTCAAGCACTTTTCACCTTGCATTTATTCTTTGCCCCAACACGAGTAATTATTTTACGTTTTTACCCCCTTTCTTGGTCCTTGTTTTTTATTTCTCCTTTCATGTTCCGGATCCTTTTTTTTGTATAGGAAAGGGCGCGGGACCTACAGCCCCTTTCATTTTTAGGCGAATGGGGCATATCCGCAAGGCCTTCCTCTTTTTTCCCCCGAACCTCATCCTCCCAAGAGGGGTTTTTGAACATTTTTACAAACGACCGCCCATCCTGAAGACACTTCGAGAGAAGAAATTAGTCCGTGGAAAGGCCAATTTCGCTCCATCTTAGAGAAAGCGGAAAGAAAAATATAGGCGAACTTTTGGGGTGAGTTTCTTTTTGGTGGTTTAATTTTTTACTTCGGGAAATTCATCCTCGTGGAATGACTGGAAAAACATACTCACGGGCGCCAAAAATACAGACGAGCGTCTTCTCATGCCGAATTAATCAAATCTCCACGGCTAATGTCTCTAGATTAATTTCCCAACTCGTTTAAAGATTAAAAAGTAAGGAATTTTTAATGATTAGATCTGTAATTTTCAGTTCAGAATGTAATTGATGGTAAACATCCAAATTAGCTGCTGCGATGTAATTAGTATAGATAAACGTCTGCGTACCAGTCGGTTGAATTTTGGTGTTTGTTAGAGAAAGGATCAATTAGTCATGGAGTGCTTAATGTAATTATCATCATCAAAGCAAACGTTTATATAACAGAAAAAATCTCTCTTGATAAATTAGGAATTTATTATTTTTTCGTGATAAGCTTTCTATTTTCTAAAATCAAGAAGGATATTAAAATTCATGAAATAATAAATAGTCTTAATTATTTATATCAACCCTTCGGAGAATATAATAATATCGGTAAAAATATATTTAGTTTTAAAAATTTACTAATTATGATTGTTTTTCATGAATAGTGTATGCAAACTATGTACTTAATTTTATTTAATAGTTCTATGAACAAATTTTTGTTAAACTTTGTTAGTTATTCTGCATTTGCCCGTCACAAACCTTTCTCGATTTCGTCTGGTCTCTTTAAATATACAGTTGAACAAAAACGCGAATGTTCCCTTTCAATCTATTCCTGTAAAATTTTATTTAGGGAGCAGTATGAATGTTTATCTAGAATGGAATTCGATTACATTCAGAAGTGCAACGATTAATTCCTCTGAAACCGGTTTGGAATTCAGATTGCGCATGACGGGATTCCTCAACGTTTGAACCAAATAGCTTCTCTCTGTGCATAATTGTTAATTCCTTTACCAGGAATGCTTTTGATTAAATTAAACACAAGGTTTGGAATTATTTTCTAAGGATAAAATTACACTTAAACCCGTTTTTCTGTCAAAAATCTTATAGCTAGAATGCGTTTGATGTTTCTTTCTATATTTGGTGAAACTCGATATATTTCTTTGTATCACATAAAACTTCATCAAATTATACATTTTATTGATTCATCAATTATAAATTTGATTCATTATATATGCCACAACTCTATGAATGCATTACTTCAAATAAAGCTATTTAATTAGACGGAACATTTGATGCAGGGGGATATTTTAACGAAACCGTGCAGAAGTACAGGCTAATTAGTTGACAGCTGAAAAATTGTTGATGAAGTTTTTCTAAAGCAATGCTCTCCCTAATCCGAGTTTAGCAATGGGTTATTTGAAAATTGTTCCTCTAGGACAATGGTTCCCAAAATTTTTCATTCCGCGATCTCCTTTCATAAAAATCCAAATCTCGTAAACTCCCTCTTAAAAATAAATATTTTTAAGGATCATCTTCCCCAACTGAATGTTAGTGGTGTATCCAAGGGTGATGTTACGTACTTAAACTTCCAACTTCAAGAATAGAAATTAAGATAATTCAATTTTGCGTGTAAATTACACAAACAAATAATGATGAAACATTTCTTATTAAAATATTTTCCTATTCCGCGTCGTAGAATTCAAGTTTAGGCACTTAAAATTATCATTTTTTGCCTTAATAATGTAATAATTTGCTCAACAATTTATGTGTTACTAAATAATCGAAGCAATATATTGCGCCAAACAAACGACAGCCTTAGACAGGTATATGCGGAGATAATGCGTTGGTCCTTATTGTTAAAATTTATCGTCATTAAAACACTTGAAATATTCTGCGTCTGTGTCTAAAAAAATTCACGCAAATTGGTCAAGGATTCGATTTCTCTCTTCGACAAAAATAAATTTTATTAATTTACGCCTACAAATTTCTGCCTCAACTTCGTTTATTCTTAATATGAAAATTAAGTATAATCTAACCTCAATCTTATATTTAATAAATGAAGGAAAGAAATCCGTCTTCTTTGCTTCTTTACGAAGAAGTATCAATTTGTTATTTTTTTAAAGTTTAATGAAAATTGGTTTTTAAGAGTAAACTTAATTTTCCTACTATCAATATTTAAAAATAAATATACATAAATCTACGACGTGAGCTGTAAGGGTTGAGCGGGGAAGCGGTAAAAATTTAGGCCCCCGTCGCTTTCGCTTTTAAGTCGAAGGCGCCCTTGACAACATAAAGGTTGGGAACCCCTACCCTAGGGAGTTTGCAAACCACTGTTTGGCAGCCTCTTCTCTAGGAGTTAAAAAAGGTGGATGTAAATATTTCTATAGCTTTGGATGTGTCTAATGTGCTTAAAATTTCTCTGTAAACAATTTTATTCTCCCTTAGCAACTGGCTTGGATATTATACTGCGTGAAATAGTATCATTTAATATTTTACGAAGGATGGCGATCATATCCGGGAAGTAAAAAGCCTAACATTCATAAATACGTTCCGTTAATAATCTTTCTCATAGACATTTAAAGTAATTTGATTATTTTAGAATTTTAATCCATTAGGAATTCAATCACTTTTTCTAAGTGTTATAATATCTTGAGGAAACAAAAGCTCTATCGTGAATAATTTATTAATCCTCAATGCTGTAATTCCCATAATTGTCGGTTTTTTGCATGAATTTATACATACTGGAAGGAGTAATAATTAATAAACCGCCGACAGAAAAAAACCTTGGATTTATTATATTTATTCGCTTTGCAAAAAACATCACAAGGATAAAGAGTAATCTTGCCGGGATTCCTGCCAAAGCTGCAATGGAAAGAACTTTGTAGCAGCTGGAATTATGCAAGAAAGAAAGAGTAAATTGGATGGCAGGATTAATTCTACATTCACAGTTTGAGCTATAGAAATACAGATTTTTCGTTAATTTACAATGCCTTGTTGATAGAAGGAAAAATTGTTTTGTGAAACGCGATGAAACTACAAATAAGTAAAATTAAAATAACAGTAATGATAATTTTGTTAAAAAGAATTCATAATATTCTTATGAAAATTGAAAAAAGATTCGAAATTTTAAAAAAATTCGTTGTTTAATTTCAGTGAGCATACAGATATACGTATAACATAAATGTTTCTACAGCTTCTAATTGAAGCAATCGGGTATTCTTATTTAATTAAGCTTTAACCAGAAAACAAGCGAACGTTGTTAACTGCAACTGGATTGTAGAAGTCTCATATTTAAATAAAACATCTGCATCAGACTGCAAAAGAGCAAAGTGGTACTAGCTAACACCATGTTAAGAAGCCCTTGCTTCGGAGATAAAATCGAGTAGATAAAACAAATATGAACAAAACATTTTTCGGAGAATTGATCTTGCAGGAAATTTTAATCCGATTTCTGCTAGTATAGTCTTAGCAGGGTGATTCTGTGTCCTGAATCGAAGTCGTCGAGCGAGAATATCGATGTCTGGGATCCAGACCGTTTGCGCAGCATTTTATAATCAAATCCTCTATTCATACACAGGAGAGCGACCTTTGGTGAAGGAGGGAAGAGCTGGAATCAAAATAGGTTTCGTACTAAACCTGCTCCCTCCCGTGACAAGAATTTCAATGACTATTTCGATCTGTTTGGGGAAGTGGGGGGAGGAAAAGGTCAATACATTAAGGGTCAAATGCTGCCGTGTCCTTGGGCAGAAAGCAGATGGCAGCTAAGGTAGGCCATGCGATGGGTTTTCCTCAGGGTTAAAGTTCATTTGTGCCACCGGTGTGACAAGCGATTTTCATAATGGAAGAGAGGAAGCGAAGAGTGAGGTGTCTAGGAGGTCATCTTAGGCCAAGCGATCGATGACCGTATGTCACACACCACTAGAATGTACTTTTATCGTCTTGACAGCTAGAATATTGCTGCCAGCGAAATCCAAAATGACAGCTCAGAATTACTGCGCTGATTAAAAATTAAATTATCCCATTCACTGACATAATGGAAATGCTTCGCTGTATTAAAGAATTAATTTATTTTATGTATAGAAAAGCATTTTATATGGATTCAGATAAATGATTTAGAAATATGTATTTCTTTCCATGTTTTGATTTTTAATCCATTATTCTTAATAAGGGTTATATTTACGATTGGTTAAACGTGAACATGGAGCAATTTTATATAGAAAATCTTCATTAAATTATTAAAAATAAATAAAATTAAGTTCCCGATCTTGTGGTAATTAAAACTTAAAACTCAATATGATTTCAGTAATGTAAAACTCCTTTAGTAAGTTCAGTGTAGGCATAATGAAAAGATTAGTATTTAGAGTTTATTCATATTATATAGATAATACAACGATGCTATAAACATTATTTCGTTTGCAATTAATTTCGGCATTCAAACTTTTTTGAAAGACTGAAAGAATACATGAAATGACAAAATGTTATTCTGATATATTCAAGCAATCTTAGCATGGGAAATTATTGGCAGTTTTTATGGTGGATACGCAAAAGCAGTAACAAGAATAAGCCATAAAAACGCCACACAATAATGGAACAATCAAGGAGTCCTCGCTTTTATCGCTCACTTGACGTTCAGAGAAAATCATTGGTCTTTTATATCAACACCGTAGTGTAGAAATCCAGTGCTACAAAAATAGAATCTTAAAAAAAGACGGTGATATTGCTAATTAATAAAAATTATCGACTCTATATTAGCTGCAGTTGATATTACAAACAGTTTTTGAGCGAACTCTAGTGAGATATAATTGCTAAATCACAAAGTCACTTATTAGGGAAGGTTCTTCCTACTAGCAATTACGAAATGCAAATTTGAAGCATCGAAATTAATCACTCGAAACTCATAGTGAACAGTGACCCAAAATGAAGAAAGAGAGAGAAAAAGCCTTTACAAAAGGATCGAATTTCCATAAAAAAAGCAATTTTCTTTTATAATCGCGTCTCTCGTCATCATGGAGTCTCTAGTTCCTCATTTTCCCGACTATTTTCTCTACAATTTGGGTTAACTATCAATTGATCTCGACGCGGAAGTCATCGCTGCAGCATAATAACCACGAGTAGAACTTCCCTGTCGATATAAAAACACCAAAGCAAGAGCTGCCACGTGAAACAATATGGACGTAACCCGCACTAACTGGATACTTCATGCTCTATGCCATCGTTAGGACCTACTATCCTTAATTTACCTTTCCATATATTTTCTCTAAGGATGTTGCGGTAAAGCTCAGATTACTAAGGGTCATTTGGTTTGCTCTTAGTCGATGCAAAAAGGATGGGTGGAACAACTTACTTAACAACAATATCATCATCTGCTAATTCATAGAGGATTAGCAATTCATTTCAGCGCTTCTAATTATTTAGCAAAATGAAGTTATTTTCAAAATATATTCTTTTATTTTTATGATTATATTTCAATCAATATTAGAATTTATTTATTATAGAATAATCGAGCTCGCCTCATGATTAAAATAAAATTGCCAAAACAAGTCTTTCATCGGGTTATTAAAATTTAATGAAAACATGAGCATTTTGGTTGCAAAACAGTCTTCATCAGTGGGGATTCACTGATATTAGATTTTTAAACATTTTGTCAGAGTAGTTTACTTTTGATTTTAAATAAACAATCTTTAAGAAAAAGTCAGGATAAGCATATAATAAACTATAAATACAAGTAATAGTACTTTGGAAAAGCACCTCAGAATTTTGAAGCATTGGTTAAGGTGAAATTTTCGTTATGTCAATAGTTAGCAATATTTTGAACCTTGGGATAAAGAAAATGCTTACTCCTTTGAAGTGAAGAAGATATTCTCTTCTAGAAACTCACGTGTAGCTAGTCAACATGTCACTTGTTTAATCTTATTATTCCTCTGGAGGAAAAGCGAAATAAAAATATTATCATGCATGTCGTAATATTCTTTCTAAGATCTAGCGGAGTAGGTCGAGGAACAAAATACCTCTATCAGCCGTAATATTTTAGCGGATTCATCTTCCCCTTAATAACACATCAGATTAGAGGCGCTTCCATGCGTGAGTGAGCTACTGTAGGGAATCGTGGTTAGCCTACTATGCGCTCGGCGCATGCAATGGGCAACTCTGATCCGTTGGATGGCATCTTTGGGATGGGTGCGCTAGGATTCGCCAAGGTGTCTCGCGCGGGTATCAGAACTGCATTAACGGCGCACGTTAAGTCCCCGGCGGTGGTGGGAGAAGCGGACATAGCGCGAATATCAGGAGGGTTTAGTTATGAAACGGCGGTTATCGCAGTTAAACTTAGCGGCCTCGAATGATCTGCGTTTTCGAATCGCAAGTACGGGTTTATTACGCGAGCATTTTGATGCTTCCCGAGGAAGCTCGGTTAACGAAATTGAATTCTACCTTGAAATGGTTTTGGCCTTGTAATATCGCAAGCCATAACCTGACCTAAAAACTGCTCCTTCCTTCATAAAATTCAATCCATATAATATTTAACTTCTCAAGTAGCTCGGAACTTTCCTTTCGTCTAATTTGTCTTGATTAGTTTTCTTAACAAAATATATGTACATTTTTATATTTATAATCAAGAAGAAAGCGGGAAATATTCTTCAACAAGAGAGTAATTTACTCTTTGCATAATTTACCAACTCTAAATCGATTGGATATATTATGTTTTATATAAACATTTTATCGCTATTTTAATTGTAAATATGTATCAGTTCGAACAATAAAATAACAGTTATCTTTTACGGTGAGCTCTGTGTTGCCTTAATATATACTATTATTGTGTATTTTGCGAATGGATACTATTCTTTGTTTAATGTCAAAGACATAAATACAAGGAAATAAGATTGCTCTAATGTAATACGTGAATGCAAATATTTTTTCCATTGATTATTTTCTTCACATTTTGAGTGAAGACTTAGTGAAGGGAAAATTCTAACTAATCCTCTTTTCTTCGAACCTACCATTTAAAACATTAAGTTTAGATAATTTACGCGTGAAATACATTGTGTTGCGATGTAATTATGAGAACATAACTTTCCTTATTTATACGTCCCATTTATTTTTATAGCATAGTTTTGGAAAGAATAAACCAATCCTCTCCATGGAAGGAATTTTGAGCCTAATTACTTGCGCGGTATAATCACTTCCTGAGAAGGTGCTTTGAATCCGAGAGATGTTAGATCGAGACGCAGGATACATTGAGCGCTGCTTGACGCATATCTGATGGGACACTAGAGCCCCTCACCAGATGATGTTAAGTATATCCTAATTGCGTCAAAGGGTTTGACACAGCCGACTGGGAGTAATCAGTGACCGTATGGATTACCTCAAACACGGTTTAATTAGCAGGGGTTATCTGTATTGCCATAACTAACTATCCTGAGATTTAAAAATGAAACCTCAATTGAGAAATGAATTATTTTAGATATATTTATATAAAACATATATCATACTATATATAAAAATAATTAAGTGTCTAAGGCGGTGTCCGGTCAAGAATAAGTATGTATCTATAATTCAAAATCTACATAACCTACTACTACTTACTAATCGCCATTTCAAACATTAAAATGTCTTATAACAATCCTGTATTTTTGTACTACTAAAATTTATTATTTACCTATTGGATAATGCATTATATATTTAATTATTAGATCCAATCGTGTTTTAATCACTTACGGCTAAGAATATTAACAAATTGATATACAGAATGGAAATGTATGTATGGTAAGAGCAACCAAGGTACAACAGGGCATATCGTGGGGGGATTGAAACTTGCTTAGAATGGTCTCATTGCAAAAATGTTCATTGTAATGGGGTATGAGGATTCGCGACTTAATCTGGATAAAGAGACGTCGGCAGAGAGACAAGGGAAAGTTGGCACCCGCGTGGGATTTCTTTGACGCCTGACTCGCTGTGAAGAGGAGATATTTTTTATAATCCTGAAGGCTCGAATCGCTGTCAGGGTTTCGAGTACCGCGGAGAGACGACATCACTCGATTGGTATTGAATATTCATAGCCGATTGATGGAAATCCTCACCTTAATCTATTGGCATTCGCGACGAAATTGTCCGCATGCAGGTCGTCACATGCGTGAGCGGCGTCGCATTTACTCTTCTTGAATAGCGGTGCAAATTTTGTTGGTTTATACCGGTTTTGATGCCCATGTCTTAATGGCGATACTTGGCTGCTAATGGCTTTTACGGATGAAAATTAAAGAAAATCTTAACTGAGTTTGCTTTATTTAGAGCTAATATGCAAAAATCATCGATTTGATTAAACTATTATTTAACGCTAACGATGGAGTGCCAACTTTTGGCCTACAGTTAGCCACTTTAATATTCAAAATATCTTGCTAGATACCTATGCGTTAAATAGATATGAAATAAAAGTGTAAAATTACAAATGATGTTCCAAATATTAGTAAAATGTTTTATCAAATAATTTGAACATGCATTATTATTTTAATACAACGATAATATATAACATTATTACAAAAATAGATCTTTTTAAATATTCAATGTGAAACATTACGTTGCGTGCTGCCTACCAGTTTTTATGCATCGGGGTATATGGAGCTACAGCAAGTGTAATGCAGTCATTGAGATGACTATCGGTTCATTACGATGTGTAAAGTTAATTTTGATGAAACGCATTTACAGTTCCAATTAGTTGAGCTGTAGTTTTTTCTTTTCCTTGAAGTTCAAGATTGAGGTCATTTAGTTTGGATGTTAATCTGTAAGTAATGCCATGTTCGATAACCATCGAGCTTTAATAAGTTCTTCATAATGCTCATTCCTCAATTATAAAAATAGATTTATTTCTGTAAGAAGATCTTGAAATCTTTACAAAACTTTACCTTAACTGAAGCCATCTAACCTCTTAATGCAAGATAATAACACCGTACTGTGCATAGAATTTGTCTGTGTTTTAAACAAAGAGTCAGTAATATAGTGGCTTGGCATGAATAAAATTCTCAATTTTCAGAATTATAGTCATAACATGTTCAAAATGAAGTACTTTTGAACATAACGCCTCCTGACGAATGATACAATGGTAATTAAAAAAATTTGAAACTCAACTTCTTTCCTACGTATAGCATTAAAGCTAACACCACGTCCAATAATGGCTGGTGTACCACATGTTGTTATATAGAAAGGTTTTTGAAGTTGCAAACTAATTTCTTTTAATGGGTTGATAGACGTCCCTCCCACTCGTTGTTCTTTTTGTGTAACTGAAAATAAATCTTCTTTTACGGAGCAATCTTTAAAAACCTTTCTTATAAATGCGTTTAATTTGACTGTATTACTAATTTCCGTTGATTCGTCTACTAAAAAAATCGCACATTTGGAAATCTCCCTTTAATTTCGCCCTAACATTTTCAGACATCGCTTCAGTTCTACGAGTCACTGTATTTCTTGACAGTTGAACTTCTTGTGTGGCTGACAATATTTTACTCTTATTTTCCTATTCGTCAAAAATGACTCTGGTGCAGCAATCATTGTTTCCTTAACCATTTCGCAGTCTTTAAAAGTTTTTTCTTCAATGCGAGTGTATGAGCCACTTTAAAAGATGCAACAGTAGCAGCCTTCCATTTTTTGACAAACGTTACAAACGCTGGTTGATGTGCAGCCAATGCAGTTTTTAATTTCTTATCTATAACTTTTCTGTTAGGAGTATACTCATTGTCATATTTTTTATGAAGTGTAATGCAATACCGTTCTTCATTGCAGATTTTTTCCCAAAGAAACAGTTGAGAGGCAAATCAAGCAAGGGAATTTGCCATTAAAGATAATGAAAAAATATTGTTCAGCCAATTCATCATGAAATTTTTACTTGTATACACGCGCTTTCTTTTGGTGTGGCCCGTTTTTAAACAACATTGATAGTATCTGCAAATAATCATAAATCTAAATCTACAATTAATTTATTACAGTAAAATAAGATTTAATAAACATTAAAAATTATTCCTAGCTCACCCGCAATTACATTAAAATGCAATAAGTCACTTCAGATAATATAAAATAACCAAACTATCGATTTTACACATGAAAACTCAAATGGTGACGGAATTATACCGCAGATAACAGATGTCATGGATAGATATGATAATGCGGCGACAAAAGAGAGGGATGTAGCACTTAATGGCTATCATAAGCACTGTGACATCTCTGTTCGGCACTTATAACTAAGTAACACTGTAAATTCAAAAAGTTATCGCGAGAAACTTTAAATTCAAATCGTGGCGCTAACGGAATATATATCAATATGTTCATTGTTTTTTGCACAGCATATTAATAATCCCTATTAATTTGTTTCCTTCTTTTCTGCGCTTTGTTATGATATGATTTATAATTACGCTTTTTAGGATTACGATTCAAATTGATAAATTTCGATAAACACCGAATTCGTAAAAATCCTAAATTGGACGAAAATCAATTGTCGTCGATAGCTGTCGATTTTTGTTTAGTATATTTTCCACGAAGTAACCCATCATGTTTTTTTAATTTGGTATGACACACTCTCAAGACTTAATTCAGTGCGGGAAATAGGTATGAGCGAACTCCAACAAAATAATAACAAGAGAGGAAAGATGGAAACATAATGCATTAAGACGTGCAGAACAGAGGCATTCTTTACGATTTATGCAATCATGCCAAAAAAGATAAATATTAATGGCTTAGTATAATGTCTAAGAACTGCTATGCGAAAGAAATATCGAATTCTCTTTTTCACCGATTCATTTCCTAATCGGTTGCACTTAATAAAACAATCTACAATTATTTCAAACATAACTCACTTGAATAGTAAATAGTAAAGTAATCCTTATGTTTACGTTCATTCTTTCTTCGTGAATCTCCCATTTCTTTTCACTTACAAATTATGTATATACGTAAACAAAATACACGTATTCACGTTCATTTCTTCGTTGTAAATAATTCTAATTTCTCCACTCAGCAAATGTTGCGTGCGCACGAAAAACATTAAATTGATTAGTCATTTAAAGGAGATAAAGTTTACCGCAGTTGCCACGAAGATTGTTTTCGTTGACAACAATTAAAAGACGTGAGAAATATTTTCTAAGTTAAAAGTGGATTACGACTGTCTAGTTTTATTTTATTGAAATCGGCTGCTCCTTAGATAAAAATGCACTGAACAAAACATATGCAATTTAGCTAGTGTTACAAATCATCTTGAAGGCTAGTTATTTATAAGTGATATAACGATATAAAGAAAAGTTTATTTTTCGTCACCGGTAAAGTGGAATTGCAGATTATGCTGCCTGAGCCATTTGTATCATTTTCTTTGCCCTTATTTACTAAACACCAAACTTAATGAACATCCGCTCAGTAGTTTCGCAGCTGAAATATGCGGACGGAAAAACGGGACCATAAGGCGTTCTTTGTTTACTTTTTATAAAAAACGCCTAAAAATCACCATCAAAATATATATAATATTATATTTCTTATTTATTTATTTTATACTAGCTCATACACAGCCGTTAACGGCCTTTTACAATGAGCGCAATAACATTAAGATATACGAACTCATGCGTCGGTGCCCTCGGTAGGATTTGAACCCATTGGGAGCATTGGGAGACAGACACGCTAACCGCCCCTCTATCATTTACAAATTGTTGTGTAAGAAAAACTTATGTTTCATACAATATTTTTCATTTTCTTCAGAAAATGAAGCCGTATAAATCAGAAGGGAGAAGAAAGCATAAGCTTCCAACAAAATATTTAATGTCATCCAAACTTAAGAATTTCATTCATGTTCCTTTAGTCGTTTTTTGCTTCTTTAAGTTGTGAAATAACTGATATCGATCTTGTATTTCTTTTACAAGTATTTTCAAATTTTATTGGAGTATTTCATTCAATTGCTGAAGGATTACGTGACTTAAATGGTATTCCATTACTGTAGCTCTTCTCGTTATTGCTATAATTTTTCAATTGGATCAAAGGTCAGGAGACCTCATAGGCTGCTTCCACACAGTAAATTTTCATTCCTCAAACCATTATTTCTTCTCAGCTGACGAGAAAATTTGTGCAATTTCCTGATGGCATTTGAAGTCCGTTTCATAATGCAAATTGAAAAATGCTAAGAAATGCTCCGCGAGTGACTGTGTGTACACTGACGTTTTTTTCCCTACAAAATTGCCAGAACTGTCTTTCCCCAAATCAAAAGTGCAGAGCAAAACACGATCAAACCTCCTCCAAATTGCCAACGAGAAATAATTTGCTCTTCATGCCTCTGATCGCTCGAATTACACTGCCAATGATCCCGTACGTCAAGTAAATTTTTTCATCGGAAAAGGCCACTGAATTAAATTTTGCCTCACTTAGTGTGATTTTTTTCGTTTATGCTCACCCTCTGTTTAAATCCTCCCTCAAAGCGATTTTTTCCAAATTTTATTTGGAAAATAAGTACATTGATTAAATCGATGATTGGATGTATTTTTACCCCACAATTTAATAAAATTTGTGAAAAATGTCTAATGATAAACGTCTCATTGGGCATTTTATCTTTTTAGAGATGTCTTATACTTATTTCTGTCGAATATATTTTAGCACCCTACAAACAAAGCAAAGGGAAAAAATCGGCAGTTCTCATAACAGCCGGCCATTCTTAATTCAAAATTTCCTATACTTGACTTACCAACATCCTCCATGTTTTTGTCTTAAGGACGCATACTGAGCTCACGCTAAATACAAAGGCAAGGGTAAGGGACAAAAGAACACGGTTGGTTAATTGCACTTTGACCTTACCCTTGACCAGATACGAAAATCCATATGCAATATGGGTCGTATTCACGTTTGTCGAAAAGTCGGAGAAGGTATTTAGTATCTCCTATGGAGCAAGACCTGTCGACCTCCTTCAAGGAGCAAAAAGAAAATTTTTTCCTAAATGAAAAATAAGAACAGATCACCAGATGCCCCTATAGTATTTTCACAAACACGCTGTCATTAACATTTATGGGAGTCAAGCCCACAATCCATACTCCAAGTGAGAGTGTCCCATGCTTATTTTCTCTTGCATTGATGTAGAAGGAGCATTGTTCCGTGTTCACAATGAGATTTTTATTCTACATTTAACTTCATTTGTTTCTCAAACGATTTTTTCCTTAAAATATTTCTACATACATTAGGTTGTGCATTATGTTCACGTCTCATTAATTTTGTAATTGGACGGTCACGATTTTCTGAATAAGGGGCACGATTTTACGAATAAAATATGCTTCCTGAATTATTCCGCTATAGTAACTTTTCCGGGTAGATGGCCAAAGTACAAATTAGACAAGATCTATTTAAAATAATATCGAGTGTGGTCGAATTTAGAACAAAATAAACATCGATTTTAGCCGTCAATTTTTAAGAAAACTAAACGTCGTATACTACCAAGTCTATTTATAATTCAATGTAAATGTGTTATAGAAAGTAAAAACATGAGTTAAGCTTTCATCAAGTTATTTTAAATTTATTTGGTATGTGCCTATAGTTCATTAATTATTCCGATGTTACCATATTTTCGCTCAAGAATTATAGAGTATATGTATGATTCCTTCCGACATCTGCCGAAAGCTAACACTTCTTATGCACATAAATACGAATTTAGTGAGGAGTAACTATGTGGACGGATAATGAAACATTCTTTTTGTTTGTCTTATTTTATCCAAATTTTGAATTTAAAATTAGCGTCGACTTCTCTTATCAGTCCGGAATTATGTAATGTTGAAAATATGCTCTCATTCGAAATATTCAACATTGAATTTCTTGGATAATACCAACATCTCGGTCCAATCGATTGGCACCGCTAGAGACCAAAATGGAATCAGAGAAGCGTTAGATATAAACCCATCGAATACGTTGCCCGCAAAAGAAAATGCTCCCTTCCAGCACGCGGTTGAGGGGATAGGAGATTCGGAAAGGAAAAGGAGAGAAAGAAAGTTTCTCGGCGGAGCGACAAAAGAGGCTCTCCGGATGGCACTGGATTAGATGATCGAATCCGTCCGACTCAATTGACAGTGAAAAGGCATTGAAGAACCCACTCGTGTGCGTATGTGCCGGACCGTGTGTGTGTGTGTGTGCGCGCGGGAACGTTGCTTTTCTGCTAAAAGGACGGAAATAAATGGGTAGTTTGTCTCGGCCGATTCCTTTGATTGTTCACCGCATCCAAAGGGCCGTCCCTAATTCGCAGCAGATCCGTGCACAAGAGTAGGCGTCGCCGGTAGCTCCCCTAGCGGCCCCCCTGCGAAATGCTTTTGTACGCGCTCCGAGTGTGAGGCACGCTCGGCTGCATTCCGTGCAGCCGCCAGTTGTGGGTGTAGCGCCGCTGAGTCACTATCTCACGCGAGGGTTTGCGTCGTCGCCATCCATTGTTGCACCCGCAGTCTGCATTGTAATGCAATAATAGCTGTTGACGTTGAATTAATGACTTTTTCTTTCTAGGTCTGAAGATGGAGAGGCAATTAGTACGACAGTGAAGTCTCTTTGAGATAAAAAATTATCGAATTGTGAATGCAATGGTTTTCATTTTAAATGGTCACATGCTGGTGTGATTACGTTTGAGTTTTCCTTCGTTCTTTTGTGCGCATTATGTTTTTACTTTTAAATGTAGCTACTTAGATATTTTCCGCAATAAATAGATACTATGATTTACAATGACATTCTTAATATGACTAGCAATGATGATTTTGTATTTGCAAGAATAATCTATTATGGTTACAATAATTTTCTAATATTGTTTATTTAGAATTATGACAGTGAAATAAGCTATCACTGAAGAGCATTTGAAGTTATATGGTTATCAATTTTGATAGAAAATTCTATTTTATTATTATAAAGTATGAATTCGTTATTATCATATGCGAATATAATTTTACGATTTATGTCACTCCAATCGAATTATTCATCGCATGCTTAATAAATAACAATTTTTTAATTTAATTTCAACTAAATTTCGCTCTTGCTTGACTTACAAAAGTATTATATAAATTTTTGAAAATTTTGCTTCGGTTCATTAAAGTTCTGTGCTATTTCAAAAATAAATTGTATAATAATAAGAAGTGCGATAACTTGCTAAAATTCCCTGACCTCTTTCCACATTGATTATAAATAAGGGGTCCCAATTATTACTCAGTAACCTATAAAGAACGTTTCAAAACGCTTCACGCCGTCATTAACGGAAGAAGCGGAAGGTAATAGCTCGGTTGAATGCTTCTTTTCGGGTTCTGATCTTTAACTGTGTCCTCTCTTACTGTTGCAGCAACAGCGCCACCCGCCGCTGCTGCTGGGAGTCCTATTTTTGGTGCTGCCCTTCCTCCCGGCAGCCAATCTTCTCGTCACCGTTGGCTTTGTGGTCGCCGAAAGGGTTCTCTTCATCCCCAGGTCAGTGGCCATCTTGCTTATCTTTGCCTTCCCTGTACGTGCGTGCGTTTATCGGTAAATTAAACGCATTGACTCTAACCCATGCGGACATTTATCTGCACATAATGTTACGGCGCCGTTTCCATGATGTCATCGTGTGCTGACGCTAATAAGCCTGGACTTGCGATAAGAGGAAATCAAAGACCAGCGTATTTTTTTATCTTCAGACTCTGAAATGGATCTTTTCTCCAACGTTAACGGTAAAAATGTTAATTCCGCACCATAAAGGAAAAAAAAGACAAAAAATACGAAAAACATTACAGAGTTTAAACCAATCAGTTATAATGCGTGGCCTGCATATGCTATCGTTCATGGTTGACGTTTCTAATCAGTAAAATTAAATGTAGTCTTAATTTTTAAGACTATTTTTAAGAAAACAACGTTCGATTTTTTCAACATCGATTTGAATAACTGGTTTCGGCTATGTTTCGACAACTGAAACGCTTCTAAAATGACTATGTTTGCTCTAGTTGCAAAACTATTGTTAGCACTGAAAAATATAATACATAAACCTTACCTGGACATGTTCGGCAAGTTTTACATTCAGTGGGAATGATTTGGCTTCCCAAAGTGTTAACAAGATGGAATAGTAAATTCTATAAATGGCCATTCTTAAATTTGTAATTCCCTACACTTTACTTTCCAACGTCCTCCATGTCATTGTCTTAAGGACACATACTGAGCTCCTGCGAAATACAAAGCCAAGAGTAAGGGACAAAAGAACATGGTTGGGTAATTACAGTTTGGCTTTTTCCTTGACCAGATTCAATATCCTTTTCACGTTTGTCGAAATGTCGGAAAACGTCTTTTGTATCTCCTATGTCGACTTCCTTCAAGGAGCAAAAAGAAAGATTTTTCCAAAATGAAAAATAAGTACAGATCACCAGATGCCACTATGGTATTGTCACAAACACGCTGTCATTAACATTTATGGGAGTCAAACCCACAATCCATACTCCAAGTGAGAGTGTCCCATGCTTATTTTCTCTTGCATTGATTTAGAAGGAGCATTGTTCCGTGTTCACATTGAGATTTTTATTCTACATTCAACTTCATTTGTTTCTCAAACAATTTTTTCCTGAAAATATTTCCAAATACATTAGGTTGTGCATTATGTTCACGTCACATTAATTATGTAATTAGACGGTAACGTTTTCCTTAATAAGGGGCACGATTTTACGAATAAAATATGCTTCCTGAATTATTCCGCTATAGTAGCTTTTCCGGGTATGTGGCCGAAGTATAAAATTCGATAAGATCTATTTAAAATAATATCGAGTGTGGTCGAATTTACGACATAATAAACATCGATTTTAGCAGCAAATTTTTAAGAAAAATAAACGTCAAAACCAACCAATGGAAGACACAATGATTTTAAAGGCGTTCTTAATGGGAAATACGTATGAAACTGTATTGTATTGTACTGTACTGTACTGTACTGTATTGCGTTGGGGTAGTTTGATACTAGCTTGGCTAGTTCCGTCCCAACCAAGAAAATATCCGCGTTAAGAAACGAGAAAATTGATCTGCTAAGATAGTTCAGTGGTAGAATATCCGCCCGGCAAGTGAAAGACCCGGGTTCGATTCCCGGTCATAGCAGACTCTTTTCTCGTTTCAAAATTATTCCCAACATTACAGCTTATGCCTGTCTGCATAGGATCTTTAGATCGCTTTATTCCATCAATTTCTTGCTTGGCAATCTCACCATTTGAGAGGGAGGAGTTTTCTTCGGTGTATCTCTTTGAGGACATCCGTTGGGGTAGTTTGATACTAGCTTGGCTAGTTCCGTCCCAACCAAGAAAATATCCGCGTTAAGAAACGAGAAAATTGATCTGCTAAGATAGTTCAGTGGTAGAATATCCGCCCGGAGTGGAAGATCCGGGTTCGATTCCCGGTCATAGCAGACTTTTTTCTCGTTTCAAAATTATTCCCTATTTTAACATACTTTAGCAATAGATGTTAAGCATTAATTCGTAGTTTATATACATGATTTACTTTTCAATAAACACGCAAAAAGTTTAATAGAAGTTGCACTTCATATAGTGCTCTTAAAAGTGGAAACATTTGAAATGATAGAATATTTATACTTGATGTTATTTCATTTGATACCTTATAATGCATGAATTTATAGCCGTCATTAAATACTTGTCAATAACGTTTCTCAAGCGCTCTAAAATCATCCGTCATGCTAACATGAAATGAACGTCATTAATATGCAGCAAAAATAAGTATAAAAAACAAGTTTAGACTCAGTATTGTAGTTACATGATGCTAGATAAATGAATAACAATTCCCTACAAATGTCTGCTTATTTGCTAAATATGGTTCTATTGAATCTTTTTGTAAAAAAATCAATGTCGAATGCCAGAAAGAAAGAAAAATTTCGATTCGAAAAAAGAGACGAAATTGGTTTAAGATTCGACCGACCTATTCGAAGAATCCACATAAGAGTCACACCTCCTCCCTCTTTCCAGTCTTGTCGCAGAAACGAACGTATTGACTCGAATTCATTTTGTTTTTTATTAAAAAGAGCAGCGAAAGCCTTACAAAAGTCTTTTATTGTTCGCTCGTAAATATTGCATTCTTTTCTTGCCCTTCTTATGCTTCCTCTCAACATTCTTTCCTCCGATTCCTTCCACTCTGTTCTCCCTCCCATTTTTCACTCCTTCCATTGAAATTTCTCATTTTCCTCCCTTTCCATCTGTCCTCGGCCCTTTTATCCTTATCTTTATCCCCTTCTTTCTCACTCTCATACTTATTCAGTTTAGCGTCTTATCTTCTCTAAACTTATCTCTTGAAGATACTGATCATTTTCCTCCCATGCCCATCGTCTCTTCATTCTTTCGTCACCTTCCACGGCCTCTTTTTACCATTGTTGTCACTGATATCCGTTTCTCTCGTTCTCTTATTACTTTCGTTCCCTAACTTTATTTTTCTACATCTTCGCAATTTCCTCTACTTTCCTTTGTTCCCTTTTATTTATTCTACCTTTCATTTTCACGCCTTTTTTCTCTTCTTTTTCGCTTTCTTTCTTTCATTTATCTCCCCAACCTTCTGGGTTTTTCATAAAATTTCGTTCAAGATTTCTCTTGCCGTGTCGCGCTCATCACTTGAAGGAGTCTTGAGGAAAAGATGACTCGTAACAAACTCCTTTCAATCCGCTGCCCTGTGTGATCTCTCTCCCGCGAGATTTTCTTTATGAAGATTTTTCAAAGGCGTTTCTCTCGCTCTTTTGTTTCTCCCGTTTTCCCAACATTTTTATCCTCTCTCTCTCTGTGGTTCTCTCTCCGAGACCTGGCCTCCTTTTCCTCTGTTATCGATTCAAAAGCGGTTCGCGGAGCTTATATGAAAAGAATTTCAAACTTCTTTCTTCCTTTTACGTCTTCTAGAGCGCAGTCGCACTGATTGGGAGGCGGGCGATTTATTTTTTTATCTATTTGATTTTGACGCGCTAATACTAGGCGAGTTTTATTACAGTTTAAGTTATGGATTGATAGCGCTCTATTTGTTGGACGAGTTCTTTTTATGGTCCATTTCGATTGACTGGAATTTGGAGAATATAAGTAATACTAGCGCTAAGTTGCCTTGCTAGATAAAGTATTTCGTTGTATACTACGTAATAAATATTAGCACGCAAATTCCATGTTCTTATTTATCCCTAAAATGCCGTATCCTTGAACAAATGCAGCTCTAAAATCAGATCGTTCGTTATTTTAATTGACAAAAATAAATTCTGAAGGTATGAAAGTTATGTAAATAAGATGATCCAAACGTAACTTATGCTAAATACTTTCCCTTTAATCATTTATTTAATATATACATATAATGGCTTTAATAGCTTTAAAATCACCGCGGATATGTTGCTCTTTGTGTCCCAAAATTTCATATTTTAGCGTTATAAAATATTAAAAATACATTCAAACGGAAAAATAAATTAATCTTGAGTATTTTTGTGGCAAAAATAACGCGTTTGTACTAGACTGTACCGAATTCAAATCCAACAATGGTCGTTACAATGGCAAAACTATCGTAATGAGTGATAAAAACTACAAAAATGCTCGTATTTACGCGATATTCGAAGAAATACAATCGATAAGCAAAGTTCTACGATAGAAATTAGAACCTTCATTCTTTTCCTCAGAAAATAGTGCAAATACTGCACCGATACTACACATTTAAGATATTTTAATGTGTAAGAGAAAACTACCATGCACAATGACTTTCAGATTTTTCATGTAACTCAAATGGGAATGATAGTTTCTGGAATCGCACCCGGGACCTTCAATATTCGCAACAATAACTATCTTCGGGAGCTCGGCTCCAGTAGCAGAAAATGTCCACCGTGTGTCATGAAAATCGGTTTATTGGTGCAAAAATTAAAGGGGAGACAAACATACAAGACGGGCAGACAGACAGACACAACGACGAAACTAGAAGCTTTTTAGACGTTCCTTACCGGCGAGGCGGTAATAGCGAAACGCCTTATGGGTGGGTCTGACCCGTCTATCCGTTTGTCGTAACTTTCATTTCATAAACCGCTAAACGGATTTTAATTAAATTAAATATTAGTTATCGTTATTAAAATTTATCGCCCAATTGTGATTTTCAACTGAATCCGTCAATTAAAACTTTCACTTTGCATAATTACTTTAATAAACTTATACTCGTATCTCGTTAAGTGGCAACCGTCAAGCAACAATGAAATACCAAACTTTCCTCTCCCTAGATCTTATATGATCTATAAATTTATTCGGATAGAAAAAATCATTTACTAGACCACATACTTACGAGTTATTGTTTTGGAGGTAAAAGCTCAAGAAAACCCCGTGCATAACATCGAATATTTTGTTTGCATCGATCTCTAAGGTGGTTTACTCGGAAAACAACAATTAAAATCCATGTTTTTCTATCCCACGCCCTTATATGATCTGTGAGATTGCCCAATCTTTCGATACCGCTTCATACGCATTTTCCGTTAAGAATGCCTTTGAAATCTCTGTGTATTCCATTTATGGAGCATACTTTTCCATCTTGTTTCCATTCTGTAATGTATGCTAAAAATCTGTTCTATACGATTGAATTGGCTGAGAAAAGGCGTGATTCTACAGCCACTCTTATTGAATTGGCTGCAAAAAAGGCGTGATTCTACAGCCTCTCTTATGACTGCTGCATTAGAAATGAAGGGTCAAAGCGTGATCTTTGGGCTGCTATCGTGTTTTATTCAGAAGGTGAAGAGCTCGTAGGGGAATAAAAGCTTGGGCATCTTGAATTTTGATTTCATTTTTTCTATCGCTCTCCCTTATTTTTGAGCCATAATACTTCATGTTCATCTCTTTATTTACGATCTCGCGATGTCCATCGGCTTCATTGAACGTCATTGCTAGGAAGCTATCCTCGGGCACTTTTCTTGATTGTTAATTTCTCGAAGAGCAGTCACTCCTTTGCTTCGCTTGATTTTTTCAAAATTCTTTCATCCTGAGTGCATTGAGTAAAGCAAACGTAGATACGTTCTCTCACATGGTGGAGATTCCTACGCCGCCATTATGTTCCAAGTATTCTTTCGCCCATTTAATTATGTGGCTAGGAGTAAAACTTAAACAGAACGCAATTTGATACAGGAGTTTTGGTCACCAGGGAATCATTTAGCTCGTCTTATGGAAGAAAAATTATGGAATAAATACAACATTCAAAAAATTTAAAACATACTTCTCAGGTATCTCCAATGCCCACAACAATATAACCTCGTAGCGTCTATTGAATATAACTTAGATCAGTTTTTTTTTCAATTTTATGAATTATGAGTGCATAATATTCAAGAAATATTGTTACTTATTTTATATACATTTTGTCAATTTATTCAAACTTATAAGGATAAATGTGAGATTTACAATCAAATGCATAGAATCCTACATCTATGCTGGAAAACGTAAACTAACGATTAGTTTCTGGAGTTGCTAAGTATCAGAAAAAATTCTTCACAGATGCTTATGGGAGGGATTTAAGTTAGCATGGAACGCTATTAAATTTGGAATCTTTGCACACAATTCACGGCTTGAGCTAATGTATGTGAGTTAGTCTGTTTATACTTCCGTCCGCATATTTCACATCATTAATCTGTAGAGTGATTTTTGTAAGGTTTGGTATGGAAGCTAAACTCTCATAGCGGTCCAGTGAATTTTATTTATGTCCAAATCGTCAAATTAAAACACATTCTTAATTAACATTTACGTGTTTCTTTTTTAGTGTAGTCCATATTATTACCAAAATAAGATCTCTGCAACATAGACATTTATAGTTATAACATTTTTTTCTCACCATTATCAAGAAATTAATAATAATTGTACATAACTATAATGGGTGAATTAGTATACAAGAATAGATAGGTAAACATTTACGCGCATATAGTGACTAAAAAAATCTCACAATAAGTGTCATATATAGGACGTTATCGAAAACAATTCTTTTATTAAGATTAAATAACTTCAGACAGTCTCGGAAGTAATATAAGACTGCATCTCGTTGCGTTGTGGGAAGCTATCGCATCGCATTGCGGAACCAGTGGAAGCGACTAGGAAGAGTTAGCCCTAAATCGCGAGAATGAAAAGCATTGGGATGGAGGAAGAGCACCGAGAGGAGGAGGAGGAAATCCGGGGGCGGGCAGGAACTCATAGATCTCGGGATCGGTATTCGAGAGAAATAGCTGAGGATCTGTGTTTCTCTTGAAAAAGAGGCAGAGGAAAAAAAGGCCCGTTCGGATACACGGGGTAACGTAGCGTGGAATGGAAACCAGATTCGTTTCTCTTTATTTTTTATTCCCCTATTCTGAAGTACATTTCCTCGTTTCCGAATTATTTTTCTCTATCTCTCTCTTTTATGTACTCAGGAATGCTCCATACCTCTCTCCACCCTTAAAGGGTTAAGTTTCCCTCCCCTCTCTTCCTTCTTACTGATTTGAGTGCAGTTTTAAGAGCCCCTTCTTTAATGGACGAGATTGGACTCGCCATTGCTCGACCTAAGAAATATGAGGATATCGAAGAAAAATAAATTTTAAATATTTGTTCGGTCCTCTCTCTTTTAACCCCCCAATTCTCAGGAGCAAGGAGAAGCCAAGAACGTAGAAATACTCATAGAAATACACCCATTTAAAGCGTACGCTGTATATTTTTACGAGTATTTTGAATTTCCTTACCAGAAATAAAACTGTGCAAGGAATACGAAGCGGTTTTTTGTCTGAAGAAATATCATGAAGAAAATGGACTATCCAACCTTTCCATAATATGGGACGTTTTCAGGAATAAATTCTGAAGAGGTGTCATTATATAAATATTTATAATACACTTTCATATTAAATGTTTTGAATCTAATGGGAATGGCGAAGATATGAGAATGATGAAAATGAGTTTCTTATGTAGCAAAAAAAGGATTCGTGGCGATGATTATAGAAAGACTAATGCCATATCTATGGCTCGTGATGGTGATAACCAACCTCGTGCTATTCCTTGGTTAATTTCTCAAATCGTTTCCACTGTAGACGATTGCGTAACGTAAGAGATTGCAGGATTTTTTATACATCGGATCGTTGAACTTTACGAGTACATACACATACATTTGTATTATATGTTTCATAATTATTCAAGCGTTCTAAAATTTTACAAGTGGAGAATTTGTAACTTTTTTCATGAGAGTATAAAATTTAATGCAGTTAAATGTAATAGTAATCAAAGAAAAAATGACAAATCTCCTTATAAGAGTTGACTAAAGGCTGAGTGGCCGAGATTTTGCACCCATTGCACATTTGATAGGGTATTTATCATTTTTAGAAAACTTTTGATAAAGTTATCCAAGCTTTTATTTTTAGTATAACTGAATAGTGTTCCTTCTTTTCTAACGTGAAAGAAATTATAGATTATTTGGGTCAATCACTAAATTTCAACGTTAAAAATATCCAATAAAAAGCACATTATAAAACCGTCTACTCTTTAATAATTACAGATAAAAACAATACCAGTAATCATTTTGAAAATGAATCATGTTTCAATTTAACAAGCATTGCGAGAAGAATTTTAGACACTCAACTCAAGGACTGCTGATATTAAAACAAATGAGGCTTTCACCGTTAACTGTTAAAGTATCGTAAACTTTCCATTGCGCTGGAATATTCTTTCAATCTATTTTTTGTCGCTGTTACGTAATTACGACCCGCCATCAATCGCATTGAGAAAGGCCCCTTCTCGCAACTCGTGACGACAAAAAAAGAAAAGAAACAACGGACGAATCCTTTTCCAAAATATGCTCGGAAATGCTTCGGAACACAGCGTTTCCTATTCTTATTCCAAGATGTCAATGCCGCTTCTCCTGCCAAAAAATGCAAGAACTCGGAAGTTTTCTTTCGGCTTATCTTTCAACCTTCTTCCTTCCCTTCCCACCACTTCTCCCCACTCGCATCAAAACCCAGCCGTCATGTTAGTGGGTCGGTATAGCATCTTGAGAGAGAGAGAGACAAGAGTTCGGGGCTTCTCTTTGTTGACCTGCATTTGACGTAGTTCCACTTCAGACCCTGTTCTCTACTGGCCTGAGTTGCAGCTTGAGTTTTGCATTCAGTCCGCACTCTTCAGGTTCTTCTTAGGGAATAGTTTGGGAATACAGAAGAGATTAAGGGGTGAAATTTCATGGTCTAATGCCCCATTCTCGGGTCAGCGTAAATGGTCCCTATGGAATTTCCTCGAATGATAACACGAGCTACATAACATCTACTCGGCCCGCAGTTACATTTGAAACAATTGCCAGTGAGCCGGAATTATTTTCACGAATTTGCCTTGATGGGAATTTTAAAGATTTTCATTCGAGCAGCCTTTAGTGGCGATTTTATGACATTTTTAGATTATGATTTTAATACGAGTTTTCCTTATTATTCTTTATTTGGCGTATTCTTTAAATTCACCTACTCTAATTTTCTTAAAATTACTAACAAATACCTATATTATTACTCAAAGTATCTCGAAGAGGTAGATCATGATAGGTTTTTGACAATAAGATTCACAGTCAAGATAGTATGGACGTTGATGAGTTTGGAAATGGAACAAAGACAGCACAAGAGAATAATATGTTGGCATATGTTCAACAAAGGGAGCCCACAGTTGGATTGATAAAATCTATGGTGCGGAGACAACGACTGGATCCGTATGAGAAACTGGCCCTGTATAATTAATTTTTAGGCTTTCTTTATTTGGCTATTGTGTGGAATTTTTATTGTAATTTAGAGTAAAGACTGACGTTCGACAGTCAAATTATAATGTATACAAATGAAATGCTTGTCGAAAATAGTAGTAGAATAATTAATTCTGAGAATTAGTAGATAGTATGTTGCAGACAAAGTGCCCACGAGATTGTGATAGAAATTCCGTCCAAATTAAAGAAACGTGTTATTTATAGCACGAGGATTGAAATTTCTGGATTTAAAGGCAGTCAAAACGATAATACAATTAAAGCCTCGAGTTTTAATTGTCAAGACAAATAATCATATTTTGTTTTACCATCTCTATGGATACACTCGGCAGTCCCACTATTTAGAAGTTGTAATTAATCTCTACAAACGACAGTAATGAGGTTTTCTTCGTACTTTTTAATGCTAATTTTCATTCGTCTCATAAGTAAATTTTTACCTTAATAACAGAGAATAAAGATACGATGCTCATTATTTATTCCTCATAACTTGTACGCGCCCTTTTGCTAAAACCAAAGGCAATAATCGTTTCTCACGTAGGCCACAACCTTGGCCTATAATCTACTTTTATCCACCTTAATAACTATCTTCGCTGCGGAGGTAATTAAATCAATCTCCCTGTAAAATTCCAAGCTCCCATGTTCCCCACCATTTTCGGCGGGGACCAAGAGTACTATCTTATTCAGGTCAAAACCATTTTTCCTTCGCATCTGGGTGCATACACAATAAAGACCTTCCGCAACCTCTTTTCCTATCCACGAATAAACTCGGGGGAAATATTATCATCTCCTGTGGCTTTTCTAGACTGCAATTCACCTTACTTTTTTCCATATCTCTTACCACTGGATTGGACTACATTTTTCAACTTCCATATTTTAGGACCATAATCTTTAAGATATACTTCCGCCTTATTCTTGATGACTTGGAGATTTTTTTGGGCAGACGAAAATTCCTTATACTGTGATTATCTTGAATGCAGCTAACTCTCCTGCATTTCCTAAAAACTGATCCATAGAAACGAATCATTTCAATGTCTCCGACTTCATAAATTATAGTTTAAGATGCTCGTTTTCAACGCGAGTTTTGCGCAAAATTTTCTAATTCCGTTATATCATGTATGAGATTAAACAAAGATTTTGCAATTTTGGATAAGAATTTACAGTGGCAGACGAATACCCCCGAAAGCATTTTAAAATATGTAATAGAAATGATTGGTCGTCATCAAAGTTTGATTCCCTATTTTTATGATAGAACATTATAATTGGTAGTTACTAACTGAAACGCCCGGCTTTGCTCGGGAAAGAGTTTTCTTTTAAGTAGCGAACGATTTTTATTATTTATTATTTTTATTGATATATCACATTTGATATCATATTACAATAAAACTAATAAAATTAATTCTGAAATTTACTTACTTTTGCTGTTGGGTATCCCAAGTTTACCAAACGTTCCCCATTCCTTAATTACGCAAGCGATGTTTACATTAACATTTACTATTTTATGTATTGTAATGTAAAGTTTTATCATTAATAAAATTACGCATTAACGTCTTACTTAATATTCACATGGATAGATACACCGAAGCCTTTAAAGCAGAAATAAAATTATTTGGATTATGTCAATACTATTAGCCAAAACGTAATCAATAAATAAAATCTTGGTTACCGATGTAAGTAGATGTATCGATTTAGGTTGCGATAAATCTTTCGATGTTAATGATAAAAGATAACAATGTTCTAATATTCCTTAAAAATCATTTGACTAACTTTAAAAATATTCAAAGACAATATTTAATCCATTTGTACCCTTTATCTTGGCGTTGGCTATTTTTCTTCTGCGTCTTGCCTAGCCGTGGACTTTCCTTGCATGAATATTTACGTGGCTATCTCCCTTCGAATGAGACAACAATTAAGAAATTAACTTTATTGCCGCCTAAAAAATATTAATAAATTTTGCGCTTAAGGGAAAATTTCCAGCGATTTAACATGTAATACGACAAATAATGAACAAAACTAAAATATTCAGTCTTTTGTGCGTAAAATAAGTAATTTCCTGTGATCGTAAGTTAATATTTAGGTATATTTATATCCGCATCAGTGAAGGGCTGCATGACATTTTGGGGTTTCTCCACACTATTTTCCATGCATTCTGACGGAAATAATATTTTGTTGACCCCATGAGGTATAAGAGACCCCACGGGGTATAAGAGACCCCACGGTCTGAAAACCGGACCAAGTTCTTCTTTTGGTCCATAGGATGGCCCATGGAACTTTAGAGTTCGATAGCTTCAACGGTGTAAAAACGTATAATGAACATACATACACACACACACTCGAAAATATTTATTAGATAGTACGCTCTCAAACTTCACGGAGGTTACCTTCTTTGAAATCGCCGCGAATGATACAACTTCTCTACATGTCTATTTAAAGGCAAGCACTTAAACATGACGTCGGGGATCAAATCCGGAAATAATCTATTCTTTATGCTGCGAATGTCAAATTGGAGTATGTATTGTCCGCGAATTATCATAACCGCGAATGTTTTTTTTACTCTATATAGCTCGGGAGAATTGATCAGAACCGGATCCATTAATTAGTTAACTACGTTGTTGTATGTTATACTAACTAATTTCAAAGTGTCTTATTTTATTTTGATGCTGAAATACCTGAACAAATTTACAACAATCTTTATTTGAACGAATAATTAAGTAAGAACTATTAAAATATTCTTAAAAGATTAAAATCCAAATATGACAGTCAATATTCGTTTTAAATTAAAGAAATAATTTTAATTGTAATATATCCCTTGGCCAAATCATCAGTTTTTATATTTTTGTGTTTATTTATTGATATTTTAATTGAATTTTAAATAGATTCATTTAAACTGCCCATTTATAAAGGTTTGGTTCATATTTGCTCATTTTAAAAAGGAAAATACGTGTAATCAACTGCTTCAATTTAGCGAACCATAACATGAAAATACAATTTTGACGGGTTTTTGTTTAGAAAAATAAAATAATCCATTAATTAAGTATCGAACGAGTCGCTTTGGCGAAGCACAAATTTGTAAGTAATGTAAGTTTAATGTATACGAAAATTAAAAATGTGATTATATTCGCCAAAGATGCCGTCAGTTATGAATGTTTTTAAAGAATATTCGGGGGAAAAATACTCGCATATTTGTTTCAGTTCGTTAGCCGTGAAAAGCTAACAAAGAAAACTTTTAGGTGGATGCCACTCGAAACATTATAATGCTGATTAATTCGATCGATTGAAAACTTTTTCGCAGGACGAATATTTGTTTTTCGGAATTGCTTGCATCGGATATTGGAAAAATTGTTCGATAATGGAAGAGTGGTTAAATTTAAAACCGTGTGTGAGACTTCTGCGCAACGTTTGTATTTTTTGTTTTTGCAAGTCAATGATTTCAATTTTTTAAAAAATCCTCGATATTGCCTTAGTGTTGTGCACTGGGCCGTCTCTAATTTTAGTGAGACATTTTATTTTGTTCAATCTAGTAATAAAATAAAATTAAACGCTGATCGTTCATATCTACAATAATAATATTGAGATATATATGTTCCAACAATAAACTCGTATCCAATGGCGACCCATTTATTTTAAAATGCGTTAATTAGTACACATTTCACAATGATTTATCTGATAGCTGTGAAAGATGGTTATTGAATTATGATTTTAATTAGTGTGTAATTGATAGTCCAGCGTCATGTGAAGAGTTAGGTTGGTAGAGAGGAGGTTTTGGTTATATTGAATCGGTTGTCGATTTAAATTACGCTTTTTTGACATCATTGCAAAAAAGGTCCTCGAATCAATAAGTAAACTTGGATGATAAATGTCTATGTCACTGTATTTCATCGACATTATGGAGAGTAGAAAAATATAAGATGTTTCTAAACGATGGTGTCAACAAAGAATAAACTAATTGAAAACTTACTCAGGTCGTTCTTCTCAAAACCTAAGCACATATTTCGTCGTCTTCGATGCTCTAATGCGGCCCAGCTCACTCGCTGCAGCGTAATCGATCTGCTTCCGAGTTTAAGGCCATCTCTTCCTTCTCCCACTCATTCTCCTCCTGTACCCTCCCTCTCTCTTTCTCTCCCTCCCCTCTTTTTGCCCTCTCCATCTCCTCTCGCTCTGTCCTCCTCTCCAACTACATCCCTTCCGTTACCTCCTATTTATCATTCTTTCCTCTTCCTTCTTAATTTCTCCTACCCCTCGCCTCCTACGTATCTCTTTTTTATCTCCTGAATATATCTTTTTCTTTCTTATTCTTTCACTCTCAGTTCTTATTATATGCTCATTCTCCATTTAACACTTGACATTTTTCCTTCCAAATTTTCCTTTCCTTTCTCCTCTCTTTCCTCTTCCATTTTCTCATTTCTCTTCCTCTACGTTTTCTATTCAGTCTCACTTCCTCTTAATCTCTCTTTTAAGTTTTCATTCATAAGCTATATAACTCCTCCTCTTCCTTTATCAACAACCGTCTCACAGTTTTAATGCAACGAGAGATTTTCAGTCTCAATTTTATAAGAATAAACTTTTTCAGCTATATACTCCTATCTATTCATTCCTATACTTGATACCTTTTTTGTATTCTCATAATTCAAAACCTCCATATATTTCTCATTATAATTTAGCCGTAATTTCTACTTTTCCGTGGTCTTTCTTTCTACATTTTTCTATTTATATTATATTATATTCTTATTCTTCCTTTTATTAAACATTTATATCATCAAATTGGTTACCAAGAATCTACCCTTCTCCTTCATCTTGTTCCTCTTCCAATTTCTCTCCGTTTATATTCTCATTCTCTCCCATTCTCAATCTCCTTCATATCCCTCTTCCTTTCCCTCCGCTTATGCTTCCAGGCCTTATAAACCTTCTCTATAACCAAGTTCCGACGCATTCATCCTTATGACCCTCAGACAGGGCTACGCTTGCATCCCTGCTGCTCTCTCTCTCTCTCGCTGTGTGGCGCTATCACTTGCGGTTGCAAACTGCATCCCTTTTCGGTCTGGGCGCGGTGTAGTATGGCCGGTAGGGGGTTGGGCGATTGGTTGATGTTTAGAGAAACCAAAGGGATGGAGTGGAGTTTCATGGGCATCTCCCTCCCTTCCCTCCCTCGCCTCCCTCTCCCTCCCTCCCCCGTCTCCCTCCCTCCCCCCTTCTCCCTCCCTCCCCCCTTCTCCCTCCCTCCCCCCTTCTCCCTCCCTCCTCCCTCTCCCCCTCTCCATCCCTACCCCTCTCCATCCCTCCCCCGTCTCCCTCCCTCCCCCCTTCTCCCTCCCTCCCCCTTCTCCCTCTCTCCTCCCTCTCCCCCTCTCCATCCCTACCCCCTCTCCCTCCATTCCCCCCTCCCTTTCCCCTCCCCTCCCCTCCCCTCCCTTCCCCCCTTCTCTCTCTAGCACTCTCCTCCATTCGATTCCGGGAGAAACCCCCACGGGGCGAGTTCTTTTTCGAAAAGCCAAAGATAGAACTACTCCTCTGCTCCTCTCCCATTTTCCCTCAACCTACTCTCCCAACTCAAGCAGATAGCGGTGCGGTTTTATTGTTCGTGAGATGTATGTCATTGCCCGCTGAAAAGCTCCTTCCGGCTAGATGCAGTTTTAAGTAGTTGCATAAGTTACGTTCGCAATATACTTTCATGAGATGTAACTATGACCTTTCAGTAATCAAACACCCTCGGCATTAATGGGAATATGTCGTTGTTTACTGCGAATATACCCCTTTTTCAGTGATGCGTTGAGACTCATTTACCTATTGTTTTTAATTCAGTTTGCTCGCATTTACGATAAAAGGTTCAAATTTTTGTTTGCCTAACATTGCTTAACTAATTGTATCGAGAGTAAAGTTTTAAAGTGGTATTTTATATAATAAGTGAAAATTTTACTAGGATTTAAAAGTTATCAACTTCTCTTTTTGAATAATTAACACCGTTAGATTTTACGTTAAGCAAAGAGTATTTTTTGCGTCTTCATATAAAAATTTATGATAATGTTCAAAATAAATATATAAAAAATTGTACCAAAGAAGACTGTTATGCAATTCAATCTAGGTTCATGCGCGACGTCTGTTTAAAAAAGAAAGAAAAATACTGTTCCATCATTATTTCGACCAGCTGCGGAAGCGAGTGTGGCAGTGGAATCGATTCTTACAGGCCATCGCATGTCTCCACCCATCCCGCATTCCAATAAATCCAGGAATAAAAATTACTGCTGCTATGTACATTGCGGAGCTCGTAGCGTCTCATCAATCTGAGAATGTGACTAATGCGTAATTTCAAACTTGCACGTTCTTAAGTCTTCTTTTGACTCGCGATCTCGTACTCTGTTGCAGTTCCTTTCGCTCTTTTATGCTTCATCTTTTATTTTTACTTGTTTCGGTCCTTTATTCTTTTTATCCATTGCATGTATTACTTGCTCTATCTATTTATGTCCTCTTTAAGCGACTATTACATTTTGTTTTTTCTATTCATCCAAATATTCCCCTTCCACTCTTCCACATTTCTGTGATCTTCTATCTTTATCTTTATAATTTTCTCACGATGAACATTCCCATACTCATCCAACGAAATTCTTTTCTAATTTTTTATCCCACTTTCATGTCTTCTTTATCTTTTTTCTTTCATACCTTTATCTGTTTGTCCTATAATTTTGCATACAAAAGTCTTCAAATATCTTCTCTGAATTTTTCCCCATTATACTTCTCTCACCACCTCTCATTATCCTATATCCAACTCTTTCCATTCGCCAATCCGTCTATTTACTTTTTCTTAACTCTCTCTGGCTCCCCCAATCCTCCCCCTCTTTCTATTCCTAGCTTTAGCTCTCTCTCTCTCTCGACCTCATTTTCCTCTCCCCTCTGCCAATACCTTGCGTTTGTGAGAAAACCCAGCCTTTAGGAGGTAGCTCGTACTTTGGAACTTATCGTCCAATGGGGAATTCGAATTTTTTTAAAAGAAGTTGATGGCTTTCGTGTACTCGATCTGGATTTATATGCCCTAACACTATGAACCCTTTCTTTTGTGATAAAGAGGCTCTCTCACATCCACTTCCATCTCTTATGCCTAACCTCTCTCTCTCTCCCCCCATTTCTTCCCTCCCTCCATCCACTCCTCTTTTTCTCTCTTTTCCAACTTACACCGCCAAATTTATTTACTGCCTCGCTACTCCCGCTGGTAGCATTGCACGGTACCTGTAAAATGATGAGGGTAGGGAAGTTTAGTTTTCATGAATGCATTTTCACACTTCGTTGCTGCCCTACCTTTTTCAGCTCTAAGTTTTTTCACTACACCGGATTTCAAAGTAATGCTTTACAATAGGTCACGATGGTAATTTGTTCCTCACTGATTGCCTCATCATGCTCAAGTTATTTATACCTAAGGTGTGTCGATAATATACGTGCGTAAGAGACCCTCAGAGAAACTGGAAATTGAGCTGTGACATAATATTTACTTTCATTGAAAGCTGATGACATATTATAACATATAATCATTTCCCATTATTTAAAAACTTGTGTATCGCATTTTTAATAACATCCTGATGTGATATCCTTGTCTGAAGGAATGTTAGAAAATTTCAACTGAAAAATAAAGAACTGAGTCGATTATTTAAACCAAAGAATGGATCCCTTTAAACTTTCGCGATAAATATAATTTATATTTCATTTAGTGTTTTTCGTGTCTTTTATGATGAAGTTTTTCTTGCGAAATTTTTTATCATGCGATTATGAGTTAGCATTTCATCACAGGTTAGTTTTAGATTTTTGATATAATGATCTATTTTTTAATTAATAAAAGCACTTCTATTTAAACACCGCCGAACATTACAAGAATTCAATATTCCGTAATTGATGGAACGGAAATTCGTACTATTACTATCAGATAAATCTTCCATATTTTTCTTATGAAAAATATACATAAATCGCTGTAATTATTGACGGTTGTTGCATGTAATCATCGATTCAATTAATTTGAACATATAATTTATATTGAATCATTGAGTATCTGATAGGGTCAGCGATATATAAATCCTTCGAATAATCTAGGGTTATTCAATGACGAATATATTGTAGACATTAAAAATAAAATCTCCTGATCTTAACGTCGCCAAAACGTGTACGTCACAGATAAGCCTCCCGTCGGGGACTTGCTCAAACACAGCGCCCTCATGAAACGTTACCAGAAAATCCGACAGTTTCAGCACAACGGTATCAAACCCATAAAACTTAACAACCTCCTTTTTTTGCGTTGAAGCTAAAAGCATGATTTCCGTTTAGGAAACATTCAGATTTCTGCCTCGATAAAAGGCCTTGAGAGCTAAAATGAATAGGGAGGGAGGAAAAACCACCTCAGGAGGACCTTTTCGCCTCATATCTGCATTGTCACGTTCTGCAGTTTGAAATTCCGAAATTCTTGTAACACTTTGCGATAGGAGAACCCAATAACGGTAAGGCATGTGCTGAAAAAAAGCTGTCTGTATTTTTGACTTCATTCTCTAATATCGTTTATTCGTTTCGTTAATTCATTTCGATCCATTTTGGGACTTGTAGACTATATCTAAATGTAAATTGAGTCAATTTATAATTTACGCTCTGAAAATGTATCTTCGTGAAAAAAAATATTGGAAATCCTACAATAATATTCTGTTTTATATTTTTAGTATTACGAAACAGTAGAATTTTATTGGGAGTTGAAATAAATATGTTACTTGATTTTATTAAGTTAATCGATAACAAAAGATACAGATAATTCATTGTTACCTTGTATCCAATGATTCAGACTAAAAATATCAAATTAAGATTTTAAGATTTAAATTTTTATAAGAACGCGATATTAAAACATCTTACTTTCGATCTTCATGAATTAATTTCACAGATTTTCGGAACTAACTGTAAATTATATTTTTAGCAAATAATTTTGCAATAGTTCTTACGGAATCTCTGACCGAATCCGATTCGTTTTTGTTTATATTTCAGCCTTGGCTTTGTTCTCCTCGTCGTTTACGGAGCGCAGTTGCTGTGGAGCGCATTCCTCCGCCAGCGCTCCCTCATCTTGTGCGCTGGACTGGTCATCCTCTTGCTGGCCTTCTGCGGGAGATCAGTGGTGAGGAACGCTGACTGGGCGACCAGAGAGTCACTGGTCAGGTGAGCATCTATTCGAGTATGTCGGTGGTGTCTTAACGATTGGCGAATCAGTTTCTGCGAGGTGAAGTGTTTCAAGTTGACACAGCGCTTTTACGCTTGTGAAAAATCCAATGATGAAAATGGGCGCAGCATTCCAATATTAATTTAATGTTTCCTTACCGTGAGTACTGATATTTGAAATAAATATAGGTCGGTGTTTGAAACTTATTTGTTAATGAAATATCAGATGCATTGTTCGTTAAGAAATATTTTTGTAAATTTTGCCGATTCTTAAGTTTTTCCAATTAAATATTTCTATTTAAACTCAACTGATATAACGGCAAGTAAAACGTGATGCTCGTTTTATAAAATATATATAATTCGGAAATTTAATATTCCACTTAAATTGTTTCTGCTTTTAATAGGATGTCTGAAAACAAATTATGTTTGAAAATTCGTAATATATCTCAAATTTAATTATTTCTTCAAAGATATTTCTATATGATAGAATTCGGTAACGTATTCATGACACACTTTTGGTTGATGTCGAATTTATATTGACAAAATCAGCCGTCACCACAAATCCTACTCAGATAAATTTAACTCGCCAGCTAATTTAATAATGTATAAATATTGGATTCAGCGATACAAATGTTTGTTTTTTTTCTTTATGTACATAATAAATTTTTATTTTTAAATGGTTGAAAAGTATATAAATTAACTTCTCATGAAAAACTACAAAGTTTCAATATATACATTATACTGAAAAATAAATTAAAATTTATAACTCTTTATGCGAGCACCAACAGATCATTCCACGGGGGATATATTTTTTCTTATTTCAGCTACGATTATCGAAAAACTTCCTTAAAAGCAGTCCAACTTACACTTCCACAGTCACACACCGTCGATGCATTCTTCTCGTCCCCTTCGCCACATCCAATCAACGCGAACAATGCACCCGCGGGGGTATGATCGAACACCCACCGCAATCATAAGTCAGCCCTTCGACATTTTTCTCTCGCCCCGAAGGACACACGTTCTTCTCAAGCGACATATTTTCCTTTGTCGAAGGCTATTCTTTGTACTTTCCTCTCTCGCTCTTCCGTTTGATCTTTCACTCCTTACCACAACTCCGATAACTATCAATTCCCTCTTTTGTGACCTAAATCCATCTATTTTTACTTTTCATCTTCCTCCACTTCCATTTCCGTCGCTTTTAACGTTTCGCCATTATTTCCCCCTTCATTCCTCTTACGTCCCTTATTTCTCTTTTCCACCTCTTCATGTTCTCCGTCTTTTTCTTCCACACTCATCATTTCACATTCTTTCATTTATTGCTACATTATTTCTCTCTTATCTATAATAGACCTCTTATCATCCCTCTATCTCCTCCCTTAATCCAAAGAGGATTTTTTCAGTCTCTTACTTACTTGGTGACAGATTCCTCTCTCTCTCTCTCTCTCTCTCTCTCTATATATATATATATATATATATATATATATATATATATGGATGTCAACAAGGTGTTGGGATGAGGAAACCCAGTGAGCACTCACCAATCAGACGACTTCAGGTTGGCGAGGCCCCGGGGATGTCGAAGCGACACACGTAAAATAACACAAAAACACAGAAACATCACAAACGTAAAGCTTTCTGTAGCTGAAGAAGGAGTAGTTCCGAAAGCTTTACGTTTGTGATGTTTCTGTGTTTTTGTGTTATTTTACGTGTGTCGCTTCGACATCCCCGGGGCCTCGCCAACCTGAAGTCGTCTGATTGGTGAGTGCTCACTGGGTTTCCTCATCCCAACACCTTGTTGACATCCATATATTCATTTTACCTTTCCTTTTCCGTAAGTTGTTATATATATATATATATATATATATATATATATATATATATATAAGAGAGAGGGAGAGAGAGAGATTAGACAGATGACGTGACGGTTAAATTGACAGAAATATGATACATATTAAAATATGGAAAGGGATACGTGATCAAAAATTAGACATAATGTGTCTCATTTTTGATCACGTATCCCTTTCTATATTTTAAAATGCATCCTATTTCTGTCGATTCATCCGTCACGCCATCCATGTCATCTCTCTCCCCCTCTCTTTTCTCTCCCCCTATCTCTTCTCTCCCCCTCTCTCTTCTCTCTCCCTCTCTCTTCTCTCCCTCTCAACCTCTCTCTTCCTCTCTACCTCTCCTCTTTTCACTCTACCACCCTATCTCTCTCCCCTCCTCCAACTCCCTTAAATTTTAACTCCGCAACCTTCGACACATTTCCCTCCCTCATTCTCAATCTATAAAGTAGGTCAGAGGAACGGTTGACGCCGCTCGCGGAGCTAATTAGCGAACACCCTGAGGGTATGGCGCGTGAGATGGCGGAAGGATATTTTTTTAGTTAGATAAAGGGTAGAGAGGCTGGCGAGAGGTGGTGGAAGTAAAGGAGGGGGAGGATTAGATGGGATGTAGGAAGTGGCGGAAAGCGAGAAGAGGAGATAGAGAGAGAGAGGAGGTAGACGGTTGTGTGATCGAGCAAAGTATCCCCGAGGGAGAGCGGTTCCAGGAGGGACTCGCATAGGAGAGGACGCAACATGGCTGCGAATACAGGACCAGTTTAACTCGTCTCTCAGACTTACTGGATGCCTCCCAGCCCCCCGACAATGAGCAAAAAGTGTCACGACGCTGCTCCGTGATGTCATCAACTTTCAACTCGCACGGCTCCCAAACCCAACTCCCACCCCTTCTCTCCGCCACAGCTAAAAAACATGGTGACCCAGGACGTAAATAAAAAGCGCTCGTGAAAAATAGGAACCCATCCAGCATAATTATTTTTGGAAAAAATTGTTTTTAAGGGAGGATTTAAAAAAAAATGCATAAGACAGCCTAACTGGTGTGTCCTACTGAGAAAGGGGTAGTAGTCGAGTGAAATTAATCACAGATTCTCCTTTTTCTCCCTCTCTCTCTCTCTACAAAAAGAGAAACGGGAGCGAAGGTTTTAAAAGTCTTCCGACAGGGAATTATTTAAAGTTAAGCTCTTTACTCGAGCTAGTTTGGATGTGTCCTCTTTTTGTGATTCATTTTAATTAAAGCTGAGAAAGTAATGGATGAAGTCCGAGAGGCTCTCCTGACATAAACGTGTATCTTATCTAACCATAGAACGGTTGAAGGAGACGACTGGAGTCATCAAGGGAAAGAGTTTCGTCAGTCGAGGCACGGGATACGACTTTGTCACTCATACCTTTTCCAGTAGGGAGAATAAACACAAAAATGGACTCTTGGGAAAGAAGACGAATTTTATGAAATTAATAGCTACTATAATCAGATATCTTTTTTAAATATTAGTCAAAAAAGGATATATAGTGTGAAATAAATATCACATGCCATTATTTAGTTATACAGTAAATTTATTTAATAATTAATATATTGCGTAGCAACGAAGTATTTAGTAAGCAACAAGAAAATAATTCGTCACAGATTATCATCATCACTACTCTGATTATATATTATACATCCAAAACCTTTATTCAATATTCCTCTCTCTCCTTATCAAATATCTATCCAAGCACACTAATGAATCTATTTTTGTAATGTAAAAAGAAAAAGTAGTAGATCTCTAATCAATATAGAGTTAATCTCAATACTCTGGGATCATTTAATATTTAGAGAAGTTTGTGCTTATTAAGGATAAAGGCAAGTATGAAAAAATGTGAAATTCCCTCATTTTACAATTGAAAGGTAGATCAGTGATCCATAGAAATTATGTAAGGTTATTTTTTTATTACGCAAAAATTGATATTATTCAAATCATTCGTGAAAAAAGAAAAATTATTGCAGAGGCTAGTTTATAAGTCTAACTGATACTCAGGTATTTGTATAGTTGATGTTTGGTAAACGAAAAATCGCAAACCAAACCTCATGAATTTTGGCTTGTGCAATGTTTAGTTATTATTTGTTTGTCAAAAGTTCGATTGAATACACATTAATCCATGGCTTCGAGTACACGATTTACATAAGTAGATGAACAATCGCTTCCTAACAGTAATTGTGTGTTGCACGCGCAGTGATAATATTTTCTTTCAGCTCGAAATTTATAAACATTTCATGATAGGTACGGTTGGCATATTCGCGTAGCTAAGGAAAACAAAACGGCCCTCATTTCCACACGAGACGCTAATGCACTCGTTCCGCATTATGCTCGCTCTTTCTTACGTCGGCAAGAGTCGCGCCAGTCGCAAGCTCCCCAGTCGATTGATGGGTTTCCGCGAAATGTAAAAGGATAGAAAAGCTTTAAAAAAGCGTGGAAGCGTCTTTTCGCGTGACATGCAAATCATCATATAGGAAGGAACTTGCTCGCCTCTGTCAGCCTTGGTAAATATGCATTAATACCGAGGGCGATGTTTGTGTGTGTGAGCTTTAGTGCGTCAAAGTCACTGGGAATATTAATCGCATCGCATTTATTAACGGACAAAGCCTTTCGAGGGTGCCGCCTCGGCGCCAATCTCAAACGTTTTCGCTCGTCGAAACTTTTCTCGAGGTGGATCGGTGCAAGGTCTTTGGCAAAATGGAGGCGGAATGCATTTGCATAGGGTGCATAAATTATGGTGTGGCTTTGTATACGTTCGGCGTTAGTCTTTAGCCTTTTCACGAAGCGTGATCGGCATAAACCGATAAATCTTTCTTTGATGCTTCTTTAAAGACATGCATATATACAACCAAATAGCATTTTTAATACCGTTATTACTTCATAGTTCACGTGGCATTTTTTTAAAAGATGATGATAAAGAAGATTAAAGGAATTATTTTTCCTTGTGCTAGATTCATCATTCATATTTAACTCAAAATATTATAAATATTTCTTTCTATGAAACTAGTCTTATGACTAATGCTGATTGAAGCAATGAATAATCACGATTGTACGGAAGACTGTCGGTGCCGCATACATCTGTGTGACTCTAATGGCATAATTAATTAAAGATTATTCTAACTTTTTCAGGACATCTTGTGGCATCAGCTGTAAACGCCTCTTGCTGGTTGACCATAATTTTGCACAACTCATTGAATTTTCTTAAGAAATTCAACTCATGCCACCCGTAAAACTATGACCGGTGCTGTTGATCTGGCCCGATATATAAATAACCTATTCACGGGTATGTCACACCCGACCTTGGAAACAGTGAGACATCAAAACATATATCGGAATTAAATATACCTTCAGTCTAAGTTGTCAACGGTAGCACCAAAGCATCAAATTGTTTATATTAACTAATGTTTTCTTAACCAATAGAAATAAATATTTCAGAATTCTTCTGGAATTTGGCTTTTCTACAATTAACAGAGTATTAAACTTTAAGGCATTTTTGCATGCAATTTCAAACTATTTCATATTCAAAACAAAACCATTCTTGAGGAATAAATTATAGAAATGGTCGCCCTTAGATCCTGCCTTTTACTTGTGGTGGGTAAAATGAGATCAGTATTTCGTTAGATTTAGCAGAGGACACTAAGTGGAGAAACGCGGAAGCCATTAACATGGCATGCCGAAGTGCTCTCTGACGTTGGAACTCCTCTTCCTTACGCCTAACCTCATTCCACTTCTTTCTCTTTCCTTTCTATTTCGCTTCCTCCGCCCCTGCATCTTCCTCTCACTCAGATGATTTAGCCTTTCTACGCGTCATCGACTACATCGCAAAACGAATAAATTCTCAAAGTCATCTCCTCGAGTCGAATCGTTTTTTCCTTTTTTTGGAAGGAACAAGGATTAAAACTTAATCTCTAAATCGCTTTGACGCCCCACGATGAACACTTGTTCTGAAATTACTAGAAAACAATAATCACAAATGGCGTGGCACTATTCAACGGAGAGTTCCACTAGAAAAAGATATTTTCGTTTCTCCTCCCTCTCCTTGTGTTAGGACTAACGTCCTATGTGTGGGATGGGATTGTTCTCACTCTTTCTCGTACTAAAAAGTAGTGGTCTTTTACTCGCATTTGAACTATAAAATCGATTTCCAATGCAAATAAAGTGGTATAGATCTCCCTATCCCCTTTCCCGAAAGAAGTCACATGTTAACTGCCGATGACATCAAGATGATGGTGGGCGATGAGAGGTCCCGCAGACGGCGAGAAAGGAAACTAAAATCGGAGAAAGGGGAAGAGAAAGTAGTTTGTTTGGTTTGGGGCATTAGATGAAAGACACGCGGCCTTGGAATGCGACATTGAATCCCTTTCTTTGAAAGTGTTAAAAATCGAACCTTCGACGAACTTCTCAAACTCTCTTTCGTGATAGAGAGCAAAGATATTTTTCTTCAGTCAAAATTTCGCAGGGAATAAATACTTTCGTGTCGACGAGGTGCGTATGAGTGCGGGGGGAGGGAGAGAGAGGCGGAGAGAGTGGCCATGCAAGGGGGAGGATTTGAGGGTTTTGTCTTCCCTCCATGAATAATAACTCTGAAAACGAGAGAAAACTGCAGGATTTTCCAGTTCGTATGATGACGTTTTTTCTTTTATAAATTCTGACTTTTTCTGCCGTTTGTCATTTAATTAAAGTTACTCGGAAATGGAGCCGTGCATTTTGGAAAGGTCGTCACACCTTGGTGTTAAGTCAAAAAGTTATTGGTGTCACGTAGGAGTGGCTACAATTTAAAAAATCTGATTGGCCACCACATTACTTTCTCCATATCTGTAATATTTCTAAAAATGCCAAATAAATTACATAATAATAAATATTTTAAGAAACCGAGAAAATTTTAGACTACAAAGAATAGAAACGAACTCAAGCCATAGCTTTATGATATTGGATATAGCCACAAAGCAATTAAGAAAAGAAAAAGCTCCTTTTTCTTTCTTAATTGTTGGAGCTTTGTGGCTATATCCAATATCAGAAGGCTATGGGTTGAGTTTATTTCTGTTCTTTGTAAAGTATAAAATTTTCTCGCAGTTTCTTAAAATATTTATTATTATGTAACCTATTTGGAATTTATAGAAATATTAAAGTTATGGAAAAAGTAATGTGGTGGCCACATCAGATTTTTTAAATTTATAGTAATTATAATGGTGAAATTTTTATTTTAGATTAAAATTACGGAATGGTTACATGCTACAAAGGAAGTGTCAGTTGTTTTTCTATGGTTTTTATACCTTTCTTCCGTATCACTGCGTTGTATTTCATAACAAAATATAGAAACCTGTTACCATGGGACTTTAAGGTTACAGGTTTTAGAAATTTACAGTTTATGGGCATTTTAGAGAAATTTCTTATATAGTTTTGTTCATCTTTCTTGGTTATCAGACATGCATTCCTATTCAGCATTTTACATACTTATTCACTTTCAGCAATTACCTTGAATCTTTGAAATATTATGAATTAAGTTATGTTTCGCATAATAATGCCGCATTTTTGGAACAATTCACGCACTTTTTACTCAAAGTATCGTGACTAAAATTGCATAAGTGAAATATGACTGGTAATATTCCTACGGACCAGTAGCGAACATTTTAGATACGACAACCGCGCCTATTCGTATTACAAGTAAACAATTGTGCTTTGTTCTTTGTTAAAAAAAATCGTGTTTTTTGTGTTTATGAGTTTATGTTCATTGGAGTGGAGTTTTATCTCCGGAATCAGTCCAGATACTGGTCACTGCTAGTCGTAACATGACATTACATATATCATGTATTATCAATGGGGGTCTAATATATTGTTGTCATTTTTTATGCAACATTCATCGAGTGAAGAATTGCATAATCATACAATCATGGAATTAGGAGAAGAACTACGGTATGCAATAATGCTTTATATACGATACGTAAAAACAGTACGAAAACGTTTGATATGATCAAAAGTACATTCAACAGTTTTTTTTTAACTTTCGGTTTAATTGTGTGAATTATTTTAGAGTGATTTAAGTTGATTGATGGTGAACCCAGCAGTGGTCAACTATCCACGTCACTATCTGATCAGAAGTCAATAAGTTGATGAATTAATAAAATGCGTCTGTCGTATCCACTTGAGAAAAATATCCGCTATTTTGGTGTTACTCACGGTGATTTAGGCTACAGGATGACGACAGTGAAGTGGATATCGAAAATAATGAACGGTGTTCAAAAAGAAAATTAAGCAGCATTTTGCATTGCATTGCAGCTAAGCTATTTTTATTTATATAATAGTATCTTTATCTACTGTCCAAATATTTGAAAAATTCCTTTGCCGCCCATCATGGTGCAAATTCTGCTCTGCCAGGAGTCCCTCGGATATGCATGTGAGTCCCTGCAGCCAATACATCTCCTTTAATCTGCACCAGCAAACTAGTAACAAATCTTTCCAGAATCAGTCAAACCTTACAAGTTTATTTCAATTTTATATATCTGCACATCCCTCACACTTGTCTCGTGCTGTGCGACTGTGGTTCTAAAACAACGGAGAAATGAATATCCATTGATTTAAAATCAAGCAATAATATTTCTGCTGGCATTTTCATTTAATTTTTTATGAATTTTCAACAGGGAACAATAGAGCACGTCTTTTGACCGAAAAATCCAAGAACAAATAATTAAATATTTACTTGCTTTAGGTATTTTCAATAGCCACAAAAAGGTTAAAAAACCACATGAGCATTTCGGCTACAAAGTAGCCGTCTTCAATGGTAATTCATCAAAATAGATTCTAAAAGAACGAATCTATTTTCGGTGAATTACTACTGAAGACGGCTGCTTTGTAGCCGAAATGCGAATATGGATTTTTATCCTTGTTGAGGCTATTGGAGATACCTAAGGCAAGTACATTTTCAATTGCTTGTTCTTGAATTTTTGTGAACTTTGTTTATCCTTCTTGTCGCTCATCAAATATCAGAAGAGATCATGTTTAAAAAGTGTTGATTAAATATCTATGTTCATTGATATTGAAAACCAAGTATAAAAATTGAAGTGAAATATTTTGTTACTAAAATATTAATTTATTAATGTTTGAGGTTAAATAAAGGTTATTTTTACAAAATTAGTACTGATTATTTTAAAAAAAACTGTGTGCTATGAAAAGTTTGGGACTTATGTGTGCTGCGAACTGAAAAAGTTTGAGAAGCCCTGCTTTACGCCAAAGCTATTGCATTGCTTGTCGTACAGCAGAATCCACCAAACTTGTAACATATACCCCTGATTTTATGCAGCCTAACTAACACTTTCCCCTGAGAAGTATACTACCAAACTTATATGAAAGATGTCCCTTGCTTTATGGCTACCCAACTCGCACGAGCTTTCTCCCCAAAAGTACCTCTACCATCCAACCTACACAGAAAATAGTCCCTTGATTTTAGTGGTATGCTTCTAAAGCATATGCTATCAAACTTATACCAAATACCACCAGATATAATACCACTACACTTTCACTATCTCTCTAACTTACACTGTTCCCTTTAACTAGCGCCACTACCAATGAATACATACCACTGAGCTTACACTTGACTTTACAAATTATATGTACCACCAAATTGCACCAACTGTTCAATGATTTTATTCCACCCTAGTAACACTCGTTTCCCTTTTGAATAGTATGTACCGCCAAACATACACCGGCAGTCCGTAAAACTTATACCACCCACTATACAGACATTCACCCGTAACATAGGCATCCCGAGTAAAACTTGTAAGACTTCTTCGTGATCCAATACGTATTTTAGGACAAATGTTATATGTGACGAAGCGTGATTCACCACTAACACCCGTAACTGAAGCTCAATGTTATCGGTGAAAACGCCCCTGAAGTCCCCTAGGAAGGCGAAATTTTGTCACTGCCAAAAAAGTCATACATTTTGTTTTCGTTGAAAGAAGTAAAAAAGTAAAGTAAATGGCGAGTACTATTCCAATTTGCTAATAGATTCACTATTAGTCTACCTCAAGAGAAAACGTCCCCATTTTGTTTAACACAGTTACATGTTGCACCAAGATAATGCGCCTGTGCTGCTTTCAGGTTTGACAACAAAATGTCGAAGAATTGGTGTTTGACATCATACTTCATCTATTACATTAACCAAAACTAGTAATTGGCGATATTTTTTCTTACTGGAAGATAAAAAATAATTCTTAGGTCACAATTATGAGTCAAGTAAAGTGTTAAAAATTCTGTTAAGTGTATTGTTCACCCTCTGTTACCTTGGTGAAATAAAGTTACACCATAAATGTAGTGTAGTGTGAAAAACCCAAAGCAAAATTTTAGATTTTCAATGGAGTACAAGACAATTACAGATTCCAATTAATAATATATTTAAGCATTGTTGGTATTATCACATGTGATTTATTAATCCTTTTTTATTCAAATATAAAAAAGACTGCCTAAAGGAGCAACGGTTACGGAACGCTTCAATTACAATATAAACACATTATTTCACTTCAAGATTTACATTATCATGACGGAAATCTAGAAATCAACTTATCTTTAAAAGTCAAAAATAGTAACACCAGTGCTGTGTTAGGGTGAGTGGAACCCCAGAGAAAAAACGATGTCTGTACTATTCGACATCTGAATGGAAACTGATGGCTCATACGGTGATAAAATCTATAGGAGTTGATATGAAGATACGAGCGCTCCCTAACATATTAGCTGGGGTTTGAGAAACCCCCACCATCGTAACGGAGGGTAAATTAACTATCACATGCGTGAGTATGCCATGTTCTCTATTTCGTTGACATTGTCGTATCAGGAAAAAAATTTAAATCATAAAAGCTTGAGTTTGTCTCATCGGTTAACTCTGAATGGAAGTTCAATTTCTCAACTTTTACAAAAATTCTTCATAATAGAAATATAATGATACATTTTCATCGCAAAATTAATATAGGGGACAAGGACCGAATGGCTATAAAATTCTTGAGTTTGCCTGTTCAAATAAATACAAACCAATAACAATCTAAATCGATCTTCTTATGGTATTAAAGATGGATTTTATTCTCAAAGAATTTGCACACAATATGGAATGACACAATAAATTCAATCTAACCTGTTTATTAAGTTTTATCTCTAATCTAAAGCCCTTTTCTCTCTTTCTCCCTACCTTTCAAACTGTTCCCTAAACCCTCTTCTCCTTAATCTTCCATCCAATTCCATTCATTTCCTCCATCTCTCATTCTCTATTTCCTCCCTTATCCTACCCTTCAACTTGCCTCTCACCCCACAACTTCCTCATACACTTCCCTTTATACCCCAAACCAAACAGGGCCGGCCTCAAAGTGCTTCCTCACAACGCAAAGATGCACTACAACTTCGCTAACTTCCTTCGAGACACTGGAGACGTGGAGAGAGCCGTCGGACACTACAGAGAAGCATTGAGGTGAGTCTATACACTTCACTTCCATTTTCTCTTTCTCAGACAAAAATGTTTTTGACTGGCGGGCGGATCTATTCAACTTCAACTTAACTGTACCGAAAGCTAGCTGGCCTTGTTTTTGTTGTTGACGTCGGTTTTTAATTTTGTTCGTTTTCCCCTCTAGATATTTATTGAGAGGTTTGGCTGAAGAGATATTGACCTCTTCATCTCCATCGCATCCTCAGGTTGGGGGATCGGGTATGTTGAAGGGAGGGAATAGGAAGATATATATGTAGGGAGAGTAGAAAGGGAAGGATGAAATGAGGATTGGGAGTTGAAATAGTGCTCCGCGCGATGCCCGCTCACTTTCCGGCGGTCACCTCTCCTTCGTTTGTTTCCCAGCGTCGTTCCGCGCGATTCATCCAGTGCTTGTTCACGCGTGAGGGAGATGATAGAAATTTGAAGGAGCGGTGGAGAGATGATTGTGATGGCATTTCTGACCCTGATAGCTCCGTACGGAAGGGGTCTTTTTTAATTTAACGTTAGCGAAACGATCGTTTTGTGGTCCTTGGCAAACTCAACGTTGTGGTGAAATATGCGAACACATCCCCAGCGTCACTGGGAGGTAAAATAACGCTCGACTATTTAAGAGAGTAACGCACTAAGTGATGCAGAAAATGGATTATATAGCCGGGATATGTGCGTCATGAAACGTGGTCGGAGGATTGTTTTGGTCCGTTTTCCAACGAACTAAATCCATGCTTTTATCATTAATTTTTTTCCGGTGGCAATTATGCTAAACGTAAATGTTGAATAAATTGCCAGAGTCCTATATTTATGAATCGTAAGTGGAATTTTAATTAAGTAAATTCCAATTATCAAATGCTCTTTGTGGAAAATAGTTGATTAGGTGAGTGGGTTAATATATCTAATCTTTTAATCTTTGTTTTAAACTTTGAAAAGTATTTGTTGTACACAATATTCAGAAAATATGCTAATTTCATTGGATCCTGTAGGCCCACTTTATACTTTTTTGTGCTTAAATATTTAAATGATGACACAATCTCTAAATGGAGTCCACACAAAGTCAAGTATATTTCCTTACTCGGAGCCTTTGAGGCCATTGGAAAATTTTCCTCCTAAATTTCTTCCTGCTCTATCTAAATTAAAAGTTTAGTCACTGGCAAGAAAGATTAGTCTGAAACGTCGTTTGGAGTCGACCTATTGCTCTCATCTACAATCTCTTCCCTCTCCCTTACTTTTCATTCCCCTCTTAACCTCCACCTCCGACTCATCCGTTTCCTCTCCACCCAGTATTCTCTCATTTCCTCCCTATTTATTCATCCATCTTCATGCTCCGCGGTCAATATCCCCCTCTCGCTTTATTTCAGGAACTTTATCTCTGTCCAGCGCTAACTTCCACCTCATCCAATTCCTCTTTCAGCCTTCCCTTTTCTGTTTAATCTTCTTGCTTTTATTGTCGGTAGGCGTGCGTTTTCCCACGCCCCGTTTCTCTCTCTCTCTTTCAATCTTCTTGCTCACTCGTCAATATCTCTCTTTCTCTGTGCAAATTTTATTTCTCATCATTTTTTTTCTTCCAAATCTCTTATATTAGCTGGTATGATATTTATTTTGTCTATCTCTCCCCCTCCTTTTATTCTACTTTAATTTACCTCGCGAAAATTCGGAGTTTTTAATCTTTCTGTTTCCACTTTCTGTGCCTTATTTATAACTTTTATGTTATCGCTGAATTCAGTAGTTTATACTTCCCCTCCATTCGTCATTTAAGGAAGGGAATATTTAGTTGGTATGTTCTTTTCGATTGAGCGCTTGTCTCTTAAGAATGAACATTATTTTTGCTCTCAATGGGTTTCTCTCCTCACGCTGGGGAAAATATACTATGCGTAAAATCAATTCCAAACGATATCAAATGCATTGGAGATTTAATAAGGTCAATCGTACAATTTTCTTTATTAGTGAATATTTGCTACAAATTAAATAAAAATCATATCGTTAAAAATGAATTTAAAGTCATTTATGAATTGTTCAATGGATATTTAATCATAAAAGCAAAACATTAAGCCCGTTTTTTGGCATTTATTGCATAACAGCAGATAATGTTAACAGAAACTGGTGGAATTTCTTGCTGGCATTTTATTTTTAATTTTAGTAAATCAGCGACTGATCGATAGGCTCAAAGGGCACTGAAATAAAAAGGACGTACTTATTAAATAGCGACATTCCCATGACCATGACCTTCCTAAGTTGTACTATCTTTCTTGTTTGAGATCTAGTAAAATAGAGCGATGGACTGTCATAAAAGTGAAGCATTAAGCCCGTTTTAATTAAAGGAGCCCTGAGGAGAGCGACCTTCTCTACTGCTTACCAGTTATGTAAAAATGCGTTTACTAAATTTCAGCGTAGTACTTCATTGCTCCCGGTGCTATTTTAATACTTCGTCTCATCTCTTTCTCTCTCTCCCTCTCTTTAGCTTCCTATCTCTCTCACTATGAATCCCGTACTCCCAATTATATAGAAGTTTTTTACAATCTCGGCTCCTCCACTCCTACTCAGACCCGTCTTCTACTTTCTTCTTCCATTCCCGCAGTCATTCTTGCTTTCTTTCTTCTCCTCCTCCATCCCACCCCCGTCTTTCTGTCCGCTCCGTAAAGTAAGGCTTCCGGCAGAGAGTAGAGTAGGAGGACGTTGGCGTCCTTTCTGAGTTGATCCATTGGGCGCGCTTCTCTAGCCCAAGCTACAGCCTCTCTCGCAGAGAAAGGACGCAAGAAAGGATGAGGAGGAGTATAGAAAGTAGAAGGATAAAAATCCCTCTGTCTCTGCTATTCTCAGCTCTTATTACTACATCTCTCGCTCTACTTTATCTCCGATCCCTCGAGACCACTCAAAACAGAAGAATGGTTTTGCGGAAATAAAGAGAGATCATGAAATTCAAAGAACAAAAGAAGTAATAAAGGAGAGGGAAAAAAGTGAAGAGGAAGTAAAGAAAAGGGGATAGAAAATGGCAAAATGCCTAATAGAAGATGAGAGAGAGAGAAAGAAAGAGAGGATACGAGAAATATACGAGTGAAATAATGAATATGGGATAAAAATAACGAGAGAAGAGAGCGTGAAATTAGTGAATAAAGATAAGAGAAAAATAGTGAGGAAATTCTGGGCAAACAAAAAAAAAAAGAAAAACGCTCGATTAAAAAAAAGATAATTTTCATTCATTTTTTCGGTAAAATTAATGCTCACGTAACTCTCTGCAGGAGTTAGAGAGCGTATTCTTCCGCATCTCCTCCTCAAAAAAAGAGTTACGCTCGTTTTAACACGCGGATACGCGCCTTCTTTTGTTTTCTTAATTTTTTTAAATTTTGGTGCCGTTACTCGGCTCGGATCAGCCGCCTCCTCTTAAATCCCTCTTCGAGCGACTGGGAAAAGTCTCCTCGTGCGCCCGCACCTTAACCCGCGCGAAAATACTTAATTCGGTTTATTTTTTTGCAAGAAAATCCCCTTCCTCTCTCCCTTATTTTTTCTGAGTATTTTTTTAGTCTTGCATCCCTTTTTGTGAGTCATTTTGAAACGCAAAAAATTTATTTTCGTATTCTTTCGTTTATATTTTTTCCTCCCTTGCTTCCAAATGAATACGAATAGGGTTTATTTATAACTTATTCTTCGCTTGTAAATGTTTAAACGCCATTTTTCTCAACTAAAGAGAGTTTGTAAATGCTACTCCGATATTATGTTCATCGCGTGATTGATAACTCCTGGTTTTCATTTTCATTCAAGCATCTATATGTTTCGTAAGATTGTACTCATAGTAACATCAAATTCGCATTCTCCTATGGCAGTTGGCCAAATGTTTAAATATAAATTTTACATTCGTGTAGTGTTTCAACGCACTTGGTAATTCTTACTTGAAAGTTCCTGGGTGCGATACGACGATTTTCATGTATTCATTGTGTATTATATATCCCCACCAACTATATATATAACATAGCCATCATTTTCTAGCACGTGCATAACATTGTGGATACAAATTTCATTTCCTCTTGTAGAAATAATTTATATCTTTAATAAAATTAAATGAATGTTTACTTGTATTCATTTTGAATGTCACCAATCGTAACCGGGAAACAGGAAACCGTGATTCCATAAAATACATGAATTCATACAACTTTGGTGCTTCTGATCATAAAAGAAGCCGGAGAGCCCTATACCATCCGACTTATTAAACGCATTTATTTAGGTCAATATTCAAAATTCGATCACCTGCGTGATTGCCATTATATTAAAAATTTTATGATTTCGTTTTATATTACACTATCGGGTATACAATCTTTCCGGCAAAACAACACTTGAGCCGACGATAATAAAAGTAAATTCATTAAGTAATAAGTGTTAATTTCTGATTTAGAACTTAAATATTACCACTTTTGCAGTATTTTTCTGGCTTTAATGGGGACATTTTATAAAAATAATGTTTATTTTTATATCGTAGAAACCCTAATGGCACATTAAAAATATTTCAAATTTGTAAGTAACCGGAATTTGCTTGCACCAAATCATAATGCTTATTCAACCATTTTTAAATATTATAGTAGCCGAAAATAACTTCCAGTATTACTGTAATGGCACGAGAGGCGATTGATATTACTTTTAACGTGTCTGTCGGAATTTTTAGATTGTGATGAAACATTCTCCATTAAACTTTTTCCGCAATTATTCCTAAATGCCATTCGCATGATAAAGTTTAAAGTTTTACCAAAATGTAAAATTATAAACGTTTCAGTTCGAACGAACCCGAAGGAGGACGCTTTTAAATAAAATTTCACGTCGTAGCTAGCCTTGGAAAAATTCGTTTTAATGCTTACACCCGTTCGGATTTGTACTCTTCTTCTTCTCCATCTCCCGTTTAATCTCTTTCCTCTTCCTCCCTCCCCCTCTCTCACTCTCCCTCTCTCCATCCCTCTCTCACTCCCTCTCTCCCTCCCTCTCTCTCTCCCTCTCTCTCTCCCTATCTCTCTCTCTTCCTTTCTCCCTCTCCTCCCCTCCCTCTCCCTCCATCTCTCCAAGTCTTTTCCTCTCCGCCTCCCTCTTATAGCCGCAGCGCTGGAATTTCGTCCACTTACTCCCTTTTTTAAATCCCAATTCCCACCGCGTGTCCGCTACTCGAAAATTTGCCTCGCCTTCAGTGACATTGGGATTGCGAACGCATATAACGCCCTTCTCTCTTTCTCCGCTAACATCGCTTCCACTTTTCTTCCTAATTCTCTCGCCGCATGTTTTTTAAGCACTCCCCTCCTCCTTTCTCTCTCTCTCTTACTTCTTTCTTCGCTGTCCCCCTCAGCCCTTCTCAAATCCTTTTCCTCTTAAAGCCTCGTTTTTTTTGCCTCCTTCGCCCTTTCGGCCCACTCTCCAACTTAATGCCTTTGACATTCTTTCTCCTCCTTTTTTATGCGTGCCTCTAATTCTCCTTCCAGCTACAGCTGCCCACTCCTTCCTCGCTCACGTTCAATTTCGTCTTCCGCGAAGTTCATCCCCTATAAAACTTTCCTCTTTTACTCCCTCAAACGCATTTTGTCTCTCTTGTTCTCTCTTTATCTGTGTATTCTGCTCTTTTCAGTATTATCTTTTTCTTCTCCGAACCTCCTTTCCTCTACAAACTTTGTTTTTGCTCTCGCTTTCTTAATCTATCTCCGTGTTCACTATCTCTCTTTTTCTTCGTGTTATATCTCTCTTTATATTATACCCTCTCTCACTCTTTTACTTTCTTTTTTGTCATGTCTACGTTTCCACTTTCTTCATCTACTATAGCAATCACTGTGCTTTTTTGCGAAATTTTTACAACGAATATTTGATATTCCATTTACTTGAATAATTTAAAAAATCCGTTTTAATTGACGGAACTTACAATTATTTTAGTCATGAAATTTTTAAAATTAATTCGAATCGCCAAGTTCAACATTGTTCTCGTATATAGGCTACTAATCTCCATGCGTTTCTTAACTCCATAAAAATCATCAGCTGCAAGAATTATAAAATAACGTGACATGTTGTTTCCGCATTTGAATTCAACAATGTTATCGTATACGTTTAATCGTCATTATCATTTAATTTTAATTAATATTTAAGTCGAAAATAAGATGCTTGACCATCTATTACCAAATCAAAGCAGACACGACTTCTCATTTTAATGCAGTTCAACGCTCTATTCATGCAACACATTTTCTTAAACTCTAACCGCTCCACTTATTTTCAACGTATTTCACAACCTTTCCTTCCTCTTTCTAGCTGAACAGTTCTTCTAAATAGCATTTCTAATTTCCCCTCTCCAACCTCGTTTCCTCTATCTCTGTAATTAACCCCACACGCTCCCTTTCTCCATCAACGTTTTCTAAGCGACTCTTTCCCTTTTATACTTGCGGTGCTCCCTCTTTCCCCAGCTTAATGTATTCTGCACATTCCTGAGTCTCTTTCTTCAGTTTACCTGCGCTTAAACTCCTTCTTTCATTCTTCTCTCTTTTCCTTCTCTCTTTCTCTCCAGCAGTATCTCCCTTAAAATGAAGAACTTGGAAGGAGAGAGTCGCTTATATATTACTCCTGCTTCCCTTTCTCTCTTACACACACACAAAAGAATGTTGGCAAGAGACATGCATGCACATTTTTTATTGTGCCCATATTTTTACAATCCATCCCTCCCTTCTTTCTTTAACTACCCTATGAAAATTATCAACCAGTACCTACATCTAACTTAACAACCTCTCTCCCTCTCTCTCTCGTCCTCCCTTCTTCGCTCTCTTTCTCCCTCTCTCTCTTTCTTCCTCCCTCCTTCGCTCTCTCTCTCTTCATTCCTTCATACATGACGTGACTTGAAAGGTTTGGACAGAGAGAGAGAGAGAAAGAAAAAACAAAGCTGTCCCGTTTTTTTCATCTCCGTGCAACACGCCTTCTCTTTTATCTATCTTCTTTCTCTGTCTTACAATCTCTCTCTCTCTCTTCTTACGCTTCTCGATTCGGTTGTTATTCTACACGTGCTGAACCCGAGGCAGACGTAAAGTTTGAAAGTGAGTGCGGCGCGCCCCGGTCTCTTCAACAATGAGGTTCTCTCTGTCTCTCTCCACCTCTTTTCCACTCTCTCTCTCTCTTTCCCTTTTCTCCTTAGATTCTCAAGGACCGACAAGGCGGTTCGCTCTATTTCATCCCACGCTCGCTCGCTTTCTGTTTTGTTTTTGATTTGATCTTTCGTCTCCGGTTTACACGCATATACACGCGCGTTATCCGTCCATTATTCCCGTGTAGTACTAGTACTATTTATGAACTAGCGTAACTGCCCGTCATGTATGACGGGTACGCGTGAATTAAGTATTAAGCCGATAACCCGTCCTAGGACGGAATTGTTGCAGTAGTCCTGAAAAACAGCGAAGGTTGTATTTATAAAAAAAAATTTGTTTGCAAGCAAACTTAAATCTAATTTTTATTCATTAATTTTAGAAGACTTCTTGCAATACAACGCTCTTTGTAAACCACTCACCAGTGCCAAGCAGTCGACCTTGTGCAGAATTTTCCTAATATTTTGCTGTTGGTTCGATTTTTTGATCTTGACAATGCAACGGACATCTGTCCATGTGAGAAGACGGGATCTGTCAAATAGATACCAACATGATCGTAAGTTTGACCTTGAGCTTTGATGATTGTAACGGTAAATGCTGGAATGACGGGAAATTGTCGTCGCTTGAGAATGAATGGCAAATTGCTGTCGCTTGGAGCGATTTCGTTATTACAATACTACGCATATTAATTTTCTTCCCATTTATTGTATCAAGCAAATTTTACGCAAAATTTGCTGTTATAACAATGTAGGTACCTACCTTATCATAAATGCGCCAATATATACAAATTATGTCTATAAATCACTTATAATTTGTAAGTTTATCTGCATACCTTCTTTATTGTCGTTAAGTAAACAACCAATAATAAAAGAATATATCGTACACATTTTGTCGTAAATAGTTCTCGAACCTCCCGCTCTTTAAGAGTGGCGTCACATTCGAGCGTTCCGGAATGACAGAATGTCAGATCTGGGATTTTATATAAGAGAATGACTTGGGAGATTAAGCGGTCGAGCTATACGGAGGAGTTTGTTTTATTGCGCGATTCGGGAACGGTGAGATAAATATTGGAGTTGGGGGACGGATTCTTATTTCGTCAGCGGATTTCTCGCTTGTTATCCGGGAGGAAACAAAAGGGGAAATATGCGCACATAATGCGTGCATACATGCAAGGCAGAGGCGTTCTTTGCTGTTTATGTATATTCTCTCAACAAAGATAAATATTGCTGGCTTAGTATAATGTCTAAGAACTGAAAAATGTTATGCCAGGAATAATGCGAATGTAATAGCAAATTTTTGATTCACAGATTTATTTCCTAATCAGTTGTAATTATTAACACAATCTACAATTATTTAAAGCATACGTCACTCTAATACTAGTAATATAATCTTTATGTTCACGTTCATCTCTTTGTCGTAAATTATCCATTTCATTTCACTTGCAAAAGCTGTGTATACGTAAAGAAAATTGACGTATTTGCGTTCTTGTTTCCGTCGTAGATAATCCATTTCTTTTCATTTGCCACATGTTGCGTGCGCAGTAAAGAAAATTAAACTAATTAGGCATTTTAAGTAGTTATAGTTTATTTCATTTGCCACGAATATTGTTTTCGTTAGCGACAATTTAAAATACGGGAAATACGGGAACTCCAATGTAAATTACGGCATTAAAGATTGATTTTCTTAAAATGGGCTACTCCATCTATAAAAATGTACTGAGTAACACAGTTGCTGTCTGATTAGTTCTGCCATTTTTGACTTAAGCCTTTTTTTATTATAATGACATTTTACTATACATAAATAAAAGTTATTTTTTCATCAATAAAGAGGCACTCCAGATTAAGCTACATAAACAATTTGTATCATTTTCTTATTTTCTTTGGCCTTATGCCCAAAATACCAAATTTCATGAATATCCGTCATGTAGTTTCGTAGATGAAACATGCGAACCGACAGGCGGACGGATGGACACAACCTGACCATAAGGCGTTTTTTTTTAAAGAAAGCATAAAAATAGGAAGGCCTACCTATCAATTAATTCCTGCGCATTTGAGTGTGAATTTAGTATTTCGAACGCTATGCTCCGTTTTGAAGTAATCGCAAATTTTTAAGCGAAGATGACTTATGAACAAAATCGGAAGAAACAAACGGGATAACGACAAACTAGTATTAATTGCTGTCAATCAGTATAGTGATCTCCGGTTTTAACGCGGATGTCGGATGATCCGCGGCTACCCGCGTTATAAATCTTACCGCAGTATAATCGAGGACGTGTTATCTTCGACCCAGTGCTGTATGTCCATGCAACTGTTTAGTTTTGTTTTCAGTTTTTATAATCATGATCGCTTCAAACAGTGAAATAGAAAAATCAGTGCAGTGGAATTTTTTCAAGTTCGGCAGCGGGAGCAAGAACGACGATGTTATGTCCAAATCAGGAGTGTAAGCTACGGCGTTATGACGGAGAAGCACTCTATTTTAGTTTAGACTTTAGATTTTAAACAACCATTATATAAGATTATCATTTCCACAGAAATATGTTTTGTTGGATAAATCTATTTTTGTACACCATTCATTAAATGTATACACGAAATTAGAGAGTGAATGCATCTATTATTGAAAAGTTTTTCAAATGAACTTAGTTTCGATGGATTTAATTGAATTCCAATTTTTCGAAAGAGAAAGTGTTCCGTTTCTTCTAAATGTGTTTATGTGATAAGATAAATAAGTGCATAATCGTCAGAAAATGTTTACATTTATCTCGTATATGTATTCATGTCATCACTATTGTTTCAATGACCTAATTTCTAACTCAAAACACACGTTATGAGTTTCCTGCATGTATAATATTATAACCTAGCCATAACACGATTAATTTACAGCAATTTTTTAATATAATTTGTGTACCACACCTGCATTCTGTAACAAAAGAATCTACGATAGATCTGTGGTAGAATATCTGCCCGGCAAGTGGACGTTCCGGATTCGATTCCCAGTCATAGCAGATTTTTTTATGTTTCAAAGTTATTCCCATAATTTGTGTGATCCAAAAATATGCTCTCTGGCATGTTATGATTCCATTTTTAGTTTTCAAACTCTTTCTTTCTTTCGGCTGCTACCTTAAATTATAGCAGCTGAATGTGCAACAAAAAATCACCGATAAACCTCTTTCATAATTTGTTCTAGATAATGTTTTCTCTCCTGCAAAATAACAAAAAGCTATTTATCATATCAGTCAGGCACTCGAATTAGAATATCTTTTGCGCAAGATGATTGCTTGTGCATAATTAATCAAACCGCCCAAGAAATATTCCATGAATATTCTATGCATCCAATTACTCAGGTCAAAAGTTGTATTAATAGCCTCAAAATTTTGAATAAATTTCATTAAATATCACTTTATTTGCGCATTTGATCACATATAGAGCCGCCGTCATTCAATCGATTTGGCTAGACATCTCGCATCATCTATAATTCAAGAAGTTGCATGAATCAACAATTGGGAATGGAAATGAAATTCTTGTTATTGCAGTATCCACTCGCATGACAATCAAGTTTTAATAGTTTCATTTACTATGCTTTCTCATAATAAAATGCTTGCTTGCTCATACGCTTGAACATTGAAATAAAAACCGATAAACACAAGTTTCGTCGCAAACAATTTGTTACTTTTATGGTCTGAGACAATGTCTTTATGAAGATAGACTATTCATATGTTTGCAGGAATTTGGGAGAAGTTAGATATGATGGCGAATCATCTGTTAAATAATTATGCTCAAAAAAACATTAGACCGTTTCATGCGACTATATGAACATTAACAATTGCTTGCACGTGATAGTCTAATAATGATTTCAAATAAGTAACATGGAGAAACTGAAACAGTCTGGCAATAAAATGATCATAGATACTACAGATGATTCAATTCTCAAAAACTTCAATTTTGTGGTCTGATAACATGAAGTAAAGTTCTGGAATGTTAGATCTACGGAGTAACGCAAACTAATTTATGGGATTCGTCTAATTCTTATCATGTAAAAAATTAGCTCTTCTATCGTCTCTGCTACAACAGTCCTCATTATATACCATCCCATCTGATTCAATTCTTGCGAGCACATACACACAAGTATACACATGTATATTATGCACACAAAGAAAAACATAAACACACACTAATTATAATTAGAGAGGAGCGATATAATCAGATAGCTCCTGCAAACATGAGACGGCTAGTATAAAATTATATAAGAATTTCACAGGCGAATTAGTGGTCCTTAATGGTTATTCATGGATAATTTAAAAAATGATATGATGCTTCAATACAGTTTAGTGATATATTTAAAGTGTAAATTTTATTATTATTATTTCAAAACCTGCCAGAAGGCTAGATGTCTTGAAAACATTCTCTCTTTAACATTATTGTACAAGATACAATCATTTAAATTCGAAAGAACAGCATAATTTTTTGTTTCGTATTTAGTCATTAACATAAACGTCGAATCCTACAATGCTGTGGATTTCACACAAGCGAAATGTGGCAGTGGCCTCTTTTTCGTTCGGAATTAAAGCTACCCCAGCTTTAGGGTCGCAAAAATAGACAGATTCGACTTATTCTCAAACTATTCGCCATGTGCTCTACCTCTGGGAAAACCACACTCCGCACGCCGCTGCATTCTCAAGCAACACCTTTCCTTACCGACTTCTTTCGGCACGCTATCTTTAACATTCTTCGTCCAAGTTTCCTTAGTGCAAAGCTGCAAGTAAAGTGCGAGGGAAGTGGGGGACCCAAACAGGTGTGTTCTCCGCCTTAGTTATGAAGCATGAAAGAGACTTCTCTTCTCACCCCATACCACGCAAGTAACGCTCGTTATGTGCCACTCCATCTTGTACTGCGTCAAAAAAAAGAGAAACATCCTCCATCTTGTGTTGAGAAATTTGCCATCTTGTGCAGAAAAAATCGCCATTTTGTTTTAAAAAATTCCAGATCCTAAATAAATTAAAAGATCTCGTGAAAGAGAACACAAACTAAAACCTTGCCGCTACCAGAAAAAAGATTAACGAGGACGAAAACAAGGAGCGGGTTCTTGCAAAGAAGTCCTCGTACAGTTCCCTTTTCCTTAAAACTCGCGCCTCTTTGCTCAGTCATTAAAAATTTCGATTTTTTTTTGTCGCGTGCACTTTCAAGGAACTCGTGCAAAAATGTGAAGAACAAGTTCCCGCCGACCTAACGGAATTTAAAAATAAATAACGAGGGAATAATTTCAAGGAGTGAGTCAGACATTAACGCGTTAAGCTTTTTGACAATATTTTTCGAGTTGTTACGACCAAAGCACACTTGGGTATTTCTTCGAGTCCTTTTTTTAATGCTCCCGTGGGTGGCAGGTTAAGAAAAAAGCTTTATTAAGCAACATTATTCTGCCCTTAGAACTCTCCATCAAAATGCGCGCTTGCGTGGATGGATATAAAGATAGATTGATAGAGAGAAAGAGAAGGGTTAAAAGGAGATTTTTTTCTTTCTCTCTCCGAAACAAAGGTAAATATCTAAACTTCACCCACACGACTTCAACAAGGAGACCTTTGAGTCAGGGAGGAGAGAGAGACAGAGAGGGAAACGTAAACAGGAGACATAATCTCCCGTGTAACTCAATCCTTCTCTAAAATTTAATTCTTCGGAATGCTGAGAAAGTGAGCGAGGGAGTTCAGGTTTTCAAGCTTTTAAGCCGCATTTTCCCCTCGTTTTCCATGTTTACCTTCTTCGAGCGTATTTTTTAAAGATGAATTTTGTTAAGACTAAAAATGGAAATGTTTGAATGAAGCTTTTTTCTGCTCGTTTTATTTTTTGAAATGGACCGGTCGTTTGGAGATAAAAGTAATATACTTGCATGATTCTGTGAGGAAAACAGCGATGATCGTGTTAAGGTTGCGCTACAATTACGCGACATATTATAGAATATATATAAAATTTGCTATTGATTTTTTCTGTGTCAGTTTAACTGAAATGTAATATATATAAGAATGATTCAATCAGTCAAATATTTACGAAAAAATTTTACAATTATTTTGGCGTAGTAATAATAAGCGAGATATCAACTTTCAGAGTGGATGTTAAAGCAAATTGATACGATGTTTTCTTTGTGGTATTGTATAAATAAAAAGTAAATTAATTAGCAGAAATTATTTGTCAACAACATATTTGCCACAGTACTTGGTCGCATTGCAATCTAGTTGATGAAGGTATTTTAAACTAAGAAAACAAATTTATCACTACATACTCCTGAACCGGTGGCGTACCAATACAAAATTGAAGTCCCCGCCAATACAAAAGTGAAGTCCCGGAAAAAATGTTTAGGGCGTCAAGAAAAACATATGGGCCCGCTTTGGCCATGGGCCCACTCACCGCACAAGGGTATTTACGTACTGTCCTGAAAATATCAGTATTCACATAATAACCATTATGTAACACATAATACAGATTTTTATTTATTAATTTAAGAACCGGAGTGAATATCGATTATTACCTTTTCGTTTTCCTCTAGTGAACTATAAGGGGCGGGAAAGAATGTAACATTTATCTCGCTATATATAATGAATTTGTCATATCATGCTTAGGAGTTGACTGAAAGAATTGGTGAATGCCATATAAATACCCGATGTTCTATATATGAACCTATATTTGCATACGTATGAATACTGAGTTTCACTTTGGACCATCGTAACTAAAAGTTATGTTTTCAATTTTTCCGAAGACAACTTTAAACGAATACAACCACGTTGTTGTTGGAAAAGTAACACCAAAGCGTCGCTATTCTTTTTTGTTGTAAGTTCATTGTATTGGTATTTATCTTTTTAAAGCAGTGTCGATTATAACGTGTCATTTTTATTGCAGCGAAATTTAATTTCATATAGAGACAAAATCATTTTCAGCTCGCCTGAACCAGCAGAGACATTACAACTATATGAAGTTAATTTATATAGATAAGACGAATAAACGAGACGGATTTTGATTTCGCCAATGTAGATATTGTATCCTTCCATTTAATCCATGTCATTTATATAATTCTCCAGTATTGTCATTTATTACTAAACAGAAATCGCTTACGGCTGTCATCGAAGACATTATGACGTTAGCGCACATCGTCTCTCTTGAAATGTATCCATCATTGAAGCAAGTAATGTTTGTGGAGAAATCTTTTAATCCACCTTGATTATGCCTTTGAAATATAAAATAGTCTACATCGCAGAAAATCTCTTATACTCATAGCGTTCTGATTGGGTAAAAGAGCTACTTACCACTCTTAATTCTGCGTGAATTATAAATTGTAAATTTCTACTACATTAATAAAAAACTGCAGCTACGATAACCGCAAGAAATACATATTACCGAGCTCTAAGCGTCTGAGTGGCTTACTGCAGAGACTCAAGAGAGTCTAGACAACTTAAGTTAAAACGAAAAGGCTTAACATGAATCGTGTTAACCTAATACTGAACTATATTGATATAAATTAAGATGTATATTTCTTGCTTCTTCCATCGTGGTTTTTTATGCCTAGGCAAACAACACGCTACGTTAAAATACATTTTTCAAATATAATAAGCTTTCCACGTGATTTAACTACAATATATAATTCAATGTTTATACAGATATAAGACATAAAATACGTTTTCCGCAGATGTTTTAACCCACGAGGCTATTATTTGTAGAGCTTTGGATTGCTACAATGTGACCGCGTCTTCAGCTAAAGCGTACAAGAAATAAGGTACCCTCCTTGTGACTCGCTTTATTAGACATGAGGACCGTTTGAGTCCTTTGTGAAATTATCCTGCGGACAAGATCTAAATGAAGCCATATTATTATGACGGTAAAAAACAGTAATTTTAACTCACTTAAGATGCATTGCACTCTAAGACTTATCAAATTATTCTTTGAGAGTAAGTAAAATATATTAAGGAAATTTATGAGCCAAACGAGTGAATCGACTATGGAATAGAATTTCGCAGTGTCAAAACCATCACCTATGATTCCTATACAACCAACGGCTGACTCTATCAAACCACCGCTCAGTTGCGAACAGAAACCTTTCATTTTATTACGCGAAGTTGATCGGGAAAATAAACTCTCATTATATAAATAAATTAATCGATACCTTAAAATCCTCCTCAGATCCTCTATCATGATGATTTTGCTCCATAATGTCGAACTCCTTTGAAGCAATATACTATACGAGTTGTCGGTGCTTGCATACTCGTAAAAAAACCAATGTGATCTCCAGGGAAAGCTATTTATAATGAATATGAATCACACTTAAAATAATAATAACAGAAATAAATGGCATATTTTATCTGTTATGATTAAGACGTCACCTAGTTGGTTGTCATTAACGATATTATGTAATATAGTCAATTGTTTCCCATTAAAAGCATTAATTCAATGCTCTTGGCATTCAATTCCCATTGAAAGGCATTGGAGGCGTTGCTATGGTAGGTAATATTTTCCTAATTTTTTGATTAAAATAAATATTTTACACAATTTCGGCATGGATTTCAATATTGTCTTCCAGAAAAATAAACTTTATTTTTTTAACCACAGTACGATGCATGTCCTGAACTTGTATCTTAATTGTAAATAATTTAAAAAATAATTTTATGTAGCCCTGCCCCGTTTTAAATGCTTTTCTTACGGCACTTTAAAATTCGAATTTGAGGAGTGAAAAAACCTCTTAAATATTACTTGTTTTGGAATTTTAGATTTTCCCAGAGGTTGTACCTAATGAATGCCAAATTTTAGCTCTGCAGCATTTATAGAAGTACCTTAGGTTTTACATGATATATCCTATATATGTATGTAAGAAGCAGCTATTTATAATGATTACGGATAACGAGGAGGCAAAGCGTTCGGTCGCGCAACCCGTAGAAATTTTCTGTCACTCGAGAAACAAACGACGCTCGCGTCGTGGGGCGCCTTAAAATAAATGAATGAGAGGAATGAAATCTTTTTCTCTGCGTTATGAAGGAAAACGAGCTCTCTCACTTTTTCTCTGCATAAGTATGGAGAAGTCCTCGAAAATACTGCACACCAGCGGGAGGCTGCGTCGAGGGTGGCGGAGAGAGATTAAATATGCATTCGCCACTCTTCACTCCATTTCCTCCCTCATTCCCTCTTTTTATTCGCCCCCTTCTTTCTTTCTCTAACCCTCCATTTCTTTAGCTCTTTCCATTTCAACCCCTTTTCAGCTCGTGGAGTGGGAGGAGAACAGTACAGAGGGCACTACAATCCTTTGCGTCCTTTACCTGCACACCGATTTGTTCCTTTTTTCTCTCTAATTTCCTTGTTCCACTTCGCCTTCTCTCCGCTTCCTTTCCCTCTCGTTTCTTTCTCTCTCATTCTTTCTCTCCTTCCTTCGTTTCCCAACCAGCAACCTCTCCCTCGGAACAAATTCCTCGATTCAATTCCTAAACGTCTCCTCAATTCACTTGGAGTCATCCTTTTCCTTTTTTACTCCAAATTCTGTTTCCCATTTTGCTCTATTTTGGAGATTTTTTCTATTCCATCGCTTTTTAATAATGTAATAATTGCAGGAGAACATTACATATGCAATATCCTGTAAGTTTTTCGTATTGTTTGTCTTTCATTTGTCTTCCTGCTCTTGTCTTTTACGCCCCTGTGTGATACAAATCCTATCAATAATTACGCTATAGTGAATGTTAATGAATGTTAATGTTAATGAATATGATGACGTCAGAGGCATTTATATTTCAAATAACGTCGAATAACTTTGGAACAGCTGCATCAATTTTAAGGATTCTATCTCATTTGATTAGATTGACGCCACAGGACGTTTTTGAGCAGCGAAAAACAATGTCCCGAGTTTTATTTTAAAGAACTTTTCTTTTTTCGAATTGATTAAAATGTAATCGGCAGAATCCTTAATGTGCAGACGTATGCTTTTTTAAAAATATTTTTAAATGTCTTATAATTGAGATTTCTAGGTGATATTTGCGGTATTTCTCGCGTAAAAAAATTGAAATTCTTATTCTGTTACCTAAAGGTGTGCCCACACCTGACGAACGAGCACGAACGAACATACAATCCCGAGCGACCATAGACGCACGCGAACGAATATAAACACACGCAAACGAACATAGACTCACGCGAACGAACAATGAAAAACGATGTTTGACAGATATCCGATTTGGAGAAACTAATACAACTGGCATACAACCATCAAACTTTTTCTTGCCCAATTTGTATTGAGGGCTATTGGTGTCTCATCAAATGGGAAGGCCTTCTACATCCGCAACAAATGATACGGTGACGTCGTCCTACCACTCTCTGTAGACACAACACTTGGACCAATACACATCCACACGAACACGAACGAACATTTCCCTTTGTTGTACTGATAAATGGCGGATCGTTGTTCGTTCGTGTTCGTTCATGTTCGTTTGTGTTCGTTCGTGTTTGAAGACACGACCACATTGCATTCGTCAATGTGCGTTTGTATGCTCGTTCGTGTTCGTTCGCCAACTGTGGACACGGCCTAATTCGTATCCTTTCACATTTTGTGATTATATTCGAGATTTTCCGAATTCTTAACATTTCAACAAAGTTGCTCGAGTTGCTGGTATTTTTTGCCCCGGATCTGTAGTTTATTAGCACTTAATTTACAATCAAACAGCCGTATGAAGGATGAAAATGTAATGGGCATTTTCGTGAAAAGAGCGTAGGGCCGGGATGAAGCGCATAGGGGCAGAGCCCCTAGAATTAATAATAAATTACCATATTTTATATTATTCTCTTTAGTTGTTAATGTGCCATTTTAAAATTTCCATATCGTTCATCTTAATACTCTTTTAGGATAGGACCATTCGTTATCTTTTTGTTAATTCTAGACCCTACCTCTTCATTTTTCTGTGGTTGTAGGTAAGCACTTGCAGTCAAAATGATAATATATTGCCATATTTAAAAAAAAGAGAGTTTTTTACTCTCTCAATTCAGAAATGTAGTGCCGTCTGGTGTTATGGGCTCATTATTTTTGTGAGGAATATATCCTTGTCGGGTCTGGCGTATGGAAGCAAGGGCTTGGATGAAAAGGTCAACACCCTCAAGGGAGAAAATGCCAGAAAGGAGGAAAAGACAGAAGGGCCGAGTATTTCGATGAGCAGACATATGATAAATAAATAAATAAATAAATAAATAAATATATATATATATTCTCGTCAGCAGTTATTCCTGAAGAACTGCTCTCCTTATTTATGTTGAATACACTAGAAAGCCAAACCAACTAAAAACAACTTACCATACACATGAAGCCAACCAATCGGAAGAAAACGAAACTATATAAAATGAAATCGTCATTCGGTTCAGAAGATGTTATTTCGCCGCAGAGGTGCCGTTCCCTTCGTAATGTTTTTAGGAATGTTGTAAATTTATATGTTACGGTAAAGGTATGTAATCGGGAAATGTGTGCATTTACCGGTAAATGTGCACATCTACCACCAAGCTCGGTAAATGTAAGTTTAAGTTTCCAGAAATGCGTGTTATCCGTACATTTCCCGGTAAACCTGCACTTTTATCTATGTGCCTTGGTAAATGGGGAAATAAGAAATAATGAGAAATGTTACATTTTAATAGTTAGGTTACTTTATAACAAAAATCATCAAGGGTTCGGCTCCACTGGCATATATAAATATGAACACTTCCCAACCCGAGCGGGGAACACAGTGAACATGAGGAGGAACCAAAAACTCTTCGACTAGCTTACCTAACCCGGTGGGGCCGAGTAAAATTTTCCTTCATGTTCAAATTTAGTTTAGTTAGTTGTGCACATTTACCAGGTAATTTACACATTTACCGGAGAATGCACATTTACCGTACTTGTAAACTGCAGCAGATAATCGCGACGCCACCACGTTGTGGCCTGTGTTGCGACGTTTATCCACATTTACCAGTGTCTCTAGGTAAATGTGTACATTTCCCCAATCCAATCGGTAAAAGTATTTTATACTTACATTTACCAAACTTGGTGGTAAATGTGCACATTAACCGGGAAATGTACACATTTACCTGACTACGCACATTTACCGTAGTTACAGGTAGTTTCTAACCATTGCGCGAATAAGGCATCTACTAGTAATATTGATAATCTTAATGGTCGTTTCAAGCAGTTGACGAACTTTTTACTCTTTTGCTTACTTGCATCCCTTTAGCATCTATATAAAATGGTTCTTTAATTTGTGATTCTATTTGTTAAAACTATTTTTTTAATCATTTCGCTGAATTGTAGTTAATGGCACGAATGTATTGGCTCTGTTGCAGTTAAGGATTATACTGGCCCATTTTGCCCGGCAATAATAATGGTTTGCTTTTCTATAATACAATTTTCTGCTTCGTATCTCTTTCTCAATATTCTTTAATGCTGCTGAAATTATATGCGATAAAATTTTACAATCTCCTTTATTGCAATGTAGGGATATCCTTGCTAAATATTACCGAGGATTGCATATTACGGTTAATTAGATAAAAATATATTCTTTTAATGAAATGTACCGGCCATTTTCTAGAGCCTATGTACATCTTTCGGTTTCATAATCTCTCCCTCTCTCTCCTCCTTGGCGGTTCTTCTTTATTTACTCTCTCGATTTTATCTCTCTCTCTCTCTCTCTGAAACAATAAAGTTCGTACTTCAGCTTATCGTCCATGAGAAATCACACATGCAAGGAAAAACCAGCTTTAAAATTTATTTGTACCGCCTCTTATTTTGTCTCCTTGTGTTTTATTCACGTTTTCCTCGAGGTCGGCAGAGATAGAGAGAGAAGGAGAGAGAGAGTGAGGGAGGTAGGGGAGTAGAAGGGGGTTAACTTGAAAACTACCGAAGTCAGGCGTGTGCTGTCTGAATTTTGTGAGCCCCGCGCGCATTTGTGTTTTCAATTGTTTCCCGTCCGTGTTGTTTGTTTTAATTTATTTCTTCTCCACTCCACGGGATGTTTTTCGGAGTTCTAGCCTCCCGCTTGAGTTCACTGAAATTCCCTTTTTTATTACGATTATTTTTTCTTCTCTTTTTTCAATTCTTTACGTGAAGTTATTGTACGAGCTACTCTTTTTCGGTCCCTTAGCGTTTGCTCTTTACACAAGGTTCTCATTCACACTTAAATTAAAATTCAGGCTTATATATGATTTATTTAGTAGCTTATACATAAAATAAACACGATTTTGTGTTCTCCGGCTCGAGTAAAAGTTCGTCTCAGTTTAAATGCACTTCTTAATGTGGTTATTATTTTTTTAATTAAGCCATAAAAGTTATGGCCAAAAAAAGAAAGACTGATTCATTTGATCTCTAATTAAGACGAAAATAATTCCTTTTTCAAAACTCGATTATTCTGGCAATTATCTTTTATGACTGGTGGAATTTTCTAATTTAAATGTGAAGATAAGGTAAAGAATATTTTTTAAAGTCATTCTCAAAACTCTCAAAAACATTTGCGGAGTTTTTTTTAGGTTTTATTATCAATAAATATTTCCATTAAAATTTCTTCATCATTGGTTTCTCGTAATACGCATATAAATGTTTATGGCTTCCTTGGGTTTTCATGCTAATCATGATTTAATTTTTTAAATAAAAATGCAAAATTTTGCGAAAAAAATTCAGTCGTTTAAAAATTTTGCAACTTTGTCAGTTCATGCTGCCTTAATAAAGATTTGAAGTAATTCCTTTTAAATTTAAAACGAAGAATGATGAGTAATTAAATCATTTTTGATGCCAGATTAATTTTCCTAAAATAATTTTTTGAGTCCTTTGGGCATTTTAATTTCGGTTTCTACGGACGTTTTATTTTTAGTGTTCATCAATTCATATTTGATTATAAACCTACATACCCCAAGGTAAAAAATAAAAAATAACACGTAGAACCCAGAAAACTCGGATATAACGCAAGAAGGATTGTTAATTTTACGTTTGATTCCCTCAAGGTACACATCAACTGTAACCACCAGAGTTGTTTTATTTCTTTTTTTCAACTATATGGCATCCGATTGTTGACATAGGGCCGAAGCACGTCTAATCGATTCTAAATACACTCCCCGTATATAAGCATGCATGAGGGCGGAGGAGGGAGAGGAGGTGGGGAATGGTAGGAGGGAGGAAAGGGCATAGAAAGGGACGAGGCAAGGTAGGGGGAGGAGGGGTATGCGAACGCGGGGTGGATAGGGAACGTAGTCCACAGGGAACCCCGGCGTTCTAATCGCTTGATGGTTTCCAGGTTCCCATCTCACTGCACCGTTGAGCTACGCAAACAACCTCGACAAATCCCCTTCCCATTCCACCGTCCTGCCCCTCTAACCTCGCTCCCCGTTCCGCGCTGACCGCCCGAAACAAACACGATCTGTTAAACTCCATCGTTGCCAAGCATCTCAAAACCCTTTACCGGGAAATGGTTTATGTCCTTCCCCAAGGCCTTGGCACACAGGAATGCAGCTCGTAGCGGCCGGACAAATTGTCATCCTTTCGTTCCAATTACACGCTACGTGAATTTAAAGAAGCCGGCCATGCTCTCCCAGTTTCCATTTCTCCCAGTCCCTCCCCCCCTCTCTCTCTCTCGCAATCCATCTCCATCTCTACCAAGTGTGTTTGTTCTGCGACAGTTGTTTATTCGACTCGATTCGCGATATTATAGAAGCGCGGTCATTGTTTCGCGTCGGTCATTCTTGAGCAAGGTGGGTTGTGTTCGTAGAAGATTTTTTCAACCCCTTCTTCTCCCACCCCGCGGCGCTGTTTGCGCAGCGACCGGAACTGCAGCCTTTATTCATGTCAAACACCGTGTTGCTCCCCCGCGAGGTAAATTTAAACACTCAACTCGCGGGGAAATTTTGGCGAAGATTTTGACGTTGGCGCATTATCGAAGAGAAGCGTTGTTAACTAACTGGAACGCTGGTCTTTGAAGTAGTCCGTGCCCAAGCGGTGGATTCGCTCTTTGACTGCACCCATTGCGAGATTTCATATTGCGCATTTCGTTTATTAGTTTTCGGAATCTTTGGGCTGCTTCGTCTTCTGTATAGTTTGGAGCGAACCGAGATAGGCGCATCCCTTGATCCGCAAGAATCAATGCTGCTCGAAATTGGAAATGGGAGCGTGTGGGACGTGATAGAGATAGATAAGGGGGGGGGTGGGGTGGGGGAGTGACGTTTTGAGAAGAGAAGATCCCACACATATCCCGGCTGTATTGCTGACCGTTTGAAAGCAGCGGATGGGGTGAGGGAGGTGATGTAGGCGGAAGGGCGGGACAGAAAATCTGCCCATCGCGGCTCTGCATAGACCTCGCTTGTTTGGCCTGTTCTCCTTCCATCTGTGGTCTGCTCCCAACTTCCCCCTCCTCACCCCGTACTTCTCCCCCACCCCATACCCCTAGAGGGCGAATACTGCCCACGCTGGCCAGGGCTTAATTCCTATTTGTGCGTAGCGCTATAAACTGGCTATCGAGTTGGTGCTCAGCGGATCTCTTTCCACCCTCCCCTTCCCCTCTCCCCGTCCTGTTCCATTTATTAACCCCTTTCGACGAAAGGGGCGAGGAGGATGGGGACAACCTACCCAGTGCGAAACAACAACCCCTTTCCTATTCCCACGAATAATTTTTCCTCGTCCTTCTTGTTACCTTACGGTCCGCCACGTTGTTATTTTTTGGAATTGCGCTGGCCTCTTTACGCTCCTTATCGCTCCATAGTATATTGAATGCTGGGCGATCGCGGAAGATGATTAATAATCGCAGTTTATCTTATGTTCTCCCCCAGTGGATGTGTTTGTGTGTGTCTATTTATCGCGCGATTAAAAACTGGTATTCTCAGGGACGATAAAGTAGGCCTCTAATACAATATACGGCCCATTAACCTCCTCATTCGCACCAGATTCTCCGGCGTCAGCGTTTCGCCGTGCTCTCTTTAGCCGCCGTGAACGGCGTTAAGCGAGCACTAGCCGATAGGGGGCGGTTATTCCGCCTTGCGCTACATCGCATGGGAACGTCGAGCGGGGTTTTGCCGTATCATGAAGTTTGAAATCGCCGTATGAATGTGCACGGAGCGGAAACATATTCGACGAACGTACCCAGCGAAGGTTTAAATGTGCATGGCTTGGTAATTTAAATATTTAAACAGGATGACAGTTTTTCGATATGATGCTTACTCTTGTTTCTTATACAATATTTTTATTCAGCTGTACGAAAAATTATTTTGTGATATATTTTTTAATTAATTTTACGAAGGCTACTTTGAAATTAACAGTATTTGATGGCTCAATTTAGGTAGAGCTGCAAACCAAAAAATGTGACCTAAATTCTAAATTGTTTTTAATTTTTATTGATAGCAGATATGAACATTGTTATTGATGTCATATTCATTAAAAAGAGTAATAAATATTGTGATAACAAACTTTGGGCACCCTTTAATTATATTGATAAAGGAAATGTAATTCGTAAAATGAAACTGGAGCATTAATTAAAGAGATTAATTATTAAATATCATGAATATCCAAAAGCATTTTATTTTTTAGCAAAGAAATCTTTAAAAAAGAAAAAGCAGATGCATAATAAAATTTATCGAACCAGTATTATTTCTTTTCAAACCCATTAAGCTTATAGCCAGGTTTACTTATTCCTGTCTCCTTCCCTGCCCACTACTTCCTCCATCTACCCCTCCCCCCCCTCTTTCTCTCTCTGATCGTGACCCGTGAACTGGCTCACTTAAATAAAAATCCAACTTCTCCGAAAAGGAAAAATATACGAAGAATAATAAATCCCTAAAAACGTACTTTCATTGATTAACGGTGCTAATAATTGCCTCGTTCTCCCTTCCTGCCCCCGTTATCTCTCCCTCTCTCATTCATTTCCTCTTTCAATCTCTTCCTCTCTCTTGCACGGTTCTCCCTTCGTTATTCTTGCTCTCTGCCTCTTTTTTCCACTATCACACCCTCCATTGCATTTTCCTCTATTTCCTACATTTCCGCCTTCATTTTCACTAAATCGCACATTTCTCCCTCCCATTAATTTCATCTTACTTTTTCTGATTTCAGTCCTTTCCACGTTCTTTTCCTTATCTAGGCTCCTGGACATTTCAACCCTTTCAACGCTCTTTCCTTTTTTTCGTTAATCAGTTTTTCCTTTCTATCGCCTCATCCCATCTCTTCCCTCTATTCTGTTTGTCTAGTCTTATTCGTCCATTATGCTAACTCTTTTTTCCTTTCCGTCTCTCTCCTTCTTTCGATTCATCTCTCTCCATTCTTTGCGGTCCTTTTCTCACACGCTCTCTACGTCGCAAACTAACTCCCTTCCACGCTGCCCCTCAATAACTCCCACTCTTATGGGTCTCTGCCAATTTGGGTGGGCGATTTTGCACGTGTTCATCCCTTCTTTGTAATGAAAGAGAAGGAAATAATTTTGAAAGAGAAACGGCTAGAATTTCCCTTTGGACAAAGCACCCCTCAGCATATGCGCGAGAATAGAAGGTTTTCAAGTATCTAGGAATCGTCGCCCCTATTTGATTATAAATTTTTGTTGTTGGATAAAAAAACTTTATTTGCTCGCAAAAAGTAGCAACCTCCGATAATTTATCCGATAAAGGAGTGGACGAAAACTATACAAAATTTTATCTTAAATACACATGGACTTACGTAAGTGCAAAAGGATAAAAATCATAATTATAGTAAATACTATATTTTTATTAAAACCCGTCGAAAATGACGAGTGGAATGAAACGAATTTACTTAAATTTTTGTTATTTATAATAAAAATTTTATTAAAAATTAATCACAAATAAATCTTGAGTTATTAAAAATTTTATTTATCCCTTATTGAAAAGAGATTTCACCGAATAGCTAAGCGACAATTCTGTCATCACATTCATTCTATGAAACAAATTTTTAATAACAATAGCAGTAGATAACATCATATTTGCCGTTTTGTAAATATTCCAATGCACTCAATAATTTTACTAAATTGTATGTGCTTATCAAGGTCTTTTGTCGGTGTGTCAACGAAACAAAAAGACAATCGAATGTTAATAACTGCTTTAATAATTCTGCCACCTAAATAACAAATTTTATTAAAGCTAAATAGTTTCATTAAATTTCCGAAATAATGGAATTAAATTATATGAATGTTCGAAACAGTTCTTTAAATTGTCTTACATTACATTATAAAAGCGTCATTAAGGTGCTTTTAGAACAGGTGTACCCAAACTACGGCCCGCGAAAGGGTTTTCTCCGGACGGCGGAAATTTTATTAAACATCATAAACATAGTCAAATCAGAGTTTCCAATTTAAAAACAGGCGCATTGTTCGCATTAGAATTTTTTCTTACATGTATTCACGTTTACTTATAGTTATATACACATGTATGCTTAGGTAATTATAAAATTAAATATTTTAAATTTTGAAACTTTTTTTCGATCTGGCCCGCCTAGCACTTTCAATATTCCTATGTGGCCCTCCTCTCAAAAAGTTTAGGGACCCCTGTTTTACAATGTATTTTTAGGCACAGAAGTATTTAATTAAATAATAATTAATTGGTACTGTTGGATCAGCGCAACAGTCGAGCGTATTCAATGTCACAATTGGCCATTATATATACTGAAGAATGTGAAATAAGGTGATAATGTTTGTGAGGGATAAAGAACCTTGACCAGTTTTTAGACAGGAATATAGTTGGAAATAACAGGATTTGCGGAAAAGAAGAAAAAACAATGAAGGAGATAGTGAACGAAATACTGGCAATGAGGAAACGATAACTGAAGACATAGATAAACGGGGGGAAAGAAAGAACTCGCCAGTGAAAACAAGGTGATGAGAGCAATTCCCGGAAAGAAGAGAGCGATTGAGATCGAAAGGACGGCAAAATACACGGAAGAGGTTCGTAAAACGGGTTAAGGAGGAAGAGAAAGTGAGAGAGAGAGGGAGCCGGTCGGGAGCGGTCTCGTCCGATGAGGCGAACTTTTTAGGCTAATGAACGGTTAGGTGTCCGCCTTACGGGGTGGGGCGCCTTGCCTTGCGATATGGGGCGCGCCGTGCGATTTTCCCCGATGGTGCGGTGGAAGGCTGAGACTACCCCTCGTCGGTGTGCACGGGTGCCCTTAGCGTGCAGCCGAACCGACCCTTTTTCCCTTCTCCCTGCGGAATCCTCCTCTCCCCTCGACCTCGCAGGTGAAAAATTCCACGATCCACTCTCTCCCCTCCTCCCACTCTTATTTCTCCTCGGAGAACACCTGTTTCCCACTCCTTTTCCGAGACTCTTTCTCTCACCCATCCTCCCACCAACGGTTGCCGCCCGCCTACTCCCGCAGAGGAAAAAAAACCTCACCGCCGGTACGTTTCCATCGGCATTACGGGTCGTTACGAAACCGTGGCTCGATGACTCCAAATTACCTTCGAAAACACCCTCGACCTGCTCTCGCCGTGCCCAGGACCTAGTCTCCGCACACCGCACGACTGAAACGAGTTGAAAATACTCCGACCGCCGCAGAGAGGAATAAAAACCTCAGAACCTACCCCGGCGTACTCTGAAAGAGTAGGTGGGCGAACCGTTTATTCAATACAAACTGTTTCACCAAACCAGTTTTGCCAAAAATTTGCTACCGAAGTTGCGTGTTTCTTTTCTTTTTTTAACTTTTAGCTTTCGCCAAATTGGTGGGAGAGGGAAGAGTTAAAAAAAAACGGCGACCGCATCACGTGATCAATCCTGTATAAATAAATGTCTTTCCTCCTGGTACTGCGGCGGTTCGTCCCATTTTACCTCAGTCCGTCCTCGGAAAACACGGTCCCATTTAACTACCGCTCTCTTCCCCCCCTCCGCAATTGCGAAGCAGGAGTCACGCGAAGCACGATCTTCGCCGCTTATAACCCTCAACGGTTGAACAAGAGTAATTTCACGGAGGAGGAAGGTTTTGGGATGATTTGCTTGAGGGAGGGCTTCATAATTCTAGCAGGAAAACGGCGGAATAGAGGGCAGTTATGTGCACGGTTACGGACAGAAGCTACACAAACCGCGAATCCCGGAAAATCTTATTCTTAGCTATAAATTTTTAAGCACGTGCGTGTATGTGAATATATAAGGAACAAGAGCACATTTCTTTTACGGCTGTGTCATTTTTCTGTTATGTCGGAGTTACTGCGTTAGACGAGAAGAATAAATTTTACGGCGCCATAAAACATCCTGCATATTGTTTCTCTTTATCTGTGTGAATACTTTCTTTCGATGAACGCAATATTTTAACCAAAATTCTCTTTTTTACCTTTTTTTGAAGCGAGTCGTTCAGATAGAGATATCTCTCAAAACAAAAGTTTAGATTCAAATAATTTTTTGACTGGATTTTTATCGTATTCAAAATAAACGGTTCTGGCATGTTCATTTCGTCCGAAATTCTTAATTATAATTCTGGTTGCCTCCTTATGCTGTTATTAATATTCGTAAAAGAATTTTTCTGCGGCCATTCGGAATTATTCTCCTCCAGGGTGATTCTTCTAATTAACTCTGTTGTTTTAAATTTGTAAGCTGAAAAGTTTATATTAACATTCACTTAATCGGCAGAGCTCCTAAAGATAGACCAAATATTGGCAGTCCCATAATTAAAGCTGGTGCGATGGTATGTTTATTAGCCGCGAACTTCCTCTGTGTCAACATCAAAATAATTTAAAACAGTATCGATACATCGTAATCAATCATTGGCGAATTCTAACATATAAAAGCGCTTCATGTCCAGAACATAGTTCTTGGTATGAAAAGGTCACCAAAGATAATCATGAGTTTAACACAGTGGAGACCACCAATACGTACGTCGCCAATTCACGTAGATAATTTTCAAAAGTACTGACAGCTTTTTACCTAAATCGTTTCGGTTTTCCAGAATTATAAATAGAATTTTACTGTTGGAGAGGAAAACATTCGTTCTAATAGTTTACTGAAACCCACTACTAAATTTATATATATTTTCATCAAAACGATTGACTCTTAGCCAATCGTTATTTCAAGAGGGAAATTACTAGTGCCGAACCAAGTTTTCGGAATTACTGGCTTTTGTACGAATTTTAAAAACTTTTGCAGAAACGTTATATGGCGCAAATTCGGCAGAATGGTGCGATACACTCATTTAACTTACATTTTCGGTCCCGTATAACTAACTGACTGGAACATGCGCGTTGTTCCAACGCATTGGCTAGCTGTTCGATCATTTCATGATTACACTGCGCTTGTTACGTAGCGGTATAAAGAAATCGTGTTCAGCTTGCTTTAAATGGATTCTCTTGCTCGACCTAAAGTGTACATTTTGTTAGGATATGGACATATTTTTTCTTAATGATATATCCCCTTTATATAATTCACTCATCAACAGAAAATATTAATTTATCGTTAGGTTAGTTTTGAAATCAGATCATCATCATTAGTCTATTAGTTATTTAAAGGTCTTCAAAATGTCAAATTACGCATCATAGACAAGAGTTCACGATAAAAAAGACTATCTCTAATGTAATTTTTTGCTGAAGCTTTTGTGTTAAATAGCTCACCATCTAAAAACTATTTCTTTGCATTTTCGTATCGGATTGTTTTTATGCAAACATTTAATTTAAAGTGGTACATGAAGGGTCCATGAAATACTATGCACTGTGTAATGGATGTAAATTTGTCTTTCGTCACAAAATGAATTAATGAATACATTAAGAATAAATTCGGTTTCGAGTGTTCAAAAATAAATTTACCCGAAGACACGAAGAAAACGGCGGAACATGGAAGCCCTAATTTATTTTCCTCTTTGCCGAATTTATAAACCGAAATACATTTAAATTCTGAGGTCACAACATTGCGATTTAATTTTCTTGAAGGAATCTACCACGTGTTAACGATAAATCTGCACGATAGAAGGCATTCCTCCATGTGCCACACTTAACTCCTCGCACGCCGTTCTTCTGCATAGGAATTATTTCTCACTTCTTTCATAATCCAAGCGATTCCTGTCCCAGATTTAAACAAGCGGGACGCATGAATAAGGCATCCTTTTGCAAAAGGAACAGAACATAGAGGGTTTAAAAAAAAGGCATCGTCGGATGAAGAGGAGTCCCTTTTTAAAGAGGGGCGAAACAAATGGAAATTCATTACCGTCTGTCTAAAGCGGTCTGGACGGAGAGAAAGAGGCTTTTCTCCGAAAAACGCTTCCAAATAGGAAAGACTGCGGATATCGATCTAGTTACCCAGAACTTCCTTCGCCCGGTCGTTAAGGGCCGGGGAAGAGTGTGGAGGGGAAGGGTGGAAGAGGTGCGGCGGGAGAAGGAAGAAGAAAAAAGGACCGAAAAAAATTGAAGGCCGAAAAGAAGCGAGGAGCTCCCACGGTCAATGCGGCGATTATCGGAACTCTCGATTTCCGATCAGGAAGACGATGCCTTCCAAAGAAGGAATGAAAGAAAACCAACTCTTTTATACACAAACTGGGCGCTATTCCTTTCCCCTTGCTTCTCTTTTTGTCCGCTATGTGATTCTGTCTCTCTTTCGCTCTTGCCTTTTGAAGGGAAACATAGGGTGCTTTTTCAATCAGGAGAAAAGTTGAGGCGGATGAGCCGTAAGGGTATAGTGTTGCGAAAAAGAAAATCCCGCCGCTTTAGAGGAGGAATCGCTGAATGAACCCAACATTCCAAATGGGCAAAGTGTGATTCTGAATAGGAAAATAGTCTAAACGCAGGGAGAGGTATGTTTGAAGAGCAGCAACATATGGTAAGAGCAACTAATCATCAAATTGAATTTGGTAGTAAGTTTTTATAGGTAACATAAAGTAATCCTTCATTAATTGTTGCTGAAATATTTTAATTTAATCTTAAATTACGAGAAACATTCACTTTATGAATGCATTTCACCAAAATTCATGGCCCGTTTTTAATAAAATAATAATATGTTAAAATATAGCATGATTTTATTACTTCGTAATGTTCAAACTAACCAAATTTGGTTTTGTTAGGTTTGTCACTTTGAATGAAGATATTTTCATCTTAGAGCTATATGTAATACTTAAATTGAATAAACTTAAACTAATGGACCATTTTATTTAAATAACGTCAGTATTTTAGAGTTTCATTTAATTAGAAATGAAAATGCCTATCAGATGGTAATGACCTACATATTCAAAGTTATATTATTTAGCTGTGAATTTCAATGTGCATAATAAGATTCTACAGCCAATTCATAATATACTAGCAGTTGCCCGTCGATAAATCGACAGGTTGGTTAGATAAAATATTGTTTTGGTAATTAGCCTTCTGTCACATTACCATGTAAGACAGTGTCTGCAAGGTTAATTTTCTTTTACTAATGTACGCTTGGAGTTCCATGTTATTTCCTACAGCGTCTAATGTCCGCTAGCAGTGCCACCTTAACATCAAGCACTACAACTATGTCGAGCAGAACTTAGCCGGTCAAAAAACCTCAATATCTCGCCAACGGTTAGAGAGATTTCAATTTTATAATTTCCTGCAAATCTGCAGGTCGAGACGTTTAATTTGATTCATCACACATTAAGGTAGCTGTTAACTTTGCTTTAAAATTTTCATTTGTTTACGCTATTAATATATAGATGAAACGATTTAGAATGATAAAGTAAGGAATGAATCAGGGAGTTAAAAAAGAATTCTTTGGAAAAGAGTTTATAGTAAATTAATTTTTATCAAAGGAATCTTTATAATGAACTATCAGTGAATTTCTACCTTGCATCTGGATTGCCTACATTATTAACCCTTCTCGTCTATATAGATCATTTTTCGTTTATCATTTGGTTCGCTACGAACGTTCTTATTTCTCCCTTATTTTAATCACGCAAATATTGTCTATATTTTGTTTATGTTAAGAGCACAATTTGGAAATTTCATTCAGAATTTAAAGAGGGTGCAACATTTCGCGCACTTTTTTACTTTTGTCATATTTCACACAGAAGTATTTTATTGACCTGATCAATTTGAATTATTTTGGTTTTCGCCAATAACCTTGGATTTAATACCACAAAACCTAACCGATGTGATGTATCATTTCCTTCAAAGAGATCTTTTGAAAATGGTCATCAGGATTACAAATTGGTTATTGGGTACTCATTTTTAATTGGCGCCTAGAGCAAGTTAAGATCGATATCTCTTGGAAATTTTGGTGAATGTTGCGTGAGAGCAATTCATAATTTTAGGATTTGCTCTAACAAAAAAATTGTTTAATTTTGCCATTTATCTCTATGTATCTAGTCATAATAACGCGGGAATGTAAGTATATAGACATATAGTCGAGATTTGTTTCCCCATAACAAACTCTACTCACTATATATATATATATATATATATATATATATATATATATATATATATATATATATATATATATATATATATTTAGAGGCACTGCGATGGGCACCCGAATGGCGCCTTCATACGCCAATTGCTACCTTGGAGAATGGGAATGACTCTTCCTCAACGTTCCACTCAGACCACTTTTGTGGCTGAGATACATCGACGATGTCTTCCTCATTTGGACGCATGGACCTGACTCTCTCCTTTCCTTTCTCTCGCGTCTCTCCTCCCATCCTTCACTGTCCTTCACCCACCAATCCTCTACCTCCCACATCACATTCCTGGATGTCGATCTTTACCTTCAAGACAGCCAAATCCGCACCTGTGTTCACATCAAACCCACCAACAGCCTCCAATACCTACACTTTGATAGCTGCCATCCCCTTCATACCAAAACCTCTATCCCCTATGCCCTTGCTCGTCGAGGATGGAGGCTTTGTTCCGATAGAGCATCCCTTCTAGAGTATTACTCTGTCCTCGAGGATGCTCTTCTCAAACGTGGTTACCCTCCAGTCTTGGTCCGCGAACAGATCCATAGGGCGATGACGCCTACCCACATTGGATCTCATCCTCACACACCCACTATTCCTGCATCTACCCCTCCACTCACTCTTACGACACTTTTCCATCCTGGTATCCACGAAGCTCTCAAAACAATCCTTCATGCTGCACACCCAATTCTTACCTCTTCCTCCCATCAGTCCCTCTTTATCAACCTTTTTGCCAATCCTCCGCTCCTCTCCTTCCGCCGGCCCCCAAATTTGGGAAATATCTTGTGGAGGAAGGAACTTCCCACTTCTACCACGCTTCTTGCAATAGGTTCCCACCCCTGCGGAAAACCTCGCTGCCTCACTTGCCCTATCCACCTACCATCATCTTCTTTCTCGAGTCCCTCCACCAACATCACCTACCCCATCACCTCCAGAAGCAACTGCACCACCCGTAACGTCATTTACCTCCTTACCTGCACCCTTTGTCCCGCGTTTTACGTAGGCCTCACCAGCAATCCGTTAAACATCCGAATGAACGGTCACCGGAATAGCGTTTCTCTCAGACGCCCCCTCCCAGTTGCATTACATGCTAATACCCACAATGTCCCCTTCAATAGTTGCTACAATGTTAGGATTATTCGCGCTTTACCCTATGACACTCCTGCCCCCCTTCTCCGACACTGGGAACTAGCACATATCCATCTTCTCGACTCTTTCTCTCCGCCTGGCCTCAACCTCCGCTAACCCTATTAGCCCCCTTACAATGTCTCCTTGTTACTTTGTAACTATTCGCACTCTACCTCATCACACTCCCTCTTTATTGGCTATCCACCCCTCCTTCAATCATCAACCTTCCCACATCACCCTGTCATTCCCCGCCCAGTGTGTCACTTTACGTTACTCTTTCGCTGAAGAAGGGCATAGGCCCGATAAGCTTGCGTGTTTTTTTGTTTTTGTGCTCGTGTGTTTTACGTGTCTCTTCGACGCCCCTAGCAGCCTGCCTGCTTGGTCCTCAACATGGTGAGTGTCCGCTGGGCTTCCCTCAACACCTTGTTGCCACCCTCATCACTACCTTTTCTTTTCCTTTAGTTAATATCATCATCATCATAGGTAGTCTGTCCGTAGACAGGTCCGTGATTATTCTTGGTTAAACTTGGTTCTCCATATACTCCTATTTTCCGCTGTCCTCTTTATATCTTGATAACTCTCTTTCCCTTTCAAATCGTCTATCAGCTGAAACCTTTTCCTACCTCTTTCCCTTTTCCCATCTAATTTTCCTTCTAACACGTCTTTAATCATACTCTCTCTCCTCAGGTAATGTCCAACCCAGTTAGCCTTCCTCTTTCTGATAGTCTGTATAATCATTCGCTTCTCTCCTATTCTTCGTAGCACTTCATCGTTTTTCATCCTATCTGTCCATTTTATCTTCAGCATTCTCCTCCAAGTCCACATTTCAAAGCTTTCCAAGTATTTGATGTCATTTTTCCTTAGCGTCCATGTTTCTGCCCCATACAATGCTATACTCCATACGTAGCATTTTATCAACTTCTTGCGGATATCTTCCCTTATATTCCCTGTAAGCAGTTGTTTCTTTCTCCTGAAAGCCGCTTTTGCTTTTCCTATTCTAGTTTTGATCTCATCCGTACATTTTGCCTCTCGTGTTATGATACTTCCAAGGTATTTATATTCTGAAACTTGTTCTAATGGCTTTCCCCCAATAGTTATGTTCAGATTCTCTTCTTTACCCGATATTCGAATGACCTTGGATTTTTCTGTATTTATTTCCATACCGTATTTTCTACCTGTTATCACTAGTCTATTTATCATTTTTTGTAGCTCCTCTTCCTTTCTTGCTAGAAGTACTTGATCATCTGCGTATTTCACTGTTCTTATAATCCTTCCTCCAATTTTGAAATCCCCTGTGCCTTCTAAAGCTTCTTGCATTAGACTTTCTCCATATATATTGAATAGGGTTGGCGATAGTCAGCAGCCTTGTCTTACTCCTCTACCGATATTTATTCCGCAGGTGTCCACATTCTCAAACCTGACCTTTACAACTTGATTCTCATATAGATTCCTAATCAGTCTCCTGTCTTTCCAGTCTACACCTATATCCTTTAATATCTTCATCAACTTTACCCAATTTACTCTATCAAAAGCCTTCTGCCAGTCTACGAAACATGCGCAGATATCTTGACTGTATTCTATTGCCCTTTCTGATATGATTCTAACTACTCCTATAGCATCTCTAGTTCCTCGTCCTTTTCTGAAACCGAATTGATCTTCCCCTATTATTTCTTCTGCCTTTTTCTCCAGCCTTTTATTAAGAATCCTCGTGATGATCTTCGATGTGTGTGACAGAAGGCTTATAGTTCTGTAATCTTTACACTGCATTGCCTTTGGCTTCTTCTTTAGAGGGATCATTGTTACTTCTAGGAAATCCTGAGGCCACTATATATATATATATATATATATATAGTTACTCTATCTTCATCACTGACGAAGGGCATGTATATATATATATATATATATATATATATATGTGTGTGTGTGTGTGTGTGTGTGTGTGTGTAAGGGGCTCCGCCTCTGCGCACCACGCGCGTCATCCCCGTGCCTCGCTCCGCGAGATGGATTCGTCTGCTGCCCGTTTGCAACCCTGAAAAATATTTAAGTTAGAAAATTATATTTAGCCCTATTTTCGGGCTTTACTTTCCCTTCCTCCCATTCCTCTCCCTCTATTCCTATCTTTCCCTTCCTCCCATTCCCCTCCTCTCCCTATCTCTCCCTCTCTCTACTTCCCTATATCCCTACCTTCATCCAAACCTCCCGCTTTTCCCAACTTCCACTTCCCCTCATTATCTCCCTCTCTTCCTCCCCCTTTCCCTCTTTTTTCTCTCTCCCTCTCTCCTTCCTTCTCTCCTTCCCTCTTTCTTTTCCCCACACTCTCGTCTTTCTCCATTTTCCCAATGGGGTCCTATATAATTATATATTAGTACGGTAACAATGCTGATTGTTCTTGCCAACGAAATATTTTATTCACGGAGAACTTAAAATTTTCGTCGTCAAAACAATTTTATGAGTCAATTATAGTCATATTTGAAAATCTATGGTGGAAAAATAAATTTGCGCTCTCTTGTACGTACTATGGTTTAAGTTTCTAATTTCTAGGACACTTATAATTAATTTTAAAAAGCAAACAAAGATATCTTATACTCATTTACGTCTTATGCTTTAGAAGCATATATTATGGCAACAATCCTCCAATGTTAATCTTATGGAATTTTCTCGAATAAAAAGAATTCTTTTGAGGATCTTGCACTTAAAAACTTCCCGTTTTCGCAATTTCTTCTGTTTATAAGTTATGAATAATCAGTCTGAAATTTTTCAGCATTCTAACTCATACGAAAGTAAGAAGTAGTTTATGTAATACACATTAGTGCGGTGTTGATATAGAGAGATATATTATAAAATCGTAATGATGATCATGATGAATAACGCTCTAATTTTCCAAATAACTCGATTATAAATTAACTTAGAAGCTTGATATTCCTCAGGATTTCAGTGTAATGAATCTCTACGTTATGACTAAAAATAATTTTGAATGAGGTCACGGGTTTCACTCCCGAGGATGAATGTCCTTTCTCATAAGATAACACGTTAAAATCACCTTTTTGGTTTGAAGGCTTTCATTCTTTAAAATATCAAAAAATTAAATTATCGACACATGTACGATAAATCACGCCAAAATGAATGAAAATTCTTATCCTTACCGTCGAATACTCAATCTCATGCGAATTTGCTCATATTTTGAGTTTATACTCGAGTTTGATAATTTTTTTAGCATTTCAATACTAAGATTCCATTGTTACAGGTGTTGTTGTCCCCGGTAATTAGGCTGGTTTCCAAAGGAAAAATAGTCTTATGAAATAGTCCTGTCTGTGTGTGTCACCTACTAACAACTTTGATATCAATGTAATGGGTTTTCATGAAACTTGGAATGAGGCTCGTGTTGCCAGGGCCTACCTCCGGACTATATTTTATTTGGCGAAGATTGAAGTCTCGGGTTCGATTCCAGGAACGTTTTCTCTCTATTTGTTGTACATAGAAAGTCTCAAATCCTTCGTGCAGAGTTGTTTCTTTAATAATTTAAATTATCTTAAAATTTTGATGTCGGAGCCAGGTTTGTACTGTTCTAAGGAGAAACGAATTTAAATTATAATTTTTATCACAAAATTTTGACAATTGATCGTAGTTTCTTGGATTTCTACTAAAACATAGCGGTTTTGCGTTTTAAATCGCATTTTTTTGGATTGTTGCCATGGAGACGATTATTACCGAACTCGGATTGAGCATAGATGAGTGAACAAATAGGTTATTTTCTTTTCCACTCAAATATCCTTCAGCAATGGACAGTTGCTCCATACATATTAGCGTATAAACAGTAACATTTAGTAAATTCCTTTATTTAAAAAATACATGCAAAATATGATAGAAAAAGATTTTGATATTGCTTTTACTATTTTATACCTGATAATGCTCGAATAATTTGTTTTCCAAGTACTCTCTATCATTGACAAACTATAAATTTCAAATGGCATTTCTAGTATGAGAATTCCTTGGAATGACTAATGCATACTGAAACATTTCCTGTCAATATAAGTAATGAATTCGAGACGTCAACTTTGGGAAACCAACATGGATTAGTCCTGGTTGGGACTTCTTGTTTCAGCGTATATGCACTTATATAAAGTCCTAAAGATCGAAAATAAGATTATGAATTAAATACAAATAAATCGGCCGCAGTATTCATGTTATTTATATTTTGTACCTATATTACTAAAATTCTATTTCTGGTTGTCTCTCTCTCTCTCTCTCTCTCTGTTTAACGCTCTATATCTTAGCCATTTTTAATTTCCGGGAATTTCAGCTCTCTTTTTTATCGAGTTATTCAACAAATTTTCCAAATTTGTTATTTAAAACCAAACATACATTCCTAAAAACTATATTCATTAAACTCACGTCACGTCAGGAAGTGAAAATACAGATAACAGGAAATGATAATAGAGCAAAAAATCAAGTAATTAAAAATGTTTTTTATAATGAAGCAGACGCAATTTTTTCTGGGTTGGGAAAAGTTTACCTGACTGGCTCCCTTGCCCACCTTTGGTGAGGCTCATTTTTCGACGAGGTCCCATTTGCGAGGCCCTCTTTTAGACAAGGCCCGCAGCTAGCGCCTCTTGCGCCCGTGCATAAATCTGCCTCTGTAAATTTGTCCAAGACAAAAACGGAGCGATATGTTTGCGAGAACTATGGGAGACTGGTGGATGATGCATACAGCTCATATGGAAAAGGGTTGGAATTTTTCAAGAACATTCCCACGATGATTTTATATTCTTCCCAATAAGTTTGTCGAAACTGTTACTCTCGAGTGAAGAATCAAATATGTGAGAAGCTGAAACTCGTGGGAATTAACCCGAAAGGACGTGCGCGTCTGGGCAATAAATACCCCAGTGGAAAAGATTATCAGCCTTATTTGAGCTTAATCCACAGTACCTACGACTTTTATTCTCCATTACAAGTAGACTGTTTTGTAATTCTTAAGACCAGTTGCTTATAAGTAATTACGTGTGTATTATTTTTTTGCGTGAGTACCGTGAACTTAAAACTTCGGCCCCATTTTTGAACTGAAAGTCCGGCCCACCTGAATACTTAGGTTACCGCAATTTATTTCTCAATTCGAATTTAAAATTCCCCAAATAATGATTCAAGACGTTGCAGGCGCTTTATCATAGCGTTGCGTACGAGAATGTGAATCCTAACAGCATGAACTCCGTTCACAGAGGTCGTGTTGTCCGTTAAATTGCCGGCCATAGGTGGGTGTGGTCCCCAGAACGACCGAGTGCACGTGGAGAGCCCTGTTGGATAAACTCTTAGAGTCTACTCCGCAAATTCTGTGACCATTACTCGGCCAAAAGGGTTCGTTATAAATCTCTTCTTCCGCGACCTAGCAACCCTCGAACACATGCATCTCTCTTGTACCCTCCGCCAATCGATTCCTTCTCCTCGCCACTCCCTACCTAAAGCGGGCCGCATCGCGTCACCCCACCCCGCCCCATCCCACCTCGCCCCACCCCCTTTATCATCCAATCATATCTTCCTCCTGCGAAATAACTCATGTTTTTTAACAGACCTCTACCTCCCTCGAAACCGAGGTTTTGGAATTTATACGGCTCGTAATGGGAGTGGGAAGAATTTTTTCTCTTCTCGAACGCACGACATAATAGCGGACGCATAGAACAAGCACGCGCACACACGCATAAAATATCTTCAGGCACGTTTGTTATATTTTCTTCTCCAGGCAAAAATAAAATAAAGTATTCGCGTACGATTTTGAAAGAGAAAATGAAAATTAGCGTCTATACCGTTCATATTCCTCGAATTCGAGAGAAGAGAAATGGAGTAATGAATCTTTCGTTCAGGTTTTTTTAATTTTAGGTTAAAAAATATTGCAAAGGGACCGAAAAAAAATCCTTTCGAAGTCGGGAAAGAGAGGAAGAGAGAAAAATTTCTCATTTTTTTAAATTCCGCGCGACTTCAAATGTACAGTAGTTCTTGACAAATTGAGAAGAACATCGCAGGAGTTCGCAGGATAAAACGCAATAGCGTTGCACTTGATCTCGAAACCTGTGTTTCCAATTTTTTCTCGCAGGGTTAAATGCCATTTTGTATTTTTTAATTCCCGTTATTTTAACTTAAACGTTGCGTGAAATTTTGCAAGGCAATTTACTTGCTTTACTTACCAAATTCGGGGTCAATAAATAGCTCGGATAATTTCCCATTCAAAAAATATTCGTAATTAAAGGGAGATGCTTCAACACTCCTCTGTAATTTGTTTCCAAATTTTTTTCGAGCTCCATTGAAGCATACCTCGTTTGTTCGTTTTGTCTTTGGTGGTGTGTTATCGATTCCTCTGCTTTTCTATTTACTGTTATAGTTACTTCTATACACATTTATCATTCATTTTAAAAATATTAAAACGCTTTGATGAAAGGAATTAAGGAAAATGTTAGTAGTTTTAAAGCAAATTATAGTTTATTGGTGGCATAAAACAGTAAATACGGAACATCCACGTTCCTGTTAGCATTTTAACTGCTAAATATTTGCTATGGCTGCAACATCAAGTTATGCTTTACGTAGGTAGAATGGCGTAACATATGTTCTTCCTAAATTGAAGTTTTCCAAGTTTTACATCCAAAGCATGAAAAAGGTTTCTAAAATAAATAAAATTCCAGTATTGCTATATTTTTCGTCAAGTGAATGAAAAATACGCTCAAAATCTGTTTACGTTTTAAAATAATCAAATTGTAATAGCCTAACGCGGTGCCAGGTGTTACGCATTCTGTGAAGTAGTGATTCACAACGTTACTGCAGTAGCAGCTTCCTCTGAACCTGCAGGCCACACCATAAAACATGAAATACATGATTTAAGAACGAAAAACCGAAGGACCGTGATTATTCTTGGTTAAACATTGTTCTCTGCATACTCCTATATTCCGCAGTCTTTTTCATGTTTTGTTAGCTCTCTCTCCATATCAAGTCGTCTTTCCTCCCTCTTTCTCGTTTTCCTTTCAGTTTTCCTTCTAACACATCTTTAAGCATGCTCTCTCTCTCCTAATGTACAATCCAGTTCGCCTGTCTCTTTCTAATAGTCTGTATAATGAATTGCTTCTCTCTTATTCTCTTTAGTACTCTCTCGTTTTTATTCGGTCACTTTGTAGAAATAATAATGAAAATTTTAAAAAAATGTTTGTAATTCCAAATTAATTAAAAAACTTCATACAAAAATGACTACCTATGTTTCAGTTCATAAAGTCATCCTCAATTACTGAATTTGTGATATCTATCAATAAATTTGTTTTTGGAATTTTTTTCTTTAAATTTTCCTCGTGTTTTACTAAAGTATGAACAGTGAATTCAACAATAAACTTTATCACGCTTCATTGTGATGTACCAACTTGTTTATATGTTTGGTAAGAACAGATATAATCCCATTTTAATAGCCAGTCATCTAAATTCCACCATTGGTAGCCATGCCTACAAGTGAAGATGTATACAAGTTACGCTTCTGAATGTTTAAGGTATTTTCTGAAACATATATGAAACCATCGTCTGACCTAGCTCAACAAGCTCTTCAAAATCACGTCCAAATTACATGTTTGAAAAGCTGATGTGGCATCCGTCGTCCCATATAACAACAAGTGAAATATAAATTCACTAACTAAAAATCTCTGCAAATTTACTTTGAACATGATTTTAAACAACAGATAAGACGCCGTTTAACTGTCATCCTATTCGATCTGACACCTTCGGATTTCTTTAGGCAGTTTGAAAAACAAAGCTTTAATGACTCGTCTATTAAACATTTTTCAGTAAGTCACAATCACTAAAGTTGTTTTTTTTAATTCAAATGAGGAAGCATCATACGGAGGATCCTTATGTTGGATATTTAGTGTTTCTTGAACTGCCATGTAAACAATTTATGGTTATAGCAATTACACGAAGATTAACTCAGACGTCCCGTCACCTCGAATGTTATTGTACTTTTTAGAGAGCATTTGCTTGCGTTTAGAGTTTTGTTCAACTCTAAACATGGCGGCTCTAATTAATCGAATAAAATTCTCTGACCCTAAAGTCGTTCAGCACTTAAGCTTCAAAATTGCGCATAAATATGAAAGGTTCTGTAACAAGCGGTTGCATTTATTTCGCTCTTAAATACCTAAGTTCCTCCAGTTCTTGCCTTTCCCAATTATAGCCTCACTGCTTTTTTTGCACGGCCCATCAATAGTTTCTCTCCATTTCCCCTCTCCTTCCTTCTATTGGATTTCCGAACCATTCCCACGGTATTTCATTGCCTTCTCCTCTCCAACATAATTTTTCTCCTACCTCTCTTTTCCTTTCATCATAAACACTATATTCCTTCTTTTCCAATTTTTCTCACTATCGTCATATTTTAAAATTACCTCTCCCGTCCCGACATCCCTGCCATATTTTTCCTTGCATCCTCAGATATGCTCTCTTTTGTGTTTCTCCCTGTTATTTCCATTTTACTGCTACTTATGTGTAATCTGCCTTCATACCTACTCACAATTAGAGCAGTAAAAGATAACCTATCTCCACTCTACGCAATCGGACTTTGCATTCATTATTTTCGTTAATGTTTATTTCAACTCTCTTTGTCTTATTTTAACTCCAGCATAACAGGAAATTATTCTTCATACTTGTGATGGATTCGTAAATCTTTTTAAAACGCTTTATTTAGACTTTTTCATAGAATCCGTTTTTATTTATACCTTTGTACATATGCTGAGATAATCAATTTATTCAAGTATTAAACTATTCTGATCAAATATAATTCAAACGTTTATATAAAGCCTCCATGAATGTCTTGAAATCGTAATAACGATTGTAATTAAATTTATGATACGATCTTACCACAACGACTAAGCGTTTTATCTCTCCCAATATTACGATATAGAACAGTTGTCGTTATAACACACAAAACCAAAATTTTGAATTTCCATAAAATAAGTTTATAGGACATTATCAAGTGTAGAAGATAAGGTTGAGAGATACTTATAGTTGTGCTATTTTTATGCACAGCGCCGCAAAGTTCCTCTGAGTCATCGTTGAATAGATAAGATGCATCAAAGTGGGTCAAATATTCTTCGAGCCAAATCAGATAACTGAGAAACGAGTATTTGAATTCTTAAAATCAAGAAATCGTGCAATCTTATTGAATGAAGTTTCTTCCTTTCTTTGGAAATATCCTTTTATTACTGAGCACCAGGCTTGAAAAGAATTTTAAATAAAGCGTGTTTGATGCAAGAGGAGAATTACTGTCATTCGAAACGATTTTGGTTGTCCTCCATCAAAAACTCTTAATCATTCGTAAACTAATTTCTTTGGATAGGGAAGTAATTATACGCGGCGCTAAAATAACATGAATTCTTTTAATTATTAAAGGTATTTTTACGATTCAAATGTTATGTAACGCAGCCATAAATAATAGCTCCAGGCTTGGGAATCATCTACTCGGAGGAATTTTTAAGCCCATATCGCAGTAGTAATAGGGGTATTAATAACCCAAAAATTCATTTCCTATGCGGCGAATTGTATCGCGAAATTTATCGACCTATGAAGTGGGCGATTCTTTATGGAGTCGAGAGACTTGAACCAGCTCCGGTTTTGAATATAAATGGACGGGCCTCACGGATCCGTGTAAGAGGGAAGAGAGAGAACTACTCTTATTTATCTTCCGCATTCCTTGAATAGGGCAGTTCCAGAGACCACATCCCATAATTATAAGGAACTTTTACCTAGTGTAAACAAATCACACGATATGTTTCCAAGCGTCCGCATATATATTAAATCGAATTTTTTTGATAAATTTACGACTCGGCCTAGATTTAAGTGGAGAAGCGGATTAAAACACCCACAAGTATCGGAGAATGAAGTTCGCCATATTTTTATCCAATCTCCGGAATTTTATTTTGGGAAGATTCTTGCTCTTTTTTGCTAACTTCTTGTACAACCACGCAGTAAACGCTCATGTTTACCTAATCGCTCTGTAAATCAAGGAAAGTAAATTCAGCTCTTCCAATAAATGGAACGCACAAAGCGGCCTTCGACTTATATTGGGCACCGTTCTTCGATCCGTCGTCGAATCTTTTTCCTCATTCATTTCTCCCATATATTGTTTGTGAGACTATAAATAAGTCAAGTACAATGGTATCTGTCCAGTCTGAATGTATTTCTTATGAAAATGAAACCTGTCCTTGGGTGTGAAGCATATTTTATATCGATGGAATTTTCCGGCGTACAAATTTGGGGTTGAATTCTTCCGTTCCGGCAGACAAAATTTGTAATCTCGTGTCCAATCTATTTTTCTCAGAGGAAATATAAAAGCCATATCAAACAGCCTATGAATTTATGAATTTATTTTATCTTCAATTGAATAGGATACTTTTCATTATCGCTTAACTAATCGTAGACTTGAGAAAATATGTCTCTAATTTTCCGAAATTCGATTTATTTGACTTAATATTTTTGCTCACACGTCTGCTAGTATTTTACTGATATTGCTATGTCGCTGCAGTTTCAAAACAAAATCCTTTACTTAAATCCTATGAAAAATGATGCTGAAAAACCCTCACACTACTAATACACCTTTCTAATATAATAAATTTTGGAGATATCCAACAAATTCTATCTCAACGATTGTTGATTACATTAAATTTTGTTGCCTAGAAAATTCGGAAATTCGTTGCATTATTAAATGAAATGAACATAATCTTTGACTAGCGTTAATACTTTTTCTTCGCATATTTACACTAATAACCAATTTACGCTAATATACTATAACTATATATGTAGCGGTAATTGAATGGAAATAAAAACTGTTACATTGGCTTCATGGGAGTATGACAGTATTTTATAAATAGATAAAGATTTCAGTAAATTAAGGAATAAATTCTTACCAAATTTCTGTTTCTCTCTAATTGCTGTTGCAACTTTGGATTTAGGCGTTAAGCCGTTTATTAATATCTTAAATCATACAATGAGAGACAGATTATTTTTAAAAGAATAATCGCAATATATTCTCCACTAAAATTATTATAATGCAGTGAAAATTTTCTTGATAAACTTGGAAAACTCTGTTGGTGAAAATTATTTGTATTATTGGCTGATCAACCTCTTGGATTATTATATGTATTGATGAAAAGATTTTCAAAATCATTGATTCAGAAAGAAATTGAGTAAATTCTTGCATTGCACGCCCCAGAAATCATAAGATAGCTAATATCATAAAAAATAATATGCTATTTATTTTTATATTACTATAAAACAGCCCGAGAACTTCTTATATATGCGGATATTCTGATATGCGTGTCTGGTGGTCTAACCTCTTTATGTAATTGACTCGCCCATTCAATGTCTGCGCACGACGGCAGCGCTGCTGCGCAGTAATTAAATTGTCAATTCAGGAAGGCTGCGCGATAACTTGGTTTCTATTCTTTTTATTTAGAAACATTTTCTGGTCACCCGCATTTTCCCCAATGCATCTTAAAGAATATTGCCCTAATGTTTGCCATCGATACTTTAAATTATGCCTGAGACAAATGTCAAAGTTCCCATCAATTTTACATAAAATATATTTAGTTTCACAATGTGAGTGTTCATTTTGATTAGTATTTTTTTTGTCGTCAAAAGATTAATTTCTCAAGGCAGAGTTTAAAAAATGAGCGTGGGGGGATTAAATAGAAAAATATGTAAAAATAGCATTTTCTGTGCAACCGATGCAGTTCTCCACCTAAAACGATGCGCAAGCTTTTGCTTTATATAGTGCATGGTTTGTCATTTAGACCCGTTTTACATGCGGGAGAACGGTACTAAATCGATACAAAAGAACTTAAGCTAGGAGAGTGCGTGGGAGACAGGATGGGAATGGGTGGGTGGGGTTGTGAAGGTGGAAGGGTGGAGATGGATGGGGAAAATTGAGAGAGGAAAACGGGAGACAATAGGGCACAGCAATGGCAGGGAATTTGTGGAATAACCGGAGAGAGAGACCACGGAATAGGAAGAAAGAGATGTTAAACAGGGAAGGGAAGTAGATAAAAAGGAAAATTATGAAAATCAGTGGAGAGTATAAGGAATAAGACATACATTGCAAAATAGGAGCTCGTACAACTGTAATGCAAATAAGGTTTAATTTGGAATAGGGAAAGGACAAATTCTATTGCTGGAGAAATTTCTAATAAAATACTGTAATAAATATACATAAGATGCTGCCATGGATAGTTAGCAGGAGTAAAAAACAAACATCAAAATATTTCTCACAAAACCATCAATTAAATATTCGCAGCGTATATATACCAAGCACTAGATCAGTGGTGGGCAACCTTTTTGCGTGGTTGCAAATTCCTCAGCGGGCCATATTGCATGTTATCAATGCTTTGGCGGGCCAAATTAAACCTTGAATCGGATGTTAACTAGAGATTCTGAGGTATCATATAAGTAAAAATCAAATCTACATTAGGTTTATAGGGTTAACATTTCAATATCAAGTGTTTTTTGTAGCAATTTGAATGTATATTATATGAATTGGTGTTAAATTTTCTTTTAGTTATAGCTTCGCGGGCCGCATAAAACTCTTGAGGGCCGAATGCAGCCCACGAGCGGTAACTTGCTCACCACTGTACTATAGTAAAAGACGGAATCAGAACTGGAAAAATTTTCTGCGGGTAATTTTTCAAAAATATTGTAAAAAGAACAAGTGTTTTATCAGATCAGGCAAAGAGGATTGTTTAAAACCCATATTTTTTAAGTACTCCTTTTTCTAATAACAACAATCATCATACTTTTGGAGATAAATTTTTCGGGTTTCAAACAATCACCACCTGCCTTTCATCGACCTTTGTGGACATAAGGCCACCAATTTCAGAGAAGCAATTGAACAGAAACAAAAAAAAATTGAGGATAAGATTAGATAATATATTTCAAATTATACACCGATTTATTTCCTTGTGGAAATTCTAAATTAAATAAGGGAGAAATGAATGGAGGTGGAAAGTGAAAGGAGCGAAACACGCTGAGAAAAGAGACCGTTTTCAAGGGATAGGGCGCAAAGGAAAATAGCCGAGGTTAACTCAGCTAGGGAGAGCTAATGAGAAGAAAGGGGAGAGCAGATTCAAGCACGTTGAACAGCCACCGCTTCTACTCGAGCAAACGAATACAAGACCCGCAGAGATAAATAAAGCGCAGGACGGAATGTGGATTTGAGTGAAAATGAAATTAACGAGTTGGAAATAAAATATAACATTGGCATTTACCCGGTTTGCTTTTTATTTAAAAAAATGATTATTGGGTTATTCACTACTGCGCAAGAATAATGAGCACTCTAGCGACAATTCACCATGATCTAATACCACCTTAACTAATTCACTCATATATTCGCAAATTATTCAAGTCACTTATGGATAAATTTTTAATTATTTTTCAAGTAGGATTGTTTTGAGGATGGATGTTAAAAGTAAGTACAATTGTAAGGAAACGATGCCATGAACAAAACAATGAATACAACTATAACAGGATGTAAAATGAGATAGGTACTCTAAAGAGGGGTTTGGGGGAAGAGGAATTGATGGGAGATAAAAGTATTGAATAGAGATGGAGGAAAGAAAGAGATTGGAAAAGAAATCGAGGAAACAGAGGGATAGCTAAAGAGTGAGAGAAGAAAGGTGGTGTAGAGATGAAGCAAGGCTTTGGCGAGAATTCAGGAGAGAGAGAGAGAGATAGAGAAAGGGACGAAGGGATAGAGGTAAAGAGAGGGAGAGAGAGAAAGGAACAAAAGGTGAGGAGGAGGGAAGAAGGAGAAGACCCTTTTCCCCTTGGGTTCGCGTGTAAGTGAGGATAGGAGTGAGTTCCGAGAGAAGACATGCACCTGGGGCACCGACAACCACGCCCTCCACCACGCCATGGGGTATCACCTCAACCCACATCCCGACACGCCCTTTCGGTCGGCCCCGACCCCCGCCGAAAACAACAGCCCTTCAGACCTATACCTCCCCGCCCGCAGTCCCTCCGTATCACAAAGTACCTCTCACCGACCCCCACGCCCGCCTTCATCCTTCTATCCCAGCCTAACTCCGTTCTCCTCCTTCCTCCCTTTCTCCTTTCCTACCTTCCTTCATACAGACCAAACTAACCTCTCCCTACGGCCTAGAAAAAAGGGTTATGCTGGTGGTATCTGTCCCCTTGGGTTTTTTATTAGGGCGAAGGTAATTGTTAGCCTTCCTCCTTCTCCCTTCCCCCTCACCTTGTTGGAGAACAATCTTTTGATAAACCGGGAACGAACAAAACATTACATGCAAGGAGATGAGTTATTCGGGAATAATAAGTGGCCGGTAGAAGGGGGTAACTACAAAGAAGGGCCGCTTATTTTAAGAAAATTCCATGCGAAGGAATCCAGCGCGAAAGGATTTTTTATTTTATTTTCCTTTTTCTCGTCACGATTTATGTCTTTCGCAAGCCCAGGAGATGATAAAAGTTTTTTTCATGATTTGATAACTTAATTTTTTTAATAGCGATAGGCGCGGGTTTTTATAGAGCTAAACTGATTACGGACGACAATTGGGGTGTTTTATTTTAGGAAATTGCCCAAACGCTGCTTATTTCTTTGAGATGACTATGCTGCTTCCAGGAGACAGCTGAGGTTATTACGGAGTCGTCATGTCGCGTTCTTCGCGACTGTTTCTCAATCCTTATCTTTATCATTCTCGTTTCCTGCTTTCGATAAGTAAAAATATTTCGCTTAATCATGTAAAATGTAATGATTATTTTTTTGTCCACAGCATCATCGTATCTGTTGTATAAAGCATCAGTCCGTTTGAATGTGTACATTTTTTAACGCATTTTTATTGGCTCGTGGAAAAGCTGCGCAGATCTTGATGTTATGATTCGAGACTAACGGACATTCATTAAGCAGATTGTCGGAGAATTGAATTTCTAATGGTGACACTCAAATTGGTCGTGAAAAGAGGACGCTATATGTTTTCGTTATGTAATTTACTCATGAGATTGCAAATAACATTGCCGACGGAATAAATTTATTAAACTGAGGCTAAATGGGGATAAAGACCGTAACCTCAGGAATTTATTATCGCTTTCCATGCATTGGAAAGTTTACCTTTGAAGCTCGACGTTATTATATTTTTAACGCGTTGCAATGTACTCGTTCTTTTTAATCATAGTTTTACCGCATTAACATTCGTAGAAATACGTTCGACATACTTTAATCGAGTTTTCCGAAACACGCAGCGGCAATCACGTGAGATAGTTAGTGTCGTAAACTTAGTGATTGTAATTTTGGTAACATTTTGGTCTCCAACGCGTTCCGAACTATATATACCAAAAGAAAAGCGGTACCCTGAAAATATCCCATTGTGATATTTTGATGAAGTGTTTAATTTAGATTTATCTACGCAATAACATTTTCTCGCGTGAATTAATGCATCTGCAATGTGCCGCATGCTATCAAGAATAGAAATCGCGGACAGAAACATACACCTCGAAGAGGAACGCTTGAAAAAATTCAATTACGAACGTTTCCAAATATTTCTTCCATTTATCTCCGTACCTTCGAGCGAGTAATGAGCGAAACACGTTTAACAAAAGAGCATCGATTGACGAGTCGAGGCGGAGGAGGGAGAAGGCGTGCGATGCATGAAATGAAGAAGAAGAAGAACGGAATGGAGTAGTAGGATGCCATTTGGGACGGACATTTCGAGTCCGATGCCATATTTGGAACTACCGAACGGAGGGAACATCAGGGAAGAATCAAACCCATTTTCCCCACACTCCGCCTCCGAAAACCCTTTGTAAGTTTCCCCTTCCCTCTCTCTCCCCTTCTCTCTCAATCACCTCCCAGCACTCCTGCTTGGCTCGTTCGATATCTGTTACATCCATCTCCTTCCATTCTTACTCCTAAAACCCTTGCTGCCATCTAGGGTCGTCTTTTCGCAGGTAACAGATTCCAATATTTCATCGCTCTCACTCTTTCCCCTCCCCCTTCCCGTTCCTCCCTCCCTATCTCTCTCTCTCTCCCTCTTCCCTTTCCCTCTCGCTCTCTCACACTCCCTCTCTCTCTCATTACCTCTCTCTCTCCCTCTCTATCTCTCTCCCTCCTCCTTTTCTCTACCTCCTCCTTTTCTCTCCCGCCCTCTCTCTCTCACTCCCTCTCTCTCTCACTCCCTCTCTCACTCCTCCCTCTCCACCGATATCCCTCTATCGCTCTCTCTCTTTCACTCTGATTTGTTTCCCCTGACGCAGAATGGTACTGCTTGCAAATGTTGGATGTCGTCTCGCCCCCTTTAACGGTATGATAGCTATGAGGAGTTTTGATTGCGTGAGATATATGCCTGCTAATTGGGCGATGGCCGTAAAATTAAGGAAATTTTCTTTCATCGAAAAAATAAAAATATAAAGCGGTTCTATGCTCATCTATCACATTGATTGATTTGGTGGGGTAAACTTTTTATGAGAATGTCTGAAATATTTTCTGATAAAAATGTTTAAAATATAATACCATAATTAACTTATATAAATAGAACGGTGTTTTCTGGTGAATCAGCCTCTTGGGCTATCATCATTATGAACAGTCAGTTTTGCTTTTTTGAGTTAAGCAAAAAATCAATGCACGGATTAATGTAGTTAACTATTAATAATTTTCAGAGAATGAAACCTGCACAATGTGTACATATAGGTGATTAATATTTTGTTTATCTGTGTGAATCACATGATAATTACTGTTTGTTCATTTGATCTAACCTGGCATTTTATCTTAAATATCAAGTTTATTTTAATTAACAGCTTCAAAAACACCTTTTCAGTCGTAAATCAAGTCAATTAAAGCTTTTTAAATTTATGAAAAAGTTAATTATATCGAATATAAATAATTAAAATCAATATTTTTTATTGATTTTTCATCAGATCGCTCGAAAATATAATTGTCAAAATTGTCATTAACTATTGTAGCATGAGTCGCTTTCATCAGTAAAATTATAATGAGATATTTTCCGCTTCTGTTAAATATTGCCATGCACTTGAACTTTTTTCTAATTGATTCACGATTGAAGTTTTAATCTTCAGTAAAACTACATATACATATTATCTGAATTTTTTATCAAATACATATATTAATAAAATACATATATTTAAGTTCTAATAATAGTTGCCTAAAATAATAGGACAGTGTTTTGTACCATAAATAATTTTCTGATTAAATATACACATTCGGAAATATATTAGTTTTTAATATAAAATAATTATATATGGTGAAAGACATTTGATTTTATAGTTACCATTGAAGTTGCTATTCAGCACAGTCGATTGTATATGAATGAATTACAAAAAAATTGCAGTTAAAACCGTTTTCATTTGAGGAAAGTACTTAGCAAGGGAAGGGTTTTGCATATCTCCATTTACAAATTTATAAAACCCTGCTCTCACACTAATAAACTACGCAAGCAAACCAATTGGCTTCATTGCAATTCTATGATATATCTCCTGAGACAATTAGAGACAATAAATATGACAACGGGCAAATCGCACTTGATTACTAGGGAGCTTTGAGACCTACCAAAAAAGTCCCGCATCTCTTTCGCAGAGGGGTTAATCTACGTCTTCGTTCCGGGCTTAATCCAACTTTCCACTAAATGATTGAGCGGAGAAGATTGCCTCATTCACTTTCTACTGCGTACCGTGCAAAATACATATTTCACGCCTGCTTCAAAACAGCTTCTTGGACAATCGATAAGCCAACTCCGTATTTGTAAGCCAGCAATTTTTCAATTTCTTAATCTCAGACTTTTTGTTTTACCTATCCAGACTTTTCTCAACATTCTCTCTCTCTCTGGCTCTCACTCTCTCCCTCTCTCTGGCTCTATCTCTCTTCTCTCTATGGCTCTCTCTAGCGGCTGGCAAATTAATGAGTTACCGCCTTTTCGCAAAACTAGCTATGGATAACGAAATGAGAGATTTTTATTCCCGCCTCGTATGCACACGCTTATGCATATATATTCGAACTATGAATGATATTCATATTATTGTAATTTATAGACTATTTATTTATAATTATTTGCATGTAACTTGTATATTTGAATAATTTACACTCATAATGAATATGTCAAATTACATTCTGCGCAGTTCTGTAATTGTCATCTTAACGTCTTTCTAATATATTTCAATATATGCTTATTTTTCTTCTTATATCTGCAATTATTTTATGACTCATTCTGTTTTATTTTTACATTGTTTTTAATTGTCCTATGTTATATATTTATTCTTTTCGTTTTTGTGAAGTGTTTTTAACTAATAATAATTTGACTGATTAAAGCCAAATGCATCAATTTATACTCTTGCTTTCTATTGAAAATCATCGCTGCAACCGTAATTACGGACATGACTTGAACAGTAATTGCATTTTTACAAGTCTCTTGTTGCATTACGAAGGCAATTAGTCATAACATTGTTAAAATTGATTTCAATAAAAAATACGGGATTATTTTTTACAAAATGTTCCTTTTCCAGAAAGTTTTCGGGATACCTAATACTTTCTTTGCTCAATTTTTGACGCCTTAGAATTCATCTGCGTCTCTCTCCTTCCCGTCACACAGCTTCCCTTTCTCTTTCCAAAGACTCCATTTCATTATTTTCCTTCATTCGTTCTTCGTTATTCCGAGTCATTTTTCCTTCGTTCCGTTTCATTAACTGCCTTTTCATTTCACTCCGTCTATAAGAAAAGAGGAAACTGACTGACTAGAAGGCTCGGACGCCATTCGTCATTCAATTAGTCGCCATTCAGAATAATACTACGTGACGTCATCGCATATTAGAGAGCGGTTTTTTCGCCCCTTTTCTGTTTCTTTTTTTACTGCGGGTCCAATAAGCGATGACTTTTTTGTGCGAAAACAGCTCACCTCAAACTCGCGCGCACATAATTCGTGCGTCTCAAGATAATCTCTTCGCGGTTCAATTTTACAAAGGTTGCTCCGCGAAATATTTTCATTTCCCCTGAAAATCATCTATCAAGTTTACTCATTTTTAATCCTGTCTATGGAGAAGACTTTGTCGCTCGTTTTGTAATTGTGTACAAGTGTTTTCTAAGATATCTGCCAGGATAAATTAACACATCAAATGCTTTAAATATTTATTACTCTTTCCTATGGATCTTTTCTGTATATCTCTGCAGTAAGAGAGTTTATCTCTAGCAGTATGATCGTTACGTTCAATGCTGAACTCAAGAGTAGACATTTCAATATAAAAACATTGGAAAGGAAATAGGCATGTACTTATCTTAAATACATCCAATCTATATCTTCAATATATCCAATAATGTTATGAAAAACCGGATGCTAATGTAGGTTACAATGCAACCATCTTCAGTGGTGGTTCACCGAAAGGATATTCAATGATTTTTACGACCTTGTTATCGCTATTGGAGATACCTGAGATAAGTACATACTTTTTCTATTGTTCGATTTGGAAGTGCTTGCCCCTGAATTTGTGTTCAGTCATAAGACGAGTTGGACAATTCTCTATTGTCTAATGAATTACATCAAATGCTGTTTAATGAATTATTTGATCGAAGAAACGTAATTATCTCAGACAAGGAAATTATCATTAGGGTTAGTGAATGTGCTTGAAAAATAATTGTGTACTTTCAATATAACATTCTCAGTCGTAATCTCTCCGAATATTTGGCCAAATAAATTTAGTGAATGTTATTTATTCATGTACTCTTATTATATTGCTCTCTGTTGTTACATTTTCCTGGACTATCTTTCTCAGTTCCTGGAATTCATTTCCAAACACTGCATTCCCGTCTCTGCCCATTTCCCAATTCATATTTCACCTCATTCGTCATAATCTATTTTAATATCCAAAATCCTATGTCCTTTACTGCCTTCTATCACTCAAGTTCCCTTTCATATATATTAATATTCCTTTCCTCTTGGTCTACAAATAAACTTGTTCTCACCGCGACCATTTCTTCCCTTTTAAGTCGATTCATTCATCATTTTCCCTTCATTCGATATAGCATGTCCCCTATTGCGTCAACTCCTCCATTTTGCTCCTTATCGTTCTGCGAATCCATAAAAATCTCAGCGTCATCTTCTTCCCATTCTACATCACAATATAACACACGTGTGCAGTAAATTTGGTTTGGGGGGTGCACCATGCTATATTTTTAATAATATACATATATAAATTTATACTCACACAAATAATTTATTGAAATTTAAAGGACTATTGGTTGATATTGATACTACGGTCGTGCTTTAATTAACATTATTATTGCGTTGGTAAACGTACTTAAAATTTCATATTATCTGGAGCAGTTTTGGGGGTGCACATGCACCATTGCACCCCCCCGGCTACGCCACTGCACGTGTGTGTATGTATTGTGATGTGGAATGTGTGTATACACACATACTTGTGCATATATTTATGTGCCTTAAAACGCACGCCCGCTTTTTTATGCAAATCCTACCTGTGCTTTTGCTTCTTACTTCAGCAATTCTTCATTCCCTTCATTCTTCCGCTTGATTGTATGGCTCTTTCGCATTCTACATTCCCTTCCATCCCTAGCTTTCATCAACCTCCCTCCCACCCCTTTAGGGGGAGAGAGAGAGAGAGCGTGTTCCTCCTCGCTCACCGTCTTTAACAAACCTCCATTCCTTCCTCTCTTTTAACCTTTCCCCTTTAATCCCTCGTGCCCAAAGGCCGTTCTCACCGTATCTCCTACCCAACCAACCTTATCCTCTCTTTTTCCCTCTCTCTCACAACTCCCTCCTTTTTCGCCCGACCCTCCCCCTCCTCCTCCCCTCTTCCTCTTTGCACACGTCACTACCCCTCCGCTCAGCTGTTTTTTATTTACGATTACCAGCGTGGTGCCTCTATATCCATTCTCTCTCTCTTTTTCTCGCTTTCTCCTTCACGTTCTCTTTGCTGTAATTTTTTCTACTTTTCCCCCTCTCTCTCTCTCCTTCCTCAATTTCTTCTTCTTCCTTATCCTTTTTTCCTTCCTTCCTTCGCCGTGATCTTTTTTGTGGGAGTGTTAGCATGGTAGAGTGTAAAAAAGGGATGGGGAGGAAGGAGGGACAAAAAAATCCGGGATGGAGTGAAACAGGAGGGTCTAAAAGAGTGAGGCGGAGGAAGGAAGCTAAGGAAGGAAGGTAGCTGGAAAGGGGTGTCGTGTGAGGATGCCCTAAGAGATGAGCGATAATCTTAATTAAACTGTCCTTAGCGCTACAAAAAACAACAATCGGGTGAGATCCGCCTCAAACCGGTGGCTGCACGTGTCAGCAAAAGCTAACGTTTTAAATAGTTAATTTATACTTTATTCTGTCTTATAACTCAAATATCATAGTAAAATTCTGAAAATTAATTTATGATAGTTAAAATAATTTGACATCTTTTTATTAGTTTTTAGTTTGGTATGATATGGAATGTAAGCAACTAAAGATGAATTTACTTCGCCTTTTATTAATTATATTATAAATTATTTATTTTATTCGAAATCAAAAACCGCCTTTGCATAGTGAATTAAAATTATTAAAATAATCAAGATGTCAGAAAAACGAAAAAAACATACAATCATAATTTATAAATAATCCCAATATGCCGTATGAATAAGAAGACGAAATAATACTTAATTCACTCCCCAACATGCACACGTAGTTTAACGGAATAATACTCCTTGCAGGAACACAACAGGAAATCAAATACTCAATCTCATAAACAGAAAATTCAAAGAAAATAACTAGAGGCACAAGGTAAGTAAGGGTTATATATATATATATATATATATATATATATATATATATATATATAATCATGTGTGGAAAACTAATAGAAACGATGTATGATTAAATTATACTACCATAATTATTATTATTACTATCAGAAACATATTATATTTTGGTAAAAAGACAAGGTTTAAACGATAATATGATGGGATATAGAAGATGACTGGATGAGAAATGGATGTAAGCGGTTAAGATCTTTAATTAGAAAGGATATACACTTATGTTTTATGGAATAAATTCATTTGTGATAGATTATACGTTTTCTGACAGTGAGTCATTTAAATTAAAACGAATCTCATAGTATATAACCCTGCGCATGGAAGATTATTTCAAGTTATTGATTTTTTCTGCCATGTTTAAAACGTCTAGTAAGTCGCTGCATGTGGAAGAAGGGTGTATGACGGATGTAAAACACAGTTTAGCAGTTTGTAAAATACTCCACCTTGATAGTTTTATTCCCACTGCCGCGACGTCATCTCCTTTTCTGTATCAGAAATAAACATAATCTGGACGGTGGAACCTTTCACTTTCTCCATTGCCGAACAAATAAAACCTTTTTTTATATGTATTCCGCCGCTCGATTATTTTCCTTCCTCGCTTCCTGTTGACGATTTTTTCATTTTTTTACGGGTGCATAAAAACGCGGATATTCGATACGGGGGGTGAGACTGGGATACCATAGGCGGCGGAGGAAGGAAGTTGGCTTTCAAAAGGGGAGAAATGGAGGAAGTAAAAGGAGAGAAGGAGAGAGAGAATTGACAAATGTCTTCGCATCCCACGAATTGAATCTGCAACCGAGAGAAGTGATAATAAAAACGTGTTGTAAAGACGGATGCGCGCTAAGTTGATTTACGCTCCGCTTAAATCTGCGGAGTAGTTACATAAATGCACAAGCTAACAAAGAAACCCAGATTTGTATGCGTGTTGTACAATCTTTTTCGTTTTCTTTTAATCTGGCGTGTTTGCGAAAAATGAGAGTAGTTTTTACAGCATATAATTTTATAACTTTGTTACGATATAATAAAGCAGTGGTGCATTTAAAAAAAAATTTGCTGCTGGTTAATGGCCCATGAAAGCTACTGCACAAAAATGAAGGACTTTGATATTCCTCTCGTCCAAAAAAATATGCGATTCTGACTAGGAGGAAAATTTTTCCAAAATTCATAGAGCCATTTAGTTAGAAGGAGAGCAGTATAAGACTTCCTTCTCTTTACGTCACACTCCAGAGGAATACATTTTTCCCCGGAAAATCTCGCGCAAAATATTCCGTTCCCGCGAAACTGTTACTTATTAAATCTAATCTGGCTAGTAATTTAATACCTCTCTGCCGATGAAAGGCGAAATCTACAGCGAGGTCTCTCCTCCAATTTAAATTTTTTGGTAAAGGCAAAAGTCCATGTCCTACCATTTCCCATTGCAATTAATCCTGCTGAACACACATTTGAAGAGCATTATCAATGCTTTCAGGAGTGTCACGGCGAGGCTTATGGAGCGAAACTTTGAGGATAAGAAGATTAAAAATTGGGGAGACGCACAGGGAAGGTGAAAGACCGCGAGGAACGCGAGGCAAGAGAGAGAGCGAGAGAGAGAGGTGGGGGAGGGGAATGGTGGGAAGGGGCCTAAGGGCAGGGGGAGGAAGGTGGGGCGGATAGGAGGGATCGCTGAAAAGGTAAAGAGGTGAAACCGGTGCGAAGTTAAAACGCTCGGAAGGAAGAGATAAGGGACGAGGGATTCGAGAGAGAAGAGGCGAACGATGGAAAGGGAAGCGAAATTTCGGAATAAAAAAGGGAGACGAGAGCGTAAAAGGAAGAGGTATAGAAGGGAACCGGGGAAGCAGAAGCGTTAAACAATGGTAAGAATGGGCCTTAAATAACATATAAAAGGAGAAAGAAGGAAGAGTCGGAAGTGCGTTGGAACAGCAGACGTGACATGCTACGTAACGCTTAGGTACGAGAATGACTGATTTGAATACGAAAGTTTTTTTTTCTGTCACGAAAAAATTGAGAGTTTTAATTTTATATGGAGATATTTGATAAACAATTTCTTCAAATAAAAATCTTAGTACTACTTTACCTTATTTATGATCTCATTAAATTTATATTTATTTTTTATGTCGTCTTTTAAATAATTCTGAAATGTTGTATATTGCTTACCATTGACTTGCATCCTAGAAAAATTGTATCCACACATTTGCTGAGCCAGGTCAAGCTAAGCGAGCGAGGGATTCGCCTAGGGCACAGCACGCTTAGGGGCGTAACGAATGATTTTTTTAAATTTTAAGTCCAACGTTTTATACTATAAAGTATATTTTATGTAATTTATTTTACCTCATCTTCGCAAATAAACTACCGTTTCGAGAGGTAAAATTGTGTACTTTCATTAGGAGGGAGCGTAATTTTCAAAACTTGCTTAGGGTGCAAAAATACCTTGTCAAGGTTCTAATCTATTGTAAAAGTCATTTTAAAAGGAGGAGTATACGCTTTTACGCCTTCCTTTCTACATGCATTCCCATGGGAAATTCTTCTATTAATATCCTTTTCTTCAAAGAAACTGTTGTCCTGTCAGCCATCCGTATTTCACTATTATGCTTGTAAAATAAAATCATCTGCCAGGCTAATGGTTCTTACTCGTAGAAAGATTAGGTTGCGTCAGCAATAGTAAACATAAAAACATAAGATTCGAGATGACCAGTGAGGTACACATTTAATCGAACATCTTTGAAAGTTCCAGCAAAAGCAAGGAAAACGAGGAGAACTCAAACAAAGACTGTTTCAAGTTGGCATAGCAACGATCCCTCTCCGCCAATAAAACGCCCTTACTTATTTATATTGAAAAATCTTTTTCCTCCGAAATGTAAGGTTTTCTCTTCTCCAAACGGTTCGTTTCCATAACTTTCGGAAATAAAAAGAACAGTCGGGGATAGCCAGTGAACTTGTTACGAACACAGGAATGTAAATATTTACGAAACGCTTGATCCGAAATTCGGTGGCAGGGCAAGTTCCCCTTGCTATGTATATATATATATATATATATATATATATATATATATATATATATATATATATAATGCAATGTGTTGTCGTTAGTTAAATATGCAGTACTGCGCTTTTGTTTTTCGTGTTTTGCCATTTATTATGAGTTTAACATGAGACGTTTGCGGTATATCTCTGTGCAAGCAGTCGTTTTACTGTCATAAATTTAGTTTTTCATAGGAAACATTTATTTTGGACTTATTCCATATACATCAGCCTATCTAATTGCAATGACCTCCACATAAATATTCCAAAAAATTCTCGCATGTCGAATCTATAGTTGAGTTCATTTTTCTAAGTTTAATTTCAGTTCGGTTTACATTTTGATTTCTTGATCTATTAACTTTATATAATCGAATATTTTAGAAGTTATTTCCGGTCCAGTGCCATTTGAGTTTCTTATCTAGTGTTCATAGTTATTTTTGGGTGACGAACAGCATCCATTTTAATTTTTTCAGATTTCTAGCTTTGAGGGTCCAAGTAGATACTGAACCGTCATTTCCATTGCATTGTTATTCCTCACAATATTTTGCTTTCGGTCTACTAGCGCAAAGACTTTCGTTGCCATGTTATTTTTTCAGTAATTTTAAATAGTTTAATTAATAATCCTTCAGCTTATAAGGGAATGCGTAAAAAACAAACAATTTATAATTTTGACATTATCTCCTATCTTTAAATCATTATATATTAAATTTTAATTTAATCGAAAGAGTATAAAAAATACCGTAAAAACGTTTGTTGAAACGTTGTTTGAATTTCACTCCGACTTAAAACAATATCACTTCATTTGATACGAAAATATCTGTGACAATGAGTTGCTTTGACATAACATTCGAATGAGTCGTATCAGAAATACACATGCAAATAATTTTATATGTACGTTTTCCAGGAAAATTACCTATGAATTCAGCAAAATACTTTTGAAATCTATTCATTAGAAAAACAGTGACTGTTCTTGGAAGCTCAACAAAAGTTCAGGAAATAGAAAAATGCTAGTTGGAACGCACATCAATACAATGGCATGAGAGATACATTTATGAGTAGCGGGGAATGGGTTGGACGCCCAACGCGTATTCATCAGGAGTAAAGGGTAAGTAATGGACCGAGAGAAGGACAGCAAACACAGAGAGAGACCGAGAGAGGAGGCGAGTAAAAAAGAGAATGAATAATTGAACGAGGGAAGAGGTGAAAGGAAAAGTCTAAAGGGTGCACAGAAAGACAGAGGTAAGAAGAGAAGGGGATATTGAAGATATGGAGGGAGGGTAGTGGAGAGATGGATAGAGAATGGGAAGATTAGCACACAGGTAACTATAACAACACGGAGAAAGGAGAGGGCGGGAGATGAAGAACGCAAAACGAAACACTTGAAAATAGAGAAGAAAAATAAGTCGAAAACAAACGCGGTAATAATGCGCTAAGCGTTACAATGGAGAAAAAATGGACTATGGAGGAAGATCTATTGTAACCTCGGAGAGAAAAATATAGTGAAAAAAGCAGTGGAAAAAGAGAGGGAATTCTGGGATAGACGATCGTAAATAATGGAGGAGATTTATTCGGAGAGAGAGAGAGAGAAGAAAAAAATGAGGAAGAGAGGAATAGATCACGGTTGTCTCTGCGTGTTTATATATATAAAACATTCAGCATCGCTACGGAGTGAATAAAAAAACAGAAAAATATACAGAACAACGGCTGCAAAAAAACTTAATATCCTATTTTCTTTTTGTGCACACCCCTGCAGAATATTTATTTATTGGAATAGGGCATACACATTTTTGTGCCATTCCACGCATTAAAAAGCAAAAAACACGATACTTCTCTCCGTTTCTATCTCGCAGAATAACAATAATTTTCCGCGTCGAAATAACGGTGGAAATCTTTTATTTGTGGAGTTAAATACATTACACACAATCCTCATTATCTCTTTTCTCGGCTTTCGTAAGTATTTTGCTAAATATTATTGCGATAACGGAAAAGGAGGAGGTATTTTGTTATTAATTTTTCAAAAAATGTTTACATGTATGTCAATAAATGGTCTTCAAGTTCGTTTCTCACGAGATGTCCTCGCATCGCGGGAGATTGTTCTTCTTTAAGGGAACAATCGCGTGATCAAATGTGACGCATCGTACTTCGAAGTACATATATCCGGTGCTTTTTAAAATTTTTCTCGCATTTGAAATGACATGGAAATTTTCAAAACTTTCAGCGTGCCTCTTAAAAAATAGACATCTTTGGATTTTATTATTACTTTAGCATAAATAAGTAAAATGCAAACTGAGTCACTTAACTGTGCACATTAACTGGGAACTTTCATTTGCCGTTTTTTTATGCATGATACTTTAGAAAGATAAGTGGAAAAGGCTTTTACCGCTTGCGCATTTGTAAAAGGTGAAATATTTCATATAGAGACGGATTTTTGGTAGAAAATATAATAAAGAAATAGGAAATAAGAAAATGCAGATAATCAAAACTCCATTTTAATGATAGAAATACTCTCTACATTAAACCACGTGACCTTCGTTGACCTGCGTAATTCTATATTCTTATATTCGCCTATGAATCAGATTGGAAAAATAACTCAAAGTCGTGAATAGGGTATCTCGAATAGCCGTAAATAGTAAGAGGAAACGAAATGGTCATTTCGGATACAAAGTTCTCATCTGTGGAGATTCATTGAGATTGGATTCGAAATGATTTTTTTATGGACTCTGCTGCTGCCTTCCTCGCTTTTCAAATTTCTATCATATAACTACCTCTGATGGAAGCTGTTTTGTCGCTGTGATGCGTGTCTCGATATTCCTAACATTTCAAAACATATAATTACCCAAATTGCACACCAATTCAGATAACAGACCTAGTTTCATTTATATCTAAACTATAATTAGCTATAAAATAGAAATCCATCCGAAAATGCTTCAGTAGGTACTTGGGATATTATTACTCGTATCGCTGAGGCTTACAGCTCGAACATTTTATTTATTTAATTTTTAATTCAACGTCCTAATCGGCCATGGAGGCGTCATGAATCATAAAATACTTAAATGCTTCAGTAGATCCTTGGGATATTATTACTCGTATCGCTAAGGCGTACAGCTCGGTCATTTTATTTATTTCTTTTTTAATTTTTAATTTATTGTCCTAATCGGCCATGGAGGCGTCATGAATCACAAAATACTTAATTATCGCAAAAACGAAGCGTGTAAAATAAAAATGTTCGTCGCGTAAGAACGCGATATTTGACGAAGATAACGGGAGTGTTGGAGCAAAAGGGTAGGTAGGGCAAGGGTGCTTTGAGGTAGGTGTGTTAAGGACCCAGAGGGTGGTCGCCTCAGGGGGGGGTTGTTTTCGGAATGGGTCAAGGAAAGGAAGTTATCGGGGGAGTGAAACCAGGAATATGGGCACGGAGGACGCTTAGAACGGAAGCGGGGGAATAGGGGAGAGGGAAAGGGGAAGAAAGAGTGGATGAAAGCTTTAGGGCGAGAGGGTTGAACGAGTGTGTTGAGCTTTTTTTCTCGAGGATGGAGTGGAGGGGAGCTATTGTGCTATCGGCACGGCAAGGCTTAACGCCGATCTACCCAATAGGAACTGGGCGTGTGCCGCTATAAATTAGTTCGTAGGTGCCCCACTCCCGCTCCCCGCCCACGACTCATTCCTCCCACACTCTCTCCTGCACACCTCTCATTCTCCGCAACGCCACAGGGAGATTTACATCTTCGTTATTTCCGTGGTAACGTCGAAATATCGCCCTTCTTTCGCTTTTCCAATATTTAATGCTTCGTTTCTTTCTTCTTTTTTATCAACCCTCATTCTCATTCTCCTTTCTTCTCTCTTCTTTCCAGATATCTCATTACATTTCTGGTTTCTCTCTTCTCTCTCGCCTTTACTCTTACTCTCAACTTTCTATCTCCTCTCTCTTCTCCCTCGCGCCTCTTTTTCTTCTATCTCCCATTTTTCTTTCCATTTCTCTACGTTTATTTCCCTCCTCTCCTCTCTTTCTTGAATCTTGTTAGTTACCTCTATCTACTCTCTCTCCTACCTCACTTCTTTCTCTTTTTTCTGTCTGCTCTCTCCTCCCTCTCTCCTCTTTCTCTTATATTTCCTATCGATCTTTCTCTTCCCCCTCTCAATTCCCTCTCCTATCTCTCTTCTCTTTCTCTCCATCTCTCTCATCTTCTTCCTTCTCTTCCCTCTCCTCCCTTGCTCCTTTTCTCTTCTCTCACTCTTTTTCTCCATCTCTTCCTTTTCTCCCGTTTCTCCTCTTCTCCCTCTCTTTATCGCAATCCCTCTTTTTCCCTTCTCTCTTCTCCCCTCTCCTTCCTCTCTCCTCTCCCCAATTTTTCTCTTCATCTCTCTCCGTTTCTCCCTTCACTCCTCTCCTCCCTTCTCCTATCTTCTTAGTTACCTCTGTCTATTCTCTCTCCTCCTTCACTTATTTCTCTTCTCTATATCTACTCTATCTCCTCCCTATCTCTTTCTCTTATATTTCTCGTCTCTATTTCTCTTCTCTCACTCTATCTCTCTCCATTCCTTCTCATCCCTTTATTCACTTTCTCTCTGTCTTTCTCCTTTTCTTCTTTCTCTGTTCTCCTCCCTTTCTCCTATCTCCTTAATTACCTCTCTATCTCTTTTTTATTCTCTTGTCCCTCTCTCCTCTATTCTCTTTCACTCTGTTCCCTCTTGTCTCTCTCCTCTTACAATTTTTTCGTTTTCTTTATCTTCCAATCTCTCAATCGCCTCCTCTCTTCCACTTCTCTTTTTCTGTTCTCACCTCTTTTTTGGAGAGGAAGATCGTGGTTTCCCAATCGCGTGTGGAAAATTCTATCCTTGGGGAAGAAAAGAGTGACTGTCGGCGCTCGGAGGAAATGGGAAAGAATGCATATATTTCGTCTTTTCATCGCGCGCCATTTCCACGCTAATTTACTGCCTCTTCCTCGGGGATTATTGTGGTTTTATAAGGGTTTGGAAATTCACGTTTTGCTGTTCTCTTTAATTTAATCTCGACCGGTTTATTTCCGAGCCTTTTGGATGGGCTTCGCTCGTGCGTTAGTTTCTCTCTTTCTCTCAAGATGATTTCCGATGCGAAGATGAAGTAGACGGTATTTTTCTGTTAATAAATTTTCGATCTCCTTACATGTCTCTCTCTCCAATTCACGCGATGATGGTCTCCTGTTTTTTCTCTCTCTCGTCCTTTATTAATTTGTGTATTTACAAATTGAATTCAATATGTAAAGCTATGATTTAAGCGTTCGCGTGGAATTAATCATTTCGTTCATGCTATGGGTATTTTATTTATTTACAAGAAACCAGGTGAGCCAAATGTACGTGTTTTACGAAGCGTGAAATATAGAGGATGTGGTATGTGTTATAAAAAACTTCGCCAACTTTGTTGGATTTATTGCCATCGAGTATAGACAATAGTCTTAAATGTTATCGTTGAATTATACAAAAATAAACCATATATGTATGAAATAATATAGATTAACAAGATTGGAAAGGTGTACTCCATGTCGGAGTACACTGAATTTACAAATGCGTTCTTTAAGATTTCACAACGTTCTCAATATTTTTTGCTCAGATGAAAATTTAACCAGAAGCAAGCGAGGGACGTTGTGAAATACATCTAGGTCTTCATGTAAAGTAGCCTTAATTATTGTCCGACTTTAACCAAAATTGGAATAGGCTGATTAATTTTAACAAAACTCCCAACACAAAATTTCATCACAATATGTCAAGTGGTTCCAAAGTTGAAACAAAGGAACATTGTATTCTACATGTAGGTCTTCATGTAAAGTGATCGTCATTGTTGTCCGATTTTAAACGAAATTGGAATCAGTCCACCGAGTTTAGCAAAACTCCCCAATAGCAAGTTTCATCAAAATACAACAAGCGGTTACCGAATTGAAACAAAGGAACTTTGTATACTGCATGTAGGTCTTCATGTAAAGTGGTCGTCATTGTTTTCCGATTTTAACTAAAATTGGCATTGGTCGACCAATTTTAGCAAAACTCCCCAATAGCAAATTTCATCAAAATACATCAAGTGGTTCCCGAGTTGAAACAAAGGAAGATTGTCTGTCAACTATTTGTAGGTCATGTGAAGTGGTCGTAATTGTTGTCCGATTTTAACCAAATTGAAATCGGTTAATTAATTTTAGCAAAACTCCTCAATACCAAATTTTATCAAAATACGTCCAGCGGTTCCCAAGTTGAAACAAAGGAACATGTAAAGTGGTCATCATTGTTGTCCGATTTTGACAAAAATTGAAATCGGTCGACCAATTTTAGCAAAACTCCCCATTACCAAATTTCATCATAACGCGTATAGCGGTTTCCGTGTGTTAACATGTGGATGGACGGACGGACGGAAACGACCTTTCGTATATGCGTCCACTTCGTGCAAAGAACGCATAATAATATGATACATAATTTTTAAGCTTCATCGTTATTAATATGGAATTTATTTGTAAAAATCATTTTTCGATTTTCTATTTATCAATTATTTATACTTTATCACGCAAAATATGAATATTAATACATTTAAAATTTTAATACCTGAAATACATGTTGCAATTACGTTAAAGCATATGTTAAGATAAGGAGGCTGTAAAATACGTGCATTACGAAAAAATATCGAATCCCATTAAAGAAATGTACTTTTTGAATTAATTATTTATTTAGATAAAGAATCTGGATATTAGAATATTACCTATGCTTATTTATGAATTATTATATGCACTGGTGGTGTAGTGGTTAGCGTGTCGGCTTTCTATTGCAAAGTTCGGGGGTTCAAACCCCTCGAATGGAGGTTTTATAAAAAAAAAACAATCATCAGTGCCTGGCAGTAGGCAGCAGTACCGTCAGTATGGTATAGAGCCGAAAACAAATGATGTTGGTTGGGTCTATATCCAATACAGCTGTAGGCGTGATCAGGACGATTTGAACGGCTACAGTACTGCAATGTGGAAAGCAAGAGGGAAACTACCACATTACAATCCCTAGTAAAGATTATATGGTTGGACAATATGAGTTCTCTCGAGGTAAAACAATCCGGAGGTAAAATAGTCCCCCAATCGGATCTCCGGGCGGGGACTGCCTTGAGGAAAACATTTGTCGAAAGTAAATTACGAATAGGGACTTGGAACGTAAGAACTATGAGAAAGGCAGGAAAGCTAGAGAACTTGAAAGAAGAAATGAGAAGAAATAGAGTTGACATTATAGGGCTAAGCGAAACTAGATGGGAGGGAGAAGGACAGTTCGACTCGGAAGAATTCACGGTAGTTTATTCTAGAGGAAATAGTGGGGAAAGGGGAGTAGCTCTGGTACTTAGGAAAGATATTATGAAAAGCGTGACCAAGATAATAGCAACGAACGATAGACTGATGGCAATAAAGCTAGAAGCAGTCCCAGTGGACATGCTGATAATCCAGGTATATATGCCAACGTCAGCTCATGACGATGAAGAAATAGATGAAATCTATGAGCAAATTAATGAAATTTACGAAGAAGACGGAAGAGGAAAGGTAAACTGCATAATAATGGGAGATTGGAACATCATAGTCGGAGAAGGACAGGAAGAAAATGTTGTCGGGCAATACGGACTTGGGAAGAGAAATCGAGGAGGGGAGAAACTCGTAGAATTCTGCATCAATAATGACCTTGTAGTGACTAATACATGGTTCAAAAACCATAAACGAAGGTTATACACATGGAAAAGCCCAGGAGATAGAAAGAGATGCCAAATAGATTACATCCTTGTAAAACAAAGATTCAGGAACAGCATAAAGAACGCCAAGGCATTGCAAGGAGCAGACATTGATTCAGATCACAGCCTTCTAATACTTGACGTGAATACAAAGCTCAAACAAATAAGAAAAACGAGAAGAGAAAGACAGACCTGGGACCTAGAAAAACTGAAAGAAAGGCAGGATGTAGTCAGCATGAAGCTGGAAGATAACCTAAGAAAGTTGGAAAACAAACCGAAGACCGTTGATATAGAATGGGATGAAATTAAAACCAGTATCAAGGATACCTTGTATAAAGAGATTGGAAAACAAGAGAAGAAAATCAGAAAAACATGGATCACGGAGGAAATGCTGGAGAAAATGGATGAGAGACGAAAATGGAAAAACGTTAACAGTGAAGAAGGTAGAGCAAACTATAGGCGTATAAACAATGAGTTGAGAAGGGTAACAGATAAAGCTAGAGAAAATTGGATAAAAGGAAAATGTGATGAAATAGAACAAATGGAGAAGTTAGGACGGTACGATATGATGTACGCTAGGGCACTGGAATTAGAAGATAAGAAGTCTAATGGAATTTGTGGTAAAGGAATTATGAATACGGATGGGAAGATAGTCTCAGAAACTAAGGAAGTAGCACAGGTATGGGAAGAATACATTAAGGAATTATACAGCAAACAGGCAGGAGCGGCAAAAATAGAACTGGAAAATGAGGAAAATATTAAAGAAGACAACTTAGGACCAAGTATTATGGAGAGCGAAGTAGAAAAGGCGATAGTGGAACTAAAGAAGAGGAAAGCCACGGGCAGCGATGGAATACCAGCTGAGATACTTAAAGTCATAGGATCAGAAGGACTAAAAGCGATCACGAAATTAATTAATAATATTTACGATACAGGAGAGTGGCCTCAGGTTTTACTAGAAGTAACAATGATCCCTCTAAAGAAGAAGCCAAAGGCAATGCAGTGTAAAGATTACAGAACTATAAGCCTTCTGTCACACACATCGAAGATCATCACGAGGAATCTTAATAAAAGGCTGGAGAAAAAGGCAGAAGAAATAATAGGAGAAGATCAATTCGGTTTCAGAAAAGGACGAGGAACTAGAGATGCTATAGGAGTAGTTAGAATCATATCAGAGAGGGCAATAGAATACAGTCAAGATATCTGCGCATATTTCGTAGACTGGCAGAAGGCCTTTGGTAGAGTAAATTGGGTAAAGTTGATGGAGATATTAAAGGATATAGGTGTAGACTGGAAAGACAGGAGACTGATTAGGAATCTATATGAGAATCAAGTTGTAAAGGTCAGGTTTGATAATGTGGACACCAGCGGAATAAATATCGGTAGAGGAGTAAGACAAGGCTGCTGTCTATCGCCAACCCTATTCAATATATATGGAGAAAGTCTAATGCAAGAAGCTTTAGAAGGCACAGGGGATTTCAAAATTAGAGGAAGGATTATAAGAACAGTAAAATACGCAGATGATTAAGTACTTCTAGCAAGAAAGGAAGAGGAGCTACAAAAAATGATAAATAGACTAGTGATAACAGGTAGAAAATACGGTATGGAAATAAATACAGAAAAATCCAAGGTCATTCGAATATCGGGTAAAGAAGAGAATCTGAGCATAACTATTGGGGGAAAGCCATTAGAACAAGTTTCAGAATATAAATACCTTGGAAGTATCATACCACGAGAGGCAAAATGTACGGATGAGATCAAAACTAGAATAGGAAAAGCAAAAGCGGCTTTCAGGAGAAAGAAACAACTACTTACAGGGAATATAAGGGAAGATATCCGCAAGAAGTTCATAAAATGCTACGTATGGAGTATAGCATTGTATGGGGCAGAAACATGGACGCTAAGGATAAATGACATCAAATACTTGGAAAGCTTTGAAATGTGGACTTGGAGGAGAATGCTGAAGATAAAATGGACAGATAGGATGAAAAACGATGAAGTGCTACGAAGAATAGGAGAGAAGCGATAGATTATACAGACTATCAGTAAGAGGAAGGCTAACTGGGTTGGACATTACCTGAGGAGAGAGAGTATGATTAAAGACGTGTTAGAAGGAAAACTAGATGGGAAAAGGGAAAGAGGTAGGAAAAGGTTTCAGCTGATAGACGATTTGAAAGGGAAAGAGAGTTATCAAGATATAAAGAGGACAGCGGAAAATAGGAGTATATGGAGAACCAGGTTTAACCAAGAATAATCACGGACCTGTCTACGGACAGACTACCTATGATGATTATTTATGAATTAACCAATTGGAACTTTGATTTACTGTATATCTTTAAGAATAAACCCATGTATGAGTGGTCAAATACCTGTTATCGATGTCTAGTAACCGTTCTTATTTCAGCCGAAACCGCTTAATAGGTTATTACTGAAACATTTCGAATAAGTCGCAAACTAATCTCTGTTTCCCTTAAGACACACACAACTGCTTTCCCTTCGTCATTTCCTTCAATCACTGGTATGATGACTGCTATTAAAATATTTTTTCTCCTTCTTGCTTTTCTTACCTATGATGAAGCCTCCTTCAAAAAGACACACAAAGTCCTTTTTTGGGTGGACTCCTCTTTCAGTCGAGGTAACGGTTGCGCACGAGTAGCCATAACACCCATCCACGAGATGGCAGCACGAGGGAGAGATAGTAGCTCCGTTTTAAAGGTCTAAGAAGAGGAACCGACCCCTTTGGGGGATGTTAAAGGATTAAGGGAGTTGAGCTCTGTACACGTAGTAGTACGGTGAAAGGGACAAATCATAATACCCTCGATGGGGATTATAAGGTCCTGTTTTTGGAGGGGGCGGGGGGAATGGGATGACGGGTTGGAGTTGGGAGGGGGGAAGGGAAAATGTCGCCAGAAGGAAACTGCGTGGGTGGGGGAGAGTGAGGTCACACTCAAATCTCATCACTGCCATGAAAAAAAGGTTCTACGAAACAGGTTGCAGTATTTTCTTCCGCAAAAAAAGTCCTCGTGGGCGTAGGGAAGACTCAAGTCTCCAATTTGCACCAAACGAAGTCGGCGGTTGAAAACCTCGAGGTGTTTATTTTTTCGTTTCATTGACGACCAGTGTGAATGGCGTTTTCTGACTCCAGTCATTTAAGGTGTTTGTATTTTTGCAAAAAACGTAATGACGCTTTTTTGGAAATTCGTAACAGAAAAAAAGTTACTCAGTCGGAAATGATTAAATCTCCAGAACGTTTGGATTTGCCTATAGATGAAGTTACATAAGAGAGAAATAACTAACGCGGTTTAAATGTTTCCTTTTCTCATATACGTAGTATAGAGAGAAAGTATTATGATCGTAAAAAATTCGACCTAGAGATTTTGATGTAAATACACGTTTTAGGTGTCCCTGAGTCCATAAAAGTGGTTTTTGCCATGCCGTCTGTCTGTCTATTCGCGGTTCTAGGGCCCAAACGCGCATATAATATCGAATGATATCTCGTATTTATGCAATATATAATCTTATGCAGACCCTTTTTCATATAAATGATATTGCATTAAAGTAAAGAGTAGTTTATTCTTGGCGATTTTTAGAAAAATTTAATTTACTCAAAAATGGCTCCAATAAATTTGATTAAAATCTATCCAATTGTAGAGCCTGATGTCACAAAGAATACTACGTAAGCCATATATCTAAAAATTACTATATGGCGTCCAGTGACATTACAATGTACGCTAAGCTACCATACCTAAGCTCTATGACCTCCGTGATCCACTCAAAATCATACTACGCTTTTTTCAAGATATCTGCAATAGTTGGAAAAACTGCCGTTTGAAAATAGAATTGTAAGAAGTCTAGAACAGTTCGTAGAATTGCGGTAAACATCAATTAAAATTACCAAGAAATTAGTCCTGCGCAAAAGTGCGAGTATTAACACGATAAACCACAAGTAGTCTCCACATCTATATAATTTGCGTCTGGAACCACCAATGTCGGTAGCATTCTGGAATTATAAACGTTTGAATAAATTTGCATTCAGATTGGAATTTGTGCCTGAATGACTGCCGTGCACGTAATGCAGTGTTCCTGCTTTAAAATCTTTGAATGAAAACGGAAACAAAAAATAGTAGGTTTTTGAATTATTTCACGTCAGAATGAATTATTTCCTCGGTAGCCAAGCGAAAATATTTTATAAAATCTTTATTGGTGATGTGAACGTTAGTTTTGCATATGTTATGGGCATATAAAATTTGATTTACCAAAGTAATTTGTTGGGAGATATGTATTAAACAAATCCCACTATTACTCAAATAATTGCTATATTGCTAATTGCTAACAATTGCTAATTGTAAAATAATATAATAGCAGTATAGAATGATTATCATAGGAGTTAAAGAGAGGAGGCTGTATGGATCTGCATTTGAAGAATGTGGTCTCATAGAAATGCCTTAATATAGTAGAAGCGAATGAGACAAACGCATTTATCCCCGGAATTATAAACAAAAGAATTGCAGGCGAGAATGAACGGTTTGAGGGAGAAGGAGAGATAGGATGGGAGTAGAATTGAGGATAAATTCAGAGAGAAAGAAAGATTAGAAGCGGACGCAAAAAAATCTACTTTGGAATCTTTCGCTTGAAAATGAACGAGATGAATAGAGAGAAGGATTTTGGAAGATAGGAAGTTTGAGATGATAAGAGAATTAGAAGTGGACGATTAAAACAGACAAGGTAAAGAGGAAAGGTCGGAGAAAAAAAGAAGCGAAGAAAATGGAATGTAGAGAGATAGTTATTGAAGTGTGTTCCTCTTTCCTCCTACGCCCTCTGGCGTCGAGGTGTGTAAGCTTCGCGTGACCAATCTCCATTACGCGGTGTAGTCACAGTTTAATTAGCGCAGTGAATGTGGATGGAGGCTACTTCAACCATTCCCAAACGTCCCTCCCACCCTCACCTCTTCACCTCCCACTCTCCCCTCTTCCCCTCCCACTCTCCCCTCTTCCCCTGCCAACTTCCTTTCTTCCCCCTTCCCCTCTTCCCATCCCACCCTCCCCTCTACCCCTTTCCCCATTCTCTTCCCCTCTTCTCCATCCCCCCGCACGACACAACCCGGAGGCCGCTTCTGCAATTAGGTGGAATCACGCAGCGGCCAATGGGCGAAGCAAAGGAGTATTGTGTTTATAAAACAAAACGGTTCAGCTGTGCGATGCTCCGGAATAGGGTTTTCTCTGAGCTCGAATCGAGGATTATTCATTTTTAAGGAGGGTGCCTTAGCGTTTGGAACGTAAACATTCGCCCTAGCTTATCCTCAATCCATAATCGCCCAATGTAGGCTTGCGATAACCGCTACTATTCAGTCGTGGTTCCTCAGTCAGCAAATGTAAGTCAAGTGTGGTTATTGAAAAAACCGATCGTTTATTTTCTAAAAGTCTCATTATAATATTATCGTCATTGTTTTGCTAATACCATTAAATGTTATCCTTTTAATGGTAATCAGTAATCTAACAGCTGAATATACTACAATTGTTAAATGTGGAATTTTCTAATTAACAACTTATATAATTTTGTTTTTATCTCGATCTATGATTGTATATTTCCATCTTAAGTTTAAATATTTTCTGAATAAATAAGAAAAATTAAAGAAAAATTACATATTGCTGAACGTATTCGGAAATGTTGAGTGAAACATTGAGAAATGAATTATCAAATTGAGCTTGAGACTATATAATTGAGAAGGCGTTTTAAAAAATCTTGTAGCCAAAACACAATGATGCAAGCCAGATATGAACTTCAAGTGCGAATATGGCATCCTCAGTTTTGTTAATTTTTCTGCTACATGAACACGATACGCAGATCATCAATTGTAATCGTCCGCCAAGTTCTGGATATTAACTTCCAAGGTTGCTATGTCGATATCTAGTAAAGAGATTCAACAGGGAATTATCAAGCTCGTGTTATGACTGAAAAAATCAAGAACAAGCATTTAAAAAATACATGTTACAGGTATCTTAAATAGTCACAAGGTTATAAAATAACCAGATTCGCATTTCGGCTACAAGGCAGCCGTTTTCAATGGTAGTTCACCGAAAATAGATTTTGTCATTTTTAGAATCTTTTTCCGGCGAATTGCCATAGAAGACGGCTGCTTTTAGCCGAAATTAGCTTTTTGATTTTTCATAACCTTGTAGTGGCTATTAGATATACCTGAGATAAGTGTCCTTTGAAGTGCATGTTCTTGAATCATAAAGAAACGTTCATATAAAATATTATTTCAAGTAATTTTGAGGGTGTATTGGGAATGTGGAAAAGTGTCAAAAGAGTAAGTTCTAACACGGGCAAGTCAACTATTCTTTCTGCTGCTTTTCTAATTAAATATTTACTTTTTAATAAGTGTTACATTAACATGCACTGTATTACAGCAATCTGTAATTTATAGTATGCAGTTTCATATTTCAAAACATTTTCTGCTAATAAAGCAAAAAATATAACATTTCATAAAATTATGTACTTGCTTACGTAAGAATAATTGATACTTTTAAGTGCCCGAGGCCGAAATATCATAAGTACTTCTGACTATATACGCGTAATATACAAATTAATGCTCAAAACAGTAGACGTCTTAATCTTGCAAAACTTCAGAAAGCCGAATATACATTAGACACAACTTCAAACTAAAAACTCTGAGAATTGTACTAAGCGAGTACTAAATGATGACTATTCTTCTGAATTTTTGTGGAATTGTTATTAAGTAATTAGCATTCTAAAAACTCCGTCTCCAAATTTAATTCTTTCTTGTATACATAAACTCTTTACTTAAACATCCATTTCAGAGAGATTTTTAACAGAGTCTTGCAACTTCTAGGTTTGAACATCAAATCTTCAAGCAAGCAACAAATACGAGGCTAATGATTTGTTTAACCAACCACATAATTTCGAGTAGTAAAAATGTTAATTGATATTTACACATGAGCAATTGCCGGAAACTCTTCTCCATGACAACAGATATAACCATTGAGTTTTAAAAGTTTTTTCTAAATGATAGTGTTCTTTCGAGTTAAATATAGTATTCTCTCTCGTATAAGAGTTTTAGGCAGCCTATGGAAGATATTAAGTAAACTACCGTGCATATAATGAATGAATAGAGCATTGATGGAGAAGTTTTAAAAATAAATTTGTTTTATGTGTTGTTTATTTTTTTAAATTTTTTGCGAAGACATTTCTCCACGAAATTAATTCTTGCTAATATGAAGCAGTGAACTATCGCTCGCCGATGTAAAAAAATTACCCAAGTGGGCACGCGGGCGTATTATGGGATATGGCTCTAGTTTATGCGAAGGTAGTGGGTGGGAATTCGTTTTTTTGTTGACTCTCTTACTCCTCGCCCACCATCATCGCATTGACAACAGCCATTGTCTCTTCCTCCCCTCTCCCTCCCCTTCCACTCCGACGCAAAAAAACTCGGTTCCCTCAGACCTTTCTAAAACAGGAGAACAGAATTCTGCGCAACGACGGTTACAAAGCGGCGCTGAGCGATACATCGCACGCACGCTGCTCGTCCATTGTTTCTCGTCGTTGCAGTTGCAAAGGGGAGGGTGGGAGAGCGATGCAAATAAAAAAAACGCAACTCAGAACGCCAAGCGTGGGAATCGCGGGAGGACGGGGATAGATAAAAAAAATGGCCTTTCCCTGCAATAGATCCGCGGATTTCAACATCCATTGGCTGCCTTACTATAAGGGACTTCACTCGCTCTCTCTTTCGACTTTCTTTTTTTATTTAGTGCGGTTCCCCAACCGCTCAACCCTCTTCCCCGTTCACTAATGGCGTTCCGAGCGCTAACGACGTGGAGGCTCCGTTGTTTGGGCAACTGTGTCCATCTTGGTTCGTGTCGGGTGAGTATCCGGGAGACAAATTGTGAACTGCAATTGCGGTGCACGTCCTTTTTCTTTCGTCCCTCTTATTTTTTTAGTTCTCCCCAGTCCACTGTTGAGTGGCGTCATAGTGGAAATATTTAGCGCGATGAAATCGCTGGGACCCTATCTTTTCCGGAGTGTGACTTTGCTCGGTTTATCACAACACTTGAGGGTCGAAATCGCGTCTTCCGCAATTAATTGACGTATGTACTTATTGTTTTTCCCACTTGTATTCCAACAAAAATGCTTCGGTTGTGCAAAATGTAAGCGATGAGAATGAGGAATTTAAGGTCTTTGCTCGCTTGATATTATATTTCTGCTTTACTAGATTTTAAGCTGCATTTAAACAATAATATTTAATAAAATTAGACTGTGATATTCTTCTGACGGTATGGAAATAAATACAGAAGAATCCAAGGTCATTCGAATATCGGGAAAAGAAGAGAATCTGAACATAAGTATTGAAGAAATCCTTTAGAATAAGTTTCAGACTAAAAATACCTTGGAAGTATCATTACAAGAGAAGCGAAATGTACGGATGAGATCAGGAATAGAATAGGAAAAGCAAAAGCGGCTTTCAGAAGAAAGAAACTCCTACTTACGGGGAATATAAGGGAATGTATCCGCAAGAATTTCATAAAATGCTATGCGTGGAGTATAGCTTTGTACGGGCAAAAACATGGACGCTGAGGAAAAATGACATCAAATACTTGAAAAGCTTTGAAATGTGGACTTGGAAAAGAATGCTGAAGATAAAATGGACGGATAGGATGAAAAACGACGAAGTGCTACGAAGAGTAGGAGAAAAGAGAATGATTATACAGACTATTGGGAAAGAGGAAGGCAAACTGAGTTGGACATTACCTGAGGAGAGAGACAGTATGATTAAAGACGTGTTACAAGGAAAACTAAATGGAAAAAGGGAGAGGTAGGAAAGGATTTCAGCTGATAGACGATTTAAAAGGGAAAGAGTTATCAAGATATGAGGAGGACAGCGGAAGATAGGAGTACATGGAGCACTAGGTTTAACCACTAATAATCACGGACTTGTCTATGGACAGACTACCTATGATGATTCTTTTGATGCATTGAATATTTTTATTGAATATTTTTATTGAACATTTATTTTTAAGAAGTTATTTGTTTGCATTAGAAAATAAAGGATTTTTATAAGTATATGGATTATGTAGCTCTTTATTTATTCCATTTCATGAATTTGGCTTGTACATTAGCCATAAAGTAATCAAATATATAGCGTCAAATGTCATTTCTTTTTTATTCTGTTTAAAGTTATTATTATTACAATATGTTATAACTAGCCTTGGTAGAACTTAACGTTTATTTTTTAAATCGACCTTTATTTTCACGAGAGATTTTCGACGAATATCGACCCTTAAAATTACTACTACTATAGGCTTGGTAGTTTTCGGCGACCAATATCGACGTTTACTTTGATACATTTTACTAGGCTTGGTAGCTTTCGACGTTAATGTTTCTTAAAAAGCGACCGCTACAATTTTTTTTTTATCAACTACGTAGATCGTTTATTTATATATATATAATTGGGCATTTTAGTTTTCGACGCATATATTTTGGCTATAATAATCCAAGAGATTGATTAGCCATAAATACGCACAAACATCGACGTTTATATTTCTTAAAAAGCGATATCTAATATCGACGTTTAATTCAACACATTTCATCAATTTTTATCTAGAAAAGTGTTATAAATTGAATTTCATCTATTTAAATTTAAATAAAATTGTATAAATAAAAATATGACTTATTTTATGCTGTTTTGTTTTTTGTTATCTATATTTCGGCAAGTGTGTTCGGCCACCAACGTGGAACAGTTAATGTTTTAAATAAATCAGAATGTATTCTACTCGTTAATTCGCGCCCTTTATTCACGAAATCGTGATCAATAATGAGAAATTAATGTGAAGTGTGTATAATGCTCAACCTAATGTACGAATAAATGTTTTTATGAAAAATGTATCATCTTGTTGAGCAATAAACAACTATGAATGCGGAAAAAATCCAGAATGCGTATATAGAACGATGCTCCTTCGACAGCAATGCAAAAGAAACTCAGCACAGGGGACACTCTCAGATGGATTACATAAATTTTATAATAAGGGGCTTTTGGAAATATCATAAGGCCATCAGACGATCGGTACTCCTTTTTCAGTACGAGGAAACCTTTCATTTCTCCTCTTTGATGAGGTCAGCAGATAATGTCACGCAGAGGATGCAAATGACGTCCCCCGACTTTTCGCTAAATGGAGTCCAAAGTGTGCATGGATTATAGGATCTGGCGGAAAGTAAAGAAAGAGCGCAATAAACCGATCATAATATTTTGTCCTTTAACTTTGGATCTCATGGTTGCTCAGTATGTGTTTTAAGACAATGACATAAATGGCATTAGAATGCATATTCCGAATGTTGTGTGGCCATTTGGCATGACAAATACAATACTCTACCGTTTTGGATGTTTGGTGGTAAAATATGTTAAGTTTGAAAGCGGATAACAAAGTTTAAAGTCACTACTAATAAATATCGTAGAAAAATCGACACTTATCTACGACAACTCATTTTTGTCGAATTTAATTATTTTTAAATTCGATGTCTATCGACATCGATTTAAATCGAATCCTACCAAGCCTAGCTATAACGTTACATATGACCAGGTGGCATCGTTTATACAGTACAAACACATATTAATAAATTGCATAAACCCTTTTCATAAAATTTAACTCGTGAAGACCAAAAAAAGCATAATCAAAAATAATGTATTGACTTGACATATACCTAATGTCCTTGGCCTTTTTAATAGCTCTATTTTCACCTCCAGCAAAAATGGATCGTTCGGTTTAGAAAAAAATTCACCCAAAGATTTCCATTGGAGTGAAGGATTAAAAAGATGAGTAGTTCATTTATAAAAGTTTTCCTCCTCACATATCACCTTTGATCTTAAAAAGTATCCTATTAGCGATATTGCAACCTCCAGCATCTCTCAACAATCAGTTCGACTTCTTCATATCAAAAGGTAAGTCGAGTTTTCAAAGAGCTAGTAGCAATACGGGTCGTCATGGCGAGGATACAACCATCTGAGCCCCCATTCCAAATCTTCCCTCTTTCAACTCTCCCACCCCCTCCTCCTCAAAATGGCGGGAAACTTACACAAATCTCGCAAAACTTCCTCGCTGGGATTATTGAAAATCTAGGAGTTATATTGTTGCGAGTGTTACATACGGAGACAATGGCCTTTCCCCGTTCGAAGTTAGGCTGAGCTGAGTTAACGAGGGATTTTCGGGAAGGAGAGGGGTGTGGGGAGGCAAAGTGCGGGATTGGAGTGACAGTCGAGAGATGGAATGACGATGAGTAGAGTGGGGAATATGAGAGGAGGGGGAGATATGGCAAAAGTGAGTGGAAAAGGGAAGTGGTTTGGGGATTGCAGGTCATAAGTGAATGGCCGGGCTCGTGTCGCGATACGGTCACGTGTCGGAGACGGAAGAGACGGGTAAAAAATAGGCGGAACAGCCGTTGACACGCTTTTCGTCGCATACTCCGGCCCAGTCGATGTCACCGCCATCTATGTGTGTATTTTTTCCCTCCTATCCTTCCCCCGCTCACGCGAGCCCAAACAAAAACAGGGAGAAGCGACTGCGCCGGACGTAAAGCGGTCGAGGTGTTTTTTTCCCTCGGCAACAAAAACGCAACGGAGATTAAGTAGCTCCCGAAATTTCGGAGTGGCCCGTTTAAAAAAAATGAGGTGATCTAAACAAAAGGCTTGTTCTCTCGTAAAGATACGTAATACTTTGGATGTTTCCCGGTGGATGAATAAAAAACTTTCCAGGATTAGATACCTGTGATTTATGTCGGGTGATATTATGTACCATGAAGAGATCCAAGTTTCTTCCGAGTGTATAATATCTACATTGGAGAACATAATGTGTTGATATTATGAAAATAATGTTTTATGCCACATAAATTTCAGATTAGCGTTTTGTTAGTTTTGAGATGTTTAACTGGTAAATTGGTTGAAAAGAACGATTAAAGTTTTGTCAAAGTTCTTTATTCTCTATTCGACGAGGTTGCTTTCCTTTGTTACATGAACTTCTTTGCCATTAGCCGTAAATGCTAACGTTGTGCGTCGTTACGTTACCATCATCTCTCATCAACACGTAACTATTTTTCCTTATTTCAGTTATTGAAGAATAAAAGCTGCTAATCTCAGCAAAATTCTGTATCGTGTTCAATTAAATTATAATGTGATACTCTTACTGTCACATCCTGAATTGGTCACCAGTGACAATTTCAAGAGTTGTGAAATAGATTTAAATATATAGTACTTAATTTCAATTCACTCCCGATTTTCCTTTTGCCGCTATATCCTCGTCTACGACGTTCATTTTTAGGCTTCCTACAGAGAATTATATTATATTTTTAAAAAATCTGATGTAGCCACCACGACTTTCTTTATACCTGTAAGATTTCTAAAAATTCCAAATAGGTTAAATGATAATAAATACTTTAAGGAACTACGAGAAAAATTTCAAGACTTTACAAAGAATAAAAATAAACTCAAACCGAAGCCTTCTGATATTGGATAAAGCCCCTACGTTCCAACAATTAAAAAAATAAAAAAGAGCGCAAAGTGTTTGCAATAGTCGCCGGTAGGTGGTGTGGTTGTGGCAGCTATAAAAGGTTGTTTTTAACATATTTCTTAAAACAATGCATTATATGGAAAAATGCTTCGAACAACCGTTGTAGAAAATTAAATTTCCTACAACTTTTATTTCAGTACTTTTTTACATTCATCAAATATTAAAGCAACTATTATAAAAATGAAAAAACGCTAAGAATGACAAGAATAAACATCCACATTCGTTCGACCGATTTTACTTAAATCTATTCAGTTCTTGATTTTTAATACAAATGATAAATTTTAAATTCTATGCTGATCGGATTAATAGTTTTAAGTTAGCGTGCCAACAAAATTCCGGTCACAGACACCCCCAGAAAGAATCGAAAAAATAGTCAAAACGTGTTCAGGGGACCTTAAAACTTGAATTTCCGTTGAAATCTCGAATTCGATTTTTTTCATGAAAACAATACCTTCTCTATATTTCGTCCATGGAGAAAGTAAAAATTAAATCAAAGTTTGCGAGTCTCTTCGATTTTCTTCATATATAAATTTTAGATAAGTTTTATATTAAAATTAATTTAAGCTCTAAATTTTAAACAAATCAATATAAAAATATAGCACAATGAATTTCACTAATTAAATACTTTGCTAGTGAATCTCTGTTATACAAATCCCTTCACGCAGAACATTATTACTGTTACTACATATAGCCAATACAATTTTGTATTTATTTTTTCTATACCCATTCGATGCCCTAGTTTCATGAACCGAAAGTTACATTTCTCCTGAAACGTCCAATAAAACATGCCATCAGTCAATTAATGGACACGTTATGAATATTTATGGTCCTCATAAACCAAATTCGCTCTATGTTGGGGTTTAAATCTAAGATTACTCAGACATATTAATGCTAATGCAACCATAAACCATGGCGAATTTAAACGGTTATGAGGTGATAAAAATAGATTCTTCCAATCCCGTGAATAGGCAATCCTGCCTGTCAAATCTAATCCAGCCTTATTAAAGCCGTGGATATTTTTTCCTCTTTTGTTTCGTCATCTCTAAAATACTTGGCTGGTTGTCATTCCAGGTTATGGCCTTCGTACGCCAGCGCCCATAACAACCTTGGCACCCTAGTTGGAGGAAGCGAAGAAGCTGAGGGTCACTTCTTAGCGGCGATTCGACACTCCCCCAACCACGTCAACGCTCATTACAACCTGGGACAAGTGTATCGGTGAGTGGAGCCAAAGCCGCCATTTTTCCTAGTAATTAAATGGATACGATGTTTTTAAACCTTTAAAATTGTAAGATAATTACGTCTAATGGAAATGATTACCCTAAATGTTGGCTTATATTTCTAACACGAATCCTTCCATGAAATAATAAGAATGTACGAACGCGTGCAGCATAAAATTAGATAAATGGATGGTTAATTGAGTAATAGTGATAAAGTATTTGTAATTATTTAGTTCTTATTAGATTCTTTAATTCTCACGCTCTCCATATTCGATATAGATTTAAAATATCCGTTTATTATAAAGAATAATTCTTTAATCGTTGGCTTGTATTGTTTCAGTTACAATTTCATTTTTTTTCTCCTCAAAATGATGTCGCGAATAATTTTAGTGCTTTTACATATTTAAAATCATTATTTGGTGATTTCGGTATAACTATCCTACCTTCTTACACATAATATCTACATGTACGAAAGAATTAAGAAAATTGTAAAAGTAAATACGCGAGCTGCCTTTGGTGTGAAGTTAAATGAATTTTTTAACCACCTTATGCACAAAAAATATATTAATAAGTAAATTCTGGTGATTGTGCACACACACAAAAATAAAATTCATTTTTCAGGAAAATTATTGAGGTGCTTGGGAGTTATAGTACTTATGTATATATATATATATTTATTGCACTTATCTAGATTTAAACTACATAAAAAGCTACCTGTTTTCGTACATTTCTATTGAACTCGAATATTGTCTATCGAACTTGACAAATATTACAAATACTTGAAATATAATAATTCCCCTGATCGTTCCTAAATCATCCAGTAATTCACTTCTTTTTTAAATTTGGAGATAATTTGATATTGCGAACGATATGGTGAATCAATTTTACAGTAAGGGAGAAATTTTAAAGAAACAGCAAAATGAAAGTTTTGGATTAAAGCTAATAGAAGTGTATTCTATTTAAAATTACGGTAGAAAGCGGTCATCTAATTTGGAAGATTATTTTTTTAATGATGTAAATATTTTGAGAGTTTTGCGATGTAAATTACCAAGAAAGGTTTACTGTCATCCTTTTTTGATTTCCAATTTTGTCGCGAGACCATATACATAAATATAAATGACTTAACTGCTTGCGTCACTTACCCTTTTGTGAAAGAAATCGCCCCGCCGTGCAACCAGGAGGATTTCAACGCTATTGATTGCTACGAGGTTGTTCCCAACGGCGTTTAATCATTACGATTCAGGTTTCGAATGAGATTGACCGGCTCGTTATTAAAGGGAGGAGTCACGTGGCGAGTGCTAAAGCAGAGGATTTGGTAGGGTTTGTGGGAGGGGGGGGTAGGGAGGAGAGCGCCATAACCCTTCACGGCTGCCGGTAATACCTTTCGGCGCCACCGCCTCTGCAGCAATTTCGTCCGCCCCCAAGCCAAACGATAAATGCCCCATCCAAAGCGGAGCAATCTGGAATCAACCCATTTGACGTCATCGGCAATGACACCTTGGAGGAAGAACAAGCGAACGTAAATATGATATTTAGCCTTAAAGGAGAACATAGCCGTGGCCGCAGGGAATTTTATCGCCGCCTATTGTAAACCTTTGATGATATCATGTGTCTTTTTGCTTGCTGGGATATTATTCTCATTCTGAATAGATGTAAATGATTAACCTTTCTCTAGCTTTCATCTCAGTCACTCAATCACCGTCGTATAGGAAGACTTTTATTAAGTAAAATTCTAAGAACTCAGATTATCACTACAGCAAATTTGCGGATATATATATTGTGTGTGTGTTCTCTAACTTTTCAGAGCAGTATTTAGTATAAGAAGGTCTCGCAGTATATGGTGGCGAAAACAAATTTAAAAAACGATCGATTAAAGTCCCAAATGCTGTTTCAATTATGCTTGTTATTGAATCTATCAAGTTTTGAATTCTATAGAGAGAGGAGTGGCATAGAGTTCTTCAAAATTGAATTAAAATGTTTGCGTGTTTTTTCTAACTCTTCAGTAACCTCAAACTTTCAGGTTGAGGGATTTAATAAACATCTTTTACCACGATACTTCTATGTATTCGCAAATTCTCGCAGTGCTCCATTCTCTGCAACGATGAATACATTTAGCGCCGATTGCAAAAGTAAATTTTTGCTTATGAAATCGCGGTAAAAAATAAAACATATATTTATGAATCCGAGTTTTTTTCAGTTTTTTCTGTCCATGTAATTAACCTTTCTTTTAAATAGCTCCTAAACTTTTCTTACTATCTAAGAAAAACTCGTATAGAAATTCATGATTGATAGTTTGAGACAGTATACAAAATTTGCTATTCTTAGATGAAAAAAGGTAAATAGCATCAAACTTTTTGGATAAGGAGTGGTTAGTGTCTCTAACCAAGAATCTTAGGTTCGAATTCTACCGTATGTTCTCTGCTTTACCATTATCCTAAACTCATCGTAAAATACCGTAAAGTATAAGAGCTTGTTAATTACAAATAACATTGATTGAAATCCTCCATATTAAGCGCTTATTCTGTCACCATGCGTAACTTTGTTTTTAAAACGTGTTTTCTAACAAACATCCCGGCTAGGTAGAAGACTGAAATTTAGCAGCCATGTTTCAATTCTCTTCGACGTTCAGGCATTCATTCTCTCGCAAAATAAAATTTAAAAACTAATCCCACGATCTTTGGACAGGGACTGTTTTTAAGAAGAATAAATTACGTTTATTATTCTTACCGTCGAATTTCGCCATCAATTTGAGGTCACTAAAATGTATCGTTCAAATCACACTTTTTGGAAAAATTTGCCTTTTTGACTTGGCAACCGTGTTGTTGTCAAAACTCAAGCTTCTGCTGTTATCTCGATCCTAATATACGTACAAAAGAGTACATTATGATTTAACTCGAGAACATTTAAATTCATTTCCCCTCATTATAATAATCATTTAACCTAAGCGTTCTTTAATATTGTTACTTCGCAAAATAATATTCTTCACAAACAAACACGGATAAAGAAATTAGAGAAGCTTGATTCTAGTAATAGGGATAGTATTATGTGTATACGAAAAGTTTATTCATGTAAAAATATTATCAAGCTGAGCGGAGGAAGGAAAAAGAGGTTAATCTCGGCATTTATCCATACACTAATTCCTCGTGTATTTTTGTAGTGAATAGGAAGAAATCTCTCATCCAGTTGTACCCAATAACGAGGATGGTCGCGAGAAGGTATTGATGTTTCCCAAAGCTTCCTCTGGTTTCCAAATCCCTTTTTCCTTCCCTCCCTTCCACTCCATCCCTCGATCTCCCTCAGTGTTTCCTCTATCCGAACCTTTTTTTTGCCAAATCGGTGGTACGGTATTTTTTGGGGGATTTTGTATTTATTTGCGTAACACGCGAAGGTAGTTTTTAGGCTCCGTTGGGCAACGAATTCGTGGAAAAGCTTGGGCGCTTTATGTGCGCGTAAGTCAGCGGGAGAAAAAGAGAAACGCGGAGGGCGAGCTGATTTATTTTGCGTGCCACCGTTGGGCGACGGACACGATGAGGGATAGCCAGAATAAAAACCTATCTGGAAACTGTCTCGCGACCTCGTTGACTTATATCGATCCTTCCCGTTCAGCGTCGCATAGCAACTTTTGCAATCTTCATCTAATCCCAACTGATTATGTAATTCGATATACCTGCGCTACGCTCTTTCGCTATCTTCCTCATGTAAAATTTTACATACATATATAAGTGTTAATACATAATGATTTAGCAGTAAAAAGATGCTAAACGCCCCCCTGATAGTTGCGTGTCAACAAAAAAACAAGATTTGAAAAACTCTGATATTTTTCACTTTAAACGTAAATTTAAATAAGCACAGTGAGTAAAATTTGAAGGAAAAAAGGTGCTGTCTCTATAGTTTACCTCTCTTTGTAAACCCTCCCAACTACCGGATCTGCTACTAAAAGCTCACCTCATTCTCTTATATAAAAGCCAAGTGTCTGTTTAATTGTCCGTTTCAACGCTCGACTATGGCGCCTCTCTTAAAGAGAGAGAATCGACAACTATTTATGTGATCATCATCATTATCATAGGTAGCCTGCCCGTAGACAGGTCCATGATTAATCATGGTTAAACCTGGTTTTCCATATACTCCTATTTTCCGCTGTCCTCTTCATATCTTAATAACTCTCTTCAGCTGAAATCTTTTCCTGCCTCTTTCGCTTTTTCCATCTAGTTTTCCTTCTTTAATCATACTTTCTCTCTCCTCAGATAATGTCCAACCCAGTTTGCCTTCCTCTTTCTAATAGTCTGTATAATCATTCTCTTTTCTCCTACTCTTCGTAGCACTTCGTCGTTTTTCATCCTATCCGTTCATTTTATCTTCAGCATTCTCCTCCAAGTCCACATTTCAAAGCTTTCCAAATATTTGATATAATTTTTCCTTAGCGTCCATGTTTTTGCCCCGTACAAAGCTATATTCCATGCATAGCATTTTATGAAATTCTTGCGGATATCTTCCCTTATATTCCCCGTAAGTAGGAGTTTCTTTCTTCTGAAAGCCACTTTTGCTTTTCCTATTCTATTCCTGATCTCATCCGTACATTTTGCTTTTCTTGTTATAATGCTTTCAAGGTATTTATAATCTGAAATATCAATACTTTTGTTCAGATTCTCTTCTTTGCCCGATTTTCGAATGACATTGGATTTTTCTGTATTTATTTCTATGCCGTATTTTCTAGTCTACTTATCATTTTCTGGAGTTCCTCTTCCTTTCTTGGTAGAAGTACTTGATCATCCGCGTATTTTACTGTTCTTATAATCCTTCCTCCAATTTTGAAATCTCTTGTGCCTTCTAACGCCTCTTTCATTAGGCTTTCTCCATATATTGAATAGAGTTGGCGATAGGCAGAAGCCCTGTCTTACTCCTCTACTGATATTTACACCGCAGGTGTCAGCGTTCTCCAACCCGACCTTACAACTTGATTCACATATAGATTCCTGATCAGTCTCTTGTCTCTTGTCTTTCCAGTCTACACCTACATCCTTTAATATCTTCATCAACATTACCCCATTTACTTTATCTATTTGATATAAGAATAAATATGTTGTAGCGTATTATTTATTTTCATTTTTAAATTACTTAGAGTTGCGATATGAATACGGGACTTGATGAAGGGAAAGAGAAAGATGAAGGTAAGGAGAAAGATGAAGGGAGAGATATATCTATTATTTTTGATGGTCACTTATACTATATACGTAAATATTTTTCTTCCTGTCATATTGACAGGCTTTTATACTAGTATACACATACTGATAATTGGATCGTATAGTCCTTTTATCTGTAATGCTTCTTATGAATCTCACTTCTATAACAAAAGCGAATGGTTCAATCAAGAACCTGTATCTGTCTTATTCACAGTGGCCATCATAGCACATCCTATACAAAAGATTTTGGTTAACTTAGTCGTGCGTGATTAGCGCTAAGAGGAAAATTAGAAGATATATATTACATTTGGTATGTACATCATTTCATGCTTAGCTGTAAGAGAATAATAATAGCTTCTTTTAAATTGTCCAGTTTATGAGACACAAATTCTTTCAAATATGCGTAGTTTCTAGCAGTTTAAGCAATGCGAGTTTAATGCAAAGCACCTTTTGAGCGAACTTCATTGAAGTATTTTGGTAATATTTTCTATAAAAAATTTTAAAAGTCAACTCATTCAAGCGTGTATTCTATGCTGAATTAAGTTACGGATATTCCGCTGTGAAACTTCTGTGTCAGTCAAACACTTGGTGGATGCGCTTTTATTGTTTACCATGGTTTACATCCTTCACCATTGTCACCCTATAAAAATATTTTTTAAAACGGAAGGCAAATACATACATGAATTCTGAACTTTATTTTGAAAACATTCATTGTACCTACCTAAAAAGAGCCATCTCAGAGACATACTTATTATATAAACTAACACAATCCCTCACAGCGCTCATATGTTATACAATATGCCCTGCATGTTTTTATGTAAGAAACCAAATGAGAGGGAGTGGGATGCCAGCAAAAGAAATGGCTTTAAACCCAAAGGCTCACTCGTTCTCACGGAAAACCGAGTTTTCAAAGTGGCGCTAGCGTCTTAACAATCCTAACCCCTCCCCTGGAGATGAGGACACTAAGGGTTGGATGGAGTCAGGATACTGCAGCACCAAGCCGCCCATGAATGCGACCCGCAATACGCGCACTTGCATCGCAATCCCCCTTTGCGCCCCTCGTTCTTATCCCGGTTAACGAGGGCAACGCACTTCTGCGGTTCTTTGAGCTTCGGATTTTGTGTCCGCGTGTGTGTGTTTTTGTTTGCAGCACGCAAATCCGTTCATCCAAAACCCAACACCTCTGTGTTTGTCCTTATTAGGGCATAATAAGAAGGAATGTTTTTTTCCATTCTTTATCGAGAAACATCATTCTTCGATCTCTTTTGATAGCACACCATGCACAAACGGACATTCGTGGCTCCCTTTTACTGAAATTTTGCCTCAAAAGTAAAACTTTGATGCAATATGCGCTCAATTGCCAATTTTACCTTAAAAATGAATATTTTTGTCGGTAAGTTTGACTTTTTACAGAAGTTTCTAGAGAAGGCGAACTTTCATTGCTTTTAATTGGTTGCGTGATACCCATTTATCAGGTAAAAGGAAAGTATTGCTTAATGGCCGCGTAAAAATAACTTCTTTGATGAATTGATAAACTCCCTACCATTTCAATTTGTGAGATCCTCACTTTAAACGGAATTATGCTATTAAAAAAGGCGAGACAGTATTGTTTTCAGAAAAATATTTCATTTCCAAACATCTTCAGAGGCTAAGTTGGATTTTTAAATTAATTGGCTTCCGCCGCCAAGTTGAGTCCTTTATTGAATTCGGTAAAAGTCGTGACTAATTGGGTTTATTTTGTGTCATTAACACTCGTCGCTTCAGATTGTTTGCCTATGACGTGTTTTTTGTTTTTAGGCCACTTCATTGGAGGGAAAGATAATGGAATTTACGGCGTTACTTTTTATGCTATATTTATAGGATAAGACAACTATGGTTATTTTTCATCTTAGAAAAATAAGTACTACAATTAGATAAAAAATTTCCTTAAAGCAGTTCAAGCAAAAATAATTTAGAATACCATTTATTTTAGTTCGATAGGAATCAGAACAAAAAGAATTTGTTATATTTGATTCCATTACATTCGATTTCCTCATAATGTCCATCTTCTATTATAAACGAAGGGAAAATGAAAATTCCCCGAATACAATTGCCTTTGCTCTAGATCGAATGAAAGACAAAAATTTAAAATATTTCGCTATCAAAACAACAAACTTTGCAAACATTTCTTTCTTTATAATTTATTCGAGATTCAATGTAATACAGCATAATTATGAGTTGAATTGGATTGTTCGTCGATTACAATGATTAATAGCGGAAATTTCGTTCTGTCATTTTGGATCTGTTTCATGAAGTTGCTCAAATAACTGTTAAAGTAATTAATTCTACGTTTAAAAATCATGTTAAACTATTGTACATGGCGGCAAAAATAAAATATTTATGTATTAATAAATGTATCCAAGATATGAATGCTTGGTATTGAAATTTAAAAAAATACGTACAGTTATTTTACTAGAGTCAATTCTACTTTTTACTAGTAACTAGCGGTTTGTATTTTGCCAATATTATTCTGATAAACATCTTGAATTCTTACATTTTTATATGTTCATACGAATACAATGCCCATTATGATCTGGATAATAACGCAAATAATTATATATTTTGATAATAAATAACCCATGCAATAGACATACGAAGAACATTTTAAACTTAGCTACTATATTCAACGTAGAAAACTTTTAGTTAATATAAATTTCTATGAATTCCCTTTATGAATAACTAGCTGAAACGCCCGGCTTCACTCGGGAAAGTTTTCTTTAAAGTTGGAAACTATTTTGATTATTTATTAATTGTGGTAGCCCTCCTCTTAAACTCCGCTTTAAAAATCTTGATTTTGTTATGGTATTTTGTAAAAATTATATATATATATAACAGCTTACAGAAAAGGAAAGGTAAAATGGATATATGGATGTCAACAAGGTGTTGGGATGAGGAAACCCAGTGAACACTCAACAATCAGACGACTTCAGGTTGGCGAGGCCCCGGGGATGTCGAAGCGACACACGTAAAAGAATACTATAACACAGAAACATCACAAACGTAGAAGCTTTCGGAATTATTCCTTCATCAGCTACGTTTGTGATGTTTCTGTTTCTGTTTCTTTTACGTTTGTCGCTTCGACATCCCCGGGGCCTCGCCAACCTGAAATCGTCTGATTGGTGAGTGTTCACTGGGTTTCCTCATCCCAACACCTTGCTGACATCCATATATATATATATATATATATATAATAGCTGAAGTACTCGGCACTGCTTCCAGCGAAGCTTTTATAGTAAATTTTTTATTAATTATTATTATTATTATCGCAAATTCAATTTACTTAATTTTTCTTCATTTCTTTTTAAAAATTACAATAAGAATAGAAATTTAATAAAAATTTGAATGAATTTGAGTTTTTCCTATGCATGAGTAATTTATTTCATTTGATTTCATTATTATTGACCTAGGTAGCAACTCCAAGCATAATGCAAGTTAACTTGAATATATTAACTAATGATAATATCATTCTACCTATTCTTGTAAGGGAAATGAGTCTTATTTCATCACGAAATTTGATTTACATGTAAATAAGCAAAATAAGTGTATAATATGGCAATTTTACTTACCGAAATGGTAATATTTTAGCATTAATGACGATTACATTGCTTTTATACGTATTCTTGAAAAGGAAATTAATCTTATTTCATCACGAAATTTGAATCGGCCGTCAATAAGCATAATAAATATATTATATAATAAGTTTACTTACCAAAAAGGAAATATCCTATTCTACTATTGCGTTGCTTTTCATATATATTTACACGTTGTTATGTAGCTGTTGCTACGACGATGACAATGAAAGCGGGAATTTTGAAGGCTTGATAACTGCAATTGAAATTTCAAATTATTTTTTAATGCTTTAACCTGTAGAGAAATCATTAAAAAGTAGTGAATTCGTTAATTTCTAATAGCATGATTTTGTATTAAAAATTTGGTAAGATAAGTGAAGCCGTTCTTGAGTTTTTAGCAAAAAAACATGGCCTAGAAAATATATGAGATGATACCAATTTAATGTTGGAAACATTAAAATTATTCTGGTTTCTATCATAATAAACAAATGTTCTAGCTAGTTGTTGCTAAGTAAACAAATTTAAGAACTAGATTCGAAAAATAGTTTTAAACTAAATCTGATAATATCTGATAGCACAAGGCTTCAAATTTTTTACATTAATTGCCTTATAAGTATCGATTACAAACTTAAACTTTAGCGCTATTGCAATTGGTAATGATAGCGATAAATCCTTATTTAGCCGGCGACCTCGTGCGAAAAAGCGCGAAGTAATCATGGCGAATGTTTATTTTCCCCTACAAAGAAATGTTGTTTTGGCAAGAATATGGCTGACCACCGCGTCCGAATATATACTTTAAATAATTATCCCTTCAATATAAAGCACTACTTCCTTCCGACAACATAGGTACACCATGCTTTCCCCATATAATTAATGTAACATTGAATAAAAATTCTTTGTACCTACACGTGCTTTATTGATATAGCTTAAAAATAAAATTGTTCTTGTATGACCAGAAAAAGCATTCTGGTTGGTAGGATTTTAAAATGGGTTCCTCTTAATTAATAATTCCACGGTAATTGAAAAGTATTTAAACTGAGCTCCAAAAAACTGTAGAAGAGTTAAAAATGGCTGTCATGCCTATTTTTTCAGCTCATGGAAATCACGTGGAATGCAAGATTCGTTATCTTAACTTCCAGGCATAACCTCAACTGGTATCTGTCTTAATTGCAATCTGTCTCATTTATATATCTCTCTGGCCTTTTATTCTGTCACTTTTTCCTCTTGGGAAATTTTCATGAGAACGTCAAATCAGTTCAAAAATGCGAGAATTTGCTCGACAAGCTGAGGCTTAAATTACGACTTTCGTGACACCCATAGTATTATTTTTGTTTACACGTGTAAAATCATTTGCCCTGTTTTCATCTTTTGAGATAAATTAGTAAATTCTTTCTAAAATATTAAACGGTAATCTTCTGTATGTGATTAAATTAAAGGTAATATCACATCTAAAATATATATTTTTAATATTTTGATTACAATATTTTAGCATTATGAAATAAAAATTATCTAAATTTTTGCTGTTCTAGGCATAAAAATGTTCATTTTTGACATAAACTAATTTTATTTAAATCAATTACTTGAAGTAATTTATAGAAATTTTTCTGTAAATTATCTGAACTACCAATTCTTAACTATCATATAAAAACAATATTTTTTACTATTTATGAGTTCATTTGAATAATATTGCTGGATAAAATTTCCCCGTTAGAAGGGTCCTATAAAGATAGTTTACTTAAAGGTGGAAGTCATTAGTATTTAAACGAATTTTTACGTAAACATACTCGAGTGGGGATTTTGGTACATTTTTATTATTCTCATAGGTGAAAAAATTGGTGACGTGAAAAAAATTGCAATAGAGATTCTTATGCAAATCACTTTTGACGTGTTTAACAGAATTACTACCACGACAAACGAAACTCTGTATTCCTTACGACACGATTCACAGAATAGGCAATTGCCACCTCTCATAATTCGTAATTGCAGAATTTTATTATCCTGAAAGGAACGATATAGGAAAAAAACTAGACCGCATAATCTAGTAACCTCACTCAGAGAGAGTGAATGATGGAGAGAGATGAAGAGACACATTTTCCATTTCCTTAATCATTGCTTGGAGCCATCCGCCGCAGATATCAAGTCTATCGTCCCGCGACAATCTCTCTCTCTCTTTCTCTCTCTTTCTCTCTCTCTCTCTCTCTCCTTGTCACCCTGCCCTTCATGCGTGGCGGGTCCCACTATCAAAATGGGATCCTCCTATCATTCCACCCTCCCCCACAAAAAAACCCTTTCATATACACACAACCCCGAGAGCGTGGTACTGTAAGGCGCGTGCGCTTGTGTGTGCGCCAGCCCGTTCGCTTGTTTGTTACCTTCTCCTAACGTCTACCTTCCCTCGACAGATTCTATCTAGCAGTTCCGAAACACACGTCATCTCTCTTCATCTCTCTTATGCCTTATATCTCTTCTCCTATTCCCCCTCCTCCACTCTCGCAACCATGATTGCCGAGCGTTAGGAAGTGGTAACGTCGCTACGCATCCCTCTTTCCCCGTGTAGACGCAGTGGAAGTAAAGGAAACGAACGGGAAGGAAGGAGTGGAGGGAAAGTAGAGAGAAGAGAGAGGTGAGCTCTACCTATCCGGCCTGGGTACAGATGCGGTAAGCAGATTTCGCAATGAGAAGGGATAAGAGGATTGGAAGAGGAAGGTTTCCCTGCTATGGATGTAAATGGATGTCTTCTGATCGAAGCGGGCCAAGATGGAGTTTCGGGTAATCCGACGGGACAGGACCAATCATGGAACCGTTTGCCGAAGGGGGCGGATGTGCGTATGTACGCGTGTTTACTTGTACGCAAATTCACTGATATTCCACGTTCTGATTATATTTATTGATGAAAATCCCACATATCTGACGCAATGGCGTTTCATGGGTTAGATTTCGTAAAATTTCCACATGAAACTTAATTAAAACCATATTTAATCTAGGGTGGAAAGAATTGATTGTAGATCTCTGTGCGATATCCGTAAGTTTGAATGTGTGAGAAACTTAAACTCTTCTGCAATGGCCGGCAGACGAACCCGGGTTTTCCATTTGCAGGTTCAGTCTCTCTGAATAATAATTAATTTTTGATTGCATAAGCATATATAGAACGAGCTAACTTTTAAATTCTTAAATTAAATATTAATTTTTTGTTTGTTTGGAATTTCTGGCTAATCAACCTCCTGGATTATTATATCCATTACTCCTTCCACATCTAACACGCATGCAAGGGAGGAGGGAAATCCGGTGCCAGCATTAGCCTACTCTTTACGAAGAGCACCAAGGTGACCAACTGCTTAACGTCCGTTCCGAAGGACAGAGCGCTGATTTGGGCAGTAAAAAATATTACATATTTAAAACTTCGTATTTAATTTTATAAAGATAAATAATGTATGTGCACAGAAAAATAACTCTGCGCATGAGATTAACTTGAATATAATCGAGTAGCTCGAACTTTCTGTCTCTTTAATTTTGCTAATTTTTTATGGATTGTGTACATTTTAAAACCATCGGCACTTCGTTAAACTGGGCTCAATCAATACTAAAAAAATACATTTTAACGCAACTATATATGAACAGAAAGCTGTCTACTTTTCGTAAGATGTTATAAAAGAGCATTTAGTTGTATATCTAAAATGCTACAATTGCAGGAATCGTCATTTATTTAAGAATGTGATAAAGATGCGTTAGCACGCATGTAAACATACTCGAGTAGGAGATTTTGGGTAGATTTTTATTCTTCTCTTAGGTGACAAAATTGGTAATGTGAAGCGAATTGCTAAAGAGATTCTTATGGCGCGTCAACTGAAATAGATTTCGAAGAGCATGGAGGTGGGTGTGTGGAGGCGAGAGTGGGTACAGATTGATAAGGTAACTGGGGCGAGATTTGAGAGAGCTTAAGTGGTCTGATGGTGGGATGAGATGCATCGGGATTGAGTGCATTGCGATTTTTTCGCAGCGTCATCAAGTAATAGACGACAATAGAGCGTCGAAATTGAGGAATTATGGGATCGTTTATTTTCCCTCTTGATTCGGATACAATCAGGATGAATAAGTTGCGAGGTCAGGAAAGATGAAGTATATTACTAGAGTAATAATATGCGTTCGAATTTTGACTTATTTCAGCGATATACTTTATTTATAGTCATCGTGTTGTTAACAGTTAGATGTTCGTATATATATTTTCAAATCCGGTTTTGTAACAAGTGCAACATTGATTATATATCGCATTGTACTACAAGTTGTAATGTTTTATTGATCCAGTACCTGTTTATCATATTACTTTTATAAAACGCTGACTTTAATGTGCATATCATGGAAATTTCCATGTAAAACGAAATAAGTAAGGCCTTTCTACAGCCAGCGCGAAAAACATTTTGTATTGAATCTTAAATACATTGAAACTCATATGCTGCCATTTTCGTTTCCAGGTCAGTAAAAATGAAATGATGCATCACGGCAACAAAATAAAAATCAAAGGAAAGTGAATTCTGCGGAAAAAATCGGATAAATTTTCACATCTAATCTGAAATTTTCAAAGAGAATATAGTCGCAATGATATTAATGTTACTGCATGGAAGTTTTACGCCTCAACCACTTGTATTTATGATATCTGGTTTTTGGTGCTTCTCCGTACTCCAAGATACCTTAATAAGCAGTGGCCTACCGAAAAAAGTGTGCCACCTCCCCCTCCGTCAAAACAAAATTGAAGTCTCGGAAAAAAATTTAAGGGCCTCACGATGAGCCCATCCCCCCCGCCACCCGATGGTTTCGGGGGTGTCCGCTACGCGACTGTTGATAAGGGTTATCTGCATTTTACCAAATTTCGCTAAATTATTCTTGAATATACAGTTCTTTTTATTTTTATGGTTAATTCAAGCAGAAAATCTGTTGTTAATCCATTTATATATCCGATGCTTATTTTTTAATTTCGTTTAATGATTTCCGTAACGGCTGCAGCTGAAACGGTTTAATAAACTAGATTCGAATTTAATCTAAAAAGCGTCTGTACTTGACATTGGTTTACGGATCGTTGCTTTTAATATGAATACACGTGTCGGATGTTTTTCTGTGTGCGAAGAGATATGGAATGGGGATTAAACTTCTTCGGTGGGTGTCGGTAGAGGATGCGCGTGTAGTATATAAGGGCATTTCGGTAGGAGAGAAACACCATGTAAAGATAAAAACGCCCTTCACACGTGTTCTAATTAGAACCGAAGCCCGTCAAATTTGCGCTGAAAACGAGTACTTATTTTTTTAAATGCGCATCTGGTTTATTCAACCGTTAAATGACTTTCGTATAGGTTGCCACGATCCTCTAATAACAGCGTTATGACAAAAAATAAAATGATAGTTTATTTCTAACGATTATTTTTAGGGTAAAAAATCTTTTTCGGGATTCAATTTAAAATACACTCGTAAAATATTTCAAAATATAATATATTTTCACTCATTTTATGGAAGAATTGGTATCAATTTCACCCGTTTCTTAATTTTTCAATCGAATTATTACGTTAAAAACTTGTCAATATATCAAAATTCAAAATCATCTCGATAATTATTATTTTTTAAATAATTTATCAATTAGGTACATTGGTAAAATTTCTCCGGTATGCGGTTGAAAAGCCTAAAATCGCCCGATAGGCTATCTCGAAGTCTCAGATACTGTTATAGTGAGTCAATTATTTCACATTATGAAAAAATTGAAAAATTTAACGCGCTTTTCCAAATTACAAACGGGTTTCCGGACGTTTAGAAGACGAGTTCATATGCTATCTTGAGTAAAATGTCCTCCAAGCTGTCGGAACCGGGTTTTCCTCCTCCCTTCTGTGTGTGTCCAGTTGATGATAGTGCAGAATGACTATGGCAGTCGACGCACTTAAAAATAAATTTAACTAAATAAAGGACCGCCAAGTGGGGAGTTTTATTCTCGATTCCCAGTTTTTTTTATATAAACGGTAAGTTACACGGGTTTACAATTATTTTATTACGTAACGTGCACACAAACCCGCAATTAACGTTATTATGCATAGCCGTTCGATTTCTGGGATATGTGCGTTAGATTCACGCGGGAATTTAGGCCGAACTCGAGACATGGAGCGTTGTAAACAGAACTTAAAACCAGAATAAAAAGGGAGGAATGCGGAAGAGAGTCTCATGGGAAAAAAGGAACGAAAGAGGGTATGTAAGGATAGGTTAATGAGCTAAGAGGTTAAGGACGAGGATCAGGGATTAAGGTGAACTCTTTTGGAATAAGAATGGAAAGTCCGTGATGTGATTTGGGCGGGATTGAGGTGAGTCCGGCGAAGTTTATGTGAGGGACCGGGAGGAACGGAAATGGGGAAGAAGCCATGAGAAGAAGAGTTGGGAGGGGGGAGGAGAGAGGGGGAAGGAGGTGAGAGGGAGGGAGGAGAGGGGAAAAATAAGCCCGGAACAGGGTGAAAACCTTAATGGAGGTTAACGAAGGATCGGAAAGAAGGGTGCGCTGCAGTTGGGGGAATCTTTTTCCTAGAGCTACCAATCTTTGCCGGATATAGCGTGTTTCCGAAGCCAGTTTCACACCGAATCTCTCGCCGTGACGATGCCTTACGTTGTTTATTTATAAATGTTGCTGAGCTAAGCCGAAGGAAACCTTTTAAAACCTACATGGCGTACGTGTCAACTATCATGGCGCAAAAAAGTTGACTCGAAACGGAAATGTTTTCTTTTCGCTTTTGCAGTGAAATTCTATCAAAATTACTCATCAGCAGACTACTTCAGATTGCGTCATGATTTATTCATGCATTTAGTTCAGCGGGAATACAATTATTCAATAAGAGAAAATAATGCTGTTTTCAATTAAGTTTTAATATTGCTGATGTACAATAAACAAAAGTGCCGCCGTCTCTCAAAAAACTAAAGCACTTTGCACGAATGTGCTCAAAATGATTGCCAAAAATTTCTCGATAATTAGCTTATTGTCAAATAAAATAATTTATATTAACGTATAGTTTCATTTTACCCTTCATTTTCCGACAAATTATAACTGGTAATTATCGTGCGCGTTGGTGGATTCACATGTTCCATGTACATTTGTTTTCGCCGTGTTTGCATATTGGTGATATATATATATATATATATATATATATATATATATATATATATATATATATATATATATATATATATATATATAAATTGGGTGCAAACACAAGGAATATTTTTGCGCAGAACTAAATAATTTAATGGCCTCGAAAAAATGAAAGAACACATTTTCCCTTTCCAAATAATATAAGCTGACGAAGCGTTTTTCAATATAATACACACGAGAATAAAATGTAAATTCCCCATGCAGTTGGAATCGCACAAAGCAATTTCGTCTGCATATTTCATTTTTATCAATTCTATTCTCGACCAATTTCGTTGGCCCCATAAGCTTCTAAATATGAAGGTCGATTCAAAATGAAAAAATATTTTCTTTACATAAATATGTTTTTGTTCTGGGTGAACAATAAAATGACCGCGAATGATGAAATTCGCGTATGTTTGTTGTTTATGTTTGAGAAAGAGATTCTCTGATTGATTAGCTGTTGATAGCGACATGTAAACAAATGCGCGTGTATAGTTGAATTTGTGCTCTAGCTATCACGTAAATACGTATTCCCGAAAACATTCAAGAATAATATTGCCCAAAAATATGAGTAAAAAAATAGCGCGGCAAATAGATAAATATTTAACACCGTAGAGAATATAGAAACAGCCGAATTTTCAAGTTCCCTAGCTATGAGAAAAAAGAGGAGTTTGGATGGATATTTCCTCGCAGGATTTTGGAGGAAACTACTGCCAAGACAATGTAGTCAAAGGAAGCAGAGGGAGGGAGGCAAAAGTGGAGTTGAAATAGTAATATGGTAAAAATGGATAGAGAGAACGAGAGAGGAGAGCGATGTGAGGAAAGAGAGAGCGAGAGAGTGTAGGAGAAAGGGGAGAGGGAGAGAGAGAGAGAGAGTGGGAGAGAGCGGATGATATGGTAGAGAATGCCTCGAGGGAACGAAATTGGAATACTAACCGTACGCCCGGAACTGATCAATACTCTCACACCCGCATCGCCCTTCCAAAACTCGCCTTCACATCCCTTTCCCTTCTCCCTTGCCGGAATTCCACTGTCCTTACCATCCACCACTGACTCTTCACCCCTCTCCCTCTTCCCCTTTCTCCTTCCTCTTCCTTCGACACCTTCTTGTTCCTCCTTCTCCCTCCACGCCCTATTCGTCCTTATATATGCGTTGCTCATTAACCTTCTCCGAAGAAACCTCATCAGTCTCGAGGCTATCGACGATTAATGCGCGGCAACGCCGACTCACACTTCCTTTCGTTCTCTCGACCTTTTCGCAAATTGCCTAGGATTGCAACTCGCGGCACAAGGTTTCCTCTGCAGCCGTGTCTCATTGGGGATCCTCAACTCGCTGTGTTTAACTTTAGATGGCGCATAGGGGATCGCTTCCACGGGAGGCTTCTCCCTATAGGGTCAAACCTCCTCGTTTGGAATACAAACGTGAAACGTGCAAGCATACATAAACTAAAGCATACAAAAGACGCAGATGTGTAAACAGATACAAACGGTATGAAAATAGCGTTTTAAGGGACAAATATACATCGTATTGAATGCTCCTTTATTTACATTATAAATCACAACTCGTTCATAACTATACCGCAGCTGGTATTCAGGCCTATGAGCATTTATCGATTAAAAATGAATGTTTTATGAAATATTTTCGTTTCCTTTTATATTGGCCTCTTATGGCGCTATTATTTTTAGCCCAGTCTGGAGGCCTCTTCTGTTGCCCTCTCCACCTCACGATGAATGTCCATTGACCCAACCTCATTCTTCTCCAAACTTTCACTCACTCCTCTCCCGTCCTCCCTCCTCTTATTGTCTTGGGTTGAATATAGTAGACAACACAAATTCCAATAAAAGGATACTATTTATCTTTCCACAGGTTCCCAAATATCTTTTTCCGCCCTCTTTCTCGCATTTTCCTTGCTCTCTTTCTTTTTACCTTTGCCTGTCCCTCCTCTCTAACTCTCTCTCTCTCTCTCTGCCTATTTCTTCCATTTACCCATCTTTCCCTCCAACTCTCTTTCCCTCCAACTCTCTTTCCCTCCGACTCTCTTTCCCTCCAACTGTCTTTCCCTTCAACTTTTCCCTCCAAATCTCTTTCCCTCCAAATCGTTTTCCCTCAAACTCTCTTTCCCTCCAACTCTCTTTTCCTCAAACTCTCTTTCCCTCCAACTCTTTCCGTCCAGCTCTTTCTCTCCAATTCTCTTTCCCTCCAACTCTCTTTTCCTCCAACTCTCTTTCCCTCTAACTCTTTCCTGATAAAAAGTAAAAAATCTCCAAATGCCGTAATGAAATTGAGGTACTCTAATAAAGTAAGGTAGGAAAGAAAAAAGATTTGAAATTTTTTTAAAAATTAAAGGATTAAAAATTGAAAACATAAAAACCTCACCTATAAATCTAGGTACTCCAGCTACTGTTTAGGGGCTTTTTAAGGCCAGCGCCAGGGACAGCAGGACAGCCAACCCAGGTTTACGGGAGACTCCTCCGCGCCAGGGATCTCCAAACACTCAACATTCACACAGAATTTTCGTGTTTGTTTAAATTTCAGAGAAATTCGAACTCAAATAAAATGCTGACGAACATTATAATGTTTCAATAAGTTTCTTAGCTTTATCTCACATAAAGAACAGCCAATAGAATATTAAAATTATGGACAATCATCGGTTATAGCTCCCTCGTTGGAGTTTATCATTTTTTTTCAGCCGCCATGCCATTTTGACTTAAGCAGCAATTTCACCTTCATACAAATCACTTCTGTTTTTGAACTTAGTTTATAACCACTTAACTCTGGCAAACTTGAACAAGTTTGCGGACCTGAGGAAGAGAACCTCTGATTTGGGAAAATTATTTCCGTACACAGTGGTTTTGAATATCTCGTATACATTTTCGTATCATAAATCATAATATCTCACGGGCAACTCCGATACGACTATTACAAATGTGGTGTATGATGCTGATATTAAGCACAGAAATACTTAGGAAAGATGCATATTTAAAGTCGAATTGGTCAAAAATCCATGCTTGCTCTGGAACAGTTTTTGTAAATGTATTCATTGCCTTTCTCACAAAACAATTTATTCGCTGAATATTTTCATCTCAATCAGCCGGCTATTTAGTCACATAATGGTTTCTGAAAGTACTTTATAGTAAGAGCAGGGAGTGTTTTAGACTCCAAAATAGGAGACAAAGTTTCCCATTCGGTTTCGATGCATATTCGCGGCCTCTCCCATTACTCTTGGTCACCATAAACGGCTACAGCTAGGAAGCGAAAGACATAAAAAAATGTCCGTATGAATAACTTTTAAACAATCAATCATCTCGTCCTAGATATCTCTCATCCATTAAAACGCTACCCTCGAAGGAGGAGGAGTAGCCGGCGCAGCGTCACATAGTCTCTCCGTCCATAGAATCGCGGTTTCGAATCCCACGCCATGACCTCCGATGTTTTGCGGATTCTTTTCCATCACTCATCTCTTCCCCCGATACGTCTTGCCCTAAAGGCTGTTGCGCCACGTAGGGGACGTTTATCCCCAATAATCAATCAACATCCATGCCGTCCCTACCACTCTCCCTTCCCATCTCCCCCCCCCATTTTCTATTCCCACGCTTTCCTCTCCCTCCCCCTCTACCCCGAATATTCTCAACATTCCTCCTCAACTCCACATTTCCATTTTCCTTCCCTTCTCTTCCCCTAATCGCCGTCGCTCGAATTCTCTCGTTTCCATGGGATATCCGCCATTTTCCTGCAATTTTAGTTTCTTTTTCTTTTACTTTCTCATATACGTATTAATGTATTGAGAAAGTATTGTTATCGTGAAAAATTTTACTTCGAGATTTAGATGGAAATACACTTTTTAGGTGTCACTGATTCCATAAAAGTGGTTTTCGCCATGCCGTCAGTCTATCTGTTCGCTGTTATAGAGCCCAAACGCGTTAATAAAATCGAATTATATCTCGTATTTATGCAGTATATCATTTTCTACAGAATAGTTATTCATAAAAGTGATATTGCACAAAAATGAAGGGTAGTTTATTCTTGGCGATTTTTAGAAATATTTTATTTACTCAAAAATGGCTACAGATAATTTAATCAAAATCAATTCATTTGTAGAACCTGATGTCACAAATAATACTTGATAAGCCATTTATCCCTTAATATCATTATATGGCGTCCAAGGACATTTAAATGTACGCTAAGCTACCTCACCTAAGCCCTATGACGTCACGCCTCCGCCGCAATCCACTCAAAATCAAACTACAGCCTAAACTGTGAATCCAAATCGATTGATATATAATATTTGTGAATAATATCATTCATAATAGACACTCTGAGGAGGTGAACGATATTGCGCAACAATTAAGGATACTTTATTCTAGGATATTTTGAAACGATTATATTTACACAAAAATGGCTTTAGAGATTTTGATTAAAATCTATCCAATCGTGCAGCCTGATATCACAAATAATACTAACTATGCCATATGCCAGGGGTCGGCAACCTTTTCTGCATGTCGGGCCACATTTGCAGTTGTGAATGTTACGGAGGGCCGCATTTGGAGTCAAGAAAGGCTCGGCGGGCCGGATGAGCGAATAAATCAGAAGTTTTCTAGAGATTCTGTGATTTCATATGAACGAAATCAAGTCTACGTAATTTACTGGCGTTAAAACTTCACCATAAAAGGCTTTGAGACAATAATTTTACTCAAAAAATATAAAATTGCCCACGAGTAATTTTCCTGATCACTTTTTTATTACAGCTTTGCGAGCCGCATAAAGGATTCTCGAGGGCCGCACGTGGCCCGCGGGCCGTAGGTTGCCGATCTCTGCCATATGCCCTAAAAAATACTAAATATCGACGAGTGGCATTAAAATATACAATAAACTACGTTTAAGTACGGTTTATAAACGTTTTTCTTTTATAAGCGTAAACAGTCGACCAAACTTAAGTATATGAGAAACTTTGTACAATGTAAATTGCGCCATTTATTTTTTTTCGCTGCAGCTTACATTCGATATTTTACTTGTCCGCCTTTCCCTCTCGCATCCTAGTGCCTCGTCTTTGTCTTCGCCCGCAGTTTCCCTCATCATGTACGTGCGCTTTCCCTTTAAAGCCTATACGTGATATATCTATAACTTTCCCACGCTCAAAAGGGGGACGTTATTTTCTTCCATTCCGATCCATCAATAATTCTCCTATCTTCTCACTCTCGCTATCTTGTATATCTCACGATTTTCACACCCATTCTCATCATCCTCTCTCTTCTTAACGCTTCCATTCTTTTCTGTGCTATAAGATTTGTGATCGCTATGTCCCTCGGTTCCTCAGAGCAATTTTATGGAAATTTTAAAGCCTCTCTGATCTATTAGAATTTGATTTGACACTCGCATTTAATAATTAGATGCAAGTATCTGAAATTTGCAGCGCGTGTGTTCAATGAGAATCCGATAAATGAAGTGACGATTTTATTCTACTTACGACACAGCCACACCGTCGTTATTTTAATTCAAAATGTAAATAGTTGCCTTAGGTTTCATTACAAGCTTGAGTGGGCAGACCTATCTATTAATTTATTCGTAAACGGTGAATCAAATATAAACAGGGTTTAAATATCACTGTATATGGAAATTATATGTCCTAGGTCTCATCGTCATCATATAGAATAATTTCGATAAACAGCGGAATACAGATGACTGTTTTTAATTTTGAGTTTTATTATTAACCCGGTAGTAGGCGCGCTCAATTCTGAAGCACAGACGGTCGCACGATGTTACTGAGTCACCCCACTTTAAATTACATTTTCCAACATAATTATTGGTGATTCTTTATTTTTCTTTATTTTTTGTATACTTAGATTAGTAGAGAAATAGTTTGGAAAATTCAAATTTATTTTAAACGCATATAATTTACATGTTTGTTAAATATATCTTTATTGTTCAAAACTCCTGATTAGCTTGCATACAAAATAACTTGTATAATAATAACAATACTTGTTCATAATAATAATAATTAGACTTAGATAATATGAATTATGATAACGTATAGATTTAACATAGTATTATGAATAAGATAATAATAATAAGAATTTTCTAAGTTCACTCCCCGTTGTGTTATTCGCTGTCAAGGCAGTACTCCATACGTATTTTATATGTATATCATACACATCCATTTTGAAAAGGACGAAGCTGTCTTCGTGTATTGATTTCTTGGGCATACTACACAGAGTAATTTTGCAGGTCTAGATGGACCGTGCTCTCCAGAAAAATTTTTTTAGGCGGTACAAATTTTTGGTCCAATTCCCTTAGTTGCTTTGGTAAGGTTTTCTGCTGCAACAGAGAAATGGCTGCTGGTTTTGCTAAGGCCTGTCTGAGATTTTTTATGAAATTACTTCTTTTGAGCACTATATTTGGGTTATTTGATAGTAATATTACGTAACAGTTGAGAAGAATTTCAAGGGTTTTCTCCAAGTCGCGATGAAAATCGAAACGTTCACCTGCCTAATAAAGCGTAAAGAGAGGGTAAGAACATTAAACTGGGCAATTGTAGAGAGATTCCATCGATTTATGAAAATTACAGCCAGATATAGAATTAAAAGCTTACCTTCACTAGTAATAAGAAATGTAACGTGGAAGGGCGCGGTGTGACTGATTAACCCCAGAAAGATTTTTCGAAATGCTCTGTTTTACAGACTAAATAATGCTACTGAGACCTAAAAATGATATAAATATGCTCAAGAGAGTTCGGAAGAAAGGTAATGATTATCTTAGGGATAAAACATGGGTGTATTGTAAACATTGGTGGAGTGACTCAGTCACCCCGCGCGCCTGCTTCCGAGTTAAGAGGCTAAGTCTTAAAAAATAAAGTATGCAATGAAAATTATACGCTGAATTTTATAACGTGCCTAAAATTTACAGCGATAAAATCGTCGCACGTTATTCCGTACATCTTTAACAATAAAGTAGACATCACGTTGAGATTCAGAATTCAAAACTTTAATTGATAAGAAAATTGTAATTTGCTCATTTAAACCTCTATTTTCGTACATTATTATATGTTTTAAAAATTTGATTTAAAACTTTCAATTATGAATTTATTTGGGGGAGTAATTTTTTTCCAATTGGAACTTAATTCTGAATACTTCAATGTTTCCTTTACCAAAGTATTAGATCATATGCCGTACTTTTTTCAATATCTTTTGTGTTTCTTCTCGTGTCTATGATATGAGTCAGAATTTATTAATGTAATTCAGTTTAATGGCCATAAAAACTAAATGCAGATGAAAGGATTCATTTCTTGCCAATGAAGCTAGAAATTCTATTACCCCATCTTCTCTACCCATTCATAATACTGCTACATGATCTAAGCCTTCTCTTTTTTACTTTCTCCATATACGTAGTAGTATAGGGGAAAGTATTGTTTTCATGAAAAAAATCGACTACGAGATTTCAACGAAAATACACGTTTTTAGGACCCCTGAAAACATTTTGACCATTTTCTCGATGATATCTGCGTGTGTGTATGTGATAGATTTTTTATGGGTGCTCTAACTAAAAACTAACAATCAGGTCAACGCGTAATTTTATATTTAACATTTTTATAAAAGTCACAAGAACTGATTAGTTTTTGGTAAACATCGGTAAAACGGAAGTGGGTGTTTACTTTTGTCACCTATCTGTTATTTTGAAATATTTGCTTTAATATTTGATAAATGTAAAAATGTGTTGGAATAATAGTTGTAGGAAATTTAGTGTTCCACAATCTTTGTTTGAAACATTTTTCTATATAATGCATTTTTTAAGAGATATCATATATTTTTAGCTGCCACCACCACGCCACCTATCGACGACTATTGTTAACAATTGACGCTTAGTTACGTCTTAGCTACGCTCCTTTTTCTTTTCTAATTTATGGAGCTTTGTGGATATATCCAATATCAGAAGACTATGGTTTGAGTTTATTTCTTTTCTTTGTAAAATCTAAAATTTTCTCGCAGTTTCTAAAAATATTTATTATTATGTAACCTATTTGTAATTTTTAGAAATATTACACATACGGAGAAAGACATGTGGTGGCCACATCAGAATTTTTCTCTATTGCTTCTCAAGGCCGTTTGATTTTAAATCTCCTCTTGCTTGCATTTTTTAATACTTTTACTGCTGTTCCTTTCTTTTCTTACTCCACGACTTTCACATTTTGCTTCCTCTCTCCATTCTTCTTTCCATCTTTTCCCGTTAAATTCCTTCTTTCCCCTTAGACCCTCTTTTGTTTTTCCTTTTCCAACTCTCCCTTGCCCTCAAGCCTCTCTCATTATTCCTCCCCTTCAATTATCGCCCCATATTTCTTTCTTTATCAATTCCTTCAATTTTTCTTCCGTTGGCTTCCACCCAAGGTACTCTTTCCATTCCTTTTTGCTTCCCGTCCGTCACCACGAACAAACTCCCCGTTCCCTTTCCTTACTCCCCGCATTTTCCCCGTCCCTTTCTCCGTCACTCCTTCCGTAACAAACCGACCAAAACCTCCTCCTTTGCACGCACCCTCCGTTTCCTCCTCTCTTCCACACCAATATCCAATTTTTTTGAGAGATGTTTTTTTTCCGTCCTCGGAATCTCTGGCTCGGTTCCCAAATCGAACTTTCTCATCATTCCATGTCTCGCTCCCTCTTTCTCCCTCCCTCTCCCTCACTCTCCATCTCTCTGTTACCCCTCCCCAATTCTCCCCCCTTCGAACTCCCCCGAGTATCGCCCATCACTATCCCTCTCCATCCTCCCTGACGTCACTTCCGGTCCGTGGAGACAAGCGTCGATTCGTTTCAAAAGCGCGCTCGGTATTTATGCGAGGGCTTGTCGTCCACGGGGAGACTGAATGCTCCTCGCCTATTATCTTTTCCAGCCCGGAGGGGAGGAGGGTGTGGCGGAATACCAATTCTGTCCATCTTCATCTGTGTTCCGCCACTTTTCTCTCTCTCTCTCTCTCTCTCTCTCTACATCTCTCTCTCTCTATCTCTACCTCTCTTCATCACTCTCTATTCCCAACGTTTTCATCCAAATACGAGTCATAAGCCTCAATCTACTTCATCTCTTTCTCGCTCTCTGAATGGAGGTAAGAGATAATAATGACGTCCTAAGCGAGGAGCATGTTCAACGAGCTTCTTCATTTGCTTTTCAGATCGAACGATAGTCATTTTTTCCCTTCGTGTTTTCGTTTCCGTCCCCCCAAAACCTCTCTAGGGGTCGTTTCCTCCTTCCGTATCCGTGAGATCGCTGTTTCGACGAGAGAAAAAGAGTCGAAAATGCCATCCGGTAATGTTTATATTCGCTATAGTCTGGGTTGTATCAATTTCCAATTCGGAAATGAGGGGATTGTTCAGAATATATAAGGTTGAGGTTTTTTTTATCATAAAACCCACCAAGAATGTTTTTAAATCGGAAAATTAAGATAACTACTGTTTTCTTATTTATACATCAGTTGCAACCATTTTTTCGTCAATGGTGGATGATTTTTTGGTCACTCCCTAGCAAGTGTATATCTTAGGCAGTGATCAGCGTCAGTGATATAGCTTCATCGTTGCTTATTTTTCATAATTTTCATTTAGAGGATCACGTTTCATTTTCATGCTTCCTAAGTTTATTTTAAACTGGGCGCGATTGGTCCTGCATAATGCAGAAAATGAATGTTACATGTTTCAGCCGAGTAAGTGTTTTAACGTAAATGCTTTATAACACTCACTTGGATGAAGTTCAGTGCCATCTATAAGGAATGCTATCTAAATGATTTATATCATTTTTAGTTCATGATTGCTTACAATCAACGTTTTTTCTCTCCTCCCCCACTTTGTCACATTCTCACTGAGCTTCTTAATAAGAAAATGTTGTTTTTTTGAAATTTCCGAGAGTAATAAAAAAGCTAGCATGTTTCGAACACTTCATGTGTTGCCATCTACCGTTTCGCTACAAGCAACGAAACGTTTCCATCGAACTAAATTTTTTTTAAAGCAGCATTTCAAATAAGACTCGGCGGAAAAAATGCCTTTCTCTCGTTGCGAACCGTAAGGAGAAAAGGTGGATATTTCAAACGAAAATTTTTTGTTCGACATTACTGCATCAGTTTCCGGAAGCCCTTTTGGAGCGCGTCTACGCGGAGCTCACTTCAGGTCTATCAATGTAGCGAGCAAAATTAATATTGGATGACGCAAATGTTGAAAAAAATCTTCGAGAGCAGCTCTGAGCCGCGAATAACGGTCTCGATTCCCAGCGGTATGATATAGAGGGGGGACGTCGTTCGATCATAATGCTCTCATTTGTCATTTCATATTCCGTGGCGAAATACACCCTTCCAAAGAGCCCTTTGATTGCATAAGGTTTAGGGTTAGTGTTCGACCCAGGCGCATAAATCAGCGAGACTGGAGATGATTTCATTGTCCTTCCAAAAAAAATTTCCCGGCAGTACGGACTTCCCATGTTTATAAATTATCCTAATATGCTTCCTTGGAGTTATATGAATAATGAATCGCATGATTGTACGATTAGAATGAAGCCTACGTCAATTTCTGCTGTTCGTTGAATTAACATCGAAATTAACATAACTTTCAGAGGATCACCTCTAGTTTGCGTTGAATAGTCTAGTAACTGGTTAACATATTATCTATTCCACTCCTTTCTTAAACGCATTTTAGATCCGAAATCTCATTCAATGTTGAGATCATCTGTCTTTGATCAACTGAATAGAAAATAAACTAGACGTGAAAACAACATTTTTTATCATTACATACTCTATATTCAAAATATTTTGCATATACACTTGGGAAGATTTTATCATCTACTTGGTACTCCTCCACATTTATTCGTAAAAAAGAAATTTCTGTGAGAAAGTTTTCGAAGTGGAAAATGGTACATTTACTCTGTATAGTTGCCAAATAGTTTATTTAAGTAATTTAATCAAAGTTAAAGGTAATGTATATGAGCAATTGTGGTATATGAGGTAACTAAGATATTACTAAGGTTTTGCTGGTACCACTTTCAGATCCTTTTGGTACCACTTTGGATTTTGGAAACGAGAAAAATTTTGCTATGACCGAGAATCAAATCCGGGTCTTGCACTTGCTGCGCGGATAATCCACCACTAAACTATCGTAGCAGAGTACTTCTTCCGTTTCTAAACGCGGCAAGTGGAAGATCCGGGTTCGGTTCCCGGTCATATATGATTTTTTTTCTTTTTCAAAAACAACACACCTTGACGCTTTCCCTTGCGGGGTAAGCCATGCCATATGTCTGCCAATTACCAACCCATCACCACATGCTTCCTCCACACACTTCTATCCATACACATTTCTTTTGCTTCACTTACACTCATACACTGAGTCACACATTTCCTCTTATTCTTCATACTTTTCACGTCCCTTTTTCTCAGAGTTTCGCTAACCACATCCAAGCAAGTCTTGCGCGGTCCTCCCTCTCTCGCCATTCACTCTTCCTTCATATATCTGCTTGGTGATTCTACTCTCCTCCATTCTTTCTACATGCCCGAACCACCTCAGCAGACCTCTCTCATACAAATCTGTCAGACTAGCTTTCATACCACATTCGTTCATCACCCAATTATTCCTTACTTTGTCCCTCCTAGATTTTCCACAAACTCTTCTCATGTATCCCATCCCAACCGCATTCAAACTACTTTTATGCTTCTCCTGACACACCCATGTTTCACTGCCATACAGCAAGGTAGGCATTAAAAAACTCTTGTATACAGACATTTTTTTCAAAAACATTCCTAACTTTTCGGCTTCTGCTTGTCTGCGTAGGATCTTAAGATCATTCCATCAATTAACACCTTGGATGTTGGTGCCACGCTTTGAATATCACCACTCAAGAGAATTCAAATAATACTTTATAAAATACATTAGAAAATCGCAATGTAAGAAAAATGACCAACTTCGTAAGATGCTTTTAGGTTTCCATTTAATTAACATGGCCCTGATCTCAATATTGGCTTATGAAAATATTTGGCATGTTTTTTAATATAGCATACAGCGCATTTTTGACTCCTTAAAATGTTGCGAGGCTAATGGAACTTCATTTTTTGACGTATTTCGATAACATCTCTTGTTGTTTTTTTAGACACAAGTGAGGCATATTGAGTCGATGGCATTTTCTCCCTCGTATCATTTTTTCCGGGCGAATTATTTATTTTATTATTTGGACATGTTTGCGTTCTCCTGACGTAAAAAAACGATCCGAATCTCCTCTCACGCTGTCGACCACTCGTCGAATGAGCTCTGACGTGTGTCCATGGATCTGTTTATGTTTCCACTGCCACGAAGAACGCCGTTCGGAAAAAATACGGATTACCTTATTACCTGTCGTTGCGGTGGAGTCAGGTAATGCGAAGAGATTTTCTCTATGAAACAAGATTGAAATAAGCAAAGAATTCTAAATGGACCAATAAGTGCTATAGAGGTCGTTCTTATAAAGTACTTCTCATTCTGTGCACAACGGAAAAAATTTCCAGTGTTTGTATAAATTTAGTATGGGTTTCACAAACAACCGTTTCATATCAACTATTGGATTCTCAAACACTAAAATACAGTCATACCCAGATTTAGTGCCACCGTTTGTCCATCAATGACTCTGGCGGTAAATAGAGGTATATGCTAGCTTCTAAGCAAGGGGTACACAACACACGGCCCGCTGGCCAAATTTGGCCCGCCGACACATTTTGTTTGGCCCGGCAGGATTTAACTGGTGCTTTCCTTTTCCGTAGAAAATAAAAGTAAAATTTGTTATGGATATTTATCACTTGTGCGAACAAAGATTCTCTCTTATGAAATTAACCAAAGCTCCATTGCGTTCAGCAAGGACAGATCAGAGTTTAAGTGACATTCTAAGAACAGCAACTACCAGCATTATTCCGGATATAAGTGTAATGGCGAGAGAAAAACGGTGCAACATCTCCCGTTAAGTGAATTATTTTTGCTTGTCACCTCATTTTTGTCGCATAAAAATGTCATGTAAAAGTTGTTACAGTAATTACTGAATCTACAATAGTGTACTTAATTATTTTATGTACAAAACTTTTATAGCGTGGCCCGCCTATGTACTATCAAGGTCGATTTTGGCCAGTTTTGAGTTGTGCATCTCTGATGTAAGTATTCATAAGATGGATGTTTTTCTCACTCAGACTCATGGGTGGTGTGCGGAGGTGGCAATATAAAAATCGGGGTTTGAATGTAATTACATTCAGCGATAACTGAAATATTTACAGATAAACTATTGCATTATACGAATTTCTATTTAAATTTTTCGTTTTTGTTAGTCTCTATAGAGAAATGCTTGAAACAATATATTCCTCGGATAGCTTATCTCATATTCTGTAAACAAAAACAAATAAGTATATTCCATTTTGTAACAGTGGTAATCTCGTTTTTGTGATACATTAAGGAATATATATTAACTATGAAAAACGGTTCTTATTGCATTTGTTCTCATAAAATGCAACTAATATTGCAAGTTTCCATTCTAATTCGTACAATGTCTTCAAACAAATCTTAACACTGCATGTAAAAACGAAAGGGAATGTATAGCTTAATAATTTTCGTCGGACATTACTGCACTGAGAAAGAAAATCATTAATTAAATCATTATTATTATCTTTCCAATTAAGAAAGGTCGAGTCTTCTGTGATTATCTGGTTAGGAATTCCAAAATCTCGCGTGAAATGATATTTATGGATCTTTCTTTTGCTGTAATAACGTTCGAGTAACATCTGCTAACTTTTTCACAGCAGGGTTCCATTTCCGAGAAAATTATTTTTACTGCAGTTTATCACGCGATTATAAATATGTTTTGAGTCACGTATCTTGGAAGGGATTTTTTTGTGTTATTCACTAGAGAAAAGCGGAGAAAATATATTTCCGACCGTAATTTCCATTTATGGAATAGTAAGTCGATACATTTCTAAGAGAGATGGGGAAGGTTTCAAAAAAAATACCGTGAGATTCTTTTGAAAATTCATTTAAAAATAATAGATGCGCATGAATATATTTCATAAATATACATAAAACATGAGATGGGTATAAATCGCATTTCCGAAGAATAATTGTTTTAATGCATCGTGATGCATGCAAGTACGTTTTCGTAGACATTATTTTGCTGTGTCATGACTAAATGTTGCTTAAGACCCGATTCGAATATAAATGGTCTTTGTTGGGAAATATTTGTTCCTTTTGCATGCAATAACAAGGTTTCCGTCGGAAAATAACGCAAGGGCATCGTTCGAGACGCCAAATTTTCCAAAGCAAACATTTTTCTCGGACAAATATTTTCGCCTCGAGTTAAAAAAGTGCGAATTTGCACAGGAAGAAGCACACTTTCGCTTCCAGTTTACCTACGCAAACAACACTTGCGCTGATTATCAAGCAAAAATCTTGATTCAGGAGTTTCTCTTCAGAATTCGGACGTGGGCGTTGCTAGCAAACGAACAAGAGCGGTGATGAGATAGGGTCAGGTCGGTTCCACGAGGCATGGAACGGAAGGGCGGAAAGAAGACAAAAAACTTCCAATGTCACTGGGGTGAGGAAAGCATACAAGTTTTAGAGATATTGATTGATTGATTGATTTGGTCTTTTATTTGGGGCTAAATTGAGATAAGAAGTTCCACCTAACCCCTCGTCATGAAACATATACAATAATACATAGAACATTATGTAAATACAAGTAACAATAAAATACAAGTACTGGAAAAAAAGATGTCATTTTGTGATAAAAAATAAGGACTACTAAATGATGAAATCCACGTAAAAAACCCACTGCAGGAAAACACCCACACAAGAAGAGGGGTGTGAAAAACCTGCGAAACCTACTTAGATTCACTAAAGACATAAATAAGTGAAATTTAAAACAAAAGATATTAAATACATGAAAAGCATAAAGCTATACGCCAGGGAAAATTTTGGCACAATACAAATAGATCATTGATGGAATGAACATATAAAAATGACAAAATGAATATATGTTAACATTGTTATGCCTAAACAAGATAGAGGAGAAAAAAACAAAAGAACAAAATAAAATAACAAATAATTGAATAAAATAAAATAACAAAATATAAATCAAGCACAATAAGTATTGTTTTGTCAAAATCAAGATTGAGAAACATTGAAGCATTAAGCGTGTTTAACTGTTCCTTTGAAAGTATAAGAGAGATTTATAGCAGTGTCGTTTGAATGATGAGAGCAAGGGCAAATTTTTTATTGCTTGGGGAGGTTCGTTCCATAGTATGCAAGCGGTTACAATGAAGGACTTGTTAAAAATTACTGTTCTGTGATGAGTAATAAGGAGTTTATGGCTCCATCTGGTATTACGGTTATGTACAGTGTCTATACTCCTGAATTCCATTGAAAGATAATGTAAATTGTTATAAATAAGTAATTGGTATAGTAATGAAAGCAAGTGGAGGCTTCTTCATGACTCCAAATTTAACCAGTTTAGTTTTACGAGTGAATCAGTAATGTGGTCAAATTTTTTCACATTAAAAATATATCTAATGCACGGGTTATGTGTTCTCTGAATCTTTAATGACAACTCTTGAGATAAATCTTTGTACGTTATATCAGCATAGTCAAAATGCGGAATTATGAGTGAAGTTACCAGATGCTTCTTTAGAGAAACAGGAGTACTGCTACTTAACTTCCTAAGTGAGTGAAGAGATGAGTTTACTGTTCTACACACATTTATAACATGTGGGGACCAAGAGAGGGTTTCATCTATAAGCAATCCTAGATTTTTTACCACTTTACAATGGGTATAGTTGAATTTGTTATGTTGATCGGTATTCTTTGGGATTGATTAATAGCGGCTAATATCTTAGGGTAACCAATTAAGATAGCCTGTGATTTTTCTGGATTGATACTAAGAAAATTTTTATTGATCCAGTTCTCTAGCATTTCTAAGTCTTTATTGATATTCTTTAGGGTTCTCGCGAGATCATTTGCGGTAGAACTACTTAAATATATTTGAAAGTCATCTGCATATATGTGATGATTACAGTATTTAAGGGACAGTCATGTATGTGCAAATAAAATAGTAGTGGACCCAGAATTGAGCCCTGTGAGACACCTCTCCCGTTAATAAGCCAATCGGAGGAAGAATTAATGGAAATCACTTCTTGGGAACGATCGCTTAAATAAGAAGATATCGAATTTATGGCTGACGGCGAGAAATTCATTGCAAGCAGTTTATACAGCAGAACATCTTTGTCTATCGAGTCGAAAGGTACTATGATTTTAACTTTCCTTTTGTCCATTGAGCGGCGAATATAATCGGTGATTTTTACTAGAGTAGTGGTTGTGCTGTGAGATTTACGAAAGACAGATTGAAATGGATCTAAAAATTGATTGTTGTTAAGAAAAGCGTGGTTTGTTTACGTGCTAATTTTTCTAAGTCTTTTGATAAGGTAGAAAAAAAGCTAATTTGGTGAAAATCGTTGATTTCAGTCAATTTCGATTTCTTTGGTAATGGCCTTAATAAAGCGCGTTTCCATTGCACTGGAAATTTTTTCTTGAGATAGGGAGCAGTTAAATATATTAGTAATTATTGTAGAATAATATGCATCAATTTCTTGATAAAGATAGTAGGAATGACATCTGACCCTTGGAGCACTTGGAATTGAGTGACCGGGATGAACCTAAACGGGTTAAAATCCTTTTTTGATTTTTCGGCTGCGGTAGTAATTGAATTAGTAACTTCCCTTTTTATTTTATCATTAATGACATTCAAATGTGTAGAGAATTTAACGAGTCTAATGATATGTATGGAGGCAGTTTAACGTCATTTTGTTTGCCAATACCAATCGACCTAAGTTTTTTCCAAATAATCGAAGGTGATTCTTTCGGACTAGCTTTTATTGAATGAATAAATCTAATTTTTGCATCCCTGATTAGCTGTTTAGTTTTGTTTTTAATGCGCTTATATTATCGTTTTTAGTTATTTTCAACAGACAAAAAACCGAATCGCGATGCGCCATCATTCTTTTAATTTCGTCATTAAACCAGGACGCGCGAGGTTTGGAAATGCGAATGGTTTTTTAGGTGCGAAGTGGTCAAGTAACTAAATTAAGAATGACTTCAACCTTTTTATCAATATCATCGATAAATTCAATGGTATACCACAAAATAATAATTCAAAATTATCTATCCCTTTTATATCTTGGTGACGCATAAATGTTTGTTTGAATTTCGGCAAATTGAGTGAGTATGCTAAGAAGATTAGGCCATGAGAAGAAATTCTTGGGACTGGCAATTGACTATGAGTTATTATTTTTTCAAGGTTTGTCGTAACGACTAAGTCAATCCAGGTTGAAGCTGTATGGGTGTTATTAGTCGGATTCAGCGGAACGATATTGAGACCATGTGAATTAAAGGAATGTTTTAAATAATCAGCATCATGAGAACTAGCTGTGAAATTGTCATTAAAATCACCGGTGATTATAATGTGTTCATAATTGGTAGCAAAATTCGAAAATATGTCGTCTAAGTCTGATAGAGAAAAACAGAAAACGCTGAATAAAGAAAATAAATGTCCTGTGAGTCTAATAATTCAAGCTTAATAATGCGTCGACTGCAATCGATTCTACCCGTTCGAATTGTCCAGTGGTTTCACCTTTAATATTCGATCCCGGCTTTTAAGGAATGGCATAGTTGGAACATCTCCGCGTGACCACTATCTGAAAACTAGATTTATGTCGGAACCATGCATAGTAAACACACCCAAAAGGGTGTGTGTACTATGCATGGTTGGAATTGATCCAATATTTCCTTGGAAAAAAATAAAAGGCAGACATTGAGAGAGAGACTTCTCTCGTGTATCGGAAAATCAACTCCAAAAATGCCGAAGGAAGAATTTTACGGAAAAGAATGTGTATCTGGGAGAAGAGAAGATAACAGGTAAAATATAGAAGAGAAAGAGTGACAGAAAAAAGGAAATTGGTTTCGGAAAAAGTAGAAGGCGTGGGGATTATAGAAACCTAAATAGAAGCGGAAGAAGGCGATGAAATTGGAAAGTGAAAGAAAAATGTTATTTTGAAAGACAAGTGAGCGATGATCGAAAAAGGAAGTTTTTAGAATTGGGAGTCGTTATGGTGAAAGCATATATAAAATAGAAAGATTTGTATATAACAAGAGACGTTATATTGGAAATATAAAGAATTTATCTCTATATGTTAAGCTGAAATTTTTATGAAAATAAAAAAGAATTACTTATTCAAAGTGCGGAAAAGTGAAAACTCTAAATATAAAGAGTGAGAGAATTGATATGAGGATAAAAACGGCAAGAATTGCCGACACTATTTTATCAGTTAAAAATATTAATTGGAAGGGCGTGATTCGGATGGGAAATGGAGAGAGAAATTAATCATCTGCTTGGGACAGAAATGCGGTTAAGCAATACCAATATAGAGACTCCGCACGAATTATAAATACCCAATTTTACAGGTACAATAAAAATATAACATATATTTTGCAAATACTGGAATTGCTTGGAAACAATCTAATTTAGGTTCGGTCATTAATGTAATGATAAATTTGTAGACGCTGTAACTTCACTGTCAGATCGCAATAAGTGCGTTTCAATACATATATGACATGGTAAATCAGGCGTTTTATTGAAAAATAATGCAAAAACTGAGTTTTTTTTCTTCAAATGAGTTGTAAATAAGTTCTCAGTAGAACAATAACATTTTAATAAAAAAGCGCTATTATTACCTTCCACAATGAGAAATTTCATGGTTTCGATCACCTCTCATCATCGCCTCAGTCTAAGGTTAATTTTAGCTCGTAAGAGAAATAGACACCATAAAAATTATTTCAACGTCCTATATTGTGATTCATTTGCCAGTTTTTGGACAACAGAAACGCCCTCCGTTTAAATAAATCGGAAACTTATTTTGGAATAACTGCATGTAACAATAAAATCAATACTATGGTTATCACATTCATCATAGAATTTTCTGTTTTTTTTTTATTTCCTATAGTAACTAATACCGTATTCGTTTCGAATTACAAAAGTAAAAATATACGGTGTGGCGCACTTGTAACAAATTGTGCAGCTTCCATTTAACCTTCGTAATTTGCTACATTAATAGTTTTTAAGTCTAAGCGGAAAAGATGTAAACATTCTTAAAATCCTATACTAAAACAAAATAACCTACGAATTATTAAATGATTAAATGGGGATTTTTTTTTAAAGTATATTAATAAAAATGTGGCGAGGAAAAGTGACATGGAGATTAGAAGAAAGCAATTTGGAGAAGAGAAAAGGATGAGAAGATAAAATAATGGAGAGAGAGAGATGGAGAGGGGGGGTGTAGAGGTGGGGAAGGCATAATAGGGAATATCGCTTTGATGTCCGTGGAGGGGGAGGGAAAAAGTGGTACGAGTCAAAGTCAGATGCATCCGTTCCCACACAATGCCTGTCAAAAGGCCAATTGTTTATCATAAAACGGGCGGGATATTACGGACATTCTGTTTGAGTCCGTCTGTTCCTTCAGCGCCGTGATTGCTCTTCCGATTCAGGATGCGGGAATAAGGGATAACAGCACGCACGGGCGAGCAGTTTAAGGGATGCAGGAGACAAGGAGTGGGGTGTTTTATTAACGTTTCATAAGTAGCAGAAGAAAGGAAAGGTCGTGCTTTCGTGCACGATATAATGAGAGCAATTTCGAGACGTGTATTAATGGAACTTGCCTTAGCACAAAATATGAATCAAATTCTTCCGCACCAATCATCAGTTTGAGTAAGAAAGGTTATAAGTAGGGAGTATATTTTTCGGCTTTCACCCGATTTTCCCTGTTTTTTAACCTCCCAATTCGATTTTTTAAATTCAGGTAAAACCAGAATAAATCCGAAAATTCTACACTAGTAATAAAATAATAAATATTAAACTAGATGCTTCGAACTTTAGGAAACGATTTTAATGCGTAAACGCTTAACAATTTCAGCTCACGTCTACATTTGATATAAATTAATTTCATTGATTTGGCTGTAATTTATTTAAAATCTCGAGTTTGTCAATATATATATCATCATCATAGGTAGTCTGTCCGTGGACAGGTTCGTGATTATTCATGGTTAAACCTGGTTCATCATATACTCCCATTTTCCTCTGTCGTCTTCATATCTTGTTAACTCTCTTTCCCTTTCAAATCGTTTATCAGCTGAAACCTTTTCCTACCTCTTTCCCTTTTTCCATCTAGTTTTCCTTCAAACACGTCTTTAATCATACTCTCTCTTCAGGTAATGTCCAACCCAGTTTGCCTTCCTCTTTCTAATAATCTGTATAATCATTCGCTTCTCCCACACTCTTTGTAGCACTTCATCGTTGTTCATCGTATTTGTCCTATATATATATATATATATATATATATATATATATATATATATATATATATATATATATATATATATAGAGAGAGAGAGAGAGAGCTAAGTATTTAAAAAACGCCGAGTTATCGACAGAAATGGCGACGTAATTAATTCGTGCGGACATTACTACGGAGAAGAAGACAGACGAAACGTCTCTTTAAGACAAAACTTTATCGTTTGACCATATCACAGACAGAATTTCATTTACACGGCGCACGACACAACATCACATTCTTCGCTGTTTTTTAGGCTGATTGAATAGCAGGAACAATCAACAATACTTTCAGACATTGTTGTATGTTACCAATTTACATGTGTAATCTATTCAGGCCTAAAAAGATATAACCTGTACTGGTTAAAAGTTTTACCTCCATTAAACCCTATTTAACTCGAATTCTTTGGAAATGTAATTTGCTTTGCTTTCGTTAAAACCCGATTTCATGCGATTTAATTAAAAACTTTAAAAACCCGATAACTACCACACAACTGCGATTTTATTTTTAACCCGAAAAACATATTCCCTAGTTATAAGGTCATGAGGAGATGAATAGCTGATTTTGACATACCGCACGCCGTAAAAACCTATGATAAAAATGACATTTGAGCAGGATGTCGTACTTGAAATGAATAACATTTCAGCATAGCATAGTGCTATGCGGTAACTACCCAACTTTTAAGTTTTCGTTTAAATAAAAAATAATAACTGAAGGCAAATTAATCGTTTCTATATTTTCAATGACCTTTATTTACCAGTCTGTTGAAACTCTCTGCCTCACATATATGTAACTTTCAAATTTCCAGCTGAATTTCACGTATAAAAACAAATACTGATAATGGAAGGCCCAAGTAAAAAGAATTAGATCCGATTTTCGTCTAAAATTTATAACACCGTACGTTTATTTACGAGTCTCCCTTTTGTTAATGTATCCAATTTCCCGGCGACTTTTTGTGACGTCGTATACTAAATCCCGTTTTTCTATTTTTGTTCACAATTTAGGAGCGCATCGGTAGAAATCTGTGTTTCAATGTATACTTTTTTTTAGAAATCACACAATTTTGATATGCTGCCAAAAAAATTTTTAAAATAAAATAAAAGCCCCTTTTAATAGAAAAGTCAAAAGAATTACATTTAAAAATGATCGAGAGGTCTTTTAAACCGACCTGGGTGTATAGCACGATTTACCGCTTTTGAGAAATGGCCCTTTTAGATGCTAGACATCGATTGGTATGCGCATAAAACATTTAGGGAAAAATACTGCTTGTTTTTATAGCGATATCAGTTATTACTAAGAACCTTTTAAAATAAAATTTCGGATTTTATTGCGCATAATATGTTCGCATTTAAAAGGTATGTATTCGACCGAACCACTCGAGTTATTTCCGATAGGAGTAAAATACTTGCTTTAAAAGGCAGTTTATTGGAATAAAAACTGTTTTGAAATACTTGTAGTTTTTATCGTATAAGTTTTCTTGCCGTACATATATTATTATTAATGGAAATAATTGAAAATGCCTGTTCTAAGGAGATATGTAATTTGTAAATCCGAAATTTATTGCCATAATTTAGACATTTGGAATTTTTTAGTTAGGCAAAATAGAAAAATGATTGATGAAATCCATGTTCTCTAGAAATAATAATTACAGTAAAAATTTTCGGCCTTTAAAAAAGGATAGTAACAACTTTGCGTGTAGCTTTCATTGCTTTTAATGGAGTTTAATTACGTCTCCCATGCATTTATGCGAGATTTCGTCAAGAAGTTTTCAGTGATCCGCCATAAAACATGAACTAGCTTGAGTAAAGGTGCCTAATAACAGAGTGTCGAAATAACGCATCAGCATCTGAGTTGAGTCGATCAAGACGTTAATATACTATCAAACGATTTGAAATTTCAGGAATGTTTAAGTGGCGGTAACCCACATTATTCGCATCGTAATGGGCATCATCTGGTACCCAATTGAAAATAATAATTGTATGTAACGCGTGTTTGAGCATGACGGAGATCATTTTGTGAATCTATGCATAATTTACACTACATTTAAGGAGAACGCAGGGAGCTAACAAATTGCAAAACAGATTTCGACCTTCTAGCTTTATGAACGAATGCCTTTGCTCGTTATTATTTTATATCTCATTACAATTAGATCTGACGGAGTCATATTCTCATATTCCCTTGGAGAGAAAAAATGGAAATAAAAACTAAAGGAATTTGATGACTGCAAATTTGCATTTCTGTTATTGTTTAGCGATATAGAACTTGCCAAAAACATTCGGAAATCAAAGAAATCTTCCATATTCCATTCCCTTATTATTTTAAATCCTCTTATTAATAAACTATTGACAGAGTGTACTTTGTATTGCATTGGCTTAAAATGATGAAGTTGCTAAGAGGCAGCGCCTCTAGAGGAAAATATAGAATATAATTATAACATATTTAAAATCTATCGTAGGAACAACTGTCCAAGGAATAAACAAAAACTGTCATAAACTCTCGGTAATAAATATACCTGTGCAAGTTTTAGATAGGCCATGCCTGAAAAATGCATCAATAGACGGAAAGGAAAATTGGAGGAATATAATACAAACCCGAAATAAACGGCACAATATACATTGCACAAACTTTCTCATATACGTATGTACGTTTGGTCTCACTACACTCTTTGCCCCGAAATTAACTCTGTGTGCTTGGAAATTCACTGGCAATTATGTTAATAATGCGTATAAACAGAATCAAAGCGACTGAAACCATAAACCTCCCACGTCTAATACCCCTCACTAATAAGCGCGTGTCGTTAACAGAGAAATACGGAATTTTTGAATAGGACATCCCCGGGTTCCTAGACCCCTCTGACGCGTGCGCTGAGCTCTTGTACAGAAATAATGACACTGGAGTATATATAGTAACTTTTTTGGGACATATAGCTTAGCTAGTATTATTTGTGACATCAGGCTGTACGTTTTGATGGATTTTAATCGAAATCTTTACAGCCATTTTTGATTAAATCGAATTTTATTTCAAAATATCCAAGAATAATGTAACCTTAATTGTTGCACAATATCGTTCATCGCTTCAGAATGTCTTTTATTAATAATATTATCCACAAATATGATATATCATTCCATTTAGTTTAACTGTAAGGGTGTAGTAAGATTTTCAGTGGATCGCGGGGAAGGCGTGACGTCATATGGTAAAGTTAAGGTAGCTTAGCGTACATTTAAATTTCACTGGACGCCATATAGTGAAATCAAGATACATATGACTTACGTAGTATTATTTGTTACATCAAGCTCTACAATTGGATTGATTTTGATCAAATTCTCTGTAGCCATTTTTGAGTAAATCAAATTATTCCAAAAATCGTCAGGAATAAACTACCCTTTATTTTTGTGCAATATCATTTTTATGAAAACGTCAACTGCAAAATAAGATATATTGAATAAATACGAGATATCATTCGATTTTATATACGCGTTTGGGTCCTGGAACAGCAAACTGACATACAGACAGACGACATGGCGAAAACTACTTTTATGGACTCAGGAACACCTAAAACGTGTATTTCCATAAAAATCTCGAAGTCGAATTTTTCACGATTACAATACTTTCTCAATATTTTACGTATATGAGAAAGTAAAAAGGATAAGAGAAATTGAAAAATAAGGGGAAAATGGCATGACAAGAAATCAAGTTAGAAAGCGGAGAGAAGGATCGATATTGCTTAGATGTTCGTTTAAATCTGTGATAAGAAGATAACCTCCCCCATCGAAAGTGTAAATGAAGGAAAAGTGATGCACGTTGTAGTAAATAGGCGATGAAATGCATGTAGAGAAAGAAGAGATAGAAATAAGGATATTTGTGAGGGATTCACTTAATGACGGCTCGAAATTAATACTGCCGAGATTAAAGCGAGTTCAAAAATTTGGATGAGAAGGATTTGGAAGGCGGCAGCATGATGGGAATGGTCTTTTGCGTTTAGGATAATAGGAAAGTGGTTGGACCCTTCCCCCATCCATCAACCATGCTCATCCCTCTCTCTCTCTCTCTAGATATCTTCTCCCTCCTCCACTTTCCCAAAAATCCCTTTAGCGTTTAAAGCATTATCCTCTTACGGGGAGACGGGAAAAATTTTACCCCATCCGATGAAAACCATACGGGAGCGGGAGACGATGGGAAGGAACAGGTTAGCGGTAGGTTGGAATTTGGGGGAGGTTGTTGGGTACGTAGAGAGAGGAAGAGAACGGGAGGGTATTAAGGGGATGGCGTGTTCAACAACCCAGGGGACGGCTGTCTATCCCTCTTCAACTACCATCTTGCCTGCCTCTCCTTCCTACACCAAGTCCTCCGGTAATACGACGAATACATTTTTTTTATCCGTTAGCTACATAGGGTTTTGAAAGAGTTGAGATAAGACAGAAAGTTAAAAAAAATACAGACACGTGCCCCGCTGAAATAACTTCCTGTCCCGCAATTTATTCTAGGTATCCAGCAAAAACCTAACCTTAAAAACAACTTTCTTCCTCCCATCAGAAAATCCACCTACGCACGAAAATTTTCCACTCCCCTCTCTTCTTCCCTCCCTCCCTCTTCCACTTACCTCTCCACCTCTCTCCCTCCCTCCCCCCTCTCTCTCTCTCCTTTCCTCTTTACCACCTCCTCCTTCACTTCTGTGAACACACCTTTGCACAGCAACTAGGGGATTTCCCCCTTTAAGCCCAACCATCTCGTCCATCTTACTTTCCCATCCTTCAGCCTAACCCTCCCTTCACCTCTCCTCTCCTTCTCCTCCGCTCCTCCCTCTCTCTCCCTCCGTCTCTCTCCCTCCGTCTGTCTCAATATGTTCTCGCTAATCCCCCTCCATCGCTCCCACCTCTGGTCCTAATAAGACTTATCCAAGGTGATTAATTATGGAAATTAGGTTTCATCTTTTCTCATCGTTTTTGGATGCGTTGTCGGGATGGATGTGGAGGAGGGTTGAAATGAAAGCGTTATTAATTTTTTCCTCTCTCTCGCTCCCCTCACCCTTCTCTTCATTCGGTAACAAGGGCGGAATTTTGGCTTGGTAAAAATTTCGATTTGATTGAAGACCCGCTCTTAATACGTTCTACCCTGTTTTTTGTTTTTTTTTTTGCCTTTGGGCTAGTGAAGTTTTCAAAGGGTGGGAGGTGAACTTCTTTTTCTCTCTCTTTCTTTCTCTCTTTAGGCTCTCCATTAATCCCTGTCATAACCTCGCCGTGCGTAACTTTGTTCTCGGCGGATTTTCTCAGTTCATAAGCTTACATATGTAATTGGCTCGGTCTAATAGCTCTAAAAAAAAACGACTTCTCCGAAAAAAAATCTGAGGCGCATTGATAAATTTTTTGGGCAATTCTTCATTTAATTTTTACTCTCTGAATGTTGTGTGACCTTTGTAAGTCTTCTATTACCTTATAATGCTCTAATTTTTCTTCTGAAAGATGAAAATACTTTTTTAAAGCAGTTCTTTTCGTTCAGATGCTTGACTCATTATCGTAGCAGAGATTCATTTTTTCTAATAGATCAATACATGTCGAACGTGATAAAATTATTCGAACCTAATTTGCACCAAAATTTTATTCATTTGTTTCATTAGAAAGTTTTGCGAGGAGTTTTTCTGGACTTTGAAACCAAAGAAAAAGTCAAAATCTATAACTAGATTAATCAATCTTTGTAGGTCATTAACTTTTTTGCCTAATTGCAAAAAATCATCTTTGTCTGATAAAATCTTATATGTATATTATAATGAGCAATTATTTTTTATTCAGCATTTAAATAATAACCCGCCGTCAAAGGATAATTTTCTCTTCCGCTACAACACTGAAGTGTTATTTATTTCGTCTCAGGCTGGTAAAATGATGAGTTGGAACATGGATTCGATGTAATCCACTCTCTGTAGTGGTCAATTTTAAGCTAGCACGTTTCTATAGTAATGTAGTGCAAACAAAAATGCAGTATTATTCTTTGGAAAGAAATACATCAGAATATTTGCAGTATTATTCTTTGGAAAGAAATACATCAGAATATTCGCTACATTTATCCACACCTCAATACGAAGAATGTTCACGCCAAACCAGTTATATAAACGATTGCGCAAAACGTAATATATTAAAAATAACCATTCATGAAAATTCAGGACGCTTATGCGACTTTTGTTTGCTGAAGATAAATTATACTAAAGCACGATTAATCTGGAAGATCTTAATAGTTTACAGTCGACAACAGTGAGCAATTTTTACGAATTGTCAATTGGTTCGAAATTTATGTTTCCTCGCTGATATATATCGAGCCAAACTTATTTTACTGCCTCGCATGCCTCAGAAATTTCTCCAAAAAATCACATCTTCGACATGCCTCCCATGCGTCTCTCAGTTATCGTATATCACACAAATAAATGCTGCATATATGCATGGAGAGTGAAATACAATTCCTCTATTTTAATCGGTGAGTGTCGATATCTCCATCATTGCTGTTCATAAAGCCTCTCTCTGACTCTCTTTTCGGCTTTTCGCATATTTGTTTGAATTGCCTCTCTCGTGATGGCGATAGAGGCCGTTCGTCTTTATTATTGCTATCAGTTGAAATCCCGCCGAGGATATTGGCGTATCCGCTTGCAATTTTTTATCGTAATCATCAGACAATCATCTGCATTCTTCACGGCCTCTAAATTTGTCGGAGTTAATATACCAAAGGAAATTCAAAAAGCGAAAAACTTTTCACTCGTTCTTTTTTCTTGGTCAACACACACGCACACTTGCACGCGCACACATCTGCCAAATAAATCGGCTTTTCCCACCTCTCCCGACTATCCATCTTCTCTTATCCCTGTTCAAAAACCCCCTTTAACCAAATTTCCACCCTTTAGAAAACAGTCTCTCTCTCCCTATATTTTTTCCTTTCTCTCTCTCTCTCTCCCCTCGCCCTTTCTTTTTTCTCCCACATTCTTTTCCCCTCGCCCATCTTCCCCCCTCTCCATCTATATTACACCCCCTTCTCTAATTCTAATTCCTGGGAGGCAATGGGTTTCGGAACCGACCAATAAATCGTACGGGATTACTTGTAGTCAGGCAGGATCGCAGTCGGATTAACACTGATATTTATCGTGAACGACCTCTGGGTCGTCCGTTGCCCAAACCCCATTCCTCCGCCACTCCAACACCTTCCTCCGAAACACCCTCCTCTCCAACACCCTCCTCCGCAACAACCTCAACCCCAACACCCTCTTAAACCCCTCTCCCAACCACCCGAACATCAACCTTTATCTCTCCTTCCTGTCTTCCTCCTTCTGTCTAGGACCATCCCCCATGCCTCTCTCTTCATCTTATTTTCTCCCTATTCCTTTCTCCACTAACCCCGTGTCTCCATACCTCCTCTCCAGTACGAGACTCCTTCCAAGTACGAGGTGGTGAAAAAAGGTGAGCAACAAGCTTTTTTATTTTTTATACTTGGGTGGTTTACGTAGGTAGAGATTTCGCAGGATGATATGGAGGGAATGATAGCAAGTAGAGGAGGAGAGAGAGAGTAAGATAAGGGGATGTATGGGGGAATATATCGGGGTGAATGAATATAGGAAGAGAAAGAGAGACGAAGATAAGCAAAGGAAAGTAAGTAGTTTGGAGATGCGAAGGAACCATTTGAATCAGGTAATAAGAAAAATGGAGAACTGGGAAGAGATACGGAAATAAAATTTCATGGGAAATGATAGGGGAAATGTAAAGGAAATAGGTATCCAATGCTCCATCGATAGTACGAAATATTCGGAATCATATAAATAATAGACAATATGTATTTGTTTGCTTGTGTGTTAACGCTGCAACTCCAAAATCAAGTGACCTAGAAAGCTGAAATTTGGCATGCGTACTTAGGGAAATCTGAGGGTTTGCAGCTCGGGCGTATTTTATTTTACTTTTACGTCCCTCCTGCTTAAAACCTGCGATTAAGGTTTAGCAACTTCTCGTCACAGAAAATTCGTCACTACGACTATTGGTCATTGGACATTTGGGACAATTGGTACATTTCGTCACATACGACATTTGGTACCTGCGACATTTGGTACCTAAGACATTTCGTCACAGGTGACATTTGGTACCTGCGACATTTCCTCACGTACGACATTTGGTACTTAAGACATTTCGTCACAGATGACATTTGGTACCTGCGACATTTCGTCACAAGCGGCGTTTGGTACCTAAGACATTTCGTCACCCATGACATTTTGTACCTGAAACTTATATTAAACGTCACTGCGGCTTATGCAACAAGGTTTCTGATATAATTTATGTGATAAATGATAATATCATTATTCACAAACAAGAAATCCCGATATTTCGAATAGTTTTAGGGCTAAGTACATATTAATGAAAGTATAATGAAACGATATTTCATTGGAATTTGAATTCATCCATTTCTGTTAAATATTTTCTAATATATTATAAATAAATTTCCAATATGCGTATCGTCCCGATTACTGTGATACCCATGTAGCCTGTGTTCCCAGAAGGAATTCACTAACGTAACGGGTGACGGAAAGTAATATCTGACGAATATAATTTTGTGGCATAATGTCGCAGTTGCCAATTATTTTCCTTGACGAAAAGTCGCTGATACCAATTTTAATGTTTGACTAAATGTCGCTGGTACCAAATATTTTGTGTGATGAAATGTCGCTGCAACAAATTTAAATGTGTTACGAGTTGTCGCACTTACCACTTTGAAAGCGTGATGAAATGTCTAAGGTACCAATTGTCATAAGTGACGATGTCGCAGTGACGAATTTTCTGTGACAAGATGTCGCGACAACGCGATTAAGGAAATTACATACGAGTGATTATTTTAGTATGTGTGCTGCCCTCTAATAGTAGCAACACAAACTATGGCACACTCTGTGTGTTATCGTGCTTTCGACCCTTTTTTTATTTGTATTCACTTGGTATTAAAAATTTTTGGGGTTATGTTATCATGCTTTCAACAGTTTTTTATTCGTATTAACGATAATATAAATAGACTCCGAAAAACATTTTTCACAGGCAACGTTGCATGTCTTGATTTGATTTTACATTTATATAGATAAAGTTGTACATTGCGTGCAGGGGCGGCCCGAGGAATTTTGGCGCCCCGGGCGAGATAGCACTCCGGCGCCTCCCTCCGTTAATGTTTGTTGAGGAATTTACAAAGTACATGTTAATTTATTCATCGCTCTGTAAAAATTATTTATAACGAAAAATTAAAAGGAATGCTGTCAAGGTTCTACCTTGCTCCTCTGTATAAATTTATATCCAATATTTATTCACTTGCAAGTAATGTTCATATAAGATTAACGCTTTAGTGTGCTGTATTGAGTCAAAATGAAGACTGCTAACTTCACCCGGGTAACGCCGGGTACTTGAGGCTAGTATTGAAGGAAACAACATTCTCATGTTTGAACGGATGTTTCTCGTATGTTCATATCCACGTAGCTCCTCAGAGGAGAGCAGGTAAATTATTTTTGTGGAAAAATTGGATGGCGTAATGGGGTGCTATTTTTTAACGGTAATTAGAGTTCCTTCTTCTTTTAACATTATCATATTACCGTAGTGGTGGTCGACCTTTTTTAAACGTGATAATTTGAGAAAAGAATTTCGAGCAGTTGGTCCGTTATCGAAAAATTACGCAATTGTTAAAATTGAGTCTGCTGAACGAGTATAGATTCTGAAGAATTAGTTCCTTTTTGATATTTCCACGTTGTACCTTAGCAATTATATTCCAGGTGGAAGTGATCGGACACTAATAATAAGCTTTTGCAAGCGAACGGCCCAAATTACGTTAACCGATTCATCTGCATATGAAAACAATTAAGTTTATTATAAAGCTGTCGTGTCATGCCATATGCATCCATCCAAAACGAAGTACTAAAAACAAATAAAAGAGTTTCGAACATAAATAAACAGAGGGATAATACCGTTAACCGTAATTTTATTTATTCTTCTCCACATGGCTCTCGGAACACCTTTCTAAATGCGTTGAAATCGTATTTTTCTGCAGTTATCAAGCCATTGATACCGATTACGAGCAGGGAATTATAATGTGAAGCAGCTGCCACTGACGGCATATTTTTAAGCTACAAAATTATAAAATAATTTCAAAACACGGAATTAAAATAGAACACACCGCTAATAGGATTTGAGAAATAAGGCACGGAGAAAAATGAATAATTTGACATCGATCAGGGGGCTTCGCCATCATACAGACAGATGGAGAGATAAACTGGAGACAATTGGCATTGACAGAGTGCCAGTGCAGCAAAGAGCGCTCTTTTAATATTCATAGCTATCTTTTATTGATTGTCAATTTGGAAAAAGTTGCAAAATAACGTGCTCCGCCATTAAAATAATAGCGATGGCAGACAAAGCGATCTCGCTGTTATATTCGATGCTGAGTATTATTGCACGATGGCGCAATCACTGTGGATATCTGTGTTTCTATGCTGATTTTCGATTGTAGTGTAGCAAAATTTATCATTTTTGCTGTACTGATAACTAACATCAATAAAATACAGAGAACAAGCTGAATTATTGATTGTTCTAATATTTCTATTTTTATTTGTAGCTCACTGAAGGATGTTGCAAAAGCAATTTCTTTTTTTCTTTTTAGTTTCTTATTTCTTATACGTCCGGATATCAAAATGACCAACGCAGTGTTACGAATAGAATTATTTCAATTTACATAATTTGATTCGTACATTAAGGGATAAAATCGGTAAAAATTTCGCGTTTAATAAAAAATCTGTCCAATTATTTGGGAATTATTAACGTTTTAAAAGAAATGCGGGACATTCTTTAGGTCTTCCGATTCCTCGTTTCTTGTAGTGAAAAACAAAAAATAATTGCGTGACATTTAATTATAATCTCAATTCAAATTCATAAGCAAATTATCGAATACATTTTTTATTCTTCAAAAGAAAAAGAACAAACTATGAAGACCTCATTGACATAGATACCTTCCTTATTTGTTATTTTCTGAGTTTTGAGCAAGAATGAAAGCTTAGAAGAATTAATAAATTTACAAGTAGTCCATGGTAAGCTCAGATATTTTGTCACAGTAAAAAATTGTAATCTATCTCGAATTGTAAAAAAGTTCATTGAAAATTATACGACTTTTTTGGCGGTGTATGTACTGATAGGCTGATGGATTCCAAAGTAAATGCAATTGCATTTACTCTAATAGAAATTCGCTATGATATTTCTTCCTTATAGTTATCATATCCCCAATCGTAGAATATGACTCGTACAAACTCCATCCTAGTTTTCGCGAAGATCTCGATCTCCGTCCTAATTCAGAGCGGATCACTTAAAAATTCTCAACTAATGTCAAGCCTTCATTTAAACTCGTAACCGTGACTGCTCGTGGCAATGGCCCTCTCGCTCGGAACGGCAATATTGTTCAAATGTATTAAACGCTCAAAGCGAAATTCCCGCATCATGCAAAAAAATTGAAATAGCCGAAAATATCTATTAAGGAAATTAGAATTCGTGTGAGGGGAACTTCAGCTATCCCCTCCTCTCGATTAGCTCTCACCATCTCCTAATTACTCGGTCCATTAATGGAACGTTGGAAGTACTTTGTATCGGGAAGTGATACGAAACGGTTCGAGAAAGTTTTACACCCCCGCCCTACCAACCCTTATTCCTTCCACACCCTTCCATCAACCCCTTTCTTTTCACTTCCTAATCCCACCTCTTCTTACCGAACCTCTCCTTAAATAAATATATATATATATATAAATTTCTTTCCTTTCCTAAACCTCCATCACTCCCCGACCCCCTTCTCCATCCTTCAATATCCCTCTCTCTCCCTTTCCTCTAATTCCCACTATACCGACCTCAAACGAGAAACCCTAATGCTTTCACGCCACGCGGACTCGCCCCCTCCCTGCCCCACACCTCACAATCGATTAAGCAGGGGTAGAGAGGGATAAAGAGTAGGGCGTACGGCGTATGCGGCACCGCGCCTGCCAACACGCTATATCAGACATACTAAAAGTGGGAGAGAGCTAGTAAGGGGCAAGAGAGAGAGAGAGAGAGATGAGAGTGGTATAGACTATGATTTTGGGTAGAGAGAGCGTAATAGAAAACAAAAGTAGACCTCTTTCGCGGTCACGCCTATTTCTTTTCCATTTTTACTTTCTCTCTTTCTTCTCATTCCTTTTTCTCTTGGTTATTCCCTCTCCATCTAATTTTATCTCTCACTATCTTCTTCTATCTTTTCTTAGCCCTCTATTTCCGTTCCTCTCTTTCCTCACCTTCTTTCCCTCCCTCTTTCCTCCCAATCTGTTTCCTTCCCACTTACTTTCTCTCCCTTCTCTTCTCTCTCCCTCTCTTCTCATTCTCCTCTCTGCCTCTATCACTCCCACGTTTCAAATTTCTTTTTCCGTATTTTTCTCCTTCCATTTTTCTCTCTCTCCCCCCTCTAGTTTCACATCTCCCCCTCTCTTTCTCTTAATGCATCCTTATCACACTCTCTCGTTCACCTTATCGAATAGTCAGTTCCGAACCCACCCCCTCCATCCACCAACCGCTCTCAAGTTTTGTTGTTTTAAGTGCGGTTCTTTTGTTGTTTTGTATTTTATTTTTTTCTTTTCTCTCGTCACCGATCTAATTTTCTCCATTTGCATTTGTTTATGCTCCCTTACATTTACATATGTTTTATTCTTTTCGCGTTTTTCCAGATCTCTCGGTGTTTTCTCGCTCCGCCTAACTCTCGCCTTTCTCTTTTCTCCAGTCTCTCACTCCTAATCTCAACCTCTCCCACTTATCTTTCTCTCTCTCTTTGTCTCTCTCATTCTCCCTCTCGAAGAAATTACTAAACATTTTGCTTTGAAATAACGCCCCTAGGTTGGTCCGTAAATAGCCAAATTTTTAGGCAATAGAACTAGCTCGAGAAAGGTTCCTGCTCTCCGATCAGGCGTGTTTTGAATGAATTATCCGTTTTACTCGTATTTCTCCTGCCCAAAATAAACAAAACCATTTTCCATTGAAGATATTTTTTTTGGAATGACGAAGTTTTAAAACGCCTATTTTCTTTTTGGTCTAATGCGCGATTTGAGCTTGATTCGTTTCGCATAATTATTGGATTTGATAGTTTATCGTTATTTTGTAATATGACTACGAGTTTTCAGGAAAAAACGACAGAAGAATATATATATATATATATATATATATATATATATATATATATATATATATATATATATTTGCAATAGAAATTCAGACGTGTTATATAATTTAAAGATTGGAATTACGCGATAATGCACATATTAGCTTTCATTTTAGGGATTGCTCATTTCTCAAGTATTTATGGAAATATATGGAATCCTTTGTAAGATGTAGGCGGTCGGAAAATATTTATTTTACAACATTTAAGCAGCATTATAAGAATGTTTTTAGGGAATAGTGTAAGATTATTTGTGGTTTATTAATGAAATTTTAAAATTAATTTATCAGCGCTCTAGTATAGGTTTATTAGTGGTGGATAATAATTTATTTAATCATGGTAGTCGAAAATACTTTCAAAGTCACGCTAATATGTTCCATAGCGATTGATAGGTGGTTAAATATCAGAGTAAAATTCTATTCTCTCTTGTAATCTTCAAATATGGTCCTCCATTAATTTTAATAGAAGTTGTATCCCACTTCTCAATACTCGTGTGATGTAATATCATTCTTCAAATGTTGACGCCTTTTGGTAAGTTTATGTAATCACAGTAGTTCCATTAAACATTCAATGTATCTTTTGACTCACTCATTAGAACTGTTTGTTTTGAAACCGCCGCTGTACCCTCAAACGCATATCCCGATGGTAGACACGGGTACAGGTTTATTCACATGCACACGTCAAATTAATTACCTATGTTTGCGTTTTGCCGATCATTTCGGCCAACACTATTTTCTGGACATCAGTGATTTTAGGTTGCTTTCGAATTTTATAAAAAATATCTCGGTTTGTTTCCCTAGATTAAACAGCAGATTCTTGTTGGCAGACACTCGGTAAACATTACACAAATTTAGCAAGCTGTCCGTCTATAATCGGATTCTTTAGTATAGTTTATAAACGCTCGTTTATTGGCTTAAAGAGGGTTATCGATGGTGTTGGATTAAAAATTAACTTCTGCTTGAATTCATACGCAGAAATTATGTTAAGTTCAAAATGACTATTGATCCTCGCTTATTCTGTTATTTATAGATTTTTTCATGCTTTCCCCACATTCAGTGTACCCGTGGATCTGTACATATATGATTTCTTCTGAGAATACTTAGTAATATCAAACATTAGGAGATTCTTTAATACATTTATTTAATTTATGTAATCCGATGGCGTTTCATATTTTACGAACGTAAATTTTTAAATTGAATTGAATGCAAAAACATGTGGATCGCTATAAACATAAATTCCAAAATAATTGGGTAAACGGCTGACAATATCAGCTGCAAGCCGTTGCTGTCCAATTATTTTTTTATCTTCTGTGCGAGCATTTAAAGTGAACTGCTACCACAACATGTTACAACTCCCGAGCATAGTCCCTTTGTAAGACCCGTTGGGTATGGAGTGTATATCGCCTTATTAATGCATCACGAAAGCTACCGCGTCGATGAAAAAGAATGAGTTGCATTGTATTCTTGAATTCTCTCTGTGAATATTGATCATAGGGATTACCTCATTTTATCGTATCGTATATTTCCAGGCGTCTTTAGCAATTCCTTACACTCACACACCCACACGCACACACACACACGATAGAGAATTCAGGCGAGGTTCATTTCGTCACCGCGGCGCCACCGTCTCCATTCCCTCATCCGTCGTCCTTTACCTCAAAAGCGCTTTTATCTCCCTCCCATCCCCCTTTTCCCGCACCCTCCATTATAACCATGCACACACACACATTCACGTTCCCCGCTTTTACTTTCTCCACCCCGCTTTTCTCCCCTATGGCATACACTCCGCCATCACCACCCACCCCTTTCACACTCCATTCCGCGCCGCGACTCACTCTCCCCTCCCTCCCTAACCCCCGCCACCCGTATCCCTCACTCTCACTTCCGCTTGCGAAAAGGCTCCTCATAAATCAACCCCCCCCATCACCACCCGCGGCTCCTCCCCCTCCCCCGATCTCTCTTCGCCCCCATCTATATATACCTCTCTTATCCACCCTCGTCCCGCGTTAAATGATGCATTCACCGGCTTAAAAATACGGATGTTAAGATGAATTGGCGCATGCTCACTGAACGGGGAAGACTATATACAGAAGTCGATTTTTATAAAAAATTTCTTTAGTCTCGCAACTTCGACCGTTATTACGGAACTCGAATTATTTATTATTTACCTCAAATCTTTGCGTTAAAATTCCGCCAGATGAAGGGAAACGGATAAGCTCGCACTACGCTCCGTGCGGTCCGGATTCGGGGCGTGTTTTGCGTTACTTTCTTGTCCTGCATTCTGTTTGTGATTGTTTGTATGTGTGTGTGTGCGCGCGCGCGTGCATTTATCTGCCGTGATGCGTGTGCTGGCCTGGCGTTTATATGGCCGCTTTATAATCCGTTTATATGCAAATCTTTTAAGTCGGTCGACAAACGAGGGCTGTTCTAAAATGCCGTTTGCGCGAGCAAGGGAAATGTACATTTCATTATGTGGCCGCGCGGCTTGATATTTACGTTCGGCAGTGTTTCACCGGGATTATAGCGAGTGATGCCGTTGTAAAGGTTGCGTTCAGATTACGTTTACTTGGCTAAAAATAATAAAATCTATAATGGTGTTGCTTAAAATATGTCGGATTTTCATTTCTTAGACACTCTTTTGGCTCTAAGTAGCAACTGAAGTCGTGGTCAGCACTATTTTGTAGATGTTTTTTTGTTAAAAAATGTAGCTTTAATAATTTTTTAAATGTAACAATAAACAAAAGGAAAACAGAAAGGAATCAAGAGTATTTTAAAATCATTCCGATTTGTGTTAAATAATCAAAATATCTATGCGCTTAACAGCGCAATTTTACTCATAAAATCGTCATTAACTCCCACTTTTTATTCTATAGGTTTTATATATTTTATATAGTCAAATATTTAATTTATTAACACCTTTATGCTAGCTTCATAGATAGGTAAGAATGCGCGCATATATGTGCGTGTGGGTATGTTCTTCAATTTACAACCTTTTAGAGATCATTCAATCTACACTTGTTGTTACGAATTAGTTATATCTTTTAATTTTAAAAAAATTTCAATGCTAAATTTAAAGTTATTAATCTGATTTATCAGCATCAAAAATATTATGGAAATATTAATAGTTAATATGGATTTGATGCTGCGCACTTTACAAGCTTCGCGTGTAAGGTTTAGTCATCTAATATTGGAGATAAAACTAATATCAATTGTGTTTATAAGCAAACATTCACATGCTTCACAAGCATACCTTTCTTTCCATTAGAAAGGATAATGTTTCAGAAGTCTTAATAATGTAGTGGCCTTTGTAAATCTAAGCAAATTTTTTTCCTGATTTGTAAAACCACAGATGAACGGAATGCAAAATAAAACAACTCTTGGCGTGTGTAAGATCCTTGGAAAGCCCTTAATTCAAAACTGTATAACGCACGGAACCGATCCCTGGGCGCGAAGTAATTGAAAACACTGCCCCAATCAGTTATAAACGGCAGTTGTTTGCAAGATGTCAAGCGGCGCGTCGTTACCTATTTTTGCTGTCGTTATTTTATTCCATAACTACAAATGGAATTGGGCGTCTGACGGTAAGGTACGTTAGGAATGCTGAGACATGGTTATCTCTATTCCGGAAGGGTGTGACTTTTATTTATTCCTCTTTTTTATTTTATCACCATTTCCCTCTCCCTCGGAAAAGGGAAAACTGAGATTGGGCCCTGCACGCACACACACATACACATATATGAGGAAAAAAGCATTGGGATATATCCAAGATTTCGATCCCACAAATATCCTAGGACTGCAATGAGGCCCTTTAATGACTTGCTCTCCCTACCGACCTCTTCCTCCCCTCAACCCATTCCCCCTCCCTTCAATCCCTTTCTTCTCCTCTCAACCCCTTCCCCATCTCCTCAATCCCCTCCCCCTCCCCTCAATCCCTTCCCCATCCCCTCAATCCCTTCACCCTCTCCTCAATTCCTTCCTTCTCCTCTCAATCCCTTTCCCCTGCCCTAAATCCCTTCCCCATCCCAACAATCCTTTCCCCATCCTCTCAATCACTTCCCCATCCCCTCAATCCCTTTCCCTCCCGTCATTCCCATTCCCACCCCTCAATCCCTTCTCGGTCCAATCAATCCTTTCCCCATCCCCTCAATCCCTTCCCCTTCCCCTCAATCCCTTCTTCCATCCCCTCAATCACTTCCCCATCCCCTCAATCACTTCCCCATCCCCTCAATCCCTTTCCCTCCCCTCATTCCCATTCCCTCCTTTCAATCCCTTCTCGGTCCCGTCAATCCATTCTCCCTCCCCTCAATCCCTTCCCCCTCCCCTCAATCCCTTCTCCATCCCCTCAATCACTTCCCCATCCCCTCAATCACTTCCTCATCCCCTCAATCCCTTTCCCATCCCCGCAATCCCTTCCCCATTCTCTCAATCCCTTTCCCCTCCCCTCAATTCCTTCCCCATACCCTCAATCTCTTCCTTTCCCCCTCCCCTCAATCCCTTCCCCATCCCCTCAATCCCTTTCCCATGCCCGCAATCCCTTCCCCATCGTCTCAATCCCTTCCCCCTCCCCTCAATCCTTTCGCCCTCCCCTCAATTTCTCCCTCCTCTCAATCCCTTTCCCTCCCCCCACTCCCATTCCCACCTCTCAATCCCTTCTCCCTCCCCTCAATCCCTTCCCCCTCACCTCAATCACTTCTCCATCCCCCAAATCACTTCCCCATTCCATCAATATTTTCCCCATCCCCTCAATCCCTTCCCCCTATTCTTATTCCCTTCCCCCTCCCCTCAATTACCTCCTCCTCCTCCCAATTCCCCTTCCCTAAATCCCTTTCCCCTCCCCTAAATTCCTTCCTCCTCTCCTCAATCCCTTCCCCATCCCCGCAAACCCTTTCCCTCCCATCAATCCCTTTCTCACCTCTCAATCCCTTCTCCCTCCCCTCAATTCCTTCCCCATCTTCTCAATCCGTTCCCCATCCTCTCAATCCATTCCTCATTCCCGCAACCCCTTCCCCCTCCCCTCAATGTCTTCCCCCTCTCCTCAATCCCTTCCCCATCCCCTCAATCCTTTCCAACACATCCACCTCTTCTCCTCTGAACACTTTCCTCCTCTCACTCCTCCCAAATCTTCTCTCCCATCGTTTTTGGAACACAGCCAGCCAGACTTTCGAATTCGTTCTTCGAACCAGACACTCAAAAACTTCACTTCGGTTCGAAAATTCAATGCAAATGCCGGTTGAACGAGTGAGAGAGAGAAGTGGAGATGGGAGGGGAGTGAAGGAGTGAGAAAGTGGGTGTGAAGGGAGGAGGAGGAATAAAGGAGTGGGAGGAATGACACGCTTAGAGAAGAAAAAAAACGCATAAATCCTATTTCGGATTTTTAACCTTTCGGCGCGGAAATAGTCCAATCCACACCGACGGAACGCGGAGGCTCATCCGGCTACGAGCTCTTTGGAAACAATTGTGGAAAAAATGTATCATCTCTCATTTCAAGCGCGTTTTGGAACGTGATTTTTGGCGGAAAAAGTTATCCCGTTTCAAAATATTCAGTGAAAGAATGCTTGTTAAGAATTCTGGTTGCCCTTTTCCTCTTACGTTTTTGTTATTTTTTCATTCGAGGTCTATCCTCCAGATTAATTTTATTCGCAACCGAACGAAATTTGAATGGGATTGTATTGGCTCCGGTAATATGCATTGTATGTATTTGGATTACTTGAATCAGTACTATTTAACTTATTAGAAGTTTATTCTGAATCTCTCTTGAGAAAATATAAACACCACAAGACCATACTTCAATTATTAAATATCGGACTATTTTCATAATAGTTTGTTTAAATAATCTTTATATAAAATAAAACTGATGTGGCCACCACATGACTTTCTCCATTCCTGTAATCTAATATATATATATCTGATGTGGCCACCACATGACTTTCTCCATATCTGTAATATTTCTAAAAATTCCTAATAGGTTACATGATAATAAATATTTTAAGAAACTGGAGACAATTTAATCTTTACAAAGAACAGAAATAAACTCAAACCATAGCCTTCTGATATTGGATATAGCCTGAAAGCTCCAACAATTAGGAAAAGAAAAAGGAGCGTTACTACGACGTAACTAAGCGTCAACTGTTAACAAAAGTCGTCGGTAGATGGCGTGGTGGTGGCAGCTGAAAATATAACATATCTCTTTATATGGAAAACTGTTACAATCAAAGGTGGTAGAAAATATAATTTACTACAAATTTTATTCCAGTACTTTTTTCCATTTATGAAATATTAAAGCAAATATTTTAAAATAACGGATAAGTAACAAGAGTAAACACCCAATTCCGGTTGACCAATTTTTACCAAAAACTAAGCGGTTCTTGTGACTTTTATAAAAATGTTTAAAATAAGATTTCGCGTATACCTGATTAATAGTTTTTGAGTTAGACCACCCACAAAAAACTATCACATACACACACACATACATCATCGAGAAAATGGTCAAAACGTGTTCAGGGGACCTCAAAACGTGTATTTCCGTTGAAATCTCAAAGTCGATTTTTTTCATGAATACAATACTTTCCCCTATACTACGTATGTGGAGAAATTAAAAATGAATTCGTCATCGTCGGTTGGTTGGAAAGCGGAACAGTAATGGTATTTTTAACAAACTTTCCGAGTAGCTGGAAGATTGACATTTGGTGTGAATGTTTGATTCTGAAAGTAAAAGTCATTTACGAAAATTGTTTTCCAAAATTGACCTGGGTTCGATTCCTGAGAATGATTTCCATTTCCCATAAGGTAACATGGAGAAAACGATATTTCGACCTGCTAGCTTATTTTCTTTTGCTTATACGTATTTGACCTTCGATCTCCGGACTAGGACTGCATTAAAGAAAAATGACAATTTTTTCTTATTCTCGTCGTCTTTTAACGCCTTCGAATCGAAATTTCTCGAATTTACTTATTTATTTGTCCCAAAAACAGCACAATGGCCCAATTACATTGGAAACAGTAAACAAATATAATACAATAATATACAATTTAATATAGTAAGTAAGAAAATAACAACATCAATATGGTACATAGCTTGACATTAAGAGAATAAAAGTTCTGCTAACTGTTTTTTGAAGTAATTACCTGAAAATATGTCAACACCTGTGTTACGATACAGCAGATTATTTTATGCTGTTGGAATCCGGCTGAAGAGAGAGCGCTTTGAACTAGATAGACAAAAATTGGGAATATGAAACAAGTCCTTCAGACGGGTTGTGCGCGAGGGAATACGGAGGGCAAAGTATGCTAAGATTTCAGGTGAGCGGTAGAAACCGTTAATAATTGAATACAGGAAGGTAAGTTCGGAGAACTGTCGTCTACTAGGAAGTGAAGGAAGGCTTAAGTTATAGTTAGGAATCTGTGAGTGGTGTCGGATTATGGCTAGGAAAAACCTCTATATTGAATCTAAACCCTTTAGATTTGTGGGGGCAGCAGTACACCAAATTGGGGAGCAGTAGCTTACCACTGGTAAAACACAACCGTTATAAAATGAAATCATAGCAGAAGGATCTTTGATTTCTGGGAGTCTATATAATATTCCCAGAAGCGAGATGGATTTAGAGACAATTTTTTCAATTTGCTTATTAAAGGTGAGTTTACTGTCAAAGATGACTCCTAGATCATTAATGTCGTGAAAAAATGGAATGGTATCACCGCTTATTATGTATGAAAAAGGAATAATGGTGGATTTTAAACTGAACGGAAGAAGATTACATTTTGTAGGATTAATTTTGAGTTTCCATGTTGCGCACCACTCGGCAAAAGAAGTGAGTGCAGCCTGGAGTACCAAGTTGTCCTGGGGAGAATTTATCATTTTGAAGATTTTGCAGTCGTCTGCATAGAGTAAAATTTTGCAGGAGTGTAGTGTGACTGTATCAACAACGTCATCAATAAATAAAGCAAAAAGTAAGGGACCTAAGACGCTGCCTTGGGGTACACCAGAGAGAACTGGAATAGCTGAAGAGGAAACTCCATCAATTACAACTCTTTGAAGACGTGATTGCAGATAATCTTGAATTAATCTCAAAAGCGGACCATGAATATTGAATCTGTTGGCAAGTTTGTGTGTGAGTAGCCTGTGGTCAACAGAATTGAATGCTTTATTCAGGTCAATATAACACACGTAAAGTTGTGCTCTATCCTCAAAGGCCGTTGTTACTTCATTGTGTAGTATAGTTAGGTTCGTTAAACATGAACTTTCCGGTAGAAAACCATGTTGTTGGTGGGAAATACATGGGAGAGAATAATGAAGAAGATTTTTATGTATTATTCTTTCAAAGACAATTGAAATTATTGGGAGAATGGAGATGGGTCGGTAATTTGAAACGTTTGAGCTGGAACCGGATTTTAGGATAGGTGTGATATTTGATAATTTCCATTTAGTCGGAAACACACCACTTGCGAGACATCTATTAAATATATTAGCTAAGGGGAAACAAAGAGTTTCCGCTGTGTTTTTGAGGTATATTGCGCTTACTCCGTCAGATCCGGATGATTTCTTCGTATCCAATGCTAGGAGAAGATTTCTAACTTCGGAGGGCGATGTGCTCAAACAAGAAGGTGACTCTGATGTAACAGAATTGACTTTAGGCAAATAACTAATTGCTGAGGGAATAGTGAAGTTCGTTGAGAAATAATTGTTGAAAACGGAAGGTCTGCGATGGTTGCTCCGATGATGTCGTAAAAATTTTCAAGCACCTCTTCGATGGAACCGGAACAGAGAAACTCCCAAGGCAAAAGAGAAAGTACACGGTTAATAGCTGCCCACTCTGCCTTCTTCCAGACCCTAACTTCACGGGGAGGTAGGGGGCAGGACTTTACCGTAGGGATAAATAGAAGTGAGGTTTCAACGGACATGTGGTCAGAACCGAAAATATTTCGGCCAGGGGAAACGGTTTCAATGTGAATGGAGGACACTCTACGTGGCATGCACATCGACTGATATCAAATCAGAGGGCCGGTTACACAAAGGTTAAATTGAAATAATGATTAAACATGTTATACACGTATAATTAACGTAGTCTAAAGGTTCTGCACACACAAAACACAAGCACCGTAGTCCGCAACTCGTCGTCAGTTTTCTCCGTCCTCTTTCTCGAGCGTCTCAGCACACACACCGTCGTCTCTCTCGAGCGTTTCAGCACACACTGTCCTCTCTCTCGAGCGTCTCAGCACACACTGTCGTCTCTGACGTGCGTAAAGCCTCCGAAGCTTCGCTTCACCCAAACAAAAGAGTTTTATAAACCGCAACATAAGCTCCCCCCATTGAATTTTACAAAATTAAAAACAATTGACATATTACATACAACAACATATTACATTGCAATACTAAATACTATTAAACACTTTATAAGCACATTATTCTAGGGGTAAAATTATCAATTTATGTATAGGTCTCTTTACAATGCCGGTGGGAGTTTTTATGCTGGCTACTCGAACCAGCCCATCTTCCCCCGGAAATACTTCCTGGATGACTGCAATCCTCCAAGAAAGTGGGGGTAGGTTGTCCTCATTGACCACAACCACGTTCCCAGGTTGAAGATTCTTCTGTTCTGAACGCCATTTTCTTCTCTGCTGAAGTGATGTTAGGTAATCCATGGACCACCTCTTCCATAACTGCTGCGTCACCTGTTGAATATGCTGCCATCTGGAAAGATGCTTCAGCGACACATCAGACAGACTAGGCTCAGGGAAGGAGGTTAAAGGACCACCAATGAGAAAATGACCAGGGGTAAGATAACTCGGATCATTAGGGTCATCGGATGACTGTATAGGTCTGGAGTTTAAGCAAGCTTCTATTTGTGCAAGAAGGGTTGACAGCTCCTCGAAAGTAAAAATGGATGTTCTCGTTACTCGTTTTAAATGATACTTCATTGATCGCACTCCAGCTTCCCATAATCCTCCAAAGTGTGGAGAACTGGGAGGAATAAAATGCCATTTGATTTCTCGTTTATAATCTGTTTGCTGGGCTATCTTGAGGCAGATGTTAAGTGCTAGCCGTAATTCGGACGTCGTCAAAGTGCCTCGTTTATTTTCTGGGTACTTGGCATTGTGATAGAATCTCAGGCAATATGCAACTATTCTCTGAAGTCGGAAAAGCGATGAATATCTATTAGTTATGTCATCTATGACTGGTTGAGTTGCCATTGCTGTAAGTGCTGATGCCCGTTGCTCTGGCGCCTCCTCGAATTGCATGTTGTAGTTTGTAGTCGGCCACTGTAATTCACACTGACTTAGCCAGGCAAGGCCTTGCCACCATAAGGTAAGTTTACATAGGGTTGAAGGGTCAGAGCCACGAGAAATCAGGTCTGCTGGATTTTCTTCGGAGGCCACCTTTGATTTTAAACACAGTAATTTTGTTATTACCTCCCCATGTTGAGACACTGAGCGCAGGTATAAACAAGCACCATAAGCTCTTTCACTTGCATCTGAAAACCAATGTAATTGTATGTCTAACAGGATTCCTTTGGCTAACACACGTCGTTCGATTGGAATGTTCTTAACTTCAGGGAGAAGTGAACACAGTTTCTTCCAGTCTGCTAATAACTCAGTTGTAAGACCTTCATCTCATTGTAGATTACACTGCCATAATTGCTGTAGAAACATTTTACATATAATAACAATGGGACTTACTAGCCCAAGCGGGTCAAAAATAGATGAAATCACAGAAGACACTGTACGTTTAGTGACAGGTGAGTATGGCTGATCGCTTAACAACATCGAGGATAATGATGGTGTCTTGATAGCAATTGAAAACATGTCTTGCGTTGGATCCCATAATAACCCAAGTGCTTTGACTTCATTAATGCTGCCAAAATGTCTTGGCAGTTCCGTTTCTCTGTATTTTAGTGGAACGGCTTCCAGAATGGCAGAATGATTAGAACAAAACTTTCTCAACTAAAAGCCACCGGTACTGAGTATATCTATCAATTCCTTTTGCAATTGAAGCGCTTCCTTGCAGTTGTTTGCCCCGCAGAGCACATCATCGATGTAAAAGTCTCTTCGCAATACTTCAGCAGCGTGAGGGTATCTGACTGCTTCTTCCTCAGATAACTGCTAGAGACATCTCGTTGCAAGAAACGAAGCTGACGCCGTACCATATGTGAGTGTGGTGAGCTCATAGATATTCACTGGATCTGTAGATGATCTTCTCCAGAGAATGCGCTGGAGTCCGGTATCGTCAGCATGCACCAGGACCTGTCTATACATTTTAGCGATGTCTGCTGTAAACACCACTTCATAAGTTCTAAATCGTAGGACTATGGAACTCAGATCTTGTTGTAATGTGGCTCCAATTAACAGCGTATCATTGAGGGATGTTCCTGTAGTCGTCTTGGCGGAAGCATCAAAAACTACCCTCGTCTTGGTGGTGGAGCTAGCTTCTTTGATCACTGCATGGTGGGGAAAGTAAAACAATTCCATCTGGTTGTTGGTTGCATTGTCATCTAGCCTTTTCATATGGCCAAGCTCTTCATACTCTTGAAGAAAGGCATTGTAAGTCTGACGCAAAGGTGGCTGTCTGTGTAGTCGACGTTCCAATTGTTGTAGTCGTGTGCTTGCCTGTTGATATGAATCACTAAATGTCCTACTCCCTGGCGGCGAGGCAATCGAACAATGAACCTGCCCGTAGAGTCTCTTCTGGTGTGTTCCTTGAAATGTTTTTCACATAACTCTTCCTCCCTCGTAGGTAATGGTTGAACCAGTTCCTCGATTTCCCAAAAACGTTGAAATTGCTTATCCAATACGTTTTCTCTCCTAGTAAGGAATGATCGCTGTGAAGCATATCCTGAGGTCTGGCAGGGAAGCCTTCCGGCTAGAATGTATCCAAACTTGGTATCTTGCAGAATTGGGTAGTTGCCAGTTCTGGTTCTTTGATCAGGGCATAAGAGATGAAGGTAGAACTAAGCACCTATTATAAGATCTATCTTGCTTGGCTCGTTGAACTTGTCGTCGGCTAACACAATATCTGAAGGTATACCCCAATCCTTGTAATCAATTAAAGTTGAGGGAATTGAGGTTGACATTGAAGTCATTTGTTCTTGAATGGAAACCTACAATAACACTGTGCGTGGTGCCTGCAGTCACATCCCCGATGCCTTGTATCGGAATTACGTCTCGAATTTTCTTTAAATTGAGTAGTCTAACCATCTCGTCCGTAATGAAGTTGCTTTGTGAGCAACTATCGAGAAGAGCGCGGCATTGATGAAGTCTACCTAATGAGTCCTCCACATTTACAATAACTGTCGACAATAACACCTGCTTAATCAGTCGTGGTTTTATGTCACAGTAACTCCCCAATGTCTTTGACTCGTTCTCTAATTGGTTGGGGCTGACGTTCCTGGAGTGGTCACTAGTTGAGCCACATTGTAAGTGTGGTCGTTCAATCCCGTCAGGCAATTTTGTTGTCACCGGTCTCTCAAAATGAAGCAGCGTATTGTTTCCTATCACATTTCCGACAGTTACCTGATTGGCACTCCTTAACGCTATGGAAAGCCTTTAGACAGTTAAAGCATAATTTGTTTTGCTTAACACACTCTATTCGTTGTTGTACGCTAGCATTAGCAAAGGATAAACATTTCTGCAACCCATGATTTTGTTCACAATACGGGCACAATGTACTATAGCTCGTCGTCATAAAGGAAATAGATGACCTGGTCTTGTTCAATTTGAACTTGGATTCCACTGGTTTGTATATATTGCTGCCGCAAGCCTTAACTGGTTGACTGGGTTGCAATAATTCTAACGTATGACATTTTTGTTCTAGGAATTTAATAAACTCTTCTAATTTGGGAAAGTCATGTAACACTGATGTAGTCTCCCACTCCTTTCTGATAGAAGGGCCCAAATGGCCTAGAGTCAATTGCATAAGCATTATTTCATGCAATGGTGTTTCTAGGCTTAAAGCTTTAAGTGCATTTAAATTGCTTGATAAATGATTAACTACTTGTCTCAACTCTGTAGCTGAATCATCCCTAGCCTTCATGGGCGTCAACAAAGCCTTAACATGCTTGGATGCAATGAGTTTTGGATTGTTGTATCTCTGACATATGAGGTTCCATGCAACACTAAAATTTTCATTTGACACTGTCAAATTCTGTAACAATGCACTCGGTTCATCCTTTAAGGATGAAATCAAATAATAAAACCTTTGAATATCTGGAAGTGCTGGATTGGCTACAATCAAACTTTCAAACGTGTCTCTGAACTGTATCCATTGTGTATAACACCCAAAATATTGAGGTAATTGTACTGTGGGAAGTTTCCCACTGTTATTATGAACCGGTGTGTTCGCACTTCCTACTCTACTATTTTCACTGGGAAGTGACCTATTGTCAGCTTCTTCTAGAAGAGCATTAATTTTTGCTTTCAAATCCCAAAAATTATTCTCGAAAAGGTCTCTGTCAGCAGCATGGTCTTCCTCGTCGTCATAAATTTCTAACTTATTTTGAACCTCATCATATCTCTCCCAGATGTTTGTCAAAGGATCAGATCTAGCACGTATAAGATTTAAATTTAAACCTGGCTGAAACTGCTCTACGTAAGTTATAATTCGTGTTAAACTACTCTTAGCTAAACCTTGTTGTTTAATGAGTAACTTTCTCTCGCTTGATTCCATGATTACACAACGTATACAATGTAAGGCAGGGTATATATGTATGGGAAAGGATAAGAGCCGTCAAAGTCTGTCTGGCCTGGATGATGCGTAGACAATGTTGAATTTGGAACAAAGTAGGATGAATCTGCTGGGCTCCGGTCTGGACTGGAAACCAAGGTCGGCGTCATCCACCCCGCGCAGCTGGTGGCCTGGTAACACTCACGGAGCCGGCGTGCCTTATGACCTTGAACGCACCTTTCGCCCGATAACTCGTCTTTCTTGAGCCAATGCATACGAGTTTTATATCAAAGATTTCTCAAAACTAGATGCTTGAAACTAATATTAAATATTAATCCGGCCCGAAGGACCAAAATGTGGCATGCACATCGACTGATATCAAATCAGAGGGCCGGTTACACAAAGGTTAAATTGAAATAATGATTAAACATGTTATACACGTATAATTAACGTAGTCTAAAGGTTCTGCACACACAAAACACAAGCACCGTAGTCCGCAACTCGTCGTCAGTTTTCTCCGTCCTCTTTCTCGAGCGTCTCAGCACACACACCGTCGTCTCTCTCGAGCGTTTCAGCACACACTGTCCTCTCTCTCGAGCGTCTCAGCACACACTGTCGTCTCTGCCAGGGGGAGGGAACTCCCATGTTAAAATCGTGGTCTTAGCTGGCTAGTACAAAATGTTAGGGCAGGCACTGGCTAGCTGGCGCTGCCGTTGCGGTGACGTATGACGTCATTTTTACAGCCAATCGAAGCGGAGAACGGGCAGCTAGCAGACGAATTTCAGCAGCCAATGGCAGCTTCGTACAGACGGCGAGCGCAATTTTCAAAAATCTTACACCAATTTAGTTTTATTCATTATTTTTCAATAAATGACGCTAATTTATTTATTTAGCAAATCAAACCTTTTTACGAATAACGTAACCAGAGGAGTAATAGGTGAGAATAGAAAGAATAACATTTTAAATTTAAATAGATTTATTGCAGAAGAAATATTGTATATATTTACATATAACAGATATTAAATGGAATTGAACCACATAGATCAATTATTGTTCAATAAATATAGGAAACATGCACACATTGAAAAATAATACAGTAGAATGTTTGTAACAGACGAAAGAATAATTAACATATGAAAGCTGCAGAAGCCAGCCACCAGACAAACATCATAACAATAATAAAGAAGCAAGTCATGACAAAGTATGAACAGAAGTGACTTTTGCCAGTCTCAATGAATCAATAAGCATAGGAATCAAAGCAAATGTTGATTGAAATAGAAATGAAACATTCAAGTTAGTGACCAGCCATTAAGTATATGAAGTATTTTGTGAAATGATGTTCGCACAAATATGCCCTTTTGTTCAGTGTCATAATAGGCCTATCAAATAAAGCGGGGTTCCCTGCCCTTGCAACCCATTCTCGGCACCTGGAATGATAACATTACAGAATTATTAACACTTCAACATATGCATCAAATACAACTTTGCTCCTAAAGAGCCTAAAGTGAAGATATGCATCACATGAAAACAAGCCATAGTGAAGTATCTCGTTAAATGGTTACTATTATTAAAGTTGAAAATGCTGAGATACATATCTAACTACAGTAATAACTCGATATGCGAATAATCTGTACACTAAATAAGTGACCTTTTTACTACAGGTAGTCCACGATATACTCGCCGTACCTCGAAACGAGAGGTTTCAAGTTAAAAATTGCAATCTCATAACAATAATAATTTTTATTCATCCCAGGACATATACATATATGTATAGGATGTCAAATTGGCTATACTTATTATGCAATAGATATAAGGCCACAGCCTTTCTTAGGAATAAACAAACACATCCGAGAGAACGTTCTCAGTCACTTATTAAAGGATCAAAAATAACAACTAAGCTGAGTTGGGCGGTAGAACAAGGTTCGTGTGTTCCAAATTGCAATCTGGATATAATTTCACATACGTAAACACAACCATAGTAAGATTAATCTCAAAAAGAAACGCAACTCATTCTTTATTTTTCTCGGTACGTAATATTATTACACAATATGTAGTACTGTAGGTAATAAAATACAGAAGTACATTAATTAATCGATATATTGTTTCAATACTCGAAAGAAACTCACGGAGCGCTTCTACTTCGTATATCGAGGTATTACTGCATATAATTCTGTCGACTTACAAAAATATTTTTACAAATATAGCTAATAGTACTTACGTAGATTCCGTGCGAGGAAACGAATGTAATTTCAACTTTAGATCTCCGGTCGTTCCCCTCGTATGCTTGCAGTTTAGTGCGTAGCACTTACGTGAATGCACCATCTTCTCTGGTTGATTCATTTTTGCAAGCTAGTGGAAACGTTGCAACGTACAGAAAATAACTTAATTAGCACACACAGAGAGTCAGTCACATGTATCACCAGCATATATGAAGTTGTTAACCATTCATTCATATACTCCTCTATAGTCAAAACATCCTTACCTGTACTAAAAAATAACACTTTCCCAAGATTTCCCGTAATGGCGGATAAACATACAGTTACGCAGTTACCTAGTTCAACAGTCACAACTTCTCAACATGATCACTTCAAATTCGGCTTGGCGCTCACTCATTGGCTGTCTTACCATTCAAATTAGAGCGACGACAGCGCTCAACCCCCTGGCTCAACAACGCCTGCCCTAACTTGATGTATCTGACGAGAACCAAATCTCCCTATAAGAGTTCCCTCCCCCTGTCTCTGCCGTGCGTAAAGCCTCCGAAGCTTTGCTTCACCCAAACAAAAGAGTTTTATAAACCGCAACACTATATTGTCCAGGGTGGCCAACTGTCTAGTTTTGTGCAAATTAAATTGACCGAGTTGAAGTCCACTGATGAAATGCTGGAAGAAAAACTCGTCATTCCTATTATGACACAAGCCATCGTAGGGTGTATACCATTCGATAGCCAGATTGAAGTCGCCTAAAAGAATGACGTCACCTAAGAAACGAACACGTAAAACAGATTCAAGACACGCATCGAGAACTGATATATCACTTGCTGGAGGGCGATAAAACACTCCTACAAAAACTTTAGTTTTACAGGTTCTGCTCTCATTTAAATAAACACAGAGTTCACACCATAACAGCTCAGGGCATGTTTCGAGATCAGTCCTCCTTTGAGCAGACAAGGATGGGTGGATCGCTAGTAGCACACCACCGCCTCTGCGACCTTCGCGATCTCTTCTAAACACCTGATGGCTTTTAACAAGCAAAAGTTCACTGTCATTTATTGTAGAGTTAAGCCATGTCTCGGTGAGAGCTATTATATTGAAAGATGACAATTCTAGAAAATGAGTGTCAATAGTATTTAATTTGTTTTTTAAGCTCCTCACGTTCTGTAAATAAACACTTAAATGAGCACTTTTAGTGGGACCGGGGTTCACTTGCACATCACCGGCGAGTAAGACCAAGCTGAGAAGAAGACCAAGAGATCGGCACGCGGAGGGTCTAACCGGTGAACGCCCCAAGGAGCGTCCCCTCTCCGAGGAATAGGAGAAACATCCGCAGGCAGAGGAACACGGGAACGAAAAACTTCTTTCACTATAACAATTTAAGTTGTATCCGGTATTCCACTCACAAGGCGACACAGTAACACATTCGGAGTGTAGGAAAACTAAAATCTTCACCAATCATATAAAAGTAACTACCGTAAGAGAAAAAAACTCGGGAGCACGAGAAACGCGTGATCTCAAGGTGGCGGCCATTTAACGTTTTAATATAATATTTTGACAAAATTTAGCGTTCTTAAGGAGAAGTCGCCTTGCCAAACGATTGCATTGTTGAACTCGAAATCCTATTATTCTCACATATGCTCCCATTCCCTCCGGACCTCCATGGACCCTCCTGGCCATATTCATAGATATCAGAGGTATCTAAGAATTAGTTTTTACTTTCTCCATATTTAGTATTGAGAAAATGTTTTCGTGAAAAAATTCGAATTCGAGATTTCAACGGAAATACACGTTTTGAGGTCCCCTGACCACGTTTTGACTATTTCCGCGATGATGTCTGTATGTCTGTCGGTCTGTCTGTCTGTATGTGATAGGATTTTTACTTTCTCCATATGTAGTATAGGGGAAAGTATTTTTTATGAACATGAAAATATGCGCAAAAGTTGAAATGATTGTGTTACCATATGAAACAATTTTATTCGCCGAAAACGTCTGGCGTAGCCCGGGCATCGCCGGGTACTTTCAGCAAGTATTTATATAAATTTCAAATAGGTTAAATGATAATAAATATTTTAGGGAACTGCGAGAAATTTTTAAAAAATTTGAGCGTTACTAAGATGTAACTAAGCGTCAATTGTTAACAATAGTCGTCGGTAGGTGGCGTAGTGGTGGCAGCTTAAAATATAAAATATGTCTTAAGCAATGGAAAAATGTTTCAAAGAAAGGTTGTAGAAAATTAAATTTCCTACAACTTATATTCTAGTACATTATTACATTTATCAAATATTAAAGCAAATATTTTAATATAACGGATGTGACAAGAGTAAACACCCACTTTCGTTTGACTGATTTTTACCGAAAACTAATCCTTTCTTGTTCCAGTAACAAAAATGTTAAATATAAAGTTTTGCGTTGATCTGATTAATAGTTTTTGAGTTAAAGCGCCCACAATATTCCGGTTACGGACACAAACACACAGACACCCTCAGACATCATCGAGAAGATAGTCAAAATGTGTTCAGGGGACCTTAAAACATGTATTTCCGTTGAAATCTCGAATTCTATTTTTTCATGAAAACAATACCTTCTCTATAGTACGCATATAGAGAAAGTAAAAATTCGTTCTAATGAGAAAAAAACGCTCTTTTATTAAGGTTCTTATCTCCTATTCCAATGGTAAATATGTTAGTACAACTCTTTAATTTAGGTTTGAGGAAGCCGTATCCGGCCCGCGATGCTAATTTTAAAAAGCAGTCTGTAAAATTTAACCCAAAAATTCATCTATTTATTGAATTTATAATAACAAAACTTTCAATATTGAAACCTAATTTAGAATTGGTTTTCATGTACATGATGTCTCAGACTTTCCATGAAATTTGCCGTGTAAACACTAATACGGCCCGCCGAAGGAATATCAGCCGTTAATGCGGTCCACCGCGGAGAAAAGTTTACCAACCTACCCTCCTGCAATTAATCCAGCTTCGTGTAGTCATAGAAGAACTCGCTTTGTCCGCCAGATGATTATATTTTCTCGGCGTGCTGAAAGCACTCCATTGGTGCTTATTCAAGTGACTGATCCGAATGTTATTCGCGTGTTGCTGGAAGAAAACGGGAGAGAAACAAAAGAAGATTGATGCGCTCCACTCCTCAACAATAACTCCGGATGGCGTCAGCTGCAGCACCGGTTCGATCCATCGTGAAGCATTCGTTGCCGAGGCCAATCTATTGTCTTTCTACTGATGCCATCCCATAGTCTTATTTAACCTCGGTTCCTTTTATAGCCGGGCACGAAAAATTGATTGCAGTCGCTTCGGATGGTCCGCTTTTCGGCCTCCGCGGTCGCACTGTCGTTTAGCCCTCTTCCGGCGGCGGCCGAAACCTTCCACCCTATCCCGTCCCCTACTCTGAATCAATGTTCGGTCGTATACTGTCTTTCGGGGCTATCAGTAACTGGTTTCCGAACCGTCTACTCCAGGGAAAAAGGGACGATTTATTTCCAGAGACCCTTTGTCTTGAGAGGGGGAAGGGGTGGGTGAGGGTGGTTGAATATTGCCCTTTCTAGACGATACTTCTCTCGCTGGTTTAAGGGCGGATAGACGTCAAATACCAGGGCAAAGGGGAAGATCTTATAATGGGAAGGCAATGAAAAAAACACTGATAAATCGAAGCCTCTAATTCCGCGAATTAAAGGAGAAAACCCCCGTCGAGCTTCGATTCAATCAATTGAAAAAAGAAAACATTGAAGTGCTGTAACTTTCTCCTGCTTATTTTTTCTGCGAGAAAATAAAGAGCGTGAATGAAGAGATGTGATTAAAGTTCGTGATTTTTACTTTCTCCATATATGATGCATAGAGAAAATATTGTTTTCGTGAAAAAAAGCGATTTCGAGGTTTCAACGGAAATACGTTTTTAAGGTCTCCTGAACACAATTTATCTATTTTCACGTAGATATCTGCGGCTATGTCTTTGTGTTTGTCTTTGACGGGAAATTTGTTGGCGCTATTACTCAAAAACTAATACTCCGATCAGCATAAAATTTTATACTTGGGATTTGTGTTAGAAAGTCAAGAAAATATTAGATTTTATCTAAGATTGGTAGACCGAAAGTTGGTGTTTACTCTTGTCACTTGTTCGTTTTTTTATATTTCCTTTAATATTTGATGAATGTAAAAAGTATTGAAATAAATGTAGCAAATGTAATTTTCTATAAAGTTTTTTCGAAATATTTCCCCATATTGCATTGCATAATGCATTGTTTAAGAGATTTTAAAAACTAATTTTTAGTTGCCACCACCGTACCACCTACCGGCTACTGTTGTAAGCAATTTACCCTTAGTTACGTCTTAGTAACACTCCTTTTTATTTTCTTAATTGTTGGAGCATCGTGACTATATCCAACATCAGAAGACTGAGATATGACTTTAACTCTGTTCCTTGCAAGGTCTTGGAATTTTTCTCGTAATTCCTTAATATATTTTTGTATTATAATTTAACCTATTTGGAATTTTTAGAAATATGACAGTTATGGAGAAAGTCATATGGTAGGTACATCAGATTTTTAGATAAGTTTTGTTGATAATATTCGGAATTAGTTTTAGGGTGCTGTTTTCCAGTTTATACATTAGAAATTAAAATTTTTTTGTCTATACCGCTATTGCGGTTGATTTTTTTCTTGAACTTTCCGCGAGTTTATTTAAACGTAGCAAGATATCTGCGGAAATTAAATAATTTTACGTTTAAATGACTCATTTTTAGCAAAATTTAGCAATTTTATGAGATTTTGCATTGAAAAACGTGCCATTATCGAAATCGAGACCGCATTATTGTCTCAATCCTCGTATGTGTACCAAGAGCAGAAAGACGCACATTGCGTGCATACATGCTAGTCAGAGGCGTTCTTTACGACATTTGTAATCATGTCAAAAAGTATAAATTAGGGTGTAGTATAATGTCTGCGAACTGAAATGCCAGTACATAGTGATGTCGAGGAAATATCAAATTTTTTATTCACTGACTAATTCTTAATCAATTGTATTTAACAAAACAATTGGCAGTTATTTAAAACTTGCCTCACTTGAATAGAAGCAATGTAATTTTTATGTTCACGTTCATAGCTTCCTCCTAAATTACCCATTTCTTTTCACTTACAAACGCTGTGTATAGTACGTAAAGAAAATAGACGTATTTTACGTTCATTTCTTCGTCGTAGATTATCCATTTCCTATGATTTTCCAAATTTTGCGTGCGCACGAAAGAAAATTAAACTAATTAGGTATTTACAGCAGAGATTGTCTAGATCAGGGGTCGGCAACCTTTTCTGCACGGCGGGCCATATTTGCAGTTGTGAATGCTTCGGATGGCCGCATTGGGTTTCAAGAAAGCCTCGGCGGGCCGGATGAGCGAACAAATCAGAAGTTTTCTAGAGATTCTGCGATTTCTTATGAACGAAATCAAGCCTACATAATTTACTAGTGTTAAAAATTCACCCGAAAGGGCTTTAAGACCATAATTTTACTCAAAAAATATAAAATTGCTCATGAGAAATTTTCCTGATCACTTTTTCATTACAGCTTTGCGGGCCGCATAAAGCGTTCTTGAGGGCCGCACGTGGCCCGCGGGCCGTAGGTTGCTTACCCCTGGTCTAGATCGATTGACACGAAGATTGTATTCGTTGACAACAATTAAAAATCACGAGAAAATATTTTTTACTTCAAAGTGATATACGACTTTCTCGTTCGATTTTCTTGAAATCGGCTCCTCCTCATATAAAAATGTACCAAACACAGCATATGATATTTGCCTAGTTCTACAATGTCGTTTAAAGTCAATTTTGCTATAAGTGATATTGTACGAGATACAAAGAAAAGTTCATTTTTCGTCACCGGTAAAGTAGCACTCCCGATTATATCACGTAAACTATTTATATCAATTTCTTATTTTCCTTGCCCCTATGTTCTAAATACCAAATTTCATCAACATCCGCTTAGTAGTTTTGAGATGGAACATGCGGACGGACGGACACGACCTGACCGTAAGGCGTTCATTTTTTTACTTATTGTAAAGAAAACCTAATATATACATACGTATTGAGTTCCTTAATTTAATCCATCAAGGATTTGACGTGTCGTCCAGAGGGAGGGAGAGAGATGCATGGAAATAAGGGGAGGGGAGAGGGTGAGGTAGCAAAATAACCTCAATTACATCATTCCAGCTTTTTGTATGGCAATAAGATGCTCAAGGGCAAATTTTTTCTCATATTGGCTTTTTTCTGGATGAGTCTGTTTTTGCTCATGGCCAGCGTTATATGTTGCACTATCGCGAACCAGAAATGGAAATAACTTGAGTTTATGTTAAAAATTCACAATTACGAGGAAAATTTAAAATGATTGCCGTTTTTTCATCATAAATGTTGTGTATAAAGAAATATTAAATCCCTAATATTTTGTTATTAAAATTTATAATATTTAATTTTGTTTTATTTCTTTCTTATCCTGTTGTTAGATGTTTAATGCATAGTACTTACAAATTAAAAAGTAAAATATGAAACAGGTGATTATTAAATAAAATATTTATTTAATAATCAATATGGAATTATTCCACCACATCACGCCTTCAACGGTTGAATTAATGAAACAAGTGTTTGCAGAAATATCTTAATTAATTTACAACGGTTTTTTATGAAAAAGCTCTAAGGTTTATTTTCTATATCCATTATTTTAGAATTTTGAATAACATTTTTATATTTGAAAGATATGAATAAATTATTTACCTAAGAATAATAATTACGAGATTTTTAGTTAAATAATATAGTCCTTCTCGTCTTACTGACGGACTTTTATAATAATACAATTATAATGAGATAAGGTCCTGTGGAGTAACACGGTGCTAGGTGATAGCTACGCGGTAGATCCAGATACGTTTATGTTGACATTTTTTTAGATTTAAGTAAGTAAAATGTATTACATATTTGTAAATGAAACGAAAACACAATTCACTAATGATGGACGAACATTACGCAGAATAAATTCCCCCAATACCATTAATTTTGATGAATTAAAATAAATTTTATTACTTACTGGTGTGATTTCTTTTTTAAAAAACACGACGATTAGGTATGAATGCAGTATTAAATTAATGTTAAACGATATCAAGATCAAAAAGACAAATAGGGTGCAAAGATTTTTACTGTTAGAGAAGATTTCATTTATTATTAAATACAGAAAGTTTGGCTACTCTGGAAGCGATAGGTGCTGATAGTAATTTTTAACATCTTGCAATCTGTGTGTTATTCGATGTACTTTTGTCGTATGTATGTGTATATGACTTCTATTTTGTCTTAGATACGATTTTCCATAGCAGTTTTAGGTTAATTCGCCTAGAGAGTATTTATTAAAGATACTAAGCCAGACAGTGATAAAAATCTACTTCAGTTAAATTATGAACTTATTGTGGTATGCGGTGCTGCTTAGGCGGTGACTCAATTTTCCTGTTTAATTGCTACGATCCCGTGATATTTTTACTTTACCATGTACCGTTGCGCATTAATTTAAAACAAAACGAAAAACTAGGGCCTAAGGACTTTTGTTATGTAGGTAGGGTTTCTATTAACAAATACTAAAACTCGTTTATTGCAAATGGCGTATCACGACAAATTTGAAAGCCAGTGTTGATGCCATCCATTTGTTAAGAAGTAATCGCACGGTAATACGAACAAATTTGTTTGATAAAAATTAATATTTAAATAAATTATCTTTCTATATATGCATAAAAATTTTCCGGGTCAGTGCTAATAATTTATCAACTACTAAGCCTTAAACTAATTTTTTATAGGAATTATAATTTTAACAAGAACAAATGGTGACTTGTAAAACAAAATTAAAAAATCAAATATAAACTTTCATTTGAGTATTTCTCTACCATGAGAGTTTTTATTAATATGATCGAATTCCAGCTTATTGGCTCGCAAACAAATTGCCCATCTCTTTCGAGGAAAGGAATTTTTCAGATTAAGATTTTGGGAAATAAAAGGGTGAAGCGGGCGGAAAAAAACGAAAATAACTGCTAGAAATAAAATTTATCCATCCCCAAATTCTTTCATTCTTCAGCCCCCTCCTATATCTATTCTCAGCACGAGCCGGGACTTTCTTTTGCTATACCCTCTCCCCCACCTGCCCCTCCATCACACTTTCACCCCAATACACAGAAAAAATTCTTATTAAAATCGCCGAGGATGACCCTTACCGAACCCGTTAACGCGGAATGCATTACGCTAGTCATCTGTTATCCCACCACTCTCTCTTTTTTGCATCCTCTTATTTGGCCATTACAGCGGAAGACACACACAAACGCGATCTCTTGAGAGAGAGAGAGAGAGAGAGAGAGAGAAGGGAATGGATGGAGATAGCAGATTTAGGGAGAGAGGGGAGGAAGGAATGAGGCAAAAAGATTTTGTGGCAGGTGTGGAAAGGGCGAAAGAGGGTCTCTTCCATGGACGGGTTTAATGCGGGAGACCCCTATAGTTTCTCCATAAAAGTTGCCTCCGGTCAGAGTAATGAAGTTTTAACCCTTTCTCCAACCTCCAAAACACCCCCTCTTTCTGCGGCGCATTCACTTTTGCGACTTACACCTTTGAAAGACCCAAAGTTTCTGCTCCCAAAAACCTCTTCCCCCACTATCCCTATGCGTTTCAAACACGCTTTCGTCCATTCTCCCCACACTCTCAAAACTAACTTCTTGTGTCCATCCGTGCTTCCCCAAACACACACACGCGTAAGATAAAAAGATTGATTTAGCCGGAAGCGTAGCAGATGCTCCCGAGGACGGCGAAATAGATTCTCCAATAATTAGAGACAGCAAGAAAACGGCCTCTTTGATCTGTTCTAAAAAAAAAACGTTTTAGTATTGATACGTCAGGTTTCTGCGTTTATGCATGATATTGGATGTGTCTTTATGATTGTTTGCAAAACTAGAAAGAGATTAAAACAACAAATTTGACGAAAATGTAAAATGCTGAGCAAAAATTTGAAAATCGAAAGACTTCGATTTTGGTTGCCGCATTGTATGTCATGAAAGTGTTTATGCGCGAGAATTTTCCATTGCCACTAACGCGTAAACACGTTTTAAATTAATTTCATTTGCTGCGGTCGCGTTTAAATAATTAGTTTTCAGAGCCTTACCGAAATATCAACGGCGTTTTATACGTGTTTTGGACAACTTGGTATGCAGTCTTGTGTTGTTATTGTTCCTCAGCCGCGTTAAAGTAGCAAGTAATAATCTCGCCTTCCACGGGGATAAAAAAAATATTTCAAACTATTTGTTCGAGAATCTAAGATTTGATTGATTAATTAATTAATCATGTGTGTAAAATTATCACGCATAAAACTTTTCATGAATTTAAATTTTGACGGAAAATCTATCCACACTAACCAAAACATACAAGTATGTTTAAGTATACAGATAAATATATACTTATACATATATAGATTTCAATTCAATTTTCTCAAAATTGTTAATAAAACGAAACCTGTAAGAGATGCTGACGGGTAAAAGGGTATATGAGTTGGATCTTCAAATCACTACGAAAAATTTGAGTTTTTGTCGTAAAACAAGGTAATCAACTGAATTTTACACAATTTTTCGTACCATTCGGTGCCGCTGTGTGCAGCCGCCATCTAGCATGCAGTCTGAAATCATCGTTGAAAGTTCGCGAGAATGTATTGATTGTGATGTTTGCTAGGTATTTGTTTATTAAAATTTTGCAAAACAAAAAAGTTTACATTTTAAGAATAAATAATAAATCCAAATAGAACTTGAGAAGCCTACTTTCCATTTAGTCATTTATTTAATACTTACATATATAGGCTTTTATAGCTTTAAAATCACCTAGGATATGTTGGTTGCTCTTTGTGTTCCTAAATTTCATAATTTAACGTTATTAAATATTACAGACACATTCGAACGGAATATTAAATTGATCACGCGTATTTGTGCGGAAAAAATAACGCGCGTATAAATTAGACTATGCCGAATCACAGTCCAACAATAATCGTTGCAGTGGCAACACTCTCGTAATGAATGATAAAAACTGTAATAATAAGGCCAGCATTTGCGCAAAATTATAAGAAAAATAATCGATAAAATACATTCTACGATAAAAATTAAAATTTTTATTCCTTTCCTCAGAGAATAGTGCAAAACTCGCTCGGATATTACAATTCTAAGATATTATAATGTGCAAGAGAAAATTACCCTGGATGATAGATTTCAGACTTCCCATGCAAATCAAATGGAAAGGATAATTTCTAGAATCAAACACGGGACTTCAATATTCGCAACAAAAACTATCCTCAGAAGCTTGGCTCCAGTAGCAGATTTCCACCAAGTGTCATGAAAACCGGTATATTGGTGCAAACATTAATAGGGGGACAGACAGACAGACAGACAAACACAACGACAAAACTATAAGCCTATTTCCATACTGTATAGTAAGCTAAAAATGAATAATTGAAATCTTTCTTGTCGTTTCTCTCCTCTAAGGCTTAGAAATTACAATGACTTTATATGATGCGCACATAAATAAACATGGTGAAAACTTTCGTTGCTTTAAATACAACGAAAATCTATAAGCCTATTTCCATTCTGGAATGTAGGCTATAAAATGGCATCTATATGTTGCCCTGAGAAGTGAAAAATAAATTTATATTTGTCAAACTTGATTTAAAACTTGTGTAAAAGTTAAATGGCATTTTAAAGTGTAAGATGGTTAAAACCTATATATCTTTTCCAAAAGTTTTAAATCAAGTCTAGTAAACAAATATTTATTTTTTTACTTTTTAACGCAAAATATGCTATTTTGTTTATTATTATTATTATTTTATCCATTTATCCAATCTCGCAAATGTTTCCTTGGCAGTGACGAAAAAATTCTCGGAATCCGTTTTGGGAGATACTTAATACTTTTCCAACTCGCTCATTCCAACTCCATTAAACGCAACACCACTCAACAAAATCGTGCAACATCCATCCATTCCCTCAAACCTGCAGGAAACCACTAAGTCCCCAGTTTACCCGCAACGTACAAAAACATTGACTCAATCACTTTTCAGATTTCCCTTAAGTTCATCTTCTTCCCCTACTCTATGACGACCCCATGGACGGTAGTCCTTCCACCTTTTTACCCTAGCAAACGTCTCCAAAAGACCGGAAAACCAATTCCCCTTTCGCCTTTCGCCTTTATCTCCTGCATCTTCCGATGAACTCCAAAACTGTTTCGGAAGGCGTGTTGGTGTGAGTGTGTCTCTTCAAAGCTTTTTGGAGAAAACAGTTGCAAACTCCCGATACAACTAACCTCGGCTGAGGATCTACCTCAACCTACCCTCCTGTCTAACTCACCCTAGCACCTACATTAACTCCTCAAACACACCCATCGCACATCACGAGCCACCGAGAAAATGGCACCCGGTTGTTCGAGTTTTGCCATCGTATTCAAATCGTTTTCGCTCCGCGACACGCTTTTGTTTTTATTTTTTTCATTCGGTTGCATTTTCTGCGGCGTTTTGGTCAAAAGGGGACTTGTTTTTAACGCGTTAGTTTTGTTAAGGTTCAATGCGCGCGCACACACGCATACGGACAACAATGGAACACGAGTGAAAAGAGGTGACTGAAACAAAAAAATGAACATCAAAGGAACATTCGAAACTTGAAAAAAGAGATGGAAGGATGTGTGTGAGGGAGAGAGAAGCTATTTTTGCCTCACTTCTTCTGATTCGCGAACCTCAAAAGAATAACAACAAAAAAATGCCTCCTTTTCTTTTTTCCCTCCATCTTCAGTGGCAAAGTGAAGCCATTTTCGCGGGTTCTCGACCGTGTAAAAAAATATATATATAATAAATCTCGACTCTTTTGTTTGACGGAGAGTTTTTTTTTCCTCGATTACTTTTTTGTTTATTTTTCGCCTTCTCCACACCATTTTCTCCCGCGAGGAAAAAATAAATTTCCCGTTTGTGTCTGTATGTGTGTATATAACCTTAGGACTCAATCTTACCACTTTTTCAACTCTTCTGCCGTCATATCCTTCCCATAGTGGCGCGGAGGAGAGAGGCTATGCATGCATGCATATTTATCTACTTTTTAACTTTTACTGTGGGCGTATTTTCCTCCTTTTCTTTATTATTTATGTAAAGAGGCTTAGAGAGGGATGGAAAGCTTTCTGAGCCCCCATTCACGAAAAAAATCATAATGGCCGAATCTATTCACATCCTTTTTTATTTAGCTTGACTTAGATTATGTTTGCTTTTTATACCCTTCCGAAATCCATTGCCTTATTATCAGTCAAAGGGAGGAGGTTTTCTGCATGCTTCGAGGTAACTATTTGGATAAGAAAACACTTCAAGCGTTGCTAGAGAGATGAATATTTATTTTGTCAAAGGAATGGTAGAGGAAACTTTTATCAAATTTTGGGATTTAAAAATCGCTCGTAGAAAAATAACTTAGCTTCTATGTCCGCAAAATATTCTTTGAACTTCTTTGTTGATACCAAGGCGTATAAATAATTAAGTTGACAACCTGTCATGACAAAAATGCTGTAGTTGAGTTTGAATGTTTGGTGACTTTCCGCTGAGGACGAATCAACTCCGCTTACTAGGTCGCATTATCCTGTAAAGTTCCAAATTTGATGGACACAGAACCGTCGTGTCAAGTTGAAATTCGAAGTGTGATGCATTACACAATTTAGTCGCACGGAAATGTAACCACCTTTTCAGAGTAGATACCAAACAATATTAAAAGATGTTTTGTTTGAAATTGATTTTTCGTATTTCAAATTCAATTTTTATACCAACCGATGGATAAAAAATAATATCTGTGCGCGCGCGTTTTCTGGCGAATCAGGCTCTTGAGCTGTTATAAAAAAAACTGTTTGAACGAGATCTATACTCTGGACATAAGAGGGGAATTTAATGTTATCTTTGTAATCTACTTAGATATAACAAAAGATGGGAAACCAGTCAAGTAGCGATATCAAGCTATTGTATCCCTTTGAGAGCCTATAATGATTGCAAGATTATTTTTTTCGAATAGGTAATGACATACTAATTTAATGATTGCTAAAACAACAAACTAACGCAGTCTTAAAAGTAAAAATGGGATCGATATCAATTTTATTATGGATGAATTTCGATAAGCATAAAAAAAACGAATGTCGTTTTTCGTGAGTGTAATCATTGACCATAAATGAACAAAAATGCTGTTACGAAATTTTAACAATCCCAATCCCTCATGCAAAGACGCGATCGATTGCATCCACTTATCAGTCTCCATCACTACTGTCAGATCCTTCGGATTTGACAGATACATCTTACGCGTTCTCCGCATCTCTTGCAGCCGCGTGAACCGCACCGAAGAAGCCCTCAGGATGCTGCGCCGCTGCATCCTCCTCGACGCCTCTTACGTCCCCGCCTACCTGCTCTTGGCTAAGCTCTATGAGGGCCTCGAGGGCGCGGACGACGGTGGCGGCCTCGGGGACGGCGTCGGCGGGAGGTGGGGTGGGGCAGAGAGGCGGAGGGCGGTGGTGGGGAACCTCTTACGCCACATCACGCTCCTCGTGCCGAGAGACCCGGACAGCCTGGCGGAGTACGCATCCTGGCTGAGGGATGTGGGTGAGTACGTGAAACTCTTCGTCGGTCGCCCGCGAGAAGCGCAGCGGAGGGCGGGATAACTGCACGAAAAGGCCATGGGAATGAGCGATAAAATTCATATGTTGGCCTATTGTATTGTTTTATTGTTTATCAGGAAAGTTTCGGCCTGATTCACGACTTGCTGATAATTACATCTGTTCTATCGAGCGCATAATTTTGGAAAATTTTGGAAAAATCTTTAGATAAACGTAGAGTTGTTATTGCATTGATCAAATGAAAATTTACAAGCACTTATCTGAAAGCATCGGTTTAGCTTGTAAAAAACTGTGGGAATGGAGGCATATTTTTGTTGACATCTTTTATGGAAAGAGGTAATACAATTCTTCCCTTGTCAGATCCATAATCTTTACTTGTTTTCTGCCAATTCTAAACTTTACTCCTAATTTTAATTAATCATCTGATCATTTATCTAATTCTTCTATGTCAGGCAAGCAAATTTTCTCATTACTTCGATCCGCATAAGGCGGTTATTTTAATGTATCGCAGTTCCAGACCCATGCAATAAATGTATACCAAATATTTTCCATGGTTGATTGCAAAGATAGCATGCCAGTATTAGTTGCCTTTTCTTTCAATAACAACCTAAATATGTACCTCTTGTTGGTTGCCTCACAAAATTGCTAGAATATTTGGGGGTTATTGCATAAATATTATGTTGCTCATTTCAAAATTATGCTAGTGGTCTCCAAATCTTCATCGGTGGTAGTAACGTTGTTTATTAAGTCGGATAACTTTCCCAAATATTCCAAGTCTATACGTATTTCTTTCTCGTTTCAAGGACGGTCGTGGGAGGCGCTGCAGTATTTCCAGAGGGCTTTGGTGGCATCGCCCGAGCACAGGCAGGCTCTTATAGGCGCCGCGAGGACATTGAGGGGCAAAGGACACGTTGCCAGAGCTAGGCAGTTCTACAAAAGGTAAGCACCACATGATATTGTTTCCTGCGTTCATCTATTCATGTCAATACCCTAGAGGTGAAATAAAAAAATTCATACGGTTTATTGTAAGCCAATTTCGATTCTGTATCTACTAATTCATCTCTAACGGCTAATATTGAGAAGGAAAGGTTACCTGTAGCCGCATGTAACCCTCTCTATTATTTTCTCACTTGTGCATTTTACCGTTTAAATACTGAAAATTTTTAAATGATTTAATGGTTACCTTATGTCCAAGATATTCATGTGAGATTTTACCATTTAATAAGCCATTATGCAATAAGTTTTCTCAGTTCCTGTACCTTATAAACAATTATGTAATAGCTAACTTATATAGACATTGCGGTCCTCCATGAAACTCTGCATTATTCATGTAGTCTTTCTGGAAAAATTTTATCATCAGTTTACGCCTAAAATTAAAAATTAAATTTGTATAACTAAAATAAATTAGAATTGAGCGTAGCTCTCCGCCTGTCTTAAAAATGCGGAGTATAGATGGCTGCGATGTGTTGAAACTCGGAATGGTACCTAGTGTTACCTATTTCCAAAGATTTAAGCTCTCTGTAATCACCAATTATTTCGGATTTTTCTTTACATTGGTTCTTCTTTTCTTTAAATTGTTTTGCATAAAAAATGCATCGACTTCGGTCACAATCTGAATTTAATTTATTAATTGCTTATTAATTTAAGAAAAAAAGGAGAAATTTAGCGATTTTTCAATCCATCTTCACATACTCTTATTAAAATGATGCGACGCGAGTTTCGTAAATCATACCTCCATTTGGTATCATGGCCGTAGTTAGGCATGTTAGAATCATTTTTAACTTTTTCAACAATGCCATCTTTAAATTAAAAATTAATTTTTCGTCATTATGTTTAGCAGAAAACTATTGATCGTGGAAGAGAGAAGAGAAACTTAGCAACATTTATTTTTGTGAATACAAAGAATCGAAGTCTTGAGGCAACCGAGTGAATAATGAAAAGAGCTGAAAGACGTAAAATCTCTCTTCGCACGTGCAGAACCACGCTGATTGAAATCTTGTTAAGTTCCTGTATCACTAAAATGTTATCCCACTTCCTCAGAATGCTAAATTTACCGCCATTCCAAATCCATCCTTCCCTCCCTCCTCTCTCAATTTATTCTCCCCCTTCGATACTATAATACAATGCGCCTTGCGCTCGATTTGTTGCAACCCTGCTTCCCATTGTTTGACTGTCATACATTCCGGCGGATAACCTCCACTTGGCCTCATCCAGGACGTCAACTCCTTTAGCTTGCTTAACAGAAAAGTCATTAAACTTTACACGTGGAATCTTTCCTCGCGGAGGATTTGCGAGGGCTCCCCGGTGCATGCCGGGATAAGCAAGGTGGCGGCTGAGGTGTGTCGAAGAGGGGATAAACAATGGAGCCAACTTTTCTAAAAGAATTTCGCTTACCCTTCTTCTCTCTCCCAAGCCAAACCTCCTTCATGTTTTCCACGGTACCCGTGACATATTTACATGAAGAAAGGCACTACAGACGAACTCTGATAAAAATGAAATTGAGGAACGCTAAGGCTTCGGGTTTCTAGGCAGAATTCCTATCGCCGCTTTTTTATGGCAGATTATCATTTTCTCGAAAAACTTTTGATGGTTCTTGGCTGTAGAATTTTAGTGCCTTTGAAAGAGGTTAACGTCGCGAATGAAGAAAGAATCTGTAGTATTTTTTCAAAATTCAAACATTTATCATTCTTGCATTTACAAGAATATACATGCAATTTTGGCTGCACTCTAGCGCTCATCTGAAAGGCAGTATAAGGCAAAATCTCTCCTTGTCCCTTCCTCTTCTCTTTCTCTCTCGTGTCCCACTTTCAATAAATTTCTTGCTAAGGCGTTGATTCGAATCTTCGGATCGCTCGCTACAGAAAGCCGCAGACGTAAAACTCAAAGCCTTCGTCAATCTTTTCCCGAATACTTATGATGCTGAATAGATCAAAGCTTCCCGAAAAGCCACATAACGCCCATCCTACTCTAGATCCTCCCGATTTCTTCTCTGTATTGGGTTGTAATTTTAAATAAATGTATGCATTTTAACGATGGATCTCCATGCTAAGCTATGGTAACTCAGACCGGTGACTACAAATAAAGGAAGGTTATTTGTAGGAAGCAAAGCTTCGAATCGGCGGAAGAAAGATCTTTTAAAACACTAGAACTGGTTTTGTTTCGTGTCCGCTTCGTTTTAGAGTTATAAGACATATTTTCCAGACATTTGAAGGATGTAATTATATACTAATGCTCTATTTTAGAAGATTTTAGGGATTTGAAAAGAATATCTCTGGTTTTTCGATAGACTGAAGCATTACTAATTGCTAATGTTTCATTTTGTAGGGTTATTTGGTTTTTAAAGGACGTTCTTCTAACCGTTTCTAGAACATTTATGATCCAACAAAACACGCTCAGGCATGATTTCTGGGGTTCTTTCATGAGTGTATGCTTTTCCGCGGTTACTCCGTAACTCTAATTTAAGCAAACAATGCGCTGGAAACAGTCCACTCTTCCGTAATACACCGTGGCTCAGACAGACTAATGTCTGTTCCATATGACGTAGCGCTTTAATTGTGTAACCTCCTCGCGCCGCCGGAGTGGAGTGCGAGTTAGGCACATGTAGGAAATAGATCACAGGCAGGAAACGACTCCCTGCTCTTTGCCCGGAAATCTAGCTCTATAAACGTACCCTCAGCACAAGATAAATTATCTATTTCAGAATGCCTTGCGGTCCAATCGTTACCTACGCTTCGTTTGCGAATATATATTTGGTACAAATATTCGCATCATTAGGGTATAAATCACGTCTAGATATATATTAGATGTTTGCCGATAATCTTTGTTTACCCTAAGCCGATTTTGACTCGTAGATTTGATTTTAATTGACCACGTAAACAATAAATTTTGTAAAAATGTTTAATATTTTCTAAGTTTTCTGCGGAAAAGAACCTCTAATAAATGTAAGCAATATGTGCAAATTTGCAGTTATAAGTGATGAGAAGAATAAAAAATGTTCCCCTCGGTCTACCAAGCAATGTCTAATAAATGGACGGAAAATTTGTCGTGAGTCTGTTTCAATTTTTATTCCGGATGTGACGTTTTAAAACTCAAAATTGGGCTAAAACCATCGCAAACGATTCAGGAAATTTCTTTCGGAATAATCTTTACCCCAAATACCGCAAACAGACATCTGCAATCAGAGCATCGCGCGATTGTTTTTATTTACAACTTCCGCTATCATTTGATGACTTTTCCTTCCGCTCGCACTCTGTTCTCCTCAGCTACTACGAGGCTTACAAACAAGCGTAACTTCGCCGATAAACTTTTGCGCTTTTTTTTCAATTTTCCGAATTCAAGAATAACCCTCTTTCTCCCACTACATTTTTGAGATTTTCGCGAGCAATCCCAGCGCTCTTTTTTTAACCAAAATTTCGCTCGCACCATAACACCTTTTTCTTTCGACCTAACTCGGCGAGCGAGGAGAAGAGAAGAAAAAATTAGGCGAGCAAAAAAAAGAAAAAGAAATAGCAATTCACCTTCTCCCTCTCACATACACACTCCTCTACTAATGAGTATTTCTTCCGACTTTTCCCATAATTTCGAGAATCTTCGCGTCTTCTCACCCACTAACACAAAAAAAGAAAAAATCCGCCGAAAACATCACTTTCACTCCTTTGGAGGTTATTACACTTTTTTCCCGAGATGTTTGATAGAGAGAGTTTTTTTTTGGAGTTGAGAGAGATAAGGCAGATTACGGAATAGTGGAGTAGGCGACGTCGAGAGATAAGGCGGAAAAAAATAGAGAAGAGAGAAGATGGCTTCCTATTTACTAACATCCCCAGGAGCCTGAGAGACCGGCGTCGGTTTCGGGGGGTTAAATTGGTCGGGTGGGTTCGTATTCCTCCGCTCATTTTGTGGAGGAAGGGAGGGAGGTCATATAAGGAGTGAGGAAGGGGGAAGAGGGGAAGCGTCGCGAAATAAGAGTTAAAATGAAGGCAGAGACGAAAGGGGAGGGAGATGGAGAACGGGGAGGAGAAGGAGGAGGGTTAGGAAGCTCTTAAAGTGGCGTCGTGGAGTCACCTCGGTGTCTTGGGGAATAATAAGGAAGAGGAAGGAGCTGAATAGCTGGCCCACAGAGTGAGGGAAGTGAGAAAAAAAAGAATTTATAAAAGGGAGACATCTACTTTCCGTTCTGTGTAATTGACTTGAGGCTTCTTCCTGTGTGCGCCTTGTACTTCTCTCTGTCTGTCTCTCTTTCTCCTCACACATCCCTCCTTTCTCTCATTCTTTGCCTGCCCATCCTGAGAAGAGGTAGCCTAGCGAGATATAGCTCTTTGCACGGCTTCCTTTCCGATGCTCATTTACTCATGTCGTTTTTCCTCATTCCACTCTTCTTCCGCCACCTCTCAATCTCTCCTCTTTTCTCTTTCTTGTCATATCTCTCTCTCGCCTTTATAATGAAACAGGTTGAGTAACTCCGGAACGAGGGCTTCTTTATGTGTGTAATCGTTTGTATTTTTATGCACTCTTTTCCTCTCTCATCCCCTTAATATGTCTCTCTCTCTCCATTTCTCTCACAATAAAACCAATAGAGTCACGAATCGACGCTTTCAAAGAGAGCCTCTCGTAAAGCACGATTGCTCGATTAATATTTTATTTGGATTTTTTTTGCCTCCATTGCCTCCCTCTATGTCTCTCACTTTTAAGGGGTGTAAATGTATAAAGGATGTTTATGATTTATTGCGAGTTACGTAGATGGCAAGGGAGAAATGTTGACGGGGATTTAGGCGAGGTAAAAGCAAAATGGCGCAGAAATTTAGCATCCTTGAAACGCTAAGAAAAACTTTCCACCATCGCGAAAGGCAATATTTGAATGTTTTTAGCCGGTTTCAGATAATTTCGTGATAATGACTTCCGTCGATCTCCTTATGACCGCACTAATGAAACTGGCAGACTTTGTCACCATAGAAAAGTGCTTTTTCAATAAATGGGTGACGGAGAATTTTGAGAACTTTATGCACGTATATCCAAAATGTATAAAAACAGCTCATATTTGTTTGAATGCTGTTCATGCAACAGTCGTGAAATGTTTGGGATAAAACGGGGTTAATTTAGCTAAAAAACAGTCATCATCAGTTGCTATTCACCTATGGTATATTTGAAAGAAAGAAACTACTGGAGCTGCAAAGTAAAATCTATCGTATAGCAGTCATACAGGCTCGGATTTAGAGGATGTGAGGCACCTAGGCGAGAGTGGTTTGGAGGAGCATATTACTCGCGAATACTGAAAACGTGTGGTTAAATTTTCTGGTGGAATGCAGGCTATCAAATTCTTAATAATTTATTTGCACGTATATTTACGATATAGGTAGATCTTAGCTCAATGTCTTCAAATGGAATCCTCAATGATTATTTTTTCAATGATACCCGTCAGTTGAAACTGCTTTTGGCCAAATATAGTTATGATGATCTTCGCCATCATTTAGGATATAGGCAACCGCTTCTTTGTGAGGGGAAATTTCATAGTAAATGTACGGATTTATTTTCCCTCTCGCAATAAGCTCCTGAGTCTATAAATACTGTCTTGTGGCTCTTGGCCCCAAGACTCCCAGAGGCGCGAGGTCCCAAGAGGTGAGAGACCTCAAGAGGCGCGAGGTCCCAAGAGACGCGAGGTCCTCAGAGGCGCGAGGCCCTAGGCGGCCTCCTTGATCGCCTGGTCCTATATTCGCCTCTGCAGCCATAACTGTTCTGAATTATTTACTCTACTGATTACGACGCATGTTTGAAGATATTCATTAGTTTCTCTTACTTTTGAGGAGCCTTCAGTTTTGGTGGAATTAAATACTACTTCATTAACCTTAGGTACCGAGTATATCTTCCGAAACTGGTAATTTAGAAAATTACATATTTTTCTCCGCCGTCACCGTTGTTCCCTACAAATTAGAAACCCTGGTATCTGAAAAGGAATAGATAAACGCGCTTTATGTTATTCTGACGATTTTCGTCCTCATTTAGGTATTTTTTTAAACGCATATCCATCAATCTATCCCGGCGAAATAAACTTGAAATCCATTGAATTAGATATGTGACGCTTGAAGAGTTTTTTTTCTTTCCAGAGATGATATTCCTGATTTTTTCACTTCGGCTTCGCATTTTTTCCCTCATCTCGCGTCAGTGATCTCTTTCGCATCCTTTCCCTCCCCCCCCCTCTCCCCCGTCTCCCCCATCCCCCTCCCCCCCCTTCCTCCCATCCCACTTCCCCCTTCCTTCTGTCCAATTCGAGCCTTTCCCCTTTTCGCCCTCCCCTTATCCGTCCGCACCCTTCCATTTACTCCCCTCCCCTCTCTCTCACCCCCTTCCGTCTTTCTTCTCTCCTCCCCTATCTCCCTCACCTCCTCCATCCCAAAAACTTCATCTTTCTTCATTACTCGCGCCATCAGCTGCCGATGGCAAAGGAGACTCATTTCTTCGCGTGCCTATCGACTCCCCTCTAACAAGTAATCGATTACAGGAAATCGAACCGAACTTCCGTGACCTCTCTTACCTCCCTAAATCCTAACAAAGGATTTCTCAGGGCAATGACTTCGATGTAACCGTCTGTACACCACCGATGCTAACCAAAACTATCTCTCTCCATCCTCCGCTTCTTAACGCACTTGCCAAAGCACGCAACCAAGCCACGTTTCCTATAGAGTAGGAGCATCAAACTCAATTTGCATGGCAACCTAATAAGCGGTTCAGAAATATATGGTGGGCCATATATTTCATAAAATGAGGCTGTATTTTTTTTAACGTAAACGCATCAATTATAATGTAAATATTTCAATAGTTGCCTAAAGCTATCGTGTAAGATTCTTGAGTGTTCATTTTTACTTTTTCCATACATAACATAGGGGAAAGTAGGTTTTGTTTTCATGAAAAAATCGATTTTGAGATTTCAACAGAAATACACGTTTTGGCCATTTTATCGAAGATGTCTGTGTATGTATATGTGACAGTTTTTTTTTGTGGGTGCTCTAACTCAAAAACTATTAATATTTATATATATTTAACATTTTTATGAAAGTAAAATATTTGATTAGTTTTTGGTAAAAATTGGTATACCAGAAATGGGTTTACACTTGTTACTTTTCAGTTATTTTGAAATATTTGCTTTAATATTTGATATATGTAAAACATACCGGAATATAAGCTGTCGGAAATTTAGTTTTCTACAACCGTTGTTCGAAACATTTCACCATATAATGTTTAACAGTTAACTTAAAAACTAATTTTTTTTTGCTGCCACAACCACACCACCTATCGGCGATTATTGTAAAGACTTTACGCTTAGTTACCTATTAGTAACGCTCCTTTTTATTTTCTTAATTCTTGGAGATTTCTAGCTATATCAAATGTCAGAAAGCTACGGTTTGAGTTTATTTCTGTTATTTGTAATCTTTAATTTTTTCTGTTCTTGAAAATATTTATTATTATATAATCTATTTGGAATTTTTAGAAATATTATATGCATGGAGAAATTCCTGTGGTGGCCACATCAGATTTTTTTATTTCGTTCCCCTATAGGTAACTCTTCTACGACATTCTTCTTCGCACTTTATACTTAAAGTGGAATCTAAATAATGAACGAGCCGCATTTTTAACTGTGGAACCATTTATTACACTCTGGAGGCCGCATGATTGGAACTCCTGCTATAGAGAGAGAATCAAACCAAATCCATTTTCCTTTCCCTACCTCTACAGCGCCTCCTCGGAATGCGTCAAAACTTTCCTCTAGAGCACATTTTTTTCTAAACTTTCGCAGTAAGTAAGTCTAGGTTGTGCCATTTTGCCTTAACGGATGGTTATCATTGTGGATGGTGTTACTTCACTTTGCCGAAGTTCTGACTTCTCGCGTCGTCGCTTTTCGCTGCAATTTTCGAGTGCCCTAGTTTTCCAAAAGGGCTCATTGCCGCGAATGAAATTTTAAGATCTAATAATAGCCAGAATGGTTCTAGCGGGATGAGCTAATAGGTGATAAACAATTACTAGTAGTAGTACTCTTTTATTGAAATACTAGATTCACTGCATATCTTGATGAATGTGTAAAGGTAGTGATTTATCATGGTTCAGTATCAAATTCAACCTATGCCCTACTTTACAATTAACTAGTGTAATTGCCCTTCGAAAATGATGGTCGATTTAAAGAGTTCAAGACATCAGTTAAGCATTGACTCGAAATTGTCTTAAACAAAATCCCATTGTCAGCTTTTAATGGATATTAAAAAAATGACTGTTGATCAATATCGTCATTATCATATTTACCCCTTCTAATACCAACGGGCCTCCAGCGACCTCAGCGTGTTTGTCTGTTTGTATTATTTAAACTTGAACGGTTAAACTTCCGATAAAATGAGCTTTTCCTCTCTCACTTTATAGAGGAAAAGTTCATTTTTTTCTAAATTTTTATCGTTCAAGTTTCAATGATATAAAAAGTAATTTCATAAAGACAGCAACAGTACCGTTGCTTTTAAGGCGAAAAACTTGCTCAACATGACAGAATCACATACAAAGGCGAAATTTTAATTTGTAACCTCGGTTTACAAATATCCTCTCGTAAGTACGTACGTCTCCATTATAATATATTAAATGTATATTATTCTCATCCATCATAAGCATTTTCTGTTTTTCATTAATTAAAAATCCACTTTGTGTTTATGGCGTAGTTTCACTGTGAAATAATTCTTTATAAATAAACATGGAGGAAGGCTTAACTCTGATGTTAACGTTTACATAAGTTTTCAACTTGGCAGAGTTTCAAGCCATTTTGTCAAGTCGAGCATTTTAAAATATTTTAATTATCCCGAGTGACTAGCTTGCTCTGGAAAAATTACGTATAATTATTTTAAGAACCGCGTTCACGGACCAATAACAAATGCTGATAAACTCGAGTGTAACAGATGAATTAGTGCCATCGGATTGATATGCATGATAGTCAATGTCGCGCCACTCATTTGTCGTATTTGCGTGCATTACGAATATTAATGAGTTAATATTCATGATTCGAGTTGAAAAAGGTCTCATTTTTTTAATAATTCAACTCGAGCAGGATAGACTTGGGAACGCGCGCTTCATTAAGCAGCGTACGGAAACTAAAATTAAAAAGAAAAGAAAAACAAATGAGTTTCGCTTGAGGTTCATGTGTGTTCCTTTTTTATTTCGAGAAGCGAACGAGACATTTTTGAAATACTGTAATCCTATTCCGACGAAATTCATTTAACCCAAGCAGTGCTGCGCACGGGATATCCACCCCCTGAATGGCACGCTTTTGAAAACGGTTTCAGGGGAAAAAAAGGAAGTACCTCATTTCCTTTTAACCAAATCCTGCGTAAACAGATTTTTCCGGCATTGAAATTATATTTGCGTTAAAAAAATAACGTATAAACCTCTCCGTTATATTTTTCCATGCGCGATAGTTTCAGCCGTATTTTTTTACCGTCCTTGCCATATATACGTCCCGAACTCCTCCACTCGGCTCCGCGGTTTTCCATATTTTTAGCGGTTTTTATGCATCATTTGACGTTTTTACCTCGGTAATTTCCTGCAACCGAGAGAGGGAAAATAATATTAAAAACATAGCTCTATACATTTAAACACGAACATGGTGACATACTGTGTTTGCGGTGGAGTCCAGTAATTTCTCTCTCTCGCCAAAGTTTTTGTATTTATGTTTATTCTCGTCGAAGAAAAAAACGCGAAGCGTATATTATATCCGGTGAATTTTTCCAGGGTACTCTTGTGTTCTCCGCATTCGCCCCGTGCGCTGGCTTTTCTCATGCCCTTGCATGAAAGCTCCGTTCCCCAGTTTGCGACCCGATATTGTGAAGTCAGCCGTCGTGCCTCTTTTATTTCATGAATTGTCTCGTTCTGAAATAAAAAAACGAGCGAAATTGTCTCGTGCTGCGGGAGACGATAATCAAGGAAAACCAGGCCCATTCGACTCGAGTTATCGCCTCCGTTATTTGTTTTATTTTAACTCCTTTTGCTCAAGTTTTCACGTCTTTATTCCAGGGGAAAAAACTGAACAGCGATCCCATAAACCGGTTGTTGCGACCAACGCTTTTGCTCGAGGGCTCGTTCGTAATTTTCAAGAAATTCGTTCATTCTCAATTCTTTCAAGCTCAATTAGCTCCACTTCGCCGTTAATTTGTGTGTAAAAATTGATACCATCATTTCTAGCGGAACAAATTTAAATTATCTTTTCCGGTGTAGAGAATTATTCATTCTCCGCCTTTAGTGTTATTTTCCCATTTTTTAGTGTTTTAGAGAAACCAAGACGTAAAATGTTTTTCTTATTTTTATGGAGATATTCGTCATATTTTTATCTTAATTTGATGCTAATCGACGAGTTACATATTGCAACGGTATTGTCACTCATTCAAAATTAATCATATACAATATGCTGCAAACCATACCGTGCTGTTATTTATAGGACTTGAATTGCATAGGGACGCTGTTTCTCATTTGTTCGTAATCGAGTTTTATTATCGCACCATAATATTGTGCTGCGGTGTACGTTTACTGCTTCCTGTAGGGAGAAATAATAGGTCGAAACTTTAAAGAATAGGGAAAAATACCGTACTAATGATGACATTTGAATTGTACATAACCAAATTACTTCTGAATTGTACGGGAAATACGCCATCAATCTAATTGTGCGTCCTACCCAAGTTGTGCGAGCGAGTGTATCCCGCTCGTCCTTTCGCTTTTGTATCCTAATACTAATTTGCCGCACGATGAGGAAACTCCGTTGGGAGCTACATGTATGCGCGAGGAAGACATTATTATTGGCTCTATAACAACCGGGCTTCTTCCATGTCCCGCAAAATCCACGCCGCGTTACGAATATACCCTCGGTTTCTCGCAGGTTATATGTGTCTTCCGGTATTTCACTTTTTTATTTTTTAACATTCTTTTTCTGCCGCAGGGAATGTCTTCGTGGTATATGCAAGCACCCGGAGATGCTACGCTCGGCTTTTTTTCAAATATCCCCGAGGAATCGAGTATGGGAGAAAGAGAGACTTCTTTTTTATATTTTTTGTCTCGTACCAACCCCCTCGTCTCATAATCTCTCTCTCTCTCTCTAATTTCCATTCTCCCTCTTCCAACAGCCACTTCCACATCCCCTTCTGCCCACCCACCATAAACTCCTTCCCATTTTCCTCATCCACGAAACATCTCTTTTCCTCATCCCATCTTCTCTTTTTTCTCTCCCTCCCTATTTGAACAAGCTCGCTACGCCAACGCGCCCCCCTCGAATTCACAACCTCCCTACACTCCGCTCCAACCCCGTTAACAGGAGCATCGACCGATGAAGCGTCTTCTTCAAATATTTTTTTTCCTCGATCCCTTAACATATATACCCTTGGAATTCCCCGTTCCCCTCTATCTCTCATCATTGCAATTCGACTCTCTCATTCTCCAACACCTCTCTCCCTTGACTCCCTTCTTCCTATCCATCTCTACACCCATATGTGACGCAAAAAAAGAACTCAGATGCTATGAGGAATTACCAGTGCCCTTTTCCCCGAAAAAATGAAGTTCCGATTGAAACTTCGAAATGAAAAAAGGGTCCTACATGTGTATGGAGGGAACTACATCCTCGCTAACGAACCTCCTCTCGCGCTCTTTTTCCCTCCCACCTTTCTCTCCATCTCTCTACGTGCTGCCATCTTCCCTCCATCTTCCTGCCTTTCTCTTCAAGCTTTAGCCCCCTACTCCACTCCATTTTTTCTTCTTTCTCTCTCTCTCCCTCTCTCGCTCTACTTCATATCTCTCTTCATCTCTTTCTCTCTCCCGCGCCATTTTTCTCTTTTTCTTCTCCTTCTTTCCTTAGTTCGAGAACCTTACTTCTCTCCCTCTCCCTATTTCTCTCTGATACGCATACTGACAAAGTGTGCGTGGCTCTCTACAAAAAATGAGCAAGGAGGAACTCGCAAGCCGAGGGAGCTGTAAAGAGAAATGGAAAATTTTTTACGCTTGCGGTCGTTGAATGGAATGTTTTTAATCACCGGGTGAATTTGTAAAGGTGTATTTAAAAGGAGAGAGGGAGAGAGAATGAGAGGGATGGAGGGAGAGAGGAAAGGAGAAAGAGGAGATAGAAATAGAAGGGAGGTGGAAAGAGTGATATGAAGGGAAATATGAGCTTGGGATAAGTTACGAATAGGATGGAAAATAGGATTGGAAGATGAAAGAATGACAAATTGAAGGAATGATTGAGGAGATGTGCGTTTGAGAGAGAGAGAGGAAGAGAAGAAAATCTTCGAAAAAATGAGTTTGAGAAAGTAAGAGTGATTAGGAGGAAATGGAGAGAAAGAGAAGAACCGCAGAAGTAAGGCACGAAAATATATATTAGAAAATGAAAAGGAGAAGGTAGACCAGGAAAGAGATGCACAAAACGAATGAAGACGAAAAGAAAACGGCGAAAAATCCGTATGTTTTCCCCGAGGTTTGAGTTAATGCGTCGTCCGGTACGAGGAAAAAAGGAAAAATGGCGAAATGGAAGAACATGTTTGAATGATGGAGGGAAGGAACGAGAAGAGATCAGGGCGAATGGCGCAGGAAACCTTACAGAAAGTTAAGGGCCCCTTTTGAGTAAGTGGTCGTTACAGAAAATACGGGCTTCTCAATTTGACAAAAATAGTTCGTCGTGGCATCGCCTGTCCTGTTTGTTTCTCTAATTGTTCCGAAATTTCCGTCGACAACTTCCGCATTTCTCTGCGAATTTTGGTTTGATAATGTGGTTACAACATTTCTACGCGAATACAGAAATATTTTTTTTATTCCGCGAGAACTCGGGCTCATTCTTCTGATGGGACAAACTTGTGAATGCTTCGTATTTCTATTTTTTTTTAACCTGGAAGGCGCGACGGAAGGAGAGAATAAACCCGGAAGCGCTTATATAACGCACGCGGACGAATGAAATTACCGGGAGGCAGAATTCTGATGCAAAACGATTGTGAATCCGTTGCCACGGGAAACGTGACGTAGTCGTTTCCCTTCTTCCAGCTTGTTGTTATCATAATGGATATCGTTTACAAATATGTTAAGTTTTTCTTCTTCCATATCACAGGAAGACTCCCTCAAATATCTGTGGTTATGATTTAATAAATAAACCTCGTATTGATTTAATGCAAAAATCAATACATCCGAGCAAAACGGATTTATCCGCTTCATTGATTTTGTGTGCCTTAATAAGTGGACATAATGCAAAGCGAGTGAATATATATATATATATATATATATCTATATATATATATATATATATATATATATATATATATATAAATTCAGCACAGCTATCTTGTTTCAATGTTCTCGTAGGACAATAAGACCGTATTAATTCATTCGTACGGAAAACCGCAAATCGCGGTGAATTAATATATGTGTATCAGCCATATTGGAATTTGTTGGCTTTCAGATTCATAGGGTAAGAATCAATGGAATATGTGCAAGAAATCATGGTTTATCCTTTTATAGTTTAAGAACTATTGGAATATTTTGTAAATACTCGCTTATACATTATGGTTTACGATACATTTGAATGGCAACCTACCATCAACTTAAACATTGTTATAGCTTTAGTATAGATGGTAAAGAATAGAATGGATGAAGAAATATTAGATATTGTCAGGAACGAGAATTTGCTTCATTGAGGAAAAAGCTTGGAGATAAGACGAGCAATTTGCATTGGTATTCAAAAAAATAGGATCGATAGAAAGCAGAGTAAGGTTACGGAAGAGATCGATAATTTTAAATAATATGGATGTGCTATGGTAAAAGATTACTCCTAAACCCGATATATAGATTGACATTAAGAAGATAGGATAAGAAGATGATAGAAAAATAAAAAGAAATTTTCTTTTCTTATCATACTCCATGTTAAAGATTTTTCCGCAGCATGAAATTATAGGCTTTGAAACGGTGTACTAATACGGCATAAAATGTAAACATTATCACTGTATCTTTATGAAGTTCACCAAATCGTGTTCATAAATATTCTTACTAAGCGTTCTGCTTATTTTTTTGGAAAATGATACTATTAGCTATAACGATGCATCAAATGATATTTTTTGCAAGCGAAATTTCTTTTTATTGCGTAAAAATATTTACATTCCCCATCTCGAATAACCTCTCTTCATTTGTTTAAAGATAATAATAAAAGAGAAAAAATAAATAAAATTCCTCGCCAAATCGACGGCCACGCTTATAAAAAAAGTGAAACGATCCCTTCCCTTATACTTTTTTACGACCCACTCGGCCGCCTCGAATAAAAAAGTCTCCCTCATTGAGCCGTAAATTACCCCTTGATCTTCCTTTTTTTTTGAAAAAAAAAAAGACGGAGGAATCTTTTCATTTTTTCACCTCGTCGGGGAAAACTTATAAAAAAAGAAGGAACGACGGCTACCTCTAACCGATGTTATTGCCTTAATTCGATAAACAGCTTTAATGATTCGAGATATAGAGTGTTGGAGCTGGGTTGATCCGTGCGGAGGAAGGGGGCCGGGGCGGAGGGCAAAAGTAGGCCGTTTTGGGGCGGTCCTATGTATATGAGAGAGAGTTTTGGGGTGAGTTAATGGGTTGCTCGCTTCCCACGATCCAAAGCGTACACTTCCCTCCCCCTACCTCCCTCTCTCTCTCTCTCCTCCAATCCTAGTTCCTCTCCACCCTCACGCTGCCAAAAAAAAACCCGCATCTCCGAAAAACCTCCATTCGGTTCGAGGTCACGCACATCCCCGTGCCTGGGAAGGAGGGTGTGGGCTGAATCGAGCCTTTAAAAGAGCCACGGGAGCCAATTCCGGTTTTAACCCAGCCCCTCCTCTCTCTCTCTCCTTTGCACTCTGACCTCACTCCATCCTTTCCGCCCGCACGACCCTCTCTCTCTCTCTATACACCTTTCCTTCTTTCCCTCAGAAAATCAGCCCCACTCGACCCCGACCTCTTCTCCCCATTCCCCTCCCGACTTCCCCTGGAGAGTCTTCTCACTTCCGAGTGTCTCGGAAAAGGGGTCGCTTTTAAAGAGCCATCTTAACTCCGTGACCTCTCTCTAGATGGCACCCTCGCCCACCTTAACACGTAACAACCACCACCGCCGACGAGGACGGTGACGAAGACAGAATTTCACCCGTTAACTGCTCCACCCACGCGCTCTAGGATGCTCAAGTCTGGCGAGTGCCACCCTACCGTGGATGAGAGGGATTTTCGAGAGGGTGGAAAGACTTTTAGGAGCGAGTGATCGGTAAACAAAACACGCCCCCACACTGTCGCGAGGTCTCAATTCTCGGCAGTGCCTGGATTATTGGCGCGAAAAATCCCTCTCCAAGGAGGTGGTTGGGGGCGGTAGGGTTGAAAGAGGGGGTTAATGGGGGGGGGGGGGTGAGAAGGACGAAACTTGATGTTCTATCCATGTGAGAGACTATCACGGTTGATTACCGACTTAATAGGATTTGAAAGTTTTGCTTTAATTGCCCGGGATGTTAAGGAAACTTGGGTATATTTCATTAATGTGCCTCCGCGGTGATAGATTGTAGCTTGGTTACTCTGGGTTTTCTCTTGGTAAAAAAATTGTAGTCTTCGTGTAACTTATATGTTACTGAGCGCATTACTTTAGCGGAAAATCTCGTGATCGGCAACTCTTGAGGAAACTTATACCAGGGAAAATATTTGAGAACGACTTCAAATTAATTTAACTTTCGTGTTGATTGTTTGATTTCTATAAGCAATTATAACTCGCAGTCTCTCGCGTAACTCATATTTGATGACATGACTCGATATTACGTTTTACGGCTCAGAGAGATTGAGTTATTTTTTATTGCATTTCGTTTTGTTTATCCAACAGGATAACAGGATTTAAAAAAACTTTATCGACTGATTTTAAACCCGTAAGTGTGTAATACCGATGAGTAATGCATATTGACATTCGTTGTGAAGATATTGAATAAAAAATGAAAAAGATTTTGAGGGTGCGCATTTTTTGAAAATTTTCATTCACGCACAAATAGATTACTATGCGTTCTTTGCACGAAGTGAACGCATATAGGGGAGGACGATTCCGTCCGTCCGCATGTTAAAACTCGGAAACCGCTGGACGTATTGTGATGAAATTCGGTATTGGAGAGTTTTGCTAAAATTGGTAGACCGATTTCAATTTTAGTCTAAATCGAACAACAATGATGACCACTTTACGTGAATATCTACAATGATCTTTTGTTTCAACTCGGAAACCGATGGAGGTATTTGAGGAAATTTGGTATTGGAAGTTTTACTAAAATTGGTCGACCGATTCCAATTTTGGTTAAAATTGGACAACAGTTACGACCATGACATGACTTACAAATAGTTGACAATTACATTGTTTCAGCTCGGGAACCGCTTTATGTATTTTGATGAAATTTAGTATTGAAGAGTTATGCTAAAATTGGTTGACTGATTCCAATGTTGGTTAAAATCGGAAAAAATGGAGATCACTTTACATGAAGACCTACCTGTGGTTTACAATGTTCCTTTGTTTCAACTCGGGAACCGCTTTATGTATTTTGATGGAATTTTGTATTGGGGAGTTTTGCTAAAATCGGTTGACCGATTACAATTTTGGTTACAATCGGACAACAGTTACCACCACTTTACATGACCAACATATAGTTGACAATGTTCCATTGTTTCCACTCGGAAACCACTTCATGTATTTTGATGAAATTTGGTATTGTGGAGTTGTGCTGAAATTGGTCTACTGATTCCAATTTTGATTAAAAATCATTTGTATCACAGTAGTTATTTTCAGCATTAAAATAAAAACATGGCATAAACTTATTTTTACGTTCATTTTTCCTTCGAACATCCCGTACTATCTTTCAGATGTCATTACATTTCTCGTGAATGCGTAACATCAAGTTGCAACGTTACCGTTAGAAGGTATTACTGGCCTTAAGATATAATTTCTGAGGCGTCACATGTTTTATTGTTCGAGTCATATTGAATGGAAACGAATTTATTAAAAAGTTTGCAAAAGAAGTTTATCTCTGCGGTAACTATTTAATAAAGTTTAAAAACACCTCTTTCAATGATTTTTCTACATCAACACGGAAGAGGTTATTTGAAAAAAAAAACATTTCATGAGTAGCTGTGATATCCAAACGCGCTGTTAAAAGGCTCAATGCGCATTATGAATCATTCTCAGAATATATTTAAGTTATGTCTATTTGCATTAGATTTATGTGCGTATGTATTCTATTGACGATATGTTTAGTGATGTGAGCCAGAAACCGATAACCGTTTTCCTCATGTGCACTTGTGACGCATAGCGCAAAATCGAACCATATCCTATTTCATTCAAGATGAGGAGACAAACTAAGCAGATTTACAAAAGGTCTCAAGTAAAACTAGACCATGACGTAAGATATGGATTTTATTATAGGACGTTATAATGGCTTAAAAGTTTTCGCCTCTATTATTTTTTCATAGGTCCTCAGCGACGAGGCATTAAAGAGTTCCTTCCTCTATTATGGACGCCTTTTGAGTGCCTCTTCTTCAAACAGCGCATGTTTTCACCCATACGTCACTTTATATACGGTCGTTGCTACACATCCGCTCAGAATTTAATTCCAAAGTTTACGCTTACATATAAACGCGGCATTAAACGGGATATATCCATCGCGCCGTTGCGTCCTCTGCTCCGACGCGTTATATTCGCCAAGTTTTGCGAGTAATCCCTTTTTCGGCGAAACTCTGACGAACAGGTTACTTATTTCGTGTCGGCGTACTGATCGAGTTTTATAAATACCGTTTTTTATCTCACATAAGAAAATATGAGGAAGATTCGAAATCAATTTATCCTAGAACGCAAAAGACACGTTACGAAATTATCAAAAATTTTCTGCAGCGAAAAGTATTCCGATCGAGATAACGACAAATCGCTGCGCAGTGACTGTGTCAGTGTATGTGGGCTTTTCTAAATTTTCCGAAAGTTCAAACGTTTTTCAACTCTTTCTTTCATTTCAATTCATAAAAACCAATTAAACGTACATTGCTCATACTTTCTCCTAATTCTAGACCGTGCAGCAATGTAAATATACGCAGTTTGTCTCGTAGTTGGTGTTGTTGGAATCTGAGGAGTTTGGCGGTTGCTGGGCGTAAAACTTGTTTTAATGTCTTTAGACGCTTTATCGGTACATGTTGAGAAATATTGCTAATGTAGTTTTATTTATAACTTTAAGCTCTATAGATGGACGAAATTCAACAGAGTGAAATGTTGCTACTTTTTCAATAAATCTTCATTTTGAAAAACTCTCAAAGAATGAACGACCTCCATAGTAACGTGATATTAATTTCCTCAGGACCTCTAATCCTTGTGATACACGATGCAACTACGTGATTTTATCAGTTTCTTTTAAGCCCTTTAGACCTTGGAGCCAGACACAGATGACAGACAGATAGACTACATAGAGCCGATATCTCAAAAGCCCCTTTTTCGTACCCTAGGGGCACTTTAAGCGTGCACATTTGTCAAAATCTCGAATTCAGATTTTTTCACGATCGCAATATCTCCATCGCACCCTTCCTACACAAGAAAAGTAAATCCAGATTATCTGAAACTATTCTTTTAGAAAATACTGCGCGTAAGTGCATATATACAGCCGTAAGTGTGTTTTCAAACCGGGCTTATTTATTCTTCTACCATCATTCCCATCGAATTGACAGTTTAATAATATTTAGTTTATATTCCTTCACATTTCCCGGCGTAAGCGGCACACCTCCATCCGTTTCTCCCTGAGATCGCAAGGGATGTGTTTCGCGGAAATCGTAAAAAATAACACTTTTGTTTGTTCTGCCGACGGAATAAATCCTTCCATTTAATGTCCTTATTTTGTCGTGTTCAGGATTTCCTTTACTGATTTCTCCCTGGAATGTTTTCCTCCGAATTTCATTTGAACTCTTCTTGGGGCGACGAACAATATTGGCATCCAGTTCTGGTGAAGGATTCCTCGAAAACCACGCTGGAAGTTCTGAAAAGCGGAACATGACGCGGCCGTAAGATATATATTTATATATGTACACGTTTCGCGAATATTTTTACGAGTCGCTTCTGGGATTGCTATCGTGAGATGTTAAATATTGAATGATGGATAACTTTAAACTAAACATGCTTTCTTTTTTTTCTCTTTGCAGGGCACTGTACCGTTCCAGGAACTATTATTCTATCCACGACTACAGCGCCATTTTCGCCCCTAACGGCAAGCTCCACGCTCCCATTGATGAACAACTGGATTCGGCGGAGGATATCCCGCCAAGCATTGAGATAGGACGGTCGTTTTGCGTGAGTAAATCACTGAATGTCTGCCGTGCCGAACGCGAGCAGAGCATTACGTGCATTAATACAGAACTGCGGTGAAATGAGCTCGGAAGAGCATTCCCGAGCATCTAAAAACAAAAACAGCCGAATGGTAAATAAATGAAGGTTCACGATATATTTTATTCGGTAGCATGTTTACCGTTCGATATATGACGTATCATTGTTTAAATTCCACCCAAGCTCTCTATCCTCCCTCTGTGGTGTCTTTCATTTACTAACGATTTCGTATCTGATATCAAATGCTTAATTTGAGGTGTTATTTACTCTTCCAAAAACATAGTTACCATACCTCCTATGATGTTTATTTCCCCAAATTTTTGTACGTTTGTTCAAAGACTAATTGGGATAATTTGGTACATCTGTTGTTTAATATAAGCAGGATTCCGAAAAGTCGGCTATTTAATCAAAAATATTAAAGATTTATCACAAACGCCAATCTATTATATGTATATATTAGATATATACATAGTGTTTTCTATAATAGATACAAAGTAGAGAAAATGTTACGGTTAATACATATGTCGAATCTTCTCTTTGATGACGATCCGCATTTACGTCATTTTTACCTAACAATCGATTGTTTCAATGCAAAATTTCAATTTTTATTATATATTTTTATCACGATCTAAAAATATGATCTGATATCTGCAATCTGGTTATTGAAGTTCTTTTTAAAAAATAAGTAAATTAACCACTGTCCAAATGCAGTGCATCAAAGTTTTGACGACTATAGATTTAGACAAAAACTGGACTTTAGATTTGTAATTATTTCAGTCGTTATGTATACAAATGCTTGATTTGTCATCTGAAGATGCCCTCCACGCAACGCAACGGAATCTGAAAAAAAATCCAAAGCTGCTTGCGGTGTTCGAACCACCTCACCTCACTACCGCGTAAGACGAGTGACGAAGGATTTAATCATCTCGGCCACCAAATACTTGGATTGGTGCTGCGATACATGTGCATTTGAATTCACGTGGGAAGATAGAACAGCGTTCATCATGGCAACGAAATAAAACAAACTATTGTAATTGTCCATACTGTAATCTTTTAATAGAAGCAAATTAATGTCTCTTTATTTTAATGTGGATTTGTATTGATACGAGCATTCCTACGTTTTTGATGGGATAATTCTGCTAATAATTGTAAGATTTTATTTATCGTATTTGTTATTGATAGTAATTTTTTATTTATCTTAAAACTTTTTGCCTTTATTCACTATTTAAGATAGGTAATACTGTTGTAAAAGATGTTAATTTTAACTGATTTAAATGAACATTTTAAAGTGTTGTGTTGTAGCTTAGCAATTCTTCAGCTAACTATATTTATACAGTGTTTTATATGGATTGTTTATGTGATGTTAGAAAAAGAGCAATTTATTATTTTTCTCATATAAGTTAGATGACTAAAATATGAAATATTTAACAGTTTCCCTCCTACTTGTATCCAAAGCTGAATTACTCTGAACTTGCAGTATATTTGCAAGTAGAAAGGTTATCATAATTATAATATAAAGTTTATTCATATTAAAGTATTAACCATATAAAAGTTGGTTATAAAAATTCATTTTTATACCTTTACTTGTTTTATGAATAAAGACAATTGGCGTTGAAGTTGCTTTGAAGACTCAAAAAAAAACTTATTTCGATCTTTCTCGCGTGAAATGGCTAATCAAGCTGTCGCGTGAGGGTTCTGCGCCAGAGTGAACTCAATAATTCGTGTTTAATACCTTCTTGCAAAAATGTTTGAGTTTTGTGATGCATGGATGAACTCGTAACAGAATATGACAGGCAATTCTTTCAAAAGGTCAATGGAACGTCTGTTTGTACTGATCATAAAACATGGAACCCAATCACTTATCTAGAACTGATTATATATTTCCACATCTTACCACAAGTGTTGAGTAAGTTGTTTTTTTATATCTTCTCTGCAAAAATCAACCAATACCGTTTTACAGCAGGGTTTTCCAATAAGACTTTTTGAATGACTCAGAGTTAGCGAATTGTAAAAAAAGTATAAATCAATGACATAAATAAATCTTTTAGTTTAAAATACACTTTACGGTTATATTCATATGAGCGATTGTCATAAATTATTCATTTGCAAAAATAGCTTGAAAGTAAAGCTCCAATACTATATCGATTTGGCCACAATGTCAACATACGCAAGTGGATGCAAATGGATCATTCCTGTAAATAGCTAGGAACGGGTGTGTATGCCGCTGTTATGAAAACACTACACAGCAATTTATATGGCTATAAAAGAGTATTCGGAAATTATTTCTTCGAAATGGATTGCTAAAATCAATAAGAATATTCATACATCCGTTATGTTTTTGTGGAAAGGTATCCATATTAGGTCCTTTTAATAAATCTATGCATGTCCGAGATGTTGAAGGTCACGTCGAATTTTTCGGAATATATAAACATGTCAATAAGCAGATTAAATTCGAACCTGTAGCCTACACATTAGAGCACTCAACTCTAAACACGTATTTGGATATTGTTAAGTTTTGGATTGGTGCCGGTGTCCGATGCCCTAAATTACACAATTTAGCCTTAATATAACTATGATGCTGAGCGTTCATTTAGCCACTTGCGTAATTTGCAAACAATGGAAAGGAGTAATATTACCGAAGAAACATTTGCTAGGCAGATGACTCTTAGAAGCCTATATATGTCGGCCACTACGTCAACCCTTCAGTATCCGCATTAAGGATCATCGCACCAGCGCAAGACCGAAATACCCGCTTATCCTGGCCATTAACGCCAATTGCCATAATAATCGCCTTGGTTGCGTTGCGTTACGGAGAGAACCGTCCGCATCCTCCCCGATTATCCGTCCGTCCCTCAAATCAGAGTGCGGGGACTTTTCCGCATCCGCCTACCTAACACTTTTTCCTCTCCGTCTTAACTTTTGTTAACCTTTCGCATTCCATCTCTCCGCCAACTCCAATCCTCTGCCTTTGCATACTACCTAGTTGCCCTCATACCTCCACCGCAGTGTCTTATTAGCTCTTAGTTGTAAAGAGCAGTGGTGTCCAACCTTTTTTACTTTCGGGCTGCATTGGTGATTGCAAATTCTTCGGCGGGCCACATTGGAAGCTGCAAATTCTTCGGCGGGCCGGTTCAGAGATTAAATCCAAAATTATCTATACGTTCAAGGAGCCATATAAGTGAAAATCAACTCTAAATAAGGTTTTTATGGCTAACATTTCAGTATTAAATGTTGTATTATAAATATTTTCATAAAAGATATAAATTTGCGCGTTAAATTTTTCGGAGAGCTCTATCATCATGTCCTCGCGGGCCGCACAAAAACCATTCTCGGGCCGTAGTTTGGGCACCACTGGTCTAGGGTTACATTCCAGAAGCTTTCAAAATAGGTCTTTGCCTCTTCATCTCTCCAATTACAGTGTTTGTGTACATACGGTATATTATATGTATATATATATATATATATATATATATATATATATATATATATATATACACACACACACACATACACACCCACACACACAGGTTTGACGAAACATTTTTTGAAATGAATCCAAAACTGAAACCAAGGGTTCGTCTCCAATACCGATGGGTAAGGCAAAAACTCTTTTAATGGTCTGAACCCATCTAAAAATTCTTTTGTCTCATCCTATCGATTCGCGCTGCCCTAGAATTTCTACCGCCCTTCACCCTCTGACACTCCAGGCCTCTCTTCCTTCTTGTTCTCTCTCTCTCTCTCTCCCGCGGGAAATGATGTGACGCTGTCACCTTATTGGCGGATGGATTCGGGAAGTGAAGGGGGTGGCGTAGAATGAGGATAGTTTTAGGAATGAGATAGATAGAGATAGAAGGGGAGGGAAAATTTTCGATAAAGAGTCGGGGTGATGGCGATGCTGACGTGGCGAATATGAAAGCGTCCACAGTTTCCAATGGTTGCTGCGCTAGGAGGAAAGAGGAGAATGAAAAAAATAATCCCGAAGTTCCGAAACTCGGGAGGACTTTTGTAGTGCGGTATAGCTGCTGGGAGAGAGCAATTGATGGGAAAATAAATGGAAGTTGTGGAACAGAGAGGAGAGGGGAGGGAGGGGAGGGGTCAGTGGATGGGATGGGAAGGAATGGGAGAGAGGGGGACGACCTATATCGGGCGATTCTTTGTCTATGTCCCTCGAGGTAACCGTTCATTTTGGACAACCGTTCGAAACTCGCAGTTTCGTTTTTGCGGAGTGTTTTATTTTTACGTGGGTTTTTCGGATTTTTTTAAACGATATAGCAGAATTGGGAAGGTATTAATACGAACGGTTCATTTAGTAAGAGCCCTTTTACGTTTTTATCCAGTAAAATGCATTGTTTTTACAAGGTATTATATATACGAGTAATTAATGACAGTTTTACTGCAAACGCTGCTTTTTACAGGAGAGGCGATTTAATCTTGTGACTTCTTTTTTTAAATATTTACTCTTTTAATTTCTGCTTGGCAATTTAACCAATATACCCGCCAAAATTTCCCAAGTTGAAAAACCAATAAAAATATAGGTAGGTTAGCAAAAGTGAAAATCACGAGAAACCTACTTACAATGTTACTATTTGCACACACACTATCACCTGCATTTTTGTAACTCTCTATCGCAGATGAAGGACATTCTCCGAAAAGTTTTCAAATCGTTTTAGCTCATTTTCATTAAGGGAGAAAGCAACTAATCGGAAAAAATCTCGGATGTAACGTTTTAGTTATCAGAATTAATATTTAAAAATCTTGATTAGGAATTTCGGTAGAAATTCAGAAATAGCGTCTTAATTTTTTGCGTAAGCATTTCCATATGATAGCCAATGGGCATGTAATGATCTTTTTAATTATCTAAAGGCGATGCTTTCGTTCCTTCCAATGACAAACTCCTTGGTAATAAGCTTCCTGTGCCAACTTTAACTGCTTTAAATCTCCATACTTGCTGCCTTATTTAATACACTCGACCAATCGCTTTAAGAGAAAACGTTAAATTCACTCCGCAATTAATTTTTTTGTACTCTTCTTGGAACACATCAATTATATCTCAATTTTTGCAGCGTACGTGTTTCATTATGCGTGTGTTGCTGCAGTTATCAAACGAATCTCCGTTTGTGTGAAGTTGGGCATTGTTTGCGAACATGAACTTGGCAAAAACCCTTCTTATAAAAAATTATTGATTATGACCGTTAACGACTTAGATTTGTCTACGTATCGAAACTCGGCGCTATAACGATTAGAAAATGATATTTAGCGTATATCTTTCATAGATTACTAGATGTGACTATTTGTTCAAGTCATTTTATGTTATTAAAAGCAACATTCACATCAAATTCTAGGTGTAAGTTAATATTGCAAAAGCTATCATAAATATATCGCAGTTTTATTAGCAAATTAATAACCTTTCGTTTAAGTAGTGTTTTGTATTCAGATCCTTTTCCTACTTTGCTTCTTAATAGGTGTAAAAACGAACCGAGGACGTTTGCTCAACTTTCAAGGTTTGACGAACAGCACACGGCAATTCTACCGTCATAAATGCTTTTACGTTCACATAAACATTACACGTTCTTGATAAATAATAGCGGATTTGGAGGAAAATTTATATTATGTAAATTTTTACTTCGAGGGGCTATGTTATTGTAAAGGCCATCGATTTTCTTCATTCACGCTTCAAATCGAACCTTAGTGAAAGATACACCAGTTATAACTCTAAGGGAGCCTTCCCACGCAAATTCTGCAGACGTACTCAATAAACGTTAATAGAGGCCTTTCGCTGTCACTTTTATTAAATTTCGAATATTTACGTACCCAAACTGTTATTATGTCTCAATCTGGCATAAAAAGAAACATATTTCTCTCTACCACTTAACAATTGAGAATGAATACGAAAGGAAAGTAAAAATATATTTAATAATGGGCAGTCAATAGCTTTAAAAATAAATGCGCAAAATTCAACTTCTATCCAATCGTTTAAACATTTTTAGCACTGCAAACATATGCGATAATTCTACTCGGTATTCTCAGTCACGAGTATCCTGATTATTTCCACTCGACTCTTTCATCCATTTTTCTCTTTCCGATGATTCAAATAATAGCAGTTGATAACAAAAGAACGGTTTGTCTCAAAATTTACTTTTGATTTGATTTGTATACCGAATGAAAAAATCGGATTTCTATGAATAGACTATTATCCCACGAATTGGTACAAGATATCTAATTACGTATGAAATAAATAGAATGAAAATCAATTGACAAATGCTTATGTGAACGAATCGCGATATTTCGGAGTACGGGTGAGCATCTCTTGAATTACAAAACGGCTTGATATAAAACGTTGAGTAAGAGAATAACGAGCCATAGGTTATGCATGGAAGCTCGTAGCTTATATGAATTAATATGCATTTTTAACCTACTTTCCAGAATGGAAATAGGCTTATAGTTTCTTTTTTGAGTCTTTATGTTAGTCTGTATGTCCTCTATTAAATTTAGAGCCAACAGACCGATCTTCATGACACTTGATGGAAATCTCCTGCTACTGGGACCAAGCTCCCGAGGATAGTTTTTGTTGCGAAGATTGAAATTCCTGGCTTCGATTCCAGGAACTATCATTTCCATTGGAATTACATGGGAAATTTGAAATCCATCGTGCAGGGTAATTTTCTATTGCCCATTAAAATAGCTTTGAATTGTAATTTTGGAGCGGAATTTTTACTATTCTCTGAGAAAAGGAATGGAGATTGTAATTTTTACCATAGAAATTTGCTTCTATTTAGTTTTCCGTTCGAATGTATTTGTAATATTTTAGAACGCTAAATTATGAAATTTGGGAACACAAAGAACAACTCATCCGCGGTGATTTTAAAGCCAATACAAGAAATTGCTTCACCACGTTTAATTTAAAATAATTATGTTGAAAAGTAGGCATCATAAGTTCAGTTTGGATCATCTTGTTATTGTTTAACAGCGCAATATTCAATCCTTTGAAAAGGAGGAAAATATAAGTAATTTTTTTTTAATAAACCGCACGTGTTTGGTTTACCTTAGCTTTAAAACTTCAAAATTTTAAAGAGACAGGGATGCATCTACTTAAAATTCGAATTAAATATATTTATTTTATTCTGGTTTATATGATTCAGTTAAGGTACTACGCTAATATAATAGATTTAACTGAGAGTATAATAAATAAATGTTAGTATAAAATATCCTATTTCTTACATTTAAGCCTGCCATGTCAATCTATATTACCTAATGATGATAGTTATTCCTTAAAACTCGTCATATATTTTTTGTGGAAATAATTCCAAGTTATCGACTATTGCTGTTTTATATTTAACATGCAATTTTAACTATATATCTATTTATTTACTGCAAAACAATCTGCACATACCATGATTTTAGTTACAGAGTATTGATTGGTAATATATTCCCTGCCGAAATAACAAGAGCAATTTAACTTAGCTCTATAAAGTTAACACGTGAACAAATGCTAGGACAATGAAAAATGCATAAAATTATATAATCATTACCTTGCAAATTTTGTGTGTCGAAGCATGCATGTAATGTTGAATAGAAAAAGAATTCGCCGCCTAATTTTTGGCGTTTTTTAAAACGGGTTTGTAGTTTCGTTCACCGTTATTGCATCCATAGAGTGTCGTTAGCAGGTTAATGATAGCACCGGGTTTTTTCTCTTCGAGGTTCTCGCCAGCGCGCATAAGGATTTCGTTCGTCGTGCGCGTGCGCTTGCACATATTTGCGTGGACGTTATCAGGAAAATGCGTTTGCCATAGGGGGCGTGTGCGTGCACAAGTGCGCGAATCCTTTGGAAGGCAATTTGGATCACGGAAGGCCACGGAAAGGTCGCAAAGAAACGTGCCGAGTTGTTTTGTTGTCGATGCCGGCAACTTGCCGTTGTGGCAGTGGGATCGAGGTGCAATAAGTTGACAGTGGTCACTTGATCGTGAATTAATAGTTCCTTGGATATGCTCGCAGCTGACGTTCCATTCCTAGAACGCTTGATGCGTGTCAATCATCACATGGTTCGAGAAAAGCACTGGAAACGCTCTTCTTCATTTCTGAGAATTTTGAATGGTTCGTTCCAGGGCTGTATCTACCTACCTAATATGCGCCCCCTCCATTAAAAATTCTCTAATGCTTATATGAATTTAGGGCCAACAATTAATAAATAAAAATAAACTATAATTGATATAATTTCTTACTATAAATGTACATGATTTAAATATATCATTATGAATATAATTACATACAATTACACATACATAATTTAAATACAGATAGTATGAATATTTTAATATTAAAGAGTTATTCTATGTGATTTTAATGCAGCAAGCTCATCAATAGCATCATCGAAATTTATAGTTTCTGCTTTGCGTAAAGTAGTGAAATCTCTCCTGTACTTGTGACATGCACAACTTGCCTATAACAATGTTTGCGCCCCTTCTTTAGTTACGCCCGGGGCAGATGCCTCGCCCTAGTTACGGCGCTGGTTCGTTCCATTGAAAACTTTTTATGGTAACTTTTATCTCTTTACAGGTGTTCAAGAATAAGCGCTTGAAAAATAATCGTTTACCTTATAATAGCTATAACAATTTTTTTTGTTCAACCCTTAATCTAAATTCCGAATATGCGATTGTCTGTTATGAAGTTACTGAATTTTTAAAATTATCTAATATTTTAGCTTATTTTTCTACTGCATGCTCATTGAAAACGTGTTTTAAAGTTTTCTAGCCGAAATAAATTGCGCCAGCAGTTGTTTATAGTCAATTTTAGTGGAATTCAGTCACTTTTTATCTTTTGAAAGAGAAACTTTTGAAGATTTCCATATGATAATTTTCTTAAAATAAAACGTGCCTTAAAAAGTGGACGTTAAGGTAGTCTGGAAGGCAAAGCTTAAAACTGACAACAATTACTATCAATTGAAGACATTATTTTGTAATTTAAGAAAACACGAGAAAAATCTAATATCCAAATTTAACTAACACAGTTGAAGAAGGTCGTTTTGGTAAAATGTTTGATGAAAATCTTTGAAATAGTTCCAGTATTTAGCCATGATTTTACCACTCAAAATTAACTCGCAAAGGCAACGTAACACTCTCATTGATCACATTTCAACGGGAGGCGATTGTATCACGTTGGTTAGACTTTGATGGCTAACTTCATTCGACTTTTATTTATTTAACTCGGGTCGTCATAGCTACCAATTTAGCATTACATAAGTGCCAGTCAGTGGGAGCGAGTGTTGCTGCTTATGATGCTGCTCTAAATGCGCTAACTGATGAAATTTTGGCCAGCGCCCATAAAACGGGCGGAATTTATTGATCGGGACGACAGAAGCAGTGAACCGTTGAAACTTGATCGCGCTAAACACGAGTCGCGAGGAGTCACAATGCCTTAGACAAAATATGTACTCCATAAGCTATCTGGACCTAAAATCGGAAAATATTTTTTAGAAAACTTTTATTCGTGAATATCTACATACGCGTGCCTATTAAGAATTAAATACGTCCAACGGTTTTATTTTTAGCGTGTTTTTTTAATCCGCTTAGTGGTTCCGTCTGTCAGTCTGGCTGAAAGCAGATAGAGAATTCGTTTTAATATTCTCTCTCGTCGTGCATGTTTTCTTGTCAAGGTCTGTCTTTCCACACGTCGGTCTATCTGACGCTGCCTCTCCTGAACGAAATCAGATAGTGACTTCGTTTTCTTGCCAATCAATTCAGTACTGTTTTCGTTGTTTGCATTTTCTCGTTTTGCCCGTCCGTCGTTCTAAATTTAAAAAAACTGCCATTTACTCTCTGCTTCAGCAGTTCCCACCTTACTTATTTGCTATGTATATAGATTTTTGTTGCATTTACGAAGAGGTATTTCATTATAGTTACAATTTTGGAATATTTAACTAAGGAAGATGATCATCCCACACCATTGCTATTGCAATATCGTTTTTAGTCTGATGGTTGGTTAAAGAAGCTTAATGTCGGATTTTCCATTAAAAAATGCAATTAGGTAAAAGTGATAGGTCGTATTACTCTATTTTACAATTGCATACTAATGTTCGATCTTCCCTGGCGAATATAGAATGCTCGTTTTCGAGGAAAATAAATATTGTTCTAAAATTTCTGTAACACACTGTTGGAAAATTCTTAATCCAGTAGATTGAAGTGTATCTTATATTAAATCAGCACCACAGTCTACCACCTAAAAATCAAATTTCTAGCATAAATAGACTGTTTAAAACATTATTAGTTTAAAATTGACTCGTTGCCCAAATTTAGCGCTCCCTAACAGTAGAAATTCAAACTAATGGAGGATTCTTAACATCCGATTCATAATATTTCATTAGCACTTATCCAACCAAAACAAATTATTCATATATCTCTTAAAATAAAAAAATATGAATGTTTGCAGACGGACGGATGACAAAGCGACAACAATAGCTCGTTTTTTACATTCTGTTAATACGAGCTAAAATTTGAATAAAAATTTGAGAGGTATTTTAAAGAAGCAGTACAAGTATATTTCGCTTAAGAAACTGCACATTTTTAACAATTCTATTAGTCTCTTGCCACAATGCATACGGTATCTATTCCATCACTTTCATTTAGCTTTTGTCCCAATACATGTTTGTTTTTAGTTTTCCTAGGTAACACAAATTTATTTTATCTCTTAGTTAAAAAATATTCCCTCGGAGAGTTATGGATGCTACTTTCACATTTCTGGCAAAGATGTTTCCCATACAAAATATTTTTGCGAATATATTTCATCGAACCGCTTTTGTTCGTAACCCGCTAATGTCATCATGAGTTTATCAATCTTTTTCAGCGCCGGAGTTCGAAGCATTTTTTGAAGTGATGCTTTTGTTGTAGAAACAAATCAATCTTATGTGCCATCATCGGAAGAGCTTGTAGCATTGTGAGGCTTTATTTGGGTCAATGGATTCATTAATCAAAATTACTGTCAATTTATGGAACAAAAGACTAGTTCCAAAATCATATATTTTGAGTTATATATAATCAAGATTCATGGTTTTGGATGCAAAATTAGGACAAAATATTTTATTATCGGTTAAATTTAAAGTAACGCATCGTTACTTTTGGTACAATTATGTAAATAAAGCGATTTTTAATTTTCAACTTTTAACTGAGATGTTATTTAATTTTGATGGGAAGTAAATGAATTAGATATCTTTTAATTGTATTTTTTATAATAGGAGATATTCGTTTTTAGTTACAATTACTCTCGATATGTATACATAATACGTAATTACTACCGTATCTAAAAAACCAAAGTATACTGATGCTAAGCACATGGCGCGCGCCAGGGTCCCCAAAAACATGTTCGTGTATATAATCTCAGTTATATTAAATGTCTCAATTAAAAATCAGTGGAACCTCTCTATGATTCCATAGAAAAACGATCGTTAAGTGATGGCACAAAAGAGCTGTTAGGAGCGATTTCACTACATATTTAGATTGCAGGGTCCCCGAATGCTTATCAACAGGGGCCCCAAGAGGCGTAAATCCGCCACCAATTTGAAGTCTTCAACGGACAAAAACCACCATATATCATTCCAATGAATATCTTACCTTGCGATATATAATTTTAAGATAATTCAGCATCCAACTCTGATGTGTAATCTCCCCATATGGGATGTAAAACACGTAAATCTTGATGCACTTCGTACTGAATCTCAAGCTTGGAAAATTGATAACTAAGTAAGAAAATAAGCGCCTTAACGTGTTTTATCCAATTTTTATTTGAGTGACTTCTGCCCTTATAAAGTCAGCTAATGTAAAATGCGGTACAGCCATGCTTTCGAAACGTTTTTGCTCCATGACCAACTGCAGGAGTAACATATAGGCCACCATAAGTCTACCCTTAGCTTGAGACGAGTTTATTTAGTAAAAAAAGGTGGCTACAGTGTCATCATCATCATCATCATCATAGGTAGTCTGTCCGTAGACAGGTCCGTGATTATTCATTGTTAAACCTGGTTCTCCATATACTCATATTTTCCGCTGTCCTCTTCATATCTTGATAACTATTTCCCTTTCAAACCGTCTATCAGCTGAAACCTTTTCCTACCTCTCCCTTTTTCCATCTAGTTTTCCTTCTAACATATCTTTAATCATTCTCTCTCTCTCCTCAGGTAATGTCCAACCAAATTTGCCTTCCTCTTTCTAATAGTCTGTATAATCATTCGCTTTTCTCCTACTCTTCGTAGCACTTCATCGTTTTTCGTCCTATCTGTCCATTTTATCTTCAGCATTCTACTGTATAAGAGAATATAATATCGAATAAAACAGATGAGCAGAAAAATGAGAGACAAACGTGTAACTGCAATATTGTTTTTAAAAGAATTATAAGCATCATAATCATTACCAATACGTGAAAATAATAAAAGAAATGACAATCAGTCGCTGGGAATTTTGCGCAAGAGAACGATTTCTGCCAAAGAAGCTTCAAACGAAACTTATTACTATTAAAAAAAATAGTCTTATAAAAAAAATTAAAATGAGACGGAAATAAAAGGTTAAATAGGCGTAAGGAAATGGCGAGACAGGAACGGATAAAAGATCGCGCAAAGGAAAGGAATTCGAAAATTTTGTATGAGTAGACCGGAATGCATGTACTTGTGAGAAGATAAATATAGATTGACGCACGAGAGATGCTGAATGGAGAATTACAGACCGTATAAAGAGATACGGGTATCAGGTGAGCGGAGCATACGAACTCGGCGAAGTAAAGAAAAGAAAAGAAGGGAAGGGTGAGATGCCCAGTCCGACTGTCAACACATCTCTTATCCTCTTTATTCCGTCACGGTCAGCGCAACATGATAGTCGACGGAGGCAACATCCTTTTGCGCCGCGGCGTTTTCTTTATTTACTAGAGGAGAAAAGGAAGCCTGTCTTACGTGAGTTATTTCACGGAAGACACCGGAAGCGAGAGATGGGAAGAAAGGTGGAATACTACTCAGTCTTCTCTCTCTTTCCATTCTCCATATCGTTCTCAACCCACCTAACTTGCACCTCTGACGGAAATTGCTCCGTTTTTTATATCTCTCCCCTCAAAAACTTTACAGGATAAAAAATAGATAATCCTATACTCTTCGCCCATCTCCTGTGGAGCCATCTATACTTGGCCTTTCAAACTATCTCGCCGTCAATGTCTCCAATTTCGGAACCGCCTTTCTGTCTCAAACCAACCTACCTACCACCTATCTCCTACCGCCCCACCCCTCCAAAACCGAAGCTCTCCTACCTCTTTTCTCTCTCCCTCTCTCTCTCCTACGCTTCCAACTCCCACTCCTAACCAGGAAAAAATCCTCATTTCAGCGTTTTCTCCATCTTGGAAGTTTTTCGGCTGACGGGCTCTCGCCTTTTTCACGAGAAAATGTCGTCTTATTTTTATCGAATCACGAGATGTTGCGTCTCGTGTTACTTCCTTTTTTTGAGTAAGTCGAAGCATTTATTGCGTTTTTTTATTCCGCTTTATCCTTTTCCTTACGTTACGGTCGCATAAAAATTGAAACCATTTGGTAGGCGCGTAAAGAAAAAGAGTGGCGATTCAGACGGGAATTCTTTGCGAAAAAATCGACGAGGCATCGCTTTATTGAGTGACGAGGAGAGAATCCGGAGGCGGAAATAATCCCCAAGAATTGAATCCTCCTAAATATTGTGCATCCGTTTAAAATATTAACGAATCGCTCATTCTTTCTCGTGTCATTTCTTTCGATCTTAAGACTTATTCAATTGCGAAATTTAACAAGTTTCAGGTCTTCGGTAGATTTTCTAGTTTTTTTTCCGTATAACATAATTGGTCAATATACGGTAAAATTTGTGAAACCATTTGCTTAATTTATATCTCTCCCAATACTGTCTCTATAAGGCATTCCTGATAATTGGCCGACCTCGTGCAAAACTCAATTGGGCATGCTAGATCAAGAGTTCTTCTTCCGCCTCTCTTAATTGCAAGAATTCTCAACCGGACGCTTCAAGAGTGTTCTTTATCTAATCCAGGCCAAGAACTTTTTAAGTGTCTTTTCGATTGCGAAGCGAGCATTTTTCAGCCAACTAAGTAATTCAGCCTGAGGCCAAGGATGCTATGAACTGACACAATTAATGTGTATTGTTAAATAAAAAGCCGATTTTCCTCAGAATTTTGTACAGAGTTTAGATTATTTTTAATACGATCAATTTTGTAAGTCGGCGCAGTATTTAGTATAACGTAAAAGTCAACAAGATGATCCAAACAGAACTAATGCTGCATACTTGCCATTTAGTCATTTATTAAATGCTTACATATATTGGATTTAATAGTTTTAAAATCACGGCGGGTACGTTGCTATTTCTGATCCTAAATTTCATAATTTGGCGTTATAAAATATTACAAACACATTCGAATGGAATATTAAGTTGATCACGCGTATTTATGTGGTAAAAATGACGCGTGTACGTAATAGAATATATCGAATACGAGTCCAACAATAATCGTTACTGTGGAAACACTCTCGTAATGAATGATAAAAACTGTAATAAGGCCAGCATTTGCGCAAAATTATAAGAAAAATAATCTATAAAAAACATTCTACGATAAAAATTAATATTTCTATTCCTTTCCTTAGAGAATAGTGCAAAACTCGCTCCGACATTACAATTCTAAGATATTATAATGTGCAAGAGAAAATTACCCTGGGTGATAGATTTCAGACTTCCCATGCAAATCAAATGGAAAGGATAATTTCTGGAATCGAACACGGGACTTCAATATTCGCAACAAAAACTATCCTCGGAAGCTTGGGTCCAGTAGCAGATCTCCACCAAGTGTCATGAAAACCGGTTTATTTGTGCATAAATTAATAGGGGGGGACGGACAGACAAACAGACAGACACTACGACAAAACTATAGGCCTCTTTCCATTCTGGATAGTAGGCTAAAAATAAACAAGATGGAAATATACTCCATAAATGGAATACACAGAAATTTTAAAGGCGTTCTTAATGGGAAATACGTATGGAACGGTATCGAAAGATTAGGTGATTCTCAAATTTTTATCCCAAAAACTATAGTCCCGGAGGCTATCTTGTAGTAAATGTTGTTCTCTATCCAAATAATTATTTTAATCTATGCCTTATAAGAAAATGGGAGAGGCATATATGTATTTTTAATTGTTGTTTGCTGAGAGAACCGTCTTAGCGATCGATTTAAACAAAATATACGATGTTTTGCTCAGGATATTTTCGAATTTTTATCTCCAAAACTATGAGTCATAATTACGTGGTCTTCAGACCATCTTGTAGTAAATGTCCTTCTCTATCCAAATATTTTTTTTAATCTATACCTCACGGATCATATAAGAGAATCGGAAAGAAATATATGGATTTTTAATTGTTGTTTGCTGAGAGAACTCTCTTAGCGATCGATGTAAACAAAATATACGATTTTTTGCTTGGGATTTTCTCGAATTACGTGGACTTTCTTATAGTAAATGCTGTTTTATATCCGAATATGTTTTTAAATGTATACCTTACAGATCATATAAGAGCTAGGGAGAGGAAACTTTGGTATTTCATTGTTGCTTGACGGATATCATTTAACAAGATAAGAGTATAAGTTTATTAAAGTAATTATGTAAAGTGGAAGTTATAATTGACGAATTCCGTTTGAGAATCGCAATTGGGCGTTAAATTTTAAAAAAAGATCACTCATACCTAATTAAATTAAAATCAGTCTAGCGGTTTAGGAGATGAAAGTTACGACGGACGGACGGACGGACTGACCAGAGTTGCCCATAAGGCGTTCCGCTAATACCGCTTCGCTGGTAAAGAACTCCTAATAATTGATATCGTTCTTGTCGTTTATCTCCTCTATGGCTTCAAAATTACAACGGCTTTATATGATCTGCGCTACATTTTCTAAATAAACAGGCTGAAAACTTTCATTACTTTAAATTAATTTATCGAACATAAAATCTTGTGGTATTCATTTATGTATAGGGGTGGCGGTGGCGAGGTGGTTAGAACCATGGCCTTCCACGCAGCGGTCTTAGTTTCGAATCCGGAGGAGGTCGGAATTTTCAACCTGGGATCGTCCCGTCCCCTACCTGTGTGATTTAAGGAGACCGCGCAAGTCAGCGCTCCGTCCTTCGAAAGGGACGTTAAGCAGTTGGGCCCCTTGGTACACTTCGTAAAGAGTAGGCTAATGACGAAATCGGGCTTTCTTCCTCCCTTGTGTATGTGCTCGGTGTGGAAGGAATCTCTTATAGAAAATCCCAGATCTGTCATTCCGTCTTTCCGGAACGCTTGAATGTGACGCCACTCTTAAAGAGCGGAAGGTTCGAGAACTATTTACGACAAAATGTATACGATATATTCTTTTACTATTGGTTGTTTACTTAACGACAATGAAGAAGGTACGCGGGTGCAACTTACTAATTATAACTGATTTATAGACATAATTTGTATTTATTGGCGCATTTATGATAAGGTGTAGTACTGTAATAACGAAATCCCTCCAATCGACAGCAATTTGCCATTCATTCTCAAGCGACTACAATTTCTCATCATTCCAGCTTTTGCCGTTCCAATCAACAAAGCTCGAGGTCCAACTTACGATCATGTTGGTATTTATTTGACAGAGCCCGTCTTCTCACATGGACAGCTGCACGTTGCATTGTCAAGATCAAAAAATCGAAACAAAATCAAAGCCTTAATTAAGGAAAATTCGGCATAAGATCGACTGCTTTTGCACTGATGAATGGTTTACAAAGAACGCCGTTTTGCAAGAAGACTTCCAAAATTAATTGAATAAAAATTAGATTTAAGTTTGCCCGCAAACAAAATTTCTAAAAAAATATAAAATCATCGCTGCTTTTCAGGACTACTGCAAACAATTCCGTCCTAGGGCGGGTTATCGGCTCAATACTTAATTCACGCATACCCGTCATAGATGACGGGCAATTACGCTAGTAATGGATATAATAATCCAAGAGGTTGATTTGCCAGAAATTCCATACAAACAAACAAATTCATCGATATATAAGCCAGGTTGCCTATCATTTATTCGCTATTTCAAACAGCAATTAAAGAGGTTTCAACTCTGATCCATTTCTAAAAATACAGTTATGGTCAATCAAAATGATTCTTGCGGCTACACAATTACCTATTTTATAAATTTCCAGAAGATGGATTTCCTCTGCCAACGCTGCAGTTTTCGCTAGTTCGCCGCGACTACGTCATTTCCCATTCATAATCAAAAGCTCGACACATCGTCGTACATGAAGGCGTTAAATTTATACCGCTTAACCTACATTCATTGGAGGCGCCGGGTAAATACTGGAGGTATGGAAATTTTCTGGCACCGCGATCGTTATACAATGTGTGACGCGGTTGTAGTTCTTCATTAAGGTCAAGGTTTTGGCCACAGCACAGTAATTGGCAGTGTGCTTTACCAGAATTGATTGCTTATGCAAAGCAGTTTCATTTTATGCAGTCTTCATTACCCCCTCAAAACCAAGCGTTGAGTGGATGTATATCGTCCATAGACTAATGCGCGTTTTTTTCTTAATCATATTTTTGTGGCGTTTTTTTAAATAATGCATAAAATCCCCCTTTTTTAATTACTCTTTTTCCTATCTGGACTATACGAAACGCCCATCATTTCAAACTAACTCATGCTCAGTTTAATTTTAAGTCGACTAGTATAACTTAATGTAGATGTCCTGCCAATTAACTTCTTAATATATGTTTTTTGTTATATTTCCGCGACAGCATTTCAAACTAATTAAATTTCTTTCAGTATCTCTTGTTTTTCCTACCTATATACGTAGCACTCATAGTTTTGGACTAGCGCTTGCGTGGTTTAATTTGAGGTCAGTTAGTTTAACTCTATGATGGTGTCCTGTAGTTAAATATTGTCACGGGAAAGTGCAAATAAACTTTTTAATCATATTTCTTAAATTAACCATTCTATCGAAACTAATTATAACTTGAGTACCGCTGTTCTCTCTGGTTGTAAAGTGCGCTAATTAATAGTTTGAGAAACTTCTTCCATAATTTAATGTAACTTACGTTAAGCCAGCTCTAGGAAGTCGTGAATAAACCTAAAAATTTGTGCCCAATTAAAACCTTGCCATTTGCAATCCTTTCTTAGAGAAATAATTGGGCAATCACCCAGTTAAAATTACTTTCAAGAGGATGTCATATTCATCTTCATAATCTAGGATTAGTTCTTGGTTTACCAGATGGCGCCTTTAGTAATAAATAATTTATTCGCGTGAAATTTGTTTCCCCTATTTATTTCTGCAAGCTTATATTATTCTTTTATCAAATTAGTGTTCATTTCTTGACTGGGAGCAGTTAGTAGGTAATTGTTCTAGCAATGAATCTGAACTGTAGAATAATAAGGACAAAAATGGCGACTTGATATCAACACAATACTTTTTTCCGGCCGTTAATCAATTGTTGAAAAAATATATTAAAAATCTTATGGGACAAAATTTTGAATCATTGTTTGCATGGCTACAGAGCGAACAGTCTCATGTTCTCCAAGCTTTCTTGGTAGTGACCCTTTGCTAATAAGAGCTTCAAGTAGTTTTGCACAAATGGGCTAGCAAAATACGGAAATACGGGGGAGTACTTTAACGGAGCATCAGATCTAAATATCAGGAAATTGTTGAAATTTATTTCGTTTGAGAGGTGACGCATTCATGGCTGCGCGCAACAGTAATTTTTCATCTTTTTGCTGAGATATATTATTACGTTACGAAGACAACTCAAAGTGTCTTCATGGAAAGTTAAGACGACTGGAGATTCACCTTGTATTTCGTGACCTAGTGTAATTTTGACGATTATATTTTCTAAGCATTTTTATTTTGAATGGAATGGAATGGAAATATTGCAAATTTTTTAGCATATACGACGGACATTTCATTACTGATTTTATGTTGCTAAAATCAGAATAGATTAAAAAAATGATAAGATTGAATGTGTGAAGCCCTCATTCTAAAATCTAAGTAATTTAGAAGTATAACCGCATAATAATGAATACCTATGGGATTTGCTACTTCCACTAGTATAATCATACATATGTACTGAAAGAGTTCTTGGCAGTATAGTTTGTTATAAAGAATATCGAAATGCTTAATGCAAATTAAATTATTACCAACTTTATTTCAAGTTCGGAAAGTTGTATTTCTCAAACTTAAGATGTCTCGAGAGAAGGTTCCTCTTGCAGAAATTAATCGTAATTTTAAAGTCTTTCAGAAAAACGTTTTGACGAAGATATCCTACAGTAAGGGTGGCCTAACCTACTTACCCTAGGAGCCGCATACGATGATTTTCAGAAGTTAGAGAGCCGCATGGCACATTCTGCGCACATTACAAACAGTAAAACATAACCTATATCCGAAGAATTTCGGATATAATGCATGTCCATTAGGCATCCCAAACACGTCACGAGTCACACTACATCATTGTGTCCTGTAGAGAAAAACGTTGACACGCCTCTGTATGGAAATTGAGCAGCATACTGGGATAAAAGAGCCGCGGTTTGGCCACGTCTGTTCAATAGTTTACCTCCTTAAAACCGAGTTCGTGTTCATGATTATATGAGAAAAGAATTTAACTTCCAAATAGAAGCATTATCTTCACTATTTTCAACTAGTCTATCACAAGGCCGAGTTTTCTTGTTCAACTTTTTCCTTTCTTAGCACAACGACTTCTGCACATCCACAGTTTCTACGCGCTCCACATTAGAAAACATACATTTTTACATTCTCCGTACGTATAGGGGAAAGTATTGTTTCCATCAAAAAAACGATTTCGAGATTTCAACGGAAATAGACGTTTTGAGATCCCCTGAACACGCTTTGACCATTTTCTCGATGATGTCTGAGTGTGTGTGTGTGTGTGTGTGTGTGTGTGTGCGTATGTGACAGTTTTTTGTGGGTGCTCTAACTCAAAAACTATTAATCAGTTCAACGCGAAATTTTATTTTTAACATTTTCGTGATAGTCACAACAACTGATTATAGGTTTTGGTAAAAATCGGTAAACCGGAAGTGTATTTACTGTTGACACTTAACTGTTATTTTGAAATATTTGCTTTAATATTTGATACTAGTAGTTGGCGCTTGCATTCTGCAAGCATATCATCTCAACATAAAAAAACATTCATTTTTCATATTTCATCATTACAAATATTTTTTTAATTCTAAATATTTCACCTCCGCAGCGATTTTCGTTATTCCCTTATGTAAAAACAATAGATTAAAACAATCCCAAAACTTTGCAATGTTAAGAATTTTATACATCCTCCATCATGGGGTACTAATGCTACACATTTCTGCCAAATTTTAAAGTTGTAGTACTTGTAGAAGTGAAATAATATTTTTCCAATTGTTTAAATTTTAAACATTTTTAACGGCCGCCTCAATTTTTTTATGGAGATATTCAAATGTTTATTTGTGCAAATGCACTACTCTGTACATAACTTGAAATTTTCAGCTTCCTAGCTCGTACCGTAATGTGCAAACAGTTATCTATTTGTTTAAACTTTAAGAATTTTTAACTGCCAAACAAATTAAAATATCAAAATTTGTATAATCCCTATTTCGTTTTTTACGAATTCAACTTATAAAAAAAATTTCAACTCCGTAGCACATGCGGAAATACATAAACCTTGAAAAATTGTTAAAAAAATTGAGAATTTTTAGCGGCCGCATTGTTGCACTTTTTCATGATTTTCGTTTTTTCTAGTCGGTTTTGCACAAAATACTACCAAAGAAAAAAATTTTGAATCTCCAACATATCTGGAAGTGCCTAAACATTAGTATCCTCCTATATGTATGTTATATCCTCCTCCTCCTCTGTAAGAAACGTCTATATATAATGATATGTAAAAACGTATTGAAATAAAGATTGTAGGAAATTAATGTTTCTACGACCTGTGTTTGAAACATTTTCCTATATAATGCATTGTCTTTTTAAAGTCTAAATTTTTCTCTCAGTTTCTCAAAATATCCATTATCATGTAACCTATTTGGAATTTTTAGAAATAATACAGGTATGGAGAAAGTCATGTTGGCAGCATCAGATTTTTTAATGGAGTTCTCTTCGAATTCCTCTTTTCACCGTGCTTCACAAAGGAAACCCAGGGAAAATTTCTAAAATACGGTTCTTAGTGAATAAAAACAGGAGAAATTCGGGAGGGAAAGGCGCGAGAATTCAAAGAGGAAAGGAAAAAAGTTTAGCAGTTTTAAGAGAAGTTTCGACGTTCGATAGAGAAAAGAACAATGTTTTTTTTATCGGAGAACGTTTTCTTGGTTCTCCTTCCTCACCAAGCGCATAATTAGTCCCTAGTGGTGCAACAAGGCAAGGAATTTCCCGGAATAAAAATATTGTGAATGGTAGCCCAGTTATGAAAGTAAAATTACTGGATTCGAAAAATATTGTATTTTTTGGCTCGAATATCTCTTTCTAAATGTAAATTGGACCTCGCACAGAATAGCTCTCCAAAAAATTTCAAAAGGTTTAGATCCAGTAATATTCCATAACTTTACTCCTGGAGATTAAAGTAATATCTACTTAGTTAAAACATTTATAAGTATCTTTTGAATACTCGCAGAAATTCTTTTTAGACAATAAGGATATATACGATTTATAAATGCGCACGCACTAGCATACGCACAAACGCATGCACCTATCTGAATATAATAAGTTGACGTGCAACTGTAACTTTTTCTGCCATTGCTTTCTAAGTTACATTTAACGACACTCTTCCGTGCTGATACCCAATCCAACGATGCTGTGAATGTTTTTTTAACAAAGCGAAAAATATAAAAATTTCCAAATCTATTTTATAATTATTACATTATTATATTTATACGTATTGTATATCACGTTATGTTTGTCTGCCAATTCGGAAACTTTGATTGTAAAATTTTCAGAAAATTTGTTTTTAATGCGGCTTATCGGTATTTCAATTCATTTTAAACATATTAACTATAGGAAGAAAGTTTTTTGTATTGAATATGAACCGCAGACTCTGGAATGGTCTCCAAGTTAAGTTGAATATTATCGCCACAAAACTTTTTTTAACTACTTCATTATCGTGCATTTAATTCGGATGTGAAGTGTTGAACTAGGTTGCGTGACTTGTTCAAGAGCACCTGGTTTCATTTACGACTCCTGCTGGGACTTTAAGCCTCTGCGACCCATGCATTTAAATATACATTTGAAAAAGAAATAAGATGGCGGGACGCGATTATCTGCTATGGCGTCACAGAAACTGATTGCAGGTATAGCTCTTAAGCAAGCAATTTGAAAAAACGTATGTAAACAACGCAATTTGTTCCATGAAAGTGACAAATTATTCTGAATTCTTCGTATACATATGTTAAAAATGATTCGTTTTAATTTAAATGTATTGGCTGTCTAAAATTACGTATTTGATAGAAATTTAGAATGTAAGGTATTCATAAAGCAATCTTAAAATGGGACATTAGCCGGATATCGTCTTCCTTTCCTTTATATAAAAGTTTAGATTTATCATGTAGTGCACGAAAATCTATTATTTAGTTTGTTTGGTACATAAAAATTAATTCAATTGTCTACTTGAGAGCATCTCTCAGCCAAATTTAACAGAAAAGTCCTAATGTTATGGCAATAATTTCTACTCCGTAGCAATCATGAACACTATACGACAGATTGATGAGCATAAATTTATGCCAAAATTATTTATAGTTCTATAAATGATAAAAATAGCACATTTAAATTGTCATACGATCCAATTTCTCTTAGATTAAAATATTCGATATTGATGAAAATACAGGGTCTGCCAATAAAAAAGAAAACCATATACTGTAAGCTATAATACCTATAGTTATAGAATGATTCTAATTTAATTTTTTTACATCAAAACATGTTTAACTATCATTCTTAAGTGAATATTTAAAACTCATTTAAGAATATCATTAAAGTAAAATCCAACTGTTACAATTTGTGTTGACAGGGCGATTTTACTTCATTAAAAATTACCGCAATGTTATCATCGGACTCAAAAATCAATTCAAAATAATTTATTTCCAGGTTAACTACATTTTAGCACAATTAAATTAAATAATATTCGTTTTATAGCTTTCAGTTTATGGCATATAGTAAAATTCTCATTTTTATTGGTACACATTATATGTTTTCTGTGTCCACACATTTTCTTAAACTATTTGTATTAAATTAGTATTTCATCATTATTGCAGCAAAATGTTAATATTTAGAAAAATCTTAAGCAACCATACTTTGCGTGATATCAATAGCTAGAAAATATATCGTGATAAAATATCAGTAACTCTCCAGATTCTAGCATTAATATATAAATTTAGTTTTTCGCGTTTCGATATTGGCGGAAGTCATTGCTAACATTTACTAAATGTGAATGATAGCAGCTACAGTTTAAAATAGCCAATTTCGAATTTATGTTGATTATAAATTCAAAGATAATCTTACTCAGGAAATATTTGCTTAGTTTAATATTCCATTACCAAAAAAACTTCTGATTTTATTTGCAGCCTCTGCTAAGGTCATAAACATCAGCTTCTCTTGTTCATATGAGTAAAAAATGCCACGGCTGTTCCTAAGAACTCATTACAATGGTCAAGTGCAAAAATATATAATAGCACGAAATAAACTCCAAATTAATTAGCAATGTACCGTGTGATCATATGTTTATATTCAATGGAAAAGATTAATTCCTAAACCAAATTTGTCACTGATAAATGTTTAACTGTTGACAAAACTGTACGTTAGACATCTTTCTTTCCAAAATGAAGCGATGGCGACTTATTTTGTGTGATATTTAAAGCAATGTTTATCCACATTCTTGCTGAGGCATGTATTATGATATTTTGCTAGATTTGAATGCGTAATCAAGCAATATTTCACCGTATTAAATCATATCTTTATTACCGATTAATGTACTGATATTTTTTTTATTCTCCTGCTGGAATATAAGTGGCGATCCGTTCGCTTCTGGCCCTCCTAATCTGGGACGAGCAGTAAACCGCATTTTACACGATTCTTCTTCCTGGGACAGCGCTTGAGAGAAATATTACCTATCACCTCTAGAATTTATTGCTTCCCTTCCTTTTCTCTGATAACCTCGCTATTAAATAAGATTTATTTGTTTACAGTGCCTTAAGTCTCTTAAAATGGCTTAAGGTTTATAGCAATTCGAAAGGGCTTTTTATATATCTCTCTCACGTATTCATTGATATATAGTTTCTCGGGCGAAGCAAATTACCGTTCTTTGGGACTGATTTTTATAAAAAAATATCTCGCCGAAATCCATGTCAACGGAAAAGTCACGCCATTTCCCAACGGAGCTCGAAACTTTCTCAACTCTGGAACTCAAATAAAAGCGTTGGTCTCAGGATAAACTGGACTCCGTAATGAACTAGACTCCTACGAAAAAAAAACAGAATTCAGGAAAAATGAACCGAATCGGCAAAACTCGAGGAAAAACCTCGCATGTAGTACGCTCCGCATTGAATTACGTTTTCAATTATAGATCGGTTATCTTCCGATAATGAATTAGAATAGCTTATGCGACACGGCAGTAAGCGATTTAACTCCATCGCCTGTTCATAAACATGTGGTGCGACTTTTTGAAACGGCAATGAATCGCCGCTTTCTCATATTCTGCATTTTTTATACGCCGTTCAAAAATGGGAGATATTTGGGGAAATGTTTCAATATCTCTGCCGGAAATCTTAGAATTAACCTGGCCTGTTTTCTTTTCAATGAATAATTTACTTGAAAGGTCATTTAGCCCTAAATCACCGCACGCGCCTACAGTATACATAAACTTAAACGCATGCATACATTTTCGAGTGTAATTGATTTCCAGAGAATTCACGGATATCTGTAAAAAAAATACAAAATTTTACTTACTTTCCTGTCTCTTTTTCAGAGCTATTTGATAAGATCACAAGAAAGAAAGGCTAGCGTATATTTTATGTTAAGTGCATGCATATATTAGATGCCAAAATTGAACTTTATCACGAATATAATACGGTAATTAATACAAAAGACTATGCAAATGACAATGGAAAACAACCAAATATTTCTTGGTGCAATTACTTACACCGAAACAATTAATCGGTTGTAATGATACCGGTCAACTATGTCTATTTATCTTTCTCCTGAGTCATGTGAAGTTCATTGAAGATAAATATTTGCTGGATACGCTATTTATCGTTGAAATTTAATGGCTAAGAACATTATAACCACTTGCGCTCATTTCTAGAATATTGAAAATGATAGACAGATTTACTAAATTTGTTCCCTGCAATCGAATTGAAAATATTTCAATTGCATTTCTAACCGGTTGGCACACACAAAATAGTTTTTATCTAAGCTTTAGCTTTAAAAGTCAAAGTCTGACCTTCGTATCAGTTTTAGACCCTCCAAACTCCCTAACACACGTCTTTCTGCGAAGTCGTCCACTAATTACCGTAAATCATCTGTCAAGTTAATCTAAATTCGTTAGTAAAATTATAAAATATCCAGAATTAGGAGCATCCGGGTAAAAAAATAATAAACATGAGAGTTCTTTATTTTTAAGCCTCTGTTGAAGGTGTTTTAGACTAAATTTATAAATCTCGAATAGTAATTTCTTTCCTCTGTTAATCATTTAATTTTCGTGTATGTTAAAATAATCGGAAATCATGAAATTTAAAGTTGCATGGATTCATAAAATGGGTTAAACCTGAATTCATTCATTAAAACTTGCGCCTGGATTAATAAACGAAGCAGATTGTGGCTTATTTGTTTAGCATTCCAAGCTGGAGTGTCTCCCAATTTCCTAAAAAAATTAATGTTAAAAAGAGTTAGTCGTACCTTTAAACCCTATGATAATTCTAAATCAAAACTGAGAGAAAGTAAAAGAGAGAGAAGAGCCACACCCATGAGCTTCAGAATGCGAAGAGAGTGTCATGAAGGAATTAGCTTGAGTAGCTCGTTGAGGTGAGTCGAGAGGAGTGTCTCTCAAGTTGGAAGTGTTGCAGGAGAGGAGCGCTTCCGGAAATCAAAGGTGTTGTCACTTTAAAAAGGGATGAAAAGCATTTTGGAGGACATTTAAGAAAGGGCGAGGGCATGTGTAGGTGTCCTGGAGACATATCGGATGGAGCCCTTTGCAAAAGAGGAGACGGACGAAAGCAAGTAGGGGTTAAAAGAAATTATGATAAAAATGGAATGGGAGAGAGAGAGAGAGTGAAACAAAGAGAACAAGAAAATACGAGATTAAATTTATAATATGTTAGGAAGTTGTGAGAATGTAGGTAAAGGGGCATTGGATAAAGGAGAGAGGATAAAAAGAAGATGAGTGTTGTATGAAAGTGGGAGTTGAGGCGTTGGAGAAAAGTTGAGTTTAGAAGGGAATGAAGGGAGCGGGAAGTAATGTCGAAGTAAAATATTGGAAATTAGCGTGTCGGAGGGGAAAATAAAAATATCACAAATTAATCATTGAAGGATGAAATGCGGTATTCAGAAAAAGTCCTATAACACAGTGGGATAGAAGGGCATTTATACGTATCAGGTCAGTCGATTATTTCAGCTAATTTAACGGAAGAAAACTAAAATGTCTCCTCAATGGATAATTTTTTCTCGCAATTCCCTTTAAAGATCGGGCTTGCTGTCGAGAATGTATGTAACAAGAAGCTTATTTTAATTTGATTTAAAAATTCTGAGAAGTTATGTACTCGAATTAACATTTTACGAAGAATGGTGTTCGGAGTGAATTGAGAGCCCCGTTCCGCTTATTCGGCCCTAACACTGCGATTTGTTTTAAATCGTTGCAAATTATAATAATCTAATTGTATAAAAAAATTTAACCCTTACGAATTATTGCATTAATCGCAGCCTAAAAATGTTATTAAGTAAGTAAGTCTTAACGCCTACTAACGCTAAACAAGAAATTTCATTACAATAACTCCATCTGTAAAGGTCAGAGGGACTAACGAAATACATCAAGCGCATTTTCGTCTTATTAAAGAGCTCGAGAGGGTAGAGCGACATAATACAGTGAAGGAGGAAGTATCTAACACAAAATAATTTTAGCAAGAAAGGGCGCATCACGAAAGAATTTGATAGATGAGAGGGATGAAGGGAAGTCGGTGAGATGAGGCAAATGACACGGAGAGCGCGAGAAAGAGGAGAAGGGAGAGAGATTGGCCGTGAAGGAGATGCAAAAAGGAGCGAGGAGAACGAGGAAGGGAGAGAGAATGAATGTATGCAGGAGGAGCAGAGCGAAGGAACGTGTGTAGGAGACCTCTCACGCTTCGGATGTACGTAAGCAAATTGTCTGACTTGTTGATTCCAGTCACATTCTCTCAGCCTCACGCTGTCTTCAGCAAAAAGAGCCTCTTCCTCGAGGAGGCTGGTGCTTCACCCGACCGTACTCGCCCCCTCACCCTCTTTCTCTCTCTCTCTTTCTCTCTCTCTTTCTCTCTCTCTATCTCTCTCCCTGTGCCTCCCTGGCATCCTCGATTCCCGCTTCCTCCCTTTCCCGATATCACCTTCCTCTCCCGCATCCTCTCTCTCTCTCTCTCTGCTTCCTCTCCTCTCTCCTCTCCTTCCTTCCGCCGCCTTATCTCTTCTCTTCTCGCTTCCCTCTCCTCCTTCCACGCGCATTCGTCCCTTTCTTTTGCCTTCCTTTCCTTATTTGATCCACCCTTGATCGTCGTTTGAGTGCCTCTTTCCTTCCTTCTTAACCCTACTACCCGTCTCTTTTCATTCGTGACGATCGTTTGATCTTTCGAACTTTTTCCCATCCTCCGCCTCATTACGATTCACCTTGTCGTCCTCTCCTCTTTTATTCCTCTCTCTCTCTCTCTTCATATTCATCAGTATTATTTTTCCTTTCACTCTCTGTCTCCAACGTCTCTTTCTAGTCTTACGCCCACCATTTATTCCCGTCACCATTCTCCCATTCTTTCTCCGCAGCTATATCCGAGGTCTTTATATTTGCATTTGTCTTATTTAAGTCCCTTTCCCTCAAGTGACTGTCATTTATATATCTTAATGTCCCTTTTCTCTTCATATTTCCCTTTCACTTTCTCTCTCTTCTCTCTCACTTTCCCTCCCTCACCGTTTTCATTCTCAGGCATCTCGGGTCGCCATCAAAATTTCCTCCTCCGGGAAAGTCCATGGCTCAACGGTCTCGGCAAACTCTATTCAAAGCCTTACCCTTCATCACCTTCCAAACTATCCCTTTCCTTTGTAAACTATCCAGAAACCCTATTCACCTTCTTCATTTTTGTTGCATGTCAAGCACCTTCCTTTTCCTTCGATAATATCATTCAGTGTTCCCTTCTCTTTTTGATAAGTATGCTAAACATTTATTTCTCCCGATTTTTAATCGCTTCGATTACGCATTCGTTCTCCAAGCTACATGCCTTGGTTACCTTTTTGTGTATCGTTTTTTCTGAAAAAATAGGTTCGATCCTTTTGTCTGCCTGACCAGTGGTAGCCAGCTTTATCCCTGTGAGCAATAAAGCGCTCGCGAGAATTTTTTTGAATGACTGCGATAATTTTAAAACAGGTTAAAAATATCTCGAGTGCAAACCCTCTTAATACGCATGCCCTATTTCACTAAATACGCTCCACTCATTTTCAAAAACATACATATGTATTGGACATTATAATGACCTCTTTGTTAAACAACTAGTCTCGGTAAACCATGAAATTTGAAGCCTTTGGGTGTTTGTAGTTACGAAGTATTACATTAATTACAATCTAAAATTACTTTAAGAACCCTCTCTGAGCTAATTTTTTTAAAAACCTGTAACTAATGTGTCCAAAGACCATGCATGATTTTGCATTTCGAGGATTAAATCTCAGTTTTTTACTGTATTTTCAGAAACACAATAATCAATATGTCACTCACCGAGCATTAAAAACCTCTATCAGCTCTTCTCCTGAGGAAGGGTGGCGATTTTCAATGCAGCAGTTACCTAACGAGCTGATTTAGTTCGAACAAATAAATTTTAAGAAAATTATTCAAAATTCATAATTTAAATCGAAATTTTGGTCATCCAGATATTTCAGTGTATATGTATGCCATACGATCCGACCTAAAGAAACCTACCAACTTATATCAAAGATCAGATTTTGGCATTCGTAGTTATTCTTGAAAGTAATTATTAATTAACAATTATTTAATCAATCTTCCATTCATGTATAAATTGTTTATATGTATTCTACCATATCTCCTCACGAAACCTCCAAATTCACCTAGGTCGTCCTTGCTCAAATTCCAAATGATTCGAATCTCAATAATTCAAATCTCGAGGAGAAATAGAATTTCGAATTCTATAAAACATCATTTTTACTTATATTGAACGTGGACATGAGAAAAGCATTCCGGATTATTTGGATTTGCAAAAGTTCAAGCTGTCGAAGTTCCACTGCTTATAAAAACGCAAACGTCACTAATAATAACAATATATTTTATGAATTTCTCTTTTCAAGTTTGTGTTCATCACAATAAGCTCTGGTAGAATAATCGCACCCTTTTCTACGAATTTAACACTTTTAGCGCTTTGGCTTCACCGATCCAAAAACAGTTTCTAAATTACTTGCGGAATTTATCCTAGCTTTTCTCTGCCTCAACTCATTTTTTTATATTAGCCTTAACGCCCTCGAGTGCCTCATAACTTTCATATTATTCCAGAAAATTTTCATTCCGCGCCAATCGGTTTCGCTTCTATATATTTCCTCGCGTCACGCAGCGATAGCGTTTTATCTGGTTACGCGTTCGTTTTATGAGCTGCTCGTCAATCACGCTTCGGCGACTCTATCTTCGTTCGGGCAATAAAAACAGTTGAAGGGCGAATTTTTTAACATTTCCCATCGCCCCGGGGAAGGCAGCGATAAAAAGTTAGGGGATTAGGCGACAGAGTAAAAGTGAGACATTCGACAGAATAGAAATTGAATGTGAAATTATCCATCAATCAAGAGGATATCTAAATATTCACGTTCTAATGCAAAACTGAAATTTGCGTCCACAAACGCTATGACCGGTTTTTTGTCGAAAGTTGAGGAAAATATATAACCTGCGGTTATTGCATGAAGGAAAAATCTTCTAGAGGAATTTTCTGTGCAGTTCCAAAGTGAACATTTCCCAAAAGAGCGCTAAGCAACGGAAGGCATAAAAAACCAGGAAAAGGAATAAAACTCGCGCGACAAATCCGCACAATAGGAATCCATCATAATATATGAATGAAGTTTTATGCGAATGTAGCTGCATTAAGTGTTAAAATATTCTCTCGAAATACAGGGTAGCCCATAAGTTCCAAATGGTTACATCAAACAAAAATGAAAATAAAATCGAACTAAATAAAGTTTATAAATATTACCTGGTTATTCAAAGTGCAAAATACAACCATTTCTAAACATTTTTAAAATTTTACTTTGTTTGTTTTAATTTTGCCTCATCATAGCCATTGAGACTGTGTCATCCTGTAGTTACGTCTGGCGCTTAAAACTTAAGGCTAGCCATTAGTTTTTAGGCGTTCTTTACCAGTGAAGCGGCAATAGCGGAACGCCTTATGGGCACGTCTGGTCCACCCGTCCGTCGTAACTTTCATCTGCTAAACCGCTAGACAGATTTTAATTAAATTAAGAATGAGTGATCGTTATTAAAATGTATCGCCCAATTGGGATTTTGAAGTGAATCCGTCAATTAGAACTTCCACTTTACATAATTACTTTAATAAAATTATACTAGTATCCCGTTAAATAGCATCCGTCAAGCAACAATGAAATACCAAACTTTTCTCGCCCTAGCCCTTATATGATCTGTAAGCTATAGATTAAAAACTTTAATTTGGATAGAGGACTTCATTTACTACATTTAAGTCCACAAGGACACATAATTAAGAACTATAGTTTCGGAGATGGAAATTCTAGATAATCCCGCAGAAGACATCGCATATTTTGTTTACATCTATCCCTAAGGCGGTTTTCTCCGCAAACAACAATTAAAATCCACGTTTTTCTATCCCACGCCCTTATATAATCGGTAAGGTATAGTTTAAAAAATGTATTCGGCTGAAGGACAACATGTAAAACAGAATTGTCTGATACCACATAATTACGAGTTATGGCATTCGAGATAAAAATTCGAGAAAATCCAGAGCAAAACATCGTATATTTTGTTTACGTCGATCGCGAAAACGGTTCTCTCAGCAAACAAAAATTAAAAATCCATATGTTTATCTCCCATGCTCTTATAGATCTGAGTAATAGATTAAAAAAATTATTTGGATAGAGAACAACATTTACTGCAAAATAGTTTCCGAGACCACATAATTACGACTTATAGTTTCGGGGATAAAAATTCGAGATTCGCCCAAACTTTCGATGCCGTTGCATACGTATTTCTCATTAAGAACGCCTTTGAAATCTGTGTATATTCCATTTATGGAGTATACTTTCCAATCTTGTTTTAGTGCTGTTCGTCATTGCTGAAAAGAACTGTTGTCTTCGTGTTGCCCGTCCGTCCGTACGCATATATCAGGGAAGAATTGGCATAACCGATTTCAACCAAATTTACTATATTGAATACTCACATACATTAATTACCAAAATGGCATACTTGGACTGGATCGACTAAGCAGGAATGCCACAATTACAAAGTGAAACTTTTAAATAATTATAAATTTGGAAGTAAATGGCTGAACCAATTGCAACGAAATTCTGTACGAAGGAGAAGTGCTGCATAAAAAAACAAAATCAAGATGTTAAGTTTACATATAAATATCAGGGCTGCCGCAATTCAAGTAATAAAAAAATTATTTTAAAAGTATTTGTTGAAATTTCCGCATCAATTTTAACCAAATTTAATACTTTTAATATAAAAATATATGAAAAACCATATTAGCATATTTTAACTCAATCTGCCAAAAAGGAGTGCCACAGTTACTAATTAAACTCTTTCAGTAATGAAGGATTTGGAAGGAATTGGCTTAGCGGATTTCAATTAAATTTTGTATATAAGATTTGTAAAACATACCAAAATTAAATAAAGATGTTTTAAGCAGGGCTACTATCATAAAAATAAAATAATATTTCTTGTACACGTTATTCTAGAGAATTGACGGCATGGATTTTAACCAAATATGGTATATATATATATATATATATATATATATATATATATATATATGGATGTCAACAAGGTGTTGGGATGAGGAAACCCAGTGAGCACTCACCAATCAGACGACTTCAGGTTGGCGAGGCTCCGGGGATGTCGAAGCGACACACGTAAAATAACACAAAAACACAGAAACATCACAAACGTAAAGCTTTCGGAACTACTCCTTCTTCAGCTACAGAGAGAGTTCTCTCTCTGTAGCTGAAGAAGGAGTAGTTCCGAAAGCTTTACGTTTGTGATGTTTCTGTGTTTTTGTGTTATTTTACGTGTGTCGCTTCGACATCCCCGGAGCCTCGCCAACCTGAAGTCGTCTGATTGGTGAGTGCTCACTGGGTTTCCTCATCCCAACACCTTGTTGACATCCATATATTCATTTTACCTTTCCTTTTCCGTAAGTTGTTATATATATATATATATTTATATATATACATATATAATCCTCAAATAAATAAATAAACAAATTATGATATTTGAACTGGATCGATTAAACAGGCCTAGCACAATATAAAGGTTCTAATTTTTCTCTAACTATGAATTTGGAAGATATTGTCTGCACGGATTTCAAAGAAATTTCGTTTGTAGAGCGAGTATAGAATGGAAAAAACGAAATGTATATGTTAAGAACTGATCAGAAAGGCAGGGCTACCACAATATAAGGAAAAATAGTTTTCTGATTTAATTAGTATACGATTATACTACGGCGAATTTGACGAAAAGTATTTCTGACCACGAGAAGTCCGCGTAGACCCCTACTTGTTTATGCTTTAATTAAGAAATGTAGGATTTTGATGAAATTATGTTAAGAAATACTTTAAGTAATCCATATTTACAATAATTTTTGGAGTGTATTAAATGAATACTTCTTAGCCGAATCATTGGTTATGGAGTATGCGTTTGATTTTGAAGAAAGTTCTCCCAACCAATTTTTGCAGCGATGCTAGACTAAAATGGACTGAATGGCTCCAACTCCAATAACCTTTTGGTAATTCACTAAAAGAAATGTAATTGTAAGTAGATGTTTTTATTTAAAGTGCATTCATATCTTCTAGAATATATTTGTTCCTTAAATGATAGGCTCAGGAAGTCTATCCCAAATATATATAACCTCAGTATTTTATAAAAGATGTGCAGCAAAAATAAGGAAAATAGTATGGTAATGTCAACCTTATAATTAAATATATATTTGACCGCATCGGCGTCAAAGTCATTCTGTTTTATTTATCTGCTAAATTTAATTTTCAAGAAACTTTTTTCCTCTTTAATTTCACAAAGCCCGTGTTTATTTATCTTTCTGTTCACAACAAAATTTCCATTATTTCAAGACCAGGTGTACGAAAACGCGTCCAGTTCGCACATGACGTCTAGTGGTTTCCACTTTGTAGCGGGAAGCATGGCAACCAGATGTTGGGATGAGGAAGCCCAGTGAACACTCACCAATCGGACGACTTCAGGTTGGCGAGGCTCTGGGGATGTCGAAGCGACACACGTAAAAGAACACTAAAACAACACAGAAACATCACAAACATAGAAGCTTTCGGAGTTAATCCTTCTTCAGCTACCGAGAGAGAACTCAGTGATGTTTCTGTGTTGTTTTATGTTCTTTTACTTGTGTCGCTTCGACATACCCAGGGCCTCGCCAACCTGAATTCGTCCAATTGGTGAGTGCTCACTGGGCTTCCTCATCCCAACATATTGTTGCCATCCATATATATATATATATATATATATATATATATATATATATATATATAAGGATTAAGGCGTCAATACAATCTCGCTATTTATTTTGCTTTAAAACGATCTAGATCCGAAGTTCTTTCTAATTTTAATTTGCAAAAGAGTAAAAGTGTTTAAATCGAAAAATCGATTTTTATGTGTTACATATCGTATGGGAAATGGCACACCCCTTCCACCAAAAATAAAAATTCTGACCCCGAGGTGCACATCCTCATGGTCCCATTAATAAGTGTACCAACTTTTTAAACCAAAGAATACCTGTTCTTACCTGATTTCAATTTTATGTTTTTTCTTCTCCGGCATGCTCGAATCCATGTTTCTTAAATGGACTTTTCTTGGGGAAATCGAAAAAATCTCACCCTACCATTACAATTTTTGTAACTGTTATTACAGCCAAATGCCGCGCAAGACGACATTTCACTGAGAAAGCCACAGTTAAAGAGAAAACGTAATAATTTTCCAAACCCGCGACCACAGTCAATGCTAAATCATAGGCGGCAAGCGCAATCTGAAGACCACGTGACGTCACACGCTCGAAGTGTCGCTCGCCCGAGATGCGCAACAACCTACCTTGCATTGTAGTACCATGTTTCATGTGAAATATATTTCTTTGAAGCGATAATATTTCCCAAAACATTTTAGCGAACTATAGAGTGGATGGTTTTCTCCTTACTCTGGGCGAGTTTCCATACTTTGTTATATATTTTCATCTTCTAACACGCTGTTTTTATGGTTTTTAAAAATTATTTCCGCAACCGAAATATGAGAATGTGTAATCACGAAACCGTCTCACCTTGTGAATAAAATTGACAATAAATAACTAACAGCTTTAAACGACAAAAATAAAACTGTTTTCTCACGCCGATTTTAATGTTTATGAAAATCTGAATATCGATTTAATAAAGTTTATTTGAAATAATTAATTCTCTATAAATATTCGCTAAAAATATACCAGTAACCAATAAAAATTTATCGCGCTCGTCGTTTAACTTCCGTTAAAAAAAATGACCGCAACGACCACTTTCGAATTATATTTCTTACACATTGGATTCAGTTTCTCGTGCCACAAAGAGTGAACAAACGTGAAAAAACATTCATATTGGAACGTTTTTTGCGGTGTCTCCCTTCACTTATATTATTCTCTCTCGATAAATGCTCGCTGGAGTCCCAATCGGTGAATTTTTTATTTTTTTCTCTTTATTTTCGCGTTGAGAATTGCTCTGCTCATAAAAAAATCAGTACTTAACGGTGTAGTAGTACTGCCGTCAAAAAAATACCAAAATCGAAGAAAAAATTTAACAATCGGAAATGACAATAAGGTATTTCGGCACTGTTGTTTGGTTTCTATATATAATTGTTAGCCAATATATAGCATTCAGAGAAACAATTATTATGCGTCCAAGAAAATGTTACAAAAAAGTAAGCATTAGAAGACAACATTTTGTGGCATGATTAATTGTAAGACAAATATAGCAAAACCTCTGATAAGCTACGACCAACTGTTCCGAATAACAATGGTCGTCCGTAGAGGTTTTCGTTGAATAAGAGGAATAATATTATTGCTCTTACAGGGTTACTTCTGAGAAAGAGAGAAGTGTTTGTTAAGAGGTTTCACTATACCATTGCAGTGTTCTATTGATTGCCCTGTAGATGTAATACGCAAGCAGAAATCGGAAACAGCGTCACAAACAAAAGTCAACTACGTCTTTAAGCTTTGGTTCGTTTTAGCTCGGTTGGTAGCATATGAAGCCATTGCTTCAAAAATTTAAGCTACTGAAGGTAAAACGAAGGATGAAAACAAAATGGCCATTCTAAGTTAACCATTTTGCTGTATTTATAAAATAACTAGATTGTAGTGCATCACATCTTCAGTTTTTTAAGTAAAATATTCTTTCTGTACTTGACAAGAATTAGAATTATACGGCATTCTTATTAGCATTGGTGACAAATTCTTCACCAATATATACGATATGTAATATAGAGGATAATAAATCCATTAATGCTACTCCATAAATTCCATTCGTTTAATTATTTGTAGGAAAAAAGTGGTAAAATCTCCATTTATGATATTTTCCATTTAGGAAATATCTTGCGTTGAATTTTTCGTTCAGCTTCCGTAACTAACCATATCAGTAAACCGAGTCCTTTTGGGTGCAAACAACTTCTTGGAAACTCTGATAATGCTTCACAATCGCTTGGACGTATATTATCAGCATGATCATCGTACCGATTTGGAATATTTTTTAACAACAGCGTGAATTACTTCACAGCCCGCTCACAAACTTAAAAAAAATATTCGCACAATACAGTCTTCTTTTATGCCGAAGGTATATTTTGATAACTTTTTAATTTCCATCAATATTTATGGTGCTATTATAACTTTTCACTCAATACATGCTAATGGCTATTTTATTTGCTTCTTTAGCACTTATATTCATAATCTACTGTGCTAAACCAAAATTGTGCCGTTAAATCGTTTATCCCTGCAAAGTAATTTGATTTCGTTTTTCAACCACTTTCTTTCGTTTCCCTCATAAAATACAGCGCTACGTATAGTATTAAATTGAGATATTATCAAAATGCCGGCCCTGGTAGAGGGGTGGTTAGCGTGTCTATAGGTATGCCACAAACATAAGAACAGGCGCGGATATCGGTCGCACACGGAGGGGAAGTTCCTCCGTCACGGAATTCTTTTGATCGCGGTAGACCCATAGCTCCCAATTCTGTAGTCGCGGGTTCGAATCCTACCGAGAGAATGGTCCTGCGGGATCGAAATATCGTTATTATGCTCATTGTCAAAGGGCTGGTAAAGGCTGTTTATGAGATAGTTAAAACATAACTAAATAAAATGATACGTTTTATTACTAAACCTATTTACATAAATACGAATAAATAAATATTTGTTTTTTTTAACTCGCGCGTACTTGTCCGACGTGATATGGGAACCTCGAGCACTTTATTTCTCTTGCAATTGTTTTTTAAAATCGTCTTTATTTATTCGTTTTTAAGGATAGCTCGAGGTTTTTTAGTCATTGAAAGGATTACCTGTAGCAACTGATTCCACCTCGAAATTGATCGTCTTTCATTTGCTTCTCTCCATAGAGACGGCCTCTCCGCTTATCGAAAGAGTGCGACCACACGAGCAGTCCCGAAGGCATCACGGGCCAACCTCTTCCATCTCCCCCTCCTCCCTCCCCTTCCTATTCGCCTTCTTCCCCATCCACCTCCCCTGCGAAGCCGGCCAAGAAGAGGCGGAGGCCCCCGTCTATCCGGGGAAGGGGTGGTAACGGCACCACGAGGGGCACCACCGCCCCCCAGAGGGATCCCGGTGCTTCCACCGCCCCCGCCGGGGAATCCCCGTGCGCTGCTGCCGAAGCGGAGGCGGAGTGCCTGCCCGTCTTGGGGATGGGGGCGGACGGAGGTCACGGGGTGGGAGGTGGGACGTCTGCCGCATTTAACCAGGTGACTTAAGTGAGGACAGCGAGTTTTTTTAACCTCTCTCTTTGTACCATTTGGTGTTAGTTGTTACAGACGTTAAAAATAATTCTTTATCATAACGTGAAATGAACTATTCCTACATATCATGTAATGAAATAGAATTGTCAGGGATTCAATTTCCGTGCTGACGGTTTGTACATAGTCTGCAATTAAATATACGAAGTTGTAATGTGGAAACGATTACTCTCTACCGTTACTGAGAGGTATTGTTTTGGAATTTTGACAAGTAATTTTGAAGCATTTCGTTAATTTGTATGAGGACTATAAAAAGACTAAATCAATTCTTTTAATCTCATTTAAAATAAAAATTAACTGCAAAAAACTCCATAATTAAGCCAACCTACAGATACACTTTTTTCTAGATTTAACCCTTTAAGGGTTGGTGGCTAAATATTTAGCCGCCTATTTTTTCTCTGAAAGCGAAAGTTTTTTATGCAAGTTTAAATTTATTATTTTCTATTGGGAATGGTTTAATATACGGTTTTAATTATAGTTATAGTGCATTTCTATGATTCTTTTCCAATATTATTAAAATAATAGGTGGCTAAATATTTATCCACCAACCTTTAAAGAGTTATGCACACTTAACTTTGCTGGACCCTTGACTATAGATACACCCATTACTGTTTTATGATTTTTAATAACAGTTATAATTAATGTTAATTACTCTTGATTTTCCTTAACACATTTACAGAAATGATATAAATGTATTTAAATATATGAAATATATAATGAGATTTTCAATGATTTACTTTGTTAATCAAACATCTATCAAATGAAGTATCAAATATACTATTAATTATATAGTAATTTTAAAATAGGTAACTAAATAACTAATAATAAATAACCACTATCAACGATCGTGCTTTTCTCTCCTGAAAATCTAGTAGAACCAGGTATCACACTAAAATTTTGTGAATTCTCTTCATCACTATCATCTCCAAGTATGGAATTCACGGCCTGCTCGTCGGTTATTTCATTTAATAATTCACAAATGGTCTTATCGTGCAGTTTTCTGCTGAAGTTATTATGATTACTCCATATTCTAATGGCAGAAAAATTAAAAGTATTACAAGAAATTACTTGGATAATGTGTGACTGCATCTTATTTAGAATCAGAACATCTCAGCGCCAGTAAAATAATAGAAAAAATATTTGAAATACCAAATATAAGGAATACATTACGATATAAATAAAAATAAAATGAGAAATATTTTAATTACATATAGAAACAAGCGAACAAAGATAGATATATTTCAGCCATTACCGCCATTTTGACGTAGCCGTGAAAAAATTTACTTTTTCCTAGATATAATATACATAATGAACAATATAAACAATTTTAACTCTATATGATAAATATTGTAGATCTGATAATTACATAAAAACACACTATCTACACGAAATATAAAAAATAAAGTCCAAAAAAGAACAGACCACGAAAACGCCAGTCCATGTGGGCATACTAGAGGGTTGGTGGCTAAATACTTAGCCACTTTTGCCAATGATGGCTCTGACTAATGAAAAGAACAACAAAATCTAGGAAAACTACTGAATGGCACAACACGAAATGATGTTAAGTAGCAGAAAGCAGCATTAACAATGTTATTTAAGCAGCAAATAATAAAATATGGACCATATGAAAGGTGGCTAAATATTTAGCTTCATCCCACTAAGAAAAAGTATAGGAAAAGGTCCTTCCAATCGGTGTGCGTATCCTTGAGCTTAAAGAGCAGCATAAACCAGGGGCTAACGCACGTCAGTGTCGTTTTTACGCTTACATTATCGCCTCTGTCTTTCGATCCGAAATGAAACGCTTGCACCATTTGCAACTTTTTTCAGCCAAGTTGTTCATTGGGAAATAGTAGAATAAAAATTTTTGAAGGCAAATTTTCAGTGTGATTTTAAGCAGTCATGATGGGGGTTGCTGTTCCAAGGTGCGATTCCAGTGATGAGAAGATTTTTACTCCTCACGTCGGCTCTAAAAAAATATGAATATATTTTTCGCCCCAATGGGATTAACCGGTAAATTCCAGGAGGGCTATCCAGTTTCATCATGCAAAACTGATGTTTTTATCCGACCTTGACTGCTCCCACAAAAATACAATGCATCGTCCTATATAATTACCTCATGAAGAATTAAAAGGTGAATAAAAATATGGCTGAGGTCGTTACCTCCAGATCTGAGTTGGCCTATACTGTTGCTTAACAGTTGTATGCCTACAGGAGCTACTAAAATATTTTACATTACTGCATGCATACAAAACTTAGTGAATTAGTTTGTTCTATACCTTACCATTTACTGAAAGAAGAAGTTTCAGTTTTTAAACTTGACGTTTTGAATGCAACGCCCTTGGGCATTTTTACGAAATTCACGGCGAGAATGAAAATGTGAAACGTCACAAGTTTTATAGATGTGTTGAAAGCTTACGGTCCCTAAATGCGCGAACTGCCACGTGTTGTAGGGAAAGACGTTTAAGAGGAAGGCAAGTGAAGGGGAAATAAAACATCTGAGGATTCAGCTTGACAATTTTGCCAATAAACCCTAACGATTGGAGGATAAATATTTAGCCACCGGTAATTTCTCATGCCCCCTTCCTTTTTCAGCCAGATTGTCCTTCCTTATAAATAAGGGCCACATATTTTGTTTCTTTCCTTGGATTTTGATCAAGTTTTGAAGAATAAATGGGGAATATTTTATCACACAATATTAGTAAAAGTTAAACGTAAATTATCATATTCTCTAACTTAGAAAGGGTATGATCGCTATCCATGTTAATAATAAATTAAATGAAAACTGAAAACAAAATAATGAGTACAAAAACGCAATATCAAAACAATACAAATAAAGCATTAACGAAAACTAAATACACTAGACTAAAACAGCAATCAAAACAAATAAATAATGATATCAACAATCAGTATTAACAAAGAAAACAATAGCTAACAAAAAACGCAATAATAAGCACTCGATAACAAAACAGCAATAAATAACTACGATAAAAACAATGGCAGCGGAACGGTTGGCAACGAATGCACGTGGAGTCTCAGTCGAGTATGGCATAAAAATTTACCCACTAACTCCTCCCTTTACCCTCCGCGCAGCCCACGTTTCGAGAATGGACTCTTCTAGACCAAAATCCGTTTCTACGCATGGGCCGTAGGCTTTCAACAGAGCTAGCTATACCTAGTTTTTCGGTGCATATTCATATGGTTGTGACTATTTTCCCTGTATCGCCACCATTAAATCGTACATTTAACTATGCCTCTGCCTGTTTTAAGGGTTACCACTACAGCACCTGGGGAATGCGTCAAATGGTGCTGCCGGAGGAGTCCGCTCATCTCGGTGCTCGGAATCCTCCAGCGGTTGCAGGAACCTCCTCTCCTTCCGCCGGAAACTGCGAAGGAGGAGAGACGAGGGGCGAGGTTCTCTGCATGAGCCAGTCGGTCGCATTCCACCAGGAGGACGACTTCTCTCCCGAGATGGTCACCGGATGACCTCCGCGAGGTCAGGGCCGCGAGCTTCGATGACCGGGGAGTCAGGGGGACGTCGACGGAGGCTCGGGGAGGCCCACTCATCCGAGCTCCCGGTCCCGTCACCTTGGATGGCCCATGGTATCCATGGTGACGGAAATAGGACCACGGAGGGCGTACGTTGATGGATAGACGATGTTTGAAAAAAAGTTTGGACGGAAACAAATAAAGAAACGAATACCCACTTCCCTCGAGCTTATACATATATAATGAATAATAAGCGAACCAAATTTAAGGGTTCTGGTTCTGATTGTGATTTGAAAACTACTAAATGGAATTAAAAAATCGCACATGTGCGAACATGTATGCAAGTATGATATATAAAGTACATATGTGTGCAACATGCTTTCTCGAGAGAAAACGTGGTTTCAAATATATTACGTTTCAAAAGATAGGTAATTTTTTTAAAAACTTTTTTTGAGAAAAATGACTTCATATTCCTCCCAAAAAAATACATATGAACTAAACCGTGTGGCTGTCTTTTTTTGAGGTATTCCGAATATTATACACATAATGGACCAATGCAGAAAAATATGCGTGAAAAAGGCAGTGGGTGATAACGGTATATTTTCCTCCTGGATACTTTGCTACACTTAAAATGGTTAAAAAAAAATTACGAAAGTTATCCATGCTATCGGATGTGTGATGTTTTTTTACTAAGACCTGATGGACAATACGCGTGTTTTTTTAGATGAATGAATGGAAATTAAAAAGGATGCGACTCGTGTTAGGAATCATAAAACAATTGAAATCTGTGGAAAAAAGAAAAAAACATGAAGTTTCCAACGTGATCGGTGGATGTTGAAGGTATTGTGATGTATTTTCCCGATTCTTCAAAGTTATTATTCCATACCCGTTTAACAAGACTGGATGGAAAAAAACTTCCAAGCCGCATTCAAAACATCCGTAAGGAGATGTCCTGTGACTTCGGAAAAAATTTTCAAAAACTGTAGACCTTTTGAAATAAAAAATAAAGAGGTGTGTTTATGTTAATGTTCCACCCAAAAAAGTTCCATTTTTGTATCTGAAGAATTGTGAAAAAAATGAAACTCTGTATGGATGAATCGTTGCAGTGGCTTAGTTCAGAGAGAGAAAAAAATTTAATAATGACCGCTGTGAAATGTTCCCTAAGGGAAATGGTTACCCAAGTATTATGAGTATTTCAGTGTGTACTACCCTAAGACTGTAACGATTTTGTTGAAATTGTTTTTTCATTTTTCGCAGTTTAATACATTTACTAAGTAACCAGTAAACAAAATGATGCCACATTTATAATGCTTGTGGTGCTTCAGTGAATATTTTACCTAATGCGTATATTGAAAGGTGAACATCAAAAAGTTGTGCTCTCATAAATTGTAACTCATTGATGCTGCCACAACAATTAAAGGGGCTTTTAAATACACTGATTGGATGTTATTAGAAATATTTGAAGATGTTTTCCCTTCTACTCCTTACATCACCTAATGGTCATAAAATATGGATCGGTTTCTAAGGTAATTTCACCCACACTTTTATGCGAAAAGAATGTTTTAATTCTTTTATTCAATAATTCCAATTTTATAAGTTTTTGCTAACTTTCATGGAAAAGTGCCATCGAAATAACCTTCACATTCCACTAATTTATTATGTTTGTGACATAATAAGGTTTTTCATTTATCTGCGAGAGTTTCTAACATTAGTATGCCATAATTAACATTAATTTCCATTTAATATACTCAATTTGTGTCTTTAAAATATTCTGTTAGTAAAGAAAAAATATTACTCGCAATAGTTCTGTATATTTTTTCTTTCACTGAAACGTTTTTCAAAAAGTTTTTAAGTAAACTTATAAAAAAATTGGACGTGGAACCGACCATCAATTACTAGAGCATATATATATATAGTCATCTTTTGGTTTAAATGTTAAGGTGAGCTCAAAAATGTCTTCCCTTTTATGTATTTAAAAAATTCTATCTTAGCAAAATCTGAAATATTTCTTTTATTACCATTAACCTAAAATTATAATAACTGCAATGTGTTGTTCCGTAATGCTTTACTGTATTTAAAATGCTGAAAGGCTTTCGCCTTCCTTAATTAATGGAATACTCAGTGTTCGATTGTCCTAATAGTGTTTAACGACCCTTAAAGAAGATGTATCGTTTAAATTGTTCAAAGGAAAATTTTCAGCGGCAAGTGTTCCGTCCTAAATCCTTTGCTTTAATTTACCGCGCGGCAGTAGAGGCGAATCCTCTCGTCGCTCCGAGCTACCCAGCCGGGCGAAAAAGCATAGCGTTTTCAGCTCCAAAATGAGTTTTCTAGTCGCTTTTAGCAACCCGGCCATACCTAGCGCTTTAATTACCACACAGACCTCTTCCCTCTCTCTCTCTCTATCCGTATCTTCTCCCCTTTTTATCGACACTTAATTCATCTCTATCTCCTATCTAACGGAACCGCATTCTTTCACTCCTAACCCGTTCGCAGTTCTCGCCTCTCCATCTTCTTACTACTTTTGCTCTTCCCCGCCGCCCTCAAGCACCATTTCTTCCTCCGCGTTTCTCTCTCTCTCTTACCCTCGTTCTTCTCTCTGTAGTTTCACTCTGTCCGTTCCTCCTCGGTGAGCTTCCTCCTCCTCTCTGTCATCTGCGAACGCTTTACCGAGCCGCTCCCTCGAGGTAACTGACGAAATGTCTGAATTAGGTCACGTGATGAGGGGGGTGGGGGAGGGACGCGAGGGGAGATAGGGGGGGGGAGCGATGTAGGAGAGGAGGAAACGGGTAGGGAGGGATCGGAAATGTATGTCACACGGAAACCGCGTTCACTTTGTCCGATTATCCGAGCTGTTAATGTCGTTTTGGAGGGGGTAAAAGGCCGGGAAATTCGATTAAGGATATTTGACAATTGTGTTTTTTTTTTGTGTGCACGAGGGTGCAGAGTTCCGATTCGCCCTTTGTGTCGTTTCTCCCCCTTTAGGTCCTTTTTAATTCCAGGGAGGGATTATGATTAAAACGCTCTGGCATTTATTTATTTTTTAGTTTCTAAATAAAAATCTCGCTATCCGTCAGCGATTATTCACTTAAAATTGTGCGGCATAAAAGTTTACTTGCGCGACTCTAGAGTTGGGTAATCTGGCAGATATTTTGACAATGAACTGATTCGCGTATTATTTTCTAAGTTAATTATTCATTTGAAGAATTCACGAATTCCGTTATTGAAGGTGAATTTATAAGTGGTCATAGTGTTGAAATTAGCGATTTGTTCCCGTTTCTATTCTGTAATTCATTTTTGAGTCGTAATACCTCTTGCAATACTTCTATCATGCTTCTCCTTCTATTCAGATGATTTTGGCCATTCCTAATAGAAATATCTTTGAATTTTATGTAGTTGGTCTATTTACCGAATTAAGTTGCCATGTTTTGTGAAATATTCGATTTTCATTTTTAAAACGAGACTATATATTATATATATACATAATGAAGTATGCTTTCATAAATGGATAGTGTACAGAAGTATGATTCCGAAAGTTTCTCTAATAATTTATTTTGATTTACCAAGTGGATGTCGGCGTAACATTTTTAAATATATCGCTCTATTTCGTTTTTACAGACTTATAGGACGCATCGTTCAAAATTGGGCGAGTAAAGTGGAGAAAGAATAAAAGTCGATAATCATGCTTTTTTATAAATTTAAATTTACATTGTTGTTTTCAATGCACTCATTTTGGATTAACTAATACTTTAGTTTAGTTTAAAGAAGGAGAAGGATGGGAAATATGAAACAAATTTTGTTTATATTACTACAAATATGACCAAAAAGTCTCACCCGGGCTTAGTGAGCACCCCATTTCCATGGAAAATCATGAGTTTAAATTACTTACCACTTCAAATACCTCGTACGTTTAATATAAAGAATAATGCTTTGCGTCTCTATAGGTATCTGAAATGATTTTTTTATGAAATTGTTCTTTCATATTAAGGAAATTAAGAGCTGGTTTGCATTATTTACTTGTATTTCCGATAATTAACCTTCGAAGCTAACTTCAACCACTTAATGCTCACATTCCTTGAGGATACATTTTCGTAGATTAATGGTGGCTAAATATTTAGCCACTTTATATTAGGGAGAATAATGAACATTTATTGAATACTGAACATTTAGTGGCTAAATACTTACCCAGCTATATATATATTTTTTATTATATTAGGATTGGTAAAAAGCTACATCTGTGTAATAATTTAAACATTATAAACGACTTCTATATGAAACGTATCCAATTTAGCTGAAAAAGTACGTGAGCACTCAGAGAAAAACCTGGTTACTAAATATTATCCAACAAGAGTTAAAGGGGGAGTAATTCTAAAAGGGCCATAGACATGATGTTTAATGATTATGATTTTAAATCTGGAAAATTGGAATGAATCGAGGAAACATTTAACTTTTTCAAATGACTATTATTCCGCTTGTTTCATTCTATCCTTCTTACGCAAACCTCATCTTTGATTTACAAAATCGTTGGTCTTTTGCCCTATTTCGCAAGATGTGGTGAAAACTGATTTCAGTTCTATCGTTTGATTTATTTCGCAATTAGGTCCACTCGAGTGATTCATTTGAGGCACCAACTTTCCCACCAACAGTAAAAATAGAATTCTCGGAATAGGTTCATTCTCTATCTGATTACTGCGAACTTCCTCTTCCCAGCATGAAAATAAAATGTAAATGAATCGCAGACGATGCGGCGTTATTAAAATGTCTCTTAATACGGCCTCTTTTCAACGGTTGATGTTTGTTCCCGAAATCTGCTTGCGTTCCGTGAAAAATGCATATGCTTCCGATTTTATTGCTCTGCACAATGCGAATGACGTTTAACCCTTCCAGTCAGTATTTAGTTGAACTACAATATACGCTCGGATGAGGAACCGTATTACATTTTATCAATTCCTTGCAACAGATACGTTATCTACGGCAATACTTACCTTTGAATAACGAAACTAACTATGGCTAGACAAAGATAAATTATGAATTTCTTGATTCTTACTTGTTTTAACTTGAGGTCAAAAACTATCAATCCTTGAGAATGTGTAACATTCCACAGATTTTGGAGTTTCTTATTTCATAGTCACCGTAAGAGTATTATATGTTGGTGTGTCCATACACAAAATATAGATGCTTTCCAATCAAGCATAAAGATTTCATTCTATCTTGGAACTTAACACAGATGAATATTTACTGGTAGTTTTAACAGTATTCTTAACTTTTTGTCGTAAACGTGACGTTTTTGAATGCTGAGAAACATAATGGTCTAAAAATTTGTGTAAGATAATTATACTTTTACTAGGTCTTTTGCTATGACTATTAAGTATCATTCAATTAAATCTTTTAATTAAACCTTACTTGCAGTGATTACTCGTTCATCAATCAATCTACAATGGCTAACGTACATTTTCCTAAAATATTTGATACGTTCTTCATCATCAAACATATTCGTATGATTTTTCGGACAAGCTTGATATAATAGCACAAGGCTAAAACACTGCATAGTTTGCTTCATTACAGGGATCACATACTATGTACAACATATAATACTATCAAGACTAATTGTTAAAGAAAATTCTTTTAGTTATACAGTGAGCATAATAGATAACTTTTGGACCAACGAGTTGTAGCGCTACTTAACCTCGTTCTGCAATCTGTGGTTGTGAATGATAAAAGATATTTGTGTGGCCTTTGGTGTGATTCGTTTTAACTTACGCTATAATTTACGTTGCATCTTAAAATATTGTAGCTGTATTATTCTTTCTCCTTCCACAAGAAATTTCTATGATCTTTAATCTAATGTCACTTTTCCAAAAATTCCAAATAAAGATGGCAGTGACACTTTCGGTTTATAAATTTGTCTGTATAGTTCGAAATTTTCTTCTCATTTCGTATAAAGCGATGTCGCGTACGAAATTTTCTTCTGCCCAGCGTCAACTTTCACAAGCTTATACTGATGAAACTTTTTAAACTGGCAAAAAACTGCGCAAAATCTCGACCAATGAAAATCGGGATTCAGAAATTCATTTCAAACCGAAGCCAAGTGAGGTTATTTCTATAATTTATCTCAGCAAATAAAGTATGAGACGATTCTTCAAATTTACAAAAGTCAATTGATCGACCGCTATACAAGAAGATACATTTCTATGAGATCTAGGCCCCATTGTTGCGTTCAATAAGGGAAAAAGATTCAAAACAGGCAAAATCCTCTTCCTTTATTCTTTCACTCGACCAGATTTTCCGCGATTATTATCGCGCAGAATCGAGAAATGCAACGATGTCGCCGCGAAGAGGCGGCGTAAAAAGACAATCACCATTGCCGAGCTCATTGCACCCGTCATATCCGACCGAATCCTTTAATAGAGAAAGTATTCTTCTCTGCAACCCGGTGTCGTTCTTTCTCTTCGCTCCGCCCGCCTTCCTCGGCTAATCTCGAAGCCATAAAATTAGCGGAAACGTTTTCCTCCCTTTCACTTCGCCTCCCGCCGCCAGAGGGACGAGAATTCTTCAATCATTTCGCGGCGTTTCGGTTGTTTTTTTTTTGTTTCGGTCGTACATCTAGTTCACCAGAGCGACTGACGTGTCGCTGCATTCGCTTTCGTTCTCGAACCGTCCGATCGGACACGATACGCTGATTTTCGAGCAGGTTGTCTCTTTTTTGTGTCTTTCTTGTTCTATGACCGAAATTTCCGTTTTTTGCTCTGCCATCATGGTGAGCTAAGCAAGTGATTGAATCGATGTAGAAATTAGGAATTTTCCAAAAGCACCGTAATAAATTTTTATCAGCCAATAAAAAAATGAGTTGTTCATAAATGTTTTATTTAAAACAACGGAAGCGATGCGTGAATACGTTTCACGCATAATCGGTAATAAGAGAAAATCAAATCTATGAGGCGCAAGAAGACTGAAAGCGAGAGAGCGGGTGGAACAAGCAAACATTACGTTTGTGAACACGTAAATAGGGAAATAAATGACGGTAAATATGTCGGGCGTCAAACTTGTAGAGTTTTCAAAGAGTGAGGCCTAAATTTATTGGAAAGGGAAGATCTGATAACAGTTTTTAGCGCATTCGCCTGGTTTTACTCACGAATTTATTTCTATTGGAGCAATTCGATATTATCATCACCTTAGGTAGTCCGTCCGTAGACACGGCCGTGATTATTCCTGGCTAATTCTGATTTTCTGAACAATCCTGATTTTTGAATCAACTTCATTTCTTGATAATACACTTTCCCTATTGAGTTTCCTATCAGCTGAAACCTTTTCGTTCTTTATATTTCCTTCCAGTTTTCATTTTAACACGTCTTAAATCATATTATCTCTCATCAGGTAATGCCCAATCCAGTTTTCCTTCCTGTTTCTTATAGTCTGTGTAATAATTCGATATTCGCCCCGTCTTCCCAGTTTTTCATCCAACCCGTATTTTGAGGCTTTCCAAATGTTTTATATAATTTTTCTTGGGTTCCCACATTACACGGTGTCCATAATGTCTGGAAACAGTAAAATTACCAAAATTTGTTTTTTCATTACATGTAAATATATAAAAGAATAAAAATGCGGTTATATAAAACCTTAAGTTAACCAAGAGAATATTAGGAACAGAGGAATTCTAATGGAACTCATAAGTGAAAATGTGCTGCATTGGAAAATGATACCGCTCTGTTGAGGCGTCTTCGTGAAAATTTAAGGAATCGCCTTAAAAATGCATTGACACAAGAAAAAAAAACACATTAAAAAATTAGATCTTCCTTTTTAATAAAATTACAACAATATTATTATAGCAATTAATATACATATAATATTATAATAGCAATTGCAGTTACAATATATTTCTTTTTAAAGCAATTATTGTACATATAATATTATAATAGCAATTGTAGTTCCAATATATTTCTTTTTAAACCGCGATAACACGCACCTACGGGAAATCCCCGCCCTTTTTTGATTTCTTCAATTATTTGGCTCCTGACAGTAAGATTAACTAGTGGCATCGTCTACCTCCCTGTTTACATTTAAGGAATTAGTCGACGTCGTGCTAATGACATGCTAGTACGTGTCTGTGTGAAACTGGTCTTTTTGATATCTTTGCGGTCGATTCCTGTCGTTCGTGTTACCACGTCATCGAATTTATATGAACGTATAAGTGACATTTTTGTTCTTGTTTACATGTTTATAACCCTTTTAAGTTTTTAAATTCTATTACCCTTAGTTTCAACATGGATGAAAACGAAAGGCAACGTATTTTGGCTATGTTTGAGAACATTACTGAGGAGGAAATCTGGAGGATAGTGATAATGATGATATCACAGATATATAAAAATCTTCATTTCCTTATTAAATTTGTCAATAGTATTTTTTTTCGTAAACATGTTTGTACAAGTAAAATTTCTGCATTAATAAATTTCAATAAGAAAGCTTTCGGCAATTGGTATTTTCCCTAACGTGCGTGCTATGATGTTAAAAAGGTAGCGCGTGTTATTGCGGGTATGTCTCCAGACTCTATGGACTTCCTGTATATGTGTGTGTGTCTGTGCATGTGTGCATGCGTGTAGCTGTGTGTATGCGTGCGCGCTCGCTCTTCCAGGGGTATAATGTTAATAGAACGCTCCGCTTTCTGTAAATGTTAAAGCTTTTTAGTCGTATGCTATGTATGTTCAATGTCGATATGAAAAAGGAAAGTTCCGAACTCGTATTACATTTCGTGCATATAAATGAACTCATTCGTGTGGCGAACGGAAAAATGGACGCGCAATATAAAATGAACGAAGTGGATGTTTGCTCGAAACAGAAGAGTAAATATCAATGAATGCTTGATGCGTTCCTGTTTGATTTCCAGGAAAACGGGAGAACGAAATAAAAACCTCGCGGAGAATGTCTCTTGTCTGGCGAGTGACGTTACCATGGCGAGGAAAAAACAGAGATCATGGCAACGAACAGGCATCGCGAAGATAAGGGCTGATTGCAATAGATAATTAGGAAATTAAAACATTCAAAATTGATTGCTTCCGTTCATATTTTTCACCGCCTTTACCGCAAAATATATCGCACACTTGAGATTATTTTCGAATAATTTGTCGTACATTGTTCATCAACTTGCAGAAACAAGATTCTATCGAGACTATAATTTGCACGGAAGTCTATACACGTATTCAGATTGGACTTACCTAAAAATATTTTTGCACGATCTGGCTTTCATCCTTCCTCGGATGACCTGTGACGTTTCCTTTCAGTTGGGGAAATTCCTTAGAATAGGAGCTTGATGACATTCTCCGCCATGTTAGCGATGTCTGATTTTCTCGCATTCTTTAGCAAATGGCGTAAGACGTGCTTTCCAAATCACACCTCCGGCAGATGAAACATTCGCATTAACGTGAAATGCGGTGGTGTAATGCCACGCTCGCTGGTACAAAAACACGCAAGCTGTGTCTCTCGAGTCACGCGCTTCATGGATTTCTAGCCTTATCTGCAACCTATGCTGTGTACCTCCTTTCCTACTTTTAGAAGCGATTAATTTTTCATTTTGAAACACGTAATTTTCCGTTTCACGAAGCGCTGGAACTCTATCCTAAGAGAAATTTAAAGAAACTAGACATGCTGTCTTCGAGAATTTCTCCAATTGCTGCCAGATTTATTTTAGAGGGGAAACCCACAGTTTAGCTACTTTAAATTCTCTTAATAATCTAGGTTCATGTAAATGTTCATTAATTTATAATACACTGAAGCAATTGAGATTATTTTCATCGATGGGCGATTAATAAAAGTTCTCTCTCTATTGAAATAAAGGTCGTATATGCTTCTTAAAATTTTGCCCGGAAATGAAAAAATTATCCTCGGACAAATCTTACGGCTGACACTAATATAGTGCATCCAATGTATTGAACAATATAAATTTTGAAGTATTTTTTATGGAATTTTGCTAAAGCTTGAAATCAAATTATTTGTCGTGTTGTAAATTGAATTCAGACATTTTGATTCCTATAATCCAAAAACATCCGGACATGTATTTTTACATTAGCGATATATATATATATATATATATATATATATATATATATATATATCCCTAATGTAAAAATACGTCCATATAATCATTAAACCGCGGTTTATGATACTGAGAAAAATAATTTAAAGAGTTAATATTCTGAAAATCAAACAGATAAAAAACGAAGTCGGAAATAAAATTGAGGAAAACGAAATTCCACGTGATCCTTGCTTATTACAACAAGTGTATTATTAGTTTTCAAATTGAAGAAACTAACTACTTATCACAGAAGAACTATAATTCCATTTATACCCATCTTAGTTGCCTTAAGTCAAAATCAGTGCTGCGAAAACAATAAGAAAAACTCGTTAAGTTTTTTCCCTCTCTTAATCGTATACAAATATTATGGTATTTGGGTATAAATAATCTCTCTAAAGTTCTAACAACAAACTCATTATTAGGAATATTAGGGTATAACGGAAAACTCTTCGAGTTGATCAAACTCGGGGACAACCTTTATACGTTAACACACAAAATAATCCCCTCAGCCGTTTTAAGCCCGAGAACTATTCATCGAATGCATGGAACCGTTCCTCTCCCAGCGCTCAAGTATTTAGAAGCGCTTGAAAAATAGAAGTAATGGACCGATCCTCAACTCAAACCGATAGCTAAAAACTCAACCTCAGACCGCGAAAAAATATGGAGAAAGAACTTGAGTTTTCTAACGGGAGTTCTCTCATTGTGCGGAATTTTTTGGCGTTCAGAAAGAAACAACGGCGGAGTGAAAGAGAAAATAAAAGCGTCATTTCCCTTGCTCAAGGGCGCACGGAGTTTGCGGGAGTTTTGGACGAGAATTCTCCGTCAACTCCGTCCGCCGCCGTCATACAAATCCGCAACTAACGATCCGTTACCTGTCACGGGGCGCGAATACGGAGAGTTTGCCGGGCCCAGGCTGCGTGTCGGGGTAAGGGGAAGGGAGGGTGAGGGGGGGAAAGAGAGTGGGAGAGAAAGAGAGTGAGAGTGAAGGGGAGCGGAGAAGAAATGGAGGTGGAGGAGGGAAAAAGGGAGGGAGTGGGAGGGAGAGAGAGTAGGGGAGAAATTGAGGGAGGGTGAGGAAGAGAGAGTAGGGGGAAACGGAGGGAGGGAGAGGGAGAAAGGGAGAAGGAGAGGGAGGGAGAGTGGGGGAGAAAGAGAGAGAGTGAGGGGGAGCGGAGAAGAAATGGAGGTGGAGGAGGGAGAAAGGGAGGGAGTGGGAGGGAGAGCGAGTAGGGGAGAAAGAGAGGGAGGGTGAGGGAGAAAGGGAGAAGGAGAGGGAGCGAGGGGGAGGTAGAGCAGTGGAGAAAGAGAGAGTGAGGGGGATCGGAGAAGAAATGGAGGTGGATGAGGGAGAAAGGGAGGGAGTGGGAGGGAGAGAGGGTAGGGGAGAAATGGAGGGAGGAGAGGGAGAGAGGGGAAGAAAAATTGAGAAAGGAGAAATGGAGGGTGAGGTAGGAAGAAAGGGAGGGAAGGGGAGGGTGAGAGAGAGAGAGTGGAGGGAAAAGGAGGTAGAGAAAGGAACAGGGAATGCGTGAGGATGGGAGAGTGATGGAGGGAGAGTGAGGAGGGAGGGAGGGGGAGGTGGCTAGGAGAGTGAGTGAGGGAGAGAGAAAGAGAGGGAGAAGGGGAAAGGGACAGAATTTAGATCGAGGGAAAGTAAATGTGGTAGAAAGGAAGAGGGGATATCGTGAGTGTAGGGGAAAGGGAGGCTTTTAAAGAGGAAATTGGCAGAAAATGAAGTAAACATATATGATAAAGGGGCGTGTAGCATAGATAAGAGACGGTGGGAGAAAGAGGAAATGAAAGGAAATGGGAAAATAGAAAGAGGTCGGAGATGAAGAAGAAGGAGAGAGAGGAAAATAAGGAATCGGAGAAACAGTGGAGAGGGAAAGAGAGAAAGGGAAGAGGAGGTAGAGAGGAATGAGTGAACAGGGGATTGGGAGGAAAGAGAGAGAAGGGTGAATAAATGAGACGAGGAATAATGAGAGGAGATAAAGGGGGAGGAATCAAGAAATGGGCAGTTAACTTTTATTCGGTAAAATATTCCAGGATAGAAATCTCTACTCAGTGCAGGAAAGAGGTCGAGGAGAAACCATGAGGAGGGAAAAGGAAACCTAATTAGGTATAAAAAGCATGGAATAAAAAAGAGAGTGAGAGAAAAGCAAGAGACGATTATGCGAGTAATAAAATGCCAAAGAGGAATGAAGAGGATGCTGAAATTGGTAGGAAACGAGTGAGAAAATAGAGCAAAGGAGGAAAAAAACAGAGTTGTAGCTATGGCATACTGGGAATTAGGAATGAAGAGAAGAAACAAATTAGGAAAGAGCTGCTGGATCAGACACTAATGACGGATTCATAAAAACATATTTTAGACAGAAAGACGGACAGACGGACAAACCGAGAAAACGTCCACAACGAGATGGGATATCGAATCTATTCATTTAGGAATAGTTAGCCGGTCAGACAAACAGACAGACGGACAAACCGAACGCATATCCGGATATTTTGAACCGCTCAAAAGCCTGGAACAAAAGATAGTGGAAAGCATGAGATGCTAACGCGAGTACAAAAAGGTAAAAGAGGAAAGGAGAATATGGTGTAATTCGAGGAAAGAATTGAGGGAAAGGAGGAAACGAGAGAGAAAAGAGAGAGGTATCTATGGGATACGATGAATTAGGAAAAAAGGAAGGTAGAAGAAGATTAAGAGGATTAAGGGTGCGGGAGATATAGAACAGAGCAAGGAAGGAGGTAAAAAAAGGCAGGTAAGATAAAGAGGTATATTCGAGGTAAAGGGATAAAGGGATATGGAAGAAAAACAGGAATGGGGTTGAGAGTGGGAGAGCGACGGAATGGATTCAATGGATTCGGAGAGTGGAGAGCCATGCGGAAGAGAGAGAGGGAGGAGAAGGGAGGGAGAGAGGTAGGGTGGAGAAGGGAGGGAGAGATGGATGGAGAGAGAGATGGAGAGAGGGAGAGGGAGAGAGGTTGGCGTATAGTGATTCAGATATAGAAAGGTAGATGAGGTAGAGAGAGAGAGAGAGAGCGCGTGCATAGTTTGAAGCCGGAGGCAATGCAAGTTTGTGTCGACCCGCCTACCGGCGACGCAGAACAATTGAATTCCATGCGTCGTCACGCCCAGGCGACTGTTCGCCGATGCGTGCCAATCATTCAATCGCCTAGTCGTATAGCAGCGGACACCCATTCCTCCCTCCAAACCTCTTCTCATTCATACCCCTTCTCTTCATCCCTTCTGGGGGGCTTAAGGTTCTTCCTGCGGAGATCGTAATATCCGGCTAGGCGGAGTTTTGGTCGAGGCGTAGAGCGGCTCGCGCGTAGGGAAGGGGACACTAGGATAAAAATCGAATGCGCGTGAATGGAGTGCGACCGCTTACGGGATGATATTGTGAAAGGATGCATTATTCCGGGGTTTTGTGGGCCAAGAACCGTAAGGAGGGGTTTTGATGGAAAGGCAAAAAAAAAGATTGGGTATTTTTTTTCAACACGGTCCCCGCGCGATATCGGATATTTTTACCCCATTTTGGCACTTTCAAAATGGAACTTTTTCCTTCGGAATCTATGTTCGAAGGCGTAAAAAATGCTATCTCCATTTTCTCTCTTTCTCTCTCCTGCCGCTCGTCCGATTTTATAACATCGAGTGGGGTCGTGCTTTTTGACGTTTTTATTTTTGGAAACATTTTAAACTGTTTTTTGTATCTCTCTCTGTTTCTCCTACCTCCTCCCCTTCTCTCCTTCCCCCTTCCATTTCCCTTACCATTCCTCCCTCCTCTTCTCCACCTCCATCCTACCCTCCCCATCTGCCCTTCCCCTTATCTTTCCTCCTTCCCTTGCTTTCTCCCGTCCCATCTTCCCCCATTTCTCCCCTCCCCTATTTCTCTCCTCCCCTCGTTCGCTCCTCCCCCTCTCTCATCCTCTCTTTCTCTCCTCCCTTTCTTTCCTCCTCTCTTTCTCTCCTCCTCCAATTTCTTTCCTCATCTCTTCCCCCTCCCTTTCTCTCTTCCCATCTTTCCCCCTCCCTATCTCCCTTCCCCTTCTCCCCACTCCTCTCCTCCTCTCCTATCCCCCCGTCCGACGAATTCCTTCCACTTCCCTTCTTCCTTCCTCCACTCGCAAAAAAAACATTTCCCGCGGTCCGAAAACGATTCGCGTTTCATATATATCGGCGGCGATTTGCGAGTGCCATCTATCGACTGATTTGCACTCTTCGGCCTCTAGATACGCAAAAATTCCGCTTTTCGAAGAGGAAATGGTCGCGAAAAAACGATTCGGTTCATTCCCGGCATTGAAAACCGATGACCCAAAAGATGTCGGGAGTCGTCTCTTTATTCCTCTGCGGAGTTGTTACTCGCTCGCCCTGTAATGCATCCAAAGAAGAGAGCGCGAATTTGAGGGAAATTTATTTTTTTTCGTGCTGCTGTTTTGCGGGAATTCAATAAATAACACTGGAATGTTGACTGTTTTATTGAAAGAATGTGTTGCAAAATGCGAGAAAAATGTTATATCCGATAAAAAAGAAGGGGGGTTTAACGTATCATTGGCCAATTTATTTCCAAATCAGGGGATTCTAATTTTCATATATGTACCTCTTTCCATAAGGAATTTTGTCGACCCTTGCTCCCACAGAAAGTTATTTTCTACCTTTAGGTTACTTAGATTTCCTTTAGAATCTAATGGAATACTTAACACGTTCAGTTACGGTCATTTATGTCAATGTTTATTTCGTTTACCCTATGTTCCATCTGAACTTCTAGTCAAGTTTTTAATCTTTTGTCTCTTTTAGTCTATTAGATTATCTCCGACGTTCAGCAAATATTATTTATCCCAAATTCGTTATTTCAAAGCCTATTCTCTTTTAGCAAAAAAGGAAAGGTGTATACCATGTAAGAGTGCAAAGTTATTATTTATGTTATCATGGCAATAAAAGATAAAATTAATGGCTTAGTCAAATGTCTAAGCCAGTAGTTCTCAAACTTTTTTGAACCGCAACACACTTTCAAAGACTAAAAACAGGTTTCGCGGCACCCCAGTTCTCTGACAAGCTTCATATATTTTTAGATAGGAATATTACAACATTTAAACACATACTTTTGTTGATATAATACATAAATCATTTATTTATTTACTAACAAAGTTTTTCGCGGCACCCCTAAATATCTACTGCGGCACACAGTTTGAAAACCACTAATCTAAGCACTGCAAAAGACACATCAGAAGCGATGCCAAGAAATATTGAATTTGTGATCTACCAACTTATTTTGTATTCAATAGTAAAACAATCGAAAATTATTTAAATCATACCTCACATGAATTGAGCTATAGTTTACGTTCACGTCCATTCCTTCTACGTAAATTATCCATTTCTTTTCACTTAAAAAAGCTGTGTATATACATAAGAAAAATAAACGTATTTAAGTTCCATTTTTTTGTCTTCGATAATCCATATCCTTTCATCTACTATATGCAGTATGCTGACGAAAGGAAATAAGACGTATTTATATTAGATGTTGTTGTTTACTTCATTTGCTACGAAGATCGTTTTCGTTGACAAAAATATTATAAGTGAATTAGGACTTTCTTGTTTTGTTGAAAACTCCTTTGGCAAAAATGTATTAGACAAAAGATATTTTGTTTGACTTGTAATATAAAATTTTGTTTTAATTAAGTAAATTCTAACTATGTGAAGCGTAGAGACATTGCCAATAATAAGTGATATTATACATGGACTCTAAATAAAGCACGTTAAACATATATAGGAAACTCTGCCCAGAAATGAAAAATATAAAGAAAACTTTCCTTAAAAAAATAAAATATGCGCAGAAAAAGATAAAAATACAGGAACCAGAAACGGCAGCTCAAACTATGGTGGCTCAATGTCAACTGACGAACTCCAATTGTAAGAAGGACCATAGGCCCACAACTGGCAAAAGAACCGTAAGAGCGAACATGGCCTCATAAGGGGCCACCCACATTTTCCAGAAGGATTCCATGGCCTCATAAGAGGCCATCCGCAGCGAATGTGTTAAGACGTTTATGATATAGATAATATCTTACGAGATATGACTTAAAGTTAATATTTGTCACAAGTAAAGTGCCATTCCTAATTAGGCTAAGTGACCCATTTGTATTATTTTCTTAATTTCTTTGTCTTAAAGTCTTAAATACCAAATTTCATGAGTAGTTTCTGAGATGAAAGTGCGGACGAACTGAAGGAAGAGACGTTCCCATAAAGCGTTCCGCTACTTTCACTTCGCTGGTAAAGAACGCCCGACAATGTCGTATACTGCCATTAAATTTAGCGTATGTTAACTTATTCTACGGTATCTTCTGATCCCTATATGTTTTCCTGTTTCCGTGCGCTTGTTCAGTTGAACTATTCTAGTGTTCACGACGAATGTTTCGCGTCCGTTGAATAACAAGATTAGAAAGGTGTACTACTCCATGTCGGAGTACACAGTTTTCAATTGCGATATTTGGGATTTCTCAATAGTTTTCGCTCAGATGAGTATTTAACGAGAAGCTAGCGAGGTACGTTGTAAAATACACGTAAGTCCTTATGTAAAGTTGATATTAATGTCCGATTTTAACCAAAATTGTAATCGATCGACCAATTTTAGCAAAACTCCCCAATATCAAATTTCATCTAAATAAGTCCAGCTGTTCCAGAGTAGAAACAATGGAACATTGTAAAGTACATGTAGGTCTTCATGTAAAGTGGTCGTAATTTTTGTCAGATTTTAACCAACATTGGAAGCGGTCGACCAATTTTACCAAAACTCCCTAATACCATATTTTATCAAAATACGTCCAGCGGTTTTCATGTTTTAACATGCGGACGGACGGACAGAAACTACCTCCTCTATATACGTTCACTTCGCGCAAAGAACGCATAAAAACGGGTGTGTTGTGCCGGTTATAGAATTTACTTCTTGAGAAAAATCGGGACATTCGATTTGAGCATATGCGCTTTTATAGCGGATCCTCTTCATATCAACCCTTTTGCTGATATTTCCAAAATTTGCGCCTTTTACGAATTTCGACATCCGTGTTGCAGTGATGTTCCAAGATGTAAAATAGTCGCTCATCAATAAAACATTTTGACACTTCGACATTGATCCCTGATTTAAAATAACATTATTTCTTAGCAAAATTATTACCAAGAGACTTAGATAATCCTGTATTTTTACTTTTTTCTTACACCTTGAAAAATATTTTACAGGGAATTCCTTTTTAATTAAAAACCAATTTACGCAATGTTCTATTTTTTTAAATGGGTGTAGTTTCTATAGGCACAAGAAATAATTAATCAGTCGCTTAAGCTGGTTTCTAAAGATAGATCTTGAAGGCAAATCTCTAATTAAGTTGCGATGTTTGGATCAAGATTAGTTTTTCTGATACAGTGGTACAATATTTTGGAAATATTCGTCCGTATTCATTTATTTTAAGCAGTCAAACGTCAACTACAATGTTATTAACGGCGAGACGCTAATAAATAAAGTTAAAATATTAAATATTATTCTCTGATTTTAACTCGAACATTTCTTAAATTATTGGTTTTTAACATGTTAATATGAATACTCGCATCATTATATGAAAGTTTATGTGTGCTTTCCTACATAAAACAAGATGATACAAACGGAACTTAAGTATAATGTCTACTTTACACATAATTATTTTAAATAAAATGTGGTGCAGCATTTACTTATATTGGCTTTAATAGCTTTAAAAAATCACCGGGGATTGGTTGCTCTTTGTGTTCCAAAATTTCACAATTTACAGTCATAAAATCTTACAAATACATTCGAACGGAAAAAGATAAAGGAAGGGAAAAGAGTGGAAAAGAGTAGTTGGGAGGAATACGCTTGGCTTTATGCAAAGACACCTTCCAAGCCTCCGCATAAACTGGGTGTGCCTTAATTATTGGCGCATAGGAGCTTGCGAACCCAAACCCTCCATATCTCTCTCGGATCAATCAGCTGCGACCCTTTCGCCTTGGAGGAAGAAGCGAAGGGGATGAGAGGAGGGGAGGGTGGAGGAAGGGCAGGAGAGGGAGGGAGGGGGGAGAGAGGCAGAGATGGGTCGCCACTTAATTCCGGTAGAATGGAGATGCTACCATTATGGCACCAATCGGTTGATGGAATTGGCGACTCATCGAATTTATTTATATCTCAGCCGACGGATGTATTCAATCCCCTTTTCGGGCTCCGTAGATCTAATCTTCGCTTAATGACATCCGGGAGAGGAGTGGCGGTTATTAACAGTTCATAAGGCTCTCAAGCTTCCTAACGAGATACAAACCAACTCCAGGTGGGAGGGCTAATTTTGAAGGTAGTGTTGATTACTCCTCTCCCTTTCTCTCTCTATCGGTTCCACATTCGATGTTCGTCTGCTTTTCCCATATCCTTTCAATACTCCTCTCTCATTCATTTTCTCTTAGCACTTTGTCACCCGGGTTCGATTCCCGGTTAAGTACAGGATTTTTTCCTCAATCTCAAATGTCAAAATTTCATCTTTCCCCACTCCCTCTTCTCCGTTCAACTTTTTCCATCTTCTATTTCATTCTTTATTTTCCACCTGTTTCTCGCTCTATCCCTATTCCTTTCTCCCTAACCGCCACTCATCTTTCTCGTACTAAACAATCCAACTGTTTCCCTCTTTCCCTCCGTCTTTTCTTCCTTCTCCAGCATACTTTCCTACTTTCCCTTACTCTTTCTCCTTCCAATCTCTTACTTCCTCTCTTCCACCCTTCTTCTTACTTCCTGTCCTTCCTTCTCCCTTCTCTTCTCCCTTCTCTTCTCCCTTCTTCCTTCCACAAACTTTCCTTCTTCCTTCCTCTCCCTCTCTTCCTCCATCTACCTCTTCTCCTATATCTCTCCCTCAACCTCCCCTTTCCCTCCCTATCTCTTTCATATCTTTCTTCTCTCCCTATCTCTCTTCCTTTCGACTCCCTCTAACCTTCCTCCTTCCCCCTCCTTCCCCTTATCTTCCTCCCTATTCCCTTCTTTATCTTTCCCCTCTTCTCCCTTACTCCCTCCCCCACTCCTATTATTCACTCTAACCCTTGAGCAGTTACCGTGAGCATGTTCGTTTCGTGCTTAACAGAATTCGACGTTAACAGGTTATTTTACTTATGTATTTAAATTTTTAACCGTGAAGTGTTTTATTTGACATTTTCTGTTTATATATATTAAATTATTCAGTAAAAATTTAATTTGTGTTGGATATTTCTTGTTGTTTTTCCGAAAATGTCGAAGAATGACCGTATCGTTGAAATGGCAGGTTCATTGAGGTTTCTGGGAGCATTCTTCTCGCGTCGTCTGAAACTTGACCGCCTGTGACCCGGCCGAACTCATTGGAGGATGAACTTCTTTCTCTCTATCCTGATGTCATCATCAGATTCATCAAGAAAGGTGCCGGTGAACTAACACATAAAAGCGTTATTTTTAGTGCCTATCCATCTGTTTATATCTTTCATATTTGTGGATTCATCTGTGCAATCCCAAATCAATTCAAATATCCCAGGTTTATCTCAGTCTGAATAATCTTAATACTTAAGGTTGAATTTATGGATTATGCGTTTGGTTTATTCCCTGATCGTTGTTGAAAAAGCAATGCCGTTGCCAAACAAGTCCGTAATGATCTCTCCAACCGCCTGAAAAGCGGCTTGCTTATTAGAATAAATAGTGGTAATTATAATAATTAATTAGTCAAAAGATTATCCCAAATCACGTTTGTTTTTAAATTATTTAATTATAGCAATCAATTCTATGGTTTCTGATATCATTGGCAGCTTTGTGAGGTTTCCGCCCTTTAACGATTATATGTTGATAGCCGAGGAAATGTTTAGCGGATTAACTAACATACATGTTAAATTCAAGTATTGGGCGTAACCTTGTGGAACTGTTCCATGATGACAAATAAAATAGCAAACATTGTATTTTACATGGTTTTGAAGCAGCTATAACAGTAGAAAATAAAGTTCGCTATTTTATTTGTTAAATAGCCAAGATAAAATTCCTGGTAGTCCCATTTTAAATATGATGCCCGTTTAAACTGAGGAATAGACTTCAAATCTATGGAAATGTATGAGGTTTACTCCAACACTGGTTTTGAGGCGAACCATTCCTTTATCCTTAATAGAAGGAAGCCGTACGTGGCTGCAAAAGCAATCAGTCTAATTACGCTTCCTGGCCTGAGTTAGGTTTTTGAACTCAATTTTCGGTAATAAAACAAGGTTTCTTAAGGAAATGGCTATCTAAGCCAGAGTACATGAATACCAGCACGTGAAGGTCTTCGCCATAACTGTTTTATTTGAAATCTAAAAAACGAAACCTATTTAAACCGAACACTACATGAACCACACGTATTGACGTCTCGTTTCGAAAGCCTCCGAGTGTTATGTCTCTATAAGACTGCTTTCATAGTTTTGGGACCAGTCTTTTCCGTCGCCTCATCGGCCGATGGGATTCTCCAAGGTGGAGAACTGCAAACCTAACACTCTTAAATATTTTGCAATATGAGTATTCACTCCGCTTAGACCTTATTATTATAGACTGGTGGACTGTGACCGATCGCTTGGCGTCGCGTGTAGGATGTAGGATATCCTGTTGCTTTCCCTATTTTCTGTCTGCCTAGAGAAGTTAACAGATGTTAAGTCAAATATGAACATTATTGCAAATGGCATGAAACGGAAAAGAAGTTCTCCACATGTATTGGCAGTACCGCAATTGCCGATCTAAAACCATTGCAGAACATCTCGAGTCTATTAAGGGAAACTCAAATTATTGAATGGAAAAACAGACAAAGAGAGACGCTTGTGCCCTTGTAAAGGTAACAGAAAGGGAGGAACTATGTAGATAGTGCTTTTGTACGTTTCTTCTCATCTTCCCTCACTCCCCCATCCCTTTCTCCTCTTCTTCCTACCTCAAACACATCATTTCCCTCCCTCCCCCTCACTCTATCACATTCCCTCGCTCCCCCTACCTTTCTTCCTCCCTCTCACCTTCCCTCACTCCCTCCCTCTCTCCCTCCGTCTCTCCCTCCCTCTCTCCCTCCCACTCTCCCTCCCACTCTCCCTCCCACTCTCCCGCCCACTCTCCCTCCCACTCTCCCTCAATCTCTCCCTCCCTCCCTCTCTCCCTCCCTCCCCTCTCCCTCCCTCCCCTCCCCTCTCCCTCCCCTCTCCCTCCCCTCTCCCTCCCCTCTCCCTCCCCTCTCCTTCCCCTCTCCCTCCCCTCTCCCTCCCCTCTCCCTCCCCTCTCCCTCCCCTCTCCCTCCCTCCCTCTCTCCCTCCCTCCCTCTCTCTCTCCCTCCCTCTCTCCCTCCCTCCCTCCCTCCCTCTCTCCTTCCCTCTCTCCCTGCCTCTCTCTCTCCCTCTCTCTACCTCTCTCCCTCTCTCCTTCCCTCCCTATCTCTCACCCTCCCTCCCTCTCTCTCCCTCCCTCTCTCCACCTCTCTCTCACTCCCCATTTTTCTCACCCTCTCTCTGTTCCTCCCTCCCTCCCCCTCCTTCCTTCAATTCCTTCTTCCCCCTGCCTCCCTCTCATACTGCCTCCCTCTCTCTTCCTCTAACTCCTTCCCTTTCCCCATTTCCAGCTTATAAATTTAAGTAATTCTTATAAATTTTACTCTTATGACTTATACAGAAAATCTTCAGTTTTTTCACGAGATCACGTTAGACTGGATAAATTTAGCAATTTTAGTTTCATATCCACTCCTAAAATTCTCTTTTCTTAATCTTGAAAATTTTCATCCAATCAAATCAAGTCAATCGCTTCTGATTGTTGTTCCTGATGTTTCTCGTAAATTCTCTGCTTCTCAATGAAACTATTAAAAAATTCTTAATCTTTAAAGCGCCTGAAACTCTTTTATATATGCTATTTGGTATTGTTGCCGTACTTTGAGTTTATGTAAGTATATTGATTTAATTTCCATATTTTTTATTTATGTTTTCTCGTACATTTTATAAGATTGCGAATCCCTTCTATTACGGATGAAATTAATAAGCCAAAACTTTTGGCACAAAATTCGAAAGGTTTCTGCAAGTGATTTTGTTCCCCATAATTAATTTTTTCTACGTTTGAACCTAGAAACTGAGCTGTTTTGCTGCTCTCTGCGAATCAAATGAATAAATTAGTCTGTAAAGGTCGTTCGTAGTTCATCAAGTTTTTCTATTCTGAAATAAATATGGAAATAATCTTTACATTCAACCAAGATTACTAAAAATTAAAATCGCCGATGTTTTCTTAGAGGTTTCCTGTAAAATAAGTTCGAACTATGTAGTCATATTGGTAACAAGTAGTTCTGGTAAGAGCTTATCCGCCTACTTTCCTTTCAAAGAACAAAACGGAACCAACGAATTAATGACCAACAAAAACAAAAAAAAACAAAATTCTCTCACGAAAGATGCCGGAAGAATTACACAAGAAGAAGCGCCGTTTTGTTTATATAGTCGGTATGGTTACTGACAACAATGTGTATTATTCATATTTTTGCCGCGATTCCGATAGGTATGAATCAACCTAAGGGTCGATTGTTATCCCTCTAGCTATGAATCGAAACACGGCTGGAATGCGCACTCGGCTATGCTCCAGCCGACTTCAGCAATAATCATCGCCATAGCAACAAATCGAATAAAATAGCTTTCAAAGCGCCGAAACAAAAGTTTTGAGAGAAATTCAAACAAACACGATCGAAAATCAAAATTATATGATAAGAATCTTCACTTTTTTCCCCTTAGAACAGTACAAATTCCACTCCGATATCATAATTATAAAATATTTTAAAATGCAAGAGAAATACTCTCTGCACGACGAATTATAGATTTAACCATGTAAATCAAATGGGGAAAGAACTCATCTGGAATCGAACTCGAGGTCTGTAAATTCGGAATATAAATTATGGCTATGAGGTAGTCTCCGAGAGCACTAGCCTTACACCAAGTTTCATGGAAATCGGTCAATTCATGAAGAAGATGTTAGTGGGACACGCGCACACATACGGACAGCGAGGCGATCACATAAGACTATTTTCCATTTTTTGGAAAGTAGGATTAAAATACATTTGTTTCATTGAGTACAATCAAAAATTACCTAAGTGTATGGATTAAGTAGCATTGATTTGCAATTTTTCAATGAAGTTTTTTTGGCCTCGTAGCGTTTCACTGATGTATTGAATCGCTGGATGTCGGAGAAATAAACATTTATACAGATTTAAAAGGTAACTAGGGACTCCGCCCAAACGCGCGTCAACCCCGCTCTCCGCTCGCTCTATAAACCTCGGGGCTACGCGCCTCGCTAAGTTGAAAATAAATTATTGGGTGTGCTCTTATCAAGGTGCATATTTTGTCTCTGATGTACCTAAATATAAAATTTTAAGTATTGTAAACGGCCGCCATTTTGTTCCAAGATGGCTAGTCCTGCTCCCTCTAAGCTAGGAAACTAATCATTTCATTCAACAAATTTTTTTTCTACAGATGCCATGCGCATTCGCAACGATGAATCACTCCTAACGAGCGATGGAATATTAATTCATAATCCATTAAAGTTGGCACCCTGAAATGCCCAGTTCGAGCCATCATGAGTCCAATAAGCACTCAGGATAATTGCTCAGCAATCGTGTCCAGCTTCTATTCAGTGGTGATGAGCAAGAGACGACGGGTTTGGATGTCGACGGCGTTGTATTCATTTAGGTTAGAACTACAGTATGGACAAGTACTGTTTTTCTATGTGTACATATCACAATAAAGGAGATACAGTTAACAAATATTTGACAGCAAAGACTATTATATAAATTACGAAATGCTATTTCAGCATTTTAACAAGATGAACCAAACAGAACTTATGATGCCTATTTTCCATAAGTCATTTATTTAATACTTGTATTGGCTTTAATAGCTTTAAAGTCCTCGCGGATATGTAGCTATTTATGTTCCCAAAATTCATAATTTAGCATTATAAAATACCACAAATACATTCGAACGGAATATTAAATTGATCACGCGTATTTGTGCGGCAAAAATAACGTGTGTACTTATTAGACTATACCGAATCTGAGTCCAACAATAGTTGTTACTATGGCAACACTCTCGTAATGAGTGATAAAAACTGAAAAATCGCCAGTATTTATGCAAAATTCTAAGAAATACAATCGATAAGCAAAATCATACGATAAAAATAAGAATTTTCATTCCTGTCCTCAGAGAATAGTATAATACTCGCTCCAATATTACAATTCTATGATATTTTAATGTTCAAGAGAAAATTACCCTGCACGTTGGATTTCAGATTTCCAATGTAAATCAATTGGGAAGGAGAGTTCCTGGAATCGAAACCGGTACTTCAATCTTCGCAACAAAAACTATCCTCAAGAGCTCAGCAAAATCAAGAGATTTCCACCAAGTTTCATGTTTATTGGTTCAAAAGTTAATAGGGAGGGACAGACAGACAGACACGACGACAAAACTTATAAGCCTATTTCCATTCCGGAAAGTAGGCTAAATAATCACACCGCTCTTTGTCGCTTTTTATTTAAACTGCCGCCATTTAGACGGATACAAAACATGAGATTTTACGCCGAAAAGTATACCTATAATCAGTGGCGTAACTAGGGTATGGCGAAGGTGGAATTTTCCAAAGATGCCGCATGCAAAAGGAGCCAATCGATCATGCAAAAAATGCCAAAAATTTATTTTCCCATAAATAAGTATTAATTAAATTTTTAACTGTTAAATTAATTGTTAATACAAACTCTTATTCTTTATAAAAAGGCAGGAAAATTATTTTCTGCCTAAACAAGGTGTTTCTTTAAAATTTTGCCATATGTGCCATATCTCCCAGGCACGCCTCTGCCTACAATACTTATTTAGGAATTAATAAATATTTTGCTCTTCTTATGCACTGTCAAGTAACAACTGTGATACATCTTATTAAATAATTCCATTGATATTTTTCGAGGTTTTCGTTGCGGAAGAGGAAAGGAATTTTCAATAAAATTTCGTGGCGGCGTCCTAGATTATTAATTTCCCTAAATGAGATTCTGCTAACGCGCGCGAAAATCACTTCAGATATGATTGGCGATTAAGGGCAAAAACTTCCTGAGAATACTTCGACGCCTTGCGGATCCAATGATTACGTATCTGCACCTCCCCTCTTTCCCTACCCTCTTTCCCCCCCCTCTTTCCACCTCCTTTTTCCCCCTCTTTTCCCCCCTCATTCGTTCCCTCTTTCCCCCCCTCTATTTCACACCCCGCTTCTTATGTGGGTGTTTTCCTGCAGTGGGGTTTATTCTAAAGAATAATACTTTAACTATCCATAGTTCATCTCCACAAACAAATCTCCATCTCTTTTCATTTCCTAAAATGCTAAGTTGACATTGTATTTATGTTGTACTTTATGTAATCTTTTATTTTATTTTTAGTTTCTCCATATACGAAGTATTTTTTTCATGAAAAAAATTGAATTCGAGATTTCAACGGAAATACATGTTTTAAGATTCCCTGAAAACGTTTTGACCATTTTAGCGATGATGCCTGCGGGTTTCTGTGTGTTATGTCTGTGTGTGTGTGTGACCGGAATTTTGTGGATGCTCTAACTCAAAAACTATTAATCAGATTAACGCAAACTATTATATTTTGCATTTCTTTTAAAGGAAAAATAACTTTTTGGTAAAAATCGGCCGACTGGAAGTATTGGTTTACTCTTTCCACTCACAAGTTTTTTTGAAATATTTGTATTAACATTTGGTGAACGTAAAAATGTATTGGAATAAAAGTTGTAGAACATTTAATTTTCTACAACCTTTGTTTGAAACATTTTCCCATTAATGCATTTTTTAAGAGATATCTATATTTTTTGGCTGCCACCACCTATACTATAGTAGACAATTGACACTTAGTTACGCCTTAGTAACGCCCATTATTATTTTCTTAATTGTTGGAGCTTCGTGGTTATATCCAATATAGTCTTAAAATCTTTCCCTGCAGTCCCTTAAAATATTTATTCATTTAACCTATTTGGAATTTTTAGAAATATTTTAGGAATGGAGAAAGTCATGTGGTGGCCAAATCATATTTTTATTATTTGTTACTTTCTTCTCGTCTTTAATTGGCAATGGGTTAAATGGAAGAAGAGACTATTTAGTCTCAATCTCGCCCAAATAAAGTCGCATATCTATCTACCTCCCCCCACCTCCACTCCTGCTCTCTCTCCCCCTCCATACAGCCGCAGTAGTGGATTTTCTGGAGAACGTTAGAGGGTAGGAAAAGGATTTTCGCAGGACATAGGAGTTTCGATGGCAGACTTCTGGCTACTCAACGGAGGAGAGAGGGAGGGAAAGAAGGGAGTTGGGAATAGGCCAGGATAAGAGAAGGCGGCGGAAGATGATGCGAGAAGATCAGATGGAGTGAGAAGGAAGAGAGATGTTTTAGACGCAGGGAATGGGATGAGAAAGGAGGATGAGTGGAGGGTTTGTTTCGGGAGCAGGGAAGGAGAGATATCGGATCAGCCTGGAAGATGACGCTAGGGCGAGAAGGGTCAGGGCGGTTTGCTGCGTGGGTGTAGGAGAACACGGGGAGGGAGAGAGAAGGAGGGAGGAGGGGAGTGGAGGGAGGAGGGGAGTGGAAGGAAGGGAGTGAAGGGAGGGGGATAGTGGAGTGAGGAGGGAAGTGGAGGGAGGAGGGAAGTGGAGGGAGGAGGGAAGTGGAGGGAGGAGGGAAGTGGAGGGAGGAGGGGTGTGGAGGGAGGAGGGAAGTGGAGGGAGGAGGGAAGTGGATGGAGGAGGGAATTGGAGGGAGGAGGGGAGTGGAAGAAGGAGGGGAGTGGAGTGAGAGGGATGGGTAGCGAGAGAGAGAGAGAGGGAGGTCTTGGATGGATCCAGAATGCCCCAGGATTCCAGAGTTAGTTTGAAATTAGTTTCGAATGCAATTACAGCCTCCCAAGGAGTTCTTCTTACCTTCACCTCACGTTTCGAAATGAGTTTAATAATGCTGACGCAACAGTTCGGTTTCAGACAAAGGGAGAGCAAGAGATAGAGAGAGAGAGATGATAGGAGAAATGGTGGGGTTGGCAGGGGAGTTGATGTTGGGGAGTGAGAGGGAGGGAGGGAGGGAGGGGGCAGAATAAGGAGTTTTTGATGGACTCGAGGGTGGGTTATGGAAGGGTCGGGGTGGGGGTCAAAGTGGTGTTATATAGGGTTGGAGGAAATGGGGGTGAGGTGGGTAAAAGGGTTGGGTTTTAGAGATAGGAAATATCACGTGACATTCTGCAATCTTACCCCCCTCGGCCCATGACGTAAGACGTTCTGTGACGAGAGGGAGGAAGGGAGAAACTCTCCTCCATATTTCTTCTCTCCTCCCTACCTCCTTCCAACCCTTAGTTTTCGAGGGAGCTGATGAAGGAACTGGAGAAGGCGGAATTGGATCTAAGGGGTTTTGGGTTTCATTTTCACGCCGACTTTCATTTCTCTCCCTCGCGTCCAGTTTCGTGTTATCCTCTCTTCCTAACGGTTTCCTTTTTAAATATGGAGTTCAACTTCCTTCCTCAGAATGCCCGCACATCCAATCCCATCCCACTTCTGCATCCGAATCGTTTCTTTCCTTTGTTTTTTAGATCGCTGGCTGAATTCGCGATGGCCATTTCTTTTCTCGGAATCGCGCCGTGGTAGCTAATTCGACTGGAAAGTAATGAAAGAATTCAGAAGAGGAGGAATTTTGGATAAATTCCATAGAGCAATTTCTGTTGGGAAAGAAAGGCAATTCGTAGAATTGTGGAAGTTTGTTTTTTCTCTCTCTGTGTTCTTGGTCACATAAATATGATAAAAGGAAGAGCTGCTTGTGAAAAGTTTTCCGACGCGTTTTCGTTGAAATATCGGATTTTTTAATTTTCGAGTGGTTTTGACAAAATTTAACTTTCTAGTTATAACGACAAAGACCGCATGGAACAGAGTCTAGGAGATTGTTTATTTTCCAAAATGATTTTCTAAATTCATCGTTCTGATTTTAGTGGTGCGATGACAAAAAGCATGTTTGATTAAATCTCACTCTCCCTGATGCAGAGGGAGTTTTGAAGAATTCTTGGATTACAGGTTTTATATTTCTTGTTATTATTATCTTATATAAGACCTGAAGCTTGTTTCCACACCGTGTATTTACTATCACTTAATTAAAAAACCCTTATTCTCTTGATCAATTGATCATTCAGTTCGTAATGCCCAATATCTCAGCCGATTCTTCAGCCAGTTCAACCAAATTTGGCAGGGTTGCTTTGGTTCAGCTCCTATATTTAAGAGGTATTTATACCCCAATTTCCAATTTTAAACACCAATAGGAAAATCACTGAAAACGGTGCTGGACTATATAAAATTGCTTTTTTAAATTATTTAAAATTAAGATAGAGAGTCGGGACGTGCACCTTACTGTGAATGAAAAAATGTCACTTTTCTTGAGGACAAAATTCAAACCCATGCTAAATTTGCGTAAAAATTTGATTTTAATAATAAAATTATGAAAGGTTCTTCGGTTTTCAACAAAGATAATATTAACTACCTTAGCAACGACCCCAATGCCTTTCAATGGGAATTGATTTTCCATATTTTAAGAACATTGATTCAATAAACTGCATTATAAAGGTTGATTCACACTTAACGATACGGCAAAGACACGGGATGGCAACGACGCGATAACTACCCCAGTCTCTGTTCGTCTCTTACTCAGTGAAGATGTTTTCCGATGTGGAGTTGATTTTCATTGCATTGCTTTTGGACGAAGATGAACGCCACAACAGGAGAAGGAGGAGGGTGCACGAAAGTTTATTAAAAATAAAAGAGGAAGGCGAATACCATACATTATACAAAGAACTTGTAGAAGATCCAATCAGATTCAACTAATATTTCAGAATGACGGAACCATAGTTCAATGAGTTGCTGTCTTTGGTAGGAAAAGGTTTGGAGAGACAGAAAACCACTCACGAGCTCAATTAGATGCTCCACGTTCATGGCGCTAGAATGGCACTTGAAGGAAAATATTTGGCTGGCTGTTAAATGCGTCTGTGCGTTGCCGGCCGACTGATTCACACTGGATCCGCTCGCAGTCAAAGACACGACACGACTGGCCTAGGATTCTTTTTGAGTGTCGCTGCCGCCCTAGTGAGAACGGGCGCATTGGTTTTTTCGCGAAAAATCCGAGACCTTCGTGTCGTTGTCGTCCCATGCATTTACCTTGTCGTTAGCTGTGAATCAACCTTAATCCATTTGATTTTAGCAGAAGATCTTAACTCTTTTCAATTGTTAAATATAATGGCGTCATACCTAATTTGCGATTTTTTTTTCAAATACATAGCAAAGGCACGGATGATAATGGCATAATCTTAACACAAAATTACGTAATTTTTCCATTATTTTAGTATATAGAGTATTGTCTTAATGATGATTATTCTTATAGTTCATGCGGGGCGATCTGTGTCACGAAACATGAAGTACGATAATTTGGACACGAGCCGATTGACAGAGAATTTGGAAATTACGGATAGTTGCCTTAATTACGCGGAATTTTTTAAATATTCTGCTAGAAGTAATAGAATTTATTGACTAATACATATAGGCTCCACGTGGCTGAAGTGCTGTTGCCCTGGAGAACGCGTTGGTTTATTTACAAATTTAGATCTTAGTGAATTATGGTTTTTTTAGCGCTTGCAGTATGCTAGCACCGATAACTCGTATTAAATATACGCCTAACTTACTTATTATATGTTTTTGTAAATGGTCCGATTCTTTTCATAAATTTCTTCACAAATTTCTACACAAGAATTTTCTTCGACAGGCCATTATTAAAATTCGTAAATAAATCTCATTTCCTATATATACGAGATCTCAGTGGATTGCGTCAATACGAATGGTTGCATGTTGACGTTGGGTAGAATTAGCGATGAAATTCATCGTTTATCGATACACGTGTCTATCGCAATAATAAAAAACTCATAATTCGAGCAAGTGTATCGCTTTATCCCTTCATCCCATTTGCTCGGAATTAACCTTCGGAATCTTAATCACTTTGTTTTTTTTTAACCTCTCTCGATACTTCCCGTCCAAAGAGAGCGAAATCAAGAACCTCGTTCAATTACGAGAGCCACCCTCTTGTTAAACAGCGAGCGCACACGAAACCAAACACGCGACGAAAATGGACCGAACCCGCCAAAAGCGTAAAAAATACAACTCCGACGCTTTGAAAAATAAAACGACTGACCTTTCATTTCTACCCCTTTTCCCCTTTTTGGTCTGGAAAAATATTTTCGGAGGCAGAAAAAACGCTCAATCATTTGACGACGCGTCGGAATGATTGAGCGAGAGAGATAAAGAAATCTAAAAAGAGAGAGAGAGAGATTGAAAAGAGAGAAGAGGGATTAAAGAGAGGGAAATAAAGAGTGAGAACTATAGGATAGAAAGGAGCAGAGTCGGGACTGGACATTTTTGGAACTTGGGCAAGGTATGATAATTACACCTTCCTCTTAAATAGAGTACAATGTATCCAATTTTGCCCGTTGCTACGCAACAAAAAATAGGATAATATACCTACTTTGCTTTTATAATTCTTATATTTCAGGATAACAGAAAATGTATGAATTTAAATGTATCTGAAATTTTAGTTAAAAAGAGATTACACGATGGCCACATTCAAATCAAAATCTTCAATAAAATTAAATATAATATTGACTCAGTATGCCATCCGAACTCCTAATTTATGTTGATTCAAATTACTATTCAAATAGTGTGTCATTCAAACGACCTTGCATCAGTCGGATATTCGAGAAATTATATATAGATTTAGAGGTAAAATAAAATGTTTATATATTTAATAATATAAAAGTTACATTTAATAGATAAAATAATAATTTTTCGCGACTCTAGGTGTGCTGAGCACTAGGAGGGGGATTTGCTCACCTAGCTCTTCTTGAGGCTCTTGATTGGAGAGGGCAAACGAGGAAAGATAGACAAAGATCGAAAAGAAAGATCATAAAGGCGAGAGAGCGATAGAGACGGAGAAAAATCTCTACGCAGTATCAGAAGCATAGAGAGAAGAGAGTTAGAGGTAGGTAGCGAGAGAGGATAGGAAATTGATATAGGAATAAGATAGAGGTGAGATACTAGAGGATGAATGAGAGGAATGGGTGATTAAATGAAGTGTGAGATTGGGAGAAAGATGAGAGGAAAATGGAAAAAGAAAGAAATGATCAAAAAATGTATAGAATGATAGAAAGGGGATAATGGAGAGAGGAGAGGAATTGAAGAGTAGCGCGATAAAGGATAGAAGGATTCAGAGTGAAAGATATGCGAGAAATAGTGAAGAGAAAGAAAGAAAATAGTGTTGCAGGGTGTAAGGAGAGAGATGAAGATGGACATAGAAGCAATAGAGGAGAAAGAACGTGTAATAGGAGGATAAAGGAAGGAGCTAGGCATTAGAGAAAGCAAGGTTATGGGAGAGGCATGAGATGGAAAAAAAGGGGAAGGAGGTTGATTGAGAATCAAAGGAATACACCGTAATTGCCAGAATAAAACCAAGTGTTTAATTTTTTCCCTGAAATGTAACATGGGAAAGCCGTCACTCGGCTTAAAATCCGTATCCGAATACAAAAATGTAACTCGGTTACCTCCTGTTTGACCGGTCTTTAACTGAACATGACGTTGATTGAGAGCTGACCCATGGTGAAAGCAGTGACTGGACGGAAACTGAACTGAATATATTCAAATTTCAGATTTTATTTACACGTCGGTTATATAAGCGTTTTAAGGAGTCATGGATATTTGTTTTACTTTCGTGTTTATTAATATCAAATACATTAACTACAGTTTTATTTTTTCCCGTACAATAAATTTTATATATATATATCAAGTCAACATTTCAAAGCTTTCTAATTATTTGATGTCTTATGAAATGTGGGCATGGAGGTGAATGCTGAAGATAAAATGGACAGATAGGATGAAAAATGATGAAGTGCTAAGAAGAGTAGGAGAGAAGAGAATGATTATAGACTATTAGAAAGAGGAAGGAAAACTGGGTTGGACATTACCTGAAGAGAGAGAGTATGATTAAAGACGTGTTAGAAGGAAAACTATATGGAAAAATGGAAAGAGGTAGGAAAAGGTTTCAGCTGGTAATTGATTTGAAAGGGAAAGATAGTTATCAAGATATGAAGAGGACAGCGGAGAATAGGAGGTAATGGAAAGCCAGATTTAACCATGAATAATCACGGACATGTCTACGGACTGACTACCTATGAGATATATATATATATATATATATATATATATATATATATATATATATGTATGTATGTATATATATATATATATATACTAGTAGTTGGTGCTTGCATACCGCAAGCATTTCATCTCACCTTGAAAAAACATTCATTTTTCAGACAGATATTTCATCATTACAAATAGTCTTTTAATTCTAAAGATTTCACCTCCGCAGCGATTTTGGTTTTTCCCACATGCAAAAATAATAGTTTAAAACAATCCCCAAATGTTGCAATTTTAAAATTTTTACAATATCTTCATTATGGGGTACTAATGCTACACATTTTTGCCAAATTTTAAAGCTGTAGCACTTCTAGAAGTAAAATAATATATTTCTAGTTGTTTAAATTTGAATAATTTTTAACAGCCACCGCAATTCATATATGGTAAAATTGAAATGTTTATTTGTGCAATTTTACTACTTTGTAAATAATTTGAAAATTTCAGCTTCCTAGCTCATCCCGTAGTACCTAAACAGTTATCTATTTGTTTAAAGTTTAAGAATTTTTAACTTTCAAACGAATAAAAATATCAAAAATTGTTAAATCCCTAATTCGTTTTTTTAAGAATTCTACTTATAAAAAAATTTCAACTCCGTAGCACATTCGAAAATACATAAACCTTGAAAATTTGTTTAAACAATTGCGAATTTTTAGCGGCCGCATTGTTGCACTTTTTCAAGATTTTCGTTTTTTCTAGTCTTTTTTCACAAACTACTACCTAAGAAAAAAATTTCGAATCTCCAGCTCATCTGGAAGTGCCTAAACATTAGTATCCTCCTATATGTTATCATTATATATCGACGACTCTTACAGAGGAGGATATAACATACATATAACATATAACAGGAGGATACTAATGTTTAGGCACTTCCAGATGTGCTGGAGATTCGAAATTTTTTTCATAGGTAGGATTTTGTACAAAACCGACTAGAAAAAACGAAAATCTTTAAAAAGTGCAACAATGCGGCCGCTAAAAATTCGAAATTGTTTAAACAAATTTTCATGATTTATGTATTTCCGCATGTGCTACGGAGTTGAAATTTTTTTTATAAGTAAAATTCTTAAAAAGACGAAATAAGGATTATACAAATTTTGATATTTTAATTTGTTTGGCCGTTAAAAATTCTTAAAGTTTAAACAAATAGAAAACTCTTTAGACATTACGGAATGAGCTATGGAGCTGAAATTTTCAAGTTATGTACAAAGTAGTAAACTAGCTCAAAAAACATTTCAATTTTACCATAGATGAATTTCGGCGGCCGTTAAAAATTATTTAAATTTAAACAATTAGAAAATATTATTTGACTTTAAAATTTTGCTAAATTGTGTAGCATTAGTACCCCATAATCGAGAAAGTGTAAAAATTTTAAATTGCAACATTTGGGGATTGTTTAAAACTATTATTTTTACATTTGGGGAAACCGAAAATCGGTGCGGAGGTGAAATATTTAGAATTAAAAGAACATTTGTAATGATGAAATGTCTGTCTGAAAAATGAATGTTTCTTCAAGGTGATATAAAATGCTTGCAGTATGCAAGCACCAACTACTAGTCTGTTATATCCTCCTCCTCTGTAAGGAACGTCGATATATAATGATAACAGGAGGATAATAATGTTTAGGCACTTCCAGATGTGCTGGAGATTCGAAATTTTTGTCTTAGATAGGAGTTTGTGAAAACAGACAAGAAAAAACGAAAATCATGAAAAAGTGCAACAATGCGGCCGCTAAAAATTCGCAATTGTTTTAACAAATTTTCAGGGTTTAGGCATTTCCGAATGTGCTACGGAGCTGAAATTTTTTTTATAAGTAGAATTCTTAAAAACACGAAATAGGGATTATACAAATTTTGATATTGTAATTTGTTTGAAAGTTAAAAATTCTTAAAGTTTAAACAAATAGATAACTGTTTAAGTACTACGGGATGAGCTAGGAAGCTGAAATTTTCAAATTATTTACAGAGTAATAAATTTGCGCAAATAAACATTTCAATTTTACCATATATGAATTGCAGCGGCCGTTAAAAATTATTTAAATTTAAACAATTAAAAAAATATTATTTTACTTCTAGAAGTGCTACAGCTTTAAAATTTGGCAAAAATGTGTAGCATTAGTACCCCATAATGGAAAAACTGTAAAAATTTTAATATAGCAACATTTGGGGATTATTTTAAACTTTTATTTTTGCATGTGGGAAAAACGAAAATCGCTGCGGAGATGAAATGTTTAGAATTAAAAGAATATTTGTAATAATGAAATGTCTGTCTGAAAAATGAATGTTTTTTCAAGGTGAGATGAAATGCTTGCAGTATGCAAGCACCAACTACTAGTATGTTATATCCTCCTCCTCTGTATGGAACGTCCATATAGAATGATAACAGGAGGATACTAATGTCCAGCTCAAACTACAAGAGCTAGAGAGCTGAAAGTTTTAGTTTTTGTAGATATGATGGAGAAACTTACAGATAAAATGCGACTTCTTACCTAAGTGACATGAGTTCGACTCCAGAAATTCCTAAAGGTGCGTTTTTTTTCCATAAGAAAAGCATTGCGCCATTTTTGTAAATTAATTATGGGCACTTGCCGGTAAGCTAGAAAAATGAAATTTTCAGTGTTGCTAGATTCTTGCAATATCTATTAGGAATTATTGTCACTTTTGCTTACAGTGTGCTACAATTTTAAAATTTGGCTGAAATGTGTAGCATTAGTACCCCATGATGGAGAAAGTGTAAAATGTTTAAAATTGCAACATTTGGGGATTGTTTTAAACTATTATTTTTACATGTGGGAAAAAACGAAAATCTCTGTGGACGTGAAATCTTGAGAATTAAAAGAATATTTGTAATGATGAAATATCTGTCTGAAAAATTAATGTTTTTTCAAGGTGAGATGAAATGCTTGCAGTATGCAAGCACCTTCTACTAGTATGTTATATCCTCCTCCTCCTCTGTACGGAACGTCTATATATAATGATATATATATATATATATATATATATATATATATATATATATATAATATGTTTGTGTGTGTGACATTTCTATATGTTGATAGTCTTCTCAGAAGTTGAGGCGAAATTCTAAGGAGCAAACTTACATTCACTGTCGGCTTATATTCTGGAAAAACATGATAGTGGAAAGAGATGTGGAAGAAAGTGATGAAGACTAAGAGAAAGGCTGCAGAAAGGGATTTAAAGGAAAGACAACATGAAAGGCGAGAGAGTGAAGAGGGAGAGAGAGAGGAGGAGGAAAGGGACAGAGGATTGTGACGGCGGAGTATGTTAGAGATAGAGAGTGGAGGGGGGAGGGTGGGGGGATGTACAAATGGAGGGTGAGGAGGTAAATAATATTCCTGAAAGGATATTGGTTAAAGGGCCTTCCTCATTCTGGAGATGGGGAAATGGCTTGCGGATGCGCTTATGAGAGCGGGGGAAGACTTGGAGGAGGACGGGAGAGGGGAAGGGAGGGAGGGAGGGGGGAGTGGGAGGAAACGGATGAAGCGGAGGAGAGAGGGGGGGGGCAGGAGAGAGAGGAAATAGGGTGGAGTTGGCTGGTAACAGCGGCTGAAAGATTAACGAAGCAATTTACAGCGCCGCGATCATTCTAGGACCCACTCTGGCGAAATGGCGGCCGGGGCTAGCAGTGGAGGTGGCACTAATGGAGGATCGGTGCCTCAAGGATACAGGGGGCTAATTTTGCGGCCGATGGTGTGTTGAGGGGCGGATAAGGAGGCGGTGTACGAAAAGCTAGAAGGAGAGAAATTGGTTCGCTCTCACTCTCTCTCTCTTTCTCACTCTCTTGGAAACTTAGCCTCACGTCTTTAAACGCGAATCTGATCCCTAGATTTTTTTCCCGCCTGATCGATCGAGTAATTCATCTTGATGTGCCAGTTCCTCTCTTTTTTTGGGAAAACTTGGCTGTAATTACCAACTCCTGATCGGCTTTCGACCGCAGAGGACTGACAAGGCATGCATAGAGCAACGCGCTCTTCCGCCTCGTAAGATTTTACCAAAGATGTTTATTTTAGTAATAATTTTCGCGCCTTTCGCTGAATCAAACATTTACGGATGGCATTAATTCAAATGTTATTATAGTCAACGCATCATATTGTAGATATGTAGCCACACAGTTTATAAACGGAATAATAAATATTGTAAGAATATGAAAATTATGTGAGGGGAAATTCTATTGTTCACCCACACCTCTAAGTTAGGTATTTATGGAAAAGAAAAACTTAACTAACGTTTATTTCCCAATCAATTGGGATAGGATTAAAAGCCATATGTTGCATTAAAAACGAATTATTCTTTTTAGAGTCGACGATAGGTGATTCTAAAACGTTTTGCCACAGATGAAGGCTACTTTGTAATCGAAAAGTCCATCTGGTTTATTTAATAGCTGCTTTGACTTTGTTAGATTTGCTGATGTTTTACGAGTAAATTTTCCCGTAACACTAATATTTAACGGTTGCTTTACCGCCATTGCTTCATTTGTTTTTGGAGCGCGCAAATTCATTGGAGATGTTTCACGAAAATTTCGATATTCCTCGGCGTTATTTTGCATGCGGACGTTTTACAATAGAGCACTAAATTCACGCTAAATTTCACGCAATATGAACCGTATAATGAACGCGGGAGTTCAAAGGAAAATAAAATCTCGAATTAAAAGGTCAACAAGATTATCATAACAACGGAACAGGAAAGTATCCCCTGAGGAATGGAATACCAATAAAGCCAGCGAAATCTGATTCAACACGCGTCCAAAATCTTGATTGGTTATGACAAATAATAAAGGAGATGGAATGATAATACAAATAGTTTTAAAGACTTGTCAACGAGTGGCATCGGCATTTATCCAAAGCCTTCATGCCAAGATAAGTAAAACTTTTTGTAAATCAAAATGAATCTCAAACACATTATCAATAATTTAGAAGGTTAAGCTCCACTTCGAATAACTCAAACGCTTTGTAAAGTATGTACTTCAATCATTAAAAACATGCATATTTACAAGTTAACTAAATCCCATCATTATTACTTACTACAGGGCTCATTTTAAAATGATTACATTTTCATTTATAAAACGATAACTAACAAGATAGTATTCATTGTTAATATACTTCTTAAACACTTTTCTCGATTTGTGAATGGACAGTGTGTGCTAGTTAATGACTGTACATTTATTTCAGTTTTCTTAAGTATTAAAATATTAAATATTAGCTATTAAAATTAGCCTACAGATCTCTTTATTAATTTTGAAATTTTCACCCAGTGGTAATGCATACAGCTGACATTTAACATTTTGAAATCGAGGAAGAATGTTAAATAACCATGGATGTGGATATAAAGTGGGTAAATGCTTCAAAAGAATGTTTAATATGTTTCTGTAGTTTGTTGACGTAAATGAGAAATGGCAGCGGTCCTAAAACACTAGCTTGAGGTATACAGGCTGTAATTTCTACTTTCTCCATACGTAATATAGGAAAATATTGTTTTCATAAAAAATTCGATTTCAAAATTTCAACGGAAATACACGTTTTGAGATCCCCTGAACACGTTTTGCCTATTTTCTCGATGATGTCTATCTGTGTGTGTCCTTGTATGTGATAGAAATTTTTTGAGCGCTCTAACTCAAACGCTACTAATCAGATCCACGCAAAATTTTATATTTTACATTTTTATAAAAGGGATAAGAGTTGATTAGTATTTGGTTAAAATCGGTTTACCGAAAGTGGGCGTTTACTCTTGTCTCTTATAATTATATTTCAAATATATGCTTTAATATTTGATCGATATAAAAGATTTTTCGAAGACAAGTTGTAGAAAATGTAACTTTACACAACTTTCGTTCGTTACGAGATATTTTAAAAGTCATATTTGTTTAGCTACCGCCACCATAGTAGTTACAGGCGACTTTTGTAAACACCTTACGCATAGTTACGACTAACGCTCCTTTTTATTCGTAATTGTTGGAGCTTGTAGGATATTTCTAATATCAGAAGGCTGCTGTATGATTTTTTCTTTTCTTCGTAGTCTGAATTTTTATCTTTAAAATATTTATTATCATTCAGCCTACTTGGAATTCTAAGAAGTATTGCAGGTATGGAGAAAGTCATGTGGTGGTTACATCAGATTTTTTCTTCCTCTGATAGTCTTATCTATTCACGTCACCCTTTGTTGTCTATCCTTTAACATATTGCGCGCTAGTCCTAATTTTGAGGAAGGAAATCTCCATATGGTTTACATAAAAAAGGAGCAGATAATTTCGGTATTTAACCTTGAATAGATAGAAGCTACTTGGCTCGGCTATCTGTCGAAGGAATTCCTCCGAAGTACCACCAGCAAGGATGACGGCTTACAGCGGGAAAAGACGTCGCGGTAGGTGAGAGCGTGGGATGGGCGTCATCGCTGTGGCAGGGGAGGTGCGCGATTAAGCATCGAGGCTATGGAGCGCGCACACAAACTCGTGCGCGCGCACACACACACATCAACAGCGAGAGATAGCGAGAGAGGAATGTCTCTTCGACGGGATGGTAAGGTAATGAGGCGTGGTGCGCCGATCTGTACAATAGCGATGATGGAAGCTTTTGCCGCAAACTTCCCGCTGGGAGATGGGAGCAAATTAGGCAGATACGTTTGGAAAACGCCACTCGCGTAAGTCACCCGTGTACGTTGCTCATTGCCTCCAATAATCCAGTCTTAAGGTAAAATTAGCATCCGCTGCCGTTCCTCCATTGTCTTTTGCGTGTGCGCATGTGGGAAGATTACTATACGGTTCTTTTTAGTGGTGGTGTGTGTGCCTCGTTGGCTGAATGCTCTAAACTCGAATGAATCGAACAAGAAACAAAGTTGTTGAGATGACTTGTTATGCATGCTCGCATAAATCGGAAATTAAATTTTGACATTTGAGAAGGAGCAAAAATCATTCGGTAATTCTTCGTTCACTTTTAAAAGTTACTGAATGGAGTAATAGGCCAAGGATTAAATTTTCCATGCACATAGCGTGTATGCCGGCACATAAATCGACACCCCCCGTATCAGTCGACCTCGATTTTTCGGATTGTAAATACACGACTAGTCATGTATTCGCCGTATATGTCGACCCTCCACCAAGCTTTTCCCTAAGAAAAACTTCGAACGAAGAATACGAGTAATTTTATAGTTTTTAAAAGCTAAATGTTACCTTTTTCAAAAAATGAAATGTCGATTTTTGAGTTATTTAATCATTTGTTTAATTTGATAAAGATCCGTCATATACCATATTGCCATCTATTGGAGAAATGTATTTCTACTTATCCTTCTTTCCTGTAATTGCAAATAGATCGTTTATATTTTTGAGATTCAGTAACAAAAACAAAAATTAAAATTTTTATTTTATTAGCTATTAACAATAATTATTTAAAATCTTCTAAAACAAATAAAAGTTGATGTAAATAATGGAGCAACTGATGCAGAATGGCGATCACCTACGTTTTAAGATCAAATGTTTTCGTAAATATCAATGTGTTTAATCTGTTATTTAAAGGTCACGTTTTATATTCGGCGTATAAGTCGACCTTAAGTTTTAGGGGTTTTTGATCTTCAAATGTCGACTTATACGCCAACATATACGGTAATTTCATATTAGATTCTTGGTTAAATACATTAAACTTAATTATTATCTCACCAAAAGATTATATCGGCATTAAACTATCATAATTTCATCCACTTTTGAAATTATTCATATTTAATCTGTTCTTATTATAACCATAAAATTATGCATTATCGTCGCATTCAACGATGTATGAACCAAAATAAATAATATAGCCAGATCACAGGTTAAACCTGTTGAATTATTACTATGAATTCTTAGAAAGTAACCTTGCAATTTGTTTAGAAGCCTTCACCAATTCATAAACTCAAAAGAACTGAACAAATTTCGGTTTACAAGAGATGATATACATATTTGATTATTTTAACGATGCAATATTACGTATAAAATATTTGCGTTTAAAGAAAAACAGTTGAAATAATACAGAGTATAAAAAATAAATTTCCTCTTATTAATTAACAAAACGAAAACTTACAAGTTTATATCTTGTAAAATTCCACTAATTTCGACTTGATAATATTACTTTAAGAAATGTTTGGCATGGGCATATTCTGAAGCAAATTGCATTATTTCAACCGAATCAAAGCAAACTCCACAATATGCTTTAGGGTAGACCAGTGCAACCTTTTAAATGTTAAGGTCAGCGGGCAACTTCAACTAAAAAGTTCCAAAAGGCGCTGGCAACATACTTTGTATTTGTTTATGTAAACATGTTAATATTGGTAAAAATTAAATATATATATAAACATCGAAGTATCTTGAGGGCACTATGGGTTGGACAGAACTGACTTTAGAGCAGGGTCACGCCAGGTCTCCGAGAACATTTTATGTGGCCCTCGTAGCCATTATGAAAGCGAACCGTAACATAAAATAAAGATATTTTCATGTGTTGCTTAAAATTATGGCCGGAAAACCTTTTCCAGCGATGTTCTGGAGATAATATATTTATAATTATTGATTTTCACCGATATGATCCATCACATTATCTAAAATAGCTTCAGATGTCAACCCTAACGTGGCCCGCCGAAGCCTTTTCATTTGTTAATGACCTGCCTAAGAAGCTACAACTGTTAATGCGGCCCGCCACGCAAAAGGTTTGCCCACCTCTGCTTTAGAAGCTTACATGGTTCAACCAAAACCCAATGATGAATATTTTCACCGGCCTGGCCTGTGACTGATTTCGGATTTCAATTAATCATCGCCGGACCCTTTGGTAAAAATCTTCACGCAGGTGAAACCCAATTTTTTAAATGTAAAAATGACAAGTATTAAATTTACTGGGGGTCGAACGATTTTACACGACTTTCGCTGTCCGCGTGTTTTTCGGATTATGATCATCTAAAATGATTCGCGCGTAGATCGTCGGTCTCGATATATTCCCGAATCACCGCCATTCAATACCTTAGTGACTGATAACTGCTCGCTGTTCCTTTTTTTCCCCGCTCGGTTTTTTGAAAGGGTCATTATTTTTGCGCATACCTCCCACTTCCATCCTGCGAAATCTCTTTTTTCCCAAATTGCCCTGCAGTGGAGGTATTTCATCCCGTTCCATGAATTGGTCAGGAAGCCTTTTAATTTTTTTAATGAGGTGCGTTTTTTGTCAGAAAAATCTTTGATTTTTTTCCGTGTGAAAAATATCTCTTGATCAAAAATACCAGTTAACTTCATTATTTTCCATTAGCGCTGTGATGTTTATAATAAGGGCTTTTTTCGACTTTCCTTGAAAATATTGGCAGAAACGCTAAGTATATTGCGCACAATTGTAACCGTATTATAACATTCATTGAAAATATACAACCCAAGGAATGACAACGAGCTTCCCTTCGCAATCAAGTATGAACGTTTCCTATATACAGCTCCCCGGTTATAACGCAGTCGGTTATACGGAGGATTCGAATATACCGCGGGTCTTCCTTCCCCTCCGTTTCCTAGAGAGGAAAACCTGATGTTTTTTAATTACTAAAGTAAAAAATCAACAAAATTTACCGACTTTTTAAATAATTGATTTGATAAATTTCTTGTACCGAATTTACATTGATTTTTTTATATTTTGTTTTGTGTGACAGTTAAAGAAATCGAAAAATAAAATAAAAAAATTCCACGTTTATGCTGTATTGAAAAATACGACCGTGTCCTCGGTCGTAGCTCCTTCCCCGAAACTCGCGTTATAAAAAGGAAGCGCAATATGACAGCGTGACCCGTGAGTAGTGCTGAACACCCAAATTATCGCCAATAATATACAATCCTTGCAAATCGTACTCGAAATGCGTACCTCTTGTTATCAATTATTTTGTGCTAATTTTTCAGTTCGTTGGGAAAAACATGAAATGATTTCAAACGTAACAGTATAATTAATCCATTCAAATTCTTTCATCATGATGAGGGATTAATTCATGTCGATGTTAATTTTTGTGTAGAAAAATAAGACATGAATGTGATAAAAGACATAAATGTAATGAAACATGCGCTGATATTAAAGCAACACACTCTGCGTTCATAATATTCCAAATCGTTCAGATTATAATAATTTTTGCAAAATATTTCGCAAATTCCTCAAACGGTATGTCAGGGCGATTTTACAATTAATCACTGTAATAGACGACTGACATCAAATAACCGCCTTGGAAAATAAAGTCGCGGTTTTTACCCGTTACAAAAGTTAAATTTGTTTTGCCTGACGTCATTATTTGCATAAAATAAAAAGTGCTTCTTACAGAAATAAGAATTAAAATTTTTGAATAAGCAAACACCGATGTGTAAACTATATTATTTACGTAACTGCTCTTTTATTTGTGATTGGATCTACAGTAGCGAGTTAATAATTCAACAAGAGAGTAAAGATGCACACATTATGCGTGCATACATGCAAGGCAGAGGCGCTGTTTACGATTTACGTAATAATTTCGACAGAATCAAAGTATTAATGGCTTAGTCATATGCCTAAGCATTCCAAAACGGAATATCGGAAGTGAGGACAAGAAGGTATTGAATTTGTAAATTACCGATTTTTTATAATCAGTAGCCATTATTAATACAATGGAAAATTATTTACAACATACCTCACTTGAAATGCGTAGTAGTAATTGTTTCGTACACGTTTGACTCCTTAGCCGTAAATTATCTATGCATAATCTGTCGAATGTCCGTCTAAGAGAAGATCATGTTAATGACGCACTACTTGAATAGCAATTTGAATCAACATAAGTGAGGAATTTGGGGTGCATAGTGAGCAACGCGTCGGCTCGCGAATATGAAGGCAATAGATTTTCCATTAACCAGTATTGTGCAACGTGCAGCAAAAATAATATTAGAATTCCGTACCGGACTTGTTTTGAACTGTATTAAGCTCTCGATTCTCTACGAGTTACAGTAGTTTGCCAACTCAAATAGAGAATTTGACTAATTTGTTTTTGTTCATTTACTAATTCCTGAGTTCTATGCATAATTATTGATACATTAATCAATAATAATAATAATTGAAGTAGGATCTGGTGCTTTCCCGGTGGATTGATTGTAGGAATTCTTCTCGGGTTTTTTTGGCCGCTATATATACTTCTAGGCCGTAGCTGTCTCATTGGCCCGCCCACCAATCAATTTTCGTCTTCCTTCTCCGATTTTTTGGAGATCCGGTTCCCAGGTTCTGCTGAGCAAGTACCTCGAGTCCCTGTTGAGTTTATTATCCACAAGGCGGATCTCGATGGCTTCTTCGACCAACCGGCCCCAGAAGCCATTGGAATGTTGTAGCCTTTTCGTTTTTCCCCAGTCAATCTTATGGTTGTGGCTGAGGCTGTGCTCCGCCACAGCGGATTTATCAGGTTGCCCCAACGTTATGCATCTCATGTGCTCTTTTATCCGGGTTTCGATGGTGCGGCATGTTTCCCCGATGTATTATTTTAAAAATTCTCGACTGTATGGAATGTTTTGAAATATTTTCAAAACCAAATCCCAATTCGCAGTCAGGGCATCGATATATGCTTTGTTTCTTCCAAGCTTGCTTAGTGCCAACCACACAGTTTTCTTGCCAGTTGGAGGAATTTTGTCGATGAAGTGCCTCTCAAATACCGCTTCAAAGGAGAGTTGACTGAGGGCCTATCCGCACTTTATCTGGCTACCTTGGGTCTGATAGTTTGTATAAGAGCTTTCACAAAGGTCAATCTATAGAGGAGATGGTCAATGTAGCCATTATTAGCGCAATATAAAATGTACGAACTGTGTACAGTGACATTTAGAATTCTTTTGAAAAATTTAACATATCACTTCCCTTTTCCTTTCTACCAAATATGCTTGCAACCTTTGATCATTTAGATCCATACCCCCCTGGTTGAATTGTATTCATCAACGCATTTTGGTTTTATAACATCTACACCTCTAGTACTTTTAACGATCATTTCATTGTCATGAAAAGTAGAAAGCGTTGCAGCATCTCTTTTATCTCTCTACTCCATAGGCATTATGCCATTACTATAATATGCTACTGCCTCACCCTTACGTAACTTTTTATTTTTTAAGATACTTGGAACATTTTTTCTATTTAACCTCAGGGTGTCCGCAACATTCACTCCATTTTAGTAAGAAGAGAGGCTAAGTAAGGGGAGTTGTAATAGTTGTACACCCAGAGTGAATGACCCCTTCCAAAAAATGGCTGAATTAGTTTCACAGCTACTTTGGAACTTTTCAAATTGTCCTCCACTTCCACCTTAATGGTTATATCTGAGCTAGCACCCGTGTATACAATGAAATTCCAAAGATAGCTAGTTTTTTATTTACACAGCTCAAAGTTTTTATACCAAACTTAGATGCCTTCAATGGAAGGTACTGCCTAAATCCTAACCTATCCTTCCACAGTGTTAAAGATTCAACAATACCAATATTTTCGCCTGGCTGATACAAATTTTAAAATTTTCATTTCAACAGACTCATAAAAGAATAAATTTTGAATAATAATAATAAACGGATGAAAGATGCGAATGCGAATGTTTAGAAAAACACAAATATATGAAATAATTTACCCTACTAGACATTTTCCAATTTCATACCGAAGGTTATGAGAGAAAATTTTCCTCTGTCGAAAATGAAATTGCTCGCTTGCTGCTTCATCTTCGACGCCGAAAAGTAAATTATCATCACAGCCTGCTTATTTTATTTCGTAAGTGGAGAAGGCAAATGCGTTTTTGTAAGTCAATAATACATTCAATAGTTTATTGCATTATTTTGTTTTATTTACTTCAATGGACTTTTTTATAATTCATGGTTTTGCTGTATACATAAAATCCAAAAACCGGCAATCTACAAGATTGCCGGATTTGCGACTTTATACTTTGTATCCATATCTGCGGTCTACATAATTCCGTTAGCGTCCAGATATTTTCTTGGATCCGTCGCCATAGGACATGCTTTCTGCTGATAGAACCCACGGCCATGACTGGCTGAAGAGAAATGCTCAGCGAAATAGGCGGTGGATTACTGTAGTCATTCATAAATTAAAATTGATGGTAAAGGTCCAATCCGTATATTCTAAATCTGTTCACAAATGCACCAATTCTCTTAAATATAGTGATGGGTGTGTAGAAGAAAAATATATGAAGAGTTACTTTTCAAGGCGTTCTCGAGTGTGTTATCAGGCCATTTAAACGCGGATTTTAGCACTAAATAAATACATAATGACACTTTTACGTAAGCAAAAATTCAGCCAACTAGAATTTCATTTACGCTATAGTTTCTTAAGTTTTAGAGTAATAAAGTATGTGATCCTTGGGAACGTGTTTCTTGATTAAATTGCCGTTCCAGATCTTTAAAACTCAATTGACAAAAGATCATCGATAAGTCATTTACTCATACTACGTACTTTGATTTTCAGCGAGAAAATCCCGGGGCATAAAGTTTTCTTCATAACCAGGCAATCAGACATCCGCATTTATTTCTCTTTTTGTCTGTTAACCTCCAGCATTCGTCCTCCCCACACTTCGCTTGAGTCTGTCAATTTTTCGGTGTTAGTTGCCCAAAGTTCCTGGTGCTAAGTAACGATCGTAATTAAACACATTGTTTTTGGTAGAAGACAAATTGGCCAAAGTAGACGCATCAATGAATAAAATGGAATAAATAAATGTACACACTCGCCAAATTATAGTTTAAACTTCTGAAAGGGGTTTAAACCACTTTAATCAATAATATTATTATCTCTTTATTGATTATTCCCAATTCCAACAGTTCTATTACTCATTTATTTATAAGATGGCAGGATACCGTTGCCTTAAACATTCTAATATTCTTTTCCATGTATTTATATTATCCTTGATAAAATAGTTTACTAATGTTCCTTAAATAAAAATCTTCCAAAATTCCTTTTAAATTGTCGAATTTAGATCGTTTATCTACAATATTTAGCGTCACTTTTCTTATCTTTGGATTTTTTCTTGCTTGACTTTTTTTTTGTCTACGGAACTTATTTTTTAATACTCAATTTTTTACCTTTCTGAAAAGTTTAAATTTTAGCTAACATTTCCTCTGCTTCTCTGTATGAATCACATGACATCTCAAACATTTCCCCTCCTAAATTAAATTTCTTTCTTCGTGAAAAATTCTTCTTCATTTTATTTGAAATCCATAAGAGGATTTCGTAAAAATTCGTAAAATATTTGCATTTGAGATGTCTCTTTTCCACTGTAATTTTGAACTGCACAATCCTATAGGAAGCTACTATGATATTAAATGACTTTTCCTGATTTTTCGTGAGGCTGAAACTAAAAATTTAACTCGAGATTTTTATATGAAAGGTTTCCTACATTTTGTTAAATTTTTTCTTATTAATGGTGAAATTCCTCACGAATTTTAAAAATACTAAAGTGCCAATCATAATAGTAATAATAATAATATGCCTTTTGTTTTTGGACGCGAGATTACTTTCTTTTATATAAATATATTATTTTTATGAAATATATTCCAGATTCGGTCATTAGAAAATGATTCAGTGAAATATTATCTGATACCATTTACTTTTTCGTCTTTATCGGTTTTCCAAACTTATGAATTCGATTTTACTGCAAAATATTTTATATATTTAATTTCATCTTTCCGTATTCATCCCCCAGCCATTAAAAAGTTTTTTCTCGTCCTTCGTTGTTCCTCTTTATGGGCCATATTTCCAGTTACTGGTCCTCTCATAATATCTCCAGGGCAACATCCTTTTCCTCTATTCCGTCCCCTTTCAAGCTCTCAGCGATATGCAATTTTAAACTCCTTTGTCCGCCCTATCCCTAGGTACTTTTATCTACTGCCCATCCCCGAAATCACGATCCCTTTGCTTGTTATATTTCTCGACGGGAATTTTTTAGGCAAAATAGTTGGCTCTAACCACCTGGTTTTTTATCTTATCTCTCTTCTTTTTCATGATCAAAACTTGCATCTTGCAAGACTATCCTTGGGAGCAGGAAGGAAAATGCATGTCGTAAATGGGTTTACTCAGGATGTTATTCATTCAGCAAGTTTCTTCAAGATTCAGTACAACCTCTCCATTCGTAGTGGTCAACCAACTTTGCATAGGTGCAATATGTTGTATTAGATGAATATTACATTACATTACATTGTTCATATATTCATAAATCTAGACACATTACGTAAATATATACTTCCATATCCTTGGAATGAAATTGAAGGTTGTATATCGAACAATTTAATTTGCCATCATTTTTTTAACAAGAACAAATTATGAACTCGTTTTTATTATTATCATTTGTTTAAAAGTAAGAAGACGCCCATAAAACTAATATTTTATAAATCTTGATGTCATTAACTTTATTTATACTTTTACAAGGATATTTTCAGCTTTAAAGTATTTCTAGGTAATATTTAATTTTATGAAGATGTCATCATTTTCATTCATTTTTATCTTTCTTGTTTTATAATTGCATCACAAAGTTTGTTTTTGGTTTATGAATGATCGCGTTTCGTGTTATCTCATATGTTTAAGCCGCGAGTATTCCATAGATTACTTTGCAGTATTGTTTTGAAATTGTTTGTTGTCAGTGTAATTTATTATTCTGACATTTATTTGTTTTTAATTTTTGCTAAATAGATTTCCGATTATGTGTTTGCATACTTTTGTGATTATTTGATCAATTTAATTTGAATTCAATCACGAGATCTCGATTCCAGCGAAATCTAAAAATAGCTCAAATATTTTATATCATACATAATTTCCCGCACAAATTCCATTTCCACGTTCAATTTTCTTTTAATTTCCTCGGCAGTAATCTTTGGATGCCATACAAAAATCCACAACCCATACATCGGAATCGTTATTGAAATTGAAATTCAAAACAAAGCATCGACTCTTGAAGTTAAAATATATAAAAATATATATCCTCCTTTATATAGTAAGCTAATTTTGTTGGTAACGGAATCTGAAGAATCTGATTGGCTGCCGAAGTCCAATTATATCCTGCGGAAGTTTCACCTTATTTCTCTTGAAAGAATGCGATAAATAAATAAGAAGTTAAATCTGTTTAATTTTAATATTGTAATCGATATTTATTTTTAACAAATGTTAAAATATATCAATTTATATGTCGCACCACAATAAGAATTTAGCATACATTTTATCACATGGTAACTATGTACAACAAAAAATAAATAAATAAGCATATAGGATATGGATGTAAATGGATTGCAGTTTAAAATTCTTCGTTATTACATTTTATCAGATGGTAACTAATAGGAACGCACAATTATGTGAATTTAATATTTATTGCTTGCTTTTTAAAGTTGGTTTCATTAATTATTATTTCAATTTTTACTTAACACTTAATTCACGCATATCCATCATATTTGAAAAGATCGTGCATAAATACCTAATTGTTGTCAACGTAAACAGTCTTATTGGTTACTGAAGTAAATAATATCGGCTATAATTACTATAATTACAAATTACATGAAATTAAATTTAATTCCTTACACGTGCATGGCAGGATTCTCTACAGCGAAGAAATGAACATTAACGTAAATATTACAACTACTGAACTCAAGTGAGGTATGTTTTAAATAATTTTCGACTGTTTGGTTGATAAAAACTGATTAGAAAATAAATCACTTAATATAAATTGAATATTTTTCTGGAATCATTTTTATTATATCGTTTTGCAATATTAATCATAAAATTAATCTGTTTATTTATGCACCAACTAAGGTGGGAGAAGTAATTTTTAATAATAATAATTCTTAGTGTGGCGTCATTTGTTTTATATAGGAGGATGCGTAAGGAATGCGTGCATTGAATGATTCAATATGAAAGAGAGATAAGAAGAGAGACAGAGGGGGAGAGAGACAGAATTAAATGTCACAAAGATTAAAAATAATTTTTCGGGTATAAGAATTGTATAGCGTAATGTATTTCTTTGTCAAATAATTTCTATTCGCCCAAAACTAGAAAAACACAATTATGTTAATTTTATATTTATTACTTGCTTTATAGTGCATATCAAAGTTGGTTTCATTTATTATTATTTCAATTTTAACTTAACACTTAATTCACGCATATCCGTCATATATGATGGGCAATTACGGCAGTACATATATATATATATATATATATATATATATATATATATATATATATATATATATATATATATATATATATATATATGGATGTCAACAGGGTGTTGGGATGAGGAAACCCAGTGAGCACTCACCAATCAGACGACTTCAGGTTGGCGAGGCCCCGGGGATGTCGAAGCGACACACGTAAAATAACACAAAAACACAGAAACATCACAAACGTAAAGCTTTCGGAACTACTCCTTCTTCAGCTACAGAGAGAGAACTGAGTTCTCTCTCTGTAGCTGAAGAAGGAGTAGTTCCGAAAGCTTTACGTTTGTGATGTTTCTGTGTTTTTGTGTTATTTTACGTGTGTCGCTTCGACATCCCCGGGGCCTCGCCAACCTGAAGTCGTCTGATTGGTGAGTGCTCACTGGGTTTCCTCATCCCAACACCCTGTTGACATCCATATATTCATTTTACCTTTCCTTTTCCGTAAGTTTATATATATATATATATATATATATATATATATATATATATATATATATATATATATCCTTTCCCAGTCAGATTAAAAACTTGAATTTCAAACGCCTACGCAAGGCCTTACGTTTGACCTTTTGACAAATGACGATGACGTTTATATTCATGCGGAAAGTCAAATAAAATTTCAAGTCGTTGTTTGCTTACCACGCGAAGAATATTTTTCAACGCCATTTTAATTCTACCCTTCCCCCTGCTCTCGATTAATTCTGCCTCGAACGAACGTGAATAATGATATTAACCATCATTTACTCCGAAAAATTAGCATTTCCGAGAAACAGCCATTTTAATGCAAAAACCTTCCTTCTTCCCGTATCAGGAACGATAAAATAATAAGCATCGAAAAGAAATTTATTCTTGACCCATCACAAGTGCTCAACGAAGGATAAAATCGCTATATAAGCATGAACAAAGAAAATTCTTAAGGGCTAATTAACTAGAGTTTTGTTGTACATTTCTCCTTTTAAAGTCACAATAAGTTAATTAAACGGGAGAACAGGGTGCGAGGAAGAAAGTGCACGTGGTGGGAGGAGAGAGGGGCGGTAAGGAAGGGAGACGGGTCGGAGGGGAAGAGCAGGGAAGGGACAAACTTGTAGAAATCCTCAAAAAGAAAACAAACAGGAACGAAGTGAAATGAATTTCCCTCTCCCTCTTTCTCCCTCCCTCCCTTTGACGGCATCTCGCTTCCTCCTACCATTTTCGGTAATAAATGAGAGATTTTATTGCGCGGATTTGTGAAATACGCTTTCATTTTGCTCCGGTCTAGTTTGAGCGTCCGGAGTTAGGAGATGAGGTTCCAGGGCAGAAGGATATTCGCGGATTGTTTAGTCGGATGTGGAAGGAGGTGGGGGAGGGCGGAGATATCGAGTAAGGAGGGGGGGGGGTGGAGGGGAGAGGAGGGGAAGTATGAGAGAAGAGAGGCGGGCGTGGAGGGGGTTATGTAGTAGGTAGAATAAGGTGGTGGAGGTAGGGTTTGAGAGGAAGGGGGAGGCAATGAGGGTTCCAAAAAGGAATGGAAAGTGAGGCACGGAGCATTCCAAAACGAATAACGAAACGAAACGTTTTCCGGACAAGGGGAAAACATTAGGCGGAGTTCATTAGTCAGAAATTAATGAGAGTTTTCGTGCTTTGTCTTTCGAAATTTTCAGGAAATGAGGGCGAAATGTCGTCTCCTTGGAAGGCATTTATTTTATTTCATTTTTGATATGTTAATGCGTCTTGCCGGATCCGTTGTGCGTCTTAATTCTTTTTTGCCTCGGGTCAAAACTGTCTTTCATTTACTCTTTTCTCCAGAAGAGGCTGACGAGACCCATTTTCTGTCTCTGACTTCATTCATTCTTAGATTTCATTTATTCTGAGACTTCATCTGGGACCTTGGAGAAAATCCGAATCACGGGACAGAAAATTAAGAAATACCCATAAAACAATGCAAAAGTTAAACCCTCCCTAGTACCATGTACTACCTGAAACTATAGGTAACCTAATAATATAAAAAAATTGGAAACTTTAAATTTACTTATGATATTTTTCGCGTGTATTACAGGTAATTTATCTTCATGTAGTAAAGATAATTTTTATAAAAAGAAAGCAATTGTAGAGATTGTGATTTGTTGGTTGTATTCTCTACGGTGATTTGAAAAGAATTACTTTAAATTGATTGCTGTTGAAGAAAATCTTCCAAAATTCATTAATAAAATGTTCCTGTCATTATCCGAAGTATTCTCAATTCGTATTGCTGAATTATTCGAGTACTTACGGGTGTAAAATTTATTATTGTCAGATGTAAACTATTAAATTATCTATATAAAATAAGTAAAACAGAGCCTAATCTTGATTGATGCTGCTGTAATAATTAATAGAAATTAATTAAAAATAGAATCAGACATTCGTCTCGTGTCTACAAATGAACTCCATCATTGTATATAATTTAAGAAAAACAAACATTTTCCAATCAATTCATATTATCTGAAAAATATTTATTATATCCTCGTTATAAACATTTCACTAAGTTTAATATCGTACAGAGGGAGTAAAAACTATGTACCTTGATCTTACATAAGTTAATCTTTTGCGCATGCTTCGTGTTTTCCAAAATCAGACAAATCCGATAGCCAAATCACGAATAAATGTAGTATGGATCCGTTTCGATGCATCAGCAGTGAATGAATACGACCTCTATTGTGCCTCCTATTTATCCAGATCTCTTCTCTCCCTCTCTCTTTTTCCCCTTTTATCCCGTCCCCTCTCACTCTTCCCTCCCTCCTTTTCCTCTTCCTCTCTCTCTTTCTCTTCGTCCACTCATTCGGCGGTCCCTCCATCCATTTTTCCCGCGTTCTGCTCCAGAAATTGTTACAGCCATCCTCTTCCCTCCTCTCTGCCCAACGAACCCTAACCGCCCCCTCTTTTCAAGACATCTTCCCCTTCAACCCCTCCCTTCCCCTATTTCACCCCAGCACTTCCCCTCACGTCCTCTCGCCGTCCTATGTCCCTCCATTAACCAGGCAACTCTCCGTGAAATTAATGATTGCAGTACCCTCTCGATGGAAAATGGCGATTTTGAGATGTAACTCATTATGTCATATTACGTTTTACCCGCACCCCCTCCTTCCCAGCCTCATCCCATTCGTTCCGTCTCCCTCTCCCTCCGACCTTAGCGCCGTCATCACCAGCTCTAAAATATGTGAACTTGCGTGTCGTAATGGATTAAAATACGTTTTTTTGACAATCCGGATATTGGATTAATATTTTATTCTCTCATGCGACCGTAACGGATAGACGATTCGATGTACTTTTTTGTGGAATTATCGTCTGCGCAATTTTTCAATGGGATGAATAACGCGATTATGATTTTATAAAAGTTAATTCCCAAATTGGCTGATCTGGACGGTAATGGCTTAACGATTCCAAAGGCTGAAATATTTTTTGAACTTTAAAAGATTCGGTCTTTTGCGTAATTTTTTAAATGGAATGTGACGCTTTAATTTATATTACTTGGGCAAAATTGGTTACCCTTAATTCTAGAATAAATATTAATTATAATACTCTTATATTCTATCAGTACCTATCCGATATAAGTGATTCCTTAATTAATATTATAATTAATTTAATATTGTTAAGCTATTCACAGTATGCCTTTGGGATGTCGTGTAAAAATGAATATTTCTACATTTTATCTCAATAAACGATACGATAATTGCTAAAATTTGAATCCTCAGATATATTTAATACGGCAATTTTAGCATATTGAAGCTTTATTGGGTTCATTTGTTCTAATAAGTTATTAATTTGATGCATTTAAAATGAATAGTCATATTTTCATTAGTGCTCGTAACCGGCGGGTATTATTATTTAATAATTTTTTCTCATTATCACTGTTTATATCTTCAAATAATGAAGCATAACAAAGGATACCATTAATTAATTTTTAAAAATTATAATTAACTTTTCACTTTAAATATAAATTAGTAAAGGTTAATGATTTTAACTGTTGGCATAGTATCGTAAAAAAGCCTAAAATATTGACAATATTCATTGCATATTTTCTTCTGCAATATTATAAACGACTTGCAATTCGTACACACTGAAATCACTTTTCATTTTCCATCTCGATAATCCACTTATTTAGCTAAAGCATAAATCAATCTGCCGGCTACCATCAACGGATTAGTGGTACAAACAGAAACCGAGTTATCATAAAGCCATCAGCCATTTGAGATTTATATTAAGGTTTAATCGAAATCGGTTTTAGGTGGTAAATTTCTCCATAAATGTTTCAATTGCATTTTAGAAATCTATAAATTATTAAATCACTCTTTCCACATAAAAATTCTACTTCCAAATTAATAAGCATAAACGAAATCGTTATTTTTCAGTTATACAAATCAATAAACTTTTCATCGATGTTTGCAAACCACGCGTATCTTCAAGAGTGCGATGAATAATTTCACAGCAAATGGCATCCACATGTCTAAAGAAAGATTGGAAACAATTTTGGAAGTCCGCCATTTGTTTAGCGAACTTGAATACGGTTTCTGTCGTTTAGACCAGTGGTGTCCAAACTAGGACCCACGAGCCAGATGCGGCCCGCGAAGGGTTTTTGTGCGGCCCGCAAAGCTATAGTGAAAAAGCAACTCGAAATATTTAATACACAAATTCATATATATTTTTTTAATTTTTATAATAAAACTGTAAATATTGAAATGTTAGCCACGAAAACCTTATTTGGACATCTTTTTCACTTATATGGCACCTTGTAATATATAGAAAACTTCCGATTTAAACTCAATCCGGCCCGCCGAAGAATTGGCATCTTCCAATGCGGCCCGCCAAGGGATTCGCAACCACTGATGCGGCCCGCAATTAGAAAAGTTTGGGCACCATTGGCTTATACCAGCGGTTCCCAAACTTTTCTTTTCGCGTACCACCGAAAACGTGGCAAAATTTCTTCGTACCACATAGTAAGTACGAACTTAAATAATTTTCTTTAATAACGAAGCATTTAAAAAATAATATAAGGTAGGCAGATAAAATAGATAGTACTGAAAAATTATTTATTTTCTCGCATTTATCATACTTAAAATACAAAGAAAATCAGTCAATGCGATGGATGAGCTTGGATATATGTAGATAGCATTTTAATATTTGGTTCAATGTTAGTTAACTTCCAACGATGGTCCGGTTCGAGGTTCATTCTTGTTCGATTTTTGTTTTTAATTACCAGCATAGTAGAAAACCCCGTTCTACAAAGGTAAGTCGTGCAGAATGGTATTAGAATTTTCAACGCTATGTCAGATTGGGATAGTTAGCTGATCTCCTCAACCAAAATTCCTTGAGTTTGTAGATGCTGAATACAGATTTTAATCCTCCATCACATTTTCAGGAATGGAATTAATTGAAACTAACGAGTTTCTCACCTAATTCAGTTCAGAATAATGTTGTTTAAAATAGCAACGTAAAAACGCAAATCGACGAGTAACGATACGTCGGCAGTTGACTGTGAACCATGAGCGGCGCAGCGGACGCGTCCGGACAGTGCGGGCAATAGTCCGTCCCTCTCTGTGGTCACTCGTTGTGCAGTTCCAAGGGTGAATGCTGACACTAAATTCGCGTACAACTGGCAGAACCTTCGCGTACAACTGGTGGTGCGCGTACCATAGTTTGGGAATCGCTGGTTTAGACAATAAAGCTACAAATTTTAGTTTATACAAGGTGGAAATCAGGAAAATATCCTGCTTTAACATACTTTCCATCGTATCCGAATATTCTGGTGTGAAAATTAACTGATTGGACGATATTTTTTCTTAGCGATTTATTGATATTATTGTTTCATTGTATATTTCTGAAAAAATTTTGCTGAATAACAATTTGTATTTCACGAGCAATTAACACTGACTGTGAAAGCGAATAATTAAATTCGTGACTTGGTTCAAAATACCTTATTGAATATTTTGGTTTAATAATCATTTTTATGTCGCACTAATTTACTTAATATGGTTCCTCATAAATCAGAAATGGAAATATATACTCGCTTAAATATTACAGGCAACAATCGTTCATAAAATCTCTTCTATTTCATGGTCTTCTATTCCTTTAAACCCATTTTATAGCTTTTAAGTGATGATTACATTTAAGTTATTGCAGTTTGTTGCTTAAATAAAAGAGATATTTTTCAGAAAATTGTAAATATACTTCATTTCACATGCACTGCATCCTAGTTGAAGTTCGTAAGTAGCATACATAGCATAGTCTAGAGCAGCGGTAGGCAACCAATGACCCGCGGGTCAATGAGTGACCCGCCATCACGATTTGGGTGACCCACAAATGCAAACATGTTCGAAAGGGTTTACGTTTTGAAAATAAAAAAAGTAATTAAATTGCTAAATATAGCTTATATAAACAACCAGGTTTGATTTTTCTTTTCGTTCAATTTTTTTAATTCACTCATCGCATTTCCCAAAAAACTTTAATTGATCCGCCATCAAAAAAGTTGCCGACCACCGCTCTAGTTAATCGTTGATGCAAGCAATAGAGAAACGAAATAAACTGTTATTGATGGCAAATTAGTTTTGCTTTCTTCAAAGATTGAACTGCTCTTAGAAAAATATTTAATAATACCGATTTCGTGCATAAAATCCGTGCGAGACAATTAACGAAAGTTTGAGCTTGAGCTTAGTTAATCGCTCATATCAGATAATAGATCTTGGTTATTCTTTAACCGATGGACTTGTAGACAGTGTGCATTTCAACTAGTACAAAGAAGTCGTAGTTATTTCTTAGGATCAGCGGTTGTTGTTTCACCTCTGTCGAAACATTCCTTTAAATGAAATGTGCTCGTGGTTTACTGTATCGTTTATTGGTTAAATGAGTTATCCGAATGATTTAATCAACCAAGGGTTGCACGCAATATGCTCAATCGCAAATATCCTGCATGTGATATGTGGTCAGTTAAAGCTGAAATTCAGTTAACTACATAAATTCCACTGTTCAGTAAAAGCTTGAAAGTTAAAGTTGATATTAGGTGGACGAGTTTGATGTTTCCAATTTTCAAATAATTTTCGTCATTTTAAATGCTATATCATCGACTCATAAAATATATTATTCGCGCTCAAAAGAAATATTTTTACACTTGAATTTATGGTAAAAATACATGGAAGATTAAAAAAAAATATTTGCTAAAGAAAAATTTTCACCAGAAATTATTTCCAATCTACTTGTCAAAATTTACTTCTCTGCGAAGGATCTTATGCACTTTTTGAGCTCATCCAACTACCTCGCGAAGGAATTACGTTATATTCTCGCCTGGATTACCGTTTGCCGCCCCACAAAACACCGCCGTTTCACCGAGTTTCCAATACAAATCCCAGCGACGCCCAGTGGGTGAAACTACTTATCTCAATGCTCCATTGGTCACGCCTGGAAACCGATCGAACCGAAAAACGATACACAACACACGGCGCGTTTTGCACGCGTGGTGAACACACTTTTTTCCACAAAAAGGCATGAAAAAACCCGTTCCGCCTTGCCGGCCGCGTCCCGCCATCCGGGCAGCCAGGCAGGCCCGTTGCGTCAGTGGCGCCCCACCGCAAAGAGTGGCGGCGGCGGGCGTCGACGGCGACAAAAGACTCTGCGTTTCCCAACAGCCCCTAAAGGCGTTCCGCAAAGCTGACTCTTCTCCTCCGCCGCCGTTTGCATCGCTTAGCGATTCGCCTTCTCTCCGAGGAAAAAATCTCGTATATAAAAAGACCGCCTTCGGATTGTGCGGCAGTCATTCGAAGAAAGGGAAATCAGAGGACAAGACGAGACAAAGAGGGGTTTTTACGGGCTTCGAGTACTTACGGAGAGAGAAAGGGAAGCCCGGCCAAAAACATGGAGAAGTTCGGCGGGGCTTATGTGTTCAGATTAGCGGCGATCGCGCTGGCCCTAGTTGTGGTGTCCAGCGCTTACCGCGTGGTCGACGAGGAGGCCTTAGAACTGTCGAGGGACAGGAGGTCCGCGGGCGGACTCCACTTCTTCGGAGATCTCGAGGTCGCCGCCTCTCACCACGGCAAGCACCACGAGGAAGGAGGCGGAGAGGAGCACCACTCGGACCACCACAGTAGCCACGGCCACAAAGCCGACAAAGGCTACAAGGGACACCATGAACACGAGAAGGGACACCACGGGAAGCACGGCAAGGAAGGCCACGAGGGCCACTACGGCGAGGAGGGCGGACACAAGAAGGGCCACCACGAGGGGGGCGGAGAATACGGAGAGCACCACAGCGGACACAAGGGCTACAAGGCGGCCCACTTCGGACACAAGAAGGGGCACAAGAAGGGCCACGACGAAAAGGGATTCCACAAGAAGTATCACAAGGACGACTACCACAAGAAGCACGACTTCTACGACGAGGGCCACAAGGAAGGAAAACACCACAAGCACGCCGACCACCACGAGCACCATCACGGCAAGGAGGGTCACCACAAGAAGGGAGGTCACCACAAGTCCGCCCACCACCACGACCACTTCGGGAAGAAAGGTCACCACGGGAAGGGACACTACTACGACGACCACAAGGGACACAAGGGTCACAGCGGCCACGAGGAACACCACGGTCACAAGGAGGATTACGGGAAGAAGGGCGGTCACGAAGGCCACAAGAAGTGGGACTTCAGCAGCGGTGGCGGTGGCGGCGGTGGCGGCGGCGGAGGTCATCACGGCTGAAGGCAATGACCTACCTCAAAGGGGAAAATGGAGGAGGAGGAGGGAAGGGCGTCTGGAAAGATCCACCCGATTGGAAAACTCTTTGTTACTATTTAACGTCGAATCTGTTGTTACCTGCTACTTTATTGTTTATTTATTCAGATTGTTGAAAATGTTTTCACCGTCAATAAATTTATGAAAAAAAGGAGGAGGATTTGTCGATTCAATTTATTGATATTTTCTACAGCACCGCTATCATCCAATTAATATCGCAACTACTGAAATTCTTCTTCAGCAAACACATTCACAATATTTTGAAAAACTAATGAAGTAAAAAAGACATTATACCAAATATCTTGAGTTAAAATCGAAATCTTATTTTACTCAATAGGATCAGCTTATCAGTAGAGACGTAAACATATTTCATTGTACATTATACTCTTCATTTTACCTGAGGTATTACCACAAAACTCATACAAGAAAACTGAAACTCCATACTTGGAAACATAAAGGGTTATTTCTGTAGCTATTCGCGAGACAATAAGGTTGTAATCATAAAAAGATCATTTAAGATCTAATTGAAAATTTCCTGCTAAATTCAGACACAAAACAGCAAATTTATTTTTGGTCAAATGAAATTTGTAGTTTATGGTTAGTACAGAGTACTCCAACTACGAATGATAAAATATCATTGTATTTAAATTATGATAGCTTAATCTTGTGTTTGTTTTGTTCTGAATGCTATTATTATTAGGTTTATTTCAGTATAGCTTAAACCTGTCAGTCATGTTCTTCGCAATTGATACTTCGTATTACTTTCTGTATGAGAATTGGCGTAGCTACCAGATAAATTTGTCATAATTTTAAAGAAATTTTTTTTATTATACCCCAATCAAATGATAGCAACTGAAAATCTAAAGAGAATGTCGATAGATGTCAGTAATGAAGGAAGTCATGTGGTCACGCGTAAACAAAACATCACATATGAAAGAGAAACGCGTTTCACTGATATCCCAATTAACGGCTCAATTATTGAACACCAAAATATCCTATTATTGTGCAACGCGATAGGAAGCTGGCCTGATTTTCAATCGTTTGTGGTTCATCACACTTTTTGGTTATCGTAGCATGATGTTTTGAAATGTCGGTCGATTCGACTTATGATCCACGATCGAACACAAATGCAAGGACTAAATATTAATATTATATTATTCGAGATTCTCTTTTTTCGGCCTTTCCTTTCGGCTTTGGCAATCTCACCATTTGAGAGGGAGGTTTTTTCTTTGACGTTCTCTTGGAGGACGTCCGTTGGGGCTGGTTGATACTAGCTTGGCTAGCCCGGACTCAAATAAGAAAAACACCCGCGTTCAGAAACAGGAAAGATTATCTGCTAAGGTAGTTCAGTAGTAAAATATCCGCCCGGCAAGTGGAAGACCCGGGTTCGATTCCCGGTCATAGCAGAATTTTTTCTGTTTCAAAGTTAATCCCAAAAATAAGCGTAAAGTGTTTACAAAAGTTGCCGGTAGGTGGTGTTGTGGTGGCAGCTAAAAATTAATTTTAAAAATATCTCTTAAACAATGCATTATATGGAAAATGTTTCAAACAAAGATGGTAGAAACTTTCACTTCTTACAACCTTTATTCTAGTACTTTTTTACATTCATCTCATATTAAAGCAAATATTCGAAAAATACGAATAAGTGAAAATAGAAAACATCCACTTTGTGTTGACCGATGTTTACCAAAATATTTTAAAGCCATGTCCCTGTCAAATATAAAATTTGGCGTTTATCTGATTAATAGTTTTTGAGTTCGAGCACCCACAAAATACTATCACACACACGCACTCACACAGACATCATCGAAAAAATGGTCAAAAAGTGTTCAGAGGACATTAAAACGTATATTTCCGTTGAAATCTCTTAATTGATTTTTTTCGTGAAAACAATACTTTCCCCTATACTGCGTATGGAGAAAGTAAAAAATACTCTAAACCTGCGTCTAATTGTAATCGAAGTATTTTATTTTACCAACCAACTGCAGAAAATCTTATTCTTTCCGTATGTCATCACAATCTGAGGAATTCTTTTCATCTGAAATTTCTTAGTAAAAATAGATGATTCGCTAACTTTTCCTCGTGTTTCATTAATTCAAACCCAATTAACTACAGAATATTTCAATAGACACACTAGAGTATCATAATTTTTGAGTTCGAATTGCTATGATCATCATAAGTGTTTCTCTAGGAAAAATTTCTCCAGAGAAACGCATTTTATATCCTTCATACAAAAACAACTTAATAAAGGGGAAATACAGGGGGAAATACAGATCATTTGTTAAAGTTGTCTTGGCTTTATGGTCTCATTTTTGCCATAGATCCTTCGAGATTTTTGACCCTCTTGGATTTCAAGTTGTCATTAATGTCTTCTGAATGATTTTTTCCTAATTCATTTCTTTCTTGTGAATTATGAACGATTTATTCTCGTTAGGTTTATTTCCTCTCCAACATGTTTCTGCCCCATACATCTCTAAGCCGTTGGCTTTCAATTTACGTGCATCTCGTTTTCTCGGTGTGCAAATCTCAGATAAAGCAAATGATTTGCTCGACAAACAAGTATAAACTTAAATCGATCTTCATTTTATACCTAGAATATTTGATTATCTCTTACACGTCAACTGAGAAGGGATTTATATTCCTTGTAATTTCTGGGCTTTCTCTCTCCTGAACTAAATACGATAAGCCTGTTCTAGAGTCTCTTCATCTTCACTGGCGTTGATCTTGACTCTTGCGTTCTTTGAGAGAATAGGGATCATCCATCCCATTTGCCCTGTCCTGCAAAATCCTCGAATGATATGCCCGCAACACAAATACCTCTCTACGCCAAGGCTTAAACCGGCATCTTTCTTGGAATCTCTCTTTCGGCTTTATTTTATCCGTGCCCTAAAATGGACATGCTATACATTGCGATTTGCTCAGAAGAGACAAAAATGCACAAGAACCCACCCAACCCAACCCAACCCACCTGCATCGATTCAACGCGCATTTTTCTCTTCGCCGACTTTAATTAGTTTCTTTTCAAAGCCATTCAGTGGCGGGTAGGATAATGTTTTGGGCAATGAATCCATTCGCCGACTTCAAGAACGTCGAGATTTAGAGAGGGGCTTTTGAGGGATAAAAGAAGGGTGGGATTCGAAACGCTCAGCTAAAAGTCAATAGATTCTGGAGGAGGGAAGGGGTGAGTGGGCTGAAGACGGACGGAGGTATTGAATTGCTCTCTGAAATCCGAAAAGTCGGGATTTTCTGAATGGAATACATGAGATTCAATGGGATCCAATTAGGCGTCACGGTGTAACTTTAAAGTTGGTTGGATTTATCTCTGTCATTGGTAATTCTTTTTTATCCCCTTTCAAAAGTAAACGCCGCCCGTTAGGTTTTCTATAACAGAAACGTAAATGTGTATTTGATAAATCTTTTTACACTCCCGGAATTCTTTTTTAAACTCGATCACAACCAGTGTCATCTGCAAAATTCTTTCAGTACGTTTTTCTCGTTTGATATTGACCACGGTAATTTCAAATTTTCATCTATTTAAAATCATTGAAGTGGTGTATTGTTTCTTTTGGATTGTTTTAGTTGCAATTGTTTCTGTATTTTGTACAAATGCACCATTTTAATGTACCTATATTTATAAAATTTGCTAAATATACCATGGATTAAGAAAAAAATTTCAATGAGATTCCTTTGAATAGGTGAGCATAGATTCAAAGATGTTATCAAGAGAGATATTGTAAACATATTACTAAAACCTATTTAAAAACAAACGAGAAAATTACTTTCTCTATAATTTATAAATAAGTATGCTTCCCTGTGGAAACAACTTCAGAGTAAAACATTGTCATTGGCATTATAAGCTATTCATGTAATTTGATTGGCATATTCTCGGCGAAACAAATATCTCATAACATGAAATCCCTAGTATATTTCGAAAAAAGCACGGATGTTTAGCTGGGCGAATCCGACAGAGCCATTACTATAAACCGATCAACTCGATAGTCCTTCAGAAAACAATCCAGAATATTCGAATTTTTTACGGTCGTCTTGATCTATTCCCACTCACTTCTTCACTTTCCCTTTAAGGAACCAAGCTTCTTCAAAAAATAAAATGATAAAGATTTTCGTCGCAACTTTTCGATAGCAAATTACTTCTTTGGAGCGTTGCCATGCCTCAGCGAAGGTGAGAAGGAGATAACAGGAAAAGAAGAAGGGAAGACAAAAGGATTCCAAAATGAATCGAAGAAGGTGAAGAAGTTGAGAAACCTCGGAAAAGTTTCGAATAATAAGTGAGAGAGAGAGAGAAAAGATAAAAGAATAGGGAATAATATAGAGAATTATGCTACATTATATTTAAATTAGGTGTCAAAGTAACTTTAGATAAATTTCTCTATGTCCTAATCACGTAATTTCTAAACTATTCACCATCGAGTAAAAGCCACACTGTATATTCAATAAAATATTGTCAGCAATACATGGAGTTCAACGAGTTTAAATTTAAACCTGCTCTTAAGATAAATTCTTTCGATACAGAAAATGCAGTGGTGACAGAAATCATTAAAAATCACTGTGAATTTAATCTTTAACATTTATTCCAATACAATCACGGCTAGCACAGGGTTGCGCCTTCATCGATGAATGTTATTGGGCTAGTTTCAAAAGAGCCATTAACACAATATGAGTAGCGAAAGGTGAATGGATAGATGAGACGTGGCGGAGGAGAAAGTGAAGAAAGGTGTCGCCAAGAAAGGAGGTGAGAGAGGAGAGAGAGGGACTGAAAGAGAGAGAGAGAGAGGTGTAGGAAGTGGAATTGATCTTGACTGAGAACCGTCTGAGTAACGCCGCTTTGACGGATGCGAGAGGCGAACTAGGAGATCCCGGTGACAGGAGAATGGGAAGTTAGAATTGATGGCAGGGAAGGGAATAGGAGAGGCTGATAGGTGAGGGAGGGATCGGAGTCGAGGGGGGAAAATATGGGAGGGAGGGAGAGAACTTGAGGGAGGGGAAAGGGAGGGAGTGAAATGCGGTTCGAAAAGGAGGCGCGAGGCAGTTCATAAGTCACACGGCCCGTGCGTCCCTAAAGTCGACTTCCTCCGTAAAATATCTCCTTCTCAGAGGGTAAGGGATCGCTTCGAAGGAATCGGCCCCAGAACAACCCCCCAGGCCACCACCCTTCATCCCGCTGACATTTTCCTCTTACCACCCAAAAATCCTCTTTCCTCCCTCTCCTATCTCCTCCTTCATTCTCTGCCCATCTTCCCCTCATACCCCCTTTTCCATCTCATCTCTTCGCATCATTCTCCTTATCCGCATTTTCCAATTCCCCCGTCTTCCTCCCGTTTCCCCATCTTTCACGCCACACCCCTTCTTTTTTCCGGCTCTCTTCCCCTCCCCCTTTCCTCCCCCTCCCTCCAACCCAACCGACGCCCTACATCCTTCAATATCATCATCTTCAGTTTTCACATCCTCCAAAACCTCTCTTCTACTTCCATTCCTTTCCTCAGGTCTCCATCACCTCTCTCTCTCTCTCTCTGCCTTATTTACTCCGCTGTTCAACCTCTCCGCATTCTTCAATAAGATTTTCCGACCTTTTCAATAGTAACGACGCTCAATCTCTTTCTCTTCTTCACTCCTACTGATCCTCTCTCTCCAAGAATAAGCTTTTTCTCTCTCATCCTACTCCTCTTCCTTCCGTAATCTCTTCTTTTCTCACTCAAGTATTTATGGTTCTGCGAGAGCTAGTTCGTTATGCGTCTGCTTCCGCTCTGGTCGTCAAGGGCCCCTTCTCTTGCCTTGTTTTCTCATAGAAAGGAGTTCCTTTGGTTATCCCTTTTTTTCGTCTGTCTGCCTTCCTAACTGTCCGTTCTCGTTCGGTTTCGTCGTAACATCATATTTTCCGTTGTCTTTACGATTGAGTTCGTTCTCCACTTTCTCAGTAAAAACCGTAAATGTAATCTTGAATTTTTAAATAAATGTTAGGTTTTTATTGCATGTGTTGTGTTTAAACAAGATGGAAAAGTTTACTCCATAAATGGATTACACAGAGATTATAAAGGCGTTGTTAATGGGAAATGCGTTGGAACGGTATCGAAAGATTAGGTGATTCTCGAATTTTTATTCCAAAAAGTCTCGGGGACTATCTTGTAGTAAATGTTGTTCTCTATCCAAATAAATTTTTTAATCTATACCTCACAGACAAAATAATAGAATGGGAGAGAAATATACGGATTTTTAATTGTTATTTGGTGAGAGAACCGTACGGAGTAAGTACTTAAATGAACTAAAATTTTCTTCCCCCAAGGCTCTAATTCATGATTTTTTTAAAGAGTTGGACGGGATTTGGGAGGAAAAGAAATTGTGATAGAGTACTGAATTTTATTTGCGTATTAATTTTATACATTTTCCCCAAAATATACATGAAAACGCAAATTCCACAAAAATTTCTAATTATTCCCCAGTATTAGAATTTTCCGCATATTTCAAAACTAAGCATGTCACCACCTCCTGCATCAGTTATGCTTACTTTTATAAGATCGAAGCAGAAAGGCGTTTTATTCTCTGAAAATGCATTTCCCTCGTTTGCTCTTGTTTCCCCGGCAACGAATTTCCATCCTCAAAATGATGGATCGAGTTTCTCACCATCATCTATCTTAAAAGCTAATAGTATTCTAGAATTCACGTCACGCTGTCGAAATTTCTAGTTTGTTAAGACTGAATTAATAGCAAATCTCGGGTGTCATCAGGTGCGACGAGTAATTAATTTTGCTGTAATGAGATAGAAATTTTAACAGAGCTGCTTGTCAATAGTTACCAGGCTGGATATAATGGAGGTAATGAGATCTAGCAGCCTTTCTTCTCGCTTGAAATAATTTTGGATAATTCTCGTCAACGCTAATTAACTGTACACCAATTCATTGAATAAAGTAAACAACATCTCCGTATAGCATTATGTTGTCATAAATGGTCAAAAATTCAACCTTCTACTGATAGATTACTTCAGAAAAATAAATAATGTGGAGCATCTATTGAAATTATTTATAACCACCTGTTTATAATGGTACTGGATCAATTTCGGAAAAAATAATAATATCCAACTAATCCATCGATGAAGACCTCCATGCATACAAAATTGGCAAATTAACTAGTTTCGTCCTTCTTTTAAAATGTCACCAACAATTTTAAAAGATAAATATCCGCACCTGATGCTGCGAACGAAAGAATTACATTCTCTTTTTCGCTCATGATCGGATCGCATTAAGGATTCCTCATTTCGTTTAATCTACCATGAGGCTTTCGCGTTTCTTTTTGTTCGCTGTAAGACGTCTTTCGGTTGAGATAGGCGGAGATCGTGTCCAGTTTATCTCGTGGTCTTATTGCGCGCCATGTCCTCGATAATGCGTCCAGCGGTCGCGCTTCTGCAATTTTCTCTTCGGCTTTATCCAGCCTTAGCAAGTTGAGCAGAATTTGAATGTGTAATTTTTCGTCGGCGACGAAATTTTTGTCGTAACGAGATTTCGTGTGAAAATTATTAGTTGACGAATTGCGCCTGTCATGCTCGACCTAAATTATACATGCGGAAATCAATGAACTTTTACTGATGAAATGGCCTAAATTCGATGTGGATTTGTTTCTTCCCTTGATGAGGAAAACCAAAATGTTATCTGTGATTTTTTAAAAAGATTTTCTCTTTTAATCAAGACGTATTAGGAGCAATTGGGTTTACGTACCCTTCGAGTTGTCACTTCAAATTATTTTCGTTGCCATAAGAAACCAATGGTTAAATAATTGATCCTTGTGATTACGCCGGTCTAACAGCAATTTACGAACGATCTTAAGAGGTCGCCCCAAATGTCGATGTAATGCTTTTTTAGTACCAAAGTCGCTCTCAAAAAGAGTTTATTTCTTATTTGTACTCACGTCTATGATTTCATCACTAAGTGTTGGTATTTAATTTCTTCGTACTAGCAGTTTTGCTTCGAATTCCATTTCTGGTTCTTATTTGCCTAGCAATATTTAGTAAAGGAAAATATTGTGATTGAGCCTTAAAGCGCACTATTAAATTAAGTGCAAAAGGTATACGTGAATGTATCGATTAAGCTCCGCAATTAATGTAGGAATGTCGATCCGTATAATTTGTTTTTATTTAAGCCGATGATTTTCATAAACTTCTAAATAAGTAACATACAATTAACTGCTTCATTAGCCCCAACACCGTTCCATAATTTCAAAAATAAAAATAATTTCAATGAATGCCTTTTAAACTCATCAAAAATCTTTAATAAAATAATTAGATTTCAGATGGAAATGATCGTGGCACAAACTATATATTTAAAAACACGCTGTTCTTTAAAAATGATTCACTGGGAGGAATATTTTTCAATAGCGTGGATCATCACTTCGGTTATGACCAACAAAAACGCGCTTATTTCATCCTCTGCTCCCAATCGTAAGCGACAATATCGTTCGACAGGAAACCTTGAAATGACGATGAGAAAGATGAGATCCCTTTTTTATCTTTTATTTCCCGGTTAACAGTTGCCTAACTCTTTCACTGCATCGCGTTGCCACATCCGTCTTATTCTCAGATTTCCCATTAAAACTCTTCCATTGTCTCAATTCCGAGATGTTGGAATCGATGTTCCGCTTACACGGTTTCATAGCGATTTGCTTCCATCTTTCACGAAGGAAGACGTAGTCTCCGATGCCGTTTGACAGAGATGCGTTCTGAGCCTTTCTCCGTATTTCCCATCAGGGCTGTCCACTAGTCAGATCGTATACTGCCCTCTTCCCCTCTCTCTCTCTCTCTCTCTTTCTTTCTCTCTTCCTCTCTCCACAAACTAAAAAAAATAAAAACCCCAAGGACCGCTTCCGCACAAGTGAGGGGGAGAGAGATGAGGGGGAGAGAGATGGGGGGGGGGAGAGAGATGAGGGGGAGAGAGATGAGGGGGAGAGAGATGAGGGGGAGAGAGATGAGGGGGAGAGAGATGAGGTGGAGAGAGATGAGGGGGAGAGAGATGAGGGGGGGGAGAGATTAGAGGGGAGAGGGGAGGGAGAGAGAGGGGAGGGGGAGAAAGGAAAAATAAGAGAGTCCGCAAAGTCGATTGACGGAAGAAAATTGCTACTGTCAAACCCATGGCTCCTCAACAGTTTGAATGGGCGATAGTTGGTAAAAGCGCCGCCAAGCGGAAGACAAATGGAGTGACGAAGGGAGGAGAATAGGGCATGAGAAAGAGAGAGGGGGAAGGGTGTAGATGGGTAGGGAAAGGGAGAAATAAAGGGGAAAAAGACGGGGGTGAATACATTTTTATCCGGCGTCGGAGATGCTGCGAATATCAATATCTTGCAAGGAATATTACATTTTTCTTTCGGGAAAATTCAGTTTTCGAAACGCATGTGTAGTTGAAAAGAAATGGAAACCTTAGTGCTAGGTTTCTTCTTAAAATTCGTGTGAGATGCATTTTACACTTCAGCCATGCATCAAGAATTGCATTTATGCCCTCTTAGAGTAGGCATCTCTCAAATGTGCTTTGAGATCTGAAGGAAGCAGGCTTTCGATATCTCAATATGATTTTTGCAAGAAAAGGGATGTCCCTGTAATGTATTGAGTTTTTACTTGCCACGATTTCCATCAATTTCAGCTTTTACGAAAGTTACCTAACTTCAATTAATCCAAAACATTCTTTATGCTATAATTAATCTATATTATTCTCTGAATTATACTACAAAGATGTGATTTAATATGTAGTCAAACGAAATTTTATTTGCAAAATAAGAGCTATTAAAAAGATAATTATTTGACTGATTAACCAAATTTTATGTTCTTTCAGTCCACTAGTGAAAATAGTAAATAAATAGTATTTCAACCTTGTATTATTTTTAATGCCACAGCACGCGAACGAGCATGTTTCAAACCGATGTGGAAGTGATAGTTCCAAAATTTGAGTGGGAAATGGGAGGGCGAAGAGAGAGAGAGGGGGGGGGGGGTGGGATAGGCAGTGTTAGGGTGGGGCGGGAATTATACAAGAAGTCCAAACCATGACTATTGTAAGCTGGTTTCCTGAAGTTGATGTCCCGAATCGATTACTTATATTGACAGGAAATGTTTCAGTACGTGTTAGTAATTCCAAGGAATTCCCATTCAAATAATTACCACTTGTAGTTCATAGTTTATCAATGACAGAAAAAAATTGGAAAACCAATTAATGGATCATTATTAGGTTTAAAATGTCAAAATCTCTTTCTAACATACTTTTCATGTATTTTATTAAATAAACGAATTTATTAAATATTAATGTTTATACGCTCATATGTATAGATCAACTGTCCATTGCTGAAGAGTAGTGGAGCGAGAAAGAAAATAACCCATTTGTTGACTCGTCTTTGCTCAAGCCAAGTTCGGTAATAATCATCTCCGTGGCAGCAATCTTATAAAATGCGATTTAAAACGCAAAAACGCTGTTTTAATAGAAATTCAATAAAATACAATAAATTGTCAAAAATCTGCGATAAGAATTCTTTTTCGCTTAGAACAGTACAAAACTCGCTCCGATTTCACAATTTTAAGATATTTTATTTATTTATATTAAAGAAAACATCTCTGCGCGATGGATTTGAGACTTCCTATGTAAAAAAATATGGAAAAAACGTTCCTGGAATCGAACCCGGGACTCCAAACTTCGCCAAATAAAATATAGCCCGGAGGTGGTCCCTGGTAGTACGAGTACGTTCCATTTATGCAAAAGTTGTTAGTAGGGGAAACACACACACAGACAGGACCATTTCATAAGGCTATGTTTCCTTTGGAAACCAGCATATAAATTGCATTACACATCGTGAAATGAAGAAACGATATGAAAGCCATGTTATTGTGATTTTCAAGGTTTAATTTTAATTTCAAAATGTACAATAAGGGTTTTTAATTATATTTCTTAAATAATAAATATTACTTGTAGAAATTTATGATTTTAGTCCTTTCCTTTGTCTTCTTTGACCGTTGTATCCGAATTGCTAGCAACGCTTCAACGGACAGACTAGTTATTTATTATTTTTTAACATTATGATTTTTCCAAGTGTTTCCCTTTACGCTTCTCTGTGAAATATTTCATGACAAGAAGAATCTCGAAAACGAATGTTCTAACTAGAGTGTAACAAAGGGGACATTCGCCATGGAAGTATCTCCAAGTCTCCCGCTCCCACAAATAAAATCTTTTCTTATCATTTATAATTAATTTGGCATTGAATTATTGCACTGATTCAAGTTAAAATAAATTTTTTATTGCATTGCTGGAAAAATAATATTCTATAAAAATATTTTTGGAAGATTCTATTACCTTTTCTAAAACAGTTTTGTGGAACGTCTATTTATTTTTAAAGATGAAAATATTCTGTAAAATACACTATCTAAATTTTAATACGTTTAGCCCACGCACCATTCATATGTCTCCGGTAACTCACTGAATTAATATTTTATTATTTGACCGGAACTCGAACACTGATCAACTGCAATATCAATTCAGCTGAAGGTCATTTAAATTATAGATGCCAATATTCTGATTGTGAAATGTTTTTAAAACCTAAATGTGACTTCTATTTGATGGCTTAATTACGTTATGGATACTTTATCTATGCCATAGGAATATGAAAATGATTTTATCAGAGTCAGCTTTGTCAGATAAATATATGTTTCACATTTTGTTCAAGGTTGCCTTTAAATTGGAAGAGAAATATTACATTTTGATTTTTCCTTCTATCCAAAAATATGATTTTATGTAAACTATTGGAAGATTAATTGTTTACATCATTTCATCTTAAAGAGATTCATATAAAACGAAGCAATTAGTTCATCTCTTTGAAAAATGGGCATACAAACTCTATCTTCATTAAATCATCTTTTTCAGTTTCATGTTACGGGATAGACGCTTTTATTTATGATGAATGTCAGTATTAATCAGTCACTAGTGCAATACGATGTTTTGCATTCATCAATTCATTCAAAGGTCTCGCAAACTTATGTCCTGCCAAGATTGTTTCCATTGAGTCTTATGTTCTCAGCTTCAGTTAAAGAGTAGGAAATATTCAGCTCTTCCGGGGGAAAAGAAACTACAACACCAAAATATTTCCAGTCGAATAATCAGTTCTAGCCTTCGTCGATAACATTTGTAAGTCATCCATGCGCCATCAGTTGCAAATCCTCTCTCGTTTATCCTGAAAAGCATCCCTCGAAGGATGTTTCTCTTTCTTTCTTTCCGAGAATGAGAGAGCCAGTGAATGAATTTCTTTCATCACCTCGCGAACTTCTTCCGGATTTAATAGGCAATTACTCCATTGATAGTCGCAGTAATGAGTTCTGTTTTCGAATTCAATCCAGGCCCACTTCATCACCCCACATCACTCGTCAGGTCCGTGCATTTGGCGACTCCCGCGTAAATTAAGGTCGTGAAATTTGGTCCCGACTCGACGGCGACGGGGGAGTTAGATGAAATTGAACTACCTTCTCGCGTTAAGTTCTCTTCTGTCTAGGACCGGAAAACAAAAAAATAAGCTGATATAAAAGCTTTTTATCAATTAATCCGCGTCTAGACGAGATTTTCTCTATCCTATCTCTCTCTCTCTCTGTCTTCCCGACCCATGCCACGAGCACCCTTAATTAAAACGAAGCTCTCGAGATGCTTTTTCCTCATACTGCGAGAATGATCATGCAGTCAGAAGTCGTTATTCGTCTTCGAGTCGTCTTCGGAAATGCTTTGAATGATTATTTTGTTTGTTTCCCGAATTATAGTAAGAGTTTAATTCTTACTGTCCTTTACATTTAATGTGAAATTATCTTACTTTATGCCGCCTCGATTACAACGTCCTTCTTAACACAGTCAATAATTTATATTTCATCTCAGTGTATTGATTAAAGAGCCTTGCAGTCTATAATTGTTTACCGTTCCTGTTCTTCCATAAATTCACCGTGTGACTGTGCCCTCTCATGAGCGTTATTTGAAATTGCCGACGACAATTTTAGATAATTATTATTATTATTACGAATGACAGCTTAGATGCCGTTACTGACTCTGGAACGAAAAAAACTAGCGTTATCGATGAAAACCAGCTGCAAGAAATTTTATGTATAGTTTAACAATACAATCAAACTTTATAATGAAGTATGGCTGAAATAATGCAGGCATATGCTTCAGTTTCACTAATCGCTCTCAGATGAATTGAAGAGAATGGATTTCCCTCCAGAGCAAAAATCATTCGAATTTATTATTTGGTGAGAGTTAATTTATTAATAGACCTAACTTAAATTAACCGTATCACACCTTTACCGACTATGTAGTAGCAAGCGGAGCCGGGACAAGGGCTAAGTGACCCATTTAGGGCGCAGCACGATTAGGGGGGCAAGTATTGGCAATTTGGACTTTTCAAGTAACGTTTTATTTTATTAAATATATTTATTCTACTTCTACATTGTTACTTAAATGCTTTATTGGGAGGTAAAAACCGAGGGATCTTGTGTGTTATACGCCCAGTTGTACCAAGTATTTAATTATGGAATTCTGTTTGCTTTAATTAGTGTATAGCTAAAATTGTTGCATATTTGTATCAAATTTTGTTATTTTATTGCTGTGTCTAGCACTTGACCCAATCCAAGGGGATGCGGAGGTTTAAGGTGACGGCAGCCTCCTTTATGGAAGGCAACAAAACCTCAATGCGGGGGCTTAAGGGGAAGGAGGGTTTACGAAACAATTCCTCCACGTTCACATTTGCACTCTCAATCGGGATGGCTTTTACTTTCTCCATATATGTAGTATAGGGGCAAGTATTGTATTCATAAAAAAAGTCGACTTCGATATTTCAACGGAAATACACGATTTGAGGTCCCCTGAACACTTTTTTACCACTTTCTCGATGATGTCTCTTTGTGTGTATGTATGTGATAGCTATGTTTTGGGTGCTCTAATTCAAAAAATATTAATCAGGTCAACGCAAAATTTTATATTTAACATTTTTATAAAAGTTAGAAGAACTGATTAGTTTTTGGTAAATATCGGTCAACTGAAAGTGGGTGTTTACTCTTGTCACTTATCCGTTATTTTGAAATATTTGCTTTAATATTTGATAAATGTAAAAATGTATGGTATAAAAGTTGTAGAAAATTTAATTTTCTACAATCCCTGTTTGAAACATTTGTCCATATAATGCGATGTTTAAGAGGTATCTTATATTTTTAGCTGCCACCACCACGCTACCTACCGACGAATATTGTTAACAATTGACGCTTAGTTACGTCTTATTAGTAACGCTCCTTTTCCTTTTCTTAATTGTTGGAGCTTTGTGGCTATATCTTATATCAGAAGGCTACGGTTTGAGTTTATTTCTGTTCTTTGTAAAGTCTATAATTTTCTCGGAGTTTCTTAAAATATTTATTATTATGTAACCTATTTGGAATCTTTATAAATATTAAAGATATAAAGAAAGTCATGTGGTGGTCAAATCAGACTTTTTTGTTTTTATTCTGTTTGTTAAGTTTGTAAGAAAGTGGCGGTGCTGTAAAAGTAAATCCGTTGAATTTGCTTCGAAGAACGGAGCGTATAACACGGAATATCCAAACCCAGCACTATATACTATCATTAGGAGGTGGCACAATTTTCAAACCTTCCTAAGGGCGCAAAATATCTTGTCCCGGTTCTGATAGGAAGTCATTTATAAATATCCTGTTAAACATTAATTGCCTGAAGTACTTTGAATTGGCCTCCCTTTTTTGTAAAAATGTATATCGTGGAAAAAAATACCAGTAAAGATGATCTAATGTGAATGAGAGGAATCCTTTGCTGATCGGTGCACGATGGAGTATTCATAAGTCACTGGAATTAACATCCAACGACGCATGCAATATTAATTCAGTTTTGTTTTATGTAGATATTTCATGAAACATATAGTATACTCAAAATTGCTAGCCATATAGTAGCTGTGCTCCACAAATAAACAGATTCTCCATTGTTATATACCATAGAAATTACTTAACAAAAATATCATTAAATATTAACTCATCTATTTATGATCTCATGCAACGAATTGTTCCATCTAAAAATTAAATTTTCATGTCAATCTTAAACCCCCAAATTAATTTATTCCATTGGTTACATTAGGGTTTACATGAGCAAGGTGTATCTTTGGCGACGGTTAAGGGGCGTGAAAAGTGCAACTCTTCCACGAGAACATGCTATTTTCACCCCGTCCCTCAAAAGTGTTCGATAATGACGCTAAATATCAATCTACATGGCTGCCAAGGCATCGACCTGTCCAGGAGGTCATTTATCTCCCAGACGGGAGAATATTTTTACCATAAACCTTCAATACTTTTTTCGACACACTCATGAATGTTACGTCGAAAACGAATGGTTTTCGCGTGAGTTATCGCCGCAGCTGATCCGACTAGCCACATGCCTTCCCTTCACTTGCTGCACACCTTCCTCATCTCCACTCCCCTCCCTCCTTCCGCTCCTTCCTCCTACCTTCCCTCCTACCCTCCCCCTCCTCCCCATCCCTCCTCCCCATCCCTCCTCCCCCTCCTCCCTCTCCCTCCTCCCCATCCCTCCTCCCCATCCCTCCTCCCCCTCCTTCCCCCTCCTCCCTCTCCCTCCTCCCCCTCCTCCCTCTCCCTCCTCCCCCTCCCTCCTCCCCCTCCCTCCTCCCACTCCCTCCTTCCCCTCCCTCCTCCTTCTCCATCCTCTCCAACCACCTTGCCTAACGCGGCACAAAACCTTCCCACGCACGGCCCGTGGACCATGGAGATAAGTTTCAACAGTTACAGGCAACACGTTTTCTGCAGGGTGTTACGTAAATTTCCAGTCGCGGTTTTCGCGCAGTTCTATCTTCGTTTTCGTAGCGGTAGACCATTCATAAGTCCACTCAAATGACGTTTCAGTGAATAAGGCACCCTGATTAAGCTGCATTAACTCTTGCCACAGCTTCACTAAACATTTTCGACTATTATCACATTTCGTCATATGGTTTTTAAGTGTTGTGCAAAAAATCCAACTGTGTTAATATGTTGTTGAGATATTCTTTGAAAATTTTTCAACTTGAATACTTTCTCAACAATCAGAATCAATCAATTTACTTAAGGACTTTATTGGGAATTTTTTAGCAGTATTTTCTTATCTTTCGCTAAGAATATAAAACGCGTCCAACAGTTCAAATTTCTCTTTTTATACTTTTTTAATCTTCATTCCCATTGCATAAAGTTTGTCTTAATTATTATCGCTGGAAATAACAGCATCGATACTGATTTAGACACTAGCACCATCAAACTAGAAAAATATTTATAATCTAGCAGAGAATTTTCGAATTTACTATCCGTGAGTCCCATTGATGACGGTCAACTAGAAGCCAAAATGCTCATTAGGTTTGTCATAACTTTTTCTATTTGAGATATGTGACATTACAACCTATTTTTTCTGTAATTGATTTCTAAGTGTTTATTTTAAAATGGAATCGCATACATTTTCTACGGGGTAAATATTCAAAAATAAAAATATATTATTCTTAGTTATTTGGCAGTTGATGAATAGAATACCGATTCAACTTTAAAGTTGAGTTTCGAAAGAAAACTTGTGATTTTTCCTTTCAAATCTAAATAATTCGAAATTTATTTCGTTTCTCCATAATGTGCTGCAAGAAAAATTTCCTGTCAACGCAACGCTTTCGATTCGAATATGAAGAAATAATAGGGAGATGGCGACAGCAGTAAGACACTATGGCGATTTATAGCCTTTAGCCTAATGCTTTTGGGCCTCTCTGCGCCGTAAATATCCGCCTTCGCATAAATTAATCATAGGAAGCACGTCAGAGAAATTCGATCTGAGATTGCTTGAACGGTTTAATAATATAAAAATAATAAATTGCTTTCTCATTTTTTTACAAACATAATTGCGTCCCAAGGATAAAAATAAGAAAAAGTATAATCCATAAATGGATAACAAAGAGATTTCATAGGAATACTTTATGGGTAATCCGTACAAAGTTGTATCGAAAGATTGGCCGATTCTTGCATTTTTATCACGGAAACAATAAGTCATAATTATATGGTGTACGTTTGAAAGAGATAAATATGGGGTTTTAATTGTTGTTTTCTGATGGGATCATTTTAATGACCAATGTAGACAATATATGCTTGGATTTTTCTCGAATTTTTATTTCCAAAATTATAAGTCGTAATGATATGGTCTCTCAGGCTTTATAGTGGTAAGTTATGCTCTCTATCCGAATAAGTTTTTGAATCGATACTTTATATATCATATAAGAGCTGGCGTGAGAAAATATATTGCTTGTCGGATGCCATTTTACGAGATGCGAGTTAAGTTTATTTACGTGCTTAAATAAAGTGGAAATTCCTTTTATATTTATCGGATAGAGCAAGATATTAACGAGCTCGGATAAATATATTATGCGGAGTTTCTTGTAATGCTCCAGACTGTGTGAAACTTAACATTTTAAATGCTACATTCTCGCCTGCTATCATAATGTGAAATAAAAAAGTAGTTTTGCAAAAGTCACTATATTGTATTCAATTGTGTAGCGCCAGCAATATTTACGTTGATGTGAAAAAATTGCTTGTTTTTGGTGTACGACTATTTATTTTTTTATCGGAAAATATATAATTTGATAACTTAGATTCAAAATATGTTATAATAGGTTGCATTCACCTACGAGAACTGGATTATCAAAAATTTGGCTATAGAGAAAGGTTTTAGGTTTAGTTCGATTTTGTTTTTTTTTTATTTATTAATATTATTATTTCCAAGAGGTAAAACTTGAAAGTCTTAAAAAGGAAACGGATAAATTTTGAAGTTATATTTCCTCGATTTCTAAGAACAAGATTTAGCTAGTTCGCGTCATTTTTTCATGGACTTCAGTTAAAAAATAATGAAATTCCTTGGCCTCGTGTTGATCAAAACAATTTGCCCGGAAGCTGAATGAATAATAACAAGCAGTTAATGCATATAAACTCATTGTTTTTATCTAATATTAAACATTTTACTGTAGTAGGCAATGTTTTATTCGATATAAACAACGTAAGATCAAATTATGGACTCTAAAATCCTCCGATCAAGCAGTTCTGTCGTTCACAAAATATAATAACTTCACCTTGACCGACATGTTTCAGGAAACATAGTTCGAAATATCTTACAAATTCTCCTTCCACGTCCCGTGATCATATTACGCAAGTAAAAGGGAGAAAAAAAGAACAGCGAAGATATGCGTAGGAAAACTTGGTTTTTTTACATATCAACGACGGCGTTGTCAAGATTTCTCTACCCTCCGTTGCGTGACTTGCTCAAAAAATATTAAACGCCACCATCGTCAGCAACGTACACAACCTCTCGTCCTATCGACCAGATAAAAGTGGAAGCTTTAGGAGCCCTTTTGTGGAGCTCACAACAATGGGGCCTGTTCGTTTATTTCGCGGTCAACCGGAGGGTCATTGTTGACCCACGCACGATGCGAAGCAGCAAAGGAGTACTTTTTGGAGGAAGAATTTTTTTTGTTGGGACGTTGAGGATGGAAATACGAGGTGTGCGGAAGGAACTTTAAAAGATGTGGACGATGGGGAGTGGAGGTGTTTCAAGCGATTCTAACATGTGGACTGTCGCATATATGCGTAATTATTTATCTATATACTATTTAAATTAATTTATCTATTTATTTGCTTATACATGTTTATTTATTTATATATCTCCATGTTTATGTATTTATACGAGTTGTTGATTATTGCCTACTGCAAGCGCTTAAAAATTCAAAATCATCATACGTCAAAATCTAAACTCGTAATAAAACTAACAAGGTCTCCACGGCAACAGCACTTGTGCCACGCGGAACCCATATATATATAGTTACGGAAGAGGAAAGGTAAATAGGGTAAATGGATGACAAACGCAATATTGGGATAAGGAAGCCCAGTGAGCACTCACCTATAAGACATCTTCAAGTTGGCGAGCTGCTGAGGGCGACACACGTTTTTATGTGTGTCACTTCGACACATCCGCCTTATTGCTGAGTGCTCACTGAGCTTCCTATATATATATATATATATATATATATATATATATATATATATATATATATATATATATAATAAATGCCCTCCGCGATTCCTGAAACAAACAATGGGACTCTCGATAAGGAAAGGATTAAAATAGAGCGTGTGGTGATGGGACGAATGATTTTATTCCAAATTCATTATCTGCTCCTATATTAATTATTCAAGGGAGAAGAGCGGTCCGAAATTGTGATCATAGCTCCGTGTCTTTCAATAACTTTCAACACCCCAATCCGGGATATCCCACATCCCCCTTCACATTCAAAGCCTCCCTCCACCTCCTCTTTCTCTCTCTCCCTCTCTCACTCCTTCTATCCCTCTCTCCTTCCACCTCCTTTTCTCTCTCCTCCCGAAAAGCCCGTTTTTCCTTAATTCCGACGTGAGTGCGGAATTTCTGCCTATCGCGGCTCCAAAACCCGTCTCCCAAGATTTCCTATTTCTCCTTCGACGAACAATTGTTCGAGATTTTTTTCTTGGATTACTTGTCTTGGCTCAAGAGTCCGATAGATTTCTTCTTATTCTTAGAGTTCGGTTCGAGAGGAATGTGGGACTTCTTATCTTATCTTCGATGTGGAAGATATAGTAATGCCAGGATAACAGCTGAATGCAAAACGATTGTATAAGTGTACATTTTTCGTCATGAATATCGTAGAGAAAGGAATCGATTCCCTTAAAAAATGTAAGAATACAAACACCGATTCAAAGGGAAAAACAAGCTTTTTATTTTGAATAAGGGCACAAGCCTATCTTGTTCTAATATTTTAAAAAATAATATTCCCAAAATTTGGTAAATTTGAGATGAAATTTAGAGGTTGCTACCAAAGTTTGAAACATTAAGTTTTCTTTATTTTAAACAAAATGCAATACAGTACAAAGCATATAAATTTTAGAGTTGGTAATTTCCATGCTACATTGTCACATGATGAACATAACAATACTGACACAGTGGTATATTAATAGTTTGTGGCAAGTGTTTCCTTCGCAAAGTCTGAATATCTCCTCCGATGATCGCTGACAATCTGCAGAAGAAATTGCTTTTGCTGTTTACCCTGGGTGTGTAATCGATTGTATTCCTCGATCAGGGCAACTTCACGTTCTGCCGTATCGTTAATGCAATTGATGGACCAGATACACTTTTCTGTGGCAATGTAGTTCCCATCAGAAGCCCAGAGTTTGGGATCCAATTCTGTGAATTTCGAGTCAAGAGCAAGTATGTCGAAAAACCTCAAAGTGTTGGCTGTCACAAAATAGTCCAGATTTTTCTCCAAGATGCTATCCAGATCGACAGTCACTCTCTTTGAGTGGTCCTCATTACCATCATTTTGGAGAGCTTAATTCAATTTGACTTTTGTATCTATTGATACTTTTTTATCAAAGAAATCAAGGGCAACCAGCTCTTTGCCTTGCCTTGCCCATTTCCAATCCAGTTCCAGTCCATCACCTGTGACTAAAATAGGAAGACGATCAACTGCTTCCTTTCCAGTAAGATCTGGCAGCAGCTTGCCATACCAATGCACAACTAGCGGAACTGTTGGATTAAATTGAGAGATTATTTCTTTAGCTGTTGCTTCCCTTTGCTGAATGCGACTTACACGAATCGAGGAACGATTTACTGCGAATTTGGACGTCTTGCCCCAGACTTTCTCCAGCAGCATAAAGCAACGCAGTGGCTTGTCTGTCACTCACCTTTGTACGATCCAGTACAGCTGCCAAGCCTGGTGTAATAAATTGCTTCCTTCCTCTTTTTCGAGAAGGCTCTCTAAGAGATGCGTGTTCCAGTTCAGCAGGTTCACTACTCTGATGACTATCCCGTTTCACCTCCTCAGAATCACGGCTGAAGGATGAGGAGCACAAGGTTATAGGTTTGGTTTCTGTTTCCTTTCTACTCTTTTCAAGGCGGTTTTGATATTTCTTGGCTCGCTCCCTTCTTCTAGCTTCCTGCTGTTCTAGAGCCTTGTCAACTCCAGCCATCTTTCCTCGCCGCCCTTTTTCCCTCTGAGCCAGAAGAAACTCTCGATCTTCTTCTATTTTGATCATGGATAGCGCCTCTGCATGTGCAATATCAAAAAGCTCATCGAGGCTGTTACTGAAAGCAGTTTCTTTTTTAAACAGTGTTTTGGATCTTTTCTTCTTGTTTTTTCGTTTTTCTTCAGCTTCTGCCAGTCATGGAAGATTTTTTCAACAGCTGCAATTACGTGTTTTCGAAGCCGAGTAGGGATCCGTGCTATATCCCAAATCCCAATGGCAGCTTTGGCAGCTACAGTCGCACTTTCTCGAACAGTTTTCTTTCCAGTCAGATGCAAATGAAAAAATAAGCCATTACCTCTCGCTTCGAAGGTAGCTTATTTCCAGGTATTTTACGTGATTATAGTCCAATTAGCAAAACATTCGTCATTTTACGGGTAGTAGGACTAACAGTAGCCATTTCTTCATAAAAGTATACCTGAAAGTAAAGTGAAAAAATTAGCTAGCTTACTTCTGTTGTCATTAGTTTATTTTTTGGTGTTCTGCAGAACGCAGTACAAAACTTACAAACTGGGAGTGCACTGTATTGTAATCTCCTACGAGTCAGGTTCACTGAACTTACTGCACTAGGTGGGCTAAACTATATAGTTTAGGCCATAGATTGTTCCAGAAGGTTCTAGAACGTACTGGAAGGTTCTACATCATTACAGAAGGTTCTAGAACGTTACGGAAAGTTCCAAATTGTTCCGCAAGGTTCTAGAACGTTTCAGATTGTTTGTGAAGGTTCTATAACGTTCTGGACAGTTCTAGATTGTTCCAAAAGACCTGATATGTACTATTACATAACACAAAGAGTGCTCCTGCAAGTGGACTTACGCAAGATTTCTGAGGGGTACATCTGAAAGGTTATACCTATTGCAGTATTGCGTAACATTGACCAATGGGTGCTGCATCACAATTTTCAATACTAAGTATCTACAATTCACAATTCAACTCAAATAAGTTTAAAATTTAAACTAATTTAAAAATGAGTGCACCTACGTTTAGCATTATGATATATTGCGATTTTTCAGATCTTGGTAGCGACCCCTAAATATTATTCAAAACTAACCTAATTTTACCAAAATTATTTTTTTCATATTGGAATATATTCAAAACGTGCCCCCTCCAGTTTTCCAAAACTTAAAAATAAGGGCCACCCTTATATATATATGTGCGTGCGTGTGTGTGTGTGTATATGTATATCATCATCATCATCATCACAACAGGTAGTCTGTCCGTTGACAGATCCGTGATTATTCATTGTTAAACCTGGTTCTCCATATACTTCTGTCTTCCGCTGTCCTCTTCATATCTTGATAACTCTCTTTCTCTTTCAAATCGTCTATCAGCTGAAAACTTTTCCTACCTCTAATTCCAGTGTCCTAGCGTATATCATATCGTACCGTCCTAAATCTCCATTTGTTGTATTTCATCACATTTTTCTTTTATCCAATTTTCTCTAGCTTTATCTGTTATTTTTCTAAACTCATTGTTTATACGTCTATAGTTTGCTCTACCTTCGTCACGGTTAACCTTTTTCCATTTTCGTCTCTCATACATTTTCCCCGGCATTTCCTTAGTGATCCATGGTTTTCTGATTTTCTTCTCTTGTATTTCAAACTCTATTCCTTGGTACTGGTTTTAATTTCTTCCTCTTCTATATATTTACGGTCTTTGGTTTGATTTCTAAATTTCTTAGGCGAACTTCCAACTTCACGCTGTCTACATCCTGCCTTTCTTTCAGTGTTTCTAGGTCCCCTTCTCATTTTTCTTATTTGTTTTAACTTTGTAGTTACGTAAACTGTTAGAAGGCTGTGATCTGAATCAATGTCTGCTCCTGGTAATTCCTTGGTGGTCATTATGCTGTTCCTGGATCTTTGTTTTACTAGGATATAACCTATTTCGCATCTCATTCTATCTCCTGGGCTTTTGCATTTGCATAACCTTTGTTTAAGGTTTTTGAGCCATGTATTGGTCACTACCAGTTTTTCCACTCCTCAGTTTGTCTTCCCAAGTCCATAATGCCCGACAACATTTTCTTCCTGTCCTTCTTCGACTATGCTGTTCCAATATTCCATTATTATGCAGTTTATCTTTCCTCTTCCGTCTTCTTCGTAAATGTCATTAATTTGCTCATAGATCTCGATTTCTCCATCATCATGAGCTGGCGTTAACATATATACCTGGATTATCAGCATTCCCACGGAGACTGCTTTTGGCTTTATTGCCATCAGTCTATCGTTCGTTGCTCTTATCTATGTCACGCTTTTCATCATATCTTTCCTAAGTACCAGAGCTACTCCCCTTTCCCCACTATTTCCTCCAGAGTAAACTGCCGTGAACTCTTCCTAGTCAAGCTGTCCTCCTTCCCATCTATTTTCGCTCAGTCCTACCATGTCAACTCTAATTCTTCTCATTTTTTCTTTCAAGTTCTCTAGCTTTCCTACCTTTCTCATAGTTCTTAAGTTCCAAGTGTCTATTCGTAAATTACGTTCGACAAATGTTTTCCTAAAGGTAGTCCCCGCCTGGAGATCCGATTGGGGGACTATTTTAACTCCGGATTGTTTAATCTCGAGAGAACTCATATTGTCCAACCATATAATCATTCCTAGGGATTTTAATGTGGTAGTTTCCCTCTTGCTTTCCACATCGCAGTACTGTAGCCGTTCAAATCGTCCCGATCATGCTTACAGCCCCTTTGGATATAGACCCAGCTCTATACCATACTGACAGTACTGATGCCTACTGCCAGGCACCGATGATAGTTTTTTTAACCTCCATTCGTTGGGTTTGGGCCCCGTAACTTTGTAATGGGAAGCTTACACGCTAACTACTACACCACCAGTGCATGTATATGTGTATATGTATGTATGTATATATATGGTAAAATAGCATTATAAAAATGGAATATTAAACTCGCATTTTAGTTATAAATACGGAGATAATAACATAACCTTTTTAGTGCCCACGATCTGTGCATTGCCATCGAGGAAACTAATTTTTAGCTGAAATTTACGTTATTTTAGATCCGATTTCTTTATCTTTAATGTTTCGAAATGGCCGATATAAAAACTAAGGTAAAAATAGTACACATTTTTAACAATCAGCTTAAAAAATTAGAACCTATATATTTAAAAAGATTTAAAAAACACGTGCTATTATTCGAATGGAATTTTGAAATCACACAGATTTAATACCGTTAACCATAGATTAAAATTTTGTATTTTTAGAAACAACGATGCGTTGGCCTCCACTGATGGTGGCTGCTTTGTAGCCCAAACGAATACTTGGATTTATTGTTAGCTTTTTGTCATTGAGGTTATCTCGTTCGTCGATAAATTTTCCTGTTTACTATTACTATATCCGGAGAGATTAGACGCACTTAACCGTGTCATCCAACTGACATTCCGCGTTTTTGCAACCGAATATTTCTTTTCCAATGCTCATGCATAGGTATGTACAAATGTTTTTTTTAATTGTCGGACCTGTTTCGCCGCGGAGTTGACAGGATTTAAGCAAAACCTTTTGTCCAATCCCTTGGGCAGGTGGTGGCGGGTGGGAGGAGAAAGGACGGAGAGAGTAGTAAATTTGATCCTCCAGTCGAGTTCGGAAACAAACTTTAAACCGGCTTATTTATCCGATTGAATGGCGGATTTTCAAAATTTCACACGAAAGTTATACAGCATAATCCCCGCGCCTTGAGCTCGGGCTAAGCCGCGGGCTTTGTGCTCAGTTCGCCCCGAATGTCAGGCTATTGAGATGCAAATCCTTATTGATCTAGGTGGGTTTATAAAAACCTTTCAACCGCGAGCCGCCGCAGCCTCGATCGGAGATAAGTTGCGGAAGTATTCGAGTGAGGAGTCCGCACGGACCTCGATTACAAAGAGATATGGAACGCGGAAGGAGAGGGTCGAAGGTAGGGTGGGAAGAGAGAGGAAGGGGGGGAGAGAGGAGGAGGGCGAGAGGAGCAGGGAGGGAGGAGGAGGGAGGGAGGATTAGGGAGGGAGGAGCAGGGAGGGAGGAGGAGGAAGGAAGGAGTAGGGAAGGAGGAGGCGGGAGGGAGGAGGGAGGGAGGAGGATGGAAGGAGGAGGGAGGAGGAGGAGGGAGGAGGAGGAGGGAGAAAGGAGGAGGGAGGGAGGGGAAGAGGAATTGAAAAGTTTTGTGTTCGTTCGATCTCTTCCGATTGTTCGCGTTTAATCTTCCGCTCATGTTTTTTTTCGCGAAACGCTTCTGAAATTCGTGGAAATTATTGAGAGAAGTCCACAAAAGTTTTGCATCTTTTTTCCTCTGGTGGCTTTATACGTTCCGCCTAATAGTTTATTTTTTAGGTATTCACCATTTGGAAGTGTTTTTATCTGCTATTTTTACCGTATCAATGCTTTGGAACGTTTTTGTAAACTTTTAACGCCCATGGTACTTACGATATATATAATAGGCTCGTTTATTTCTTAACCGTATCGTCCAGCAAAGCACGTAAGAAATCCATAGAAATTCATTCGAAATATGTATTAAAATTAAAACCAATTTAGGAATCACAATAATGAACTTAGTAAATTATAATTGGTGGAAAACATTAAAGAATATATGCTCAATTCTTAGGAGCGGGTAAGGTAGTTCGTAGGTAATAAAAATGGATGGTAGAGTATTTATGTTGCTGTAACAATTTGTCTTTTACTGCGAATGGTTGAGCGGCTTCTTTAATTCTATTCTTTTTTCGAAGTATCTCATACAGTGGACTCGAAGTGATACAAATATCGAGGCAAAAATTGTTATTTTTATTTTATTATTTTATTTTTATCATTTTTCTTTCAAATGGACCGATTACGCCTTTAAATTTTCTTTATAGCTCTCTATAAATTTTTTAATGGGCTGATAAGTAAGTCACAGTACTAAAATAAAAAATGAGTAAGATATTTATAATTCATTTCAAGTTTTTATATGCCCGAGACGATAATGGAGCTTGATAACATAATAGCAGACTAATTTTTAAAAAATATTTAATGCTTTAAATATAGATTGAAGCTATTATGAATAAGAAATGATTGGATAAGGCGTTATTCACTGTTAAATGAACTCGTTCTTTAGTGACAGATGTTACATAATTATGGTAATCTTACATAGTTCGACTTTTACATTGAGTTAAATAGTTTTTCGAACATTTTAGTTTTTGTTGAAGCTATTAGCAATGCCTATTGATTTGAAGTGACGGTTACTTGTGAAGACAAATTACGAGATGTCAGCTATGCATAGAGTTTGATACCAAATAATTTGCCTATCTACCTTTTATTAATTATTTTCTTTAAGTGGTCAAACCAAATTTGTTTTAGATTAATTATAATGGCTGTCTCATTTATTTCATAGAAGAAGTTATGCTTTACAGTTTATGACTGTCATTCACACACATTACAAAAAACAATGCCATTCCTGTTTTAAACATAGTGTGATTATTGGAATGTACTGCGACTCCTTTTATTACTCAATATCCACAGTATTATAGCAAAATAACATTTCATGAATATTAACCGGAAATAATTTTAAGCGGATTTTGCAAAACATTATCATTAAATCTCGGTCTGCAGGTGTAACACTCTCGTTTAAATTTCGGAGGCAATCATTCCGCTGGTTTCGATGAATTTTTTCAATTTTCGTTATGAAAGAAAAACGTTTTGGTGAGCTGAAACACCGCCGGACACAATAACTTTCATTTTCGTAGCGTGCCCGAAAATATAACTGCCGCTGTGTTTAACACGGGCCGCGTGGTTGGAGCAAGGATTCTATTTTTAACGGCGCCCCTTGGATGTCGCGTGTTTTCTCCCGCAATCCAAAGCCATCGTAGCGAGGCAATTGCGGGAGCTGTGTGATACACGCATGCACAGCCATTAACCCAGTTTTTCGCATGATAGTAATTATTCCAAAGGCTACGTCAGGGAGCAAAAGAGCTTTTTTGAGTCGGTATTATTCTCTTTTAAAGCTGTCGCCATCTTTTTGAGAGTTCGGGGTGTTCCCGAGATATTTTTTCCTCCGTCGTTCCTAAGATTCGCCACCCGCGTCAGTATAGGGAATGTGGGAAATTCACTCTCCCACTACCCATCTGATTTAGCTTACTTTATTGTTTTTATTCAAAAAAATCTTTAATATATTATATATAGTGTTCGTCCTTCCGGGAATAAGTAGTTGCAAATAAATAAAATTGTAGCCGAGTCAAAAGTTGAATATTTCAGAACACGTGAGTATAGGAATGCTATTTATTTATAAATTTTCAATTTTGTCGTCGTTAACATATTGCAATTAAAATTTTGGACAAACCAGAAGGAAAATTAAAATTAAATTTGATGAAATAGTTTTTAAAAGGGCGTAAAGTATTTAATATAGATTTATAAAGTTACAACGTTAAGTCATTTAGGCAATATATTATTACATGAACATATATGAGACTAATGATTAGAGGAAACGACGCATCGATATGATTAAATTTTCTTAAAAGGAAAATGAAAAGTTTCAGAAGTTTTTTGTGCAGACTACAAAACAACATCTAAAGCAACCATTTATTCCATTTCTATTACGAACATTTTACGTAAAATGGATTGAATTTGTGACAGTATCATAGGTCTCACAATGAATAAACCAACGAAATCTTTTAACACATGCATTTCACTCTAGTTTTTACGGTGACAGGCGAATTGCGAAGGTATATTTTCTTCCGAAAACTCCATTTCCCGGATGCTAACGATCGCATAAAGAACCCGCGCATAAACATCCTCTTATTATGTCCTCGAATAATCATACTGCCCCGTCCACCCCTTATATTCACCCATTAATTATCTCTCAGGGGTCATATTCTCCCCTTTCCCTCTCTACTTGTATGCATATATTGAACCCTGCCCTTAGCCACCCCCACGACCGCAAAACTGCCCACCCAGACGCTTAGGATCACCTATAACCCTTCCGAACAAATTCCTTTCGCCCATCCACACTCCCATCCACCCACAAAACCCGTCTCAAAAGTATTAAATAGACCACGGACCGTACCCATAAGGAATCCGGTCCTCCCTAAAACGCTTTTCCAGGTAGCAAGCAGATGGTATTCCTCGACTCAAAAACTTCCACGAATATCAATGGAATGTCCGCCGCTCCCTTTCACGGAAAGGCTTCGTCGCGCCATCTAATCCTCACCTTTAAACCCCTTTTAACAGACTTTGGTTATGATAACCTCGTTTTATATGGGTGAGGAGGCTGCGAAAATTCTGGGAGAAGGGAGGGGAGAAGCATATTTTTTTCTCCTCCAAGCCGGGGAAGGTTGAGCTGGAGAAGATGGTCTCCGTGGACTTTCGACGAAAAAAAGCTCCGGTCATAAATCACTCCCCTCTCAATGTTACTTCCATAGCAACCGCGTTTCAGGACCATCCCCTCCTTCCCCTCCTTTCTTCGCCTACTCTCCCCTCCTCGTCTACTCCCCCCTTCCCCTACCAAATGCCTTCATTTCCTACGTTGAGGCTAGCATCCCTAACTTCCCTATATTCCTTCTTTCTACCCCAATCTTCTCTACTCCTCCATCGCAGCATCCCTTTCTTCCCCTCCCTTCATCTTTCGCGCTCTGAAATCCGCCCTTTTTGATATCGCCTTCTAGACGCTTCCTTCTTTCCCTTACTTCCTTCTGCGGCTGGATCCAATTCCAACCGTGCCATCTTCCCTGCCTAACCGTTACGCATTTTTTACTCTCTCACTCTCCCTCTTTCGCACACACGCACGCACACACACGTATGTACGTGCACACACACATAGATTCTGTACTTTCGAAGGAGCTTGCACATCCAGTCCATCTTTCTTCGATTCTTAAAATTTTAAATTTTTGTGGGCGTTTCTGTCGCCAAACCGTGGCATCATGATTTCCCTTGATGGAGAGACTAACGTAAGCAAAAAGTCTTCAAGTGCGAAAGCATTCACGACCATGATTCGTTATACAGATTCCTTATGTTCACTTTTTCTTACCCCTGTTTTTGACCATATAAAAAGTATATCAGTCCTCCCATTTGCCATTTTTCTTTCAGCAGCGCTCCTAAAACGCCAGGAAATAGGCGTATTTTACTACAGCCTGTTTATAAAATGGTTATTTAATGTATAAAAGAACGAATAAATTATGTAATCTGTAAGTTTTATATTCATTATATTGCTAGAAATGTTCACAACGCTCGCATACTTCCCAAATTAGAAAAATAAATAAAAGATGAGCATTTTGCATTGAAGTATTAACATAAAACGGTCATGAATACCTAATACAAACCTAAAGGAAAACCATACGCGTAATATCATGTTTTAACAAAAGAATTTATAATTTGAAGAATATCAACTCTGTTAACAGGTAAATTAATAATTTGAATAAATCGAAAAAATGGAAATATTTTTATTGTGATATTATATTAATATATAAAAATTAATTAGCAATCTTTAAAAATATTGTTAAATAATCCACTAAGTTAGCGTTTCCCTACCGGTGGTTCGCAGAATAAACCTGAGGGGTTCGCCAGTGAATTTTGGTAATGGCGTCTTTTTCACTTACATGGTTCTAAAATTCTTATTAATATTTTAATTTCTTTCAAATTAGTTGCATGGATTTATTTTCAATATTTAACTATGCTTCAAGAACTCTATTTGAATTTTACAGGGTACTAACAAAAAACTGATGGTAAAATATTAAAAATTCTAATTTTATTGTGAACGTTTACATACTATGTTCTATATAAACATTTTATTTTTCATGAATTAAACACATTCAAAAAGATTTGATTTTAAAAATTTTATTCTCCATTATAAGGAGTTTTCCGGCAAAACTGTTGCAACTCTAGGAGGTTTGCGAAGATAAATGGTTAATTCAAGGGGTTTGGCGACGATAAATAGGTTAGTTCAAGGGGCTTGCGAAGTGAAAAACGTTGGGAACCGCTGCACTAAGTAAATTGAACTTCTTTAAGGTTATGAGAACATTACTCGTAAAAGGAAAATACTGAAATTATTCTGAAAATCTCACAATAAAAATATATAATAACCAAAGGTCAGTAAAAGATTAAGCAAAAATTATTATATGACACGATCACCAAAAGAAATGAACATTTTAACTTTCATCGAGGTAATGCATTCCACAGAAGAAGAAATGTACTGACAAATATAATATTTATAAATATATATATATATACCGGGTGTTCCTAAATTATACCAACAAAATGATATAGGTTGTAGGGCGGCATGCCCGATGTGCGAAACACCCGGTTCCCGTGTCCGGAGCAGTTTCCTCTTCGAGATATGAGGTTAGAAATCTCGTACCTAAGCGTCCAATGTTAAGGCATTCTTTGTGCTTTGCACGCCACCTGTGATGCGCTGCCTCGGTACATGATGAAATTTTTTGCTCACTCTTTTTATTTAGTATCGATTTCATGCACGAGTGTACGTATTGCGGATGATGCATTCGGTGGCACGTGTGTTTGCCGAATTAGAAGAAAAAGAAATTGGAACTTCGAGACGTAACAGCAAGTTTTATTAATTCACAATTACCGTATTGAGTACGGTACAAGATTCATTAAAAGAGGTGCTTGAACTGGTAGCCTCCAACCTGCAAACACAACATGCATCTTCCGAACAATGATTGCCTCGTTCGTTCGAAAATTCCCGCTGTGTTGCGAATTTAATCACAAGCCGCCTGGAAGCGCCTCTTGACCGACTGCATTTTCATACACGAGGCTCTTGATGTAGTTCCGGGGAGCGAGCTGCCTAATGGACGGGTTTCCTTAACACCGGGCGCTTAGGTACGAGATTTCTCACCTCGTAGCTCGAACAGGAAACTGGTTCCGGACACAGACACCGGGTGTTTCGCTCATCGGGCATGCCAATGGTGAAAAGACTAGGTGTGCTTATGCGCAGGCGGAAGTACGCCACGAAACTACTTGTGACGTAGGCGTCGTGATAGATAGAGCCATAAGCCTGTATAAGCCGGTATGCTACTGAGTGGTTTGGGAGGATATTCGCGTTGTTTGATTTATTTGGTGCTTTGTTATTACATATTGTTATTAGTGTTATATACTGCTGTTGTTTTTATATAAAAAGAGGATTTTTTTAGAGTAAAAATGCCGTCTTATGCCGTTTATGGTTGTAATAAACACCAAATCTAGAACGCCGTATGTAGTAAAGTACTATAAATCTCCAAAAACGTCATTTTCAAGGCAAAATGGATTAAGGCTAGCCGTAGAAAAGATAAATTTAACTTTAACAACGGTGAGTATTTAGGACATAATTAATACTTTTTATAATTTATAAAATAGTTATGCGCATTATGTTTAACATTTTTTTCAATATCAGCTACAATTTGTACGAAACACTTTGCGAGTGATTGTTTTAGTAAAACTTTATAACAGCAAATGTTGGGCTATTCGCCAAAAAGATCGAGGAACATTAGTTAATAATAGTGTACACGCCACCATTCCTCCCTGCCTTTACACTTCACCCATCGTAAGTTTGTGATATTAGCTTGTTTCTGTCGATTTTCCAAGTTTACAGAACATTTAGTAACAAACTTGCTAAGCCATGAGCAGTTTCTGTCTTTTGATACGTTATAGAACCCGACAAAGCTCTCTTCAATTTCACCAGATGAATTATTTGCATACCGCAAGATGACACTCATTTGACTTTTATTTGACACATCCGTTGAACTTGAACTTGAACTGACACAAAAGGGCTATTTTCTATTTTTAACAAAATTTTCCATTAACGACTTCGGTAATGTACTGAATAAGTTCGTTCTGTACGTCAGAAGAATTGTGCTAGTATTAGCACTAGTACTACTAGTACTAGTACTATTTAAATGGTTTCTCATCTAACACTCTTCTTCAGCTAAAAATTCCCTTTGTCCATGGACAATCCAGATTCATCGTTACCACGGAAAGTCAGTTCTTGTCGTGCTAGGAAGCAAACTGTCGAAATCAGTCTTTTAATTATAAGCCTATTTTGATCAAATTTCTCATTATTTTAAGTCAGCAATACGTGCGACTTCTGAAAGTGAATGTTCAATTCTAGTTTTGCCCAGCTCGTTGAATTTAACAGCTACTGTAATGTGCTTGGTTGAAGCCTTATGTTTATTTGTTTTCGCAGCAAAATTCTTTAAACTCTCTTCTTCTATTCATAATTCACAGCATTCTGCACTCTTCCAAAAAGTAAACAATAAAAACAATAGTTTGTTTTGCTTCAAGCCACCAGTTAATCAAGGTTTCGTGGTATACCACTTCGTTTAAAATCGTCTCACAAATTTGCCGTCCTGTTGCTGCAGCATTTCATGGGATGTAGGTCTCTTACATTTAATTTGTATTTTGTCCTTAAAAGTTAATCGAGAAAAATAAGTTTTGTCCTTCATTAAATCGTCCACGAGATCCTGTGAGGAATCAATTATCGAAAAACTTCGAATCACTTTTCATAACAATACACCTACAAAGAAATGCACGGAGCGCACGAATATAAACATCTCCACTAACGCTCTATAAAGGCTACCATTAAGGCTGCTTCGGGCGAGCAGCGAGGATTTCAGGCAAACACGAGCTTACAAACCCTCATCACTAACTTTTCATTTCCTTAAGTTAATATATATATATATATATATATATATATATATATATATATGAGAATGTGGATGGTTTTTCATGTACTTGCAGAGACATTAATCTCTTTTAAAAAGATTCCATTTATTTAATTTTGAAAACCATCTCATCTAACAAGTGTCTAAAAAATACTTTTTTCTATAAATTTGACACGAAAACATTTCAGCTGCTTAGTTGGAGAATACATTTTATTGACATTTATACCGAATCAATCGACCTTTAATTCATTTCCAATTACACTTGTTCAGCAATTCTTTGCATTCTTTACAAATCTATTTCGCTTATTCACTAACTGCAACACACACCGGAAACATCTTACTCTTAAAGAGTATTATGGTCACCTGAAAAGGAGAAGTCTATTTCTTCCTAATAGCTGCAAATAGAGAGGGCATTACATTTTACGCTTAATGTGCTGATTATCATAGTCTCGAGTGAGAAAGGTCAAACTCGAAATCCAAGGCTCTATTTCCGAGATGAGAGCCAATTTTGAACGCGGTCACTCGAACACAAAGCGGATATTATCTAAGAAGCTTTATACGCGCCCTCGGATGAGCCACATGGGAGAGCGCAATACACGCGAAGAGCGCTTCTTCTAAAATGAACCATTCTCGGCTAGCAGTGAGAAGGGTTTGAAGAAAATAATCCCTTCCGCACGTAATTTCTCATTTTTCCCTCACGTCCCTTTGCTATATTTTCCTTCCGCTTCGATTCCATTCAAACATTCCTTTCCTTTGGAAGATATTTCATCCACCCTCGCCATTATACGTCTTCTCCCCTCCTTTTCCTTAAGCGGCACATCCTTCATAAATCAAACAACACGACCTACTGTTTAAATTATTTAACGAAATCACTTCTAGCAATCCATCCCTGCGCCCCTTTCCCACTCCCTCTATCTGCTGCCCTCCATCTCCCCGTTCTCACCATACCTCCTCTCCTACTCCATTTCTCTCTCCCACCCTCTACTCCTTCCCTTCTTTATTCCTCCTCTCCTCCTCCTCTCTCCCCCTCCTCTTCTCCCACTCCCTATTCCATATGTTGACTTTTTTTATTCAACTCCCACTCACAGACTTTCCCTCTCTCCTCCACCCTCTCCCTCTCTCATTCTCTCTCCTCCACCCTTTCTCTTCATTCTCTTTCCATCTCCCTTCCTATTCATCTCTCTCTTCCCCTCCATCTCTCTATTTCTCTTCATCTCTCTCTTTCTATCCATATCTCTCTCTTCCTATCCATCTTACCCTGCAATCCCTTTTTCCCTCTCACCCCCTCCCTTGTATGGATATTAATGTATGTATTTATAAATGATTTTTTCTCTCATTATCAAATTGTTGTTTTGTTTCTCTTTCTCTGAACTATTTAGGAATTTTTCGTGGTTATTTACGCCTCTCTTCTCTTCGTAGGTGTTTTCCGCAGTGGAAAATTTTTTCTGTGTTAATATATACGCAATCTTTTTCGACCCACAAAACTAACAATATTCTTTGGTAATACTCTGTCATCTATTAACCAATATATAATTAACTTGTAATTTTTATATATTTCACTGTAATTTTTGTAATTTAATTTCTTTTAATATGTAAATATTGTAACTACCTATATGACGAAAGGGTTAAATGTAAGAAGGGACCATATAGTCTTAATTTCGCCCTAAATAAAGTCGTTTGTCTGTCTCTCTCCCCCTCTCTCTCTCTTTCCCTCTCTCTCTCTCTTCCTCTCCATCTCTCTCTTTCCCTCTCTCTCTTTCCTTCTCTCTCCCTTCCTCTCCATCTCTCTCTCTCTCTCTCTTCCTCGCCATCTCTCTCTTCTTCATCTCTCTCATCCTCTATCTTTCTCCTCTCCATCTCCCTTCCGCTCTCTCTCTCTATCTCTCCATATACATCTCTTCCATATATCTTCCTCTCTCACTCTCTCTCCCTTTTTCTCCACTTCTCTCTTCCTCTTTCCTTCTGTCTTCTTCCATTTCTCTTTACTCTCTCCCGTTCAGTTTCTTCTTCCCTCCACCACTCTCTTTTATCTATCTCTTTTTCTCCCTCTCCTCTCCTCCCACCTCCTGTTCTTCTCCTCCTCCATTTCTTATCTGTGGACTTGCAGGCCAGCTTTTCCGATCTCCTACAGCTGTTCCATTACAAATCCTCTTTTCGCTTAAACAATTTTCAGCTCCGTTTGCGAGAACGAGTAAAAATGTCCCATCGCGATCCCTTTCTGCACGTAGTGCAGGAAAAAATCGAGTGTCGTTATCATTTATACAAAAATATATATATCTTCCCTTAAGCGAAGACAAAATTTCATCTTCCTTCCTTTGTACTAGTTCGAGCCCTAGCGTGCTTTCGAGAGATCGTCGGTATCCGCCGGCTCATCGAAATTAGCATTCATTAGTTTTTCTTGGAATGCATGCACTTTTATGCATTAAAACCCATTATACGAGAATGTTTATGATTTAAATATGTGAATTTAGAGGAGTTATGTCATTACAAAATCATATAGAGCAGTGGTTCTCGGGCAGATTCGTCAGGCGACCCCTCCATCCGGAAGTTTAGTCGCCGCAACACCCCGAGAATATTCTAGAAGCAAAAAAATTTCAGTTTTCTCCATACAAGGGGGGATGGCGATGACAATGAATTTAATAATAAAAAGGTTTTTTGTTTTGTATTCTTTATAAATACAAGGTTAGCACTATAAATTATTTTATTTACAACAACGTAGGTATGTGTATTAAAAACATTCAAACAATATGTGGTGTATAGTTTAATTTTTTTAATCACTACTGAAATATAATTTCCTGCTTGTTTTATTACATAAAAATAACTCATTTGTTAAAAAGGTTTTTGTACGTTGATAACCTACAGAGTTTTCTTTATTTTTTTGAACAAAACGTCAACAAATTATAACCTGCAGGACTCTTTAAACCAGAATTAAATCACTTGCCTTAGAGAAGAGTGCTTGCTTTCGGGAGTATATGAGGATATTCCATCCCGTAGTCATTATATTGATAAATCTTGCAGCATCAGCGAATATAACACTGGAAAAGTAATTTTGGTTCAATAACCCATCTAAATATAAAATTATTATTAATTCATTACCACACAGATGAAATTACTGAAATTACTTATTTACACGGTCATCTTGCAGAAGGTAACAAATGCTCGATGCACGGCGCATTGAAACAATGCTTTTCAAAGCGACCAGCTCGACTGCCACGGGCATCGAACGCGGAGAATGTTTTGCGTTTTGCTCTTCCATACTGCTTGGTCTTGAATATAAACGTTGGAGGAAGAATGTATTTTTTCTAGAGCCATGCAAATATTTAGATTTACCCTTTGTCCCCGTACACTAAATACTGCTAAGCATCGCTTCCTCCATCTATTTCCATAGATGCACAAGCGGAAATTTATAAATATTCTCCATCGTGGCGATATTTTCCGCCTCGAATCCGCATCCTGTAATAGAGAGTGGTTGGCGAGAAGGGAGGAAAGGGAGAAAGTGTGGAAAAAGAATAAAGCTTTGATATTCGGCCTCGTGTGAGCATCAGCATTCACGCGCAGTTAATCTCTCCATCTCGCCGCAAGAGGGTAGCACCGCTCCATGTCATAACTCTCTCGCTCCGTCTCTGCCCCTCTCCTTTTGCGTAACACATACGCACACACACACACGTAATATACCACTTCCCCCGTGTGTGACGCACCTCGGTCTACCTCCATCCTCTCTCTCTCTCTCTCAGCTCAATATCCTCCATCTCGTCTCACTCTTGGCACAGCCTCCCAATAGGGAACCAGATTGCAACACTCTTACTGCATTTTTTTCTCGAAAGCTATAACCTGCCTCCGTTTATTCTCCCACTCCCCTTTCCTCCTCTTTCTCCTTCCTCCTCCCCTCTCCCGTTCCGACGGATTCGCTAGCAAATCTCCATAACGCTTTATTGAATTCCATGGATATGGAGGGAATTACGCGTTATCTCTCATCGTCCCCCTTTCCGTTCGATTTACTGTTTTATTTATCATGCCGGATTCGCTAAATATAAAAGTATTATCCAGTGACTACTTTTTTACTACAGCTGATATTGTGATCATTCAGACTTATTTAATACACGCATATATACATATATTAGCAAAATAAGATCTTCAAAATGTCCGAAACTGGATTTGGTTTTCGCGTTAACGTGGTTTTGAATACTATATATATGTTTTCGAGCGAATTCTTATTTCGTTCCCGCTAAATATGCTTTTTTATAACTCAAACTAATTCATTTTAAAATGCGCTCAAAGATACTAATAAAAAAATGCATTTTGGAAAGATTTTATAAACGTGAAATTACGTTTGAGCAGTGATCCGTGGACTTTGCAATGCCTCCTCTGCTCCTTAATTCTGTTCGGTTGTACGTTTTTCGGTGCAGCGTTTCCAAGGGTGACTCTTACCGATTAGTACGCTGCAACTTTGTAAACTTGAAACTCGTTCGGTTAAAGTGCAGCAAAAGTAATTCATGTTCGCCCTCGCTACTTAAATATTAATTTCGTCGATGAGAACATTAATGAAACGATCCCATATTTTACTGAATATTTAGTTCCAGTACAAGCGATCTCTTTTGGGATGGTATGTCTGCTTTAAAAGTGAGCACAGTTAGGATGGTACTTTTGTGAAACATGAATTGAGAAGTGAATTTACGTCGAAATAATTATTTTTTACTCAGTGACGCATGTGCCCATAATGCATTACGGTGATTTTTCCGAGAAATATTAAATCCTTTAAGAGGTATTAATATTTTTACGTTTTGTATGAAATTTTGTCCTCTGGATAACCGTGCCTTAATGGGTGGACGTTCCATTGAAAATGTTTTCATTTGATCCTAAAAAACCTTCTTTGCCACATTTATTATAGCAAAAAAATACATTTCATGCTGAAATATTGCTGTCAATTTTGATTGTTCATGTAGATTATGGTGAATATTTAGAACTGCAGCATTGATTACATGGTCATGCATAAGTACCTAACAATATTCAGTCCATTGCGATAAATGTAGAGACCATTTTAATTCCACCGATATAAATTTACTCTTATTTTTAAGCAGAAAATTTTTTTAATAATGGAACATAACACAATGTAAAATTTTAGGAAAATTACATAGAATTGAACGTTTTCGCCAGAAATAATGGTGCGAAAGTGACTCTCCAATAAAGTTGCGTAGTTCATATTTGTCAGCAGGCCTTCATTTCTGTTCCGGCGTGGAAACGTTAAATGTTTTCAGAGAGAGAGAGAGAGAGTGGAAAAGATATGTTTGAGAAGAAAGAAATATACTGCACCAGCGACGCCATTAGCTTCCCGAGGCTGTGATTCTGGGAAATGGTTTTTGTGAGGAATGCAACAAATGAATGTGGATCACTCTAGAACGGAGACCTGCAGCAGAGTGCTCGGCTCTGTTTTGGTCACAGTATTTTCGAGAAGCTTTACGGCGGACTAGAGAAAGGGTTAAACTTGAAAAACACGCATTTTTTGGGGATCAGGTTTCTCACAATCTGGAGAGCGTGGGATTAAGGGAGGCTAGGAATGCAACACATCTACTACAATCCCAAGTCTTTGCTTCGCCCAAAGTAAAATAAATATGTCCTTGTTTCTTTTTTCCACGGAGCAAAAAAGCAAAACAAACCTAGCGAAGTGGTTCTACATCGCGGAGGCATTGTTCTCTCCTTGGGAGGAAAAGCCTTTCGAGAATCTGGGCTCCTCGCTCAAGAAGCCTCGCATAACTTGCAAAAAGCTTCCTGCGAAAATTTTACCACGATTCGAAAACTTCTGCTTTTCCAGCGGCTTCGATCATTAGTTTTATATTTCTTGTTTTGAATGCCTTGGTATTCGTAAATGCGTTCGTTTAATATTCGCTCGTTTATTTATTGCACCGCGATGCTCGTTATTAAAATTATTTAACGCTGTACTTGATGTTTGTTTTAATCAACTATTATTTATATTCGAGGCGATTTACGGTTGAGGTAAAGTTAAAGAACATTAACACGCCTATTTTTGTTATATGCCGCAAAATATTAAACCAAATAGATCAATGAGTAGATTCTTGATAAAATCAGTTGTTTTACCTTCCCCAAAAATTTAAGATAAATTCATCTCTAATACTAGGTATATACATAATGCAAAATTGTGAAAGATCATATGAGTACGTTAATTACTCAATTAATTCATGATATAGCTACATTAGCCTGGATAATTCATTTCCTGCTCTTATCCCTAATAGATATTTACTTTTGAATTAACGGTCATTTGATTAGTTTCTGTTTATTAATTCTTTGAAGGACAAACATTTGTCATTGAGCCTTATTTTATCAAGAAGAAATTTTAATTTACCATGTACCTGACTATAAGAGGTTTTTGATTCCTTTTGCATCAAGTTTTATTTGAGTAAGGAAATAAGCATTCCAGGAGTTTGCGAGAGTTAAACGGAAGAATTTAATCACAAAATCTATATATATATGCCGTCTCTGACATTAACGCTATTATTTGTTTCGTTTCAGCTTTTAATTGAAATTACTGAGCTTTTGAGTACTTATCTATCCTAGGACTCCTACCCTATTTGGTAATGTTATGTTAATACGTTGTGTATTTAGGCGCCATAGGGCAATTTGTGCCTCAACACGAAGAAGTTTTAGTTATTATACTTAGCATTAAATATTTTCCGATATAACCGGTTGCATCTATTCTTCATTTATTGATGTAACAAGAGATCTAAAAATATAATAATCGAAGAATGATAAAGAACTTGATATTAAAAAAGTGTTTTCAGTGATCAGAGCTTAAAAGTAAGGAAGATTCCCTACTTGAAGTACGAGATCGAACCTATGGGTAAGCTAAAATTGAAAAACAATGGAAAGTTTTTCGAAATACATCTTTAAACAGAACGAGGAAATGGAGAAGCAAACCAATCACTTGAGTACCACAACAGTTTTGATTTACTTCCAGATTTTATTCATCTTCACTCTTTACTTACTTAAACGGCGGAAACGGTCTCGAAAAATCCTTTCCGTCCTTTTTTCTTGGCAACGATTTATTGTACAACGAACGACGAAAAAGAAATCTTTCCAAGAAGGAATAGAAAGAACAAGATATTTTGGGAAAGCCGACGGCTTTTTATTTCAGCCATTCAAATGATTCGCTCTTGATTTTCCGCCATAAACACAGGCACTGACAAACACGCCTAATAACACGAATCACATATGCATACGTACATGCAGAGGCGTAACTAGATGATAAGGCGCCTATGGCAAAATTTTAAGGCAACACCTTGTATATTTATAATATGATTTTTGATACGTTTTCATAAAGAATATTAGCGTTTTTATTAACAATAACTTTAATATTTGAGTATTAAATAAATACTTATTTATGGAAAACTAAACTTTTGGCATTTTTTTGCGGGAACGTTTGGCGCCTTATACAAGCGACGTCTATGGCAAATGCCACCTTCGCCATACCCTAGTTACGGCACTGCGTACATGTATACATTAATGTATACATAAATACATAAAATACACACGCACACACGCACATATATATGCATACATGTGGACATATACACGCACTCCCTCGCAGATATCCCTCCTCCTCTATGCTCCCGCGTTCTCCTTGCATCCCTCACTCCTTTCCCTCTATCTCTCCGTGGGAACAGTTAGCATGGCGAACAGGTGATGGCTGCACCAGAAGCAGGAAACCTCTACCTCCCCCTCTCAGTTCATCCCTACGGCCGAAAAGACTATCTCTCTCTCTATTTGCTTTAGAGTAAAGGAAATCTTTTCCAGCGTTTGGTTCTGGGCGTCGTATGGAGGGGAGTTTTACTGGTTGTGAGAGATGGGATGGTTTAGAACAGGCCCTGAAAGTGGTCCTTCTAACGTAGATAGAGAGGTAGAGAAGGATAGGAGATGGAAATAGAGGTGGAAAATGAGTCAAAAGATGTTTCGAACCGAAAAGGGGAGGAAGTGGAGGATATGTGGAGAATTGTGGAATGCCAGGTGCATCACAGCACCCGGCCCGTAAACAACAAAGAACCCCGCAATAATGCACAACATCCCTGCCGATCGGAAATGGCTCGTCGTCGGCGGTGCAACGTCTAGTTGAATCTTCCATCCCCTTCCACTCCCTCTTTTCCAATAAGTGCAGCAGAGGGGATAATGGAGGAGGAGGTTAGGATCGCTTTTCGTTTCTCCCCCTTCTACCCGACCATTTCAAGTTGTGGTGCATTTTGTCAGGCTGCGGCCAAAAAAAAAGTGTTTCGTTGGTTTTACTGTTGTTTATGTGTGTATCTATGTGAACGTTGTACGTGTGCGAAGGAGATGTTGGGGATTCTGTATTGGAAGAAAAGTTTTCGGATGGACAGCTGTCTCTGTGGGAAGATTTACTCCGCTCGATAAAGCACGAGGTATCAGATTACGATTGTAACGTGAATTTCGGCAACATAAAAATCAATTTTCCGCAGTATACCATTAGTTATTTCATGAATTCTGACGTTTATAAAAATACTGCACGTTGTGATTGATGGATCACATTTCGCTGCTTTAAGAGTTGCATAAAATGTCATAATAATTATTACTAATTGTTTATTTTTATTGGTATGTAGTATATTAATCGCAATTTACATTATACCTTAAAATTACCTGATATTTTGATAAATTCGACAGTAATACAAAATGATAAAACTTATGTAATTTGGACTGAGCTATTAAGGGATTAATATACTAAAATGTTTCGCAAATTCTTATTTTTAAGCATCGATTTTTTCAATTTTCTTAATGTGCATAATTGGGGCTAATACTTGTATGTATAATTCATAAATTTTAAATATGGAGCGAGAATTATGACGAGATTTTCTATAAGTTATTACCGCACAGATTCACAAGAGCATTGGGCAATTTATCGCGAAAAACTATGAAATTTCATACGTAGTACTTTACAGATTTAAGTTAAATTATGGGACAGTATGATGAAATATTTCGATTTCATAAACTACCAAATTAAAAAAATTCGAATTCTTGAAATTTTAAAAATAAATTTAAAATAATAGTATTTTTCAAATCTAGAAATATTTAATTTATGGAAATTTGGAATATATTTTTTAGAATTTACAAATCTATGAAATTACTGAAAAATTTTTAAACGATATTAGGAATTTTTTAATATTTTTAATTCTCTAAATTTATGAGATTTTTGGATTAATTGAAGTTTAAGAATTTTAAAAAACTTTTGTGGTTTATAAATTTTGTATATTAGAAATTTATGAAAATTGCAGGATTTTTGAAATTTTTGGTATACATATAGGAAATTTTTTAAATTTTCGCAATTTTTTTTAATTCTAAGAATTTTTTAATAATATTTGAAATAATTGTAATTTTTAGTTTTTGTGACTATATAAATCTTTAAAATTCCTTCAATTTTTATAAATGTTGTAACTTCTGGAATAATTGGAATCATTAAATTTTTCGGAATTCCAAAACATCAAAGAATTCCAACAATTCTAACAGTTACAAAATTCGAAGAATTCCAAAAACACCAAGCATTCGAATATTCGAAAAATTCCAATAATACCATAAATTCGTAAAAAATAAAAATTCTGATTATATAAAAAAATTAAAATTTGTATACATTCCAGAAATTTCCAATTTCAAAAATTCAAGAAATTTAAAATACTTTAAATATTCGGAATCATTTAAAGAATCTGAAAATGTTATTAATTCCAAAGTTTAAAAAATAGAATAATTTAAAATTCCCGTTTTAAAAGTATTTAATAATTTCAAAATCGTAGTATTATGAAACCATAATATTTTATTATAGTTTATTATAATTTGGATGACTACGTTTACATAGTTAATTTCTTGACATTTTGCATACTGATCTCGTATCAATTTAATTTATATAAAAAATGCATTGACTGATAAAATTTTAATCGTAAAGAATAATATTATAATTATTCCTACCTATCTTCACTCAAGTATTATTTTCATAGTAATTAGTAATTATTTTTCATGAATTTAATAAATACTTGAAATGTAAAATACATTTCCACTACCTGATTTATGCCAATAATTAAAAGCTGCCATGTGATTTTTGAAAGAAAAGATATTATGTTCATACTATTACGTCGTTGGTTAACTTATTTGTTAGATACCGATTGAATAGATAGTGAGAAAAATTGCCAGAGAAAGGTTTTCTATAGCACATAGTCAAGACGTTGTTTTGAAGATAAAACTTCGAGATTCAAAAATTAAAAATGAGTAAGATACCCGAGCTAATGTAAGAGGTGGAAGCACGATTCCTTAAAAAAATTAAGGTTTCTGGTTTACCTCCTTCTTTGGGGAAGGAAACCACCCACGCCATTAGAATGTATATCCTCACCAAATCTTCGCCATTCTGAAAACTTCATTCCTTTAGCTTCAATAGTTGGCTACAATATCATTTCAAATTTATGAATTTCCGAGTTTCCTAGCAGAAACACTCGTCTCGGGTATCAGACATCTCCAATAGCAACACAAAGTTATAAAAAAACCAGATGCGAATTTCGATTTTACAGCTATATTTAATTTAAGCAATAATATCAATTTTCATTTAAAAGACGTGAATATCAGAACTGAGCAAAAACATGAGCACGATGCTTTCATGAACTTAACAGATTCTAGTCGATGTCTCATAATACCATTTATAATCGCTAGTTTTCTATCGAATCTGGTGATATGTTTCGTCATATCCTATCCTCATGAAAACCCCCTTTGTGTTATTTCGTTTACATACGCAACTTTTTGTAATAATTAAGTTTTCACGAATAATTGACCATGTAAGAAATTACATGGATACTTGAAATGTATTTAGGCACAGAAATTTTTCTCCTTTCGATTACAACGTTTTCTGCTTAGCTTTTACGTTACCTCTCCCTCTTCGCCTTAAGGCGATATGTTGCGAAGCCGACGCCTGCAAACCGTTCCCTCAAAAAACACGTACTTGAGTTGCATAATTAACCGCTTAAAGACACCCCAATATACCATTTCCTATTTACGCCCCACGGTCGCGACATATCCTAAGAGAGAGAGAGAAATAAACCCTTTTCCCTTGACTCCTAAGAGGTCCTCAATAAACGCGGGCGAGCAATTTTTCTTAACGTTTCGCAGCCCTCGAGGCTAGTTGGAACGATTCCCATCCGCCACTGGAAAGAAGGAGAGGTAAGAGGGGGAAATAAGGGCGACGGTGCCATTGTGCTGGAAGAACCACCAGCACCAGCGGAATGCATCCAGCCCCACCGAGACTCTCTTACAACGTTCTTTCGTTTATTTTCGCTCTCTTCCGACACCTCCCCCAAGGCTTCCGCAGGAAAGTACATTTCCTCTCCACTCTTTCTGCATCTCTTTCTCTCTCGTTCGCATCACATCGTTTAGCCCCGAGTTCGAGTCCCGTCACGTCCCCCTTTTGCCTTAAAACCCTCCTCCTCAAAAAAGATCTCGAGCATGTAAGGAAGGAAGACGCGAGAGACGCTGGGTTTTAGTAATGGGGCCCTTGAGTGCCTGGGATCCTAGTCACGTGACTGCTAGAAGACTTCATATCTTTTACTCTCTCCGAGGCTCCCGACAGTTTCTCTCTCTTTATCTCTCTTTATCCCAAGATCGCTTTTTTTCTCTCAGAATTTCCAAAAACGGCAGAGTGTAGACGGGAGATGCATCTTCTTATTCTTGCATGCGATGGTAGGGTAAGGGAGACGGGGGAGGGAAGTGCTTTCGAAGACACAAGAGTGGGTGGGGGAGGAGTAGGAGGAAGCGGAGAAGGAATATAGATAAGTGGAGTGGGGGGGAATATTATTTTTAGCATCTTTCTTAATTTAAGGAATAATGCGGCTGGGATAGAATATAAAAATTGTATACTTTCTATGAATCTTAAGAGCTATCTTATTTGACAATAAATTAAATTTGTGAAACTATTCAAATTGGTAATGGATAATGTAGCTGAAATCCTGTATCCGTAACATGACTTAGTACATCAGATGAGCATTTCATCCACAAAATATACGTCCTCAGTGACATTTCAGTGATCGTTCATTCTAAAAGAGAATACTTTTTTGTGTGAACTATCAATGTATTGCCTTTGAGAACGATTCCTTCGTTCCTGTTTGATTCAATTGAGAATTAACGCATTTTTTTAGCTGAAAAACTTACTTCAAAATTGTTTACAGTGAAAAATAATTGTAATGGCATCAAATATACAAATCACCACAAGTAACTAAAATCCTATTTTTGGATGAATTTTTACATGATTATGATGGAATTTTTTTGTACAAATGTAATGCAAAGGTTAAAAAACTAAATTAATTTACTATTATGTTGGTAGATGGTGTTTCATTGCTAGAATAGTAGCTTGAGGCGGTGAAATATTTTTGCCGAGAATTAACCCCCCCCCCCCAAACTTCCAATTTGGTAAAAGTACGCTTAATGGACTAAAATTTGACATTTCAAAGTTAATTTATATATACATTGCTGTGAGTATTAAAATTTTCTAAATGATATTATTTAGAGTATATAGTGCTAAATGTACGCATAAAATCATATTTAATCGTTAAGAAAGCAGAAAGCTAGTTTTTAGTTAAAAATTGTTAAATAAATTTAATATACGCGAGTGGTCGTAATGTAAGCAAGGAAATGTCGCCATTATATATTTACTGCTCGTACTCTCGGGAGAGGACTCGTGCATACTTAAAGAATCTTTCTGAGTAAATTACCAAGATCCACGCCAAATTCGTTTTTGCCTAACTTCCTTTTAAAACTTTTGCCATTAGTCGAGTAAGAGCAAATCTCTCAAAGAGCATCTCCGTGCAAACGCAAAACGTTCTGTTTATCTTATTCGTATAAATCTCCGTAAAAACTGCAAAAGAAGTGAGATCCCTAATGCATTCACGTAAATCCTTTAATTGAGAATGTCTAAGGAGAGAAGCCGTATATACAATCCTACATTCAAGGCAGTTGAAAACTCTGTAAACCAGTCTTGTGGATTGTAACTTCAAAAATATGTATAGACGTAAGTGAATGCATAACATACACTCGGGATGATAATTTCAATCGTAGAAATTATTTTTATTATATTATTACAAAAATGCTGTTGATTTATTACAGAAGTGTTTAATTGATCTCCGTCATTTTGGATGCACAACTGTGAACTACGGAGCATTTTGGAAGAGACTGACTGTAATGAACCTCAGGATGCTTTTTTGTAGTTCATCCGGTGTGTGGGTTATTGTTTAAGATATTTTCCCTAACATAGATTCATGGGAAAGAGTCAAACTCTTCAGGCCTACCAACTTTCATACTTGCAGAAAATTTCTACCAAATATTATAATTAACATTAAGAGATCTTATTTAAAATGATCACACAAGCATATGTACATATTGTAGCAGAATATAGAATTCATTAAATAATTTTGAAAATGATTGCAAATGTATTGTACTCCAAGGATACGAAGAAGATTGCTACAATGTCGATGCTATCCACATCAGTTACCAAATGTTGCTCTCCATCGGAACTGCAAAGACTCCTTTCTTCCTCAATTCCTTAATAACGGGCATTGTTTATTTCGTTATGTCGGCGCTGTTTATATGCAAGTTCAACGCGTGAAAGTTGAACAGTTCCTATGCATCATGGTGGTGATCAGTATGCAAATACAGCAACAGCTGCTCCGTGCATTTCGCAAGTAATATTGCACCAGCAGTCAAGAGCAAAACTTGGAACAAGTTAAACCACAGTCGTCGTGTAACCAGTTTGAAATTAAATTACATATCTTTTTAAAAAGGTCTTTGGGGGAGCAATACCTTTTTTATAATAATTAAGGTACGGACTTGTAGGTGCTTTTTGAATAAGGATTAGGTAGTCCACGTCACTGCATATTTATAAATATGACGATATTCTTCCACTTGAAGCCGATTATTAAACGATAAAACTGAGAATAGAATATTATCCCTTATATACAGGGTGTCCCAAAAAGATGTACACACATTTAATGCTGAAAAAATAATCGTATAAAAATTCAAAAAAGGAAAATATTTGGCGTGTACAAAGCAATAAGCTTTTATTAAAGGTTTAATTATCGCAGATGTTCAAAATGACCTTCATTAACTTCAGTGCATTGTTGTCAACGGGTAGCTACTGACTGACAAACGTCCACTAAGATATCCGTTGGGATGGCTGCACATGACTGTTCAATCTTTTGCTTGAGTTCCTGAAGCCTTGCTGGTTTCATTGAGTACACTCTATCTTTCAGGTAAACCCACAAATAAAAGTCAAGTGGACTTAAATCAGGTGAACGTGGTGGGTACTCATCACTTCCTCTCCGACCTAACCACCGGTCTGAGAAATTGTTATCAAGAAAGAACCTAACATCACGATGGTAATGTGGAGGTGCCCCATCTTGTTGAAAAAAATCTTCATAAAACTGTTGAATTTTGGGCATAATGGATACTTTAAGCAAGATAAGGTACTGAGTACCAGTAACAGTCCCCTCGAAATAGTATGGGCCTACAATACCCCTGGACGACACGCCACACCAAAGTGTAAGACCTGGTAAATTCACGGCCTTGTCTAAATGAATTTGTGGATTTTCTGATAGCCAGTATACGCAGTTATGCCGGTTAACTTTACCATTGAGTGTAAATGTTGCTTTATCAGACCAAACAATCTTGTGAACAAAATTTGAATCTTCAGTCACTTTCATTTTAAACCATTCACAGAGCTCAGATCTTCGGTCAGGATCGTCTTCAGACAATTTCTGTAACAGTCTTGGAACATAACACTTCCACTTAGCAGTTTTGAGAATCCGGTGTACACTCGTTTTACTGATTCCAGTATCATTAGCACATCGTCTTACAGACTTTTTTGGTTATCGTTCAAATTGCTCTAACACCATAGCAGAATTTTCTGCATTCTTTGAAGTTCGACGTCTCCCACATCGTTCCCTGCACACCTCTTGCACGGTACCGTAAGTCTCGAATTTATCACGAATTCTTGAAATTGTGGTTCGTGTTGGTGGCTTAGTCTTGAAATCATGTTTCCACTGTCTTTGAACCTGACACACAATCTCAAATTTCCAGTACCACTTCAAAATTGCTTTTCTTTGTTCGAAAGTCAAATGATGTTCCGCCATTTTTATTATGTTGTGAATTAAAGGTATTGGATTGTTGCTTTTCATTATGACTGAAGTCATCATTTAATTACATGTCATGTAACAATGAGTCGCTATAATTTTCATCCAAACAATAATCCGTGAATACATATTCTGTAAGACAATGTGTACACATCTTTTTGGGACACCCTGTATATCTATAATAATATAGCTACTTGTGCCTCACTCACTCACTCATTGACACAAATCTCTAAGGTACTTCTATAAGGGATAGATATTTGAAATTTGGTATGTTGGTAGGTCGAATAATACAACCGACTATAAAAATCTAAAATCACGAAAATTTAATACTTAAGAGGTCTTTTTAACCCCAACGTTCCATTTCAATACCCCATAAGAAATGCATGGGATTCAGTGCAAGGCTTTCTAAAAATGTATTTTTAAATTACTTAAAATTGGAATATGAACTCTAAAAAAGAACAGTTGTCTATCTAAATTTTTGAAAGCAGAATTCAAATACCTACCGAATTAGCGCAAATGTCTGCTTTTAATCGGAAAAAGTGTGAATTTATTCCTCTTTTCAACAATGAAAATCTTTAAATACTATGGTAACGACCTAAATGCTTTTAAAGGGATCTGATCATATACGTTGCGATTGCAGTGATTCAATCATTTTAATGGAAACGAATAATGGATGGAATGAATTTTCAATATCATGCATATTACAAAAAAATCACCACCAATATTTTCCTTCGATAATATATGTAAGATTTTACTCCATTCAAAACACAAATTGCATCACGAACTGTGATTGAGAGTATAATCGATAATTACAATTCTCACGTACTATATAATAAAAGTACAAATATGATGATTAAATTTGGGATATCGACTGGCTCTTGGGATTGGCACCTGTGGCGTATCTAAGGCCAAGAGATACCCTTGAATATATCTCACGTCCTAGTGATTATTACCTGCTCCAGCGGGGGCGAGCGCCATGCCGCCCCCTCCTCCGCTTCAGCTTCCTCCTGAGTACTCCTTCCCATATAACTATCCATATCCCTACCCTTACTACCACTATCCATTCCCTACTGACCAGCAACAGCCGCATCATCATTACCAACAATCATCATACGCTTCTGCCGCCGCCTCATCCGCACCTCAGCCCAGCAGCCACTCTGCCAGTCATCGCGTCAACCCGCAACCTCGCATTGCAGCTCCTCAACGCAACACCAAACCTACTTACATCCAACGCCGACCATCTCTGCCTCTTCGAGATCCGCGCCAACAGCCACCACGCCCTACGCAAATCTCCTCAACTCCATTGGTGAGTAATGTTTCCACTTCCTCCGACGGCAAAAGCAGTGCAAAAAATTCCAGCGACCAGCCTAATGTAATTAATCTTAGTAATGTAACCAGTGCCACCAATGTAACTAAAAATATCAATGCCAATGTTACTGAAGAAGATTCCTGTGAATTTACCGTATGCAATAGTAAACGTAAACGTGCATCCACCAGCTCCTCCAACCTTTCCTCCGCCTCACGTCCATCCTCTCCCGTCGCTATTTCCATTTCCAACTCATTTACTCCCATTGCCCCTGAAGATGATTTACCAGACCTTTCCTCCGACTCCGAAGCAATGGATCAACATCCTACTCCCATTCCCCTTAAACCAATACCTACCTCTGCACCTTCAAAACCCTTATCTACTGCTAAACCTAAATCCCTTTCGCCTAATTCGCATCCATCCCCTCCAACTTCTGCCGCCAAAAACCCATCTTTGTCGAAATCATTTCTTCCGATTCCCTCCATTAAAATAAATGGCACCTCTGACTGGATGAAAATTCGCTCCGCCTTTCGCAGAGTCCTAGATTCTCCACCTGTTACCCGCCTCATTGGTTCTTCAACTCTTTTAGTCAAATGTAGTTCCGCTAAAGATTATCGCGCCACCAGACAAACTCTAAAAGACTTAGATATAAACTTCTTTACTTACTCCCTTCAGGAAGAAGGCATGCCTCAATATGTGGTTCAGGGCGTACCGGCCGATACCAACGTCGACGACATCGCGGAGTATATTGAAAATAAAGGTATATCCGTCCATGAAGTTCGCCAGCTAGAATACACCCGTCCCTCACCAGCTGAAAAATTGCGCGGCATTCACTCTGTAGATTCGCGCCCAACCGAAACCTTTTTAATTACCCTTGAGGTCGCTCCCAACTCCCGTGACATCGAAAATTTGACTGGCGTATGCGGTATTTCCGCGCGCATTTCACCTTATAAACGACCACTCGCTCCTTCTCAATGTCGCCGATGCCAACAACTTGGCCATACGCGCAATTATTGCAATCTTCCCGCAAAATGCGTCTTTTGTGGCGGCCCTCATGACCGCGAACATTGCCCTTCCTCCTCCGACTCCCCCCTTTCTCGCCACTGAGCAAATTGCGGCGGCGATCATACGGCTAACTATCGCGGTTGCCCCGTTTATCGCCAAGCCAAATCCCTCCATATCCAAAATCACTTCACTCGTCTAGGTACCTTTAAACCCACTCCTCCAAAACCTTCAGATGCTTCTTCATTTCCATCTCTCCCGCAGCCTCCGCAAACTCATCGCAACATGCCGGCTCCTCCTTTCCAACCTGCTCCTCCGAACTTTTCCCACATTCCTGCCCCCTCCTCCTTTGACGTCAATGCTGACATCCAGTGGTTTACCTCAATACTTGCTTCATTTTGATCCCTTAAATCCAGCCAAGATCGCCGGATATTTATTTTAACAGAGCTCTTAAAACTTACCGACTAAAAATTTATGGCCCTGAAAAGAACCCAAATTTTTACTCAGCCAATCAGCTATTTTCTAATATTTTCTCTAGTTTTAGCTTTTCAACCACTATGCCATCCAACTTGAATTGCTTTTAGCGTATCGTACCTCCATTATAACTTACCCGTCTATCTATTACGTCTCTTAATGTTATTAAAAGGCCCGTTTTGTGATGTTTCCCTGCCCTTCGCCAGACTTTCCGCAAAATCTTTTGCCCAGCCCACTCCACTTTAGAAAATTAGTATTAGATATTTAGATTAATTAATATAAGACTTTAATATGTCATCTAAGTTACGTCATTTATTATTTTCTGCATTATATTGTATATTTCTTTTTTCTATCTCGCATTGTAAAATTGACTTGCGAAATGCTTTCATCGAATTGCTAAATAGCGTAAGTAGGAGATTAATTTGCACTAACAAAAAAAAAATTGAGAGAGGGGATAAAAAAATAAAAGAAAACCAGTTAAAAAATAAAATAAAATAAACATATATATGCACCAACATGTATGTATATAAAAAAATATATAAAACTGGCAAAAAAAAACAAACCAAATAAATAATGGAAAAAAATAATAAAACCCCGTGTAAATAATCCATCCTTTTATCTTGTAAATATCGCATATTTTGTTAATTTTATTTATCCTAGCTTTTAACGAACCATATCTTCACTCATTCAAATGTTTTTCTCAGCCATTAGGCAACTGTATTTAGTATTATAGTTATTCATAAGTTTCCTAAACACGCACTGCTTTTGCTGCCGGTAAAGTGGGACATACTCACGGGGGCGGCAAACGCTAGGTCCTTCAGACCGTTAAAACATAGATTGGGATTGGGTGGGATATCGACTGTAGGAAGGAGTGAATAGGTTTGCTTTTCTCTAGGATTATAAGAGATCACAATCGGAAAAGCAACCCTGATAGCAGTGACGGTAAAACGTGAAAAGTATTTTAATGTTGTGTTTAGTAGTTTTTCGAGTAATTTTAACTCATTTCAATAGGGACCTACTAAGCAACCACAAACACGCGCACACGTACACGCTAATAGGTTAAGAGAAAAAATAAACTAAAGGGGGGAAGGAAGGGGGAATAATACTAGGTTTACGGGAGATTAAACCACGCCGCGGACCTAGTATCGCACACAGCAGCCTGTAGGTTTATGTGCCTTCCGGCAACGACAGACACCTAACAGACGAAACAATCACGGCCGTACTGACTCACAAACATTCTAGCAACGGTGAGATTTTTTGGGTCCCTGGCGCAGAGTAATTTCTCGCAAACCCGGTCCCGTTTCCTTTCCACCTTTAGGATTAGTGCTTGTGCGATTGAGTGATTGAATGTGTGAGTGGCATCAGGTTCCTGACGTGTAGTAACAACCCCTAAACCTGTAAGTTTATAATTTTTATTGTCTTTTGCCTTTTCCTTCCTTTCCTGCCCCTTTTTCATTTTGTGTCTTTAATTTTGAATTTTACGGTTAAGGAGTTAATTTCTATTTAACAGTTGAAATATTGGTTTATGGTGATTTTTTGAAGCGCTTGCAGTACGCAAGCACTGACTACTCATGTATATATATGTATATATGGATAAATTAGATTAAACTGGCAAAACTTTGACTGCAATATCACCGCTGTCGAAACAGCGATCATGTCCATGTAGAGTTTGTAAAGCGCGATGAATTCAATACGCAATTTAATCAATTTTTTTTTAAACCAGAAAAACTGAGGTCTTATTATGTTACAAATGGCAAACTTATTCACAAGTTCGTTATAAGGTTTTGCAGTAAGCCTAAAGGAAATTCACTGCAAAAGGATGGAGAATCCGAAATAAAGCATGAAATTCTTTTCCATCGTCTGCATCATCATTAGCGTTCTGTTCATATACATGTCTGCGATAATAGTCGAAATTGAGTGTGGGGGAACATTCTTCTATACATAGCAAGTTTTTGTATATTAAGTTGATACTGGATTTCAAGTCATCTATCGGGTGAAACCCATTCGTTTCTTTTCCTCTTTTGCCTATAAGTATTCCTTCGATCGTCAATTTAACCACAATGACTCCCCCAAGGAGGTCACTGATCCATTATACATTTCTATTGTTTTATTAATTGCATTAGTACTCTTCCTTCCAATTCGTCTTAACGTTTTTCTGCTTCTTTCCTCATCCATTCATATTATTTTCAGCATACTACTTTATTCCCACATTTCGAAAATTTTCAAGTATTTACATTTATTTCTCCAATCATCCTATGCAAGGTGGAACTCACTTGTCTATATAGAATTGGGATAAGAATATTTATCAATTCATTTGTTACAAAAGAAAGAGACCACTGAGAGTATGAATCCGATATCAGCTTGGGACAGGTGAGACCTTAGTCTTCAACGTAGGAGCAGAGGATTAAGGAGTAGCACTCAGTGGAATTAAAGGCGGCGTAAGGAGTCGAGGATTCCTCCAGCTAATGGAAATCTCAGCGCATCTTTGTGTATGTGCGCGTGAGCTTTTGTGTGCTTGTGTGTGTAAGGCGTCTCAATTATTCCGCGGCGCCGTTGAGAACAGTATCACCAACAGAAGTTCGCCTTGATCTCGCCATCAGCGTATCCACACAACACAAGGGTTTCGAAATAATTAAACTCTTAATCCTTTCGGCCGCGGTGAAATCTTTTGCGACGTCAAATTTCCCCGCTGTCCCAAAAAAAAGAAAACTTTTATCTCCTCTACGTTGACCAAAAAATCCTTTTATTCTGGCCGTTGGAGCAATGTCCCTCGATATAAAAATAATCTTCCGCTGTAAAAATTTTAAAGGTGTTAATAATTTGCTCTTGTTCGTTCGGAAAATTCCATTTCGAGAAGGTCTTCGTCATGATTAAAACATGCATTTTTCAGCAAAGAGTGAATTATTCGTGGATTCCTTGAATTTTTGGATCGTTTTAACCCTTTTTCATCCTGCGTTCTGTGCTTTAAATAGTTAAAAAGTTTATCGCACAACGGATCAGTTGAAGAATTAAAACCACTCGTTGAAATCGAATCTGTTTTTTCGTGTTTGATGTGTATGAATGAAAACGTCAAAATTTAATTTTTGGTCAATGGAAAGCTTTGAATAGACAGTTTAAAACGGAATAAACATTTTAAAACACTTTCATCGCCTTTCACAAAAAGAAACTGTGATATTATTATAGTTTAAATATTGATAATACTATACTATTAGTATTAACAACCTATGAACTTTCTAACTGAATACAAAAACAATGTTTACTATAGAAACAGACGCACTGCACTGCAAGGCACTTTTGGCGTAGTGGATTTTATTCAGGTTTCACTTTTCTGGCATATTTATCAACAGAAGAAGACAAAACCAACTATTGAAAGAAGGGCATTACTTCTTATGGTATTAATTTTAATATGGTATCTGAACGAAATCTTTCGAAAGCAACACGAGAGAAAATAAAATACTGTCCCTAAAATGACTGAATTAGCCTCGGGATAGTCTGCCATACGTCGGGATAATTTTAGGCAATACATTTGTATTTCATAAATATGTATATTCAGACATAAAGTCTAAGTAAAAATTACACAGTTTTACAGAAGAATCTGCCTTAATATCAGTATTTTTCATAAAATAACCGAAGTACAAAATTAGCTCAAAGCTGAGTATCGATCGAAATGAATTTGCTTGTAACACATAAGAAATGAGCTGCAAACCTTTACGATAACAGTATATATTAATTCGAATGGAACTGTATCGCTGTAATTTTTTGATAAGAATAATATTACGTACTTGAAACAGTGGTATACCGGTACACCCGACATAATCGCGTATCGTGTTAGACACGATCAAAGGGGAGCAAATTGCATCGATGAAATAAAAATATATCGTTGTGTCTTGCTAATGAATTTTCATCGCCAGCACAAGAAGAGATAGAAGCAATTGATCAAAATTTCCGGTTTCTGAATAAATGTATTTTCAATGGCAATTTCAGAAAATGCAAAAACCTTTTCAATTGAGGGAGGTTAGAACGGAATGTCGCTGTTTTGAATTTTCTTTCGAGGCAGCCGAGGTGACCAGAACTGCAGTTCAGTTTCTGTTGTATAAAAGCATGCAATACCGTAATTACTTTTCTCCTACCGGTAATTGAAATGTTAACTGTCAAAAGGCCTTCTTTTATTAATGAGTCAATTGAAAGAAAAGCCATTTGGCTGGGAGAAAACAGTTACTCAATATGAGTATTCTTAAATCTTGAAATAAGATTTTTACATCTCAAAAATAAAGTCTCTTTTCCAGTAAACATCTTCAAAGTTATTCGTCAAGGGCCAATTTATCTTCTTTTGATAAATTATTCAGCATTTATGATGAATACGTTGTTCCTTTGATACTTCAAATACCCTCCTATTCTATCAATTCTTGATTCTTCCTCGCTTCCCGAATACCTTTCATTCTTTGGTCGTAATGCATTCGCGAAAGAGCGGCGCAATGGCTGTTGTTGCTGCCGTTCGCATGGTCTTACTTTTCTTCCCTTTAAAAGCAACTCCTCGCATTATCTCCTTAGCATGCAGCACGCTCACGGTTTCAGTAAGAAGCGACCAAATTCAAATGCAATAAACATCAATAAAATATCGTCAAAACTCCGCTGTTTTCCATCCACGCTGAATTAGACAAAACCACAGACATTCGTAATTACGTTTCGAGGGATAAGCCTTATTAACCTAATTTCCAGAATGAAAACAGCCTTATAGTTTCGTCGTCGTGTCTGTCTGCCTGTCTGTCTGTCCGTCCCCCTCTATTAAAATTTGAACCAATTGACCGATTTTTATGGCACTTGCTACTGGGGCCGAACTCCTGCGGATAGTTTTTGATGCGAAGATTTAAGGCCTCGGGGTGAATTACAGGAACTACCCTTCCCATTTGATTTACATGGGAAATCTGAAATTCATCGTGTAGGGTAATTTTCTCTTGCACATTTAAAAATCTTAGAATTTTAATATCAGAGCGGAATTTAAACTATTTTCTGAGGAAAGGAATGGAAAGTCTAATTTTTATTGTAGAATTCTGCTTGTCGATAGTATTTCTTCGAGGTTTGCGTAAATACTAGCGTTTTTGCAGTTTTTATCACTCTTTACGAGAGTGTTTCCATTGCAACGACTATTGCTGGTCTCGGATTCGATGTAGTCTAGTATATACACGCGTTATTTTTGCCAAACAAATACGCGTGATCAGTTTAGTTTTCCGTTCGAATGTATTTTTAATATTTTATAACGGTAAATTAAGTAATTTGGAAACAAAAAAGTCATCAGCGGTGATTTTAAAGCTATTCAAGCCAATATACGTATCAAATAAATAGTTATTTGGAAAGTAGGCATCATATGTTCCGTTTAGATCATCTTGTTTTTCTAATAGAAATGGCCTAAAAAGTTGCTCTTGTTTATCGGCCATTTCAATATATGAAGATATACGTTAGTTAATTTTAAATATAATCTCATCTAATGGTTCACTTTTCCAAAAGCTTGATGCATATCCTGATTAGATTTGTAAATTATTCCTCTCATTCCCGTTATTCGCCTGAAATTTTTGCGACTAAATAATTAGCACAATGTTGAAAAAATAATAATTCGTCAATTTTCACTTTTGTATATTTATTGCTTTTGTAATTTCTTTAAAGAGGAGCATAAACTCCGTTGTAGAATTTTCATTTAATTTCTCCTCGTATATGTTCCTCTTCGCTACGACCTTTAGCTTCTTGCTTACTGGAATTTACTTATATAATTGAGGTTGACAAATTATAACTTTCGAGAAGAAATAGCGAGGCTTGGATTTTTTTTATCTTCTCCCAAAAGAGTTATTACGTCAAATTATGCGATGATGCATCTCAATATTTTCCAATCAAACCAAATTCTACGCCTCTTTCACCAGGAAAAACATCTCGGACTTTATATATTTTTATTTCGCCGCAAATGGACCACAATTTATAGAGCGGATTCTTCCAAATTCGAATGGCAAGAAATTGACGCAGAATATTTGCATATATCGTTGAATAAATCTAGCCTCACCGCATCAAAAAATGTGAAAACTCGAACACATCTCACCCGTCTCAATCATCTGCGGCTGTCGATGAAAGCTTTGATTTTTATTACCGAAAAGTGATGGCTGTGCCCCGGAAAATTTCCGTCTCCATCGTTCGCGAGCTTTTAACCCCGTAGTAGAGGGAAAACGGTACGGGCGGTACGACGACACTGCTTTCGTTGCATATCTCTCTCTCTCTCTTCGACCTCATCCAAGTCCTATTCTCAAAACGGTTTTGAACCGTTGAATCTTTAAAAGCAGTAAGCGCGTTCGGAAGGAGAGGGGCGTTTTCGGCATTCGAGCTCCTCGAAACGGTTCCTGGAGTGATGTTTACGGGCGATGGAGACGGAGAGGGAGCGGGGAGTAGAGCACATCTTAGCGCGGAAAGAAAGAGGATAAAAATGAAACAGATTGAGGGAATGAATGCGTACATAATACACACACGAACGTATGTGGGTGACATGCGCAAAAAGTTTGGAGTCATCTGAATTTCGCGTTATAAGTTTCGATGCAAAACATTTTAATTTACAAAATATGTCGTCAACCCACGATGGGACAGAATATGTGCAATGACTAATGATACTAATTAAATGCAGCCAATTTATATATCCAGCATACAATTCTCTATGATGGTGTTAGTCTTTAATTATTATTTTATAAAAATGAATGAAAATATTTTACGCTGAATTGCATAATTCGTTATAATATTATTATTTTCTCACCCAGCGGGATCTAGCGAGTTTGGTTAGAAAAATGGGATGGGTCGAGAAGTAATCTTCTCTCAACTACCATTTCGTGTCATCTAAAAGATTTAGCTTTGAAGTATACCCTTGAAACCGAAAATAGTTTTCGTGTTAGACAAAATTTTCGTGTCATCCGTTTCTTGTTAAACGAATAAATATACACTGAAAAATATAGATGCTGAAATATATCCAATGTGCGTTTTGTGTCAGCTAATATTTTGTTGGAATCATTTAAGCTAATGGAAACAAATGCGGACATTGAGAAGAAGGCAGAATGTTTAAGTGTACGTTAGAGTAATAAACAAGAAAGTATTAAGTATGAGTATGAGAGCATGAATATGAGAGCATGAGTATTAGAGTATGAGTATGAGAGAGTATAGAGAAGAGTGATCATATAATTGAAAAGAAAGAGAAAGGCGAACTGGAAACATATTTCCTGAGGAGAGACTCAAGAATTAAAGATGCTGTCGTAAGAAATCGTAAAGGCAAAAGATGAAGACGACTTGACAGAAAAGACATTTACCAATGAACAAAGAGCGCCACTGAGGACTGGAAATTGTGGAGAACCTGGCATAATATATAAACATTAACCTAGCTCCGGAGATATCTCTAATGATTATGGTATACCCAAAAAAAATTATAGCTTATGTATGGGAAAGCATAAATAACGGAGAATGAAGAGGCGTAGGAAATATGCATTTTGACGTCTCATGTTTGAAAAAACTATATTGAGAAACACTTAATAGTGGAGGATAGAGCAGAAGGGCAGTGGTTCTCAACCTTTTGGTGCTCGTGGCACACTTTGGATATTCATTTTCTTGCCGCATACTGGAGTTAGATTAAAATAAAGAACTAGGATTTATCATAAAAGTACATATATTTTTATTTTCTCCATACGTAGTATAGGGGAAAGTATTGTTTTCATGAAAAAACTCGATTTCGAGATTTTGACGGAAATACACAACATACAACGTACCTCGCTTGCTTCTCGTTAAAGTCTCATCTGAGCAAAAAATATTAAGAACATTGTGAAATCTCAAAGAACGCATTTGGAAATTGTGTACTTCAACATGGAGTGCATTTTTCCAGTCTTGTTACTTTATCCATACATAATATTTATCATAAAAGTACATATATATTCATTTTCTCCATACGTAGTAAAGGGGAAAGTATTGTTTTCATGAAAAAAATCGACTTCAAGATTTCAACGGAAATACACGTTTTGAGGTCCCCTGAACACGTCTTGACCGTTTTATCGATGATGTATGTGTGTGTGTGCTTGTGACAGGATTTTTTGTAGGTGCTTTAGCTCAAAAATTGCTAATCAGGTCATCGCAAAATTTTATATTTGGCGATTGTGTTAAAGGGAAAAGAACTGATTAGTTTTTGGTAAAAATCGGTCAACCGATAGTGGGTGGTTTACTCTTGTCACTTACCCGTTTTTTTAATATTTGATTCATCCAAAATAGTATTGGAATAAACGTTGTAGGAAATTTAATTTTCTACAAACTTTGTTTGAAGAATTTTCCATATAATGCATTTTTAAGAGATATCTTAAAAACTTCTTTTTTAGCTGTCACAACCACACTACCTACCAGCACCTATTGTAAACATTTTACGCTTAGCTACGTCATAATAACGCTTCTTTTCATTTTCTTAATTGTTGGAGCTTCCGGGCTATATGCAGTATCAGAAGGCTACGGTTTGAACTTATTTCAGTTTTTTGTTGTCTTTCAATTTTTGTCGCAGATCCTTAAAATATTTATTATCATTTAACCTATTTGGAATTACAGAAATATTGCAGATATGGAGAAATTCATGTGGCGGCCAAATCAGATTTTTTCAAATATTTGTTTTAATATTTGATCATTGTAAAAACTTCTTAGAGTAAAAGTAGTTGAAAATTTAATTTTCTACTATGTATGTTCGAAACATTTTCCATATAATGCATTGTTTAAGAGATTTCTTTAAAACTAACTTTTAGCTGCCAACACCACGACATCTTCCGGCGACTAATATAAACACTTTACGCTTAGTTACGTCTTAGTAAAGCTCCTTTTTATTTTCTTAATTGTTGGTGCTTCGTGGCAATATTCAATATCGGAAGGCTACGGTTTGAGTTTATTTCAGTCCTTTGTTAAGTCATTGAATTTTTCTCGCAGGTCCTAAAATTATTTATTGGCATCTATTTTGAAATTTTAGAAATATTACAGGCATGGAGAAAGTCTTTTGGTGGCCACACCAGATTTTTTATATTATGTTGTATAGTTAATCGACCAAATCAAGTTATGACATCATAAAACTGAACAAATGCTGAAGTTTTATTAAAAAATCTATTTTAAAATCTTACCTAATGTGACACTTGAGTTTGGCGTTTTCTAATTATTGCAATGAAGTTAGGAGGTATTCGTGATAAGCAGACTCTCATTTCATCTTCAACACAGTTGATCCGTTCCCTTTTTCTGCATTTATTGTTTGTTTTTGTCGAGAACCCCTACTCACAAAGATAGGATGTAGAAAACTGCATCAAAACTGCCGAAGCATTTTTCGAAAAATTTGAATATTCTTCTCTAACAGAAATCTAGAATATATCAAGAGACAATTCGGCGAACTTGATTTTCAGAGTGAGAAAGAGAGAGTAAAAAGACATTCACTGGGGTCAATGGGTTCCTTCCTAGTCGTATTTTCTGTAGTCAAGGACAGAAAATAACGCTCGATATAGTGCTCTAGAATTGCTAAATGCACCACCAGGAGAGCAACAATTTCTTCAATATGGGTTTTTGGAATCAGAGGAAGCATTTCAAGGTTACCTTCCTTAGCTCTCTTTTTCTAGATGACTATTTTACTCTGCAATGCCAGTTGCTTATCCGTATAAGACGGGATATTTTCAGTCAGCCCTTGCGTGCTGGTGTTCACACTATTCAAATATCTAGATATTTCTCTCAAATATGGTAATTTGGCACACCGAAGTTCACAGTTAAGGCATTCACAAAAATCACTATTTCCCTCTGTTTCAAAAAATAGTAACATCTCTTCTTTAAGTTCATACACAGGAGCCAACTTTCTTCCCCTCGACAGCCATCCTATATATGTGTGTAAATCTAAACATTCGTACTGCAAATCTATTGTATTACAATGCTGTTTGAAGAGGCGGATTTTTAGAGTTCTTGGTTTCACAAAATTAGCCATTCCGACAACAAGGTCTAATACAGACTTCAAGTCAATTCCTTATGACTTTCCAACAAGGGCTTTCCAATAAAAAACAGTGGGTAGATATTGAAGTTGTATTCTGTTGTTCTACAAGTGAGACGAAGCATTTGACAGATTCCAACATGGATAGAGCTTCGTCGGTACAAATTCCTGCACATGACTTCCATGAAATTTCCAAACGTTCTATGTAGGAAGTTAAAGTATCAAATATATCTTGACCTCTTGTGTGTTCTAGTAGTTCTCTGGGGCACAAAAATTGACTAATTATTTTATTTTCATGAATGAAGCGAACAAGTGCTTTGCAGCTAATATCGGTTGATTCGTCGACTTGCAAAGCAAAGTCTGTCATTCACAGCTTATTAGAAAAACTTTCCTATCATCTAACCTTCTTTGAATTGTATCATTAGAAAGAAGAATTTTGGCAATTTCTTTTTCCGCTTCATCACCGAGCATTTTCCTAACTATCGCACGGTACGCAGGCAGTGTGGGGCTTAATGTTTGAACTATGATTTTTTCTACTAGATAAAAAGCTACTTGAACTCTATCAGACACTTTAACGTTTTTTCGAAGTAACTCGCTTGTTTAGAATGCAGTTTCATCAACCTTTTGAAATAGTTAAAAAATTTTCCTTCAAGGTGAGCATATTTTTTGATGAACTGTCACTTCAATTCGTAGGGAACCATTGTATTGATACAGAACAATCTTTATCTCCATGCTATGAAAAGCCCAGACTCAAATAACATATACTTGTTTACGCGTCTTCCAAAGCCGTGATACTTTTGGAGTGAATTCAACTAGTCTTAATACTGTGTTAGTTTCTTTGTGAAAATTGTGTGTATAATTGGTGGAGAACACACAGATTTGAAATCTTCTCTTTAAAGTCTCGCGGCACACCGGTTGAGAACGAATGGTAAAGAGAAAGGGAGATAAAATGTGAGAAAGAGAGCAAAGCGAGGAAGCGAGTAAGGTGTGTAAGAGGAAACGGGCGAAGGATGGAGTGGAAGAAACCGAGAAGTGAGGAAGAGAAGGAGTGGTGGAAAAAGCGATGCGACTTGAATTTATCGGTCTGCACGTTCGCACTTAATCGCATGATTAATGACTCGTTCCACCGACTTGTGACGTCACCAGGTTTCTCTTGAGGAGAGTTAGAAGGATGAGGGGTAATAACAAAGGAGACGCGAGCCGCGGCCGTTTACGGATGCGACGCATCGCACGAATTTGTCCGGCAGAGTGCTTAATGGATCTTTGGATTCTTTTTGCACCCATTTTTTCTCTCGGTTCTGTTTGCGCCATTAAACGCGCGTGCCCTACATCGAGTCAAAGCGAGCAATAAACTCCGTCTATTTCACGTTTGCAGATGGTGGAAATCGATCCGCGTGAATATACTGTATAATACCGACTTTAAACAGTGTCTGTTTACCGTCATTCGGTCCGTGACTCGCGGAAAAGGCTCCACCAACGTCGTGGACTTCACTGTAATCGATGAAAAACAGTGACTTAAAAGAATTTTCCTTTACACGACGCAGCGCAACTTAATGAAATCTGTTTTTATTTAGAGATTTAAGGTTAGATATAAACTCGTAATATATTAGTTTAATATCGATTTTGTGAGGAAGATAATTTTTACAATAAAAACATTCCTCCTATCCATAACATTTTATTGAGCAAAAATAACATTTAGCTTAAAATATCTGCATTATATTTCCATGAATAGACATTAATATAGCCATATGACCAATGCTTTATGAGGTGATAATTTGAGGTGGTTCTCGTCTTCTTTATTATTATTTAGGAAAAAAGAAATATTTAACGGATCAAAGGAATTTAAACCTAAATTATTCAATTTCACTCAAATAGTTACCGCATTCGTTAATTAAAAAATCCTTTTCCCTTAACACTAGAACGAAGGCGGTTTGTTGTATACCTATAACGATGGAGAGCGGTTATTTTGACCGCTATGTTTAGGGTGCCGGTGGTGTAGTGGTTAGGACGCTGGCTGCTACTCGCCCGATGCTTGAAAGTCATCGGGTACGAATCCTGCGCGAGTAGGATTTTTTCTCAAGGTCATCCGGCCCCCTGTTTGCGTGGTTTGAGGAGACCGCGCAAATTCAGCTGTTCCGTCCTTCGGAAGGGACGTTAAGCCGTTGGCCCCCCTGGTGTTCTTCGCAAGAGCAGGCAAATGCCGGCACCGGGTTTCCCTCCTCCCTTCTGTGTGTGTGTCCGGTGTGGAAGGCAACGGGAAACCACCACACCGTGTATGTATATTCCCTAGTCAAAGCCAATTAATTAGTTAATTGGTAGGACCTGTCGTAAGACAGAACACAAATGAAATGAATGTTTAGGATTAATTTGGTTTCTCAATCGGGCTTATATATGTTGTTTTGTGAAATGTTTGTTATAGTAACATCATATCAAACCTAAGTAGTGAATATGGGGTGTAAATCTTTGTATTCGTTATCAAAATGTTTTAACGAATTAAAGAAATTTATTTTTTTATAACTTCGCTTACCAATACTTTTGAATTTCACTAAACATGGTTTCGCTTAAAAATAATTCTTTCAAAATCAGTAATGCGTATAATTATAGTTATAGTCAATATCAAAATTTTAATAACCCCCTGAGTTAGGTATATCACTGTGGGCGAATGGTAAATTTTTTCGAACATGATGAAGGAATAAATATAAATCGCAAAATTATTTTTCGGTTGCATTTTTATTTTTATTACTAGTACAATAACGTAAAATTGCAGAAAAATATGAAAAACATGCAATACAGGCAAATATCTAGTCTCCATAACAAATTAAAATTTTAAACTCAATCCCATGTCAATCGGGGGAAACTCTACGTGCATTCAAATATCTTCCGCTTGATATTTCGCGGGCGAAAAACTATAGTAGTCACAAATAAATTTTTATTACGTAAGTAAGTAAACAAATGTGTGTTCCATGCCGATTTTTCAACGGCAGCCGTGCAGTTTCCGCATACAGGCTTTCTACACCAAGTACACGTATCCACTGTTTTGTTTGTTTTTTTACAAAAGCCTATTTAACACTGACGTCGTTTACGTGTGAGAGAATTTTCACCAGCGATTCCTCTTTGTTGTTCCACCCTTCGAAATGCAACGTAAGGTTCACTTAGCTGCTCAGCTAATATCAAGAGGAAATTAACCCCTCAACGTCGTCATTCGTGCAGGGCACCGACTCTATAAACGTCACATGCCGTTCTCATACCTGTACCGACCCTGTACGTTTGGCTTAATTTTGCTTTTGTCTGATCAAATATTACAGTATCTGTTTTTTGTTTATATATTCTAATGGAGTTAAATTTTGAATTTTTAATGCCTTATTTGCAAAGATATTGCCTTATTATTTCGGTGTTTTTTCTTGCTGCTGCATGAAATTTTGAATTTTTACTCTTCCTAAACTCTCAAACCTACGATGAGACGAACTTCATTTCTACTCGAAAGGACCCTCTATAGGCGATTTCACAGTGCGAGCGACATTTTTGAGGATGTCACGTCACTTTTGTTTACCTCACAGAATCTCTTGGCCATGCGTTCTCTATCCATGAACTTTTTTTAGAGCGATGCAGTAAGACAATGTGGGTCTTGCAAGTAGCCTCACATATCTCCAAAGGATAAGGACCAGCATAAACAATTATAGAAAAGGATGAGCAAGGAAGCTAGAAGTCTACGTGGAAATATGCCAACCAATCTACGATAAAGCAGTATAAATGAAGTAGTCCTTAAACTTGGAATAAAGACGTGCGAGATAGCGCTTCTGTGAATGCTTAAAATACTTCATCAAACCGTTTCACCCAAAAGAAATGCATAAAAAATGTAAAAAATATAGTATAAATACTCATAGGTTTACGCAAATTCTCAAACAATTTCACATGAATCGAATTAATAGGTAAAAAGTTATGCGTTTTTTATAAGTTTACTCCGGATTAGCCAATTCATTTACATTCCCTTAAATGAAAAAGTAAAAAAAAATACGCCCGAGGTGCACACCCTCAGGTTTTCCTAAGTACGCATGCCAAGTTTAAGCTTTATAGGTCTCTTGGTTTTGGAGTTACAGCGTTAACACACAAACAGACAAACAAACACACATTTACTTTCATTTATATGATGGTTCTTTTGACGTGTGGTTTTGGACCAGGGGATTCTCGGAGCACATTCTGCATCGCACGTCTTCCCGCCTGATTTCCGGGGTCAACCGTCTCCCAGATGGTTCCGTCAGGAGCTTGCACACATTGGCCAACTGTAGTAGAACGACCAAGGCCACCAAATCATCTCCAACTTGGCCGCGACGACGGCGACGCACTCTTTGGGCTGTTTGACGTCCTGAAGTCTGGACGAGAGCGTCCTGCGCGATATCTTGTCCAGCATTCCGAGTGTCTTCACCGGCTCCACGAAGTAAGGGAGCGGCTACTGCATCCTCATCGACGGTTTGTCCAGCAGTCGTTTGACCTTCTGGGATGCGCATACATTTACAATCACTCTGTGTATTTCATGTGCATAAATATATTTTTAATCAGCAAAATTGTGTACAAACCTTGGCGCGTTTCGAGGAGATTTCCTCCAAGAGGTTGAACGTTGATTGAAGGTGCACTTGAACCTGCTACACTCTGTTTTTTACGTCGTTTGATAGGCTCTGTAACATGAACGGGACCTGGAGCGACTTTACGCCCATCACCTCTGCTAGAAGTCCTTCTACCTCTTCCCACACGTCGACCATGCCAGCTAGTTCGTCCTAAGTGACATGTGAACTAATTATTACATCTGTATATTGTGAGTACTGACTGGGAAAATTATGAAAGTAAAGAAAGATTTACAAAACAGCAACTTTTTCTGCACGTCTTGTCTGCACCCTTGGTCCTTGGTGTTTTGGATGTTCGCCGTCAAAACTGTGGTTGGGAAAATCTACATCACTGCCCGCCTCTTCTTCAGAAGCACTCAGGTGTCTGCCGAAACCACCAGTTTCGTTAGTACTGTCACTTTCTTTCGAGTCTGTAGCAAGTTCGTTCCCTTCTGCCCCAGATTCTGCAGGATCCAATTCCACCAAATACTTTGCAGCTTCTTCGGGAGTAAATATCCGACGAGCCATTATAATAACACCCGCGAGAGAGCAATATGAAAAATTGTTCCTGAAATGCAAACACGCGCAGGCTGAATGAATAACGTGGAGTCGCGAGCAGCTCGCATGCACCTCTATGAAGTGTTAGGCACAAGAAAGGCGCCAGGGTGTCGCGCCATTTTGGAGACCGATAATAATGTTAGAATGATAAACCGAAGATTACATTGTCCCTCTCTTTCGCGAAATGAATTAGGGAATAAACGACTTAGCACTCGGTCAGGTTTATTTCCATTGCTCAGCTGCATCGAAACAGTAATTTAGTTAAGGAAAAAAAATCACTTCGCTCTGTAGTATCGCTCGTGTCGTAAACGTCCCAGCGAATACGCAGGAGTACGACAGCTGCATTGAAATAAAATACTACAAAAAGTATAATGCGAGGGTTGAAGTTCACTTTCAATGAACGCAATGGCTGGGTTTAGATTCCCTGTGTTACTCAATGTATGCGACTAATTACATGGAATAGCTATCGATTCTCATGCATCGTATTAATATAGCATTGATAATAAAAATCAGTGTATTAAACGTATCGTGTATTGGCTATATTATGTACTTTTACTGGACAGATAGAGCTCATACAGGCACGATGTGGCCTAGCTACGATAAATATACATTATTATTTATTATAAATTAAATGTATTAGACTTTAATTTATACTATTTCAACCCTATATACTTCACATACTTTCATATTATATAAACCAGAGTTACATGCCCGCACATTTCCGTAAAGAACCACAACACAGCGATATTTGCATTACGGTCTATTTGACCGCTTTCCGTCGTTCTAGGTACACAGTATAAAAACTTGGTCATATAATGACCTTGAAAAAAATTTTATGGTTACACAAACTACACTAAAAATTCAAAAAAGTCACAGAAGGGCTTCAGCATCCAGCATAAACTACGGAAGAAAACACTATTTATATGTGCCTAGAAGTCAAAATGACCGCCTCCGTTGTTCTAGCGTTAAACATTCCAGATGAAGGCTGTACGTTTTTTCCCTAATTAAATCACTGCATTAGAATTCAGATTGTAGCTGACAACTGGCACTCCCACCAAAACATTTCATCACGGTTATGAAATGAAAATTCCCACATGAACCCTCAGAATAAACCTTTTCTCTACACATTAGTGCAACCCTTGTTTGCTTCACTGCATTATAACATACCATTACATTTGGCGCACGACCAAACCGCGCGTGTGCGTTAGAATTATTATTTTACATCTGAATAGAGACTAATTACCCCGATCAGGCGACATGGGGGATATTTTTTTATTCCGTTTCGGAATGTAGGATCGATACAGACAGGAAAGGACATGTTTATTAAGTCTACGTGTGCGAGTGAATGCGGTTTTAAGGAGAGAGAATGAGAGGGAGAGAGAAAGGGAGAGAGAGGTATTGATAGATAGATAATCGTCTTTATTCGGGCGAAATTTGGACCATAAGGTCCATTCTTACATTAAACCCTTCGTCAATATCATGATTATTAAAAATTAAAGTATAACAATGAAGAGTATATAAAATATAAAAAGATATAATTGAAGACAGATTTAAGTTTGTGGCGAAAACCTAGGTAAAAACAGATTTGTTCTTCCTAGTAAAACCCACGCAGGAAAGCACCCACAGAGAAGGGAGGGAGAGAAAGAGAGAATAAAAGGGATATATAGGAAGATAGAGAGGAATAGAAAGTATATGTAGGGAGAGAGAGAGGGAGAGAGAGGGAGAGAGAGAAAGAGAGAGGGAGAGAGAGAAAGGGAGAGAGAGAGAGGGAGAGAGTGAGAGGGGAGTTGATGGGGACGAACCTGTGGTTGAGTTAGGAGGAGACTTTATGAACCCCGAAGGAATACGTGAGCTGTGGAGAGAAAAAGGGAGAGGGAGAGAGGTGAGTGGTAGTAGTTTGTAGGGTATAGGCAGGGAGAGAGAGAGGGAGGAGGGGAGGGAGAAAAAGAGAGGAAAGGGGTGGGTGGAGAAAGGTCGCGCGGCGTCGAATTCCATCTTAATGGGAATTCCCCTTCTAATCACCACCGAGAACGAATTCGAATGACGGGCGGGAATAAAAAGAACAATGGAATTTCCGCGGGGAGAGGAATGTGAGTCGAAGGGCTGCTTTCCCGCGAAAAAATAGATGAACCGCTCGCAGCAAGAATGAAAAAATGTTTTCCTTGGCAACTTCAAATTGTTGTCGGAAGGAATTAATTAGTATTTTTCCTGTCAAATTCTCGATTATATTGGCGCGAATCGTAATAAATGAAATCCTAAATTATTAGATTTATTTTTTATCCGAGAATATAAGAAATTATTCTTTTTTTAATCTTTATATAGATGCGTACCTCATGCAATCGTGGCCTTCAATTATTGCTTTAAACATCGTGTAAGAAATTACCTTTCGTGCAACAAATTTACCATATTTTGCTCAGTTATCACCAATGCTGTTGTAAAAACTTTGTTATTTGATATTGGATATTTTCCGTCGACAAATGCGTATTCAAATTTCGGTTTTTCAGTTCCGTGTGTTTTTATTTAACCCTCCACTTTTCTGATAAAATATGTTCCGTCAAACGTTCACGAATCTTTCCGAAAATTAAAATAAGCATAAAGAAACATCATTTTAATGAAATTACCCTCCTCTCAAACAAAAACTCTGAGCTAAAACACCATTTCTCTGTGGTTTATCAATAGATTAATGATTAATGATGATGCATAATGATTCATTAACTAATTTTCAGTTACAAATTCCCTCCAAAACATAATATAAGAGCTCAATAACACCTCAAACATTTCTATTCTCCACATCCTCATTCCTGTCAATATCATACATGATATGTTAATATCATTTGAGTGGCTATGCTTATATGCATTATTATAATCTTTGTTTCAGAATTGACGTCGTTTTAGAACAATTATGTTTCAGTAAACCTTTTAATGAAATTGTAGACGCTACTTAAAAATGAATATTATAAGACCGTGTATGGCTCAACAATAATTAATAATAACATATACTGTTAATATTTAATGATCTACTTAAAACATCAAATGCTTCTGACAGAATGTTATGTTCAGCTCACGTGACGCTGTAGCGGACACCGACGAAATATTGTTCTCGGTACTTGAAGTTTTTAACTGTCATTGCCGTAATATTCCACTTAGAATCGAATGCGATAACCATCATTATTAGCGAAAGGAAAAAGTTGCTAATTAACGCAGCACCTACGGTATTGTATCCTAACAATAATGAAATCGTAAGGAGTTGAGTCTTTCTCTTTCCTCATCTGCATCTCGCTCTTACAGAAGCCAGCACTTTTAAATTAATCCCTTAAAAAAAGTAGGGAACTCTATAATATAAGAAAGTTATCATCGCTTTTCCGAATTGTTGTACGGGTCTCATCCGGATTCATCATCTTTAGAGCCCTGTCTTGGTGGCATTTCACTGAATAAAGTATGAGGAAGAAGCGTTTCAAGTTGACTCGTAATTAGAAATACAACCCTCGTGTAAAATGCTTTTCTTGAAGGTGACGGGTACTTGCCTGTGTAGGTAAGAGATGAGTGAAAGAGGAAGGATACAAGGGGAAACGGAGAGAGGAGAGAAATGGAGAGAGTGAGAGAGAGGCGGAGGAAGCTACGACAGGAAAGAGGAGGAGAGATAAGGGAGTTGGGACGAAGGTTACGGGAAGAGAGTGAGAGGAACGTGGGCCGATGAAGCATGCAGATGGAGTCCTCGCCGAGGCATTTTCATTATTTGAGGATCTCTCACTCGCCTCCCCCCCCCCCCCCTTCCACCCCCCCTCCCCCGCACCCCCCTCTAATCCCTGAAAACCCTTCCCGAACGCCCCCACCAGAAGGGCGGAGGGGAGAGGAAGGTGGGGGAGGAAAGGGAGGAGGCGTAGGATGATGAGGTCACAAGTCCTCCTTTCCCCCTCCATCCTCGGTTCGACCCTCGTCTCTCCCCCACCCCCTCCCTTGCCTCTAGCCACTCTCCTGCTCGCCCTTTTGACGGCAATTACCCTCGCCTCCGGTTGAGGAAGCTGAGAGAGGTGAGCGAGGGGTGAAGAGGAGGGCATCCGAGAGAGGGAGGAATGGGTTGTGTTGGAATGGGTAAAGGTGAAGTGGCGGTGTCATGCAAACCGTTGTTGGATAATGAAGAATGGGTCCGAGAGCTGAACTATGTCCAACCTCCTCTTTTTTATTTTCTCCATATACGAAGTATAGAGAAAGTATTGTTTTCATGAAAAAATCGAATTCGAGATTTCAACGGAAACACATGTTTTAAGGTCCGCTGAACACGTTTTGACTATTTTCTCGATGATGTACGTGTGTCTGTCTGTCAGTCTGTCTGTCTGTATGTGATTGATTTTTGTGGGCGCTCTAACTCAAAAGCTATTAATTAGGTTAACGCTAAATTTTATATTTAACATTTTTATAAAAGTTAGAAGATCTGATTAGTTTTTGGTAAAACTCGGTCGACCGGAAGTGGGTATTTACTCTTGTCACTTATCCGTTTTATAGAAATATTTGCTTTAATATTTGATAAATGTAAAAATGTTGGAATAAAAATTGTAGGAAATTTTATTTTCTACGACCTTTGTTTGATACATTTTTCCATATAATGCATTGTTTAAGATATATCTGATATTTTTAGCTGCCACCACCACGCCACCTATCGAAGACTATTGTTAACAATTGACGCTTAGTTACGTCTTAGTAACGGTCCTTTTTCTTTTCTTAATTGTCAACCGAAAGTAAATATTGACAACGATCCCAGAGCTAACAACATGTTATTTGCCATATAAATATGGAGAAAGTCATGTGTTGCCCACATCAGTTTATTTTTATTAATGGATGGTGGAAGAAAAAGGATAAATTAAGAAGTGGAAGATGGTAAAGATTTTAAGGAATAGGTGGCGATGGTTGCGAGAGAGGTGTTGGAGAGGGTGTCGAGCCGCATGCGGCAGGGATGGTATAAAACCGGGTGCGTCGGTTCGGGGAATGAGACTCGAGGGGGAGATGGTGCGCTGTTTGGGTTGCTAAGTTAGGCCAAATTTGCGGAGGTGATATACGTTATGAAGTGGATGGGGCTGAATGTTGCTGGGATGAGAGTAAGGATATGGCTGTCGACTGGAGGGACGTTAATCCAAGGTGTTTTCCAAAGGATATTGGCCATACTTAAAATGTTATGATATGCTAGAAAAAGTCATTTCAAACTTCAACATAAAAACTCAAAACACTAATTTTTGGAAAAAATATCTATTGCAAAATGTTGACATTTTTTTATTCTGATGCCAATACATCAATTACCTATTCATTTTGTTAAAAATTGCGCCAAGAAGTATACCGTTGACGCGCGTCTAAACATTACTCAAATGTGACAACTGTAATCTGCGCAACTCAAGACAACATTCTATGTCACTAAATGGAATTTAGTATACATATTCTCATGAAGATTGCAACAATATGGTTTCCCTTAACTACGACAGAGTCACAGGATGGCATACAGTGGATATTCTATCAATACTTCCGCATTGGAGGCTGTAGTTACGAAACCTATATTACCTATATTTGACTAAATATTTAATTTTTATAACAATGTTTTTTTTTATTTTGAATGGTTATTTTCTTTTTATATTCGCTAATTAAATTTTTTTATCCGTCCTTGGATGTCACTTAAGAACATTTTCACGTTAAAACATTTTTCACAAATTATAAACCGATCGCCGAAGAAATATGCGATAAAAACATGTAGAGTTTATACTTCTTAATTGGTATTCGACTTTTTATTTTAACATCGAATTCCGGGAAATTTCTGCATCATTTATTACTCCTCTGGTTGGGTTTAGGTATTAATGGGCGGCAAAATCGTCCGCAAATATGAATTCCGTCGGTAAAGTTAGAACCCGCGAATTAACGATTAATCAATCACGCACTCCAAACCTCCGAAAGGAGATGTAATATTCCAGGTAAACTTTTAAAATATTCACGCGGAATTGCATGTATGCTAATTTTATTTCAACGTGAATTTCACAAATTAATAACGTTAGCCTTCGGTCATGTGGTTTTGCGGTTCGTATAAATAAAAAATACACGGTAAAAATCTTTCCGAAGCATTTAACGTGATTAATATTAAGGCGGCGATGACCAAGTTTATAGGTTTTAATAACAGAGCTTGTATTTCTCTTTGTTTTGAACGAATATAGAAGAGTTTTTCCCGGTGTATATAATTCGTTGGTATTAAAATGAAAATTCTATTCCGAGCTATCGTGGTATGCATGGGATAATTGAATTCCTTAGCTCAAAGGTCAATATCACGTTATTTCTCTTTCCGGGTGTAAATATATCAGTAATGATGCTCTTAGCTTGTTTAAAATTTTATTGCATGATTGCTTCTTCTATATTTGTCTCAATGAAATTGTTTAGGGTGAAAATTGAATCAGCTAATTGAAAATTTCTCTTCGGCTTATGTATAAATCTGTAATTAACTTTATATGGAGCTGTGGTTTTTATAAACGAATCAAAATCCAATAACTCTAATGTATTATAGATATATTCTTTATCAAATTTATACTTCAAACACACATTTGGATAAGTGCTTGGCAGAAAACTGTACCTATTCATGAGTCCATTATTACCAAATCATACCAAAATTTAATGAGTCTGTATTACAATGCTAAATTTTCATCCTCTATAATCCTCTATAATATGAATCGGATTTTATTTTTGGGCTCATGAATATGCATTTAATATTGAAAACAATCTATTTTATCGTAGAAATAAGTTATCCCTATCGGTTTTAGTTATTGTGAATAAACTTAAAAGTGTAAGTTTAATGATTGATGGCTATCAAAAATCATGGTTAAACTCCGAAAAATATGTCCTTAAAACAATGTCCTAATATGGCGCTCAATAAAAATTGCTATGACGGCAGAGTGATGTATTTTGTAACACATAGTTAACTTATAATTTCCAACTTCACATATGCAAGAAAAGGATCTGTTGTAGTATAATTCAACCCACCGTCGCTTTGCCACCGTTTTGCAATCTTCGAAACTAAACTCGAGAAAGGTCGCGGAAAGCTGACTCGAGCAAAAACCGAGATCGAAAACTCTCCCGACTCCCTTTTTGCTTCAGTCGGCAAAGAAACCCGGTGGTTTTATCCTCCGCGCGCCTATAATACATTCCCTTATGACTTCTACATGTGCCGAGAGTCTTGTTCACCTTCCCCTCTTGCCAACTCCCTTCACCCCCACCCGCTCTACTCCGAACAACCAAACCATCCGAGTGGGAAAAAAATCGCTCACCTTCAAGGCGACGCATCCCAATAAAAAAGCATACTTCCCTTCGCCCGCACTAGTTTGCAGCCACCTTATGACCACGCTTCTCTCTAACGCCAAACCCTCTCTCTCCTCTCTACCTTCCCCTTCCCCCTCTCTTTCTCTCTCTCTCCTTCTCCCTTCCTTAATTCGTTTTTATTTCTCTCCTTCGCTTCTCACTCAAACTGTAATGCAACATTCAAAATTGCATTTTCCTCCTTCGTATCTGCATACACATTTTATAAAAACGAACTTTATCCGTTTGTTTCCTTTCTAACCTTTAAACGGGCAAGCGGGGTCGTATTTGACCCCACTCAGTTGTTTTGCTCATTATTGTGAAAAGTTTTACTTTATGCAACTTCTCGATTTTCGTGTGTTTATTTACTACTAAGTTCCTTCTATGTGAATGAAAATTATTATAATTTGTTTCATATAACAAGATAAATAATAAATGTAAAAATGGGATCATTATTGACTTCACTACTAACTAACTATGTGTAATGAGTGTGAGAATTTTAAATAGCTACAGTATACATGTATAATTGTGGAGATTATTATTATTATTGTAAGTGTAAAAAATGTTACATAAAATTGTAATTGTGTTTTGTAGTTATTCTCATATCATTATATGTATTGAAATTTGCCTCATTGTATGGAAATAAATGAATTATCAAAATCAACAAATATAATGTTAAAAATTTTATGAAGCTAATATTTCTTAAACATTTCATTATTAATAATTTTTTAAAAAATTATCCGTACTCCTTTAGTTAAGTTGCTAACTATTTAAATATATGGGGTCAAATCTGACCCCACCTGCCCGGTTACGGCACAAATTAAGCTTGCCCGTATAAATGCTAACACTAATTATTTCATCCTTGTAACATTAACCTATTTATCTGCTGAAATTATTAGACTATTATTTCGTTCACGTTTCCTACATATTTAATGTCATACTCGAAAGAAAATATACCCCTCTTCTTGGAATATGTGCTATAATTATGCGCAATCATTGGTCATAATATATTCATGTGATTATGAATTAACCATTTCTAATCTTAAAATACAAAGTAGCAAAATGTCGGCGGTGTACCTTATGTCATATGAAGACCCGGAATAACCACGTAATAATATAACAGTACGTTGGTTAAGTTGGAACAGAATGGATGGGACAGAGACTGCTGCTTTACCGTGTCAATGTTGGTAAGCGGAGGATCACCTTAAATACTAATTTGGTAATTAATAACTTATATAAAACGCCCTGAATGAAAAAAAAATTGATTATTGAATTAATGGAGATATCTAACAATAGTAAAAGGCTACTTCTGTCCCTTTGTCCCTTGGTCCCTTTGTGGCTCCCTTGGTCACGCTATAAAAATGCGAATAACTCAATAATGGAAGGAGATTCATTTTTTATATTTGGTAGGAATGATTGATTTACATATTGTAAGATGATGACGAAGATAAATCTCGAAAAAAGTCCTAAGTTCGATTCCAAGGTAGGCATTTCCATTTCCCATATATATACACGTAAAATTCGACTTTTTGACTTGCAGTCTTATATTCTTTTTGAGATCTATATTAATCTATTCGATGATCTTCGAATCTAGCCCATTTTAAATAAAAAGCTATGAGGTTTCTTATTCTGTTCATTTTTTTCGCATACAGTTCGAACTTCCTCATGTTAAACGTTTAATTCACATATTTTAGGGAAATCTTGCCATTTTAACGGGATGCTGCCATGCCAACGCATTACGTTGTTAAACCTCGAAATCCTATTGTTATTTCAATCCTTATGGGTGAAAGCGTGCTTTGAATGCTCTTACAATTAGTACGAGAGAGAGAAGGAGAGAGAAATTCTTTTCATAGCAACCAATGTAAACAACTTTCTTTGCGTTTTTTACGAGGACTACATTTGAATGTAGACTATTAATCATTCGCATATTAAAATTAGGTACTTAACAATCATCTTAGGAGTTTGAAACTTGAAACACCGAACGCCTAAAAGAAGCAAAGTTTGTTTTCTTGCCATCCAAAGAAAGTCAAGGCATATTTATGTTCATTTTTTATTTCACAAAAACCTTTCCCGTTGCGTTTTCAACGGGCATCTCCCTGGTTGAATATATAAAAGATTTGTTGCAATTCTAATAATTAGTTCAGATGTCTTGAAGAATGCAATATAACCTTTATATATTCAATATCTCTATTAATTCAATAATTTAGTTTTTTCATTGAATGTGTTTTATATAAGTTATTAATAACAAAATTATTATATTTTAATTTTTACACTTTTTGTACGCTTTATAAAACTTATTGACCCAAAAAATTTATTTTTATTTGCTTTATTTATTTGTCTTAATGTGAAATATATTAATATCATTTTATATTCTTCAAAAATTATCTTTATTAACTAACTAGGGAGATGCCCGTTGAAATTCCATGGGAAAGTTTTTAATTAAAATTTCGTGAATAGATTATCCAAGTCAATGGTACCCAATTACACGAAAACGGCAACAACGCAAATCACTAACAATTCGTCATATTCTCGCGTTAAAAACTGATTCGATGCATATTCAAAATTGGATGGCAGGAAAACAAATTTTCGTTCTTTTAGGCATTCGTTGATTTAAGTCTCGACCTCCTACGATGATTCTAAGTGATTTTAATATGCGTAAAATTAATGTTGTACATTCTGATGTATTCCTTCTCGCATATAACGCAAAGAATCATTTCCCTCTCCTTCCTTCTCTATATCGTGTAAAAGCATTCAAAGCACGCTTTCACCCATAAGTATTGAAATAACAGTAGGATTTCGAAATTTAATAATGTAACTCCTTGGTAAGTCAACATTCCGTTAAAATGGCAAGTTTTCCTCAAAATATGTGATTTAAACGTTTAACATGAGGGATTTGGAACGGTAGGCGGGAAAATATGAACAGAATAAAAAGTTTTATAATATTTTCTTTAAAATGGTTTAGATCCGAAGATCATAGGTTAAATCATTCTAATTTAGAACTCAAAGAGAATAAAATCCTGCACGACGAAAATTCGATGTTAACGTGATAGTTTATGGAAAATTAAAATGTCTTCCTTGGAGTCGAACCAAGGACATTTTTCAATTTTTCTTTCGCCATCACCTTAAAATATGCGTATTTAGTAATCCTGCCAAATTTAAAATATATATATATATCCATCTTGTGTTGAGTTGTTCGCATTTTTATAGCGTGACAGAGGGAGTCACAAAGGCACAGAAGTAGCCTTTTATAGACTTTTGATATCCATCTAACAAATACAAAAGACTACTTCTGTCCCTTTTTCCCTTTGTGGCTCCCTTTGTCACTCCCTCTGTCACGCTATAAAAATGCGAATTACTCGATAAAGGTTAGAGATATATTTTTTAAATTTGGCAGGAATGCCAGATTCGCATATTTTAAGGCGATGACGAAAATAAAATCTCGAAAATGTCCTGGATTCGACTTAAAGGAAGACATTTCCATTTCCAATAAAATAACACGTAAAAATCGACTTTTTGACATCCAGACTTTTGTTATTTTTGAGATCTAAATTAGAAAGAATTAACCTACGATCTTTGGATTAGAACCGTTTTAAAGAAACAATTATACAGTTTCTTATTCATCTTTTTCCGCCTACGGTTCAAAATCTTTCATGTTAAATGTTTAATTCACATATTTTGAGGAAATCTAGCTAATTTAATTGCCAAACCTTTACATTGTTAAATCTCGAAATTCAATTGTCATTTCAGTAAGCGTGCTTTGAATGCTTTTTGTAATACGAAAGAAAGACTGACGGAAGCAGAGAGAAACGATTTTCATAGGAACCCATGTAAACAACATTCGTTTCGTTATTTACGAGGACTACATTTTAATGTAGAATATTAATCATTCGCCTATTAAAATAACTTAGAATAATCGTAGGAGTTCGAGACTTGAAACAATGTACGCCTAAAACAACGATAAATTGTTTTTCCGCCATCCAAAGAAAGCCAAGGTATATTTTTATTCGTTTTTTATTTCATAAAACGTTTTTCCGTTGAATTTCAATGTAATTTATTATATTTGATCGATAAAAATATTTTTTGTTGAAATTAATTTAGATCTCTTTCACGACATTGTTATAGCAGCCCTTCTTTTTCGCGCCGTCAGTTGTATTTTATTGGAAGATGGCCTAAGCTCTGATTCGCAGAGGGTGGTTTCCTCGCAAGGACGTTTACTTTTGAATTGAATTCACTTTTTTATAGAGGATATCTGGAATGTAAGACCTCGATCAAATACCTAGTTTACAACTTATCTTCCCATCCTCGCGACCATCTTCTCCATCTTTTCTCCTATATCCCATCGTCGATTCGCCCCCCCCCCCCCTCCTTACCGCCCCTCCCCCCTTCCTCTCCGCCATGCACCCTCCCCCTTCCAAAAACTCCCTCCGCCTCACGATCAACAAGCCCTCCCTAACCGCACGCATTCCATGGATAGGGCGGATAGCTCCGTCCCTCTCTTCCCAACCTCTCGCCTGCCCACCACCACCACCTCTTCGAATTTTCCGGGGACCTTCTCCGCCTCTTTGATGTCACCCACTGTCATCCCTTTCCTAGACCTTCCCCCTTCTCCCTCCTTCCTTCCCAAGATGCCGAGTTGAATTCTAGAGAGGGCAACTTTTGAAGGGATAAAAAATTATGGAAAAGGTAAAAAAAGGAGAGCGAGAGAGACTCTTCTTCTTACTTCCAGACATCCTGCAAAACTGTCCCCAAAGGACGAGTACTTTTCTTTATGTACCCTAAGAATGTTTTATTCATGTCTCCGACCGCCTCTCCCCACCCTTTTGTCCCCCTCCACTACCAGTGCTGCCATCTTTGAAGCATTCCTCCCCGTCGTCCTCTTCTCCTATCCTCTTGGGCTCTGTCTTCCGGCACGCTCCATGTGATATTAATTTCTTTGGGAAAAAAATTAATGAGAGATGAGAGGGTCGTGCGGGCTCCTTTCTTGTCCGGGGAATCGCTCCAAGGGGATAGCATCCACTGTGGGAGTGTTTGGCGTGACGCAGTGAACTTATTTCAGCAGTCGCTCGCGTAATGATCAATTAAGTAAGAAAGGGTTTGTTCGATCTCGCTTCCCAAGTCGAATCGCAAGCGATTGGTGATGAGAATCGATATTCGGTATGTCCCTTTCAATATGTGCTTAAAAAATGTTTTGGTCTTAATAGAATCACTTATTACATCTAGCGGTTAAGACCCTCTTCATTTTTAAATTTAAAGTAGGTTAGTATACAAAGAATGCACTATAGGATTTTTTAAATAAACTTTTATGAAATCTGAAAATTTAATTTGAAAATTTTTAAACGTGATGCGCCCATATCTGAAAATGATATGAAATTTTGAGCCAGTATTATGCTGAGTGACCATCGTCGTGCCGATCCAATGACTAACTAACAAGAGAGGAAAGATGTACACATCATGCGTGCTTACATGCGGGGCAAAGGCTTTCTTTACGATTTATGCAATCATGACATAAAGAATAAATATTAATGGCATAGTATAATGTGTACTAACTGAAATGCTAGTAGTGATGCCAAGGAAATGTCGAATTTTACTTATTACCTGATAAATTGTAATTAATAAAACGTTCGACAATTATTTAAAACATGCCTTACTCGAATAGTAGTAATATAATATTCATGTTCTCGTTCATTCCTTCGACGTAAATTACCCATTTATTTTCACTTACGAACGCTGTGTATACGTAATGAAAATAGACGTTTTTACGTTTATTTCATCGTCGTAGATTATCCATTTTCCTTTAATTTACCAAATTTTGCGTGCACACGAAAGTAAATTAAATGTAAATAGATATTTACAGTAGATATTGTTTACTTCAGTTGCGACAAAGATTGTTTTCGTTGGCAACAATTAAAAATCACGGGAAAAATTGTTTGTCCAAAGTGAATTACGAGATTCTCCTTTGATTTTCTTGAAATCGTCTACTCCTTCGATAAAAATGTACTGATCAAAACATATGCTATTTTACTAGTTCTACAAAGCCGTTTAAAGTTTTAGTTTTGTTATAAGTGATACTTTATGAGATATAAAGAAATCATTTTTTGTCACCAGCAATGTGGCACTCCCGATTAGGCTATGTAAACAATTTATATCATTTTCTTATTTTCTTTGCTCTTTTGTTCTAAATATTTACCAAATTTCATGAACATCTGTCCAGTAGTTTCGCAGATGAAACTTGCGGACAGACGGACGGACGGACACGACCTTGCCATAAGGCGTTCTTTGTTTACTTTTTGTAAAGAACGCTCAAAAATCGACGACGTTCTATCCAATGTTTCGTTTTCTTATCTTGCTAAAATGCCTAACTACATATATTTTTAGTGACTTTCCTATTATTGTTTTAATGATATTTTGCAAAAAGGTTTGCACTAATTGTATGTAACTGAGCTTCTCATAGAATTATTTCTTGTCAAGCGTCATTTGATTACATATCTCCATATTGTGTACCCTTTCATATCGTCTGATTAATAAAAAATAAACATTTGCCTTCACTTTAAAAGAGTTAGCTTGTAATAGACAAGTAATTACGGAGGCTTCAAACTTATAAGGACCTTTATTAATCATGTTGTCAAAATTTCGAGAAACATAATGAGTGACTGGTAATTTAAACCTGTTTAAAATCGCATTAAACTGGTCTTTATAATTAATAACTATTAATAATTTATCAATTTTCCTATAACAGAAATTAATCGTTTTCTGCTGATGACACATTCATCGATATCATATATTTTAAAATACATTACTACAAAACATCCCACAGAGGAGGAATATTCCTCAATCTATTGGATAAAAATTTTAAAAAAATAATTTTTGACTTATTAAAATATAACTTTATGGAACAATGCTCTACTTACAATTTCTATGCGTATACATTACTACGAAACATCCCACAGAGGAGGAATATTCCTCAATCTATTGGATAAAAATTTAAAAAAAAATAATTTTTGCCTTATTAAAATATAACTTTATGGAACAATGCTCTACTTACGATTTCTATGCGTATACATTACTACGAAACATCCCACAGAGGAGGAATATTCCTCAATCTATTGGATAAAAATTTAAAAAAAATAATTTTTGACTTATTAAAATATAACTTTATGGAACATTGCTCTAATTACGATTTCTATGCGTATACATTACTACAAAACATCCCACAGAGGAGGAATATTCCTCAATCTATTGGATAAAAATTTAAAAAAAATAATTTTTGACTTATTAAAATATAACTTTATGGAACAATGCTCTACTTACAATTTCTATGCGTATACATTACTACAAAACATCCCACAGAGGAGGAATATTCCTCAATCTATTGGATAAAAATTTAAAAAAAATAATTTTTGACTTATTAAAATATAACTTTATGGAACAATGCTCTACTTACAATTTCTATGCGTATACATTACTACGAAACATCCCACAGAGGAGGAATATTCCTCAATTTATTGGATACAAATTTTAAAAAAATAATTTTTGACTTATTAAAATATAACTTTATGGAACAATGCTCTACTTACGATTTCTATGCGTATACATTACTACGAAACATCCCACAGAGGAGGAATATTCCTCAATCTATTGGATAAAAATTTAAAAAAAATAATTTTTGACTTATTAAAATATAACTTTATGGAACATTGCTCTACTTACGATTTCTATGCGTATTTTATACACACAGATTTTTAGAAGCTATGAAGCTGTTTCTACGACTGATTATTATGAAATAATCTACTATTTCTGTTATTTTCTTATCGTCTTCCCTTTTTTATAATGCAATTTTCATTGCCGTCCCAGTTAATGATGATGGAACATTTCCAACCATCCGCACGGGATTATTAAAAAAAGTAAATCTCTCTCGTTATCTTTTATAGCGATTTCGCTGTGCACTCGATTCCGCGTTCATTTTTGCTCGCCGTTATCGCGATGTCAAAGTTGGGTGATAATGGATTCTATCCGTTCTAAAAACCTCAACGCGTCCTACTCTTCCCATCATCCTCTCCTAGGCTTAAACCTAACTTCTAATCTCCTCCATTATGATCCTCATTGCGAATTGCAAACGGTTATCCGTCTCCTTTTAACATTCATGGCAACCTCCTCAGCGACGCAAAAAAATATCCCCTCCCCCTCTTCTCCCTTCCGCCGTGCACCGAATCGCCTTGTTGCATCAAAAACCGCCGACAAGCTCCTTGGATGCAACTGGGTACTTAGCCTAAATAATGATGATCAGACTTCAAGGCGACTTCTGCTATGCTAATTTTCTCCCCGGCAATTCCCTTCCCGGAATGAATATTGGAACGGTTCCGGGAGTCTTTGAGGTAGAATGAGGGGGAGAAAAAAAGTGATACGTTTTTAAGCACACTGCATCAAGCTGAGATTTTCAGACATAAAGGATCTCCTTTATTTCACGAGATATTGTAACGCTGTTTGGACGTCTTTTTCGAGAATTTTTCCATCCTTTTCATCCGCTCATCGGCCAACGGTGGGAGTGGCGTAACTAAACAGCGAATAATGAATGTGGGCCCGTTTCGTAGAGCTTCGTCGAAATCGATGGATTATTCGGTATGGAGATTTATTGGTTCCTTTCCCCTCCCCTTTCCCTCCGTTAGCCGTAATTCAAACATCCTTTGAATCCCGTTCTTATGTGAGCGATTCACAGCAATTATCACGGTAGTAATTGCGTCCGCACTCCATCGCATTTGACTGACGGGGACAATCAGATGTGTTTTAGTGTGCAACGCCTTACTTAGAAGCTCCTTGAAATAACTCCTCATGAATTCTTATAAGTAGTTAAGATATTTAAGCGTTAGACTTGCTTGACACTTCATTTTCACAAAAAATATATGCAATGTAACTCCTACTTTAATGAACGTAGTATAATGTCAGATAAAAATACTGTTTAGATTTATGCAATAACCATACCTACCTTTAAAGTTTGAGTTTTTTCTTGCCCATCGTTATTATTTATAAATTTGTTTAGCCATCCGACGTTTATTGGTAGAATATTAAAAATTCAGTACAAGCTGTGTTAATATTTGATAGCAGCTATTTGCTATTAATTTTTAAAAAACTTGGAGGTTTGAAAAATTAATGTTTTCTTCTGGAACTTAAATTAATTATCCTCGTTTACTCATCACTTGTAGTGAGTTTATGTCAGTAATATAACCCAAATAGAAATAAGATAACTTAAAATCTATGTTGAGTATTAAAAATGCATGAATGCGGTCATTTCAGTTCAGGTATTGTTAATATTTGACAACAGTTATATGCAATTAATTTAAAAATCTCGGAGGTTTATTGTGTGTTATTTTGGAGCTAAAATTAATTGCTCTTGTTTCTTCAGCTATTTGAATTTCTTTTGCAAAATATATTCTCTATATTAAGTTATGCCAGTAATCCAAAATACTTTAGAAATTAAATACCGTGGAATTAATTCGGCGTACAGAAATGTAGGGATGCAGTCAAAATATTTTCATCAAGTTTAATGGCATTCAGCTAAATCGAATTTGTGAATAATATTCAAATTTTGCTAACAGAGATTAGCAGTTAATTAATTATCCAGTTTAAATACCGACGGTAGAATACCACTATTTTGCCTCTAAATCAATAATTAATTAAGGTGCTAAATATATTACATAATAATGAATATGGCGCTTTGGTGAAAATTTCCACGGCAATTTCGCTTAACGTAATTATCAACTTCACATCCAAAACCTAATAGACAGACGAACGATAGACAAAAGCCTATTAACGCCGTGTTATAAACCATTGCTAGGACTATGGAGAGCTACAACAAATATAAACCACTAAGTTAAAAATTGAGTCATAAATATTGCATTATAAAGTAACAAAAATAATGAGCCAATGTCAAAGTTTTATTTAAAATTGTAATATTTTACAAATATCTATTTATTTTGAACTGACATCCATAAAACATCTATTCTATCATAATAAGCGGACTTTTGTTACGTGCGCAAGGGAATAAGTCGAGGTTTTTTCTTCAGTAAAATTTTACTCTTTATTACTGAATTCTTTTTGACGGATGTAACTATCAGTTAACATTCTTTCGTTTAATAATTCACTTATATTTGAACAAATTTTAGAGTGCATATTTGAACTCGTCGTAATCATAGCTTTATCGATCTTACGAGCCGCTATACAATTCGTCTATTTGATCTCATGTAACCACCTAAAATTTACTTTCAAATAATCTATGCAATTAAACTAAACTAGTGAGATAGTTTAGAATGCAGAGATTGGTAGAATTATTGCCTCCCGTCCCAAATTTTATTTCTGCTAAGTTGGATTTCATTGGTTTCTTAGTGTTCGATCACTATCAATTAATTTCCAGGTATTGATGGTCGTACAGCGATGGAATTTTGCAGTAAAATACTTCTAATGACGAAATTTTATTAGTTACCTCTACGCTTTTAACCAGGAATGCGATTTTTACAGCTCGCAGACACTTAACTGGGTTAAAAGTCGAGATGCTAATTTATCTTCTTTGCAAAATCCGTTCGCTCAATAATTCAGATTACTGTATAAACCTGCAATTATCGCCGTGGTCCTCTATACTAGTAAAATTATCAAAATTAAGACAAATTCAATAAAATTTACGAAGATAAGTTGACTCTAATGCAAGAAGTTCTTCTTTGCATCCAAATAGGTTAGTAAAATCTCCTCTCCCATTATCATCTTAATATATTAGGTGTCGGCGATAATATCCCAATAATATCACACACGTTTGGCGTAGTCAGATAACTCAGTATTCAATCTCTCGACGTATTTATCCCACATGGTCTCCTTGTCAAAATATGAAAGCCGGAAATCAATCTTAATTCCGTCAAAGCGACCTTTTACTATCTCCTTCATACTTTCACTTAAAATTAGCTATCGTTTCGATTAATATGGCATAATATTCTTCCTTTTTACACCTATAATCCTTATAGGCATATTTTTAAAAATTCACTGACGCGGTGGATAGTATTTTTCCTTGCTGCAAGTGCAGCGCGTGTGCGCATGCGCCACTTAGGTATCCTCTCTCTTTGTAATGGGTTCACCACCAAATTATCGCCATCCTTGTGCTATAGCGCCCTCTCTCGCGGGGTAGAGCGTGGAGTTTCCGAAATCCTGAGTGGCAAATTGATTCCTTATCGTGGTGGAGAGAGGAGCGAGGAAGGAGAGAGAAGTAAGGAAGGGAGGGAGGAGTGAGGGAGGGAGGGGGAGGTGAGGGAGGGAAGGGTGCGTGAAGCTTCGGCGGCTGCACCTCGTGTCCATTGAGGGGAGCGGGTAAGTGGGATTAGTTTCAGGAGAGGATCAAGGAGTAAGGCAGAAAGGGTCGGAGAAGAGTTAGGGAGAGAGGAAAGGAGATATGAGAAGGAAGGGAGGATAAAAAGGGAATGGCTAAAGATGGAGAATAAGGAGGGAATGAAGGAGATGGCGAAGACTAATAACCAAAGCACCCAAAGACTCTGCCCACCCACATCCCCTTGGGTTTTCACTATACCTTTGTTGGCCGGAGTCATTACGCTAGAGTGTTTGCTCCGAGCTTCGCGAAGACCTCTTGTAGGAAAAAAAAATCTCCCAAATTTCGACGCGCTTATTTTTTACCCCAATTTTTTCTTAATTTCGAGGGATTAATTTATGTGAGAAAGTTTACAAACCCTTTCCCTCTTCTCCGCCAAGCCTTTCATTCTATGGTTTGATGCCTGCTTCCCAAACCCTTTTTGTTTGCCAAATCTGAAACAAAGGGCGATAAACGTAACTGTAAAAAAAAAACTTTTTTTATTCGTTCATATTAAAGTTTTGGCGAGTATGGCACGAGAGTGCGATTAGGAAGTCTGTTGATGGTACGTGAGTTATAAAGGCGGATTTGATAAGGAGATAAGGGCGCCTTAATATATTATTAATTAGTTCATTAAATATGGAGTGCGGAAGGTTGAACATTTTTATCGATTAACATATGTGCCAAATATAAGTGGATTTCATGTTTCACGACTTTTTAATTTTATTTTTTGAAATTGATATTGCTCAGATATTTTGTACGTAATGCGTTTGGTATTTTGATAATTCAAACATATATCTTTAAATAAATGTTTTTCATAATTCCTTAGATAAATGAAAAAATATTATAATAAAGGAAAAGTAACTAAAATAACAAATTTTTATTCTAAAGATTCCCGCAAACAAATTCTATTGAAATCCCATTAAAAACCAATATTAGGAGATTATGTACTCAACAAACGAATTATACATATTAGGAATAATTTCTCTACTGGAAACCATTCTACTCTTCAATTGAAGACTCTTAATAAAATAGCTGTAACCATAGATTTGGCAAACTGATCGATTCCTACAGAAATGGAATGCAAACAGTTTCCAAATTCGTACGAATGGTAAGAGCATATAAAACTGTTGGCATCAAAAAGGACTATAAATTTTTAAGTCTTGGTGAATATATAAACTATTTTGCGCAAGGAACAAAGAACCATTGTAAACATAGCCCGAATGAGAAATCTCCTAAGCAACATCAAAGTTATCTAAAAGACTAGCAACGACCAAAACTGCGGTTTTCTGGGAAGCCTAAGTAACGTTCGAATTGTGTGCCTAAGAGTGCAATTACGTAGCATTAAGTTCTCAGATGATCCCTTCGTGATATAGCGGGCAGCTTCCACGTCATTAACTTCCATCTCTCATTTCGGCGTTGTGCTTCGGGATAGCTTTGCCTCATTCGTGTTTCACATTTGTCGTTTTATGTATACTGAGACCCTACAGAAACAAATATACCGTAGTCATAACCTTTCATTCTGAAGCGCAATTAAATGCGACGAATTGAATTGTTTCTTAAATACCTTATTTTAAACTTTGCCGCTTTCAAAACGCTTACCAGTATCTATATCAGGGCTGGCCAAACCGCGGCTTACGAATCGCATGCGGATCTTTTAACCTAGTTTACGACTATTTTAAATTTCCATTCAGCGGAGTGTCAACGTTTTTAGCACAAAAAATAATGACGTAGTGTGACTTGAGAAGTACTGGGGATGGCTAAGGTACATGTACGTATTAACTATATCTGAATTGCTTCGAATACAGGTTATATTTTACTGTTCGTAAATTTATGAGCGCAGAATGTGTCATGCGGCTCTCGAACTTCTGAAGATATTTGTTGTGGCTCAACCCCTGACCTGTATCCATTAATCTATTGCGCGGTTTTAGTATTTGTACTTTACAGAAAGAGTTTAACAATTCTCATCATATGATGCGATTGTTTTCTGAACTAAAATTTGTCATTAGGAGATACACTCGAAAAATAATAAATCTTAATTAATTTTAAATTTATATGTACTATTTTATTTTGGTCTGTTTTTTATATTTGTTTGAAAGAAATTATAGTTATGTTTGCACTCCGTATCTGTTCTTCATAAAAAAATCCACAACTAAAATTAATCATCAAAATCGCATTACGATTTTAACAGATTATAAACATAAATATAATTAATTTCAGTCAAGTAAAGATAAAATTGCTAAAATTTGAGCTATCTTATTTTTATTATCATAAGCGAACTTGATTTTGTATATCAATTATGAAGCTATTCGTTATCGTCTCGAACTTGACAAACCGATAAAACAAGTCATACGGTAGTCTTCGCTGTTACGTATATTTCGGATAGGATGAGAAATAAAATTAACCAACAATATAACCGTAAAGTTTTCACTTCCCCTAAAATTAAAAAAAACATCACTGTTTTAATTCATTAATTTCATCTCCACGTTAAATTTCTGTAACGAAACACGTGCAAAGAAGAGAAAAAACACGTAAAATATTTCGTTTCTTCCTATACGAAATAAATAAATATCATATATATATATATATATATATATATTATTTTACTACAGAAAAAGCTGTGAAAGAGAAATATAATATCTTCTACACCGTGTCTCTAACCAAAACTGTTTGAGCAAACAATCGCTTTAAAAAAAGCAGGATGAAAAGAGAGAAAAAATTATATACGTTACGCTCCGAATATCAGGGTGGCACCGAAGAGGATTTTCAGGATTCACAATTTCTTTCCCGTCGCCTCTTGCAAAGAGGGACGTTCCTTAAAAATGAAAAAAAGTGGGTAAGGTGGCCCGCCACCCCCCGAAAACTCGTAAAAAATATTGCCGAGAAAAAGGGATAAAAAAATTATAAGGAATCGGGCCTTTAATACATTTCGTCCTTATTCCGCCCCTTTTATAACAATCCCCAAAGCGGCGAGCTAAGGCTTTTGTAGTCGAGGAGATTTCGTGTGTGTTTCTAGTGTTTATGCGTATGTGGGCCTGCCGCTGTGTATGTGTGTGCGCGCGCGCGACCGAGCCTAGAATCTCCTTCTCGTCGCCTCAATTCACACCGTCTCCGCCAGGGGGATTCAAGGGTCCCCTTTTGTCTGGGGAAGGAAATATCGAATGCCCTGAAATCTCTCGGAATCGCCACTCTCGCACCCTTTAAGGAGGATTGAGGTAAAGAGGGAGGGAGAGTAGTGAAAGAGAGTTAGAGAGGAGGTAAAGGCATGGAAAAAGGGAAAGAGGCGAAGGTAGAGGGAGGGTGGGATAGCGCTGTAGCTGAGATGTGGAAAGGGGAATCCTTTAATCCTTTACATGGTCCTCAGCAACCGCCGTCAACTAATTCCCAACTCATCTCAGAGGAGCGTGAGGAGAAAAGAGAGAGGATAAAAGCGGGGAATTTAACAACGAACTGCTACACATATATCCGATTACGTCCACCTTCTCTTCCTTTAACTTCTCCTATTTCAATCTCTCCCTCTGTCTCACTCTCTTTCCCTGTCTCCACGAAACACACGTGCGCTGCGATGTGTGTTCCCTTCTTTCATCTCTCTCTCTCTCTCTCTCCCTTGCCATTCTCCTTCCTCCCCACAATGATTCGTTGGAGTGAGAAGGGAGATTGGGCACATCCGGCGCCATCTTTCCTTTACCTTCTATCTCTCTCTCTCTCTCTCTTTGTGGATATCGCGTCAGTTGGCTGTCTGAGGCACAAAAGCCTCTCTCCCTTTTGAGTCAGCGGCGCGTATTAGGATGCCCAGTGCCGCGTGTTATGTGCGGGATAGGAGGAAGGAATGGGAGGGAAAAGGTGCTGCGTTCCACGCAGCGCTCCCTCGGACGATTTTGGTTTGGGCCGCGGATTGGCGTTGTTTTTATCTCTCACTCTCTCTATCTATATATATCTCCCATTCTCTCTCTCTCTGTCTATCTCTCCCATTCTCTTTCTCAATCTATCTATCCTGTTCTCTCCCTCTATCTATCTCTCCCACTCTTTCTCTCTCCCATTCTCTCTCTCCCATTCTCTCTCTCTCCCATTCTCTCTCTCTCTCCTATTCTTTCTCTCTCCCATTCTCTCTCTATCTCTCCCATTCTCTCTCTCTATCTATCTCTCCCGTTCTCTCTTTCTCTCTACCATTCTCTCTCTCTATTTATCTCTCCCATTCTCTCTCTCTATATCTATCTCTCCTGTCATCTCTATCTATCTATCTCTTCCGTTCTCTCTCTCTCTTTATTCCTATCTATCTATCTCCCCCGTCCTCTCTCGATCTCCATCTATCTATCGCTCCCGTTCCCTCTCTATATCTCCCGTTCTCTATCTATCTCTCCCGTTCTCTCTATCTATCTCTCCCGTTCTCTCCCTATCTCTCTCTATACTACTTGAATGACTATATAGGTAATATATTTGTGACTCTATACAGCGATGCTGTATTTACGATGTTTCCTACTGTACTTACCGTATTCTTTATTATGTTGTACTTTTCCATTGCGATATATAAACTATGTAGGTTTTTGCAGATTTTGCACACCCCCCTTCTCTGTGAGCGTTTCCCTGTGTGAGTTTTACTAGAAAGAACAAGTCTGTTTTTACCTAGGTTTTTCCCACAAACTTAAATCTGTCTTCACTTATATCTTTTTGTTTTGTATGTTTTTTATACTTTTCATTGTAATACTTTTATTTTTAATATTCATGATATTGACGAAGGGTTAAATGTAAGAATGAACCTTATGGTCTAAATTTCGCCCTAATAAAGACGATTATCTATCTCTCCCGTTCTCTCTCTCTCTCCCGTCCTCTCTCTCTCTCCCGTTCTCTCTCTCTCCCGTTCTCTCTCTCTATTTATCTCTCCGGTTCTCTCTATATATATCTCTCCCGTTATCTCTCTCCTGTCTGCACGCGGCCTTTCCTCTCCTTTCACCTCCTTATTCTCTCCCTTCATCTTCCTGTCTCTCTCTTCCTAATTTAAACTTTCTCTTCTCCAAGTGTGATTCCAAATGGCGTAATGCTATTGTTTGAAAAGGATCAATAATAGCGTCCGAATATCCCGCGGTCGTTTTCAAAATTTCGAGCCTGAAGTTTCTCTTCTCTCTCGTTATTCGAGCTTACTCGACATGAAAGATTCTTTGAGATTTGTAGATGATGACCCACGGGGTGAAATATCTTTATGACGAACGTTTGGGTTACATTTGAATGGTTTTCGTTCTACCGTGAATTAATCCTATCTAATATGGTATATTCAGCTCAGAAGTACACATTTATTTCAATTGCGCGTAAATCTTTCGCTTTTTAATCCATAGAAGTGATTTTATAAGGCACAGTCGCAATTTATGCTGTAAATATAACAATGTAATAAAAAAAACTTTATAGAGGTATTAAACTAGATTACGGCATTAAAATTTTTGCTGGTCCAAGGTCATACGTATATCTATTTTATATTCATTGCAAGTATAATCCTTACAAGGCCGTTAGATTAATGCTCGTATAATCCAGATTTGTATGATACACGAGCACTCTGGGTTTTTCTCTATATTATTCATTATGATGCAGTGTTGTTTCATTTTCGGAAGGAAAACGTAAAAAAAACAGACTTTCTTCATCAAACAAGATGGTAAATTATATGAAGTTCCATTATAAATAGTTCATTATAAATATTCAATTGTTTCTACAGTGACGATTCTTTTCCTAAAAACCAAGAGAGTAATGATAAAATAATAGGATAATACCAATTGAATGGAAAGCGACCGTAAATGGACTGTTTTATACTTTCACAAACGCAATGCATTGACGTTACGTGACCATGAGGTACAAGCTCCCTCTCTTACCCCGCCCAAAACAAATATATCTCTATAATTTTATCCTTTCTTACCTTTTATGCAGTTTTAATCCTTAGACTTCGCTAATTAGATCTTTACTTTTGGTCAGGTCTCTCTCATTTTTTTGCATTTTTGTTTTTTCCCGAAAAAGCGGATTTTAAAAAGGCGGATTTCGTTGTGTTTTTATTCTTTTTCTTAAAATCCTTCGCTATCTCTCTCTCTCTCTCTCTTTCTCTCTCATTCTCTCTTTCTTTCTCTCTTTCTTTCTCTCTTTCTCTCTCTCGTTGGACTTGCCTTCCCAACCGCGACTCTTCGCTTGTTTATTTTGGACACAGTTTTTTCTGTATCCCCTTCCTCTATTATATTATATTTCTTGCTTGTTCTTTTCTCACCGATTATCGCTTCTTAATGCAGAACTCCAGAAAAAGGATAGAGAGAAAGAGAGAGAGAGAGAGAGAGAGAGAGAAGAAAAGGGATTTTCGTTTCGAAAAAATCCCATTCTCCTTCCGCTCACCTGTCTTCTTTTTTTTCCTCTTTTCAGCCTCCCCGCCTCATCCTCCTCACCCCTCGCCATCACCTCCCCTCTCCCTCTTCCTCTCCGCCTCGGTGTTTTCCTCTTGGACTCTCATTCGCTCCGGGGGTTAATTTGCCTTTGTCAGAGTCACGTGACCTCGTCCCTTTTAAAAAAAATAAATGTTTTACTCAAAAGATTAGAAGGTCAGAAATAACATAAAAATAACGATCTTACCCGCTATTCTCCCGTCTTAATGCTTTAATCGTGTCTTCCAAAGTTGATTAGCTATATGAAGTTTGGGTACCTTCAGCATTTGGATGTCGTTTTAGATACCTAGGTGTCTCATGTCTAAAATTTGTAAGAAAGTAGGGAAGCTTCAACCGGGATGAAATATTCACCTGTAATGGGATGCGTTGCCTGAAGAGCTCATGAATCCCTTAAATAAAAATGTAAAAATATGAAAAATTAGACTTAAAAAAATTAAAGAGTAAGGAAAAGTAACGACTGAGTTGGAGGAAGTAAAGTATGTGTTACTTCGTAGGGTGATGTACGGGGGGGGGGGGGGGGGCTTTGTGGACTCCGTGACCGCTACGGCAGCTGGGAAGGCCTACCATGAAACTTGTAAGCTCTCAACTTCGGAGGGTAAAAGGTTAACCTGAATAAGTAATTCTTAACACCACGGATTCTTCATTTTCACGTGTTATTTTTCTAATTAGACGCGGATCATTTTATTAAGATCACTCCATATATATATATATATATATATATATATATATATATATATATATATATATATATTCTTGCAGTGTTAACTAAATAATCAAATCTCCAAAATCGTCATTTCACGAGTTAATAATACAAAAAGATAATTTTTTGAAGACGTCGGCAATAGAAAAAAAAAACTATTTACGTATTAATTCTAAAGATAACTCCAACATCCGGAGACCAATCTCTTTTTTTTAAGAAAGGTTAATAACTGCTGAGGATAATTACTTTTCTGCCAAAATTCTCATCCAGTTTGCCGAAACGTTTTGTGGGTATTAGGGTTATCATTATTGTTATTCCTATTCCAGCAATAACATGATAATTTTTTTGGTGACACCAACGCTAATAAAGATCGCGCATTCACTTACAAAGATATATATGCCTCTATGAAGTTGTACTTATTTCTGATCGAGGTCTTCTATAAAAAGAAAAAACTTTACACAAATATAACAATACACAAATCCAAAAAAAGGCATCGGAAAATTAAACTTAGCGTATACTAATTTAAAAAGGAAAAAGAGCGAATATTTCTATATAAAATTCAAACTGAATGAAAAATTATTCTGTTTCCCTAATACCATTCTCGTTTCAACAACAAATCCTGATACCCTCGTGAAATAATACAGTATTCCTTCTATATTCGCGGTTTCGTGCATAAATTACTGAAGCAATTTCCAATGTTCGCGGGAGGTGAATTTTACTTAATCGCGCTTGCCAACCGCAGCACACATCGCAAAGACCTTAAAATGTAATGGCGAGTGGTCACTATAGGAACTAGATTGACTGTTTAGTTTCGCTTACAACGCAATAATAAGAAAGACATTTTCAGATGCACCTAAGGAGGCCTACACTTGAGGATATTCATGATAGAATTCATCTAATTTTTTAGTGTTGTCTGTAGGGTTGACATGCTTCAGAACAGTAAAATGGGAATTTTTTAATTAAAAAATAGCGTAATTGCCCGTCAAATATGACGGGTATGCGTAATTTCTGTATTAAGTTAAATTTGAACTAAATTAATGAAACCAACTTTTCTATGCACTAAAAAGTTAGCCATAAATAAAAATTCACATAACTGAATGTTCCAGAGAGAAAAAATAGTTTAGAGAGAATGGAAATTGTTCGACAAAGAAATATATTTCGCTATGCAATTCTTATACGCCCAAAATTACTTTTAATCTATGTATCATTTAATTTTCTCTCTCTCGTATTAAATCATTCAAAACACGCATTCCTTACGCAATGAAAGTAACATTAAATGAAGGAACCAAAGAAATAACATTCAAAAGAAATCGAAGAAATACGGCGAGCAGAGCAGTTATGCACAGAAGCATCAGCATGGCGTCAGCGCTAATGATTTCATTGTTTGGTAAAAGTAAATGAAAAACTTTATTAACCGTTATCACGGAAAGCATATGTTGGTTTCAAATACGTCAAGGAATGCCGCTAGTGTATGCATGTAAATTCACAGAAATTACTAAATATTGTTGCTATGGTAATTAGATTTTTATATTGTCGAAAGCTGGAAAAATTATCCTTTTTTTCGATGTTAAATAGTTAAATTTCCGTAAATTCGGTATGTATTCAAATTATGTTTTAAAAAATAAGAAACGCCATTCTTTTATCCTTAGAGCTGTGTGCGTTTCTTTTTTGTCTCTTAATTTTGAGTAATTTAAAAAAGCATTAATAAAATGCCTTGCACCGATTTCCATACTTTTCTTATGGGAGATGGAAATGAACACACTTCGAGATTTTTTTAGAATTATTTTCGCAATTTTTCCTTTGCTAGTTACCCAAAAGCTACAACTTTGCCAAATTTCAGCTTTCTAGCTAACCTGAAAGTAGGAGATCGTTTTGGTGAGTCAGTCCGTGAGTCAGGACACTTCCTTTTATATATACAGATTATAAATAAGCTATCGTACTTACTCGAATTATTCTCGCGCTTTTTCTTAACATACTGTATATTGGGTGCGTTATTGCGCCTTCCACATATCATTTATTTTTCTAATCCACGTCGAGAAGTTAGGATGCCATAATTACAGATTGACGAGAATTTGAAATATTTTTTCTTAAAAGAATTTTTATGCTATTACTAAATATGAGTACAAAAACTATAGTAAAGTCATTACTTTATGAACATGTGGCAGTTGGACAATGGATAAATTGTTGTATACGAATTCAAAATTGTTTCCTTATGCATTTCAATTGACCGGATAATGAAATAATAAATTCATCGCGGTTTTCATCCCATTTTTGTGTTAATTGTAAAATAATAAAATTGCAAAGAAATCACGAAACTTGTGCGTGACACATTAAGTTCACGAAGGGGTGAAGGGAAGGCGCTCCATCTTTCTTACATCTCCAAGAAATATTTCGAACGAACTTCGCCTCCACCTCCCTCTCTCAACGCCCTTTTGCTTGTAATTTCATTTGGACTGCTAAAATCTAATTAAAGGGATAACATGTATTTCTGGCATAATACCAAGAGAAGACGTTTTCGTCCCGGAGTTTGCTTCCATGCGGCGCTCGCCTTCCGTAGTCTTTGAAATCAATTAGGACACAAAGGAATTTAGATCCCCGTAAATTGATTTACCTCCTCCGGATTCCGTTGTTGGAGACGTTTTCCGGATGGAAATCCGGGACACGGGACTCCCGTTGCTAAGTACGTGATGAGAAACTGAGCTCCAGCGGCAGATGTGTGATCTTAAGGCACAAACTGTAGCGCATCTATGTGTTTGTACGCGATTAGGAATCCGTAGAAGATGGAGATTCCTATGCAATTACATATAAGGAAAGATTCTTCGGAAGTCCTAACATCCCTCTCGTGGGAATGTTCAGAACTTGCCTCGTTCTCCGAGAATCACCCTATGCCGTTGCAAGAAATTTCGAACCTTTGATACATACAAGGCGTTCCGTCTCGAGAATAACAAAGCATACGACTTGTGTTTTACTGTATTCGGTCACGCGAGTTAACTTACACAAGAAGTGTAAAAATCTTTTCGTTTGGTTATTTTATACCATACCCATCCATTTATTTTGGCCTGTAAATTGTGTTTTTGCTAACGACTTGAAGATATCTTAAGATAGCCTAATGCCACGTATATGTATATACATTTATGCATACAGATGTTGGAAACCATTATTGGGAAACGTTACGCGTAACTGAAAGGAATAACGGAATTATTTTGGATTAACTGCGCAAACTTTTCAGGTCGCGCCCCCCTTTTCATCCACGGAAATGGCGGCGCCCCCCACCTATTTTAATCGGAATTTGTTTTACTGTAATTTTGACATTACATACAAAAATACATTCAGAGGCTACTGGCGTTTTAATATACGCAAAATTAGAAAAGTTAGCGGTAAACTTTATTCTAATAAATATATATTTGAAACTTAATAGATGAGTAAGAAGGTACTTAATGAGACTGATAAGCCTGCTTACCAGATGCAAGCACATCCATCATGGGTGCAATTTCAGACAGCTACTCGGAATTCTGGTTCCACATTCAAGCGTGAACAATTTGTTCTTCAATAACGTTAATTTGGAGAATTTTGCTTCATAAAGATATGTTGACACAAATGGTAAAAGCACATATATAGCCTTTTCAGAAATAACTTGATATTCTTCCATTATTGACATCCAAAACTCCGCAAGAGTTTTCTTTTCAAATTCAATTTATAAAAGAGAATTATTTGCTAAATCTATTTACGGCAAAAATAAACTTCGTTATTTCAATAAAAAACTGTAAAAGTTCATGTTCTAGTGGCACTTGTCCCAGGCGGCGTGTCTTGAACAAGGGAAAGTTGCCAAAATCCCTTGCTTGTCCACCGCTGTGCCAGTATTGCCGCCTTGTCGCGAAAGAAATGATATCCTGACCACTATCGATTGTGTATGTGCATATATTTTTGGCTAATCAATCTCTTGGATTATTATAGCCATAACTCCTACCACACCGAACACAATCACAAGGGAGGAGGGAAACCCGGTGCCGGCATTAGTCTACTCTTAATGAAGAGCACTAAGGGGGCCCCAATGGCTTAACGACCCGCCGAAGGACGGGACGCTGAATTTACGTAGTCTTCTCAAACCACACAAACAGGGGCCCGGGCGACTTGGCAAAAAATTCTACTTGCGCAGGATTCGTGCCCGCTGCCTTTTCAAGCAGCAGGTGAGTAACAGCCAGCGTCCTAACCACTATACCACCGGCCTCCTTATATCGATTGTCCTTTGGGTTTTCCTTCCATTTGTGAAAGGAATGGTTCCCTGGTGTTAATCCTTCTCCAGGAAGCAGGAGATAAGGAGCGTGGAGGATGAGGAAGGAAGCTTCAATAAATATGTCACTTGTAGTTAAGGACCTCTACCATTCCCTATCCTCCCCCACAGTGTCTCCTACTTTGAAAACATTCTTTTATATACGATATTAACCGGAGTGGGTTTTTAATTTTTTAAAGGCCGATACTCTGCAAGTTCCAATCCCATCATCCCCTCCAATCTCTAATCCTACCCACTGTTTGTCAGTCTAACTTAACAAGGTATTTGAGAAAGGTCGAAGTGAATCTACAATTCGAACGTTTTGTCATCGTTTGTTAGAGATCAATACTGCTTCATATCAATTATTATTGAGACGTTGATGGCAACAGTGGATAGTTATCGTTCCCTAAAAATGAAGTATAATCAAGAGCTTAGTACAATTTCAGTTTATTTCAAAATATCGAAGACAGTCACAGGGAGACTTTTTGCCAGCCCTAAGAGAAACGGTGCACTGGTGGTGTAGTGGTTAGCGTGTCGGCTTTCTATTGCAAAGTTCGGGGGTTCAAACCCCTCGAATGGAGGTTTTATTTATAAAAAAAAAAAACTATCATCAGTGCCTGGCAGTAGGCAGCAGTACTGTCAGTATGGTATAGAGCCGAAAACAAATGATGTTGGTTGGGTCTATATCCAATACAGCTGTAGGCGTGATCAGGACGATTTGAACGGCTACAGTACTGCGATGTGGAAAGCAAGAGGGAAACTACCACATTACAATCCCTAGTAAAGATTATATGGTTGGACAATATGAGTTCTCTCGAGGTAAAACAATCCGGAGGTAAAATAGTCCCCCAATCGGATCTCCGGGCGGGGACTGCCTTGAGGAAAACATTTGTCGAAAGTAAATTACGAATAGGGACTTGGAACGTAAGAACTATGAGAAAGGCAGGAAAGCTAGAGAACTTGAAAGAAGAAATGAGAAGAAATAGAGTTGACATTATAGGGCTAAGCGAAACTAGATGGGAGGGAGAAGGACAGTTCGACTCGGAAGAATTCACGGTAGTTTATTCTGGAGGAAATAGTGGGGAAAGGGGAGTAGCTCTGGTACTTAGGAAAGATATGATGAAAAGCGTGACAAAGATAATAGCAACGAACGATAGACTGATGGCAATAAAGCTAAAAGCAGTCCCAGTGGACATGCTGATAATCCAGGTATATATGCCAACGTCAGCTCATGACGATGAAGAAATAGATGAGATCTATGAGCAAATTAATGAAATTTACGAAGAAGACGGAAGAGGAAAGGTAAACTGCATAATAATGGGAGATTGGAACAGCATAGTCGGAGAAGGACAGGAAGAAAATGTTGTCGGGCAATACGGACTTGGGAAGAGAAATCGAGGAGGGGAGAAACTCGTAGAATTCTGCATCAATAATGACCTTGTAGTGACTAATACATGGTTCAAAAACCATAAACGAAGGTTATACACATGGAAAAGCCCAGGAGATAGAATGAGATGCCAAATAGATTAAATCCTTGTAAAACAGAGATTTAGGAACAGCATAAAGAACGCCAAGGCATTGCAAGGAGCAGACATTGATTCAGATCACAGCCTTCTAATACTTGACGTGAGTACAAGGCTCAAACAAATAAGAAAAACGAGAAGAGAAAGACAGACCTGGGACCTAGAAAAACTGAAAGAAAGGCAGGATGTAGTCAGCATGAAGTTGGAAGATAACCTAAGAAAGTTGGAAAACAAACCGAAGACCGTCGATATAGAATGGGATGAAATTAAAACCAGTATCAAGGATACCATGGATAAAGAGATTGGAAAACAAGAGAAGAAAATCAGAAAAACATGGATCACGAAGGAAATGCTGGAGAAAATGGATGAGAGACGAAAATGGAAAAACGTTAACAGTGAAGAAGGTAGAGCCAACTATAGGCGTATAAACAATGAGTTGAGAAGGGTAACAGATAAAGCTAGAGAAAATTGGCTAAAAGGAAAATGTGATGAAATAGAACAAATGGAGAAATTAGGACGGTACGATATGATGTACGCTAGGGCACTGGAATTAGAAGATAAGAAGTCTAATGGAATTTGTGGTAAAGGAATTATGAATACGGATGGGAAGATAGTCTCAGAAACAAAGGATGTAGCACAGGTATGGGAAGAATACATTAAGGAATTATACAGCAAACAGACCGGAGCGGCAAAAATAGAACTGGAAAATGAGGAAAACATTGAAGAAGACAACTTAGGACCAAGTATTATGGAGAGCGAAGTAGAAAAAGCGATAGTGGAACTTAAGAAGGGGAAAGCCACGGGCAGCGATGGAATACCGGCTGAGATACTTAAAGTCATAGGATCAGAAGGACTGAAAGCGATCACGAAATTAATTAATAAGATTTACGACACGGGAGAATGGCCTCAGGATTTCCTAGAAGTAACAATGATCCCTCTAAAGAAGAAGCCAAAGGCAATGCAGTGTAAAGATTACAGAACTATAAGCCTTCTGTCACACACATCGAAGATCATCACGAGGATTCTTAATAAAAGGCTGGAGAAAAAGGCAGAAGAAATAATAGGGGAAGATCAATTCGGTTTCAGAAAAGGACGAGGAACTAGAGATGCTATAGGAGTAGTTAGAATCATATCAGAAAGGGCAATAGAATACAGTCAAGATATCTGCGCATGTTTCGTAGACTGGCAGAAGGCCTTTGATAGAGTAAATTGGGTAAAGTTGATGAAGATATTAAAGGATATAGGTGTAGACTGGAAAGACAGGAGATTGATTAGGAATCTATATGAGAATCAAGTTGTAAAGGTTAGGTTTGAGAATGTGGACACCTGCGGAATAAATATCGGTAGAGGAGTAAGACAAGGCTGCTGCCTATCGCCAACCCTATTCAATATATATGGAGAAAGTCTAATGCAAGAAGCTTTAGAAGGCACAGGGGATTTCAAAATTGGAGGAAGGATTATAAGAACAGTAAAATACGCAGATGATCAAGTACTTCTAGCAAGAAAGGAAGAGGAACTACAAAAAATGATAAATAGACTAGTGATAACAGGTAGAAAATACGGTATGGAAATAAATACAGAAAAATCCAAGGTCATTCGAATATCGGGTAAAGAAGAGAATCTGAACATAACTATTGGGGGAAAGCCATTAGAACAAGTTTCAGAATATAAATACCTTGGAAGTATCATAACACGAGAGGCAAAATGTACGGATGAGATCAAAACTAGAATAGGAAAAGCAAAAGCGGCTTTCAGGAGAAAGAAACAACTACTTACAGGGAATATAAGGGAAGATATCCGCAAGAAGTTGATAAAATGCTACGTATGGAGTATAGCATTATATGGGGCAGAAACATGGACGCTAAGGAAAAATGACATCAAATACTTGGAAAGCTTTGAAATGTGGACTTGGAGGAGAATGCTGAAGATAAAATGGACAGATAGGATGAAAAACGATGAAGTGCTACGAAGAATAGGAGAGAAGCGAATGATTATACAGACTATCAGAAAGAGGAAGGCTAACTGGGTTGGACATTACCTGAGGAGAGAGAGTATGATTAAAGACGTGTTAGAAGGAAAACTAGATGGGAAAAGGGAAAGAGGTAGGAAAAGGTTTCAGCTGATAGACGATTTGAAAGGGAAAGAGAGTTATCAAGATATAAAGAGGACAGCGGAAAATAGGAGTATATGGAGAACCAGGTTTAACCATGAATAATCACGGACCTGTCTACGGACAGACTACCTATGATGATGAAGAGAAACGAAGTTTATTCAGTGTTGAAGAATTAAGTCCCATTTTCATACATCTTTCAAGTTTATATTTTGTTTAGTATTAATGAAAGTCAAGTAATTTAGTGTGGCGGCTTATTTCGTCATTATATTAAATAATGCCGTTTTATATACTATTGGTACTGGGTTCGATTCTGAAGACAGCAATGTCCACCATCTGCATAGGAAGGAAGTATCTGATTTTATAATAAATTAGGATAAATTCTGCAGCGCCTAATCAAATGATATTTTATTTTATTATCCCTCATTTGACAACTAGTGCACATAAATTTTAATATATTTTTAATTTAATTCTATTTTATGAAACGTCATACAATGTCTACACTTTTACGCTTCTGGTCGTTTTCCATTTCTCTCTTACCCACAGGTCTTCCTCCTGCAGTCTTACTCCTCCCTCAATTTACATCACACTGGTTTGCTTCCCTCTCCATGCTCTCCTTTCCCTCCTCTCTCTCTTCCACTATCCATTTCCTCTCTCTTTCTTCCCATTCCGCTATTTGGTGGATATCTTTGGCCACTGGGGACGACCAGTCGAGAAAAATGTTTTCTGTTAGTTGAAGAAGCGAGTTCGATTCCAGAAATTTTCCTCTCGTTCAGTTTACAAAAGAAATGCAAAATTCGCCATGCAGTGCCTTTTCCTGTAAGTGTTAAAAGAATGTAGTCGTACTATTGTCGCGGAATTTGTACTATATTCTGTGAAAATAAATAAAAATTTCAATTTTTATCATAGAATTTTGCTTATCAAACGTATTTATTCAAATTCTACTTAAGAAAGCGCCAGTGGGAGCTAGCTATTTTATAAGAAAATTTTTCAATTTTAACATGTATTTCTATTCGGATACAAAATGAAAGACATATTAGAAACTAATTTACAAAGTATATAACACGTGACGTTGTGATATGGCGTTCGCGGCATAATATTAGACGTCATTCAGTTATAGCGAGAGCGAGAGAGACAGTTCTCTTAGTTAAATGCGGTAAGTGATCAAGAGAATACGAGCGCGCTGGTGAAAGCGAAGAGAGATCGCGTTGGGATTCTCGATTTACGGTGAGGTTGCGGCGGTACACGACAATATACTTTATCCTCAATTTGTAAAATATTATGAATTTTCCGATCCTAAAAATTTATATTCATAACTATCAAGCATCAGTCATACCAAAATTATAAATCCAGTGGTTCTCAACCTTTTGGTGCTCGCGGCACACTTTGGATATTCACTTATTTTGCGGCACACTGGAATTAGATTAGAATAAAGAACTACGATTCATCATAAAAGTACATATATTTTTTATATGATGTCGTATATTTAATCGACCAAATTAAGTTATGACATCATAAATCAGAACAAATGCTGAAGTTTTATTAAAAAATCTATTTTTAAAACTCACCTAATGTAACACTTGAGTTTGGCGATTTCTAATTATTGCAATGAAGTTAGGAGGTATTCGTGATAAGCAGACTCTCATTTCATCTTCAACACAGTTGAGCCGTTCCCTTTTTCTGCATTTAATGTTTGTTTTTGTCGAGAACCCCTACTCACAAAGATAGGATGTAGAAAACTGCATCAAAAATGCCAAAGCATTTTTCAAAAAATCTAAATATTCTTCTCTAACAGAAATCTAGAACATATCAAGAGACAATTTGGCGAACTTGATTTTCAGAGTGCTATCGATTGAAAGAGAAGCTAACTCTTCTTCTTCAGAGAGAGTAAAAAGACATTCACTGGGGTCAATGGGTTCATTCCCCAGTCGTATTTCTCTGTAGTCAAGGATACAAAATATCGATATAGTGCTCTAGAATTGCTAAATGCACCACCACGCGAGCAGCAATTTCTTCAATATGGGTTTTTGGAATCAGAGGAAGCATTTCAAAATTATCTTCTCTAGATCACTTTTTCCAGATGTCAATTTTACTCTGCAATGCCAGTAGCGTATCCGTAGAAGACAGGATGAATTCATTCCGCCCTTGCATACTGGTGTTTGCACTACTCAGATATCTAAATATTTCTGTCAAATATGCCAATTTGGCGCACAGAAGTTTTCAGCTAAGATATTCACAAAAAACACTATTTCCCTCTGTTTCAAACAATAGTAACATCTCTTCTTTAAGTTCATATACACGAGCCAACACTCTTCCTCTCGACAGCCATATTATTCTGTGTGTAAAACTATATATTTGTACTGCGAATCCATAACATTACAAATCTGTTTGAATAGGTCTTGATTTCACAAAATTAACCATTCCGACAACAAGGTCTGATACAGACTTCAAGTCAACTCCAAATGTCTTTCCAACAAGGGCTTCCTTATAAAAAACAATGAGTAATTATTGTAGTTGTATTCTGTTGTTTTACAAGTGAGACGAAGCATTTGACGGATTCAAACATGGATGGAGTCCCGTCGCGTCGGTACAAATTCCTGCACATGACTTCCATGAAATTTCAAATGAAATTTCCAAACGTATTAAGTAGAAGGTTAAAGTATCAAATATATCTTGACCTCTTGTGTGTTCTAGTGGTTCTCCTAATTATTTCATTTTGATGAATGAAACGAACAAGTGCTAATAGTTGTGCTTTGCAGCTAATATCGGTTGACTCGTCGACTTGTAAAGCAGTCTGACATTCACAGCTTATTAGAAAAACTTTCCTATCACCTAACCTTCTTTGAATTGTATCATTAGAAAGAAGAATTTTGGCAATTTTTTGTTCCGCTTCATCACCGAGCATTGTCGTAACTATCGCACGGCACGCAGGCAAAATAAGTGACTCAGCTTTAGTTTGTAGATCCTTTTTTTGAGCTATGATTTTTGCTACCAGATAAAAAGCTACTTGAACTCTATCAGACACTATTGAAATAGTTCAAATCTTTTCATTCAAGGTTTGCATATTTTGTGATGAAATGTCGCGTCAATTTGTAGGGAACCATGGCTTTGTCCGATAGTTTCTCACCGCATACAACACACATTGGAACAGGACAGTCTTTATCTCAATGCCAAGAACATCCCAGACTCAAATAACTGTTCATATACTTGTTTACGCCCCTTCCAAAGCAATTATACTTTTGGAGTGGATTCAAGTAATCTTAATAATGTGTGTTAGTTTCTCTGTTCAAACTGTGTATATAATCGGTAGAGGACGCACAGATTTGAAATCTTCTCTTTAAAGTCTCGCGGCACACTTGGGAAATGTTAGCGGCACATCGGTTGAGAACCACTGCTCTAATCCACTGAAGTTAAAGAATTTTTTAATTGGTTCTTCATTTTTATCAACTACGTTGAAAATAGACTACAAACTGCAAAATTCAGATGAACGTAGTTAGATCCCTCTTACAGCATTAAATTAAAGATTTCACAATAATTTTGCTATTAATTAAGATTTAATAGTATTCTTTCGTCACGACAGCAATTGAATAACCGCATTGTTAAAGAATCCAAATCTTTCTATTTTATCCGACAAATGGAGTGGTTTCAAATTTTCTCTTATAAATAATTTACTTTATTCTTTCATATACAAAATAAAGCTATTTTCGTGTTAGTATCTCAAATCTTACTATTCTTGAAATGTAATATTGTAAACCCATGCATAATTTCCATGTATTTCTTATGGGGGATATGAAGAGAAAGAACGACATCAAAAATGAGCTCTAAAGAGGACAAATATTGGAATTTGCATAATTCTCTTTAGTTTTATCTGATGACCGGTCATTCTACCAAATTTTAGGTCTGTAGCATAAGCATGTACTCCGAGTTACAATTGGTGCAACCGACCGACGGGTTCCTTTTATTATCTTTAAATACGGGTCCCTGGGTTCTCAGTGTACTTGACGTGTTACCTTTTAAAAAATTCTAATATAGGGCAGAACCGTTACAACGCTAATATTTTAGTCTTAAATATGTGTTAAGTTTATTAACTTGAATATAAAATTTTGAATATGAAAATTCGATTTTTCATACATGCTCATCAAAAACGAAAAATGTATCGAATACTTTGAAATCTTAAAAACGTTCCTGGTCTGCAGCATATATTTAGAGGTGCCTATACATTAGTATTCTAAATGAGAAGCACGTATTTAAGGTGGATACGTAAACTCTAAAAAGAAAATAAAACAAAAATGGAAGAGTAACTACACTTCATTATTTTCTACCGAATTATTTCGTTATAACGTCAAGCGTAACGGAAAACGAAATGTAGATTTTAGCGTAAAGAAAATCGAAATCGATTTTTGCCTATAACGAAAAACGTAACGAATCGTTTATTATTCGTTTGCCAGCACTGTTGAGAACCAAACCAAATATAATGACTTTTCTATGATATAAACAGTTTCATAATAAATAATATACTCTCCATTTTTCACAAAATGAGAATTTAATTTTTGGCCTTTTAACAATTTTATATCAACAAATGCCATCTAATGTGGAATTCTAAAAACAGAATGAGAGGATGGTATCAGAACTAACTTGAGGATTTTTTAGTTTTACTCCTAGAATCAGTTCAACTTGTGCTAGGAACGGTAGTAATATTATTGGCATCTGGTGGGTATAAATATTGTCTATTCTTTTAAAATTATTTTGTCCTTTGGAACTTTCGCTAAAACTATTTAAAAACTCTTACTGAAAGGAAAAGTCTTGAACGTCTTTTATTTCTCATATTCATTTTCACTTTGACATGACAAATATCCATTATCGTTCACAGATTATTTCAAATTATTAGATTACTTATTTAAAGCGTTGAAAATTTGTTTTAATAATGTAAACGCAAAAATAAAAGGTAAAGTTATATTTACAGCTTTATTAGCGTCTAGTTGATTTTAGACTGCTTCAAGACTAGCTAGATTTTAACGGCCAGGTGACATTTTTTATTGAAACTTCATTGTAATTTATTTTTTCATGAAGTTTAAATTGCCAAAACAAGAAAATAATGTAAGTACACGGAATTAAAGAAGCAATACACGTATTTCTTTTTCAATCGATCCTTTTGAACACAAAATCGATCATTTGCATGTTATAAGTGTTCGATTGTTCCTCTCGATTCAAATTAATGGAGCAATCAGGTAATTCGAAGCTATTTAGGATGATTCGGTGCACAATGCAAAATAGAATCAAGATGGTAGCGTTTCTGCCGCCATTAAAAAAATTGCTCACATCACCGCATATTCATTTAAACATATCGATTTTCCCCAAACAAGAAACTGTAAAAATCAAACTTGAGCTGAAATTCCGATAAGAAATTTCTCTGGTTATTATAATTTTAAAAATATTTTTATCCTCAACATATGTACAATTAGCTTGTTTTACCATCATTTCCGTTTAATGTTTAACACATTTTTCGAAATTGAAATAGTCCATCCTGATAGTTGAAGGAACACAATATGGATTAATAACTTGGTTTATAATAAATTTAAGTTTGCTCGCCAAATGTTATGCCCTCTTTCAATAACGATAAAAAATGTTATTAAATCCCAACAAACAGGTAGTAATCTGAAGTTGAAAATTATCAGGAGATTTGAGCAAAAAAATTCTTCAAAAAACATTTAAAACTATATTATTACTAGAGAGTCTGTTACATGATTCGCATGTATAGCAGTTTTCATTTGCTAACTTAAAACAAAACAATATCGTTGATCATCATTCGCTATTAAATTTTAAAATTGTAAAATAAGTAAAACTTTTTAAAAACATTTTTTTATAATAAATCATCAGTTTACTATAGTTCAAAATGAAATTTAAAGAAAGGTTTCAATTAATTCACAAAGATTAAGGAATATAAGCATAAATTATTTAATAATATAACAAAATTAACATATCGATTAACACAAAATAACTTAAAGGTAGAATTATTGAAATAAAATTTAATTTATTTTCACATCCATTTAAATCGTGAATTACAGGCATTTTCCCTGCTAAACCATATATCTGTCATTATTTTATCATTAGCTGTTTCAACCTGTCGAAAAGTACTACGATTTTGATTTTTAAAGACTTCAATTTAATTTACACGCTACATAAAATTGTGTGAATAAAAATCCGCAAAATAATTTTTAATGTTTTAAATGACCTTTTCGGAGTAAAAATCTTTCAAAATGAATCTTGCAGGAATATGTTGGTTTTAAGGGAAATGTACATTAGGTAAATTACAAAAGAACTCGTCTTAAATAAGAATTTCTCTTCAACAAACGTAAACTTTTAGTGATTTAAACGTATTTTTGAACGAATGGAGGCGCTATGTTGTGATGTCCGAGTTCGTTCTATTCTATTCAATCTATCTCTATTCTAATGAATTTGCAATTCTAATAAATTTGTAAGCTTACCCAAAAAAGAATATATTTCTCTTTTCTAACATACATACTTCCATATGCATAAAACTATATGACTCCTGTCCGGATCGTCAAATTTATTTTAGCAATGGAAATGTGCCAAGCGATGCTCACCTTTATCTCATTACTAATTTCTTCTTCGGATTCCAGAACCTTCGCTGGAGTTAGCACGAAAGTAAGGAAAAAATTCCGTTATGAGTGGCAGTCCTCTTTAGCTTCTTTTATTCGGGAAAGTTTCAGAGATCACTTTCCCCCTTCTTTTTTCCCTTGACCGCTGCCGCAGACAAGGACGACCGTGCCCCGCCGGGGTTGGGGAGAAAAGAGACGATACTCGGGTGCGTTGTCAAGGGCTTATTTGGACAACACTTCGTAGTGTTACGAGTTGATGGGGTATCTACTTAGCTTTAGGACGAAGTAGCTGTCCGAGTCTCCAACAGCCGCGGTTGAACTTTCATTTATCTGGCGACACTGTTAGCACTTCATTCTGAGCCCCTGTTGAAACTCTTCGGCCTTTGCTAAGTTGAAGAATTGAGATGGCATAAGAGAGGAAATACTTCAAGTACATCCCTGTTGAAGTTGAAAAATGCAAATTTATTCGACTTTTCGTAATTTTCTTCAAAGGGCAGAAGACTTTTATCTTCACAAATATGGTTCCCAAAGGGGCGGACAGAAAAATGTCTTCGTCATATAGCAATATAAATCCTGCAGAAAAAATCAAGAGATATTATAAAAAATACGGCAATAAGGGACAGCAGAATATGACTCAGGATAATGGAATTGAAAGGCCAGGGTTTAATAAAGAGGGAGTTTTAATATGGTTACTTTTACCCGGAAGCGTAACAAATGACGAACGAAATTGTATATTCCAGGCTAACAGGATGAAGGACGTCGGCAATAAGCATTCCAAGCGAGAAGGAAGTAGAGGAGAAGGAAGTAGAGGAGAAGGAGAAGAGAAAAATAATTTTGCTTAATTCGATCTTAGAGTTTATCTTCCGATGCTCAGTTTCCTCCTGCGGGGGATTTTTTCATCTAATTCCCAAAAAAACGGATATGAAAATTCGTCCAATTTTTTTCACCTTGTTCGCCAAATTATTTCTCATTCTTTCTGTTCGTAGTTAATTTCCCTCAGTGTACACCACCCTCCCAGGTTGAGGCTCCATATTCAAACCTTACTGAGCTCATCCGATATCTTTTTTAACCGTTTCATGAATGTGCATTTGCTTATATACACATCTCCAATTATTATAAAAAAACAGAAAATATTTTTAACGACCTTGCCAAGGCCGTGTTTAGTACAGATAGAACACTAGGCAAAGCAAATATTTAGGCCACCCTCTTCACATTAAAAAGAACGTACATAGAAATAATGTAATGAAAGGACAAAGTTAATCCTTAGAAAATAATAAAATCCTTTATTTTAAAGTAAATAAACGCAGGCATTCAATTTTTTTCTTTCTCGCTTTTAGTACTGCAAATTTGTCAACCATTTCGCCATAACTAATTTCATTGGTAACCTCATTTTTGGTAAAAAGCAACGCTAGCGCGCTTAATTTGTCATGTGAAATACTGCTTCTTTAGAAGTTTTCAGACGTGACAAAGTTAAAAAGCTCCGTTCACCAGTAGCATTACTAACTGGTATTAGTAATGTCAGGTCCCAGCAATTGCTTAGCATGCATTATGATATACACGGGCCTGCACCTTGCCTACTTATTTTCTCAATCTTCTTGCCTCTATTTCTTATTCTCCATTCTCAATTTTATTTCCTTCATCATTCCTCCTCATCCCACCCTCTTTCTGATTTCCAAATTCCTCCTACTCCTTTTCTCCCTATTTGCCATTCCTTTCTCCCTCTTTGGCTTTCTTTTTTCCTCCAGCCCTTTGCCCTAATTTCGATTAATTTCCCCAACGCCCACTTCACTCCCTTCCATCCATCCCAATAATTTCACTTCCCTTTCTGCGTCCGCGTTCTTTCGCATCCAATCCTTTTCCTCCCTCTCCATTTTTAACTCCTTCCTTATCATCCTCTCAGATCCAATCTCCCGCTTCTTCGCTCCATATCTCTATCTAATTCTCTGTATATTCCTCCAACTCTCCTCCTCCTTCCTTGGTGGTCCCCTACTTAGGAAATGAAAGGGGTGGAAGTTAGCTTATTCTGCTGGTATTTTCATTCGACCTCCTCTTTTGGATATTGGATTTTTTTATGGCTCTCGTTTTCGAAAGTCCCACCCTGCTCTTCCCACCCCTCTTCCCATTTACTCCCTTTTCCCCCCCTACATCAAACCGCTTTCTTCCCTCTCTCCATTCCTTTCTCTTTCCTTATATTACTCCTACTCTTTCCTCTCCTCTCCCTCCCTGTCATTCCCTTCCCTTTCATCCTTACTCTCTCCACCACCCACATCTTCCTCTCCGTCTCTCTCAACCCTTGAACATTGCCTCCTCCCAATAACCAATCGTCAGCTTTGCTAATGACGCACATTTGCTTGCTCCTTTTCATCCTGCGGCGTGGGTTTTAAACGAGATAGTGTCGCAAATGTGGTGTCCCTGCGATAAAAATTTGATATTTTATTAAAATTGGAAAGTTGTGTGGTGATATAAATAAAGAGATTATGTTCCCTCCAATTCTCTCTCCAAAGTGAGAATTGCCGAAATAGCGAAGCGTGATTTCTTCTGTAGTCGGAGGATGAAAATGTTCTCGTGAGCAATATGAGAAGAGCTCGGTGGCATTTTGAAAATTCGATGTCTTTGTTCGCTCACGACGGTTAACATTCTTTATCGAAGTAGAATTTTGCATAAGGAAATACCAAACTATAAAAAAACCATGTGTAGAAAGTGACTATGATTCATAATCATGGAGAGATATATTTATTATAATTCATAAAATATTACAGTTTCACTATGCCAATTATATATTTTATGCGTATAACGTTTAATTAAATACTTACTTTTCATTTCATTTTATTAAAATTGTATTTATTGCATATGAAAAAAACTCGAAATGTGTCCAAATAGTTTTCTTTAGCAAATTTAAACTGTCATAATCGAGAATATTAAATATTTTATTACAGGAGCCTTCAAATCTGTCCGTAACCAATTTTGATGTTATAATAAAAAAAAAGTATCTCATAGAACGAAATTTCATAGTTATGAGCATTTTTCCCATACTTAAGTACTAATCGAAAGAACTTTTATTAAAGATTCCAAAATAAATTCAAAAAATCAATATATTTTCTACCATAGTTTATAATTTTGATATGTTTAAACAAAATCTTTTCGTATAATTATGCAGAGAACCAACTTTTTGAGGAGGAAGAAATTGTTCATAGTTATTCACGATATAATTTTTTTAATCATATCTTTTATTATGGAACATTCAAGCAAAGTATATGGGCATATTAGTTACAAAGAAACCATAATCACTAACGCACAATACGTTCCTTATACGAGTGCGTCTTCTACACGTTATAATATATAAATTCAATATATTGTGAAATTCAAAAAAGATATGGGCTTTCCGGCTCCAATTATAGCAGAAGTTCACTGAGAATAAACGTATTCTGAAATATCACTGAGTATAATTTATTTTTCGATTTTTTTCTATATCCCTGATATACAACCAGGGAAAGGAGAATTCGATTTTGAATCGGAATAAAGCATTTGGTGAACACCAATTGAACGTGAATAAGCTCAATGATTTCTCACTCGATATCGACCTATAAAATTTTAATATATTCTGCAATATATTTCAGCTAATTCAATTTAACTCTAAATAAGCAATCTTTAAAATATACAGTTATGAATTATCTGGGGTCTAAACAATTCAAGAGAGAAAATAATGTATGTATTTTATAGATTTTTCTATACAATTTTATTTTTAATTATTTATTTGTGCTTATGTCTATAAATCATATTTAACTTATAACGTTGAAATAATATAAAATAATGGCAAAGTGGAATAAAAAAAATAGCGAAAAATGTTTAAATTACCCTGAAAATAACAGAAATAGAAGTGAAATATGTTATACCATTACATAACCTAACCTAGGCTAAAAATGAATGCCAATCGTATAAACGTACGAAATTTATTTGCAAATTGTAATCTTTGCAAGCACACCGTTCAATAACAAACATGCACACCAGATAAACTTGGTCTGAATGGACCCTACAAACATTAAACATATAAACATCTTTTGAATGAAAACTGAGAATACACTTGGCCAAAATACGATCTGCACCGTAGCTATTAGAAAACAAAGAAAACAAAATATGCGTGATTTTTTAAACCCCAGATTACCTAACTAGGGTTAATATATGAAAAATTCTTTTCACCTTTTGTTTGAAATAACTGCCGTCAAATACTCACTTGAACAAAAAATTAAGATTAGTTATCCATAGGACCGCATGCGATCTATACATATAATTTCAAACATGCCGCACCTTCTAACCATAAAATGGCCTATGCCGCAATACTAGTTCAAGGATGAAGCGGTCAATCACGCGTATTGCCCACAACGGAATGAAAACTTATGTCTCCTATCAGTGGTCAAAGTAGTAGTCTCCCTCCCTCGCTCTCACCCGCGATCTCAAAAGGCTTTTACACCTGGGACGCTCGAGAACAGGCGCGTCAAAACGGTCCCCAGACGGCGCCGAACCAACTTGCGAATGCGCGGAAGTACAGCCGTTCCCGATAACCACCTCACAACACGCTTGGGTGTATTCCCGATGGAGGTTGGGCGGGAGCTAGGGGGAAGGGATGTTTAACCTGCTAATCATAATTTCTCCCTTTCCCTCTCTCCTCCAGTGTTTTCATTAGGGTTAGAGAGAGAGCAGGAGGGAGTGGCATTCCCAAGGTGAAGGAGCGAGATTGGTCTCAAGGGACGGTCTAACAGTTAGGGGACCGAAGGATCGCCTTGGGACTTCAAGAGGGTCGGTGTGATAAGGGTTCCTAGGCAATGTAGTGGGGATGTTAAATTGGGTGGGCGCGAGAGGGGTTGGAATGTTTGCGTTGCTAGAGAGCGGGTTGCCTCCGGGCTAATTCACGCGCCTATTCATAGACACTGTGAGGTCACAATGAAGGCTCTACACGGACAATGCATACAGAGAAGGGAGACTGCTGAACACACATACGCACGCGGTTACCGGACCACGTGTCGGTAATATTGGAGTTTCCCCCTTTGGTAATTCGATCGGAAACGCATTTTGGCGGAATCTCGTTAGTCCCCGACGTCGGTAATGGAGAGGAGTTTGGAAAAAAAAATTCCACACCGGTCGGAGCTTTCAAAATGATTGTGCCGCCATATTGGAAGGAATTAAGTGGTTGTGTTATTATTAAGAGCGGATCCAATTCTTCGCGCGTGGAAGTTATTTGTATAACAAACGCTGAACGATATAGGTAAAGATTTTTGCGGTCCTTCCGGCATAAAACAACATGATTCAAATCTACAACAGAGTCTACATTCTCTCTAAATAAATTTGTGAACCTCCTATACCATTTGATATTATTTTTTCAATGCATAATATGTTATTATTAAATTTGCGTTACTTTCAAATAAAGAACTCGCGAGATAATCGAAAGGACGCGCACAAATATGAATTTCATTTTTCCTTTTCACACCCGCTCCTTTTCAAAACTGTACGACATTGTTATTAATTAAATTCGTGAGCCGTCGATGAAAAAATACATTTTTGTGAGCCTTCCCTTCCCTTTGCAATACGGATGAGTATAAAAATATGTATTAAACTCGATATAAAATTTTCAAGCAGTTTATTTTTTCTCTCCCTCTTTCTCTCTCCCAAATGCCGCAACGGTTGAGAACGGAGTTTTAATGTAACAGGAAAATTAATTGCGATGCGTCGCAAATTAAAATTTATTATAAACGTACCAACGGTGCCCCTAAATTTCCCAGTGTTTGACGAAATTAATCGCCTTAAAAAATTGAATGGATGACTGAAAATGACCCCGGCGTAGGCTCTCCACTAAAAAAAATACGAGTCTAATGTCATAAGTTACCACAATTTGTTCCGTTGAAATGCACTAGTTGGCTCGGTGTTAATTCAAAAGAGAATAAAAAAGATAGGAATAAAAAAGCGCAGCAGTTTTCGCTTTGCCTCTGAAAAAGGGTATAGTGTTTTTTACGACTTTTTGATTGATATCGTCGTTAATTATATTGATTTTTTGTCTCATAACGTTTTTTTTATTTTTCCCGGTATAAAAAGTGATCTGCAAAAATATGGTGACGAAGCGTGTATTAATAATATGGAGTGACCTAATAAAAAATATAAAAGTACGCAAATGAGACCAAAAAATTGCATTTGTAAAATACCCTCTCGAGATCGAGAAATTATTATTTGCCTATGCGCCAAATAGCATGTATAATTTATTACAAAAACAAGCGTTAAATATGAGCCATCGACTATTGATCAAGTTTTTCGAGTTGAAATGAATTGTAGAAATTATTTTCTCATTTTAGCGGCTCTTCTTTCCTTTGTATTATTTCATGTCCTCATACTTTTAAAATCCGATACAAAGAAGCATGTTCTTCTATTTGTCATCACAAAGAGTGGCAACATTTTAATGCATTACTTTGACTCTTTTAAATTAACTTTGGAACTAAATTGCTTTCACTTAAGTCGAACAATATTCCCCAATCACAAATACGATCGATTAATCAGAAAATGGCCCGAAATACATCATAATTTGTCAACTTGTTTCTATGAGATAAAGTAACATTTTGATCTGCGAAGCAAAATATGGCGGAAACGCGTTGTAACAAAGATGTAATAGTTTGGAATAATTGAACTACGTTTACAAGCCGTGACGTTCTGCTCGTTTCAGGAGATACTTAAATGAAACTATTGTTAATGCCCGTCAAAAATAACTAGACATCAAATTTGCCTTAAATTTGATTTATCTATTTTTTGCTTGGTTTTTTAATTTTAATGTCGAAGCTTCTTTGTAAAATGAGAACTTTTATTGATATGAAAATTAAGTTCACCAAATAACCATATTTTATTAATGCTGTTAATACAAAATTCCTCTCTCCCTCTTCCTCTCCTTCCCCTTCTCTCCCTCCCACCTCCTTTCTCTTACTCTCTGCCTCGCTCTTTCCCTCTTTCCCTCCCCTCTCATTCTTATCTTGTGTAACTGCAATTCCCCTTATTGGATGAAACCGAGTAGCTTAGACAAGAAGTATAAACATGCAAAAAGTATTTCCCTCCTCAATCAATTTTAACATACATTTTGTGATGGGCCAACACCCAGTTATTCTGTATTTCATTCCTTCCAGCTTCTGCCCTGCAATTTGGCCACGCCATATGCAATCCTACAGGCTAAACGGCGCTCATTGGCTAATTTTCCATCTTTTTAATACGGTGTATTTTTCTGAAGCAGGTGAAAATATTCAGAACATCGCACGTTTTTAAATGAGCCATCCGCTGTTATTTCTCTACCCGTATTCATATTTAACAAAGGGCCGCTTCTCAGAATGGACAGTGTGGAAATAAACAGAAAGTAGGAAAAAGGATGACGATTGAACTGGTTGGGAATACACTATCCGCTCAACGTCTAACACCCTCGAGCAGTAATCTGGCTTCCGTGGTCTTAGACTTCCGTTCTGTGATTTTTCACGAGAGATGATAGATAATTATTTTGAGGCAAACAGCGATTCAGTCTTGTTTTCCATATTATTTTTCAAAGAAATGATCTTTTCGCTCCAACGGTGACGAGATATTTTCTAAAGAAAATTTTTCTTAATTGATAGCTTCATTTGCATATTAGTTTGTTTTATCGTATCATACACACTACTGTTATGGAGTGAAACCGGAAATCTTCAAGAAAATCCGTATCCTAAATTTTGGTGTATGAAAATTCACCAAAATTTTGTTAAATCATTCCAGCAACAGTTAACGACAAATCATAACTCCAATAAATAAAACTTCATTTTACTGAAATATAGAAATATGCTGATGTAACTAGTTCAATCGCAAAGATTTCAGTATTTTATTTGATTGTTCTTATAGGCTTAAAATATTCACCGTCTCTCCCGGTTCTGTACTATATATTTTTCCAAACATTCGACAAGGATTATAATTCCCTCCATAAAATATACGCAATTCTCTTAATGTCACCCGAACATGTAAGTTCCGAGACGACAGGTCGATTTTAACCTTTTTTAAATTTCAAATAAAAATGTACTACGTTCAGGCAAAGGCTAAGGTACCAAGTCATAGACCAGAGGGTTCCAAAGTTTAGAAAGCCGCCCCCCCCCCCTTCAGCTAAGAAAAATATGTTTGCGCCTACCTCTATATCATGTTCAAACACAATACATAAACAATGCCTTCTGGACATACGGTTGCCTTTAAAAAAAAAACATCTTAAGGAAAAACATGGACGCAAATGATACGCCCTAGCCAATTTAGGAATAGAATACGGCTGCTGGACATTGTAGATCTCAAGATTAGGATGGTTAAACGGACAGTAAATACATGAGAAACCCTTTGCGCCCCCCGACCTGCCAATCGTGCACCCCAAGGGTGGCGCGCCCTACAGTTTTGATACCACTGACTACGAAAAGAATGCCATGATTCTTTTAAATATGAAGCACTATAAAAACTACTATTAAATTATTTTATATTGCAAAAGGAACCTGATTTACTCGAACATAAAACAATAAACCTACGTACACGGCATTTTTAATTAGCAAAGTAATTTAAAAATGAATTTCCGACTGAACAGTATTTTCAAATCCGTCGAGCCATTCATCAAGGGCATTAACACCATGCTGAGCATTGATCTTTCCGATAAAGGAACACGTACCTCAGATTTAAAAAAAACTCCTCCGAGAGTATAATAGAGTATTCCGCGAGATGCATCAACGGCATTTTTATTTCTCATCACCGGCTCGGGAGGAAAGTACATCGTCGTCGGTGTAAAGTCCTTTTTATCTTGCCATCGCTTGCAAGCAGCATTAATATCGCATTCAGCGTCGTGTAAATGTACCGCACGCTACTTGGAGCTGCGGAGAGAGCTTCCGCTACCCCATCTCTCCTCCCACCCTCTCTTTCTCTCCCTCTTTTGTCTCCCTATCGCCATCTCTCTCTCCTCTCTCTCTCTCCCTTACACTCCTTTCCGACTGTTAAATAAGTCACTTTTATCGCCCTTTGTCGCCGAGTCGCGATCCATATTAACCCAGCTCCAAAGTAACGCGTTGGGTAAATAAAAAAAAGAATGAACGATATATACTATGTGTCCGCGAAGATAAATCGAGAAAAAATCATAAAGTGGAGTTTGTTTTTTTTTCTCCCCGAGTCCGCCTTGTCTTGACAAGTACGTTTACATTTACGTACAATGAGGTCACCGTCATTAAACACAGCACACACCTCTCCCCTTGCCGAATAATCGCTTTATTTTTTCCTTGATACTTGAAAATTTTACCTGTACCTGCAGACTTGATGGGTATCGCACTCTGCAGTGATGGTGCGGATAGAGATGGAGGTGGTTTCATGAAAAAAAGAACGTCCCGCAATTATAAAAGGGACGCTACCATTAAGGAAATAGCGTAATCCTCTCATTTTCTCTTTCTCTCTCTCTCACACTCTTTCCCTCTGTACAGCCTAGCATGTGCGTACACGCTTATGGAGCAACCTTCACATACGCGTTTTTTACTAGAGAGGCGTGCCCTTTTTTCCTTCCCTGTAATGAAGTCTGGAGTTTTGACCGACATAAGCGAAAAGATACATTTATGAAAAAAAGGAATCTAAGCGAACACACAAACGGCTTCGGAAAAACGAGGGAGGGGAAAAAAGTGGGCGCAATTTCGCATTAAAAATGGCACACAGCGGCGTAGAAAAGCACCGCCGAACGATCGTCCTTGGGGCGCTTTCATAAAGGAATTTTCGGCAGCTTCCGTTTCTTTTTTCTTTTTAAGTATATTCCCGCCAGAAAATCTGCGCTCCCGCGCGAGCGTGAATTTGTATGTATGTATGTTGCATGCGGCGGGTTCGGAAAAGAGGGAGGGGATGGAGGGGGGTGGGAAATGAAAAGGATGAGAAGGATTTTCGAGGCAGTAAACCCTTCGCCGAGCCATTAGCGTCGCGACAGTCACAAACTGCCTGCTCGCCTAGGGAAACTGTTTCCGCGAGAGAAATGCGCGTTATCACTCACAGACACGCTGTTAGCTTTATTTGCGAGAGCGTGTGTGCCTTTTATGCGCCGGTTCCCTTACTTCCCAGCTTTATTTTTTCCTCCTTTATTTTTTTATTCCCGGCCTCCCGATGATCTTTGAGCCTCCCCCCACCCTCCCCCCCCCCCGCCTCGCCCAACTTCCACCCACTCCTCCCCAACTTCCCCTCCACCACTCCCACTCTCCCCTCCCCACTCCTCCCCACCACCCCTCTCGGTGCATCCTCTTGCTTCCCACTCCCTCATTTCTTCAACCCTCTTGATGAAGGGACTGGAGAATCTCTTTCCCCGCCGCTTCCGAGTTTCGGTATCTGCTGAAGACAACTGTTTTCATGCGAGTGTGAAAGATCGCGGCATTTATGTGAGTTTCTGGGGAACGAGAGCGTTTGGGAGGGGGAGCGGGGTGGATGACGGAAAGTGAATTGGGGAGGCAGGTAAAGTAGGCGGTTTTTAAGGAGGGAGCGACGGCAGAGGAGGCAGTGTATTCCATGTGAAGGGTGGATGGAGCGTGACAATACATTTTGGCGCGAATTTAATTCTAGGATACACTGTGATTTTATACGAGCTTCAGTTTTTTATTGTTACTGTGAATTGGCACATCATAAAAATTTTGCGTTTCGAGTGCTGTGTTTGACTGCAGGGAAACCAACTAGTTTCTTCTTTACATTTCCATTGTAAGGTGTTAGATGTTGTGTGTTTGTGTGTGTGTGTGTGTGTATATATATATATATATATATATATATATATATAGAGAGAGAGAGAGAGAGAGAGTTAGTCTTCAAATGGGAGAAAGGAGAAAATCAATAATATCCAAACTTTCGGTATTAATACTAAAGCTACTTATTAAATACAGACATAGATTTGTTTTATTAATCTTGGGATTATTCCTTGTGTATATACGAAGAAGAAACAAATTCCTTTAAAATGACGAATTCAACTAATAATTTAAACAATTTTACTCGGCAAAATTGTTGACAAAGTAAATAAATACTTTATATTATGATTCTTGTTAGACAAATATATACGTATGAGCTAAAGGAATACAAACTGATAATTTACTATTGATGATGTGACTCTCACCCATGTCGAAACAATTGTATAATTTTTCTTTTGAAAGAAAACCATACTTAGAGATTAAGATTTTAAAAAAAACATTTTACTGTCAATAGAAATTCCCGAAATTCTCCTGAATGTCCCTCACGTAAATGCAGAATTAAGTACGAATGTATTTAAGTCTCGGTCACTAATATCTTCCAATTAAAAATATCCCGTATTTCTCAACTGAATTATGTATGTGAATTTATTGCTGTTGAGATATTACGTGACTTCGTGAAGGTTTGTGGCAATTTCCGAATGTCAGCCATTTTTTTCAGGCAGGATGCACTAAAATCTTTGAAATTTGAAACAAATTTCTCATATTTAATTGATAATTTTTACTTAAGTCATACGGAACATTATGTGTATTTTGGCGATTACAAATATTAAGCTGTTTTACTAAGTTTATTCAATGCAAACAGGTATTTTATCCTCGATTCAACTAAAATTTCATATTTTCGCTAAAACTGCAGCCATTAATTATATTCTACATTCGCTTTACATGATATTTCCTCTTCTGGGATATGTAGAATTATTCCATCGTGCGCTCATATCTCTTGCGTAATAATTTGGTATTCATTTAAAAATTTTAATCGCAAACTCCGCCATATAAAAAGCACGTCAATGCTACTACGTCCGAATCCTTTATTTTGCTTCTCAAATTTCACTCGACTCAAAATTTCGCTTAATATTTTCGGACGAATTTTCAAAACTAATTTTAGACCTTTTTTAATGGCCCGTAAAAAACGGCACCTGCGTTCGTTTTATCCTTATGGAATGATACCCTTTTTTGCCCGCTCTGTAAAACAAAGTTACGGGACTGAACGAGCGTGGCCGTGCAGTGGCTGGATCCGTTAAAAATATCCACGAAACCCTCTTCGCTCAGAGCAAACGAACGAAAAAAATTCGAAAAATTTATAACATTTTTGTCAATTAGCTTTTCTCCCACAATGGACCGGGTTTGCAAAAATAAAAAACATTAAAAAATTCTTCGCCGCAACACGAAGCGAGAAAAAAGAAGGAAGATGCAATAAGGCCCGATGAACAAAAAAAAACAGAATCGCCATGCGCCCAGGCCTTGATGAGTTCCACCGTGTTCTCCATATACGCGCACTCATAATACGTAAACGCTTGCAATCTCTACGAGTTGTGTAAACGCTGCGGTCTCGGGAGTTTCCATGGTGACCGGCGGCCCCCACTAACAACCCCCTCCTCCACTCTCCCGACTTCCCCTCTCCCTTTCCAAACCCCTAACCACTGTCACCCACACTACATTTTTGTTCCACCCCCTCCTTTGTCCCCAAACCTCCTCCTCACACGGGGCTGGATGCTGGAGGGGTGTTATGGCAACCGCGTGTGGCAGGAGAAACGGTTAAGGGAGGCGAACAGATAGGAGGGGGCGGTGGAGTGAGGAATGGGGGAGGAGGACGGGAAGGAGACACCCGGAGCCGTATTTTCCGGGTTGGAGCGCGTGTCCCAAAGGGGTCCCGGAGCTATTACGTGAACGTAGAGATGCCACACAGTGACTGAGGCACCCCCTTCAGCGCGACGAATGTTTTTGCAACAAAACAGAGTAAAAGGACAGAGAGAGAGGATGGGAGGGCTAGTGATGCGCAGGAGGGAAACAAGTGAGAATCAAAACCCGAACTACTCTCCCCGCAACTAGAGGAGGGGATCGTCGCGGTTCCCTCTGCCCGCGGTCCTATGGGCCCTCAAAGGCCCCAAAGAGGGGCGGTTTTGCTCCACCCTCCCCCTCCCACCGAACCTCTACGTATACATCCTTACCCCCTCCATTCTCTATTTCCCCCTCTTAGAGTTGTCTGCCCTTGGAACAGGGGTCATGGGACGCGCCGCATTCCGTCGGATGTATAGTGAGGGTGGTGTGCGTGTGTGTGTGTGCATGTGTTTGGTACGTGTGTGTGAGTGTAGGAAGGCGACGTTATTGCCGCCGGGGGCGGAGAGGGTCGTATGGGGGCGGAAGGCCGACGAAGCGACACCTGCGGTGGCCATTATGCGTTCCCGCCTCGCCACGTCCCAGTGTCACGCCACTGCGCTTGTAATTCCGGCTCACGCCCCCTCCCCCTTATTTCCAGACACGCACCCTATTTCCTCCCCCTTTCTTCCCTCTTCCCTATCCTCTTCCCATCAGGCGCTATCCTCCCCCTCTTCTCTCCACCTCTCTCTCCCTCCAGCCCCCCTCTCTCGCTCCATCCCGCCCCTAGTGTCTTATTCACCAACCTCCATGCTCCACCTCTTCCAATCTACGCAATCTCTCCTTCCTCCTTTCTTCCCTCAACCTCAATCCTCTTCCTCCAAACTCTTCCTTCCATCCTTCCGACGCGCCCTCACACACCCACGCACCTGACACACAATCTCTTCCCGCCAATATTCCAATATGCCTTCGACCCTTCAACGAAAAGAAAGTCATGACAAAACCCAAACTCACGATAAACCTCCACTTTCGGGATCTCTATCCTCCGCTCCAACTGTTTTAATCCATTCCTCCGTGACTTAATTTTTGTGACTTTAATTCGGTGACTTTATTTCTGTGACTTTATTTCCTTGACTTTTTTCCTGTGACTTTTTTTCCACCCACCGTCAAAACCTGTCCTTTTATTCGCATACATTAAACTCATTTGCCCGGCCACTTTCCAGCCAATCAAGAGCGACTCTTTGCTATCTTACATGGGCTTCCAATCTCTCTCACGATCTCATATTTCGCTCTCGTCTCGCAATCTTTCATATCCAAGCGTCTCTTTTATTTCCGAAATCTTCTACGATCTCCCAATACCTTCCATTTTCCCCAATATTCTTCTGATCCTTCAATATTTTTTTCTCAGAAAATTTCTGCTCGTGGCCTTCTTTCTGCTTTTGTAGGCCGACCTTAAAAAATCCATCTCTCAACAGATTCTGATTCCTCTGTCTTACCTTCCTCTCATCTCCTCACTCATCCTCTCTTCTTTCTCCTACCACGGCTTTCCCAATCTCGCTAGACCACCTTCCTTCATCCCCTATTGTAACTTGTCCCTCTCGCTTTCTCTCTCTCTCTCTCTCTCTCTCTCTCTCTCTCTCTCTCTCTCTCTCTCTCTCTCTCTCTCTCTCTCTCTCTGCCATAAACCCTTTTCAACGCAATTCCTTTCAACCCCCTCTTTTTTCTGATTCAGAATTTTCTTTTTCACCCCTATCCCTGCCCCAAAAAAACCGTCGCGATTTTAATTGGATACGTCAGTGGAATTTCAACAAAAAAGGAAGAGAAATGGTTTCACGGATTCTTGAAAGGAGTTCGTTCGTGACGCTCTGGGCGTTGTCTCCCAAAAAAGACACAATCATTTATTTCTAATAATATGCATAATTGAAGTCCGCGTCCGGAGCTTGGGATACTCGGAAACTAAATTATTATGCCCGGGAATGAATGAATGTAAGATAAAATGTTTTTTTTCTCGGGAAATGGCTCCTTTGGAATTGTGTGTATTCGTATCTAATGCGCGGGAAGTTTGAAGAGGACATGAATATCTAATGATAATAAGTTCATTAGGTTTATGAACGGAAACATTCTGTTAGCTTAATGCAATCGATGTTTTGTAGAAAGTGTGTAATTTATTTACATAAGAAACGATTATGTAACTGCTCTAATTTCCTTTTCTTACATTTAAATTTACTCACTGATGGTGTTTCAACTATATTTTATTACCTGTAAACTAAAACATAAAACATATGCGATACATTTCACATTATGATTGCATATTAATGTGAGATGATGCAAGATTTACCTATATAAAATTTCTGTTCTATAGTGAATAATTTTCCAGCATGATTTAGATTTAAATGAAACTTAGTACCCCCGAGTAATCACAATGAATTAGTTTTCCACGCAGAAATTTCGGTAGACGGAACTTTTATGACGCATACTTTTCCGAACGATAGCCATAAAAATATATAAAATTACTGGTTCAGGCCATGATTCCTTTCTCGGTTTTCTCCCTCAGAACCAACGGTCATGGGATTGCTTTCAATTTATAAGGACTCCCTAGACCGAGTCATCAAAAGAGAAAAGAGATATCTCATTCTTAAGGTATAGGTATAGGGAAGATTCAAGTCTCAATATAACCCCCTCCCCTCGCCACCGCCCGTCCCTTCTTCGGACTCGGACAGGGAATCCACCCCAGCATCCACAACGCTCTTTTTTCCCTTCCTACGCCTGGACCAACAAGCTGTCTCTATAAAAGAAGACCCTTCAAGACTCGGGAGTCACCCCACATATCGCCCGGTCGAACATTCTGGAATTCCCTTCCCTCGCTCTCGACGCCTTTCTCTCTCTCTCCCTCGCAGCATCTTTTCTATACCCCCGTCACTTCCACGCGCGCGCGCGCGCCTTTCCTTTCTTCCCTCCAAAAAACCCATATCACTCTCTGATTCTTCTTTTTCTCGGTCTTGGGCCATTATTGTGCCGTTCCATTTTGGATACCCGTCTCATTTCCATCCGTTTTCCTATACGGTTCTGTTCCCGTTTCTTTACGGTTCCGATTCCGTTGCCGTTCCTTTGCCGTTCCTTTACCGTTGCTTTACCGTTCATTTACCGTTCTTTTACTGTTCCTTTACCGTTCCTTTACCAGTCCTTTACCGTTCCGTCACCTTTCCATTACCGTTCCTTTACCCTACCGTCACCTTTCCATTACCGTTCCTTTACCCTTCCGTCACCTTTACTTAACCGTTTCGTTACCACTACGTTACCGTTCTGTTATCATACGATGTCGTTTACGACGTCGTTGCATTCACTTCGCTCGTTTATAAGTTATAGTAAAGCTTTGTTTTCCATTTCTGTACCACTGTCACATAGTACACTCCAATTAAATTTTATCTCTCTCCTTTATTTATTCGTCCCTGTCTCATATCTTTTCCATCCCTGTGGGTCCCGGCCCGTCACCGCATCGTCATATTCTCGTTTCCTTTCTATTTCTCATCTATGTATTTTACCCGTAAAATTTATGTAAATTAATAACCATCCTTTCATACATTACAGACGGATTTGACGAAATCTTCCCCACGACAGTGACCCGCCATAGAATCACACATGCAGCCTTGAAACCGCATAAGAGACTTTCCCCCAATCTCATCCAAACAGATAAATTTTCGGAAAGATCTTCTTTGATAGGGTTATGCCTCTATTCACGTATTTAGCCTACTTTCCAAAAAATAGAAATTGCAAAGTTAAACTTTTCGGAAATTATGAATTCGGAAGGAATTGGCATAACCAATTTCAAAGAAATATATTATGAAGTAAGCATGCAACATAGAATAACAAAATCAAGATATTTAGTATAGATATAGAAAGCAGGACAGCCACAATACAAGGAATACAAAATTTCATTTTACACGTATTGGTGTTGAATTGTCCACATCAAGTTTAACCAAATTTTACACTTATAACACATATATACAAAACCATGTTAGCATATTAAAAACGACTCACCTAAATAGGATTGCCGCAATTACAAATTAAACTCGTTCAGTAATTAAGGATTTGGAAGAAATTGGCAGAATGGATTTTAATCAAATTTTGTATATAAGATTTGTACTACATACCATAATTAAATCAAGATGTTTAAAGCTGGGCTAAAGAGCAGGGCTAACACAATAAAAAGTTAAATAATATTTTTACACGTATTTCTAGAGAACTGCCCACATGGATTTTAATCAAATATATTATATTTAATCTCCATATAAATAAATAACCAAACTAGCATATTTCAACCTGGTAGACTAAACAGAGCTACAATAATATCAAGATTAGAATTTTTCTGTAACTATGAATTTGGAAGGTATTGGCTGAACGGATTTTTAAGAAATTTCGTTTGTAGGGCGAATATAGAATGGGAAACCGAAATGAATATGTTTAAACAGATCAAAAAAGCAGAGCTACAACTATATAAAGAAAAATAGTTTTCTGATTTCTAAGCAAATACATTTGTACACGGTTAAACTACAGCGAATTTGACGAAAAGCACTTCTGTACCACGGGAAACGTGTGTACACCCCTACTTGTTATATATTAAAATTGTATTAAAAGGAGTGTAAGCGTATCAGTTTTTTGCAGAATTACTTGTCTTTTAATAGCCCTGATGGGTTGGGCAAACACTTCGAGCTCCGCATTCAGAAAGATCGAAAATTGACTGGATTCGATACATATTTCAATTTCAATTTCGCTGAATCGTAAATCAATAGTTGCCTACATAGGACCTTATTATACTTTATCTTGTACTGCACACGCTAGCCTATTTTATAAACGGCGTCTAAACGTCTATTTCGACAAACAATTTCGTCGTAATTAGATTTTACAGAGTAGCTCCCGAATTTATTGTTTAAATTTCCGATAAATTCCTTACTAAAATGTTCGTTTTAATTATTTTACTATTTTTCTCGAAGCTTCCTGCCTCCACCTTTCTCCCCTGCCCTTAAAATTTTCTCCTTTTCCTCATCCTCTAGGAATACGTCATCCCACGTCATACATCCCTCCCAAACATTCCGGTATGGCGTGTAATCCTGCTCCTGTCCGTCCCACCCACATTCTCTTGCTTTTCTGGGAAAAGTTTTTCCTTTTCCCTTCCCTCCCCCCCTCCAACCCCGTTTTCATCATATCCCAGGCTTCCAGCGGTCCCCTCCAACACCGCCTCTCCATTTTCACAGCTATATCGACTTCAACACCCATTGTTCGTTCTATTTTTGGGTGCCTTTTCGGAAAAGTCTAGCGATTGTCAAGAGTGACCGGCTTCGTAACATGACATCCCTAAATACGAGCATACGCAGAGCATTTATGTTCAATCACGTTTATCAATACTGCCATCGAAATCTATAATGAATAATTGAGAATTAATAAAATATAAACCACTTTTTGTTGGAGAATTGCTTCATCGAAGGAATGATTCCCCGGTTTTTAACATAAATTACCACGAACGTGAATAAAAAGAATGGAAAGTTGTATTCCATGCCGGAGTACACGAAGTTTCAAAAGTCCTTCTTTACCATTTTTATTAACGTGTCAAAAATTATTAATATTAATGTCATAGCCTAACGCTTAATCTCTACGAAACAATATATAAGAAGCAATATCAAGGAAATATTGAATTTGTGATTAAGCGACTTATTTTATTATCAGTGATAATTAATTAAATAATCCAATATTATTTAAAACATACCTCACTCGAAATAAGCAGTAGTAATCTTTACGTTGGCGTGGTGGCGGCGGCAGCTAAAAATATAAGATATCTCTTAAACAATGCATACAATATGGGAAAATATTTCAAATAAAGTTTGTATAAAAAATTAAATTTCCTACAACCTTTATTCCAGTACATTTTTTTATTTCTCAAATATTATAGCAAATATTTAAAAATAATGGACAAGAGTAAACACCAACTTCCGGTTGACCGAGTTTTGCCAAATACGAATCAGTTCTTATGATTTTTATAAAAATGTTAAATATAAAATTTCGCATTCGCCTGATTAATAGTTTTTTAGTTAGAGCACTCACAAAAAAGCTGTCCCATGCACACACACAGACAGACATCATCGAGAAAATTCTCAAAACGTGTTCAAGGGACCTCAAAACGTGTATTTCCGTCGAAATACTACGTATGGAGAAAGTAAAAAGACGGGAAAAGTTTTCCAAGTTCAGTGTGAATTCCGAATTTTACGTTTGATTGCTTTGAAAACGGCTACTCCTTAGGTAAATATATATAGGACAAAACATTTTATTTGACTAGTTCTACAAATTTGAAGACTTTTTTGACATAAGTAATATTTTACGAGATATGACTGAAAGTTCTTTTTGTCACCGGTAAAGTGGCACTCTTGAATAGGCTGCATATGTGAACCGCTTATATCATATTCTTTCTTTAAAGTTCTAAATACCAAATTTCATGGACATCTTTCAAGTAGTTTTGGATTTGAAATACGCGGACAGTTGAACGAAGGAGACGTTCCCATAAGGCGTCCCACTACCATGGCTTCGCTGGGAAAGAACGCCTTTAAAACTAAGGAAAAGCCCATATGGCCATATAATATATCATGTGCTAGTTTTATGACAAATAATAATCAACCTGTTTCATTGGCTACTTAATGTGTGTGGTAATTAAAGACATGTTCTAGGAAATTGTAATCGTTACACCTGATCCAGGCGAAATATCTGGCAGACAGGCAGAACGAAATTGTTTCTCACATTATTAAATGGCCTTTGTGTACCTACGATCTCTGGATTTTTAGTCTTTCTTGGCCTTCTTAGAATTGGCCGTAATGTTATTTAGTACTTTACGGGAAGATAGACGGAAGTTAAACCGGTTTAGTACACATGATTATATGCCATATTATTTTGGATCCCTAATCATTCGATTTAAATTTTTCGATTAGGCGAAAAATATTTCCCTTTCAATCGCCTTCGTATTGGCAAAGATGGAAAACTCAAGAACAAGTACTTAACCGTCGAGCGGACGCACTGGTGTAAGAAGTACGCCAATTTTTCGAATTTCAATGTGGCATCGCTGCTTTGTGTCTGGTATCTAAGACACTTTGTGTATTCCTTCAGTGTCAATTTGTCTTCCAAATGAGAAAGTTTTTGTACCTAAGAGATCTGTAGTAGCTTAATAATCGGGGTGGTAATAGTGTAATTCATCCGTGGCGTACTGAATACGCCGCGCGCCTGGTCGTGTGACTCATTATTTGCTTTACCTCAGTCTTTCGAGCAGACGCGGCGGATTGAATATGCCAGCGATTGAAAGAGTGATTTTTGTTTATGCTGAGTACGCAGCATGGTTTGTCATGTAAGTTATATTCTTTACGTTTATACTTATGTCTGTAAAGTTAGTTTCAATTTCCATTGTTCATTGAAATGCTCGAGGAATCAAATATTTTGTTTATTGATTATGGTAGAATAAACATCTCTATGATGAAATTGGCTAATCTTGTCTCTATTCTTAATATATATGTAGGTGTCATTTTACTACGTGTTGCTCTATCGTCATCTCTCTGACAGAGTGACTGAAAGAGTGATCTTTGGTATTGAGTACGCTGCACGCCTTGTCATGTAAGTTATTTTTTATTGTATGTAAATCTGTAAAGTTACAGTTTCAATTTTTGCTTTACTTTGAAATGCTTGCAGAGTGACATACGGTAGACCACCGACTATATGGTGTTCGATTACTCGGCGTCCAACGTACCAAAAAAGAATAAGGCAGTAATAGTACTATCAACAATGCATCATGAAACAGAAATTGATGACGAAACCCTTAAACCCTCAATTATATTGGTCCGCAACATGACTAAGGGTGCAGTTGACACAGTAGATCATATACGTAGACTTACTCTGTAGCTCATATTACTCGACGGTGGCCATTGGCAATATTCTTCTCGCTAATAAATATAGCGGGGATAAATGCGCAAATACTATATATAATATATATATATTTCTAATGCTGACAATCCGAGTCAAGCAAGAAGAAATTTTTTGAAGGAATTATCATTGGCATTGATGAAGCCCTATCTCACTGAAAGAGCAAAAATAAATTCTCTACAGTCAGATGTGAAGATACTCCTTTCAAAATATCGGTAACCTGCGGAAAGGGAATTTATATGCCAGCACGAGGAAAGAAAAAAGCGTGGACGACGTGTACTATGTAGTAGAAGAAAAAATGTGGACACAACCATTAAATGTGATTCTTGCAATAAACATGTCAAAGCAATTTGTCAATCGTCTAATGCTGAAGACAGTAATTCAGATTAATAATGGAAATTTTATAATTGTTACTTAGGTTTGTGTGCTGATATATAACAATATTTTTAATTGGAATATAATTTATTTAATCAAGAACTATCATTATAAGTTGTAATTGTAAAACATAAAACATATTTTTGATAAAAATAAACCAATAATATCATCAAACATCTGAGTTATTTGGTAAAAATTACGCTGTAGACAAAGTTCACCGCGCGCACGGCCGTGTAACAAACAAGAGCGCGCCCGCTCGAGGGTTAAAACATACTTATCTCAGATATCTCGAATAGCCACAACAACGCGTTAAACAAAACAGATACGCATTTTGGCAACAAAGCAGCAGTTTTAATTTGTTATTCAACTAAAATAAATTTTAAAATAATCTATTTTCGGTGGATATTTTTAAAACGGCTTCTCTTGATTTTTTAGCCATAATCGATAATTACATGTTGAAAGATGGGCCACTTCATACAGATAGAAGCGCCATGTTGTTACTTTTACGATATTATACGAGTACTTTTGGGCAAACGGTCTTCGACAAATTACAATTATCTTTTGAAATTGCGAATAATGGAAGTTGTTTTTTTATATTTCAAAAACTCGATGTTTAACACGGGTGCAGAAGATAATATTGAAACAACCATGTCAAAAGGTGTCTAAGGTATATCCAGAGAATAGAGGAGATGCTTTAATGACGTGAGTGACGCAGAAAGAAATATACCCTATGAATTCTTTGAGTTACATTTGAATGGGAATTGGTAAGGCAGATTTGAAACATGCTTAAGATACACTCACTCAAACATACATCCATATATTGTACATAGAAAGACATTTATGAGATATAAGATGCGGGTGGAATACATACGGATGAATGATAAGGAATCCAAGTCCGAAAAGGAAAGCAATGAGATGAACGTTTCCATTTTTTACTTCTATACAGTAGATTAGTTGTGTACGAGGCTGGTTTTCCATACAAGTGTGCTTATCTATATTACAGATGATAGATTATTTGTTTTAGTGTGTTTTCTGCTTATTTAACTTTACGGATTTATAACAACTTGGATGGAAACAAAACTCCTTCGTCAAACGTGACATAAAGTTCTTAGCGTAATGCTAATACTTAGAACGTTGATTAAAAAACAAAAAATTGTAATTTCTTATCATGACGTGACTGGCGTAGAAGTAAAATCAAGTTGGTTCAGCTTTGAACTGTTAATGGAGTTTTCACCTTAAATTATTATATATTTTTCCACGTTCTCCATTTTAGGATAAAAATAAACCAATAGTTTTTAACAGGATAAATTATAATTATAAGTTAATAACCCGTTAAATACGCACGATTTCATTGTATTAGCAACAAGTTTAAAGAGCTTAAATCCATTTTGATAGTAGCTCTATAAAGTTTTAAGGATAGGTTTGTATGTAGGTAATATATTTTTTCGGGTTAAAAATAAAGTCGCAGTCTAAGGGTAGTTATCGGGATTTTTAATTATTTAAACAAATCGAGTGAAATCCGATTTTAACAAAAGCTAAGCAATTACATTTTAAAGGAATTTGGGTTAAATCGGGTTTAATAGAAATAAAATTTTTAACCAGTACATGTTATATTATACACGAAATGTGCATGTTATATATTTTTGGGCCTGAATTCATTTCACGTGTAAACTGGTAACATACGACAATGTTTGAAAGTGTTTCAGATTGTTGCCGTTATTCAATCTGCCTAAAAATCTACGGAGAATGCGATGTTGTGTCGTGTGAAATTAATTAGTCTCTGTGATATGGTCAAACGATAAATTTTTGTCTTGGAGAAACTTTTCGTCCGTCTTCTTCTCCGTGAGACGTAAAGTCCTCATGAATTAACCATAGAACTACAAGGGGGGAGGGGGGGTTCCAAGGCCCACGACTTGTTTTTTCGTATGTTTCTCTTTTATAAACAAAGAAAAAGTCTGGATATTTTATTACATTGCGCAGAAACTTATGAGGAATAATTATCCAAGGTTTTTCTTCACTGTATGCTTATTTAAATTTTCTGAAAATTAGTTAGTCATTGGCTGCATGCCTGTACACGCGGGTAGCCTAACCTATGGGGTACCATATGCGTGAAAAGCACACTGTGAAGCACGCAATTTGTTTAAACTGCTGTGTCAGATTAATCAGATTAAATAATTTTTCTAATCAATTTGTTATTAATACTTTAAATACAATGTTACTGCAATATTAATATGATCTTGAAAACATAACGAGGAAGATTGTAAAAGAATTGTTCTAATGTAAATATTTGTCTTTATATACATATAATTTCAAATGAACTACTAAAATTTTATAGCTGTATTCTTATGATGTTTTTAAATATATAACAACAGGATCGAAACGTTACTATGACTTTTAATTGTATTTTAGATGGTGGGCCTCTGAGTCCCCCCCCCCCCCCCACCTTCCCCTTGGCAGTCCATGGTAGTGAATATCGCTTGGTCGTCCTAGAGTTAATAGACGTCTCCATTTCCGTCTGCGTTTTTTAAAAAGTTATAATTTGGTAATAAACTCGAGATTTCGAATAAATTACAGCCAAATCACTGAAGGTTATTTATATCAAAGGTTGACGTTAGCTGAAATTGTGATGCGTTTGCATATTAAAATAGTGCCAGAAAGTTCGATGCATCTGGTTCAATATTAATTATTTTATTACTAGTGGAGCATCTTCGGCTTTATTCGGGTTTTACCCGAGTTTTTTAAATTCGAATAGGGAGGTAAAAAACGGGCAAAACCTGGTTAAACCCTAAAAATATATTCACTTGTTATGTTTCATGAAATCCATAATTTTATACTTGAATTTGTTTTTTCAACTACATTTTTTTCTTATCAACTAGTTAATACAAAAGTTAAATAAAAACGAAATTTCGACTGTTTTAATGAAAGAATTAATGTACAATCAAGTACAAAATTTCCTCATTTATGCATTTAGAACTTTGAAACGCTTGCTGATGAGCATGATGCATTTCACAGGCGCAATTACCCTTTTAAAAGATTTTTTCACGCATAGGCAATAAATTAGACCGAAAAAAATTGAACTCGAAAAAGTCTTGTCAAAATGTTTCCCGTTAGCTTCCTATTACTTATGCAACACCCGTGTCACAGAAGCTTTTCCGGTTCATCGCCTTTACAGGATCCCATTCGAGAGGCGGATGACCTTGGCGACACGAATAAGCAGGCACTCCCTCCGCTACATAGAGGTCAGTAACGACGGAATCTTGGATCCCTAGCCTCCGAGGCACGTAATCTCTCTCTAGTCTCAGCCACACAAATTTCATCCCTCTTGGCAACAAGTCTCCCAAGACACACACAAACCCTCCTCCTTACCCAAACCCAGGACACCGCGAGGAGCCCGATGCCGCCTGTGACCCCTACTCCCCCTTAGCTAGACTCATGAGCTAGGGGTCAAGGGTCACGCCGTAGGAATAAGAGGGAGAGGAGGAGAAAGGAAAGGGTGAGATCGGGATGGGCTGATTCCCGCATAAGGAGGAGAGTGACGCTCCAACAGGCATTCTCATAGGACTCCATTGTTGTCGGGAGAGAGTTCTGCGATGGGAAACGATAGAGGGGAAAGGAGGGAGAGTCGGTGATGGAATACTGCGGAATTTAAGGGTGATGGCATAGAAGTGAATAGATGTGAATAAAGGGAGAAGGAAAATTTATGATCCTTAATTACTATTTCTCCGAGAAAATTGGAGTGTTGTAGAAGAATCCACACTGTAATCGCAATTAAAGAAAAATAACTTCTGAAAAGATTAAATTTTGTTACTGCGACAAGATTTGTTTCTGTAACTCTTGCATGGTAATATTTTCAAATATTTCCTTACTTTTAAAATAATTTCTTGAGTTTAATTATACCAATAGAAGCGTATCAATATTACTAACGCTTTCGGTATATACGATTTTTAGGGATGTACACAGAAAAATATAACTAAAATGTCTGGATGAATTCGAGAATTGCACTGTAAATGTTATTATAGCAAGAATGGTATTAAAAATCTTCTCCAAATAATTTGTAATCCCATATGAATAGAGAAATGGTTTTAAAAGGGAGAGTAATTAATGCTAATCTCAGAATTTGTACTGCATATTTGTCATTCAGCTGATAATCTGTATGGTCTCAATAATTAACATTGAAAGTATGTACTACTGGACCTGTAAAACATGTCTTTGTGGTCGTCAAAATTGTATTGCATAATAACATAAAATACCTAATTTCATTAACAGGGGAATGTTTAATTTATTAATGCCAAATACAAATAGATCAGATATTTTAAATCATCATCATAACTAGTTTCGACATATTAATCCGTCTTTTACGAACATAATTGGAAAATATAAGTCGATAATGTCTAAAAATGTGTATTTTTGCTTATTTCTAAGAAAAATACTTTTAGATTAGTTCACATACAAGAGAAATTTAATATTGTTCCAAAAAATTTCGTATACTTCCTCCAAGTTAACGATAAATTTATTTATTCAGATTGACAATAGCAAATTGAGCTTATATAATCTGGCGATGTCAAATGCTTCGCTATAAGTAAAATAGAAAGTTATTTAAATTGGATGCAAATAACATTACAAACTTTTCTATAGAACTAAGAAGCGTGGTCTAAAAAAATACTCTTTTGACTTCGACGTGTATTTTTACGGAACATTTAATGAATTATACATGAAATATGGAAAACTTAAGCTGAAATAAAATATACACGAGTTCTTTCTTCGAACTTGGAACAACTTGGGTTTAATGGGCGTTTTTCCAAGTTTATCTAAAACAAAGCATTATTGGTCGAACACGTGTTCCACTCATGTGATCCACCTCAAAAACCTCATAAATCAGACGGGGAGTCAAACTCCCAGGACGGTTGATTAATTCTGATTGCTGAATCATGCATTAACCTTTTTTCACGCTCTCATTAGGTAAGGAACTTCCCTTAGGAAACTTTTCAATTTAATTACTCTCGCGTTTCTTACCAACCTGTTTGTTTTGACGCAAAGTTGGTCGGTTTTCTATCCATAGCCTAGGTGGTTGCGATAAAGCTGTTGCCACCATATACTGCAAACAATTTGAAGTTTTTTCACCGAAAGTATAAAACATTAATCGTTTTGGTTAATATGTAGTGATCGCTTACGGTTCGTTTCTTATTTAAAACTTACAAATCAAGCGATTTATTTGATCTTGCCATTATGCTGTTTCCTTTGCATTGTGGTGGAAGGAGTTTTATGCATTTGCATCTGTTTCAGCAAGACTTTGAATTCCTGGTTGCCTAAAAATTTCCTCTTCAGGTTCACAACACTCTTTCCTTTTTCCGCAAACCCATCTCCTCTTCGTATGGATGTCGACACGAGAACTATACTCTCGGATTCTCCAGAATTTTAAATTTAGGTCAAAACGCAAGCCGATCAATAAAATATCCCCCAAATTATTGATAGATCAAGTGATCAGTCGTGATTGAGTAATCTTTTTTTTGAAGGTGGAGGGAATCCATCCAACGGGAGGAAAAATGAAGGGGGGTGTGGGAGGCAGGGATGGTCACTGAGAGAAAACGACAGAGTGATAGAGAGAGGGATAGATATAGAAGGAGAAAGAGGGAGAAGTAGAAGAAAAAAAGGAGAGCGGAGGGATGGATGGTGGACGAGGTGGATTGTGCGTGAAAAGCAAAAAAAGGAAGGTAGAGAAAAAGAAGAGGGTGCGGTCCTCGAATCTCCTCCTGCTCGGCTGAATGCGAGGTCCCAATGAAGAGTGATGGCCGAGAGGGCCTTTACCGGTGAAATATTACCCTCTTCTGTTTCCTCGCTTGCGAAGGACTGCTGGAGAAGCCACAAGCAAAGATGGTTCTGCGGCAAAGTAACGCCGGTGAATTGGCGAGTAGGGGAGCAGAGCCATCTACCGCCCGAACCAGAAACTATCCCTCGACCCATCACCCAAATCCAAAACTCGTGTCCGTGTACAGACGCGCGCGCACGCGAGGTGATACCGTAAACCGAGCGAAATATTTTGTTAGAAACAAGGAAAAGTTATTGGCCACTCCTCCATTCTACCAATTATTTAAAATTTACACAGGCAGAATTCACACGCTGAACAAATCTATGATTTAGTTTTATTTTTATATGCGGTCCTATTTAAAAAAGATCGATATATGATTCTGTGTCTAATTAATGTTGGGAGATTACATTTTAAAATGTAATTCTTCCTTAATTTTTAATGTAACGATTAAGTTAGGTACCACAAATTATTAGCTGTCAATAATATAATCTCTTACACAAGACACTGGTATAATTCCTTCATTAAATTTCATAGTCAAGTATTCTGAAATCTGTTGTTAAAGGTAAAGGTATTGGAAAAAATAAGTTCACTGCATTAAAAATTAAATTATATACTTTGTACCCAATTATATATTAATTCACGCATTTTGTGCTTACTATGTTTAAGAAATAATATTTTAAATAGAAATTTGCCGCTCACACAAGCTAAGAATAAATTTAACCAAATTTTTATATTGTCTCAGGAAATGCATTTTGGAATATTTGTCGAGCATTCTTATGGAATGTAAAAACTGGCTAATTACTCTTTGATACTTTTTCGCTTTAAGTTTTAAAAAAATCGTTAAGCAGGCTTCTAGATGTTGGTATTCTTTTATAATCGTATGAAAAATATAATTTCAATTTCTAATTGTATATTCATATTAATAACAATTATAATAATATAACCGCAAAGAATTTCTTACTATCATCATAGAGAATGCTCAGCAAAGTTGTTTCTTTGAGTTCAGTATTATTTTAATCATTTTTGATCACAAATGTAATTGAAAAAAGCGCGCATATTTCTACTGATACGATTTGAAAATACCAAGAACTTTTAGACAAAAGTTTTAAGTGGTTATCAACACGAAACCCTCTCCGAAACTCGAAAGAAGAAAATTATTTCCCCGGAGAATCGGACTAGCAGGTATACCGATCCCTTCCGCTCCACAAGACGAAAGAGATATTCAAACCGTTACGTATTCCACGGTAAATGCTTCCAGGAATTCACGCAGTAACTTGAAGTTTTCGGGAGTGATGGAGCTGCAGCGTCATTCGAGGCGATGTCTGCGACATTATTCATGCGAGCTGCCGCTCGGACCGGCCGACAAAAGAATGGCGGAAGGAAAAGGAAGAATAGGATGAGGAGGAAGGGGCGGGAGGAAGTAGAGGGGAGAAAAGCAATAAAGGGAGAGAGGGGAATATGGAGGATGGGAGTGGGTGGGTGGGAGTGGGTGGATGGGAGTGGGTGGATGGGAGTAGGTGGAAAGGGACAAAATATTTTTTTTCGTACCCCGTTGCCACGATGCGGTGACGCCGAGCGAAAAAAGACTGGGAGAGAGATGGATGCACCCAGAGCCTCGTACACAATGAAGAAGCACTTCCTCTGAAATTCACTCGAGCGACGGTCTTAACAGTGTTGCGTGTAGCCGTGAGCCCGCGCAAAAGTCGGAACCGTATACAAAGTGGATCTTGCATTGTAACGTTCTCCCATTCCGGCAAATTTTCCAGCCAGACGTTGAAAGATTTTTGGCGTTGCCTTTCTCGAAAACTACGGTCTGTTCGACTGGACCGCGTTATGAGGAATCGGATTCTCTCCGTTACTGTGCGCTCGCTGTACTTTTGTGTTTGTACGAGAAAGATGGAAGCAGATAGGATTTTGCATGGGATAGGAAAAGTGGGAGCGTTGATGCATTGCCCACCATTTCGCCTCAAAGATCTTCATGAGTAGACAAAAGAGGAGCGGCGTAGGAGTTTTCGAAAAGTTTTCTTTTTTCTTCTTTCCTGGAAGACGAACCTCGGATGGTGAAAAAGTTTTTCTCTATCATTTTTATCTTCGACGGAGGAACATGTATTGCAAGTCAGCATGTAACCGGAGACAATAATTTATGGAGGTCTCAAACATGAACAAAAAATCTCATTTTTTTATTCAAATTTTATTGATTTTTAGGGGATGATAAGTGGAGGAAGTGTGAAGAAATAGATCAGCGAGGAATTCATCGATCGTGCCTTGCAAGGAAGATAATAATTCATGACAGATTTCTCCAAACGGTGAACACCTCAAAAACTTTCGCCTTTTATCTAAATTATGTCTGAATAAATTATCAAAATATTTGTTTCGAAATGCATAGCTAGCAATTTTACATCAATCAGGTCAAGTAGTGGGATTCAGCTCATTTTTAAAACTAGATATAGCAAGATAAAATGAACGATACACACACAGACAAATGATATACCCACGCTTTTATTAGTAAAGCTCTTCTCTCGTTTGATTTAATTTTCAACCCATGCAACGATGACTATGATTTGAAATATCTTCTGGATTTGTTTTCAAGACATAGAATCCATATTCCTTCCATTTCAAAGCTGTTTTCTAATTCTTCATTTGATCATCTAAAAAACAACAGCCTCAACCGTTGTTGTTCGTATTTATTTATACTAAGGAAAACGACGCATGATTCGTCAAATTCTATCGCAGATAATCATTAGGTTGCGAAAAAATTTAAGACTAGATAAAAATTACAATACCATAAAACTCAATCACTGAAAAAATGTTCTTCCAATGCTCAGTACATTAGAGTCGGTATTTCTGCTATCTCACTTCAGTCGCATGTAGTAGGTAAAGTGTGAATCTAATTGACAGTTTCAAGTTATTAAACGAACAACAGCGTATCTCAGAATAGACAAGATTATGCACTATTTTTAGCCTGCATTCCAGAATATAGGCTTATAGTTTCGTCGTTGTGTCTGTCTGTCTGTCCATCTTCCCTCCTCCCGTTAACTTTTGGACCAAGAGACCAATTTTCATGACACTTGGTGGAAATCTCCTGCTACTAGAGCCGAGCTCCCAAGGATAGTTTTTGTTTCGAATATTGAAAGTCCCGGGTTCGATTCCAGGAACTATCCTTCCCATTTGCTTTACATGGAAAATCTGAAAACCATCTTGCAGGGTAATTTTCTCTTGCACATTAAAATATCTGATAATTGTAATATCGGTGCGAGATTTGTAGTAATCTCTGAGAAAATTAATGGAGATTCCAATTTCTATCGTAGAATTTTGCTTATCGATCGTATTTCTTCAAATTTCGCGTATATACTAGCGTTTTTGTAGTTTTTATCACCCATCACGAGAGTGTGTTACCATAGTAACGACTATTGTTGGATTCGGTATAAGTCCAGTGGCGGATCCAAGGGAGGGGCGATGGGGGCGTTCGCCCTCCCCTTGGACGACCCCATTGCCATCCACTGGGTAAATTCTTAAAATCATTCCGCGCAACATTCCTTGTTTCTACACCAAAGATAGTCTTTATGACAAGGAAAAGAAAGGTTCTGAATGTATGTTCAAAATGTATGGTCGTCGGCAGATTTGGAATCTAGAGGAGGGAGGGGCAATTGGGGCGATCGCCCTCCCCTTGGGAAGATTTTGGATCCGCCCCTGGTATAGTCAAATGCATACATGCGTTATTTTTGTCACACAAATACGCGTGATCAATTTAGTTTTCCGTTCGAATGTATTTAAAATATTTTATAAGGCTAAATTATGAAATTTGGGGACCCAAAGAGCAGCTCATTCGTGGTGATTTTAAACCAATATAAGTATTAAATAAATTTTATATGGAAAGTAGGTATCATAAGTTCCGTTTAGATTACCTTGATTTAAATTGAAAAAGACAATCATATTCAAAATTTCCAATTCAAAAATTTTCCTGATAGCAAGACAACATTTTTGTTTCGTGATTTTTTAGAATTATATTGAATGTAACGCTGTAATACTTAACACTAGAAGCAGATGTGACCGCATTCGGGACGATTTATAGGGCGCTGGCGTACGTTACTGTATCTCTCATAAAAGTGACCACTACTAGGGATAATGGTTCTATGCCAACGATATGTCTCCGAAAAGAGGTTAATGCCGCATTTAATCATGAGGAACAAGCCACTCACATGGCAAAACATACATTCACTGTCACACTAAAATTAGCAAATGTTTCGCCGTTATGTAACTCACTGTGGGAGGCGTCGAAATTCATTTCGTGAGCACAACAATATGCGTAATGATAAAGCTATGCTAGAACCTACACACACCATGAAGCATTGATTTAGATTTTTAAATTTCTTATTAGAAAATCGTTCTTTGTAAACAATGATAGCAGAGAATAAACCAAGGGTCTTACAAATAATGTCAACGCGCGAAGGATAAACTATCGTTCAGGCAAATCAATATCGTACATTCCTGTTTTACAATGCGATATGCAAGCGAGACGAGTAAACCAATTCGATAAGGAAACGTAATTCGCTACGGACGTGTACGCAAAACGAAAACAAAAGGGGAAAACAAAGCGATGGCGAGAAAACAAAACTAGAGCCGAAATAAAATTCATATACGCGGCGTTAGCTGTAAAAAAAGGAGAAAAACGTTTTCGGTGGAAAGCATTGTACGAAAACTCGAATTGAAACGCAATTTAATCAGCATCACGCGTTGCGGGTGACGAATGTCGCTTTTTACGAAACTATTAGCGTCGCAAAATATACACGCTCGGCTGATAACATTCAAAGCGATCAACGGCGATCGACGGAACTATTAGCGTCGGGACTTAATCCAATGGCGGCGACGTAATTTCCGGTAGCGCGAACAAAAGAGCATCGGCGGAGCTCTCCTCCGCCCCCGCGATCATTTCCGGCGGCCCTTCGATTCCGGTAATGGCGCTTGTGCGGAACGGCGAGCACGGTGCCATTAGCAAAATTTTCCTCCCCTTTTTTCCCCCATCCCGTAATCTCTTTCCCTCCCTTTAAAGTTATACAGGGGAAAAACAAAAAAAACGATTAATGCAAGCAATATGTATAGTTCCAAACCTTTTCCTTACTGATAAAAATCCATAATGTTTGCCGCAAAAATGCATATTTTTTAGGAAAAAACGACACCTAAGTAAGCTCGCTAAAGATTTTTTTCTTACGACTCGAATATGCTCACAACCTATTCGGTTCAGATTTCTATTGAAAAACTCGGACTAGTTTCCAACTGCTCCATTAGCCTTTTTTCAATTGATTGGTTCTAAATGAAACAAGAGTGGAAAGATGCACACATCATGCGTGCATATATGCGAGTCGTAGGCTTTCTTTGCGATTCATGCAATCATGTCAAAAAATATAAATATTAATGGATTAGTCTAATGCCTATGAACTGAAATACCAATAGTGATGACAAGTAAATATCGAATTTTTGATTCACCGATTAATTTCCTAATCAATTGTAGTTAATAAAAACATCGACAATTATTTAAAACTTACCTTACTCGAATAGTAGCAATGTAATCTTTATGCTCACGTTCATTCCTTTGTTGTAAATTATTCATTTCACTTACAAACGCTGCGTAGACGTAAAGAAAATATAAGTATTTTCATTCATTTCTTCGTCGTAGATTATCCTTTACTCTTCATTTTTCAAATGTTGCGTGTGCGCGAAAGAAAATTAAATGTAAATTAATATTTACATAAGATATTGTTTACATCAGTTGTCACCAAGATTGTTTTCGTTGAAAGCAAAAAACACGAAAATTTTTGTTCAAAGATTTACGACTATAAAGTTTGATTTTATTGAAATCGGCTTCTCCTTCGATAAAAATGTATTTAAAAAACATGCTATTTGATTAGTTCTATAAATTTTATCTAATGATTTTTCGTTATAAGTTATATTGTACGAGATATAAAGAAAAGTTTATTATTTGTCACCAATAAAGTGGCACTTCCGATGAGGTCACGTTAAATCATTTATATCATTTTCTTAGTTTCTTATCCCCAATGTCCTAAATACCAAATTTCATTAACATCCGCTAAGTGGTTTCTGAGATGAAAAATGCGGACGGACGGACACGACCTGACCATAAGTCGTTCTTTCTTTACTTATTGTAAAGAACGCCTAAAACTTTGGCATTCAATGATTCCACGAACCTTTCTTCAAAATTTCAATTTTCTTTGCAAGCAGTTGAAGAAATTTTGGAGCTTAATATATTTCTCAGCAAAAATAGAACTGGAAGATGAGGAAAACATTGAAGAGGACAACTTAGGGCCAAGTGTTATGGAGAGCGAAGTAGAAAAAGCTATAGTGGAACTAGAAAAAGGGAAAGCCATAGGCAGCGATGGAATACCGGCTTAGGTATTTAAAGTCGTAGGATCAGAAGGACTTAAAGCGATCACGAAATTAATTAATAAGATTTACGACATGGGAGAGTGGCCTCGGGATTTCGTAGAAGTAAAAATGATGCCTCTGAAGAAAAAGCCAAAGGCAATGCAGTGTAAAGACTACTACTACTTCTGTCACACACTTCGAAGATCATCATTCTTAATATAAGGCTGGAGAAAAAGGCAGAAGAAATGCTAGGGGAAGACCAATTCGGTTTCAAAAAAGGACGAGGAAGTAGAGATGCTATAGGGATAGTTATAATCATATCAGAAAGGGCAATAGTGTACAGTCAAGATATATGCGTATGTTTTGTAGACTGGCAGAAGGCCTTTGATAGAGTAACTACTTGGGTAATGTTGATGAAGATAAAGGATGTTGGTGTAGACTGGAAAGACAGGAGATTGATCAGGAATCTATATGTGAATCAAGTTGTAAAGGTCAGGTTGGAAAATGCGGTCACCTGAGGAGTAAATATCGATAGAGGAGTAAGACAGGGCAGCTGCCTATCACAGACCCTATTCAATATATATGGAGGAAGTCTAACGCAAGAATCGTTAGAGATTTAAAAATTGGGTGAAGGATTATAAGAACAGTAAAATAAGCGGATGATCAAGTACATGTAACAAGAAAGGAAGAGGAACTTCAGAAAATTATAAATAAACTAGCGATAACAGGTAGAAAATACGGTATGGAAATAAATACAGAAAAATCCCAGGTCATTTGAATATCGGGAAAAGAAGAGAATCTGTATATAAGTAATGGAGGAAAGGAGTTTAGAACAAGTTTCAGATTATAAATACCTTGGAAGCATCATAACAAGAGAAGCAAAATGTACGGATGAGATCAGGATCAGAATAGGAAAATCAAAAGCGGCTTTTAGAAGAAAGAAACACCTACTTAAGGGGAATATAAGGGAAGATATCCACAAGAAGTTCATAAAATGCTATGTATGGAGTATAGCTTTGTACCGGGCCGAAACATGGACGCTAAGGAAAAATGACATCAAATACTTGGAAAGCTTTGAAATGTGGACTTGGAGGAGAATGCTGAAGATAAAATGGACAGATAGGATGAAAAACGATGAAGTGCTACGAAGAGTAGGAGAGAAGCAAATGATTATACAGACTATTAGAAAGAGGAAGGCAAACTGGGTTGGGCATTACCTGAGGAGAGAGAATATGATTAAAGACGTGTTAGAAGGAAAACTAGAAGGAGAAACGGAAAGAGGTAGGGAAAGGTTTCAGCTGATAGACGATTTGAAAGGGAAAGAGAGTGATCAAGATATGAAGAGGACAGCGGAAAATACGAGTATATGGAGAGCCAGGTTTAACCACGAATAATCGTGGGCCTGTCTACGGACAGACTACCTATGATGATTATATTTCTCAATAATATCATGGTTTTTCGAAATTTGAATCCCTGGATTACCTTGATGATGGTCAAAAATGCTATAATTTTTCAAACTCTATCCATTATCATTCTATAATAGGTTGACGAGCAAGAGGAGTCCGTTGACCTTTAAACGACTTTTCACCTGTAGCATTATTAGGCGTTTTTTACAAAAAGTAAAAAAAGAACGCTCTATGATCAGGTCATGTCCGTCCGTCCCTCCGTCTGTCCGTTTGCATGTTTCATCTGCAAAACTACTGTGCGGATGTTCATCAAATTTGATATTTAGGACATAAGGACAAAGAAAATAAGAAAATGATATATGTAAACGGTTTACGTGGCCTAATCTGGAGTTCCACTTATCTGGTGACAAAAAATGAACTTTACATCTCGTAACATATTACTTATAAAAAAAATCTTCAATCTAAATTTGTAGAACTAATCAAATAGCGTATGTTTTGTACAGTACATTTTTATCGAAGGAGTAGCCGTTTTTGGAGGTCCCGGTGGTGTAGTGGTTAAGACGCTGGCTGCTACACGCCTTCTGCTCGAAAGGACAGCAGGTACTAAATCCTGCGAAAGTAGGATTTTTTCCAAGGTCGTCCGGCCCCGTTTGTGTGGTTTGAGGAGACCGCGCAAAGTCAGCGTTCCGTCCTTCGAAAGGGACGTTAAGCCTTTGGCCCCCTTGGTGCTCTTCGTTAAGAGTTTGCTAATGCCGGTACCAGGATTCCCTCCTCCCTTGTGTGTTCGGTGTGGAAGGAGTTATGACTATAATAATCCAAGAGGTGGATTAGCCAAAAATGCACACACACAAAGTAGTCGATTTCACGAAAACCATACGAGAATGTCGTAATTCAAATTAGAAAAAGTTTCCGTGTATTTTAATTGTTATCAACGAAAACAAACCTCGTGGCAACTGAAGTAAACAATATCTGCTGTAAATAACTAATTAATTTGGTTTTCTTTAGTGCGCACGAAATATTTAGTAAATGAAGGGAAATGGATTATCTACGAAGAGGAAATGAACGTATATACGTCTATTTTCTTTACGTACACACAGGATTTGTAAGTGAAAAGATATGGGTGACTCGCGATAAAAGAATGAACGTAAACATAGGCAAAGATTATATGACTTCTATTCGAGTTAGGTGTTTTAAATAATTGTCGATTGTTTTATTAATTACAACATATTAGGAAATAAATCGGTAAATAAAAAATTCAATATTTCTTTGGCATACACACCTGTTCTTAGACCTTATACTAAGCAATTAATATATATATTTTTTGACATAATTACATAAATCGTAAAGAACGCCTCTGCCTCGCATGTATTCACGCATTTTGTGTGTATCTTTCCTCTCTTGTTTGTTTATGGACTGACTTCTCCGCCTTAAATATTTACCACTGACCAAAAACACTTTTTTTTTCGTAAGTCGAAAATTATCATAAATGGAGCAAAAATTCTTTTGTGTGGATTTCTTTAAACATATTCTTCATTAATTTACTATTTATGTTGGTTAATTTTCATAAGCAGACAGGAAAAGAAGTAATTTTATGCATTTGTCTCTTTTTCGGCGATAAAAGTGTGGGAATTTTCACCCCAATATTCTTCAAATTTTTACAGTTAACCACTTTTTTCTTATTGATTATATTCCAACGATATAATAATAATTTTTACATCAAACTGAGGGATAATACGATTTCTTATTTTTAATGTTATATTTTCTATATATACTATTATACCAAAATTTTTCTTAATAATACGCATTTTTACAAAGATTGGACCACTCGATAAAAAGCGAACATGTTTTTTATCTGGTCTGTTGTAGTTATTTCCGGACGCGTTGCCACTGAAAAGGCAAAGTAATCATTAACGTTGCTTTTTGAAGGAATTTTCTTTTAAATTGTTAGCTCAAAGGCGAAAATAAGAATAATCTCTTACCTTAAGTCTTTTTTAAAGAAGTTTTTTATAAGAAATGATCAAGAAGGTGAATATTTTAGATTATATTTATTGCATGTATATACCTAATACAATACAGGGAGGTGTAACCTTTAGCCTGGGGGTCTCACCCGTCCACCGAGAGCACTTTATGAACCTCGAGAAGCTTTGATGAAGTTGCGCCCTCTTATAATTAAAAGTGATAATTTTGTATCTTTCAACCAAAGTTTTGGCATAATACATCTCTGAGTGAATTTTTAACACAAAAATGGGTTTATACTTGATTTTCGTTGGGTAAGGGTCGAAGAGCCAAAACGATCGAATGGCCGACAAGACCGAAGGGGAGACAATGTAATAATAGGGCTGAAAGGGTCGAAATGATAAATGGCAGAAAGTACCGAAGGGACGGCAATACGAAAAGGCCGAAATACTCACTACGCTCCTCGGTAATTCTCATATTTTTGTTATTATGGTACTTATAGGAATAAGAACAAATTAGTTAAGTAATTTTAGTAAATTGTCGTAATGTTCTATATATCTTTATCTCAGCGATTCCCAACATTTTCATAGGAGTGGAACCCTTTCAAAGATAAACAATATTTCGCGGCGTCCTAGCCTTCAAACAAGGTTTTTATATTTTCACAAACGAGTATTACAACGCTTGGACATATCCATTTGTAAGTGCCACACTATAATCAATTTATTAGAGAAAACATAATTGTCCTAGTTACCTGTGAACAAATCGAAATCGTCGATTTATTTATTATATAAAAGTTATTTTATCACCGTACCACTAAAAATCAGCTGCAGCGACCCAGTTTAGGAACCACTGTTATATCCAATAGCCTCAAAGTTACTTTTTAACGATCTGTGTAGATGACTGTCTTTAAACCTTCAATTTTTATCAATTAAATTATTTATACTTTAAAGTTTTACACAAAATTATTTGGAAATTGTGTAAGCAAGCATGACCCAACCCATATTATAAAATCGTGTGTAATGAAGGCCATATTTTGAATTTCAATATATTTTTGTTAGTTACATCCTGATATATCTTCTAGCCAATGCGTAAGTCTGTTTAATTTAGTTAATGATTTACATATTTCTGTAAATTTCTGTTGTCGGCCCTTATTTTCTACTCTATGGTCGGCCCTTCGACCGGGTTCCATTTTAGACATTGAAACTACAGATGATCTCTCTACTATGTTCCTATTTAACCGCCCACGTGGCCCACCAAGGCACTACTATTGCGGTCCACTAAAGCACTAACATCTACGAATTCGGCCCCATGGCATGGCATCAATGCTTTTTTGAAAATTCAGTGATATATCTTTTTATAGCATATAAGCTATACTAAAACATGAAAAAATTACATTGAACATATTGCTGCAAAATTTTAGGTGCGTATTACAGAGATAAAATACTGTTGAAATGTAGCCCATGAGAACCTGTGTTTATTTTATATTGTATGAGTATTAAAAACGTAATATCACTGTATTCAGAGTAAGGCGTTGGAACCTCAAGTCTTCGCAATGTTATTTTAAGTCAATATCGAAGAAATTTCATTAATCTGTTACTCTAGCCCTTTTTATTCCATATTTTTATATACCACAATTGCAATGAAATTTTATGTTTGTTTCATAAATTTCAGCGTCTCTCCTTTCATTACCTTCTTCTTTCGTTAATTTCCTTTCCTCTGTCATTTTTTTACCTCTCATTACGACCTTATTTCTTTCCTATTGCCCTCTCCCTCGCTCCTTACCACTCTCTCATACTCCCTCCCTTCACTTACCCTCTCTTATCCCTTTTTTTCAATCTGCCTCCTCTCCACACCCTGTTACAAAAATAAAACAAGGGAAACTCGTCCAAAATTCCCTTCATTCTTTGACACGTGAAGGATTATATGTGCTGGTATGACACTGTAACGCTGAATATTTCATGTCCAGTAGCGAAAAGAATGCCCTTCGGCGAGTAGCATGAGGGGAGGTGGTGTAGGAGGGGGGGTGTAGAAGCAAGAGGAGAAAAAATCCCTTCGTACCAATCTCCTTTTCATCCGAAATTTCCCTCCCCACACCAGTTCTCGTCCCTTTTTTCCTATTTCGATGTCTCTCTCCCAGCCTCTCCCTTTGCCTTCACCCCCCTCCTCTCCTCCCTCCCTCCACGTATCCTACCTCCCCTCTTCACTCTGCCACCCTCCCGCCCACGGGTAGAGAGAGGCCTATTCTCTCCATCACTGTCACAGCACATAACACCGCAAGCGTGACACGCAAGAGAGACTCCGCCGGGATTTACTTTAGTCATTTTTTTACGCCGCACTCAAGAGGAAAAATTTTAATGACTTTTAGCGAAGGAGCCGTCGCTATGGCAAGGATTAGCCGCCCTTGTATCACTCTCGCAACGATACTTCCAGGATATCCAATTTTTCTCAGTTTGCGTAAGAGCCTCGTGCACCGAAAGCCGAATTTTTCTTGCGACGTTTACAATTTTTTATAATTTTCGCCGCTACTTAAACGTAAAAGATTACTTGCATTAACCTAGTTGGTTTCCTCTCATTTGTGCTGAAATAAAACATGAAATTCGTTCTCGAATTGTAATTGTATTTGCAATATACTTCGTAAAATTTCTGGAATCCTTCAATTTTGAATGCATTTTTAGAGTTGTTCCCTAATTTAAAAACTTCATCCAATCAATGTTTACATTTATGATGTAATTTTTTACATAAATATTTACAAGTTTTGTCGGTCACAAACTAAAACCGGTGCTAAATATTTGTGAACCAGGTCATCTATTCAAGATTTAAAAAAACCGAGAAAATGCAATTTGGACAACAAAGAAATATTTATAACAGTTTTCGCAAATATCAAGTCCGATAATAAAATCCAACGATAATTTACCCGTAAAATGAATTAATGTGCTTAACGTTCATGTGTATCAGTGGCATATAATTTTGTTCAAAGTAAATAATCAATAAGTAATTCGTCTTAACTCTTAACTACGCGCCCCTCGGCAAGCAGTACCGCATTTTAGCCAAAATGTACGTAATTCTTAGAAATTAACTCTAAACTCATCTAAATACCCTATCAGTAAGACATCAACCGTCCGTGGGGAATGTTTTGCTTCTCTGATTCTTTTTACGTCTGTATTGCAAGCATTTATTGTGAAATCCGCTGTCTATCCGAAACGCAGTACCGGTCTCGCATAATTATGTCAGTGATACAATCGCATTTTTGCAATATGAAAGATGAAATCGGCATTTTTATAGAATATACATGTAAATTAAATGTATGTACAATGTTTCATGAAATATGCATGTGATTTCTAGAAGAAAGACTAAATGATTTTCGAGTTTGGAAATCGTTTGAGTCAGCGCACAACAAACGATAGTATGCGGCATCTGATGGTGTGACAGGCGATGACTATTTGTTGACAACAAATGACTCATGCGGCCCATCCCACCAAAACAAAACCAAATCAGAATAAAAAGCCCTTCGCTCTACGCATTTCAACCACCGGGTTAATCATGCGTAGAGCCATGACGCTTTGAGTCCACGTGGAGTTGACCTATGCAAAAAACTTTCACTTCATCTCTCATTGGACCTTCTGGATCTTATATTGGTTCAAAGTATTGTGTTAATAATACTTATGTATAAAAATAAATATGTTACCTTTATCTAATTCTATTTATCATATAAATCAACAAAATCCTAAACCGCACGCGCGTAACAAAGTCTTGAAATGAGACGCGCGCAGTTAAGGGATAATGAAATGTTATTCTAACAACTAGCTTTACACTGCCCGTAACCTTAGCCGTTGAGTTTACTCGTGAAGAATTCAGGGACCTGATATTTTTTCAGAGCCAAAGACACAGTATGTGATTAAACTAAAAATGAATTATTATTCAACTCATTTTGATGTATTTTGATCTCCGCCTTTTTTAAACATGCACGATAATTGAACATTTCCTTCGCATTTTATTTATTTTTTCTATAGTTTTATCTTTTCGCTTAAAACAGACTAAATCTTTTACATTTGTGTTGCTTTCCGGCATAAACATTACGAAGCAATTCACTTTGGACTTTGCGCGCACTTTAAAGTGAATTTTATAGAGCATTAACGCCAAAGGCGAGGAGCCAAGTAGTTCGTTTTACCTCCGCCAGAGGGATAAATCACGCGAGTCGTAAGTCGCCTTGAGGTAGTAATGTGGTCCCGAGGTGCGATTTCGATGATGGCTGCAGGTGAACCCCGCCCCTTTTCAGGGCTGCCCCAGGACCATTACGGTGTCACATCTTCCTTGCGAGTCTCCGAACTTTTTGCGCAAAGTCAGCACGGGCGCCACGCCTTTCCCTGAGAGAGGCGTGGTGGAGAGAACTCTGCTATGATCCGAACCTCTCTTTTTCTTCTCTCTCTCTCTCTTCTCTCTCTCTCTCTCTCAATCTTCTTCTCAAGACATCCACTTTCCCTTACCGGTAAAAGTTCTTTCTCTCTCACCGTCTCTCTCTCTATCTATCTCTCTCTCTCTCTCTGAGGGAAATACCACGTAGTTCTCATCCTTCCTCTCTATCTGGGATCAAGGAATGGTTCGGGGCTACCTGACTCCGAAGGATTTTGGCAGATGTGAGACAAACAAGGCGGCCTTGTTTCACCGGGAGAAAAAAATTCAGCGGTACAGGTAGTAAAACTGCGGGTGACATGAACAGGAGCTTTGCTGGAAGTCTGAAATATATTCGTTTTTTTCATGACCGTAAAAATGCCTGACAATTATGTTCTATATGCACCGGCGTAAATTTAACTTCATCGTTGTACCATAACTATGAATTAGATGTAATAAAAACTGAAGTGCTCGTTTTAGACCCCTTTTTATTACGATATTATCTATGTTTCGATAAATGGTTCGTATAATAAATAAGCGAAACGAAATGAATTTTTTATGCAAAAATATTAAAATTCGAGGATTCATTTCACGAGCTAAGAGTAATTTCGTAACAATAAGAGTTCATACTTAAGATTCATCGGGAAACCATACCTTTTTAATAAAACATTTCAAATTGGTGGAAACCGCACTGCACTTGCTAGGTACTCTCGATTAAAGAACACTTGCCAGAGAATTTAATAACTCTGAAATAAGTTTCGGTTAGTAAAACGTATAGGAGAATAAAAGATGACCATGCAGAGTTAAACTATATCTGAAAATCAATTAGAATTAATTGTTTTTATTTTGTGTTCTCAAACATCAAGTAAGTAGAAAACTTAGTTTTTATTATAAGAGTGTTTAGCGGGAAAATAAATTAAGCAAGAACAGCAGAAAACACCTGAAATTATCCTCATATCTCAGACTAGATGAAAATTATTATATAAAATGACTCTCCATCACCGTATATACTGGGAATTATGGGATCACATTCACCTATAAAAATCGATAAATTTTATTTTGGATGCTCGCATCGCTTTTATAAAATATCAGATAAATCTTCGCGTTTTAAAAGGAACCAAAAAAAAATGAAAACTTTTTCTTAATTCTTTTTTCACATTTCCTTCTATTCTCTGTAATTCCTATGACTTTCCAAATTACTCAACGTGAAGAGAGTTACTGGATACGACGGCAAAGTGAAATGTGTGATACATAAATTAAATTATGGTTCGATAATTTCAATGGGAATGTCACGTAGCGTAAATAAATTATCCGTGCAGGGCGTGCTAAAAATAGATCTCAGTGGGTGTGAACAAAGTATAGAGACTGTCTCATGGTGAGATGAAACATGCACTTGACAAAATCCGTCAAAGGCATGTTACAAAAAAACCGCAGTAATTTAGTGATTGCCGCCATGGATAGAAAAATAAGTAAACATATAAAGTTAATTATATCCTCTCACTCTTTTATAGTTGTTACATTTCCTAAGTAATGAAACTTGCGTGCTAATTGCTATTGTATTCATAATTATGGATCACTAAATCCCTTATTTATCATCTAGAGCAAATTTTATTAATTGAATGGTGACATATATATTCCAAAAACTAGAATATTACAAAAAATGATGAAAAAACATTTACTTTTGATTTCAGTTTCAGTAGATAAATTCGCAATTCCAAGTACAGGAGTTTGTGAAGCTCTCACAATCCAATGATAGTAAGAGGAAACGTTTGACTCTTTGACTTTTAAAAAATTATTTCAACAATCTATCATTCGAACAACGATCTATTTCTGTTTGAATTTCCCTTAACAACTCCACGTATTTTATCCTAAACTCAAGAAAACTCAACATTTCGAAACAGCTTGCACAATGGCATGACGAAATCGTCTTAGCTTATTTGAAATATTTACACAATAATTAAATTAAACCGAGGCGTGATAGTTATCTTCGCGTTTTCCTCTTTCTCTTTTATTTATTCCCTTGGCTTTTATTTTCTGATGAGCTTTCGAGGGTAACTTTGTAACCTTTTACAAAAATGGATGAGGACGGAAATAAAGTTTTCTTAATTAAAAATTAGAGGCGATGCCTAAAAGGTTTTTCTCACAATGTCCCAAGACAGCGAAACAATTCGCTTCTAGTTGGCAGAAGAAAAATCGCGCCATGGAGAGACAGAGAGAGAAATAGAGAGAAGAAAGGAGGCACTCGAAATAAAACTCAGTTTTCCCCTTTTCGAAGGTTTAACTCCCGCCAAAGAAATGCAAAACCAAACCCCGCATAAAACTCCTTTAAGTTTACGATCGTTTTGGGAAGGAGATATAGGGAGAAGCTCGGCAAAGAAAAACCTTTGATTCAGAAACAATATTCAATTTCGAAACTGGAAATCTTCATTCAATCTTGCCCGCCCTTTCGCGCAGGGAGGAAGGTGGAATGAGTAAGAAGGCTTTATAAAATTTTCCTTTCCCCCTCTCTCCCTTCCACTCTGCCTCCATCTTTCTGCTCACTAACCACATCTCATTTATCCCGGCAAACCCAAAATTATCGGCCAATAAAAGGTCGTTCCACTCCCACATACCCTTTCGTTCTCCCGCCTCACACCACTCTGTCCTCATGTCCTCAACTCCACCCCTTCTCCCTGCATCTCCTCCTCGTTCCTTTCCTCCCTAACCCCTATCTTCTCTTCCCCTCCCTCCCTCCTTATTCTTTCTCCTCCTTCTTCCCCTCCCCTTCCTAGCCCCTCTCTCCCCCTCTCATATCTCCACTACTTCTCTCAATTCCCCGTATCTTTTCTCCCCTCCTCTACCCCACTTTTTCGTCAAACAACTCCACTTATCCATCTGCCCGCGAGATAACATCCTTCTCCGTGTGTTAAGAGATCGAGTGAGCAGGGCAAAAGAAGAAAACGTGTAAGAAAGGAGAGAAGAAAGGGAGATATAAAGAGGAGATAAATGAGACCGGAAAAGAGATTATCGGGTTTTAAAAATTATAGAGAACGAACGTTTCTTTTGAAAAAGGGAAGAGAGAAAAAAACACTAAGGATTTTATTAGACAATTGAATGATTAGAAAATAGTGAAATGTTTGTTAGGAATGGAAGAAAATTATGAAAAATAGATGATATCGGAGCAAAAGCGAGATAAAAGCTTAAGTTTTGATACAAGGAAGTCAATTCAAAGAAGAGGCAAAGGATTAGATGAAAACAAGCAAACAAATTATAAGGGGCGATATAAGAACAAGAGGTGTTTTTATAAAACCGGATGGAAAGTAAAAGAAGAACTTTCTTTTATTTTTTTATATAACTTCTTGATCGCAAAAATTGGCGTTCCGTATAAACGACAAAAAAAACAACCCGGCGCAACTTTTTTCGCGTGTCCCACTCTCTAATCTATCACCTTAATTAGCTCAGCGACTTCCACCCCCCCCCCCCCCCCCCCCGCCCCAAAAAAACTCTATATCATCGAAACAAAAACGATCTCCGAGTAGATGTAAGGAAAAGAAGTGAAAAAGGTAGTAGTGTATAAGGAAGGACACGCCGCGGATAAACACGAAAGAAAACAAACTCCAGACTCGGGAGATGAAGGAGATTACGAAAAGGAAACAGGAACAATGACACAAAAAAGGTCTTATTTTCGATCGCAAAGGGATCGGAAAAGTAAAGGAGAGGACGAAAGAGTCGGAGGCGGTTTCGAGAGAATGAAGATGGCGCTCTCTCTCTCTTTCGTCTAGTTTCTCGGTTGATTGGAAGGTTTTTCCTTTTTTTCCTCTCTCTCTCTACATCTCCTCCCCCACCCCCGAGAGCGATAGCCATTTCAGCGTTCTCGGATCCCTTTTCCTTGGTAGGGAGGATCCAGTCTGGAATTTGCGCAGGATTACTAAGAGTGTCCGAACCGTTACCTTAGGCTCCGTCTCCTTTCCTGCAGATCGCGATTCCCTCATTTTCCTTTTTCTTCGACCCCCTTCCTATCTCCCATCATCACATCCATTACCACTCGCTCTCTGGCTTTTTGTTGGCAATAAGGGGAAGTCTTAATGCGCGGCAGAAGCCGTATTGCTCGCCGCGTACCGCAATTGCCCCCCACGTCGTCTCTTTCTCTCTCCCTCTCTCTGCAGGTGAATTAAAGCGATTGCTTCGTTTTTGCGTCGCTTCTGCTTGCTTAAGATTGGTTGAGTTTTAGATCACCGGATTCGGAAAATGAATAATTCAGAGATGAATTGTCGAGCTCTCCCCATGGCTTCATTCTAGTCGATGGCTGTAGTCATAAAGAGGATTGAGTAAACCGAATGCATTTCCCAACTACAAAGGATTCTCACTTTGTGGTAATCCACCTATCGCTTATAACGTTTTTTCTATTCAAAATCATGTTTGTAGTCTGTTCTTTATTATGAAACCTTTTTTTTAAATTCAGAATTCCTCGCAAGATTCCATCTTCCTTTTTAATTGTAAATTGTTATAAGAATTCTATATATTTTTTTAATTCTAAATCATATCCAGAATTATTTTTCATAGACAACGCTTATGTGGCTTAAGGATTTAGCTTTAAGACTTCGACCACCTATTATGTAATGCAATTGTAATACGTAAAAACTTGCGCCCATTAAATATCGACTGAAAATGTAATAATTCCTTTGTTTTTGCTGCTTAGGCTTTTCCATTATAGACGGATAATTGGAAAAATTATCTCCTGCCTTTCAATTAAAGAGACACAATGTCTATTACAAATGTCCATCAATCATAAGACAAAACCGCTCATCGTTTGGTTTTAATATTATTTGAATATCTCTTGAAAAATAAAATACGATTAGGGGTCTATTTCTGGTAAAGGTTTTTAAAACGTCATGAATTGCAAGCATTATCATGCAAATAAGACTGAAGAGGTTTGTTTTATTTGATTTTTTATATTGGAAATATAATAGAATTGACCGTGACCACTGAAAAATTTATGCTTTTCAGTGTGTCTATTTGGATTTTATTAAATCCGAAGGATATAATTTTGCAGAAATCCACTCGAAATTTTCAAAACTAAATTTGAATGTATATTTCATCAGTTGTGTTAGAAAAATCTCAATTTAAAAAAATTAATCGTAAGATTTTGAGCTAGTTTGTTTTCATATGTATCAAACATCTTCAGAATAGCATGAACTCGATCAAAAGTACATATTTCCAATTCTATTTTTAAATTATCGGCTCGTGCTTTCTGGAAACCGAAGATAACTCGTCAATATGTCTACGCTTGAATAATTGCGTACGCACGTTGTGATTAAATGTAGCTAATTGTTTCTAATTGGCCAATTAGGGTAAGACGGATTAATTTATCTTCAGTGTCGATCTGAAAGCTACCCACATTTTACTTATCAGAACCAATTTCTTTGCAAGCCAGCCTGTTATATCGTGACTGGATCCGAACCGCGAAGCTGTAATATAACAGCGAATTTTCTGCGTCCAATTCAAACTTGCAAATTTTGTTGTATTTGAATGTTTTATTATCATAATAAAATTGCAAAAGGGATTATTTTGAGATACAGAGTGTTTAACCTTACGGCATACTGAATTCATAGAGGAAACACAAATGTGCTAGTTAAATTTGAAAGATCTACTACGAAACACAAACATATATAAACAACTAGTTTATCCAAAGATAAATTCTTAAATAATTTTATAAATAACAACAACAGCAACATAGGCATGTCAAGGTATTAAAGGAATTCGAGCATTTTTCATTATTTTCTGATACATATTAAGTCATCAATCATTGGGTAAAATTTCGTGTAATATTATTGAATTCGATCTTTTTTAAATGTTTTTCAGACAAGAACATTGATATGCTCAGTTTACTTTTTTTCTGAATTATTATTCCATCTGTAAAATTTCAATTGGGTCTATTCAAAATTATCACCACATTTTTGGCAATTATGAATCCCAAAAGGCTTCATATCGTCTAATATAGTGTTATAGAGATACATCAAGGTACACTTGTTTATTACGATGTTGTTATAACAGAAAGTAGATCTTCAATAGATATTTTACCACCCTCCCACTATAATTATTGCCCAGACGAGGGAAACGAGTAAACCTTCCCGAGTAAGGAAAATGACCGATGTTAGCACAGTTTTTTGCGACAAGTATTACGTTTCATTTAATATATGCTCTTCTAAGTGGCGGTTTTAGTGGTTAGGTGGATCTTAAAATAGGAAATTCAATTTTCGTTACTTGAGCCCTTGTCTATGCAAAATTCCTTGCGGAAAAAACCCTCTGTATATACTAAATTCAATTTTTTGTGCATATCTTTGTCGTTTTCTTTGAAAACCTATCTGATTTATACTCTACCACCAGATTACATGTAGTAATTTTGATGTTTCTTGCGAGCCATATCTGAATTTATTGGAGATAAACCTAGACATAGAGATTTGCAACTAGTCAATGAAAAGGCTGAGAAATTCATTGAATATGTAATTTTTTCATTGAATGTTTTACATTATATCTTTAACATTACCAGATGCATTAGTAAAAGATATTTTAAATTTTTTTCGACCTGCTTATTCCATATTGTCTACGCGCATTGGGTATCTAAGAGGTGGTTCAATGAATAGCTGATAAGTTTCAAAAGTTTAGGAAGAAAGGTATAGCCTTGTTACTTACGATTAGTTAAACAATTATACTGTATGTTTTGACGTGAAACCATATACAACAAATTTACCATTGGACACATTTTTTAAACAACTATTATTCTTAAAATTTAAAGTAAAACTCAACAAAGTTATCGGATAATTATATTAATTACCTAATAAAACAAATTTGATAAAAATAATTGAATGGAATAAATTCGTGGTCTCAGCTCATGGCTTAATTACCGAATCCCCCAATGAAGTTTATTTGCAGGCGCAGTTTGGAACGTGGTGCCCTATTACGATGACATCAGAAAAACGGGTCGCAAAATAAATATATTCCGTTCGTTTCCGTGAAATCGACCCATTCTCGGGTCCGTAACGTCCACAGCCCATCTTCCACCCGGAGATTTACCTCGGCAAAAATAGAGAAAAAAACACTCCAACTTTTAAGCACGCTCGGAAATACTTCCACATGCTCTTACGATAAAAACCAGTCCATAAATAACGGAAGACTCAGACTCGCTCCATTTTCTCCATTTTTATCCGATAGGGACACAAAACCCGCCATCATTTCTGATCCAGACGGAATCCATGGTCGATACACCTATTTCAAGCGTCCTTCATCCTATTTCTAGTTGGATAGAAAGATCGGATGTTAAAGATAAGATTATCAGAAAAGTAAGAAGAGAGCAAATTTTTCGGCCAAGGTAAGAGAATGCAGATATGAAATATGAAAGTATAAATATATATAGAAAGTGAAACCCACGAGCGCGCGTGGGCGTTCCGGGAAAGAAATTTTTGCCGACGCTGTCGCACTATCGATTGTTTTTTATCGAGAGCTTTTGACGCCGGAGTCGTAAAAATTTGTTGTCTCCCAGACTAGGAAAAGATGTTTTCTTTTTCTTTTCCTTATCCTCTCTTTCCTCGCCGACAGTCGTAAACAAGACGACGGGATGTAAAGATTTTCTATACGTAAACGGGATTTTTTCTTTCTTTCTGGGACAGAGTTGAAAGCCGTAGGAGGAAGATGAGGCGACTCTTTCGGGCAGTAAAACTCGCCTCTGTTTGGAGAGGATGTATCGTAAATCCTTTCCCTCTCGTTTTCCCAGTCAGAAGATTTAGAATTGACGGCATTTGCGTGCATTAAACAAAGGATTGCTGGCCTGATGGCCCCTCATCCTTCTATTTATGTTATATTTTATTTTTCATGCCTGAAATTTGGGATTTTTTTATTTATACTATCACAAGGCAATAAAATGCAATTGCTCCGCGCGATGTAAAATTATGACTTGGAATTAACTCATCGGAATAATTGCATTTTTAATTATTTAAATGCATCGCCATTAACTGTGATGTCATCGTATGCTAAATGGAATGAGAGTTTTTATTGCTTACGTCACCTTGACCCATTTAAAATCCAAATTTTGAAGGGTTAATGTATAAGGTTTTTTTAAATTTCTGATGAAATTTCGGTTTATTCTGAAATTTATTTATCTGATTGTGGGATGTTGTAAATATTATAGACATTTTGAATATCTATGAAAACCATTGATTACTGTATTCATCTATTTAATTGAATCTCCACCTAACATTATAGTTTCTCTGACATCACAAAAGTTAATTGATTAATAATGTATTCAGACTGCCTATGGTTCTAGGTAATGGAAAGATATTCTCCGTGATACGCCAAACTTAGTAGGCATACAAAGTCGTTTTATACTTTCATCTTTTCCTAAAATGTTCCTAGATTTTCGTTTATTTTCCTCTTCGTATTACTCGTTCTTCCTGTTATGAATAGCGTCCTTAATAATACCCTCATGTGTGAAAGTACAAAGCGAAAACTATAAACTATTATAAACTATAATTCGATTATATTCCACAAAATGCGCCAAAACATAATCTCGTCTTAGGACGGCTTGTGACTTATTATGAAAAATTTCTCTAGCGGAAAATCTGGGCGGATTAGCAGATGTTTTAAGGGAAAATAGAAATCAAGGCCATGCCCCAAACGCCCACCATACTCCTCTTCAGTTAAATTCTACCTCGCTCTTATCCCGCCCCCCTCTCATTCCAACCCCTATCATCCCAATCCCTTCTCGACCTAACCCCTTCTCAGCCCGCACACTTCCACCAAAATACCATATCCCGCACTGGCCGACCGGAGCAACCCCAATCGCCCAACTCGTTCTTCGGTCTCCTGCGGGAGGCCTACATCTTCATCCCTCTTACCGTGGACGGCCACCCTAAACTCTTTGCACCCCCCCCCCCCCCCCGTCCTCGCCCGCACCCCTCCGCGCCAACCCTCCCTTGTCTCCAAACACTCCACTACATCCTCTCTCGTCAAGGGACAGGAAGGAAACCCGTGTTAGAGGGAGTGAGTCCCAGCCAAAATCCGCGCTCTCAAAAACCTGCCTCACTCTCTCTCCCGTTCCGCCAAAAATAAAACCCCAAACCACTCGCCAACCCCCCTTTATCCACCCTCTTGCCCCTTAACAATCCACCGCGACCGACTCTCTCATAGGTTGTCTAGTTCCGCGTCCTTCCATCCCCTTCAACCGCTGGAAGGAAAGAGGGAAGCATAAAGGACTGCCTTAGTGGGTGGGAAATAGGAGGATGGGATAAGGATGGTCGAGGCTACTATTCCTTCGTTTCTCCAATGCCTTAGGAGTCGGGAGAAAATATATATATCGGGGACAAGAAAATAGCTAACCACCATTTTTTTCGGGATGCTCGACCTCTTTCTCTTTCACGAGCCTAATCTCTCCTCGTTCGCTCCCTTTGCTCTCTTCTTGGTTTTCTTCTTATTTCTCCGTTCGATATGATTTGCGTCTCCCTTTTTGTGTCGTTTTATTGTCTCCTGATCTTCTTCCCCTTCTTCTTCCCCCGCGTAAGTAATCCCATCGGGGTTCTCCTCTTCTCCTTCCTTTCTCGTGTCCGTCTATTCGAAGGGATTTTTAGAGCATTTCCGCTGGCCAAGTCCGCAACAACCACGGCGTTGTTTTCTTCCTTTTATATTCTCCTCTTTCTCTCACTTATTTTTCCTCTCCGTGGGTTATATTTCTCTACGAATTCCACAAGTCCAAACACGCTCTCTTGTCATTTCCTGCCTTTGTTTTCGTCTGTGTATTTTTCTATCTTTTACTTGCACAACATTCTTTCTCTTCGGTACGTGGTCTATTTTTTCACTGCCGTTTTCAAAAAACCTACCTAGAGATAATAAGCCCTCCTTTGAGTTTCATTTTTTTTCACTCTTGTCACATTTATTTACTAAATAATTCATTGTTTTGCCAGAACTACCGTCCTGTCGCCAGCTTTAGCTTTCCATTTTCTCTCGTTCTTGTCTTCTTGACAGTGCAATTTTGTTCATCTCCAAAACTTTCCATTAAGGGAATTTCATTCACATTTTTATTGAAAGTTTTCGAATATTTCATCTGCCAGATGGACGGCAGTCGTCTAGTTTATTCTCGGCATAATAGCTAAAGATTTGTAGTTCGTGGGTTTTTTGTATAATATCATTCATCATGGAGAATAAAAAATGAAAAGTGGTACTTAATCCACAGTTGTGGAAAAAATACCAAGTATTTCGTTTTGTTCTCCAAAATTAAGGATTTAATTACTGTGTCCGTTTTATTATATTTTCTTTTATTATAATCCGGGGCTATTGTATGAAGCACAGTGCGTATCGGTTTTCATTTATTACGCCATTTTTGTTTAAATATATTGAAGACGTTCCCAGGGCGAATTTCCTGGAGGGCGTTCCGGGCAGCGGCTACCGCAATATAGGGGACCGAAAGAAGAGTAAGAAAATCTTTTTATATAATTAATAAAATGAAAACATCGTTAATTTCTCATAAAAAACACATTAAAATGCGAGATTACTTAATCTGCGCAAATTTTGTTGTGTAATTAGAGTATTATGGACGAAGAATATTAACCATTGAATGAAATTCTTAGTGACTATGGCGTAAAGAACCCAAAATATGACTGCTGCACAGGCCTCTCAAACGATAAATGCGTCAGTGGATATGAGTAAAGCAAAAGATCTATAGAGATGAATTTTTCGGGGCAAATAGTTGTATTGTTAATCAATACGTACTATCTTTAAATTTATATATCAAATGCCTAATAATCAATGCACGCTTAAATTGGTATTTTTTATTACAGATATCCTTCTTGTTCTTCTATATTTCTTATTTAAAGGCTTACATATTGGTCGCATCAATCTCTTCCGCTTAAGCGGTGTCTACATTTCCTCCTCGTATTCACATCTCTTACCTCGCTCAGCGCGCTAAATAGCGTCCTCCCTCTCCTCTGTCCATCTTTTTCTCCCCTCACATGCTGTACTCTCCCTGTACCACTTCCTCTATCTCTCCCTCTTCCCTATCTCTCTCGATGTATCTAATAACGCTTCGTCGCTTGGGGCAATTCGACCGACGCGCCACAAAACATCATGCTATCAATCTTTCTATCGTGCAGCTCTCACTCTCCCCCTCTCCACTTTTTTATACTATTGCCTCTCTCCCTCTTTTTCTCTCTTCCTCTTTGGATCACTTCCTCCTTTCCCTCCTGCAGCTCTCGCTCAATTCTCCTATTCATCTTCCCTCGTCAACTTTCCCATTTCTCTTTCCGAACCTTTTACTCACATCACCGTCCCATTCCTACATCATTCTTCATCTATTTGTCCATTTCTAATGAACCAACCACCTCGCTGAGCGTCTATGAAAGCTCGTGAAAAAATATTCGGTGTACCAACTAAATGGCTACATTGCTTATTATAATTTACTGCCACCACTTACATAACGCCAGCAATACAACAAACAAAGGCGCTAAATCTGCGGTTGACTATGTGTAAATATTCCTTAAACCATCTCATTTTTATCTCCACCCTTTTTTATTCAGTTGGCGATTCTTTCTCACCCATAGTTGCACATTCTCCCGCTTTCTTCTTCAGCTTTGGTCATTGATCACCTTATAATGTCAGTTTTTTGCCTTAATCTTTCCAGCTGAGTGAATTTTATGTCATCCCTGAACGTTTTTGGCGAAAATCATGGCCAGGCTTTGAAAATCTCATTGCCGTTACTATCGGGGTATAAGCGACACTCAGACAAACTTGTCCGTTCTTGAGTTATTTCTTCTAAGCAATGTAGGTAATATGAAAATATGATGATCACTTTCATTTCACCGCTAAAAATAAAATATATCAGTTCCATAGATGAATTTTAGAATTTCAATGAACATTTTTTGCTTTTATAATGGAACATCCCATCTTGAGTTGGCTTATTTCCGTTATCGAGAATTTTCAGATTTACTTGTATGAATTCGTTTAGATGCTAAAAGATAAATGGCAATAAAAGCAGGTGAATGATGTCGTACAGACAAGTAAATTTCCTATATCTAAGACAGAATAATAATAGCTGCTGCATTTGTGATTGTAATGGCCCCGACTCCATATAATTGATTCATGCGATAAATGATTCCAACGCTCATTTTTATATAGGTGCAAATATAGTCATTCATCTACATCTACATAATAACCATCAATTCACCAGGCAGATTGGTGATAAGGGGTGCATTGCGCCAGATTCCCAAATATCTCACTTGCAGGCTTGAATATCCTGTTGTGATCTTTAATTGTTATAGGAAAAATATATCCTCGATATCATTCCGCCAATCTCATATATTTTATCATAGTGGTATTGTCTTTCTACTGCTTCGATTATTCCAAGTACTTACTCAGCTAAGCCTTCTTGTCTATATTTCTTTAGAAGTTTCAACCTAACTGTCAGTTGGCGCTGCTCTAGCGTTACCCAATTAAAAATCCTTAATAATGAGGTAACGCTATGTATAGGTTCATAAATTTCTTTCATGAATTTTGCTGCCATGCGCTGAACTTCTCCCAACTTATGCATTCATTAGACCTTCTCTGCCTAAGAAATTTATCTGATATTTGTATGGCTGCTAACATCTTATATAGTACATATATGAAGACAAAATTGAACGCGGGAATACGCGAATGCATGAACAATATCCTTCGTAGCGTTTGATTTCTTCGCTCATAATTTTGCATCTTTTCGTGATCAAGCGAATGTTTCACTTTAGTTAATAGTAATTTAACAAATTTTTTATTTCTCTCTGCTAATTTGCTCTCCAATTCATAAAAGGCGCAAACACGGAATAAATTCAGCGATTTCCCAAATTTATATCTATATTGTATCCAATAATTCAGTCAGAGCTTGTATAGTCATGAAGGTTAAGCGTGTTATGATGCATATACATACGATAAAGGCTCTGAAAATTGCAGTTAAAGTTTATAAAGAGCGTGAGATAATCTCTAGCCACTAACTACCACATATCCCAAGAAATTTAGTTCTATGATAATCAGCGACGTAACTAGCCTCCGAGAAGTGACTGTACGATTGTCAGAAATATTTGGAGGGGCAAACCAAAATTTAAAAAATTGAATTAAAATATTAATATGAAAATAGTTTCAACTAATTATTATCACATAAGCCATACAAATCATATGCAATTGTATATCAAGAACAAAAACATTTTATTTCCATTTTATAATAAATTTCAAAATTTAATATTCACCAATGGGATTTAGGAGGGGGTGAGGACTTATAAAGAGAGGGCATAACTCCCCCACCCAGGGCCTCTCCTAGTTACATCCCTGAAGATAGTTCAAAAGATGACCACAGAGGCATATACCTAGGTAGTATGCAATAAACTGTGGAAACAGGTTCTAGAGTGCCACTGCAGAGAGTGTGACGTTAGTCGCTGCATGGTATGCTTCGAGGCATCCTAACAAATACATTAAACTTAATGCGCTTTGTCTTGTTAGAACCTATGATATTGGAGAAAATATCTTCAAAGTTTGAAATGAGTAATACATAAATCAGCGTGTACATTTACAGAAATAAAATACCTAAATATTTTTGTACTTGTGCTTCTATTTGTGTGTTTATACATTCGTATTCACAAACAGAAAAATTTGACAAATCACCCCGAAAAATCGTGGACTGAAGGAAGATTATTAACCCAGAAATCCCTTACATTCGATATATCTGGCGCAGCATGGAGGAAGATATGAAGATATGAAGCCGTTAGCAATTTCTTATTTCGACACCTTTTTTTCGAAAGCATGTCGCGGAATGAATGCACCCGTCCGAATCTTCTCTCGCCTCCATCTGTCTTACTTTTGAGCTCTCTGACATTTCTCTCATTCCCCATAACCACCGAATCCGTCTTCCCCTCCTTTTCTTTCTCCCATCCTCTCCCTCCCTCTCTCTCCCCATAATATTTCTCTCTCTCCTTTTCTCTTCGGATACAACCAATCATAGCCGCAGCCTCACGTCCGGAGAAAGCTCAATCGATCATTCATGCCTATCTTAACACCCCATATCCTTTTATATCCACACTTGGTTAGTTTTCTCTACCTCTCTCTCTCTCTCTCTTTCTCTCACTTCTAACTCTCTGACCAAAGCCATCTCCTGTCTGCCTGACCCTCCTTCTCCTTCCCTCCCCTCTTTCACTTCCCTCCTTTCCTCCCCTCTCTCCTACCCTACATCTCTCCTCCTCCTCTCCCATCTCACATTTACCCTCCTCTCTCCCTTACCTCACCATTCTCGCATCTCCTTCTACCTTACGATTCCCTGTCTACTCCGTCATATATCTCTTGTTGCACATTCTCGTGTATTTCCTTTCTTATTCATCCTCTTCTGTTGTGTTGTTTTCCTTCTTTTAAAGCCATTCAACCATTTTTCATATTTATCTTTTCTATCTCTACTTTTCTCTTTTCCCACTTATTGTTGGCTTAATTTTTTCTCCTTATAATTTTTCATCTATCACCGTCGCTTTTTTCCTTCTGTTAACCAATATACTTATCATAATTTCTTTTTTTTTCTGTTTTATCATATTTTTCCTACCCTGGCAATGTTCCTTGATGTTAACAGGTTATTTCCGCAAGGTTAACTTTCTCCATTTTCCTTCCATTGTAAAATGAGCTTTAAAATCTGATCAGGATGTCGTTCTTTTCTTAATTTCGTCATCTCTTTATCCGTTTGTAAACAATTCCGTATATGCTTTTGCTACACTCTTTCGACTTTATTCACTCATTTCCCCTTTTTCCTTCTCCATTCTCCTCTAACCTCCTTTATCAACAATCTTTTATTCGCTCAACTCCCTTCCTCGCCATTGCACCCTACATCAACTTCACTCTTTACCCCCTTCAGCACCCTCTGTTACTCTACAGCGTTCCGTGTAACATCACCCTCCTCGACTTCTCATCCCAATTTTACTCATTTCTCCTCCACACCCTACATCTTTGTCTCGATTACTCTCGCCTTCTCTCTTTCAGGTCTCTACTTTCTCTCTTCCTCCATCTCTCTCTCTCTCTTCCTCCATCTCTCTCTCTCTCTGCCCTCTCTTTCCGTCCCCTTCCCCCTCTCTCTATCTTCATCCATCTCCATCTCTATCTCCATCCTTCTCCCTCTCTCTCTGCTCTCTCTCTCCTCATTCCTCTCTCCTCTCCCTCCCTCTTGCTGCCCTCTCTCGCCCTATCTCTCTTCTATATCTCATCGCTCCCTTTCTTTTCTCCCTGCCTCTCTCTCTTCCTCTCTCTTTACATCTTCTTCCCTTCCTTTCTCTCTTCGCTCTCTCACTCCTCCCTTTTTCTCTCTGCTCCCTACCTCTCTCCCCCACTCTCTCTCTCCCTCTACCAACCCATGCCTCCCTCCCTCCCCTCCTCTTCTTCCATCTTCTATTTCCTCCTCCTCCTGTCGTACTTCGCTCTCTCTAAACACCATATCCCTTGATTCTTCCACTTCTCACGTCTCTCTCACTCTGGAAATCTCCCTTCTTTCAGAGACGGAGCAAACCCCGGACATTCGCCCTTCTCCTCCTCTCTAGCCACCTCCTCCTCTTTTCCCCTCTATTCTCCTTAATCTCCTCCTCCTCCCCACTCTCACTCTCCATCCACCCGCAAGCTCCTTACACATCCACCCTTTTCTCGGCCACTTCTCCACTTTAGACCTCTCGGGAAGAAGGTAATAAACGGCCTACCCGGAATCCCTTCCTCCTTACCCTCCCCTCCTTCCTCCCCATCCACATGCCTTAGTCTCTCCCACATTCTTTTTTCCTCCCATTTTTTTGTTTTTATGTAGACTGTAGAGTGGAAACCTGAGTTCACAGGAAGAGTCGGAGAACGAGGGATGGAACGGGTTCCTTACTCCCTTCACCCCTCCCTTTCTCACGCTATTCTCCTCCTCTGATACGAATTCACCGCTGGCTAACTCCTCTCTCTCTCCTCACTCTTTTTCTCCTATTCTTAACTCTTTCTCTCCCCCTTCACCTGCTACCTCCCACTTATCTCCTCTCGCTCTCCCTCGCTCGCTTTATTTTTACTCTCCCTCTTCTTACCTTAGTCCCCATCTTTAAGCGATCCCGACTTCTTTGCTCCTTCTATTTAACCCTCTTATTCCCTCGCAACCTCTCTTTTCCATCCCCTTGTTATCCTCTCTTCAATCTACCCTTTCCTTAGTTATATGTTTGTCGTTATCTTCTCGCTATTCTTAGGAGCCCCTTTCTCTTGTCTTTCAAACGTTTCATACACACTTCTTTATATATATATATATATATATATATATATATATACACACGTACATACATATTTATATTTATATATATTGGGAAGGAGAAACAGATCGAACCTGTGAAGTAATCACTTCGCTGTGGAAGTTGCATTAAACGAACGCCTTTAAACAGTAGATCAGCGTAATATTTTAAATTATTTCTTACCTTAAAATTGGTTGCTAATTACAGAAAATGAACCAATAATCTTAGTTTACGCGAAACTATTTTAATCCACATTCCCGCTAGTCATATTCTTTCCGCAACTGATCACTCTTCCTTACTGGCCTATTAGGTGCGTATTCGGAAGAGCGATTTCACCGTGCCATTTAACCACCCCTCGTCGTGGCTGGGTTTTCCGAAAAAGACGTTAAGGACCTTCCCCTTCTCCTTTTGACCACATATAACGGCGACTAATTTGCCCGGGCTCTCTATCGTTGGGGCATTTAGCGACCAATTCTCACTGGGAAAATATTTCAACTCGCACGTGAGAGATACAGCCGACCCTGCCCTCAATCCTTGTATTTCCTTGACCCTAAGAAAGAATTTTTCACGATTATCGCTCTCTCGAGTCTGTTTTACGTTGAGGAGTAATGCACCTTTTACGGAAATTTGTCTTTAACTCGTGGAGTTTGCACGGCTCCGTGCCATTATCCCGCTTCGGTCAAGGTCTTACCAAAGCGCGTTTATGACTAGATTTATCTTCCTTGCACCTTCATATATATTCGCTAAAGGTTTTTGACAGTAAAGTTTTGCATTAGGCTTAGTTTAACTGGAGCTCTAACGACCAAAAAATTAGAGTGTGGGCTTTCGAAAAGGGTTTCAGGCAGTCGGTTATAAGTAGGCTTTGGTAGGATTCGATTTAAATTGAAAAACGTCGATAAACGTCAATTTTCTTTAAATTTTACAATCAACGAAAATGAATAGTCGTCGATAAGCGTCGATTTTCCAATAAGATGGAAAAGTATAAAAACCTACTCTGAATTATATTTAAATCGTTTCCGTTTACTTTTTTCACCGTAAAAAGGGTATTTTCTTGCACTCAAATATGCGTCTTTTTGAAAAGCTCACGCTTCTACTCTGGACAATCATGTAACCGCATGGCCCTAGGGTAGTTTTGTGATCACATGTTTCTTAGACTTTTTGAGGTTTTTTAGATTATATTTTCCGACCTAATGGTGGGATATTCCAGGAGTCATTCTATACAGATAAGGTCATGGATATGCCCTGCTGAGAATGCCTCTATCCATTAAACAAGGTTCGGAATAAAGGAATTTCGGTGTTCGTTTGAATCGTTTTCTACCCCCTTCCACTCATAAACCCCGTGGAGTGTATTCCGGAAAAAAATTTTTCTTGATCCTATCTAGGTTTTTTCCTACCTTGTATGCACTTTCACCCGTTCTCCGTATACACAACCTAATATTTTGGCAGTCTTTTTCTTAAAGTTATCCAGGAAGGATCGTTCCTCTCTCGTGCTTTTGGCTACGTCATTTGCTAAAGGTTACTAAATTTCAATTTATATATAATGGTTTGAAAAAGATACAAATAAATTAGCAATCGTTACTAAAAATTTAAGAGAGATTAAATATTAATATTTATTTGCTATTTGTTGTAAAATATTTTGCGGATTGGAAAAACATTTTTATCAGGATTTGAGGTAAGACTTGATCGAGCGCTCAATAATAATCTAATTTTTCTGACTATATATTTTGTTAAACAAAGAGAATATGTAGTTCAGTAATGAAATATATCAATTGATAAAAAGTATTAGATAGTTTTTCTTGACATCAAAAATATAATTGTGATATTATATAGTTAATTTTTTTCTTTAATTGGCATCAACGAATGTCTAAAAGCCTTGACGCTGAACTCGCAAATTGTTTTTTTTAAAGAATGTTTCTCAGCAAAAGCAGCATAACATTTTTTGGATTTCATAAATTAATCGTTTTCTAGTTTTTATTATACAGTTTAAAGAGGTAAATCTCAATTCGCTATTGGGTGTTTTCTTTAATATTAACATTTAAAAATCTGATGTGGCCACCACATGACTTTCTCCGTAACTGCAATATTTCTAAAAATTACAAATAGGTTACATAATAATAAATATTTTAATAAACTCTGAGAAAATTTTAAACTTTACAAAGAACAGAAATGAACTCAAACCAAAGCCTTCTGATACTGGATATAGCCACAAAGCTCCAACAATTAAGAAAAGAAAAAGAGCGTTACTAAGACGTAACTAAGCGTCAATTTTTAACAATAGTCGGTGGCTGCGTGGTGGTGGCAGCTAAAAATATCATTATATATCGACGTTTCTTGCAGAGGAGGAGGAGATAACATATAACATATAGGAGGATACTAATGTTTAGGCACTTCCAGATGTGCTGGAGATTCGAAATTTTTTTCATAGTTAGTATATTTTGTAAACCCGACGAGAAAAAACGAAAATCATGAAAAAATGTAACAATGCGGCCGCTAAAAATTCGCAATTGTTTAAACAAATTTTCCAAGTTTGTGTATTTTCGCATGTGCTACGGAGTTGAAATTTTTTTATAAGTAGAAATCGCAAAAAAAAACGAAATATGGATTATACAAATTTTGATATTTTAATTTGTTTGGCAGTTAAAAATTCTTAAAGTTTAAACAAATAGATAACTGTTTAGACATTACGGGATAAGCTAGGAAGCTGAAATTTTCAAGTTATTTACAGAGTAGTGCATTTGCACAAATAAACATATAAACCTCTCCATAAACATATTTTGGCGGCCGTTAAAAATGTTTAAAATTTAAACAATTGGAAAAATATTGTTTCACTTCTAGAAGTACTACAACTTAAACATTTTGCAGAAATGTTTAGTATTAGTACCCCATAATGGATAAAGTATAAAATTGTTAAAATTGCAAAGTTTTGGGATTGTTTTAATCTATTATTTTTACATAAGGGAAAAACGAAAATCGCTCCGGAGGTGAAATATTTAGAATTAAAAAAATATTAGTAATGATGAAATATGGAAAATGAATGTATTTTTCTGTTGAGATGATATGCTTGCAGAATGCAGGCACCAACTACTAGTATGATATATCTTTAAAAATGCATTATATGAAAAATATTTCAAACGAAGATTGTAGAACATTAAATTTCTACAACTTATATTCCACTGCATTTTTATATTTATCAAATATTGAAGCAAATATTTCGCAATAACGGATAAGTGACAGAGTAAACACCCACTTCCGGTTTACCGATTTTACCAAAAACTAATCATGTCTTCTGACTTTTATAAAAATGTTAATTATAAAATTTCGCATTGACCTGATTAATAGTTTTTGAGTAAGAGCACCCAAAATAAAGTCATCACATACAAACACACACACACAGACATTATCGAAAAAATGGTTAAAACGTGTTCAAGGGACCTCAAAACGTGTATTTCCGTTGAAATCTCGAAGTCGATTTTTTTCATGAATACAATACTTTCCCCTATACTACGTATATGGAGAAAGTAAAAATAAAGAAGAGTACAAATGCGCATATATAAAATAAAATTTATGAAGAACATGATATATTAGTTCGATTAATTTCTACATAAAGATTTAAATTCATACAAAAATTTAAATAAATAATCAGTATTTTAAAATAGACGTAAATTTTACGTAGAATTTCGATGTAAAAAGTAAATTAAAGTCATCAAATTGAAACGCCGAAAACTGCCAGTCCTCTATTTAAGTAGTAATTTTAATTGTCGATATTTGTTGAAAATCTCTCGGGAAAATAAAAGTCGCTTTTCAAAAAATTAACGTCGAATTCAACCAAGTAGCAATTTGAAGCTTCGATAATCGCCGAAAATGTCTAGGGAAAATAAACGTCGATTACAAAAAATAAGCGTCGAATCCTACAAAGCCTAGTTATAAACAACGTTGCCCACATAGTGCGCAACCGCTGTCATTGCTTTTCCCTTCGCTCCCTTTTCGTGTATGATTTGGCAATATCGCTCCCATCCTCTCCTTACACCAGGGAAATAACTAGGGAAAGATCTTGTGATGTCTCTAGCCTTCATTTATAAGTCCTCGGCTACCTCTTGGTCCCTATACTGAATATTATATTGAAAATGTATTATTAAAATAGATATATAAGATAAATTCGCTGAATTGTTACATAAAACAAGGAACTTCAAGATTACATAAAATCTTTCGCATTGATAGAAAAATCGCAATCATAGGAAAAATTTTCCCTTCAGCTTATTAATTTTCGTCTCATATCGCCTCACCTGAAAAGTAATACGAAGTTGCGACGCAAGGAAAAAGCATTTAAAAAAGTCATCCCAATTTAAACTTTTCTTAGAAAGTCAAATTAGAGGAGAAAAACTCTATCCGGAAACAAAACACAGATCTTTCACTTGCCAGGCGGATGCCAGATAGACTATCAGACCGGAAAACAAAATGATCCGGATTGGAATCCCGGTCGCGACAAGAATTCGTCTCCGCCTCATTGTTGTTTAATCGAACGAATGCTGTCATGCTTATAAGCGTACAATAATTCTCATCTTATCACATTTCTCTTATTTAAAACACGTTTACCCCAAAAACAGTTTAGAAAATATTACATCACACCTTTTTGACCTCACCAATATCTTAACTAACTGCATACACTGTTAAAACAGGCGTGGCATTTACAAAAATGTAGCATTCACAGATGTGTGACGAAATATTTAGTAGCATAATCTACAAGGGAAGCCTTAAATTTATAGAATTCCATAATTCAGAACAAATTACAAACTATGTGACAAATTCACTATGTTAAATTCACCAGAGAATTATTGAGCTCGTCTTAAAGCCGAAATGTTCAAGAATAGGCAGAAAATTCCAAAAAAAATCAAATCGTACTTAGCACAGGTATCACCAATAGACGCAACAAGGTTATTCATAGCCTTGTTGTGGGTATTAAAGATACCTGAGATAAGTAGTTTTTCAAATTTTTTATGCGCTTATTCTTGATTTTTCGCACTATATTAATCAATAACACAACCAGATTTAGAGATGACTACGTTATAGTTAAGTTAAAACTTTTTCGTGTTATTGATTAATATTGCGGAATTGCTTCATAGTTTGTTGTGTTATTTGTTCGGAAACTTTAGTGTTAGTTTGTTTCTTGGAGAAATTGGCCTGCTGTAACGCATATTAAATTGTTTATTTATTTATTACTCACCGTAATTTTTCTTTTTGAATCGTGCGAATTACTCGGGTGAACGGATTCTCTTAAAGTTTGTTTGACTTCTGCTAACCAAGAGAATAGCATGTTTAAGGAGAGTGATATTGTGGAGGATGTAGCTGTGAATCAAATGCTCGTTCTTCTTCTCACATGTCCTTTCTAGAAGGTGATGTGCTGAACTCATTTCAGCCATGCCTGTCTGCTTTCCTTATCCAGAACTTGTCTAACCTTCTTCCGCTCCTATTATATTTTTCAGTTTATTCCCTCCGTTTCCTCCCCCCCATTCTCTCACTTCTCCTCTACCAAATCCCTCCGCCTCCTGCTCCGCTATACACGTCACTTATCGCCATGTGCAGAATTTCCTTATCTCTCTACGCTTTCTTTCTTCCAATTGTCTGCCTAACAAAGGATTTCCCACCGACAAATAAATTGAAAGTGCTGATTCTTCTTCTTCTTCTCGGCGCTCAAATATGCACTACTTCAAAACGATTCGGCTTCGCTGACACGCCTTTCACTTTACTCACTTTGATAAGCAATTCTGTCTTCCTCCTACCACATATCCCCATACCCCTCTTGCTACTAATTCATAATATCGCCTAACCTAACTTAATGATTTAACGATTGCTGATGTATTTGCTAACTTGTGAAGAATTTCTACTGATAACGTGTCAGAAATCGAGTTAATTTATGAAGCAGAATGGGCTAAAATGTGACACTGTAATTAACTTAAAAGCATCAAATAACTTTAATTACATCCCTACTCATTCCAAAAACAGTTTTCAATGCCATACGCTTCATTTGGATGTGTTAAAATAGTTCATTGCTTAAATCCATCGTATTATTTTCCTATAAGTTAATACAAAATGCTTTATTATATCAGGAAATTATATTATAAACGATCCTTCCTCTTTCCTTATCATTAAATGGTCACAAATCTCGCCGCGTATTAACACTATGCTTTCGTGTATCTATAGAAAATATGGGTGAATAATTTTAAATTGGCTCGCCTCGACAAAGAAGAAAATTTTATAGAATATACAGGATGTTCATAGTCCTTGTGCAATTTCAAAAATTGATAACTTTTGATCCACAGATGATAGAGACTTGCTGTAAATGTATTATGAATATGAAAGACTAATTCCGTAGGTTTTATTTATTTAAGGTCCTCTAAACGGAATATGATAGAATCGTGAATCATTTTGTCTTTTTCAAAACTTGCATCATCATCATCTTCTGTCCGAAGACAGGTTTTAACTGAATTGCTGCCTCCATTTCTCTCTCTCCCTAGAAGCCTCTTTTATATCTTTATAAGTATTATATCCCTGCTTTATATTCTCTAATATTCCTATTCTTTTTCTCCCTCTTCCTCTTCTTCCACTAATTTTTCCTTCTAAGATCGTCCTTTGTAAACACTGTCTTCTCAATATGTGCCCTATCCAATTTGCTTTTCTTTTCCTGATTGTTTTTATTAGCATCCTATCTTCTCCCACCTATTCTAGTACTTCTTCATTTCTCTTCCTCTCTGTCCATTTCACTTTCATCATTCTCCTCCATACCCACAGCTCAAAACTTTCTAAATATTCTTCCTCCTTTCTCCTTACCGTCCACGTCTCTGCTCCATATGTAGCATTTTGCTAATTTCTTCCTTGTTTCTAAATTTATTTCCATGCTTGTGAGAAGTTCCTTCTTCTCGTTAAATGCTGATTTTGCCATTGCAATCCTACTTCTGATGTCCTGTGTACTACTTCCATCCTGCGCTAAAATACTGCCAAGATATTTGAAACTACTTACTTGTTCCAATTTTTGGCCATTTACCATTATATTTAATTCTTTATGTTCCTTTGAAACCACCATGACTTTCGCTTTTTCTGCATTGATCTTCATTCCATATTGTTGGCCAACCTCCACTAGTCTGTCCGTCTTCCTCTGAAGCTCTTTCTCGTCTTCTGCTATTAAGCCCTGATCATCTGCGTATTTAATGGTGGTAATACTTTCACCTCCTATCTTAAATCCTTTCTATTCCATCAACGCTTCTTCTGTTATTGTTTCTGCATAAATATTAAATATCGCTGGTGAAATAGGACATCCCTGCCTCAGTCCCCTCCCTATTGAAATACTTTCTGTTTCTTCTCCTTCAGCCCTGACTCTAATCTTTTGATCAATGTAAAGGTTTTTAAGCAGTCTTTTATCTTTCCTATCTATTCATATTTTGTTTAAAATACCCAGCATTTTATCCCATTTCACTCGGTCAAAAGCTTTCTCCCAATCTACAAAACAAAAATACATATCTTTATTGACTTCTAGCGCTCTTTCTATCATCATCCTCATACATCCTATAGCATCTCCAGTCCCTCTTCCTCTTCTGAAACCAAACTGATTATCTTGCAGCTATTTTTCTATTTTACATTCAATTCTTTTGGTTATTATTCTAGTTAGAACTTTAGCTGTATGAGAAATTAAACTAATAGTTCTGTAATCCTTACAACATTTTGCATTGTTCTTTTTCTCCAGTGGTACCATTACAACATCTAAAAAATCTTCAGGCCATATGCCAGTATCATATACTTGGTTAAAAAATTTTGTTAGTTGCTTAACTGCTTTCGACCCCAAAACCTTAAGAACGTCCACTGGTATATCATCAATCCCAACAGCCTTCCTTCTTTTCATGTCATCAATTGCTCTTTTAACTTCAGACCCGAGAATACTTGGTCCTAGCTGATCTTTTTCCAAATCCTCTTTTTCATTTTATTCAATATTTCTTGGCTTTCCTTCTTTGTCATACAGCACCTCAATGTATTCTTTCCAGACATTCATTACATTGTCTGGCTCCGAGACTATTTTACCACTTTTGTTCATGATTCCATTACGTCCTATCTTACTTGCCTTTTTCTTGAATAGTTCCCTTGCTTTGCTATGCTATGAGGTCTGTTCTACAAATTCTTTCACACTCGACAATCTCCTCGCATTTTTCATTTATCCACTGTTCTCTTGCTTTATCTGTTTCCCTTCTTAAAGCATTATTTAACTCCTTGTACTTTCTTTGGCCTTCTTCAGTGTGTTTATGCTCTTCCACTTTCTCCGCTCTTCCATTTTTTGCAGCATGGCTGCCGTGATCCAGGGTTTTTTGATTCTTTCACCCGTTATCCTTCCTACCTTCTTTTCCATTACATCTTTAATGTTGCTATGGATGTATCTCCACTCCTCATCTACACTCTTCCTATTTTCTTCAGCTCTCTCCCCCAACCTTTCCTCCAGCTCAGTCATGATAGCCTCCTTGTTTTTAAGGAGTTTCTTTAAGTTCCTTTTTTTGTTAACTCTTATGTTTCTCTTAATTCTCTTCAGTCTACATTGTGTATTTGCCACCAAAAGGTTGTGGTCGGAATCGATATCTGCCCCTGGTAGTGTTTTCACATTTTTAATGCTATTTCTAAATCTTTCATTGAATAGTATGTAATCTATCTGGTATCGTCTCTGGTCTCCTGGGCTTCTCCATGTTTAAAGTCTCCGCTGGTGATGCTTAAATCATGTATTAGTTACAATCAATCTATTTCTATGGCAGAATTCCACAAGATTCTCCCCTCTTTCATTTCTCTTCCCTAGTCCATATTTTCCCACTATGTTATCTTCCTGTCCCTCTCCGACTACACTGTTCCAGTCTCCCATTACTATGGTGTTGACCCTTCCTTTTCCCTCCTCCTCCAATATCTCCATAATCTGTTCATAGATTTCATCTACTTCGTCGTCGCCAGCATTAGTCGTTGACATATACACTTGAATTATAAGCATTTCCACTGGCTCCATCTGAAGTTTTACGGCTATTAATCTATCATTAACTGTCACTACCTTGCTAATTCTTTCAGCTATCTCTTTTCTCATTGTAATCCCCACTCCCCTTTCCTTTTTCTCTCCTCCCGAGTAAATAATCTTAAATTCGTCTGAATTTATCTCGCCTTCTCCTTCCCACCGAACTTCACTAAGACCTACTATACCTACATTATTCCTTCTCATTTCCCTTTTTAAGTTCTCTAGTTTACCCCCTGAATTCATAGTCCTAACATTCCATGTGCCTATTCTTAATTTCTCACCACTTGCTTTCTTATTAATGTTACATTTCCTCTGTGCATCCCCTAGGGTAGCCCCCACCCGGAGATCCGATTGGGGGACTATTTTACCTCCGAAATATTTTACCCCAGAGAGATCCATAGAGGTATTTGCAGCTTTTCAGCCTATCATGGGATATATAATGAGGTAGTTTCCCCTTGCTTTCCTCATCGCAGTTTCACAGAGTGATTACCCATCTGTAGCTGTTCAGATCCACATGATCACCACCTACAGAGGTACTGTGCAAGCTGCTGCCTTTGCACAGGGGGATGTAAAACCCCCAAGACTGCTTCTTAGTCTGTCTCTTCCCCTCAGACCTTTCCGACTTGGATGGTCTTACCAGGAGAATTATCTCCCGCCGGCATAGCTCTTTGGTTCATAAGAGTACACAAAACCTCCCACCTCTGTAAGGTTATGCAGTCCTTAGGGAGAGTTGCAGTCCTTAGGGAGGGCAAAACTTGCAAATGATTCAAAATGGCGACAGTAGAGAAAAAGGTTAGCTGCGTGCTATGGCTAACGGAATTCAAATGCATAACAGCCGTGAGAAGATGATTCATTGCTCAATACGGAAAATTTGCAGCTATGGTAACTGCTATGCGTTTGAATTCTGCTAGCCATAGCTTAGAATTACCCTTTTCCTGTTGCAAGGTCCGAAAAGAGACAATTTTTAACAGTCGTTTCATTTGCTGTTTTTAGAATCCAAAATAAACAACACTTAAGCTAATGTTCTTTCGTATCCCATTTATAGCATGCCTCTATGATCCATGCATCAAAAGTTATTAATTTTTGAAGGTGTATAAGGACCTTAAAAGCACTCTGGATATAGATTATAGAAGTCACTTGAATTAATTTTCCAAAAAATGGAAATATAATGCATATGTAGTTATTTTCGATCCAATAACAATTAAGCTGCTTTATTTCAATAAGAATAGGATTGTATTTTTAATCCCTTTGTATCATCAATTTAACCCTTTTAACTGAATCATTTACAGCTATTAACGTTTATTGTACATTATTTTAATGATATATGTAATGGTTCGCGTAATATATAATTTTGGAATTTTTATTTGATGATAGATTATAATACAGTGTTAACTCGCGGCCTATTCTCAGTCAGCACCAATTCTATCTGCTCAGATGGAACAAATGTACAAGTTGGCGGGAAAAAACATATTCTCTTATCCTTCCACAACTTCCTGCACGCAATCCCTCACTCCTCTGTCATGACGTAAGTGTGCAAAATTTATATAATTTTCCCGCCTTTGAGCCCAGTTTTACTTGAAAAGTGAGTGTGACAGCTATTACAGTGTGAATAGCATAATATTTCCGTTTCTGTATCCAGTTTTGCATGAGAAAAGAGTGTGCATGTGTGAGTTTTTAACGTGTAAAGTGAATTGGTGTGTTTTACCGTGTTTAAAGTGTTCTGAGTTAAGGAAGAGCAGACGTCGCAGTCTTATGGATACAGCAAGTATGATATTTTTTGTCTACCGATGTCATTAAAAATGAAATTAAACTTCGAATTGTGAACATACGTATATTGTTATTTATTGTTTGATTTCAATCCTTCGATCAAAATTTTGCGAGTTTTGGTGCTTGTAGCTGTGTGTATTATTAATAATGCCTCTTTCTGCACTGCATTGCCGCCATACAAGGGATTTAACGTAATTCGCGCCTATTTTCTCATTTCAGGATACAATCATCGTGCCCTGTTTCCGTCGCCCTCCGATGGATCAGCCTCATCGAGAGGTAGGGAGACCAATCTTCGGTTCTTTCCAGCTTCAGTCGAGCAGTGCGGAGGTCGTCGCCGACATGGCATTTGACCGAATGTTAGTTCCCGCCAAATGGAGGGCGATTCCCTAAATCAAATCTAAGGATATTAAAGCTGACGCGTATTTAGTAGTAGTTCAAATGTAACGATTTTTAATAAGCACATTCAGGGAGCTTGCTGGTCGATTGGTTTAAATTGGGTTTAAATGAAATCCTTGTACTGCTATCGTGCATATTGTATTGTACGGCGCTAGTTTTCACATTGCCCGCCGTATGATGGTTTATGTGTATTTCAGCAATTAGTTTTCAGACAAATAATATCAGGTATACGGAAATAACTTATTTTTATCAAATACATGATTGCTACTTGTAATTAGGGAGAAAACTCCATAATCGAAAATGGGTTATATCTAGTTCAAATTACATTGTAGAACTTAATACTCGTATCTAATGACGTTAGAACTTATTATGCGTCGTTTATTACCAGCCCCTTATGACTCATCAGTTGGCCCATTAGAGCCTCAACACCATATCTTGCACATGCTGTGAGTATGAGGTTTTAGCTTTCGAAATGAGTTGACAAATTTTCTCATTTATTTGACTGACTAGAATTTATCTCTGTTTATAGTTTTTGCATGCCTTATAAAATTAACGATAATTTTTGTTGCGGATAGTTATGTTTCTATTCTTAATTCCCATCGGCTGGTACTTTGGATGACTTTTGAAAATATTTAAGAAGGAATGTTACTGTATAGCTTGCATTTCCTCAAATCTTATAATGTCTACCCTGAGTATGAAGGTTTAATTATGCTTTGATTCCTTCACGGTAGGAACAGTTAATGGAAGGTCAGATTTCGATTCGATCTCTAAGCAAATTCTCTTTGTTGAATATTATATTTTAATGTCTGTGTAATGTAGTACATCATCTTTTACATAATATATCCCTTAAAACTTTTAAATCGAGTAGGGTAATAATTAATCCTCATTAAGGCCGATTTCATTCTTATCACCTCCTATTTCGAAAAATAGGATTTGCATCACAAGCAATTTTTTTATATTCAACTCGTAAAAGACAATCATGTTACCACATGTACCGTTGTTAAAACAATAGACATCGCGTGACCAGCTCCTTCGGAAATACTCCGATTTAAATCTTTGTTTATTTTAAGCATATTCGACCTTCATCTGGACAAACTAAGAATTTTGATGTACCAAAAGTATTTCTTTCCCCTGCCACAACAAGGTTATCTTGCATTTCTTTGACTTCGTCTGCTCTAATCTCGAGAAATATTTGTCCTACGTAGTGTTTTATTTTAATGGCTGCCATCTCCTACCTTCTTTATATCTCAGTCGCTTACTTTTTCTCACTTTCAAAGTTATTTTCATCGGAAATATTACTTTTTATTTTTTTTTCTCCATCCGTTTCTGTTGATTTGCGTATCACCTTTGACTTGAACATTATTTTAGCCATTTCGTATATATTTTCCTTCAGCTTAAATTACGCTCTAAATTCAATAGAATAACCCTCCATATGTGCGCCTTTCTCGTTTATTTTAAGATATTTATCTTTATCTTTTCGTTCTCGTATTTTTCAGACGTGTGTTTTATACTCATATTTTCTTATTGCATCATTTCGCCGTCGCAGTACAGCAGTATCTCATTTGCAGCTACGTGCACACTCCACCTACCAGTTATATCCTTCGCCGCTGTATCGCGCCTTTTCTATCTTTATCGCCGCATCTCTTTATCCTTCATCCCCTCCTCGTTCCCTTTATTGCTTCGCAACTTATCCTCCATGGAAATCCTCTTCTCCCTTCATCAATTCACGTCCCTTCAGCGCCACTTTCCCATTACTGCTAACAGAAGCGATCAAGCATTCTTTCCCTACCTCTTTTGGCGTCTTCCTTTTATCTTTTATGTCCTCCCTTTTGCCTATTCTTCTCTCCTCTTTCTCATATACCCTTTAAACCGCAAGTAATCGTTTCCTCCCATTCCATGTCCCGATCGGTTTTACTTTCCTTTCCAATTTAGGTCGGCTTTTATCTCTCTCCACTCCAATTCCTACCTCTCCTCCTCCTTTTCTCTTCCATTCCTCCTCCTCTTCAGATTTTTTATCGTCCAAGTTCCCTTTCCAAGATCATTCTCTAGTCGAACCCGATTTTATCGCTCTCTTGGCTCTATAATAAAAAAGCCTCGACTCTTTCAGTACATCTCTTAATCCGTCTTGAGAGCTCAGGAACTTGAGGCGCATAATATATTTATATATATATATATATATATATATATATATATATATATATATATATGCATACATACATATATATACTCTTTCTCTATTCTTCTTTTACTATTTTGATATCTCAGAACTCGGATCAAGTAAGATAATTGACTTGGTTTGAATTTCCGTTTTAACCAACTCTAAATCCTTCTGTGGTTCTCATTTATTTGGGAATTTAAATGGTGGAGCGGATGGAAAGGGAGTGTGCCCCATGGTCATTTTTCAAAGTAAGAATGAAAAAGTTTTTTTCGGAATGACCTTTATCTTTTTAGCGAATGCTTGTATTACTTGAACTCAAATGGAGAAAAATTTTCTACCTTAACAATTAAACGACTGAAAGCGTTGACAAACTGTGTTTCTCTTTTAACTAAGCATGGGCATTTAGATAACAACGGAGCCATTATCAGCTTGGTTGCTATTTTTTATTCTGAAAACTTTGCTAGAACTATAATTATTTCTGATATATCGTCGATTAAGCTTTAACTGACGTTTTCGATATTATTAATATTTTCTCTATTATTTCGAATTAAATATCTGAACTTAAATGTGAGAAAATATTGCAGCGGAATATAGACAAAATATTTTGACTTTTTGTAGATTAATTTCTATTCATTGATTGCTAAAAGGAAATGATTCGGCTATTTTTCTCCAAATTAAACATTTTATCTACATTTTTACTAATAAAATGCTTACCGAAAAGGTTAAAGTGCTGTAACTTTACTTGTTTCTATGATTATAAGATAATATGTATTGAAAATTTTCTAATTCTCATGATGTATGATTTTTAACATTTTTCCTTAAATGCGTTCATTAAAATCTAAAGAAACATTTATCTTTTGATAAATAACCGACAGGTGGCGTATTATTTGCTGTGATTTTACAAAATTAATATTGCTAGATTTAAATTGATAAAATTTAATCTGCCTATTTTTGTTGGAAAAGTTTATATGGCGAATCCTTTACAGGCGTTTCCCATTTTAGAAAATTAATAAACTAGGTTTAAGGTTCACTGCGCGCTTTACTGTTGATCATTTGGTGACTCGTGACAGCATCACGCGCGCTTAAGCACGCAATATAAGCCTCTATAAATTGTTATAGTTGCCATCTTTTATTTGCCCTCTGCACCTGAGAGATTATTAACTAGAATTTTGATGCGCTAAATTTTTCTCCATGATGAGATTTTTCATAATTACTCACCAGTGGGCAGATGGTAGCTGAAGCAAATTTGCTTAGATTTTTTCCGTTTTCCACTGAAAAAATCATTTATCCAACCGTTTCTCTAGTCAGATCGCACAGATGTGTAGAGATGTGAAAATTCAGACATTACTGATCCCTGGCTGGAAGACATTAATGTATGAGAGCATGACGGAGACTTTGAAATAAAGATTTTGACGTTTAAGGTCGTGCTAATGCGAATAAATAAATGACGACGCAATTGCAAACAAAGGTAACTCCTGGCGCAACTCTTTGAAGTCGTATCCGACTGTCTTTTCGTTTCAAATTTACACTTTTTTGACTGTTTTAGACACGCTTTTTCTTCCTCGCTTTTGACGTTAATTTGTCTTGGTTTTTTTTAAGAGTAGTTGATGTTGTTGATACATTAAAATTATTCTTGCGCTTTAAGTTGCTGATTTATTATTTTATTCGATTGTTCACCATAAAGCATTTGAATGATGTCCCTCTATATGTAAAAATAAACAATAGCTTAATAAAAAGGAAAGTTGTCAAATGATATGTCGGAGAAAAATTCCATCCCTTATTACCTCTCTCGACAATCGAGATTCATGAGGATGTGTTTACCGATATCACCAAATTTTCATCTATTTAAAAGAGTTCTTTGATCCTGAGAGAAGTTCACTCGGTGTCACACCTTTTTCCGCAGTTTCTTTGCTCGAAAAGGTAGGCTTGGTTCAGAGCACGTGTTGCGGTTAGTTTCCTCGCCCCCAGCGTGTCTTCACTGCGTATGTAAACTTTCTTTGCTGTTCCCCTTTCCATGCTCCGTTTTGCCCTTGGTTGCCCGTAGTGCTGCCTCTTTCCCTATTCCTCTCCGTATCTTCCAATCTTTAGTACAAGAAATTGGTTTTCCTTAGAGTAGCGATCCGGTAATCATGCTTGAATCTCGCGCGGTTTTTAATTTTTACTAAAAAATTTGAAATATTTTTCATAATGATTTAACAAATGCCTTCTTGATAAATCGCTTCACCTCTTTCTAGGACTGGAACTTTTTTTCAAGATCATGAAATAGTTCTTCTTGATTTTAATCGTCTCCATGCTTAGTTTCTATACTCGACTGTTTAGACGTGTATCGTTTCTCAGTCAGAAATAATCGAAAAAAAGGATATTCCGTCCCTCCGGGGTTGATTCAAACTAACCGTAAGCTCAGGCAGCTCACGCTGACATTTCTCTGCGGTAAAAATAATTCGGATGATTTGTATTGGGATTGCTTTCTAGCCGAAAAATGTTTTAAGTTGTAACGGAACTTACCCAATATGACAATTTTTTACGTGGTGAAAATAGATGCAGACTGTTCTATCAATTATTAATCATTTTCATATTTTATTTTTTGTTAAATTAATTCGCATGAATAACAAATACTAAAATAATATTCTGTCCAATATTCATTTTGTTTTACATTTGAGATGGAAAATGCTTTTTTCTATAAATATGACTAAATATCTATTTCATAAATGACTTCTATCCCTCTATGCGTCAACTATATCATTTTCAGACGAAAACTATTGATTGAGCACGACGAATGGTTTTCGGAAATATAAATATCGGTAAATTGACCAATTTTTCCGCTTTTTATTCAGCTTAAATCAATTTTCTTGTTTCTTACTCGGTATCATCTTGAGCTTTACATAAAATTCTCTATGACAAATTCCTCTAAAACGAAACCAAAAATCTTTTTTTTTCCTCGCCCATGAAAACCAGATAGGTAGTTAGCGCCCACACACGGTAATCTTTCACCAAACCACGTCGAGCTTTCATATTATTTTTTCCCCTCAGTTTTCCTCGGAACAGTTAATTTCACTTTTACCCCGTAAATGCGAAGGGCATTACGCGATTAAACTCGATCCATCAAAATGTGACCGAGGCCGGGTATAAAACACGTCCATTACGCCAGAGGAAATTTTAACGGAACAAACTATTACTTTCCACGTCATAAGGGGAAGAACGAGGAAAAAGGGGGTGAGGATAAAGAAGGAAAGAGCAGCGGGGGAACTGGGGGGGGGAGGGAGGCTTAGATGAGGAGGGGTGTGAGTGCATATTAATGAATCCCATGCGTCAACAATCTCTCCCTACAAACGATCCGTCTCGCTCACCTCTCTCTATCTTTCTTCCTCTTTGTATCCCTTCCTATCTCTCCCTTCCTCTCCTCCCTTCCTCTCCTCCCTTCCTCTCCTCCCTTCCTCTCCTCCCTCCCTCCCTCTCCCATTTTCTACCTCTCCGTTACCCACCCTCCCTCTCCCACTCTCCTCCTTATCCCACTCTCTTTTTTTTCTTCCTATCTCGTCCTCTATCCTTCATTTCTTCCTCTCTTCCTCCCTAACTCCCTACTTTCATCTCTCCCCCCCATTTCCCATTTCCTCTCTCTACCTCTCCCTCTTTATCTACCCCTCCCACTATTTTCTCGCTTTTCCTCACACTGCTTCCCCCTCCATATCTCACTCTATATCCTCCCTCTCTGCCCTTACTATTTCCCTTCCCTTATATCCTTCTCTCCCCTTCCTATCTCCTCTCTCTCTCTCTCCCTTTCTATCTCTTCTTCTCCTTCCTTTTCTCTCCCTCTCCTCCTTCCTTTTCTCTCCCTCACCCTCTGCCTCTCTCCTGAAGCCCTACTTCGAGGAGAAAAGAATTTCCTCGTCATTTTTCTCTCAACATCCACTTAATTACGCCGTTCAATTTTTTTCGAATTTTTTCCCCTGAAGCATGCACTCGTGCCATATTAGCATTCCTGTCGCCCTCTTATGCGGAAATTAGTAGCGACAACTCCTCATCTCATCCTCGTGCCCCGTCTACTTAACCCTCTCCTGCAATTACTGTCCGATGGGGAAAAGAATAGGGGATGAGTATCTTATTAATATTTCCATCAATCAGTTCCATGCGTAGCATTTTTATTGGTACCATTTTAGCAGGAGAAAATGTCTTTAATTTATCGGCCCAACCCTTCTAACGTCACGAACGCTTTTTACTTTCTCCATATACGAAGTTTATAGCAAGTATTGTTTTCATGAAAAAATCGAATTCGAGATTTCAACGGAAATACATGTTTTAAGGTCCCCTGAACACGTTTTGACTATTTTATCGATGATGTCTGTGTGTCTGTCTGTCAGTGTCTGCATGTGATAGATTTTTGTGGGCACTCTAACTGAAAAACTATTGATCAGGTCAACGCAAAATTCTATATTTAACATTTTTATAAAGGTTAAAAGATCTGATTAGTTTTCGTTAAAATCGGTATACCGGAAGTGGGTGTTTACTCTTGTCACTTATCAGTTATTTTGAATTATTTGCTTTAATATTTGATAAATGTAAAAATGTATTGGAATAGAATTTGTAGGAAATCTTATTTTCTATAACTTTTGTTTGCTACATTTTTCCATATAATGCATTGTTTAAGAGATATCTTTAATTTTTAGCTGCCACCACCACGCCATCTGCCGAAGACTATTGTTAACAGTTGACGCTTAGTTACGTGAACAGTTGTATAAAACTCCTTCAGCCAAAAAATTGTAGGGTAAGCCCTATGCATTTCGCCCACTAAGTGGGCATCTTCAGGGGAGAACCTGCCTTGGCAGTGAACAGAGTTCAACTGCGACGAAGTTAGAGGAAAAGTTTATAACGAAGACCGAAAAACATTTGAGGATCGAAAAGAATTTTGTGCGTCGAGTTCGGTCAATTTATATAAAGTTTTGTTAAATCAGTATCTGTGTTCATAAGATTGTATCTGTTTTTATAGATATGCAGATTTTCTAACGAGTTAAGTGAATGGTTGACTGAAGTTAACAATGTTAAGTCCTCTATGTGTATACTGTGTCCAGTTTCGAGGATATGAGTGGCTACGCTTGATTTCTCAAAAAGATTGTGTTTGTAATGGGCTAAGTGTTCTTTAAATCGTGTTATAAGTTTTCGTCTAGTTTGTCCTATGTACATTAAATTGCAATGTGAACATTGTATTTTATAAATTCCGGACTTGTTCAAATTCTCCGTTCTGTCCTTGGTGCTATCCAGTAAATTTTTCAAACTATGTGGGTTCGTGTATGTTATTGTGCAATTCTTATGTTTGAAATTTTTATTCAAGCCCCTGTTTAATATGGGACAATACGGTAGTTTTATATATTTGTTGGCCTTATTGTTGTCAAGTTTGAAAGTGGTGGAGTTGGACAACGTTTTTTTAAGATTGTGTTTCCTTATTAATTTATTGATTAAATTGGGATCGAAACCAAGTTTCTTTGCAGTTTGTTTTATATGTTTGAGTTATTTAACATATCTATCTTTGTTAAGGGGGATGTTGCACAATCGGTGTGTTAAGAATTGGAAAACAGCTGTTTTTTGATTCATGGGATGGAAGGAGTTATTTGGAATATAATTGTCAGTATGTGTTGGTTTCCTGTAAATATCAAACTCTAATTGTTGTTGGTTATTGATGATTAGTAAATCCAGAAATGGTAATGCATTGTTCTCCTGAAGTTCAAAAGTGAATTTTATGGATGGATATAAGTTGTTTCATTGATCCACGAAGTCTTCTACTTTTTGTTTTTTTAAATAAAAAATTGTAAAAATATCATCAACATATCTAAACCAACTTTCAGGAAAATAAGGGAATTTGTCTTTGCAAGTCATTTCAAAATGTGACATAAATATGTTGGCTAAAAAGGGGGATAAAGGGTTTCCCATGGAGGTACCTTGTGTTTGCTGATAGATTTCGTTATGAAATTGAAAAATGTTTTGTTGCATGCATAAGTTAGTGAGCCGTAAGTATTCGTGGACAACTTCGTCAGTAAAATTTTGTTTTAATAAAAGAGATTTTAAGATTTGAGATGTTTCATCTAGGGGTACACTGGGGAAAAGACTTTTCACGTCGAAAGAGACCAAAATCTCTGATTCTTTTAAGGTTGTATTTTTCAATTTGTTGATCAGATCATAAGAATTTTTGACTGAGTGTTTGTCAAGGAATGACATCTGTTTGAATTCATTGTTTAGCCATTTAGCTAAATTGTAAATAGGGCTGTTGATCCCTGATGCAATAGGTCTCATTGAGTTGTCGTTCTTATGGATTTTAGGGAGACAATAAAGTTTAGGTATGTTTGGGTTGGAAGTATTTAATTTGAAACTTAATTTTTTGTCTATGATATTATTACATCCTTTGATGATTGCTTTGGTTTTATTGATCATGGAATTTAAAGGATTTTTATCTAATTTAGTATATGGTCCATTGTTTAACATGGTATGGACGTTGTCAACGTATTGTGCTTTGTCCATAATTACAATTTTGTTGCCTTTATCTGCTTTGATGTAAAAGCAATCTTTTACTCTAAGTTTTTTAATGGTATTGGGGAAGTTACTATAACTATGATAAATCTTTGTAGGCTTGTTCAAGTTATCTTTTAATTGTAATAAAGAAGCTTGTCTAATATAATTTTTTGAATTTTCTTCGAAAAATTCTATGGATTTTTCAATGTCAGTAATGAGTTCGTCTATAGGTAGCTTCCTAGGTGGTAATGCAAACTTCAAACCCTTATTTAGTAAAGACAATTCTTCCTGAGAAAAAGAAGTTTTGGATATGTTTTCAATGAATTCAAATTTTTGTGAGATTTGATTGGGTTGATTGGCTATGTTTTGTGTATTGCCAATCTGTTTTTGTTTAAGGATATTTAATTTTTTGTCTAAAGTTAATGATTTGGTGTGATATTTATGAGAATTGGTCTCGTGCATTTTATGTTCAAAGTTATTCCATAGTTCGAAGCCAACGTTATTTAAGTTTTTTGTTATTTTTAGGTGTAAATCGTAAGCCGATATTTCTAATAAACTCATTTTGGCGTATAAATTCTTAATTTCTAATTGGAACCATTTGTTGATGGCTAATTGTTTTACTTTGGTCATTATAGGGTCGTTCCTGGTTTTTGAGAAGACGTTCATGAAATTAGGGATGACCTTATTTCGTCTGCAAGCTTTCAAGAATTTAATGTTAGCTGCTATATTGTTGATTCTGGTATGTAAATTGTGAAAGCGGTTTGAATCCTTAGTCGAAAACGTACAAAATGAGGTATCATTATATAATGACAAGTCAATTGTGTAAGAGTAAGGAACGTAAAAAACAGTAGAACCGCAACACAAGTTGTAAAAACTTCAATGGATAGAACCAACGAAAGACGACAAAAGGGGGGGGGGGGTCTGAACAACTCCAAGGGTAATAAAAATTATTAAAACAATTTTTAAAAAAATTTTAAAAAATCGGCGATGATATCGTAAAATACCTCAATTGGAGGTGTGAAATGTGCGGCTGCTTAAGGATTGAAGCCAAAAGGAAAATTGGCAATAGTGTATTTTAATATGTGGTAATAAAAGTACAGGTAAAAGTTATACTGATGGTGAAAATAATGGAAATAACCCAACGATCAAATATAAGGAACATCAATGTGGTGACCTTGTAAAATGAATATCGCAGGGCGCGATCACATACGGTAGACAGATGAAGAAACAACAAAGTCTCAGTAAAACGTTCTAACGAAGTAGGTGTTAAAAGTAGAAGGGTGATATCCTGATATGCCAAGTTCACTCAAAATAAAACAAGGCCAATCCAAGTCGAAGAGATAAAAACAAACAACCGAACAGAAGGGCAGAACCAATTCTGACGGAAAAAACGAAAAAGTGAGATTGACAAACCCCCACGTTTGCCAAGTACCAGTAGAGCTAAACAAAAGCCGGAATTGCTGATAAAACAGTAGATGGTAGCTCGTAAACACTTTGGCTCCAAGTAGAACAGTTGTTTAAAACTCCTTCAGCCAAAAAATTGTAGGGTAAGCCCTATGCATTTCGCCCACTAAGTGGGCATCTTCAGGGGAGAACCTGCCTTGGCAGTGAACAGAGTTCAACTGCGACGAAGTTAGAGGATAGTTTATAACGAAGAAGAGGGTCTTCAAATCTTAAAATCTCTTTTATTAAAACAAAATTTTACTGACGAAGTTGTCCACGAATACTTACGGCTCACTAACTTATGCATGCAACAAAACATTTTTCAATTTCATAACGAAATCTATCAGCAAACACAAGGTACCTCCATGGGAAACCCTTTATCCCCCTTTTTAGCCAACATATTTATGTCACATTTTGAAATGACTTGCAAAGACAAATTCCCTTATTTTCCTGAAAGTTGGTTTAGATATGTTGATGATATTTTTACAATTTTTTATTTAAAAAAACAAAAAGTAGAAGACTTCGTGGATCAATTAAACAACTTATATCCATCCATAAAATTCACTTTTGAACTTCAGGAGAACAATGCATTACCATTTCTGGATTTACTAATCATCAATAACCAACAACAATTAGAGTTTGATATTTACAGGAAACCAACACATACTGACAATTATATTCCAAATAACTCCTTCCATCCCATGAATCAAAAAACAGCTGTTTTCCAATTCTTAACACACCGATTGTGCAACATCCCCCTTAACAAAGATAGATATGTTAAATAACTCAAACATATAAAACAAACTGCAAAGAAACTTGGTTTCGATCCCAATTTAATCAATAAATTAATAAGGAAACACAATCTTAAAAAAACGTTGTCCAACTCCACCACTTTCAAACTTGACAACAATAAGGCCAACAAATATATAAAACTACCGTATTGTCCCATATTAAACAGGGGCTTGAATAAAAATTTCAAACATAAGAATTGCACAATAACATACACGAACCCACATAGTTTGAAAAATTTACTGGATAGCACCAAGGACAGAACGGAGAATTTGAACAAGTCCGGAATTTATAAAATACAATGTTCACATTGCAATTTAATGTACATAGGACAAACTAGACGAAAACTTATAACACGATTTAAAGAACACTTAGCCCATTACAAACACAATCTTTTTGAGAAATCAAGCGTAGCCACTCATATCCTCGAAACTGGACACAGTATACACATAGAGGACTTAACATTGTTAACTTCAGTCAACCATTCACTTAACTCGTTAGAAAATCTGCATATCTATAAAAACAGATACAATCTTATGAACACAGATACTGATTTAACAAAACTTTATATAAATTGACCGAACTCGACGCACAAAATTCTTTTCGATCCTCAAATGTTTTTCGGTCTTCGTTATAAACTTTTCCTCTAACTTCGTCGCAGTTGAACTCTGTTCACTGCCAAGGCAGGTTCTCCCCTGAAGATGCCCACTTAGTGGGCGAAATGCATAGGGCTTACCCTACAATTTTTTGGCTGAAGGAGTTTTATACAACTGTTCTACTTGGAGCCAAAGTGTTTACGAGCTACCATCTACTGCTTAGTTACGTCTTAGTAACGCTCCTTTTTCTTTTCTTATTTATCAACCGGAAGTAACCTCTTCCTCGCCTAAATACCTAAGCTACAACTTCAAACCCCTTAATTCTGGCCATTCCCTGAATACCCGAGGACCATCCAAACTACTTATTCTCACTCATCTCTCCCCTTTCACTTTTACTCTTTTAATGATATTAACCAATTTAAGAAACATTGTGCTAAATACTTAGCCAGCATTAGGTCCTCATAAAAATTTAATATTTTCCTCTGCATTTTTCCTTCTATCCTTCATTTAAATACCAGCACACCACTATATCCATCAGCAAACTGGGCAGTCTTTCCTTTATGATGATTTTATATCATTTTACTTTGTGTATATTTGTGCTGTACTCTTGTTATTTTTTTATTATTTATGAATACCTTGAAATGATTTTCATTTCACTATATTGATTTGAAATTGATGGAATGATATGATCCGAAGATCCTATGCAGACAGGCATAAGCTGTGAAAGTTGGAACAATTTTTGAAACGAGAAAAAAGTCTGCTATGACCGGGAATTGAACCCGGGTCTTCCACTTGCCGGGCGGATATTCTACCTCTGAACTATCGTAGCAGAACATTTTCTCTCGTTTCTGAACACGGATGTTTCCCTTGGTGGGACGGGAACTAGCCAAGCTAGTATCAAACTGCCCCAACAGATGTCCTCGAAGAGAATCATCGAAAGAAACTCCTACCTCTCAAATGGTGAGATTGCCAAACATGAAATTGATGGAATGATATGATCCGAAGATCCTATGCAGACAGGCATAAGCTGTGAAAGTTGGAACAATTTTTGAAACGAGAAAAAAGTCTGCTATGACCGGGAATTGAACCCGGGTCTTCCACTTGCCGGGCGGATATTCTACCTCTGAACTATCGTAGCAGAACATTTTCTCTCGTTTCTGAACACGGATGTTTCCCTGGTGGGACGGGAACTAGCCAAGCTAGTATCAAACTGCCCCAACAGATGTCCACACATCCGTGTTCAGAAACGAGAGAAAATGTTCTGCTACGATAGTTCAGAGGTAGAATATCCGCCCGGCAAGTGGAAGACCCGGGTTCAATTCCCGGTCATAGCAGACTTTTTTCTCGTTTCAAAAATTGTTCCAAATATTGATTTGAATTGAATGCTGTACATTTAAAGTAATCATATTGTGTATTATAATGGTTAGGTGGAAGAAGGGGCCATATGGCCTCAACCTCGCCGTATTAAGAAATAAATAAATAAATATTGGCAACGATCACAGAGCTAACAACATGTAATTTGCCATATAAATATGGAGAAAGTCATGTGTTGGCCACATCAGTTTATTTCGTTTTCTTTTCATTTTTTTATTTTCCTCCCGCTTGCGTCTCTCTTAGTTTTGGATATTTCATTATTCTATTACTCTGTCTTCTGCAATGCATTCCCATTTTCGCCTTGTGAGTCCTCTAATATCCTTCTCCGCTTCCATAAAACACTCACCGCCACCTTAAGTAATAATTACATTCTACAAATAGTTTCCTTTCCACTTTTACTTTCACCATATACGAATTATATAGAAAAGTATTGCTTTCATGAAAAAATCGAATTCGAGATTTCAACGGAATTACGTGTTTTAAGGTCGCCTGAACACGTTTTGACTACTTTCTCGATGATGTGGGTGTGCCTGTGTGTGTCTTTGACCGGAATATTGTGGGTGCTCTAACTCAAAAACTAATACTCCGATCAGCATAAAATTTTATATTTAACATTCATATTAAAAAGTCAAGTTTTGATTAGATTTTAGCTAAAATTGGTCTAACGAAAGCGGATGTTTACTCTTGTCATTTTTCTGTTTGTGTCAAATATCTCCTGTAATTTTTTATTAACATAATCGTATTTAATAACCTAAGTTATAGATAATTTTATTCTCTACAACTTTTGTATTTAATATTTTTTTTGTAGAGGGAGTTGTTAAGAACATATTTCGGTTCAATATTGACAGCGATTCCAGCGCCGCCAACTCGTAAATTACCAAATACATATGGAGAAAGTCATGCGTTGGCCACATCAGATTTTGTAAGTAAACTAAAAACTCTCCCTCGAAATTGGTCAACACACGTCGTACCAATTTTTACCATCCTTCATCTCATCTCCTTGTTTGTCTCTTACTATCCCCTTATATTTATATCCTTTTTCATTTATTTTATTATTTATGGCTTCCTCCTTTTTTTCCATTCTCTATCATCTTTCATTCACATTCCCATTGTCTATGCCTATTTATCCCTTACCCTCTCTTTCTCCTAATAAAGTCGTTTGTCTGTCTGTCTGCCTCTCAACTTCCATCCTTTTTCCTTAGACGCCTTATATCCTCCTCTCTCGTTAGGCATTGCGTTTTCCTCTTCCATCGCCTCCACTCACTCCTTTTCCATTCCAACGTCAAAATACTATTCCGCCTTTTAATTCAGTTTGTCTATTACAGAGAGACGTACCAGGGAGATATGGCGCCTATTGAAGAATTTTAGGAAACATCTTACTTGCGTAGAATATTATTTTTACTGCGTTTTAAATTAAAATAGTAACATTTTATTAACAATGACTTTAAATTGGAATGTCAAATTAATATGTACTTATTTTTGGGAAAATATACTCTTGGCATTTTTGCGGGAACGTTTGGTGCCTTTTGCAGGCGGCGCCCACGGCAAATGTCACCTTCCCCATACCCTATTACATATGCATTTTGAAATTCAGATTAAATTGTCGGCTTTTTCCTTTATCCTTTAATGTTTTAATAGCGCCAATTTGAGCGATAATTTTTATTGGGAGATATTTTCCATCTTTCTATAGAAAAAATTTTAGAATATATTCAATTATTAATTTTTAGCAAATTCTGTTGTCCAACGGGGCTGAAAACGATATTTTTGGTACGATAATTCGCAAAATATAGTGAAATTTTGTTGTAAACACTCCTAAAGACAGCTGATTTTGATGTTGCTACATACGATCAAAAGAGTTTGAATTGATGGAAATAATTGATTGTTAAATTCCAAAAAGCAATTAATTCTCTTTCATATGGTAATTTAGCAAAAATATATTTCAATGCTACAGACCATTCCCGGGACCACGAAAGGCTAAAATCATGTGTATACATGTAAAATTCCCACCACTCCCTGCGGCTCTTATATTCGTTATCGTGATGTGAGGTATTAACTCGTTGAACTACAGATCACATGACGTACACCAGCGACTGCCGGGAAATTTTGGCCCACGAACCCTCTTCACATTTACGGAAATTTTGATGGACCCCGAAGCACTCAAGATGACCCCGATGACCTTCTTATAAGCACTACTCGAAAATTCATCCGTATTTTCCAATAATTGCTCAAAATGAACGAAGCGGAATTATAGAAGGTACATGACGCCACCGTATAATATATCTGTAGGTTTACAGCATTATAAGTTATTGTTAATAATATTACGACGAAGGGTAGATTATCCCTCATGCAGGTGCCCATCTTATCGTTTACTGAAAGGTATCTATGTATTTCTTCGAATATTTTTCGCTATACATTTATATAAATAACATATTTCGGGAAGTCTCCATTGAATTATAATTGCTCATATCCATACTAATCTTCATTGTAGCTGTAGTTAAAAAAATCTGAATCATTCTGGTTCTGAGTCTAAAAAGATTTGTCGTTCTTTCGTTAGTGATTGGAATCCCCTTTTTGACAAAAGTTAAGTATTTTATTTGCCCGCAGAAGAGCACGTCTCAATTTAGTAGTTTCATTTTCTCATATATGAGGTTGGTTCAAATGAAAACAGCAAAAGTGAAAAGTAAAATACGAAGTTGGTTCAAATAAATACAGCAAAAGTGAAAAGAAAAAAGTTTTATTAAAACTTTTGACAAAATACCCATTTACTTTTCAACGTAGTCCCCTCTTCTTGCAATTCACGTTTGCCATCGCGAAACCAACGCATGGATTCCGTCGGAGAAGAACATTTTCGGTTGCTTGCTCAGCCAATCATGCATCGCATTTTTAAGATCGCAGTCGGAATGAAAGTTTTTCCCTCGTAATGCCTCGTTGAGTGGGCCAATAAGATTAAAATCACTCGGAGCCAAGTCTGAGGAATAAAGGGGATGAGGTATCACTTCAAAATGCAGATCCTGAATGGTTTCAAGAGTCGCACGGGCACTATGAGGACGGGCATTGTCTTGTTGCAAACAACCCCTTTTCGGATGATTCCACGACGTTTGGACAGAATTGCAGGCTTCAGTCCGTTCTTAAGAAGATTTCAGTAGGAATCACTATTAACAGATGTCTTATTTTCCATATAACTCCCCAAAATTACTCCATTTTTGTCCCAAAATGCAGTCAAAATCACTTTCCCTGCGGATAGTGTCGCTTTGAATTTATTGACTTCGGCGAGCTTGGATGCCGCCATTCTTTACTTGCTCCCTTACTCTCAGGCTGAAAGTGATTGATCCATGTCTCATCCCCGGTCACTATGCGGTTTAAAAAATCTTTCCCTTCAGCTTCATACCGAGAGAGTAGCACAGAGCAGGCGTCAACACGTTGTTGCTTCAGGTCATCAGCGAGTTGCCGGGGCACCCATCTCGCACAAACTTTATTGAATCCAAGCCCTTTGTGGACAATATTGTGAATAGATCCAACGCTGACGTTCAATTTCTTTCTGATTTCTTTCACTTTAATGCTACGGTTTTCGCGAATTGACCTATCAAAGGTAGAAATGTTCTCCGGTGTGACTACGCGATCAGCCTGGCCTGTCCGAGCAGCATCTTCCACATTTTGTACACCATTCTTAAACTTTTCAACCCATTTATATACTCTCCTCTGTGATAAACAGTTATCTCTATACACATTAACCATCCTCCTCTGTATTTCAATTGGTTTCACTGCTTCAGCGTTCAAAAATCGTATCACTGATCTCAACTCCAAATATGTGCAATGTTCTATACGAGATGCCATATTTATATACAAAGGGTATCAAATACCACAAAATATCGCGCCAAAATAATAATAATAATAGCAATAAAAATAACTATCAGAAACAATAGCAACCAAAATAGCAATAACAATAATAATAGGATTTCATACTTCTTCCCACTTTCTTTTCACTTTTGCTGTTTTAATTTGAACCACCCTTGTATGTATGTATATATATATATATATATATATATATATATATAATACGCGCTGTCTGTCTCTGCCTGCGTCCCTTCCTCCAGCGTCTGAAGCCTCGAGTGACGTCACCTTCCGGCATGAACGCAAATAAACCGAGAACGGTCGGTTCGATTTCGAAGAATCTTTCACCTCAATACTCAGCGCGAAATCTTGCAGGTTTTAAATGGATAGTCGTCCCACGGAAAGGCATGGGTTTGATACCAGGGTAGTTTTTGTTTTATCATTTGATTATCACGTAATCGGATAGAACACGATGTGCAGACCTTTATTCTTTAACTTTTTAAATATCTTACGATCGGGACTTTGACTCGAGATTTATGCCTTTTCACTCAGAAAAATATGAAGATTCTTATTCTTACATTCGATTCCGTTTTTTAATTTGCGTTTGCTCATATTTTAAGTTTATATTCGATTTTCTGCGATTTTTTAACTTTTCAATTGTTGACCTGGGATTTTTGCATTGTTAGACTCGGGTTTTCAAGTGCATTTGCACTAAGCCTACAATGAAACAAACGCAGTAAGGACAATAACCGATTGAAAATTTATATGAAAAGTTTCGTGTAAATATAAAACAAATGAAACACGTAGCGAAGAAAAGAAACGATTCCAATGCATTGTAATAATGAACAACTTAACATTCCAAATAGAAAGATATTTCACGTATGCATTGAAAATACCCTTCCTTTTGCAAGTTTTATTGTGCATTTTAAACAAATTACTATATTGATAATGTTTTTGATTATTTTCTTTCGACATTGACGCGTGGCCGGTGCATTGATTACTAAATATTACACAAACCATAGAACATACGGTATGTTGTACCATCAGAAATATTGAACAAAACAAAAAATATAAAGTATAAATCATGTAGGTATGTGCTTTTGGTTATGAAAATGGTGTGAGCTATACAATAATTTTAAGAGGGGCAATAAAAGTGGTTCAACTAATACCACTCCTTGTAACAAGTTTTTGTCATAGGAACTATCGCATTGGGTCACTTCACGCAAGGATCTCTAGACACACACACACTAGGGGCCCGTTGCAGTACTTCCTGCAAACATCTAGAGATCCTTGCGTGAAGTGACCCTATGCGATAGTTCCTATGACAAAAACTTGTTACAAGGAGTGGTATTAGTTGAACCACTTTTATTGCCCCTCTTAAAATTATTGTATAGCTCACACCATTTTCATAACCAAAAGTACATACCTACATGATTTATACTTTATATTTTTTGTTTTGTCCAATATACCACGACAATTTGACGAAACCAGAAAGACACGCAATTTCTACGTTGAAACGCAACGACAAAATTATTATCCTCCCTGCAGACAAAGGTACCACCACCGTGGTAATGGACCGCTCGCATTACAACGACGAAGCCCTCCGCCAACTATCTGACCAAACTTCTTACCTTCCTCTCCCCTCCAACCCCACTGACCGCCACTCCTCCGAAATTTCTGCATATCTGCGTTCCGTGGGAAAACAAGAAGGCCTCTCTGATTCCACCATTTCTCTTATGATCCCCAACACACCCCGGACCTCAACCTTCTACCTACTCCCAAAAATCCACAAACCCAACATCCCCGGCCGCCCCATTGTTGCCAGCTTTAATTCTCCCACGGAACGCATCTCTGCCTATGTTGACTCCCACCTACAACCTCTCGTCCGTCAAATCCCATCCTTCATCAAAGACACAAACCACTTTCTACTACGCCTAAAATCACTCCCTTCCCCACTCCCACCTAACACAATTATGTCCACTATAGACGTGTGCTCCCTCTACACCAACATCCCTCACAACCAAGGACTGTCCGCCCTGAGAAAATTACTGGACTCCAGACCACCTGACACAAGACCATCCTCCCATTTCCTAACGAAGCTGGCTGAAATGGTGCTCCAAAAAACAAATTCTCTTTCGGAGGGCGCCACTACCTACAAATAAAAGGTACCGCGATGGGCACTCGCATGGCGCCCTCCTATGCCAATGTCTTCTTAGGTGAATGGGAGGAACGCTTTCTTGACGTTTCCTCCAGACCACTCCTATGGCTGAGGCATATTGACGATATTTCTCTTCTCTGGACACATGGACCCGACTCCCTACAATCCTTTTTACAACGCCTCTCATCCCACCCCACGCTTTCCTTCACCCACCACTCCTCTGCCTCCAACATCACCTTCCTGGATGTCGATCTCTCCATCCGGGAAAACAAAATCCACACCAGCGTGCACCTCAAGCCTTCCAACCGCCTTCAATATCTCCAGTTCGACAGCTGCCATCCCCTCCACACCAAAACCTCTATTCCCTACGCCCTAGCCCGACGAGGGCGAAGAATCTGCTCGGACAGAGATTCCCTGTCCGAGTACTGCTCCACCCTCGAACATGCCTTCTTACAGCGCGGATACCCGCCGGATCTGATCCGAGACCAAATCCGGCGGGCAGTCGCACCTGTCACCCCTAACTCCCACCCCAATACCCACACCACCACCGATTCCACCCTCCAACTCACCCTAACCACCCTGTATTTCCCCGGCATCCACGACATTCTGAAAAACATCCTGAAAGCCGCCCACCATATCCTCTCATCCTCCCCTCACCAGATTCCATTTCCCAGACCACCGATGCTCTCCTTCCGCCGTCCCCCTAATCTGGCAAATATTCTATGGAAGAAAGAACCCCCAGCACCCACGCCTTTACACCCTGCCGGATCTTACCCCTGTGGTAGACCCCGATGTCTAACATGCCCAATAAACCCCCCTGCAACTCCTTCTCCAGTCCCAAAACCAACATCACCTACCCCATAACTTCCACCACCAACTGCACCACCCGCAATATCATTTACCTCCTGAGATGCACCCAATGTCCCGCCTTTTATGTTGGCCTCACCAGCAATCCCCTCAACATCCGCATGAACGGCCACCGCAACAGCGTCATTCTCAAACGACCGCTGCCGGTGGCCGTTCATGCGAACAAACATAATTTAAAGTTTAACAACTGCTTCACAGTGAGAGTCATTCGCGCTCTCCCCGATAATGCTTCGGCTCCCCAACTCCGTCAGTGGGAGCTTTCGCATATCCATCTCCTAAACTCCTTCACTCCCCCTTGCCTCAACCTTCGATAGCTTTTCACTCCCTTTCTGTCTTCTCCGAACCCCCTACCAATCCCCAACCCCCTCCGTATCCTCCAATCCTCGACCTTTCCGCACTACCCTTCCACCCCCATGTTTCCACCCAGTGTCACCGCCATCAGTTCTCTCTCTGTAGCTGATGAAGAAATAATTCCGAAAGCTTCTACGTTTGTGATGTTTCTGTGTTTTAGTGTTCTTTTACGTGTGTCGCTTCAACATCCCCGGGGCCTCGCCAACCTGAAGTCGTCTGATTGGTGAGTGTTCACTGGGTTTCCTCATCCCATCACCTTGTTTACATCCATATATATATATATATATATATATATATATATATATATATATATATATATATATATATATATATAACTAAAGGAAAAGAAAAGGTAGTGATGAGGGTGGCAACAAGGTGTTGAGGGAAGCCCAGCGGACACTTACCAAGTTGAGGACCAAGCTGGTAGGCTGCTGGGGGCGTCGAAGAGACACGTAAAACACACGAACACAAAAACACACGCAAGCTTATCGGGCCTATGCCCTTCTTCAGCGAAAGAGTAACGTAAAGTGACACACTGGGCGGGGAATGACAGGGTGATGTGGGAAGGTTGATGATTGGAGGAGGTGGGGAGTAGGAGGGGTGGATAGCCAATAAAGAGGGAGTGTGATGAGGTAGAGTCCGAATAGTTACAAAGTAACAAGGAGACATTGTAAGGGGGCTAATAGGGTTAGCGGAGGTTGAGGCCAGGCGGAGAGAAAGAGTCGAGAAGATGGATATGTGCTAGTTCCCAGTGTCGGAGAAGGGGGGCAGGAGTGTCATAGGGTAAAGCGCGAATAATCCTAACATTGTAGCAACTATTGAAGGGGACATTGTGGGTATTAGCATGTAATGCAACTGGGAGGGGGCGTCTGAGAGAAACGCTATTCCGGTGACCGTTCATTCGGATGTTTAACGGATTGCTGGTGAGGCCTACGTAAAACGCGGGACAAAGGGTGCAGGTAAGGAGGTAAATGACGTTACGGGTGGTGCAGTTGCTTCTGGAGGTGATGGGGTAGGTGATGTTGGTGGAGGGACTCGAGAAAGAAGATGATGGTAGGTGGATAGGGCAAGTGAGGCAGCGAGGTTTTCCGCAGGGGTGGGAGCCTATTGCAAGAAGCGTGGTAGAAGTGGGAAGTTCCTTCCTCCACAAGATATTTCCCAAATTTGGGGGCCGGCGGAAGGAGAGGAGCGGAGGATTGGCAAAAAGGTTGATAAAGAGGGACTGATGGGAGGAAGAGGTAAGAATTGGGTGGGCAGCATGAAGGATTGTTTTGAGAGCTTCGTGGATACCAGGAAGGAAAAGTGTCGTAAGAGTGAGTGGAGGGGTAGATGCAGGAATAGTGGGTGTGTGAGGATGAGATCCATTGTGGGTAGGCGTCATCGCCCTATGGATCTGTTCGCGGACCAAGACTGGAGGGTAACCACGTTTGAGAAGAGCATCCTCGAGGACAGAGTAATACTCTAGAAAAGATACTCTATCGGAACGAAGCCTCCATCCTCGACGAGCAAGGGCATAGGGGATAGAGGTTTTGGTATGAAGGGGATGGCAGCTATCAAAGTGGAGGTATTGGAGGCTGTTGGTGGGTTTGATGTGAACACAGGTGCGGATTTGGCTGTCTTGAAGGTAAAGATCGACATCCAGGAATGTGATGTGGGAGGTAGAGGATTGGTGGGTGAAGGACAGTGAAGGATGGGAGGAGAGACGCGAGAGAAAGGAAAGGAGAGAGTCAGGTCCATGCGTCCAAATGAGGAAGACATGTCGATGTATCTCAGCCACAAAAGTGGTCTGAGTGGAACGTTGAGGAAGAGTATTTCCCATTCTCCAAGGTAGCAATTGGCGTATGAAGGCGCCATACGGGTGCCCATCGTAGTGCCTCTAATTTGAAGGTAGTGAGGACCATCGAAAGAGAAGTTGTTCAATTTGAGCACCATTGCTGCCAAGTCTAATAAGAAATGGGAGGAAGGTCTTGCGTCGGGTGGTCTTGAGTCCAGGAGTTTACTAAGGGCAGAGAGTCCATCATCGTGGGGGATGTTTGTGTAGAGGGAACAGACATCGATAGTGGCCAAAATGGTATTGGGTGGGAGAGGAAAGGGGAGGTGTTTGAGACGTTTGAGAAAGTGGTTAGTGTCTTGGATGAAGGAAGGGAATTGACGAATGAGAGGTTGTAGGTGGGAGTCAACGAAGGAGGAGATGCGTTCTGTAGGGGAATTAAAGCTGGCAACAATGGGGCGGCCGGGGATGTTGGGTTTATGGATTTTAGGGAGAAGGTAGAATGTGGGTGTGCGGGGTTTGTTGGGGATCATTAGAGCAATGGCGGAATATATATATATATATATATATATATATATATATATATATATAAGTCTATTCTCTCTCCATTCATCTGGGTCTTAAAACTACATTTCCATTTTTCCTAACGCGCTCTTTTCATATATGCCCGAATTCTCGCCAGCCCCATTTCCTTTTCTTACGCTTTCTCTCCATCTGTCTCTCTCTTTACCCACAGCTAACCTTCTCTCTTTCATCTTCCGTGTTTCCGCCTCTGAATCTTTAAAACCGTCATACGCACGACGGTCGCCTAAGGAACCCACCAAGCCAACAAACTCGCTCGAGAGACCTCCTTAAAAGGCCAGAAAAGGAGAGATAGGGAGGGGAAGAGGTAAAGGGGGAGAGAAGGAGACGTTTCGGAATTTCTTCCGTTATGGGCGTTCAAAGTAAAATTGGGAGTCTTTGCTGCTTCAAACTAACGCTTTTCCTATTATTTCAGTGAGAGAGTAAAGGAGCTGCGATTTCTCTGAAGAGATTATGAAGTGCTTTTGTGTCGCGACCTGATTGGCAAGCGACATTCGACCTTTAAATTGAAATATATGTAATATATGTAATGTCTTTTGGTCCAAACGATTAGTATAATGTTGAGTGTTTTTTGTCCAGTTTGAAAAATATGAAAAGTGATTCGACTAATGGATTCTGTAATTTCATTTAAAATTATTACAGTTCTTACATTTTTTATAATTTAATCTCGGTATTATATCATATATATATACATATATATACACACACACTTCTTTTACTCCGTCTGCAACAACTTCTACCACGCACCACCATTGACTGAGTGTAATTCCATTTTTAACAAACTTTCCGAGTAGGTAGAAAATTGAAATTTGATAGGAATGTTTGTCTCTTATAGTAAAAGCCATTTACGGAACAAAATCCAAATAAAGACCCGGGTTTGACTCCAGTAGATAATTTGTATTTCCCATAAGATAACACGTAAAAATCGATTTTTTCCACTTACAGGCTTTTACTCTTTTGCAAATTAAAATTATAAAGAATTGACCTACGATTTTCGGACCTAGACCGTTCTAAATAAAAATAAATAACTTTTCTACATTTTTCATAAGTAGTATAGGGTAAAGTATTGTTTTCATGACAAAAATCGATTTCGAGATTTCAACGGAAATACACGTTTTGAGGTCCCCTGAACACGTTTTGACCATTTTCTCGATGATGTATATGTGTTTGTGTGTCCGTGTGACAGCTTTTTTTGGATTCTCAAACTCAAAAACTATTAATCAGATCAACACGAAATTTACGTTTAACATTTTTATGAAAGTCGCAAGAACTGATTAGTTTTCGATAAAAATCGATCAACCGGAAGTGATTGTTTACTCTGTCAACCGTTATTTTGAAATATTTGCTTTCTTATTTGATATATTTAAAAATGTACTGGAATAAAAGTGGTAAGAAATTTAATTTTCTGTAACCTCTGTTTGAAGCATTTCCACATATTGTTTCAGAGATATGTTAAAAACTAAATATTTTATCCTCCACCACCACGCCAAATACTGACGTCTATTGTTAACAATTAACACAGTTATATCTTAGTAACGCTCCTTTATAGTTTCTTAATTGTTGGAGCTCTGTGGCTATATCCAATATCAGAAGGCTTTGAGTTTATTTCTGTTCTTTCTAAAGTCTTTAAATTTTTCTCTCAGTTCTTTAAAATATTTATTATCATGTAACCTATTTGAAATTTTTAGAAATAATACAGGTATGGTGAAAGTCATGCGGTGGCCACATCAATTTTTTTATTCTTATCGTCGGATTTTGTCTACAGTGCAAAATCGCTCAAGTTCTATGTTTAAATCATATTTATGTGTTTGTTATTTGTTGAGTTATAGATTTCACTGTAAATAGGCCCTTTCTGTGCTGTATGTGAAATATTAATGAATAAATAAATAAATATTTATTTGAAATATTTAAGCTTTTTAACTGTATGTTGCCTGGCCGACCGTGTCATTGTTAAACCTCGACTTTATATTGTCGCCATAATCCTTATACTATATGCATAAGGAATGCGTGTTTTGAATGCTTTAATACGAGAGAGAGAAGGAGAGAGAAGGAGAGAGACAGAGAGGGAGAGAGAGACAAAATTAAATGTTACATAAATTAAAAATAATTTTGGGCGTATAAGAATTGTATAACTTAATGCATTTCTTTGTCAAACAATTTCTATTCGTCCAAAACTATTTTTATTCTCTGGAACACTTAATTATGTGAATTAAATATTTATTGCTAACTTTTCAGTGCATATAAAAGTTGGCTTCATTAATTTTTATTTCAGTTGAAACTTAATACTTAATTTACGCATACCCGTCATATTTGATGGGCAATTACTCTAGTATTATTTAATACTAAGTTCAATTCAGCATGATGATTTATATGAATATACCATTATTTTTGCAAATATTTTTCAATCAAGATCACAATGATACTTATAAATGTTTGTTAAAAATATTACATTTCTACTGTTTTTATGCTATCTAGCCATATTTTTTTCATATTATATTGTGTGAAAGCAATTCCTCGAAATCCTATTAAGTAGCTTATTTATTCTACATCGACAGCTTTATTATATTTTAAGGCGCATTCTAAAAAGAAAAGAAAAATTTGTCCTAGGACTCGGAAATGAAAATTTGCTTTGGAGCGTAATTAATTTTTTATCTCTGAAAGTCAAAGCAACATGAAGCTGCCACCGGATTCATTATTTATTACCAACAGCAGAGTGGGTGCTTTGTCACGCTCCTCAAAAATGGCTAAAAGAATAAAATTCTCGCGAACAATAAAGGGTTTTTATTTCGCACAGAGAATAATGTGTAAATACAAGAAATCTTAATCTGGAGAGGCAACGTTCCAAACAACGAGGACTTCAGTCGTCTCATCCTTTCTTTAGAAGAGAGAGTACACTTGCAGGGAGTTTTGTGACAAAGGCAAACGAATCGAAGCAGACGGACCTAAGGATACATAATTCCATGAATACGCTGGAATGCGCTTTAACCCGCCTCCGCACTATGATTTAATCAGCGGAACAGCGACAAACGGGATTTTGGAAGTCCACAGTTTAAGCCATTTCCATTATCCAAAGTGGTTCTCTCCTTCCCCTCCCCTCTCTCTCCTTTGTCTCTCTCCCCTCTTCCCACCCGTGTCACAAAAATTTCCAACCCCTCCCTTTCCCCTTCCTCTTCCCCAAACCCCTCTGTTCCACCGTCGCATCTCGTCCCCCTCTCCGCACCCAGAAAAAATGATTAAATTCGGCCTTCTGCTTCCCATTTCGACCATCCGATGGTGCCTTCCTGCTAAGCCAGGCTCCGGAAACTCTTGTTTACACTATTAATCTGCATTCTCCCCGCTTGATTTCATTTCGGTTCGGGTTATATATGGTGGAGGTCTATGGGACCCAAGTTTTATGAAAAAATCGGGTCGAACTGAGGAAAGGGTATATTGGGAGGGAGGAAGATAGGGATGATTTTCAAAGGTAAGGGTTGTCGTGAAGGAAGGAGGGAGACTATGGTAGGCAGAAAAAAAGTGAAGGAGTGGAGAGGGTGAGAGAGGGAAGAATTAAGAGAAAGGGAGGAAGAGAGAGAGAGCAAGATAGGAAGAATTAGGGAGGAAAAGAGAGAGGTAGAGAGGAAAAGATGTAAGAAGAGAGGAAGAATAGAGAGGAGGAAAAATTGAGTAGAGAAACGGTAAAAGAAAGGGATAGTGGTAAAAATAAATAGGTTTAATAGGAGAGATGGATGGGTTAAAGTGGAGAGGAAAAGAGCGAGTGGGAGAGAGAGAGAGAGGTAGAGAAAATGGAGGATAATGAAATCTCGTTAAAGATAAGTGGGAGAGAGGGAGGAGTTAGGGAGAGAAGGGAGAGCAGATAGGTAGAAGGGAGAGGAAGAGAGTAGGAGGGACACCGAGAGAGATTTGTGGGAGGAGGAGAGAGATTAAATTACGTGGGTGTGTAGGAATTATTCCTGAAGTGCGGCTGGATGAGACGGGATGCTTGAGAGCGTCTTTAAGGTCATATTGTCCTTCGTCCATTTTGGAGTTGGTATCCGTGAGGGCCAGGTGAATGGTCAGGGGGCGGATTCTGGGGGTAGGCTTTGGGAGTATGGCATCTCCTACCTTTAAACAGGAGGAAATGAAGTGGAGGAAGAACGAAGATGAACGAGTAGCTCAAGAGAAAGGAGAAGAAGAGATGTGGAGGGAGAAATCGATCCATGGCTAAATCTTACTTAACTAACTTAAGATTGAGTGCGTGTTTTGAGGCGCCAATCCGGGACTTGGGATTTTCTTTATAAAATAGAGAAAAAAAAGACTGTTGCTACGTAATTGGCTGGAAGAATCTTCTGGGAGGATTTATCACTGGTTCTTCAGATTTTACGAGAAAATCTGAAAACTTTGAGTGAGGAATTCATGGGGTTGATCTCTAATGGGAAAAGTGTTACTTAGAAATTCGGACATAACGACGCACGTAAACAAAAGCTGACAATTTGGCGCAAAAAAACAACTATGCAAAATTTTCTTGGTAGATTTGATTCATCGTGAATAGTTTTCTTAGATTAAATTGAGAAAAGCGAATTTGTTCTGTCAAAGGTTAATGATTAAATTTATTTAGCATATATAAAAAGTTTAGAGATATTGATGGAGTTCCATCCTTCATCCAGTTCATTGCGATATGAGCATTTTAACAGCACATAAAGCCGTAAAATATGTTTTCAGGTGATCACCTGACACTCTTGATGTTGTCAGGGCAACCAAAAGTGCAGATTTATAATTACCTGCAAAAGATACTTGATAAGAAGAGTTTTATTTTAAGCCTAAACCTAAGGCAACATCTTTAGTAGTTCAGAAAATATTAATATTTATATATCCGGACTGACTATGGATGTCGTATATTAATTAGGTTTGTACTTTGTGGAATAAAACCTCTAGGGTTACCATATAAATTAGCTTTACATATATATCGTTTGAGAGAAATAATAATTGATAATTTTGTCACCAATTGTTTTCTGTTAATAGAACGTGCTAATTATAATAAAAAATAATCTAAACCTTTGTGTCGTGAGTTTTAATTAATCTCATTCCATATATCCAACGGATAACGTAAAATTTGCATCAAAAACAATATTTGTGGAGCCAAAATTTTACAGAATAATAATTTATTCAGTCTAGGAAATTTTCTTCCCAGGCAAAGGAGGAGATAAGAAATTAGATAGCGACTCGAGTGTTTCTGAGATTTGACTGCAATTGAAGTTTAAGTCATTCCAAAATCTGGGATATAGGAAATAAAATTTGGGAGACCCAGATTCCGAAGTTTTTTCACCAATACCTTGTTTCATTTAATAACTAGGAATTTCGCACGCCGTCCAATTTCAGATTTTAATAGAATTGAATCGGATATATGCACTGCCTGTGCAAGTTGAGAACATTTGGGATTCACTTTGTCTCTATCCAGAAATGGAATTAGCATAGAGATTCGGGAGACTGCGCCGATTCCCAATTCGATTCCATTATATTTTTTAGTCACGTAGGGAATTGGAAAGGGATGTAATTCATTTTTCTCTTATGGGCTCGTTATTTCACTTAGGCTGCATAGGATGAAAACTAATAATGGCGATTCTCGTTTCGTTATATCAGGAAGATGCTTTCCGAAAAATATTTTTTGGCCTCGGAAGATCTTAAGGAGCTTAATCGATAAGTTGAATGTCTGTATTCATGAATGTCCCAAATTTATTTAATGCAGGACGTGAGCAATTTCAACTTCCTCTTTTTGTGTATATTTACAGATTTTATCATTTATACGAGGAAGTAAAGGTACAATTATAACGTTTCGTGACAAATGGGATATTTTTAAAACCTATTTGTCCATTTTTATCTAAATCATAATGCCGTGCAAAAGAAAATTACAAATTTGAGTGAGTGAGGTAATCTTTGATCAGTCATGTCAAACTGGTGGTCCGCGGGTCATATGCGGCCCTTTCTACGCCTTTCTGTGGCCCGAATGTTAGTTTCCGTCTTAACTAAGTCGCTCGAAATTTGTTATATATACTTACTTCATTTTGTGAAAAGGAAACAAGAATCTTTCATTGTTACTGAAAAATAAAATAAAACACGTTTTCTAAATTACTGTTTATTGTTTATGAAAAAACAGATATCTGATTTTATAGATAGCCTGCTTGTTCGGTTCTAGCTCTCATTAATCAACTGCAATCCTATTACTCCCCTTCTAGAACATCTATCGTTTCAATGCGGCCCTGATACCTCTTCGAGTTTGGCATGTCTGCCTTAAACTAATACATATATTCAAGGAATATGGCTTGTTTTACTGTTGTTAAAGCCTTTCTGTACAAGATAATAAGAATTTACAAGGTATTTCCATTAATCAAAACGTTTGACAGCAACATTCTAATTGATACGTTGCGGGCATTTATTATCTGTCACCTTATTATCCGCCTGTCATTCAAGTTCCGAGTTTACTGCAGGTCTCTATTTTGATGCATTGACGAATAAAATACATTCACTTTATAGTTGGAATCGCGCGAATAATTAATATCTTATTTTATGGTATAAACGTGGATAAACGTGGATATATCACAGTAAGCCATTCAACATTTAATGGCGTAGAAAATTACAAATTTATTTTGTAAGTCTTAGACCAATGTATTCGCGGAATACCCATAGTTTACTGTTGTTACAAGACTTTCTGTAGTAGACAATCCGCATTTTTAAGCATTTTAAATATTTAATAGAAAGAAAGTTGCCGGGTACTCATCTGTGACAATTTATACGATAAATATAAATTGGTCCACAAGTCGAGGGAAAATATTCATGTTCCTTCGCCATAAGTTAGCACCGATTTTATAATTCGAGAAAAATCTCAATCATCACACACTTGGGCATCTGTTTCCTCACATCTCCGACTCCACCATAATTCGAAATGTTTCTTTAGGGGAATGTTAATCTTTTCATCTCCAACCTCTTGGGTAAAACCTTTTTTTTTACTTTTTCGCCTCACTTACCTTTCACCCTCTGCTCCCGTTTAATTCGCTTTACTTTTTGGTCGGACAACTCCACTCCTCTCGTTCTTACTCTCCCTCTCATCACATTGGTTCTACGTTACCCATAAAAACAGACCAGACTTTCAAAACGTGGAATAATCCACAATAGAATCTTTCTCGCATTTCCCGCCAGAAAAGTCATTCTTTCAGGTTCCTCCCTCCCAGCACTCTCTCTCTCGCGAGCTCGATCCCTTCCTATCCTCCGCTCCCGCAATGCTATCCACGAACGCCTCTTCCTTCTCCAATTTCCAACAACTTTCATCATCAAGGGGTACCGGAAAGGGGCCCTTTTTCGACACTAAAATTATCCCCTTTCACTTTGACGATAATTACTTCGATTCTCTTTTAATCGAAAGTAAACTTTTCTTTATCCCTCTGTCCTTCTTTCTACCTCACCTTATCCCATGCGCCTCTCTCCTCTACCTCTGATCCATTTCTCTCTCTCTCTCTCTCATCTCCTTCACCCTAACCTCTCACTCCCCAGTCCTTTTTCCATCCTCACTCCTTCATCTATCCATTTCTCTCTTCTCCTGCCTCTTCCTCCTCTGATTGCCTCTTGTCTCCATCCTCGTTTTCTCCCTCTTCCTCCTCTAACCTCCTCTTCCTTCTCTCCTTCCTCCATTTCTCCCTCTTTCCTCTCTCCCTCTTTTCTCTTTCCCCATCTCTTCTCTCTCTCCACCTCTCTTCTCTCTCTCCACCTATCTTCTTTCCCTCCCCCTCTTCTTTCTCTCCCTCTTTTCTCTCTCTCTCCCTCTCTCCCTCCCTCTCTCTCCCTCCCTCTCTCCCTCTATCTCCCTCTTCTCTCCCTCCCTCTTCTCTCTCTCCCTCTACTCCCTCTCTTTCTTCCTCTCTTCTCTCTCTCCCGCTTCTCTTTCTCCCTCTTCTTTCTCTCTCCCTCTTCTCTCTCTCTCCCTCTTCTCTCTCTCTCCCTCTTCTCTCTCTCTTCGATCTCTCCTCCTCTCTCTCCCTTCTCTCTCCCTCCCTTCTCTCTTTCACTTCTCTCTCTTCTCTAACTACCTCCTCTCTTCTTCCAACCGTCTCTCTCAACCTCCTCCCTTTCCCCTCTCTCTCTCTTTCTCACCCTTCTCTACCTACCTCCTCTCTTTTCTCCTGCCACCTCTCTCAAAACCATCTCTCTCAACCCTCTCTCAAACTCTTCTTATTCCTTTCTCTCTTCTCTATTCCCCTCTTTTTCTCTCCCTCTTATCCTCCTACCCCCTCTCTTCTCCTCTTCCACCTCTCTCCCAACCATATCTCTCACCTCTCTCGCCCTCCTCCCGTTCCCCTCTCCCTTTCCCTCTACCCCCACCTCTCTATCTCCCTCTCTCTCCTCTACCTCTTCATCCTTCTTAATCTCAACCATTCTTCCTACGCACCCTCTTCCACTAATCAAAATCCCTAACCTCTAAATTGTCTGAGACAATGCTCCATTAGGAGCCTTCTGCCTTTGTTCTGCTAGCGCGTTTGCGCAAGTGCGCAATCCTCTTTTCTTTTCTCCTCTTCTGTCGCAGCCTCCCTCTCTCCCTCTCACACACCTCCACCTTCCTCAACGCAAGTTTGTTCTCTTTCCTTCCTCGCACCTCTATATTCTAGACGGGGAAATGCAATTTCGTGTCGAGGAAAAAGTTTCTTTTTCGGCGGAATATCAGAATATCGCGTATGTAGAAATGAGACGTGGGGGGTGATGGGAGCTCGCCCCTTTCTCTCTCACCCTAAAACATTCTCCTCCCACCTTTTCTTCGCCCCTCCCTTTTCACATCTTTCTCTCCCGACTGGCATTGGTTTTGGTTCCACTTCACGCTCCGAGAAACATCCTTGACACGAATGTTCCATTGCGCAAAAGTACAGTTTGGCGAAGCGATGGACGTGACCATGCGGCGGATTTCTTTCCTTTGAGGATGTGGTCAATGGTCCACGTGCGAAATAAAGGATTGCTGATGAGATTCCGAGTCTCGATGTTGGTTCGCGTCCAAACTCTGCCGTCGACATGGAAACGGACTAGGCGAAATGTCTCCTCCAACGAGTTAGGATGACGGGATTCTACCAAAGGGAATTTCTCCTGAGCTAAATCGAATGCGCCTTAAAGTGTGTTAAAATGTAAAATTGCTGCTGTGTAAGGATTTAATTTCTCATACGATGGATTCGTATTAATCAAAAATACGTCAATCCTATACCTATCAAAATTTACAGATAATTTTGCGATTAAGCCAAAAGTGAATGTTATGACTTGTGGTCGTTTTTAAATAGTTTTATTCTTTTTTTTTCTTAATTTCGGATAATATTATAGTTCACATAAAGAAATTTTAAACATTTGATTACGAAATTATACGTTCTCTATAAAGGTTGAACAGGGCGATTAAATCTTATAAAATGAATACCCGCTCTTAGGACGAAGAATTTCTTGTCCCTCTCCCTTAGAGACAGAATGAATCTTCATTATTTCATGAGTGTCTCAACAATGACAGTGAATTCATTCTCCGCTTACACAAAAATATTTCCTCCATCAATAATCTCATTCATTTTTAGTAATTAATCGCTATAATAGACTGTATAAAAAGTCACTTTGGAAACAATGGAATTTTCTGAACTTGCATAGCTACAGTGTATGTAAAGAATAATTTATTTTCTTACTAAATTAAATATCTTTTATGTGCATTGAATAAAAAGTGTTTTTAATTAAGTCCTCTTTTGTTAGAACTTTTAACTGTTAAAAAAAATATATTTGAAAACGACATTCTTATTAAATAGGATCCAATTGAGCGCAGAAAAATCGCTACCAATCGAATTTCATTCACTTGCCCTAAACAAATCTTTGAATGCATGATGGAGCTTACTCGATTAAATTAAAAATTGTACACTTACGATAAAAAACGCTAAATTTTCATCTGAATACTAGCCCGTGATAACGGATCGAAAGGTGCAATCGATTTAAACCACCGGTTCTGACTAATATCGAGCATTTGCTTTTGCGTGCTCGACAACAAACCGTGAGGTGTGCCCGCAAAACGTGATTGAGCTGTGAATTGCGTGTCCGCGTTATTGGAAGTCATTTCTCCTTTAGGAATAAGCGAAATAATAAATAATACATGCATACCTTGCGCACGGTCATGAGTCCCGTAATCGCTTCACCAGCGTTAGCGATGCCGTGTTAAAATCGACATATTTTCTTCGTTTGTCGCTCGAGTTGAGGCGCCTGTCTGTCTCCCTCCCGATATATGGGAAATAATGAATGATTATGAATGCGTGATTAACCCGAATTCACGCGGGACAAGCGTTCATTTACGCGGATTGAGGATTCTCTGAGCGACGCGTACAAGATCAGTCATTTCAGCTAGGGATTTCGGTTTTTGCGCCTCGGGCATTGCTTCGCTACTTGCGCCGCTACAAAACGAACCGACGCGCTTTTAAATAAGGCGCTTTAATTGGACAACATTTGTATGCGAGGTTTATCCAACAAGAGGAGACATCCTTTACGGAAATTTTTGAAGTTGACTATACAATAATGGAATATAAAATGGACCGCGAAATATCCAACTCAAGGAATCGTCCGTTCATTTCTCCTGGAAAATGGAAGCAAAAGGGAAGAAAACGATTTTGATTGCGTCAGATGTTAAGATATTTTTTCAAAATTTTCTAATCCAAAAAAAGGCATTCAACCTACATTATGGAAATCTCTTTATTGATAATTATACTGTAATATTTACATTTTTGTAACTGTGTGACGTTTTCATTTTAACGCCGTCGTTTTATTTGGAAATTTATGAATGTAACATAGGAGACTAGCGTTAGTTGCTCTCTCCGTCCTGTAACCATACCGAAATTAATTGGAAACTTACTCGTTAAACTTATCCCTGTTTTTAACTCTTAAATTTTTAAATTCATATTATTTTTAATCGAGACCGACTTGATGAATTTTTGTCTACGTTTACACGAAAAAACTTTCTACGAAACAAATCAAAGTTTTTGATATCATAACTTTTAGGCCTTTTAAAAGTTCAAGAGAAACAAATATTTCGTGCCATACGTAGCAAGTACTTAGGTCCCAAAACATTCCTCAGAATTGTTCCATTCTCCTCGGATAACAAGACTCAAACCGAATACTTTCTAGCCGATATCATTATATTTCTTGAAAGCTGCCTCATCTGTTGTTACAAACGACATTCAAACTCCAATGATTTTCCTAGCCCTTTTCTACAAGCGTGTCATATACCATAGCATAGTTTTTTTAACCCTAAAGAACTAATCACTCGTAAAAATTGCGACGTCACTTCTTTTTTAAGCTTCTTTACTTAGTTTCAGCTTGTTTACTCAGTGCCGCGCCACAGTAGCTTCATGTCCAGTCACCCTCTTTCTGTTAGTTCGCTCTTTGCTTCCATTGAGTGAGTTTAAAATGGCAAACATGACCTCGTGTCGTAAAATTTACGACGGTTTAGTACTTACGTACTATCAAGGTAGGCGTATCTCAAATCTGTTTTCATTAATTTTTATCAATTATTTTGCATTTAGAATGACCACCGGAAGCTTTACTTCCAGAAGAACAAAAAAGGACGGTATGCTATATTTGTGCCTCGAAAAAACGGAGAATGACCTCAAATTATTGCGTAACCTGTCATCAAGAGTATTGTGCTCAACATCGGTCAAATATTTGTTTGTTTGTTTGTTTAAATTTTGATCAACTATAAAATTAGGGAGAAAACTGTTACATGTTTTTTAAATACAATGAAATAAAATACAACATATTATAAAATAATAATAAAAGAATATAAAAGATATGATCAATCAATACATAAGTCCGTATTGTAAAACACCCAGTACACTGCATATAGTTGCACATTCATGTAGATATTCAATTACAATTCAAAATTTAGCAATTTTATAAAAGTTTTAGAAGAGAGTCCACCAAAATATTTAATGCAATTATTAAACAGATAAAACATTCTAAATATTACAAAAATTGCACAAAAACTTCTTAAAATACTAACAAAAATAAAGAGAATCATAATATAATCATGCATCAATTAATAATATTATTTAGAGTTCATAAAAAAACATTCCTACTTTAAAATATATCAATGTGATTGGAGTATTTGTTCAATAAATTAAACATTCCGTTAAGTGGAGAATTGCGACAGTGATGTGTTTTAAAATTCTTTTGTACTAATATTCTGTTATTTCTACACTTAAACTGTGGAATATAGAAGAATAGGTAAGTGCATAAAATGTTCGTAAATTATTGAAAAATCATTGTATCTTTAGGTTTACAATCTGTTGATATTTTTATTTGCTATTAAAATCTTCTAATTACTTTGTATATAAAAAATTTTAAAAATTTATATAAAGTCAGGCCCTACTCTGTGGAATTTACTCACCACCATCCCGCTCTCAATCTCCTGCCTTAATCTCTAGTGTTAAAAACTTCATTACAGGCAACGATTTGATTGTCCAAAAGGCTGATAAAGGTAATGGCATGGTGATGATGGACGGAGGCCTTTATTTGGAGAATTGTTATGATTTCATTCGTAACAACAATATTTCTGTTTTGAAAAAAGACCCTTCCTCGATTTATCAATCTGCTATCCAAAAAACTCTTTCTTCGATTTCTCTTCTTTTCACTCTAAAAGACAAACACAACTTATTAGTGATGAACCCCATTCCCCCCAGATTTTATGGTTTACCATAACTTCACAAATGGACTGCCCAATTAGGCTCTTGTCTCCAGTACCTCTGCGCCTGCCCATAAACTCGCCTTTAAACTTAATACACTTCTTCGTAATTATTCTCATTTTAGTCGCAAATTTGGTATTAAAAATTCTATAGATTTGACGTACATCTTATAAGGAAAAATTTTCCCCAACAATTCAAAATTTGTCTCTTTGATGTTTGTAATATTTAAAAAAAACCGTATAATTGGTTGTAGCTATGCTTTCCAAAGCTGGTGTCAATCAATTTTTGTTAATTGAATTTTACAATTTACTTGAAGTTTATTCTGAGAAAAACTATTTTCTGTTCGACAATAATTTTTATATACAAACGAAAGGTCTCGCGATGGGTCCCCTCTTTCCTCTCTCCTTACCGACATTTTTCTTAATAATGTAGAAATTAACCTTTTTAATTCTGTCCACCCTTCATGTAGTTTTTCGAAATTTTGGGGTAGATATGTGGATGATATTTTGTGTGTCTGGAGTGGTACAGATGACCAACTCTCTGAAATTTTAACCCTTTTAAATTACCTCCACCCTTCTATTTCTTTTACAGTTGAAACTGAAACCAATGGTTTGCTTAACTTTTTAGATCTCACTTTGTCTCTGCTCAACAACACACCTACCTTTGCGATTTTCCGTAAACCCACTTACACAGATCAGGTCATTCTTAATCACTCTTCTCATCATTTTTCTCACAAACACGCTGCTTTTCATTCTATGCTTCTTCTTAGTATACAGCGTTTTAAATCCAATTTCCTTTTAGAACATAACACATTTAACCATTAAAAAGGCAAGCGGGATCATATTTGACCCCACTCAATTGTTTTGTAAATTATTGTGAAAAGTTGTACTTTATGCAACTTCTCGATTTTTGTATGTTTATTTACAACTAAGTTCCTTCTATGTGAATAAAAATTATTATAATTTGTTTCATATAACAAGATAAATAATAAATGTAGGCTGGGGTCATTATATATATATATATGTTATTTTAAGTGTAAAAAATGTTACATAAAATTGTAATTGTATTTTGGAGTTATTGTCGTAACATTATATTGAAATTTGCCTCATTGTAAGGAAATAAATGAATTATCAAAATCAACAATAAACAAATATAATTTTTTAAATTTTATGCAACAGTAATATTTCTTAAGCATTTCATTATTAATAATAATAATTATTAATAAATTTAAAAAAATAATCCATACTCCTTTAGTTAAGTTGCTAACTATTTAAATATATGGGGTCAAATCTGACCCCATTTTCCCGGTTACGGTACAAATTAAGCTTGCCCGTTTAAAGGTTTAACAGATCGCTATCAAGAATGGCTACAACACTGGTTTAATCGATAAAATTATCTCTAACAAACGTTTTCTTATTGCCTCCCAAAAAATCGTTTCTTTTCCACTTAATCTCACCTTCAAACCTCTTAGTTGGCGCAGATTCCCATTTTTAGGAAACATTTCTTAAAAATTGTCCAAATTTTTCCCTAAATTTAAACTTAAACCTGCTTTCTACTCCCCAGTTACCGTTTCTAAATTATTCCTCAATGCTAAAGACCCGATACAGTTGTCCTTAAGAAGTGGTGTATATAAACTTGCTTGTTATGATTGCGGAGCGGTCTACATCGGCCAAACGGGGAGGAGTTTTGATAAGAGAATTAAGGAGCATAAGAGATACTTTCGTTTAAATAATTTGAATTCTCAATTTGCGAAACATCTTTCGAACTTCAATAATCACAGTTCCTTCAACCGTAAAATCCTCCACTTAGAAATTAAAGGTCGCAAATTGGATGCTCTAGAACAGCTAGAGATAATTATTTGTAAGGACTCGCTTCTCTTAAATGAATACACTTTTCACAATCATTCTCCTCTGTTAAGCTTACCTAAGATTTTGTAAATACTTTGTAACTTTGTTGTCTTTGGCTCTTTTTACCAATTTTTTGTATACATTTTGTAACTTTGTTTTTCTTCCGCCTTCCTTTTCCATCCACTTCCTTATCCTAACCGATTCTTCAATTACCATCCAATCGCTTCCTGTATTACTCCTCCTTTCTCCCTCCCTATACTTATACGGAACGGTTGTATATGTTTTTCATCTGATGGTGCTACGATCGTAGCGAAACCGGTCGTGTTCATTAAACTGTGGAAGTGACAGTTTTTTCTTTTCATCTCGAAAAAAAATGTTTATTTTTTACATATCCTTTTAGATGATTAGTACTCTACGGCTAAGAGTCAATTTGAAGGCCATTGTAAAAGGATGGGTGTTTTTAGATTATAGTCGACGTTTGCTATAGTTTTTTTATGAAAAAATAGTGTAGTTATTTCGGATATTTTCCATGTTTGTACATTATACGTTGACAAAAAACAGAAGTAAAATTCTGCCTTAACGGGGAATCGAACATTGGGGTTTCACTTTCCGGGTGGATAATCCACACATGAACTATCGAGTCAGACCAATCCGCGTTTTTTTCGAAATGGCATATTTTTGTAGTACATATAGTATGGTATAGTTTGCTAGTGATAATCTTCTCCAACAGCTTTCGTCCTTGAGACACGACCAAAGAAATGCTCAACTTAATCTTAGAGATGAGAAGGCCAATAAAATTTGTTGGAAATTGTTGATATAATTTTAATATGCCTAAATGTGTATATACTAAATTGCATTTGTCGATTCAATTAGGAAAAATTTGTAGGTGTATAAAATGTTAGTCTAAAGAAATATTTTTATCTACTAGATACATCTAATAATACAAATATCATTTGTACTATAATAAATACTGAGCATTTATTGTTTTAAGAGTGAATTGAATTGAGCGTAAGAAACTTTTTAATAGAATTACTCGATTTTATGCCTTTTTAGCCTACTTTCCAAAAAATGGAAAGTAGTCTTATTAGATCGCCTTGGTGTCCGTGTGTGTCTGTGTGCGTGTGTTTGTCAATTTCAATTAAATTTGGTACATAGAATCTTCACATAAATTGATGACCAAAATTACATATTTGGACCGGATCGACTAAGCAGAGGTGCCACAATTGCAAAGTTAAACTTTTCGGTAATTATTAATTTGGAAAGAATTGGCCCAACCGATTTCAACGACATTTTGCATGAAGTAGGCGTGCAACATGAAATGACAAAATCAAGATGTTTACTATAGATATAGAAAACAGGGCTATTACAGTACAAGTAATAATAAACATTATTTTACACGTATTCGTGTTGAACTGTTAACATCAATTTTAACCAAATTTAATACTTATACTATACACATATATACAAAACCATATTAGTATATTTCATCGAATCAGCCAAACAGGAGTGCCACAATTACAAACTAAACTCTTTCAGTAATGAAGGATTTTGAAAGAATTGGCTGAACGGATTTCAATTAAATTTTGTATATAAGATATATAAGATTTGTACAACATGCCATAATAAAATTAATGTGTTAAAAATGGAGCTATGGAGCAGGACTACCACAATAAAAGTTAAATAATATTTTTACAAGTATTTCTAGAGAACAGACCCAATAGATTTTTACCAAATATATTATATTTAATCTTCCAATAAATTAATATCCAAAATGTTACATTTCAACCGTGTCGACTAAACAGGGCTACCATAATATCAAGGTTAGAATTTTTCTTTAACTATGAATATCGAAGGTATTGGCTGAACGGATTTCAAAGACATTTCGTTTGTAGGGCGAGTATAGAATAGGAAAACGAGATGAATATATTTAGAACGGATCATAAAAGCAGGGCTACCTCAATATGAGGAAAAATAATTTTCTGATTTCAAAGCAAATGCACTAGTATACGATTATACTACGCCAAATTTGAAGAAAAGCACTTATGTACCACGGGAAACCTGTGTACACCCCTACTTGTTATATATTAAAATTGTATTGAAAGGAAATTAGGCGGATTAGTTCTTTCCAGAACTACTTGTTTCTTAATGTATCCGTTAATTCATAGCACATATAATACATAGTATAGGAAGCATTTCAACTTCAAATTTATTATGCTTACAAAAATCAATTATAATCCATAAAAAATATTTAAGCATGGCAAACTTCGAATAATTCTTTATTATCGTTACGTTATCCGATATCAATTCATGTGCAACGAGGTTTCGTTAATGAAATTCGTTCGATTTGATTTAAATGATACCATAGAGGGGATTTATGATCGCGCGAAAGCTATAGGATCCGATTACTTTGAACGAATAGCGGATAAAGGACGAAAATGGAACGGCTTATTTTCCCCAATAGCCTGTAATGATCCAACACGGAGGGGAAAAAGTATCACCTGCATCCCGCTTCGTAATAAACCGAACCGCAGCTGAGAATTTAGCGCGTAATTTTGCACGGCGGACGGTTAGAACTAATTCAGCAAAATTTTCCAGCTCCCAAAAACGCGACGCACTAATTAAAGGGAATGATTAATTCGACAGCAGCGGATTTTGCTGTAGGAAAATTTAACGCCGCAGAACTTTCCCTTATGAAGATTAAACGATTTTACCTCGGCTGGGATAAAATAAAAATATTCCTATAAAAAACCTACTGCGATATAAATCCCTGGAAATATCGACGAAAAGGCATTCGCAAATGAAATGGAGTAGTATCATTACATTGACGCGATAGGTGATTTTTAATAGACAATATTGTTTGCATAACAGACGAGGTAGGTGTTAGCGGGCTCAATTACGAGTAATTAGGTTTCAAAGAAGTCTTTGATAGCATAGGATATTATCTAACAGCTTAAACATCAGACGAATGGTTGAATTTATTTACTCTTTATGAAAAGAAAATAAGTCAACCAGTTGAATTTATAAGTTCATGAGACTACGTCCGGAGTACATATTTTGGATAATCTTTCCTAGCTAAGTCCTAATATAATCATTAAATTTTAAATCCAAATTCGAAATTCAAAAGCTCTCTGCGATGAAATTCGTTTAAATAACTTTCAATAAAAATCAAACATGAAACTCGTCAAAATGAATTTGGTCAGATGAAAATCAAAGCTCGGATCTTGTCCCATCGATGATTCGCGCATGATCACGCATTGCTTGATTTGCTCATTTAATGGTCGTTATGGTAGTTTGTGTGCACCGTGCTTCTTTCGCTTAACGTTATTTATTCTCCGGTATCATTTCCATTTTTATATTTATGAGCTTCCTCCAAAATCTAAAATTTCACGTGAATGCTGTTCCTTAGTTACAGACTTTTCACGACTTTTTTCAGCAAAATGTTAATAAAAATATTCAGATGGATATTAGTAATTTTTTCAATGTAATCAATTTTAGAATATATCTGTTGTGTTATTTTAGACCTTGATGGTGTTCAAAATTAAATTAAAGACATGGAAGTGAAAAACTGCAGAAATAATGTTTTGGATTAAGAAGGAAACTATAATCATATTATTGGAGGAATAATTTTTAATTTTATCAAATTATCTGAGTAACCTCGAGCTTAAGATATAATATTGTTTTTCTGTAGTGATCTCAGTGTACCAATTTTCTGCACATCACTGGGCCATTTGAAACCAAACCAGTTTTCATAAGTGAAGCAGTAACAATTCTCGTAAAGCGCCATTTGATAACTATCAAAAGTATCTCGTTAATCCTTTTTATGCCGACTCAACTTTGGAACATAAATTGATTTTCTGTTCCATGTTAGTTTAATTGACTCGATTGGTTTATAAACTTTATTTTTCAAAAGTTTCATTTTGGCGTTACGCTTATGAGCGTCGGGGGGTGCATATCATGCTACAAATGAATAGAATGCTCCAGAGACCACTCTTGTGCCAATCCGTTCTCTCAAACTTGCAGATCCGCAATATTAAATCTGTTGATGATGCATTCGATCAACACTGCGACTCGACCAGAATTTTCGAATGCCGTTTTTTCGCTCAAAATAAAAAGTAAAAATCTGAAATTCCCTTGTCTCTACTTCTCACTCAAATGTCAAACATATCAGCCATTCTAGGTAAAGATCGCACTAAGCGCATGGATAAATATATAATGTGCTTGATACACTTGCATTCTTCCATTGAATTCATAGTACATAAATGTCTAAAACTTAAAACTACCTTACGCGTAACGACGCCTAAATATTATGTTCTTTTCCGTTCTTCGAAAGACTGGAATTTTTGCAATGCAATGATGTAGTATGTTTTATTGCCAGCTAGCGTGATTATAGTCGCAGCGAGAGAGGAGAAATTTTTCAAAAGGCCGCGTGGTTGACGGCGCGCGAGGAATTTGCTCGATTTCATTCGTGCGAATCTCTCGAATCGCACTTACGGCAGATCGCTGACAGCGAGGGACATGGAAGGAGCGATTTGCTCGTAGCGGTAATTGAACCCAGGCATCGCGGCGTGGCGTGCCGTATCCTCAAGCGCAGCTGAGGACACGGGTACCGCTCCGTAACAACCACGCTTTTGACTCTTAATTAACTGTCCCGTATCGGGTTGCAATCTCCGGCGGTATTTGGAAAGCTTTCTCTACGCGTTCAACCCCGATAGTCTCTTGTTTTTCCATCCATCCTTCGATCACACGGCTTGTCTCACAGAAGGGAGGGAGGTGAATCAGGTTTTGAAATTCTTCTCGGAAAACTCGCATTTTTCTCTTTTTTTACTGTATTTTGAAATGTTTTTGAAGGGTTTAAAAAACTTGATATAACGTACCCAAAGGTTAAATGCAAGATAGAACGAACAGAAAAAATATTGCGAGGTGTTTATCAAACGTAGATGGAGAATTACGATTCATGTTAAATAATATTATTATTGTTATGTGTTCCTTGCACACGCAGATTCGTGAATGTAGGTTAAACCGAGCACTCTACATCATCTTAATTAGGAAGAATACATTATGAGCAATCGTACTATCAACTTCCCGAGAGTGATTACTATTAGTGGTATTAGTATCCACATTGCAGTATTGTAGCCGTCCAAGCAATTCTGGTCAGTCAGCCAGCATCATTTACTCTTAACCTACTGACAGCATTGCTACCAACTGTCAGACGCGAAATCTGAAGTTCGGATCCTAGGACGATTGGTTTATCTTTAGAAAAACAATTTTTCGCAAATTAGCTCCCAGTACCCATCTTATTAGTTCCAACATTCCATGATTAGCTTAAGAGATCAGTCGCATATGCGTACAGACACAATGTTTTAGGATGACAAATGCTAAACTAATAAAGATAACACTCTCCGTGACATTGAACTCTGTAATATAGGGGATAAAAATGCAATCCTTACAAGGCGAGCATGTTTTTTCGGCGGAAATTTAATTATACCCGTGTCATGCCAAAAATTTGCAACTTTAATGCTATCCTTCATTCACCCTGGTCCGCCGCGATAACGCCGTGACGAGCTGCCACTCACGATTGCAAGCTCACGGAGCCGAGCGGTCAGAAAGCTTTTACGTGCCTCCGAATTGATTTCTCCGAAAGACTTGGACGGGAGTGGGGAGCTTTTTCCCTTTCCTACACGAGCGAGGGACGAGATGGAGTAAGAAAAGAACACGGCCGATAAAAAAATGATCGCGTGCAATGGGAAGAAAAATACACTTTCGTCATTTTTCAAAGTCGATGCGAAATTCCGGGAGGGCGACAAGAGGGAAATATTTGTCGTTTTCGCGTTTTTAAGCACGCGCCTGTCCAATGCCTCGGTAACATAACGCAAGCGCCTTTCTGCCCCCCTTACTCTGTCTCCATTTCCCTGGAGTTGTTAAATGGAAGCGGATGGCGTGACTTCTCATTAAAATGGAAAAATAAAACGCTCTCATGAGGAGGAAAACAAAGAATAATGCAATTCGGGCGCATTTCATGTTGCTTTAAATGGCTAGGAAGTTGAAAATTCAATCCAGGTCACAAAAATAAAACGATTCTCTTTTTTTTAGCGCTTACTCATTGAGTGCGTCTCATTTACTTTTACAGTGAGGGATATTATCTCCAAGAGCTTTATGTTGTTATTTTCACGTAATTAATAATGTGCTTGTCCGGAATAGCGACAAGTGCCAACGATTTTTATCTCTTTTAATTCTTGCTAATCAGGCGTGAATTAATGTCATAATAAAAAGAGAATTCGTGACAAGAGCTATAATCAACGTGGTTGTTATTAATTATTATAGGAATTTTTTTATAATCCCCGGTGATTAAGGCTTTTGCGCAATCTGTTATCCTTATTAAACTTGATACTCATTGCGTGAGTTTTGCTCATTTTTAATCTATGCAAACGTTATTTTTAGTTATATTATAGTTTTCCTTCCTTATAAAATATGTCCATAACTTACAATTCAGTGATGCAGGTCTATGATTGTTATTTCAGAAGAATATATTACAATCCGCTGATTAATGAATTTATTCAATTTTATTTTATATTTTTATAAATTATTTTAATCAAATTTCATCGTAATACATAAAAATAATTGTTACCCCAACACGGAACTAATTTACTTTAAAAATTGAAACAAAGAAAATTATAGAGATTCATTTATTTATCTTTGAGTGACGAATTTCGTAAACTCATTTCTGGAGAGCGCCTGTAGAACACATTTGGTTCAAGAATCTTCTTTAGATAAAACAGTACAACTACAATAGTAAACAACATAAAGTCAAATTAGACCATTCAAAAATACATTACCATAAAATTGTGTAGATTTTCAGTAGCAATTTTCCTTAGCAGCTGGCGGTACCAACATCAAGAGAAAAAACTCCTAAAGAATGCTTCATTTATCTTCGCATAGTAAATTAGGTAAATTATTTTCTAAAGAACAAAGAAAGAACATATTTGGTTCAGGAATCTTCCTTAAAATTAAGTAAAACTACAATGATAAGGAGTATAACGACAAATTATAACATTTATGAATCAAATAACTTAAAATTAGGTGGACTTTGAATAGCAGCCTTTTATGCAACTAACCGTACGAACTTCATGGGCAAATAAATCCTAAAGAGAGGACTTCAAGGTGAAATAGATACTTAATCAGCCCGTTTGTACAGAAATTTAGCTATTTTTAGCTAAAACCGTAAGCGTCATCCGTGAAGGATAGGTAGAACAACACTGATTAGAACCCTCGAGGGAACTTAACTGTAAAACCAAACTACTCTCTAGCTTGATCGCCTGCTCGTGACCACCACAATTCCAATGACCCGATCCCCATCCGTGCTAAGCCGGGCGTAAAAATGACATTGAAAGGGGCCCGAAACATTACGCAACCGCCTCCTTGGGAAGCAAATCCCCTTCCAGCGGACTCCGGGAAACTTTTATTACTATTTATAGCCAACGTCAAAACACCGACGAACGACAGTCTATCCACGGCCTGCGTCCGCGGCGCATCATAACAGAGGGGAATCGAAAAAAAATCGACCATCGCCAAATTATTTGGGTATGGAGATGGCTTCATTGGGGGGAAGGATCAGACTCCCTCTTCTGGGCCTCGCCATCTTGTCCGCCACGACCGACTCAAAAAGTTTCGGATACCGGAGGACCTACGTGTCAGTGGCTGGCGGAGGCGACTCGCTCGCTTCCGGGACCGGAGCTCTTGTCGGTTTCGGCAGCGTCGACTTCGGTCGGGCGGGCCTCGCCGGAGCAGAAGGGCTTCCAGGAGGCGTCGACGGCGGCGGAGATTTCGAGGACGCCATCGAGAAGGTGTCTGGAAGACGCGGAAAGGGCGGAAAATCAGCCGATAGGGCCTTCATTCTTTCGAAGAAAAGGTCCGACGAGGGATTGCTGGAGAGGGGCAGCTTCTCCTTAGACGACGGTCAACTGAAGACCCGCCGCCTCAAAGATTTGGTCTATAAGGAGAAGGACGAAGGGACAGCCGCTAACAAGGAGGCAGCTTACGCCGAGGGAGGGGAGAGGATGGTTGCCAACGACACGAGCGGATTCAGCAACTCGTACCACCTGAACGAATCCGGGAAGAAGTCCACGTACAGCGACAAGTACCGCCACGGGGCGAAGTTCAAGGATGCGAGCAAAGAGAAGACGAGCAGCAGTTCGGACGGCGGAAGGAGGATCTTCGACGAGAAACTGCAGTCGGCGCTGAAGAAGGGGGACGTGAAGAAACACGGGGCTTACTCCAAGGCGAATAATAAGGGATCTGCTAAAGAGTATGTGGGGAAAGCAGAGCTGAAGAAGTTCGTGAAGAAGGGGGAGGAGGTGGAGAGGAGGAATGGGAGGAGGAGAAACCTGAAGAAAGGCGACGATGGCGACATTGTTGAGATCGGAGACGGAGAAGAATTCTACGAAGACGAATATTACGCTGACGACGATGATGAATTTGAAGTGAATGCTCCACAGCGCTACATATACACTAATTAATTACTTCCTGGTTATCTCAATGGCTGAATTACCAACGCCGTGCAGTTGACCTATATTGTGCACCTGTATTTAGCGTTAATATTACTTCGTCTGAATTTATTATTTTTATATTATTATTTTGATTGTCTTGTTGAGGAATATTCGACGATGCCGACCGTGCTAACAGAACATGTTCCGAATATAGCCTGTTTAGTATAGCCCATATAAAATATGGATGGGAAAACTACCGCCCGCGAGCCGTATAAGGCTCGCGATGCCACTATGAAAGCAAACCGTAAAATCTAATATAGATGATTTCATAAATGTAGAAGAAAATTATGGCCGGATAGCCGTTAATAATTAAGTTATGACGGTAAAATATTACCAATTATTGGTTTTCACAAAAAATATTATTTGCATTTTTTAAGTAACTTCAGATTGGAATCCCAATGCGGCCCGCCGAAGTATTTATATCAGTTAATTCAACCTGCCTAAGTAAACGTAACTGCAAAAATTTCGGTTCGGTTCGATATTTAAGGAGGAAATGCAATCGACAAATGCAACGGTAAATATTCGCACAGAATTTTTACAGCCTTCGAGATATTTTTGTTTCTTTTTATGCGAAACTTGTAAAATTTAAAAACTACGCTGTTTAAATGTTAATTTTAATTTTAGTATAAAGTGTCAACAATACCCATTTAAATTCTTCTGATCGTTTTTTACGCGTTTTGTGTATCCCCAAATTCCCCTTGAGAAATTCTAATCTACTAGTTTAAGACAAATTAATATGACCAATTAAAAATATCCTAGAGAAATATTTTTCGCGCGATTTTATAATGGTTGTACCAGAGCAGTTATTTAGGATCGTTTGCTCACTTTTCCTTTCCCATACCCGAAAATAAATCTTACAAACCGCTGCAAATACAGATTTTAAATGCCATGTCATTTGTTAACAGACATACACATTTAAACTAATTAAACGCAATGTTAACTGATATATCCAGTGTGGGATTTTATTGGCCGATGTTCACTATGAAATCATTTTATGAGCATTTTTCATACGTTATAAGGTACATTTTATTCCACTTCAAATTCTTTTATCAATAAAACAAGTAATTGTTATGTTTTATAATTGCCCGTAAGCTGTATTAAAATCGGTTCGAATCGGCATTGCTTTCATTTTATACATATCATGTTAATTTTAAACATTTTTGAGTATTTTTTTAAGATTAATCATGTAGAATGGTTGTTGTCATATAAACTGCAATTAGTGAAATGTAAATTTGATGTATATCTCATACGAAAACACTTTATATGACATAAATTAACCTTTCAATTCAATACTTTTTATTTCGGTTATCTAAACCTTTTTTTCGCCCTATTTTTATAAGAGTTTTCGGCTGAGTAGGTTTTTGCTGCAGAAATATAATATAAATAATATCAGCTGCACAAATTTTTATGGAATTGAGAAGAGAAGCGGAAAAATAAATGAATGACCACTGAATAGCGTAATAAAAATAATCAAATTCTCGTTCGTCCTCATAAAATAAAACTCTAGACCAAATGGAAACCTCCAACCAAACATCATCATCTGCGTCGCGCAAATATTCATCATGTAAAAGTGTTTCCCTGTCGTGTACGTGTCATGCAACGAAAAAAAGACCTCTTCGAGATCCTCTCGATGGATCGGGATAATAAAATCAGCCGCGATATAAAAAAAATCCGAGTTGATAACAACCTCCCACGCGCGATCGGAAGATTTGTTTGCGATCTGTGCTTGGGTGCCACGTTCGTGTTCGAGAGATGGCCCGAGTGTTATCGGAGCAGGGTGAAGTACGCCTCTCTATACCGCCGCGGGGCGCGACAGTCAACAATGACATCATCGGCAAAAAATAGAGGAATATGTGGAGAGACGCAACACCAACACGCCCTCCATCCCCATTTCCCAAACCATCCCCCCACCCCCCTTGCCGTTTCATACTCAACCCCTTTTAACTGAGGGCCTTTACCGAGGTTCCCGTATGAAGGGGCGACCGCGACGCCGCGTCGTAAATCCCGGCCAATCGGGATCCTCCTCTTAAACCCACCCCATCGCCGCCCGCCCGCATATCGATCAAACCTTCTTACCCTCACCGGTGGACTATAGGAACCGGTCCCGCGTGTGATACTGGGAGCGAAGGACTCGTGGGACGATACTGCCCCTCTCCTCTCCGAAACCCTTGTGTAAACTCCATGTTTCTCCTGGCCACGGTTAATCTAACCGCTGCAGGGAGTTTCCCCTCCCAAACCTCCCTCCCTGGGGAATGGGAGGTCTAACTCCCCTACCGTGGAGTAACATCTTATCGGGGAAAGTGGCGGGTCTAAACTGCGCCATTGGTTAGAGAGAGGCGAAAGGCGGTTGAACGAGGAGGTGGAATGGGATGAAAGGGGTGTGGGAAGAGGGGAGGCGGAGTGTAGGAGGGTTTGGAGGGGGGCTTCCGCGCCGCCTGGCTTTCGCCCGCAGATCATGTTAATCATTTGACGAAAAGCGGTCGTATAGTTGACTCTGCTGTTGACCGCGCCATGGGAAAACGGAAAGTAGATGATTGCCTCCAGGGAGAGAGGGTTCCCGTGTTTGGTTTTCCTCGAGGTTTGACCTCTGGTGGCGGGTATGACGGCGTCAGGGGCCACCCTCCCCCGCGCCCCGACTGCCCTGCGGCCATCGCGTTCGACCGGCCGGAAAGAAATCCGTGGAACTTGTTGGGCAGTAAATGTGCGGGAATGTGTCAACATCGGTTCGGACTTCGGCGTTTTTCCCAGGGGGGGACAAAATTCCTATTCGTATCTAATCTGCCCCCGGACCCTCCCCCTCTTCACTCTGCCGCGTTCCGATGGTGTTTATACCCGACTAGGCGTTTTATTCAGTGCATTGGGATTCTGCGGGATTTGCGGGTAATGGAGTCGCAGCTTGATCAATTTCCAAGCGGTAGCAGCCAAGGTTTTATTTATGGAGTGTTAAAAAAATATGAACTGGCGTAGGGCGAGTGGGGTGTTTTTTAAATCTATATTCTAACGCGTTTAAATAACGCATTTATAACCGTGGGAGAACTTGGATTGTCTACTGGATCGGGTGTCTCCAACACGCGGCCCGCCATACCAAAAAGTGTGGCATCTCGTTACTTGGATTCTAATGCTAAAGTAGGTGAAAATAACAACGTGAACGAGATAGTCACGTGGTAACAAAGAGACGCGTGACATTTTAAACGTCCAATTTTTAGGGATTGTGTAATAGTTTGTTTTTCATTAAAATATATAAAATTCTGAATGTATTTTTTAAATGCGCTCAGGCTCATTATTATAATATTATGAAATATTTAGAAATTATCTATTAGGTCCCATGCAGTTTGGGACCATCTATCCGTCGGTTTGCGGAAAATACTTCGAAAACTACATCAAAAACAATTTCTTGAAATACGCAACTCAACATCATAGATCGACTTAAATATTTTTTTTTAATTTCGAAAGGACTAATAATATTTGTTATTGTTTACGTGATATTGCCAACAAAGTTAGTAATTAAATGACAGATTATCCCATATCATTATAAATAACTGCTTCTTACATATATATATATATATATAGGATAGAGGATATAAATATCATATAAAACCAAAGGTACTTTTAGAAGTGCTACAGAGCTTAAATTTGTCATGAAGATAGGCAATTAAGTACAACCTCTGGAAAAAATCAGAAATTTCAGAAACATTTATATTTAAGGGGTGTTTTTGATCCCAAAGTCCAATTTTAAAAACTCATAAGGAAAGTATTGAAGACTGTGCATGGCTACATAAAATTGCTTTTTTAAATTATTTATAATTAAGATACTAGGTCAGGACATATACTGTACTGTGGATGAAAGAATGAAATCTATTTTTCTTGAGAGCAAAATCCAAATCCATGCTGAATTTGCGTAAACATTTGATTTGAAACAAAATTATGAAAAGATTTTCGGTTTTCAACAACTAAAATTATTAGCTACCATAGCAACAACTCCAATGCCTATCAATGGGAATTGATTTTCCATACTTCAAGAGTTTTGTTTATTGCTTATACTGCATTACAAGTAGTTCGGTGCTTGCATTCTGCAAGCATTTCATTTCACCTTAAAAAACATTACTTTTCCATTGTAGGCTACTAATGCCACACATTTCTGCCAAATTTTAAAGTTATAGCACATCTAGAAGTGAAATTATATTTTTCTAATTGTTTAAATTTTAAATATTTTTAACGGCCTCAATAACAACCTCATGGAGACTCAAATGTTTATTTGTGCATATGCACTAAGCTCTAAATAGCTTTAAAATTTCGGGTTTCTTGCTCGCCCCTTAGTACCTAAACATTCATATATTTGTTTTAATTTTGGAATTTTTATCAGCCAAACAAATTAACATATCAAAATTTCTATAATCCCTATTTCGTTATTTTACAAATTTTACCCTTAAAAAATTTCAGCTCTTTCGTACATTCTAAATTACATAAACATTGACATTTTGTTTAAACAATTGCAAATTTTTAGCGGCCGCATTGTTGAACTTTTTCAAGGTTTTCGTTTTTTCGAGTTGGTTTTGCACACAACCTTACTGACGTAAAAATATTTTAATCTCCAGCTCTTCTGGAAGTGCCTAAACATTAGTATCCTCCTATATGTTATATCCTCCTCTGTAAGAAGCGTCTATATATAATAGATAATATATTTGATTTCAGCCAACGACGTATACATACAATGCCGTGATAATTTTAAATTAATTTACTACTACTAAAAGGCACGGATGATGACACCATAAACCTAACACACAACATATCCTAATTTTTACATACATTTTAGTGTAACATAGAGGATATTGTCTTAATGATGATTATAGTTATTGCTTAAAAAGGGTGTTCTGAGCCATGAAACTTGAAATTCGTAAACTTGGACGCGATCCGATTGCCAGACAATTTATAAATTCCGGATAGATGCCTCAATTTTGCCGAAAATGAAAACTATCATCTTATATAAACAGGTAGGTAGTTCAAATGCTGTCGTGTTGGTTTATTTACAAGTTAAGATCTTGATGTATGGTGATTTTTAAGCGCTTGCAGTATTCAAGCACCGACAACTCGTATATAATAAGCATTGTTGGTTGGTGATCATTTACTGCAGCGCCATTACTAAAGCGTGGAAGAAATGCGAACGAACACACGACCGCTAATGTTTTAGTTAGCTTTTTGTTTTGTTTATCGTGACGACGAAAGAACTCGGTAAGTAGCTTTTTTAATTCACACAATTTAGGATAATTTATTTGAAGGTGATGATAGATATTGTGTATTGCAATGGAAAACGTAAAAAGTGATGAATAGTATTGTTTATTATTTAATGAAATTTCAACGGGCATTTACTCTATAGCGTACTTATTCACTATATCAGCATTTTTATGCTTATACAGTTATCAAGAAAATGCCATCATGCCTTCATGTCTTCATTTAAAGTTTTGTTTTCTGCTTTAGATACATCAATAAAATTACAACCACGAATTTCAATGACGATGCACTAAAATAATAGATGAAAAACACTCTAAAACGGTAAGAGATAATATTTAGAAATTTTCCAGGTATGCTTGATTCGCATACTAAAAGTGATTGACAAAACATATTTGGAAAAACGACCCGGGTTCGACTCCAGGGGATTATTTCTATTTCCCTTCGGATAACACGTAAAAATTGAATAATTTTAGACGTGCATGCTTTTAATCTTTTGGAAATTACAAATAGAACAAACGGACCATTGATCATCCGATTTGAACTATTTTAAAGAAAATTAATTAAGTCGTTTTGTTCATCTTTTCCGTTTTCTATTAATTTGAACCTCTCATTTTTGAGGAGCAATATTCTAATAATTTACAAAGTTAAGAACTTATAATTATAGACGATCGATTGCTTTTTATTATTTTCAACCATTTTCAAGTTTTATTTTAATATTCGGATCATTTCTCGTACCCGTCAACATCATACAGTACCTCATACCGGAAAATATAGTACTATGATCTTGCTGACATATTCTATTGTGGGTGCTATTCCAAAAATCCAAATTTTCTACATGAGGTTTTTATTTTAAAACAAACTATCAAGGTCCATTCTTTTTCTTTCGTAATGCTTCGAAAGAGATGGAACGTTTAAGAGCGTTTTTATAGAGTAGCCCATGGATCTTTTGTAATAACTGAATAATATATTTGAATAAAAATTTGAATTTGGGTGAATTGTACCCGGTTTTACAACTTTTGGTTAATTTAATCATATATTCATAGTAGAAAATGAATCGTTTTCAAACGTTATAATAAATATAATACCCAAGTTTAATCTTGAGCGATATATTTTTCTAGACCAATACTTTTATTTTAGTTCTTTCGTAATATCTGGCGCAATACAAATCGAATGACGCAATGAAAAACCTTTTTGCTATTGATTGGAGCACCTAAAAAATTAATTTTTATCTAACTACGACAGGATCTGATGATTTTGCGGGTAGTGTAACCATGGCGTTTGAATAAATATTTATAATTTTGAACTACTTTTATTTTATCCGTTTTACAAACTACTTCGACATTTAACAAAAATTCTGGTACCACAAATAAATTAATAAAAGGAAACTTATAGCAAATATTAAATTCTTTTCAAAAACATTTAAGACTTTTAAGGTTAAACTTGCTTGTTTATCTAATATCGTAATTGCACAGCTGTTATCATGAAGTATCATCAAAGGAGAAGATACTTGTAAACAATTTAATGAAGGAGAAGCTTAAATTATGAAATCTATATTTATTTTTCTTTAAGTGAAATAAAAGATTAAAAGTTAATTATCAAAAGATAAATATATTTTTAAAGATTATATATCAACATAACAGAGGCAATGCGGTAGAAAGGTCAAATCAAATAATTCATATCCACATATTGTAAGCTCGTACGGGAGAAATATAGCCCATTACCAGACAACCGGGAGAAAATTTATCACTTTTAGGAAACGAACGATCTATTTTTCACTTTTTATCGCCCATTTGAAGGATTCTTCTCGCTCTTTATTTTTGCCGTCGCTGATTTTGCCTTTTGTTTTGCATCTCTCCCGAAAGGTGCGCTGCGTTCGTTTCGCTCTGTCCCCCCTTCAGACTACGCGCCACTTATTGAATCATCCTGCGCTTTCGGCAATTCCAGCGCATTAAAAGGAGGAAAAACAAAAGAGCGCCTTCTTTATGGGGGAGGGGGAAGAAAATGAAACGAAAAGTGGCAAGAGGAATACCCCGCGACTTTCTTCGCCTTAGGAGAGGATCGGGTCGAGTGAGCAACCAATGCGGCCGTGCGCATTATATTATTTTTCGCCGCAAAATTCTTCCTCCTTTCCTCCGAAATTCGCCCCAGGAAAAAAAAAACAAAAAGTGAGGCCGCCAGACCATCCTGACGGAGTTTTTCGCTCGGGGCTCGAGATCTTTAGGGACGTGACCGAATTTTTCCATTTTTGTTTCCCTCCCCAGCCGGTACGCCCGAATCGAAACATTATTTCTCCCTTTGCCCTGCGGTCATTTTCCGTTTAAAAAAAACGGTGAGCCATGTTGACGCGGGGCGAACGCAAGGGAAGGAAGAGGGGATTGGACGAGGGAGAGAGGTATTTCTGCACGTACGCAAGGCGTCGCCGCAGGTTCCCGTCACGTACTAGCGGCACACGCTGCGAAACCTCCCCCCTTCCCTCCTCCCCACCACAAGCCGACCTCCCCTCTTCCCGTCTGAAATTGTTACTTCCGTTATTTTTTTGTGAGGTGCTCTCTCATTCCCTCTCCATCCATTCTCCCTTCCTCTTCTACCACTGCTCGAAACATCGCCGCTCCTGATAAAACCTCTTAAACGTACCTCTTTCCTCTCTTCCTCACTCCGACAACTGCATCGTGGAGACTTCCAGCAATATTACGTGATTTCATCGCTATTGTATATCTTTCCTTCGTCTCCATCGTTGTCCTCTTCCTCCGTTTGCTCTCTCTCGCTCTTTCTTCGTGTGATATTATGAATGATCTTTCCCCTACCTTTGTTCTACACTTCCCTAAGATTTTCTTACTTTTCGTCAGGGGTAGCCAAACATGCTTAACCTCAGATGCGATAACTTTCAGGAGTTGGAAAGCCGCAAGACGCACATTCTGGCCACACAAATTTATGAACAGTAAACATATCCTGTATTCGAAGCCATATATATACGTTCCTCGGGCATCCCCCAAAACGTCAGAAGTCACGCTGTGCTACTACGATTGGTAGTGAAAAGAGATGACAGTGTTGGCACGCCCTTTAGTGGTAAGACAAAAAAGCAGCATGCGGCCCTGCCTAAAATCATCCCTTCTTTACCCCTTCTTTCTCTATCGAATATCATACTATGTATCCACATCACTTGTTCTTCCTGCATTCTTATCCACTCTTTCGTATCCATCACTGTATCCATACTTTACCTTCCATCTCATCACCGCTGCGTTCTCCGTCTCCTCCATCCTCAGCACACCTCATTTTCCTTCCTCCTACTGCTTTTCCACATATTAATTCGCATCGCCTCACACCACTTTTTCTCTCTCGCAGACTTTCCAACGCTTGCTCCTTTTCTACGAGAACACTCAATAATTCTCTTCCCGAAGTGCACTAAATTATTTTCCACACATATCTTTCTCTTTCTGCTACACGCACACCTAAATGGGCGATCTCTGTTTATTTTTTATTTCCCTCAGAAATTCTGTTTCATCTTTAACTGGCACCTTCAACAGTCGTGAAATGTTTTGAGTGCGCTATAAGAGCGTTTTAACTACAAAGTATTTTTCCTCGGTGTTACTTCGGAAAGTGTTACTTCGGAGAGTGTTGTTACTTCTAAGAAGGACACGATAATTGTTTCTTAATTTAGAAAAGCTTGGTGTTTATAAAATAATTTGCTCAAAATGTCAAATTTCGTTTCAGATCAATCGATAAAGTTTATTGCCTCTGCTACTTTGCAGATGGAACGCAATTTTTCACTCCTGCGTTTTATGACGTTTTATATGTTAGATTCAAGGCATGTGTTGTGCTTGATTATTCAATCTTGAACTATTCAATTTTCAGTCTTATTGCTATAACTCAACATCCCTTCAACATTCAACTCTTTTCCTCTGTCCGCAGCCCGAAACCCTTTATTTCTGGCCTTTTCTCACTCTTTTTTCTCGCCCTCTTCTTCGCCTTATGGCTTCATTTGCCACCCCGGTGCATCCTGGACATAGTTTTTTTTACCAAAAAATTGAATTTCCCGCAGTCCCACCGCTCTGTATTTGTTTTCTTCGTCTTCTCCCTGTCTGACTCTCTCTCTCCCCATTTCCTCGCGCACTCTTTGCACGGCTGCCCATCCAAAAGAGAAGAAATGAATTCCTACGTGACGCGAGATTCCCGATATTTGCCCTCGAGATTCGCTGCGAGACTGGGTTAAGGAGGAGAGGAGGGTTCGAGTGGTTTTTTTCTGGTCGGTGGGGTTTTGAGGTGTGGGATTTATCGTCGGAGTCAACAGGGCATGGATGGGGAGAGGGAGGAACGGTGAGGGACGATGGGAAGGATGCGAACGTGAGAGAGGGAGGGAGAAGAGCACTGTGTGACGTGAGGGAGGGAAGGTGAACACCGGTTGCGGACTTTTTATCACTGGGTCACAAATCTTTCTCTCTCTCTTTCTCTCTCTCTTTCTCTCTCTCTCTCACTCGCACTCTCTCTCTCTCTCTCTGTCTTGATCTGTCTCTTCACCTCTACATTCTCACCTATTTCTATATTCTCTCTCTTTTTCGCGTCCCTCTGCATTTCTATTGCTGCTCGTCTTTCAATCGTCGCATACCCTCCTGTATCGTAAATCTTTATCTGCCTTTATCTCTTTATTTGCGCTTATTCCTGCCTTTTTTATTTCTCTTTTCTCATCCGCCCAAACCTCTGTGCCTGCCTATCGACTCATTTCTATCTGCTACGGCCACCCTCTACTGCCACCTACCTTCCTATCGCCACCTACCTCTCTATCGCCACCTACCACCCTCTCTTCAACTACCTCCCTATCGCCACGTACCTCCCTATCGCCACCTACCTCCCTATCTCCACCTACCTCCCTATTGCCACCTACCTCTCTATCGTCGCCGACCTCCTTATCGCCACCTACCTCCGTATCGCTACCTACCTCCCTAACGCCACCTATCTCCCTATCGCCATCTATATCCTTATCGTCAACAAACTCCCTATTGCCATCTATATTTTATTGCCCCCTATCTCCCAATTTCCACCTCTATTTAGTCCTTCCTCTTGTACACTTTTCCTTTTTTCCACCTCCGCATACCCCCTTTTTAGCATTTAATTCTCCACTCCTCTCCCCCTCCGTTTCTCTTCCTCCATTTCGTAATCCACTTCCACCCCCTGCTTGCTGCATGCACCGCTTATCCGCAAAGGAGACGTCAATTACCTCAAAGGGCGGGACTTTTCCTCCTCTCACGCGTCGCGACGCCGCTACGAGGGGGCAGCACAAGTCTCGTACGTGACTCACGTTCCAAGCTGCAACAGAACGGGTCGCTTGGGATTATACTCCTTTTCTTTTTTTATTTCCAGAAGTTCTTAATGCGATTAAAACGGTCGGTTGATAAAAAAACGTCCTTTTTCCTTCTCTTTTGTCTACTTCTTCTCCGTAACGATCGAGTCGTCGAAGATAAATCCGTCGTGAACTGGGTATTTTCCAAACTGGGGTTTATCCTTCCGGGTTAAAAGTGGTTTAATGGAAATGTATGACCGCTCGTGATGCCTAGGATAGGCGTTTATAGGCCGGTTTCCAAAGGAAACATAGCCTTATGAAACGGTCCTGTGGGTGTTTTGTGTGTGTGTGTCCCCTACTTAAAACTTTTGCATCAGTGAACCGATTTTCATGATACTTTGTTTTAGGTTCGTGCTGCCAGGGCCCACCTCGGGGCTATATTTTATTTTACGATGACTGAAGTCCCAGGTTCGATTCCAGAAACTTTTTTACTATTAGTTTTACATAGGAAGTTTCAAATCCATCGTGCATGGATGTATTCTTTAATACATTAAAATATCTTAAAATTGTAATATAGGACCGAGATTTGTACTGTTATATGGGGAAAAGAATGTAAATTTTAATTCTTATCACAGAATTTTGATAATTGATCGTATTTTCTTGAATTTCTACTAAAACAGCGTTTTTCGTATTAAATCGCATTTTATCGTATTGTTGCCATGGAGACAATTATTGCCGAACTCGGCTTGAGCGTAGACGAATGAAAAAATGGGTTATTTTCTATTCCACTCAACTACCCTTCAGCAATGGACAGTCGATCCATACAAATTAACGTATGAACAGTAACATTTATTAAATGCGTTTATTTAAAAATTTACATGTAAAATATAATGTCAAAAAGAGATTTTGTCCTTGCATTTTAAACCTGATAATGTGCTATTAATTTGTTTTCCTAAATTTCTCTATCGTTGATAAATTATGAATTTATAAGAATTCCTTGGAATGATTAACACATGCTGAAATATTTCCTATCAATATAAGTAATCAATTCGGGACGTCAACTTTGGAAAACCAGACTGCATTATTCCTGATGTTTTTTTAGTGCTTTTCGCCAATGCTGAAAAACACTTTTATCTTCGTGATGTCCGTCCGTCCGTCCACTTATATCAGGGAAGAATTGGCAGAACCGATTTCAACAAAATTTGGTACATAGAATACTCACATAAATTAATGACCAAGATGGTATATTTCAACCGGATCCATTTATCAGGGGTGCCACAGTTGCAAAGTTAAACTTTTCGGTAGTTATGAATTTAGAATGAATTGGGTAAACCGATTTCAAAAAATTTCGTACGAAGAAGGCGTGCAACAAAAAAAAGCAAAATCAAAATTTATAGTATAGATATAAAATGTAGGGCTGCCACAATACAAGTATTACAATAATTCATTAACACGTATTTGTGTTGAAATTTCTGCATCAATTTCAACCAAATTTAACACTTATAATATACACATATATAAAAAACCTTATAATTATATTTATACCGAATCAGCTAAACAGGGGTGCCACACTTACAAATAAAAATCTTTTAGTAATTAGGGATTTGGAAAGAATTGGCTGAACGAATTTCAATTAACTTTTCTTTATAAGATTTGTAAGAAATACCATAATGAAATCAAGATGCTTAATGTGGAGTTAAAGAACATGGCTACCACAGTGAAAAGTAAAATAATATTTCTTTTACACGAATTTATAGAGAACTGACACCATGGATTTTAACCAAAAATGATATATATAATTTTCATATAAATAGATAATCAAAATAGCATGTTTAAACCGGTTCGACTAACAGGGCTACCACCATATCAAGGTTAGAATTTTTCTTTGACTATGAATTTGGAAGGTATTGGCTGAACTGATTTAAAAGAAATTTCGTTTGTAGTGCGAGTATAGAATGGATAAACGAAATAGATCTGTTAAAAACGGATCAAAAAGCAGAGTTGCCACAATATGAGAAAAATAATTTCCTGATTTTAAAGCAAATACATTAGTATAAGATAATACTACAGCGAATTTGACGAAAAGCACTGTACTGTACTACGGGAAACCCGTGTACACCCCTACTTGTTTTTCCTCCTCTCTCTCTCTCTCTCTGAGTAAACTCCGTGATGAACTTATGGGCTCGTTGTTTTTTGCTAAAAATTTATGGCGGCCGAACTAGGGTAAAAGTGTCTTCTTCTCTTCCCAGCATTGTTAGGTTACGACGTGGATGATTATATGGCCAATACTTCGAGATTAATTGACCGCGATATACTTGCAAAATGGTAGCAAAATATGGAATCGATGCCAACGTTTTAAATGCATATCGCCACTGCAATTTAGGAGAAAACTGTTCTGAATCGCCAACATTTTTGTTTTTCCCCCCTAATCAAATCGATTTAAAGACATATTTTTAAATTAAAATTATATCTCTTCATTATTTTTAATTCTTTAGCTGGGGCTTCCCCTTCATATTATTCTTTACCTGTTTTAAAATATTTATTTACCCATTTTCTTTCCAGTGCAATGTTTGCAAACGTCAACCTGCTGATTTTTGCTTTTACGCTTATTTCAGAAATATTTTTATAAAATCCATTTAAAGGTGAACTCATACCCGATGTCATGCATAATTAACGAATTTATGCGATCGATGCAATGACTTTGGTTTGCTTATCGCCTTCCGTTCTAAGGACAAATTCTTTCGACAAATTCATTTTAAAACGCGTGCTGCGGAAAATCTCAAATGGTACGTTTTGGAAACTCTATAGTCGTCGCCTTTATTGGTGAATTTTAAATCCAATATTATAATTAACCTACAAAGTCCGTTCACGTAAAAAATTATTATTTGATCGAGTACATATTCGTAAGCTACAGAGGGTTAGTGACATATAAACTTTAACCAAACGTTTGTCTATTTAATTTGGAACAAAACTGAAATCCTTAATTATAATGATTAACTTCTCGTATCGTCAGCAATTTTCCACTTTTCTTATGATTCTCCAGTAATAATTAGGTCGAACAAATATTCGACAAGTACAAATTTATTTTTTTACTAGCATGCATTAGTCTCCACAAATGAAATTAATTTTGACTTCATTTCGTAAGTTTAAAAATAAAAAAGAAAAATGAAATCAATACAACTTTAAGAAAAGTCACTTCTTAACTCAAAACTTTCATTTTTTATTTTTTCATCGTCTTCATTTTCTTTTGAACATGGAATCAACGAAAATTTTGCGGCAATATTTTTGTCCACTTTGGTAATGACCCTTCTTTCTTTGATTGTAAATCAAGAAATAAATTGGTACCTTTCCTTGAGTGTCTTGATTGTTTTTGTTCCTCCTCAAGTCCAATGTTAGAGTGATCCACTGCACCACAGCTTCGATGCATTTCAAGAGTTCCTGTAATGTCGTTGTTGATATTCTCTTCCCTGATTTCATTGTCGTCGATGTTTTCTTCGACTGTTAGGTTGTCAACGTCCGGTGGTATATACACAACATCTGTTACTTCGTCTACAGAATCAAGTGTTTCTTACAAATTGGCCAAGATTTCTTGAACCTTCTGCTTTTTGGATTCATCTAAAGGAAGGTAAAGTTCTTGACTCATCACTCGAATACAAAATATTTAAAGTTTTTAATATATTATATTGAGTTATACACACCTTATTACAGTTATTGGTGATGCTTTTGATTATAGGATTTCCATAGCAAAAAGATATGTACTCTGGTATTTTGAAATAAAATCAATTGGATTCCTCCTAAAAGAAGTCTAGAAACAGTGCACGAGAATTAGTGGACAAAACGCCCGTCTTCTTCCGAAGTCGGAGTATCTCTACTCAGTTCGTAGTTTCAGCAAGAGGAACTGTACAAGAGAAACCGTCTCTCTTTGTCTCACCATGAGTCTGGGCATCGTCAGACTGTAGAGGGTAAGAGAAGAAAATGTAAAACTTTGTTATGCCGGGTGGCGCACGAAATGATACCTTAATTATTTTTACGATGATATTCCCCAAGCAAACCACTCCGTCAAAGACAAATAGGCTAAGGGTCCTTGAAGCTCTCTCATTGGATCAGTGTAAGGCCAATACTCACCTCCCATAGACTACAGAGGCGTCATTTGTTTCATTCGAAGGTAAAAAGTCAAGGCAGAAAGAAGGAGAGCAATATAAGCCCGAGTGCTTTCTTATCGATGAAGAACCACACAGCTCTTGGACATTTTTTTTCATGCTCAATAAGCATGCTTTGATTCATTCCAAGAGAATAAACTAACTTGAGGAACCGGGAGTGTCCCGTCGTGCAGCGCCAAACTATGTCTGGTCCCAGACGGCCCAAACCCCCGAACGCCAAAGGTGCGAAAACGCACCATTACATTCAAACTAAAAAATATTCCGTTTAATGGACAATTTATCAACATATTATATTGAATTAAAGAGGCAGTCTTGGAGTATTACAGAACCTCTTCAAAGATTTATAAAAATATTTTTTATTTAGTTAAAAAATGTTTCCCTTCAAAGCGTTCATGACCTCAAAATTGATCAATTTTGAATTATAATGTGTAATAAACTATAATTCAAATAACAAGTATAATACTTTTAAAAATCAGTTTACTATCTTATCTAAAGATAAGGCTAAGAAAAAACCGAAAACTCAAAGGCAACTTGTTGTTATTAAATAAACAATTAATGGTGAGTTTTCGCACCTTTGGCCGAAAATGGGTTAATTAATATTGGTCCATGCCAGTTTTATATATTATTGCTTTTATTCTAATTCATATTTAGCATTTCTTTGCATGTATTTTTCCATATGTGATAGTTTCCGTATTCGACGCATGGCGGCCGATATTGAATCCATCAGGATAATTGATTTTCTTTTGTAGAACGAGAGCAGCGATAATTTGAAGTGATGCCAACCCTACAAATTCTCTCAAAAGTTTTCACGCGTGGGAATATTATTTTTATTTGCCATTTTGTTTGCGCTTTTAAATATCCTCGCTTGTGTTCTACTACACTCAAAATTCTAAAATGATTTTCCGAATTTCAATTTGAAATTCATTCCATGGGTACAGCAAACATTCTCCCGCAGCATTCAATCAGCAAAAATAAATTTACGACTTTTAATTTTTCGATTCACATTCAGCATATTTACACTACTGGTTTTCGATCAGTGGAAGAATTTTGAGGGATCGTACGTTCCAATGAGTTTCAAATATCTAATAATGGCGTTAATTTCCCGTGGAACACCTAGTTTTAGCTTTATACTTCAATTCTGTAGTTGATCACGCACAGCAAATGAAGTTTTATTAATGCATTGCTAAATCTTTTTTAATTTTTATAATAAACTGGAGAGCTACATCTGCTCGTAATGTCCCCGACTTAAAATGACGAAATTATCTTGAAAAAAAATCATCAGTGTTATGCATGGTAGTCGAGATGATGTTGAACTTAATGAAATCCTCATCGATTCCTATTTGTAGTGTGCAGGAGTATACTTTTAAATCATGGGTTCTTAACCTTTTTGCACCTAGTGACCCACCAGAGCCTTCAGTATAACCCATGGACCCCAAACACATTTATATAATGAAATTTCATAAGGCTCCAGGAAAATTTACGGAGAATGAGAGAGAGGGAGAGAGAATGGGAAGTGTTCTCATTTTAATTTAATGCTTGATTCATGCATACCTGCCATTTTTGACGATCAATTATATTAATACTAGCATAATTGTCCGTCAAATATAACGGGATTATCATAAATGTATTCCAAACACATTTGATAGATTGAAAAATCAGTAATATATGTTATGATCTGAAATCACTGTTTTTAAAAGTTATCTTTGTTTTAATTATATTTTAAAATAATTATTATCCGAAAAGCCAAATGATTTTCCAAATATTCGCTGAAAATCGAAATAATAAGATATATGCATAAAGAATTTGCAGAAATTTGTTTGAAATATTTGAGTAAAATATAAATTATTTAAAACGTAGTATTTAACTTAATACATAATTGAATTATTTCACTCGTATTAACGCTAAACACAGGATAACATGTTAATGAAGTCAATTAACCATAAAAGGAAAAGTGTGTAGTAACTTATTATGAACTAAATACATGAATTGCAATGAGTTTTACTATATTTTAAGATTGTAATTGTTTATAACTACGTAGTTTTTATTTTTTTCTGAAAATTTTCTTTATTTAAGAAATTTAAATAAAAGTCATAAAATGTTATTTCTCCAATCCTATTAGAAATTCGGTTCGAAATATTTGCTGTATAATCATTTACAGAAATCCATTGAAAATTTCGTTACCTATGGATAGTTTTATGAATTCCCACCATTTGGCAATGGCGCATAATTCGATAATATAAAAATTTTTATAATCAATTATAATTTATTATTGTTATTTTTGTACTGCAGGTCCTTTTAATCCCATAAAAATGCTATGTCCTCTTCCTCTTTCTCCATTTCTGCTCATTCTCATTCTCTTTCCCTTCCTACCTCTAATTACCTACTAGATTTAGTAAATAAGTTATATCCATGTACAAAAGTCTGATCCATGTTAAAGGACTAAATTTTTTCGTGATCGTAAGTTAATATTTAATTATATTCATATCCACATCAGTGAAAGGCTGCATGGCATTTTGGGGTTTGTCTACGCCATTTCACGTGCATTCTTACGAAAATAGTATTTTGTTGCCCCATGGGGTATAAGAGACCCCACGGTCTTCAAACCTAGACCAAGTTCTTCCTTTGGTCCATAGGATGGCCCGTGAAACTTTTGAATTCGATAACTTCAACGGTGTAAAAACTTATAAAGAACATATATACACACACACTCGGTGGTGGCGGAGTAACGTCCTCGCCTGCCAATCCGAAGGTCGCGGGTTCGAATCCCGCCTAGGTGGGTTTTTCTTCACCTAGGGCATGGATGTTTGTGATCGTCCTTGTTATTATGTTAATGAGCCCCTTGTAAAAGGCCGATTACGGCTGTTTAGAGGCCGCATGGAAATAAATAAACAAATAAATATATATATAATATCTGTGATGCAAACAAAAATAATCTGAGATAAGAAAATCTCATTATAACCACCACTGCATAAAATCTCGCATATACCTACTTCTCCCTGCGTTAAACAGTATGCGTTGTGTCGGTTTTGACGTTTTCATATAATTCCTTCGTCCACTCTGCCTACGATGCATCAGGATAATTTTTGTACTAAAACTATAACCGTAAAATTTTTAGTCAAATTCCAAGTTTGGGAATATTTTTTAAACGAGAAAAAATCTGTTCTGACCGAAAATCAAACCCGGGTTTTCCACTTGCAGGGCGGATATTCCACCCGCGTTCAGAAATGGGATAATTAATCTGCTGCAATAGTTCAGTGATTGAAGTGAAGTGGAAAGTGGAAGATCCGGGTTCGATTTTCGGCCATAGCAGAGTCTTTTCTCGTTTCGAAAATATTTCCAACCTCACAGCTTATGCCTGATCTTATGATCACATCATTCCTCCAATTTCTACATTCCAAAATATTTATGCTGCTCCCCGAATCGACCATACCAGAGCCATTCTGTTTCTAAAAGCAACATATTAACCACATATTGATATAAAAATCATCCTATTGATATCTTAATGGGTGGTCACATTGGCTCCGACTTCGGCAGAATCATCGTTCGGCCGGATACGATATATTGTGGAAAATAATACTTTTGTTTCATTATGAATAACCAACTAATTAACCAATCCGGCGAGCCGAGGAGGTTGTTATGTCGTAGTAGTACCTTTTCTCGTCGCTTTGTTTACCTTCCACCCCGTCATGCAAACAGTACCCTCAAAAGTTTTTGGCAGGTATCGGCGGTTCTGGTACAATGTGACCACGTAATTCTGCCGAATACTTCGTCCGAAATGTTCGACCGAATACGGTGCAATTCGGACGAACGCCAATTCTACCGAACCGGAGCAAATTTGACCATAGCCTCAGTAAGCGACGAATGTGGCTTAAATTGATAAATTTTCGAATAAATAGCGCGAAGATAGGATTTTAATAGAATGGGGATGGATTTTACCTTCCATATGCAGCAAATCCTCACATAACTTTTCGTACGGTTACGATGCTTTGACCCTCGCGACGTGGATGATTCACGGTTAGGACGGTAATTCCCGTTTTTGCGTAATCAGGTCGGTGATAGTCTTCCCATTTTCCATGTGACCAAGTACAGTGTGATCATTTTAAATGAGAACCCATGAAAATTTTATTAACTTCGAGTAAAAGATTGCTCGAGACATGCAATTTAGAAGTAACAATCTTTATTATCTGGCATTACTTGCATTATCACGTCGCGCAATCATACACCACGAATAGTGGATTTTATCAATTTTTTCTCCTATAATTAACGGTTTTTTGTATGAAAACAAACATATTAAAATATGAATAATGTAAACTGTGATCTACGGAGGGCTGCAGCTAGGGACGGGAAAGGAGCTGATGTAATATCTAATGTGCGTTCTCTCAAGTTCCGAGAAAAATTCCGCGTGATAATGGGAAATCCGATATTATATTATACATAACTGAGCATGACTAAGCATGCTCAAAGACTGCCTGCCGAGTGATGGGTTTGATGTTGGAAATTATGTGGGATAGGTTGGTTTTCAATTCATCCAGATTGCGTGGACTGGCATTGTCTTTGATAAAACGCCATTTAGCATGGCGACCCATTTTCGTAGGAGTAATGAACGTCATTATATGAGGGATGACCAAATTACTCTAATAATCGAATCGACTCGCAGTATACAAGATCCTCATCTCGCCCGGCAAATGGCACCCTTTGGAAACAAACACAGATGCTTTATTCGAACTTCAAACTCGAACAAAAACAGCTCATAAAAACACGATTTCAATTTTAGTGACATACTGGGATACGTACCTTTTATTCCAACTATTGCACTCAAATATTTAAATTTTGCATCGCTAGGAGATAGCCGTCGCCACTATTAGTTCGATCTTTCCGGGAAATTGAAACTCGGCACATAATATGGAAACTTCCATCTCCGATACATCATGGGAAGGAAGAGACAGCTCTTAACCCTACATATATTAAAGCATTCAGTTCTTTTATATCTTCCTAGTTAAAAACCGAACCCGTCAGTCGTTATCAAAGCGGTTCAATGTAAATTTATTTATGCGATTTTCTTTTCCAAGTACGTTTTCTTCCTGCTAACAATAAGTTTCGATCGCTTTCATCAATTTATTGATTTTCTATCGGTCACACGCTCATGCTGTTTAATTAAGGAAATTGATTTTACAAAGGAGCTAATCCACTGGTTGAGAGTGGAGCAACCCTGCTTACCATAAATGGGATCCAGGCCCTCTTTGTAGAGACGCACGTTTGAATTGCTAAGCAGAAGGCCAGTGATACATCAAGAAATAAAATCGCAGGATTGATATAAATCAGCTATTTCATTTTCGTTCATTTGGAGCGTATTTTTACGATTGAAAGATTGAAAGCTTCATTTGCGTATGCCCAGTGCCTCCTCAAACTTTTTAAATTGTATTTTCTTTTCTGGTATGCTTAACTGAAACTCTTGCGGAAATAGTTACGATCAGTATTTAGTTATCGTGTGTCCCTCTCGATAATATCCTAATAAAAAACTTCTATTAATTCTCACAATTGGCAGTCCAGCATCAAACATTTTAAGTAAAATTTTCCTTTACTTTAAAAATATACAAAAAATGTGTGATATATTTAGATACAGTCATGATTGAAATTTCACAGAAAACTTTTACGATGAAAATACATATAAATTAATTTGAAGCGTTAATTTTAAGGAAAATATTCATTTAACGGCGTCGTAAATATCAAATAAATGAATGTATGTTCTATTTCCTTGTCCATTTTTCCAACTTATCTGTGATCTTGAATTCAAATATTTCAGCCATTCCCTTCAAAAATATGTATAATATAAATAGCCAAAATGGAACTAATAGTTGAATGCAATATTCGATTGATTGAAGAAACAACAATCCTCAACAATGCATTTTTAGGCAGAAAAACAAAGCCTTTCATTTTTATATTTTTGAGGGCGTTCCAAGCTGCTCTCTTCAACACAAAATAACGCTTTATATATGCAAGCTTTCTAAAGCTATTTAACGTATTCTTTTTGCCAGTTTTTCTTTCCAAAGCATAATTTTTCCCAACCCTTCTCAATCTGACGTTATTAATTTTGAGCATAAAGTATAAGTTGTAAAAATATCTTCAACTTAAAACATTTGTTGAATGAATTCGCAGTTTACATTTAATATGTAACCCATTTTTAGAGGAAGAACTACTTTTTCAAGTCTTCAAATGTGGCGATAAATACTAATTATGTAAGGCTCAAGCTTTTTAAGTTACTAAGAATGCTTATAAAAATTTTAATGATGATAATCTTTCTTTAGAAGTTTAATCGTTTAGTAGAATTATAACTATAATATACATCATACACTATCATTATGTGAAATATTTTTAACTGGCTAAGCACCTTCTTTTAAATTCTGCTTTTAAAACAAATTGTTTTAAAATGATTTCTGCGCTGTGAGATTTGATGGATCACAACCATTAATATCAAGCGCTTTTTAGCCGTCGTGTCAGATTGGAAGCATATTATCGGAAAAGTAGTTAACTGTACTGATGTCATTGGTTATACATTAATAGCAGCACCCTATTTGCTACGATCGTTAAGGCATATACTAGTGACTTAAGTTCACCTATGCATTGCATCCTATATATTCTTATTTCAAATGGTAGTATAAATGATGATATCATTCTACCTTGAAAACGGTATACTTTGCAGGATTGGTTGATTTTTATCTGCCATATTATCTTTTATTAGAGCTAAAATAGCGAACCTTTTTCACCCCGATTTAGAATTACCAATATTTATTATCCTGAAAAATATTTTCTTTCGAAAAATTTCATGTGACGAACTATGTTAAAAATTATTCATAATAATTTAAAATATGTTTTCCCCTTGATGTCTTTGTACGCGTATGAGAACATTATGTATTCAGCCTGTATACTCTCAAACATTTGCAGTATTTCTAAAATGCCGACTTGTGTTTGGGATGCATTTTGTCTCACAAACTTCAGCTGTATGAAGAGGCAGGATAAGGCAACAGGTATTGTATAAACTAGAACAAGGGTGTCAACAAGAGCCTAAGAAGGAGGAATGTATTATCACTAATTAACAGCAGAATAATGAAGAATTCGGCCTACCCACTCTCTAACATTGTCTGTAATTGTTCTTAAAAACCTGACATAACAACGTCCATATTGCCCTCGCCATTCCAATCTCCTGCAGCCAATAATGTCTTTCAAATTCCTTCCTACCATTCCAATCGAATACTAAAATATTTAGGTTCATTTTGCCAGTAATGCATCACCTTGTCATGATTCAGAGATTCGTAACCAGGGTAGCGTTAAATTAAGAAATTTTGATGGTTTAACAATAGGAACCGTTTTCACGGTTTCGTCGACAACTGGCTGCATGGAAACCGTTCCACCAACTCGTCAGTTCATCCGCCCGATGGCGCGGAATCACGCAAATCTTTCACCGCCTTCCAGGCGACGCCAAAAAGTCAATTTTAATAGAACGCGTCGCATACCTCAAACCGCCTGCTTAATTTTCCCGCAGAATCATTCCGCATTTCGCCATCCTAAAAGCTTCGATATCGGCATGTATCACGTGTGGAAGTTCCTCGGACCGCGGGGGCGCAACGGCCTGAATCCCCGAAGTCGGACAAATCCGCAAAATTTTCATGCTAATTTCAATCGAAGAAAGCAGGTCCATGGATTAAACCGACCGAGTTTTAAGACTACTGGAGCAAGAACAAGAGATCGCGATAGAGGGAGAGAGAGACAGGGGGCGGGTAGGAGGAAGGGTAAGATAGAGGCGCAAATCCTGTGTCGCTTCCCCTATCCTTTCTCCCGCACTGGGCGAGACGAGGGTCCACCGAACAAGGATACCGCATTTTCCCGCATCCGCCCTGTTAATGCGTGGCCCTTGTCCCTTCGGCAGGCGGAGCGCACGTCGCTCGTTCTTCGTTTGTTTTTTTCGGTCGGATTCGCTGGCGCGTAGGCGCATGAAGGGATGGTGCTGAATTTTAAGTGACGCCGTCGTCACGGATTTGAACTCTTTCACGTGTCGAGTCTAGACGTGAGCTACGCACAACACGATCCACGGAGGAGTTTTTCATCGACAGCAGCGTTTTTAGAAGAAAAAATATTTGCTTGTACAGAAATAGGTACAGATTTGTTGCTAAAGGCGGATGAACATGATTCGGTGACAGGTTTACCGCAGGATTTCCTTTGCATTGCCATCTCTTTAAACCCGATTCATAAGATTACTTGAGAGATATATTATTAGTTGACGGTTTTCCAGCATTATCAATAATTTTTTTTCACTTATGGACCCGAAAACGGTAAATCTATACCACTGCTCGATGCTCGGCAAGTCCTGTTTATTGACCGACACCTGCTGAAAATAAAATGAATTATACTAAAAAAAAAGTCAAATGTACGGTACCTTTATAAAGACGTTCCGTCATCAATCCATCGAGGAACGTGATAATAGAATGCTCTAGAATAAATATCACGACGTCATATTATATATATATATATATATATATATATATATATATATATATATAAGATGTTTATATATAGTAAAACTTGGCAGTTGCGGGTGGCATAAGCGTTCTGCAGTTTTCTAGGGGCGGAATAGACTACAAAGCACAGAGAAATAAATTTTAGTGGGGGTTAAGAAGGAGAGGAGGAATAGAAGATGTCTTTTATTGCGATAATAAGGCGAGTATGAATTTTTCTGCTTACATAAAAAACATCGCCTTATAATCGGGAAAATGCGGTATTTAACTTGCTAAAATTTTGGGGAATACATTACGGAATACATAAATATACGTAATTTTATATTGATACCGGAAGTATACGGTATTAAAAATAAGTAATAACTTATAATTCATTGAAATTGGCTACATATTATTCTAAAAAGTAGAATAACGCAATTGCACCAAAATTGTTTGAACTTCTTTTATTACGCCAAGAACTCGTTTTTGCATGCTTTAGTTTTTAATTTTAATTGGCTTTCGAAATTCCCTAGATACAGGATGTAAATTGTATACCTCTCTGTAGCTCAATATTTTTATGTAACATTCTTATTCTATAAAATCGATCTAAACGCCATAAAATCCTTGTTTAAATGGTTATATATGCAAAAATATTTTATAAATGACCATTTATTCGAAATTAAATATTTTTCTTCGGTGGCCAATGCGTCCAAATTTATAAATAGTTCCTTCCATAAAAAATTCCAAAACATTTTTTTATTCGCAAGTATAGATGATGGAGATATTTCATTAAATGGCTTCGCACGTCTGCCATTTATATTTAGCAAAGACCGTTCCTGGATGCGGTCAAATTAAAACCCCAGGATAATGAAAAATATGTTTAATTTTAATGAAAAATCATCCCATCATTTCAACTTTTTTTTTGAAGGCTCGACCGAAAAAATAGTCGCTTTAGATTGTCAAGTGTATTTATTAAGTTGCCAAATGAAGAGCGCATATATATATATATATATATATATATATATATATATATATATATATATATATATATATATATATTATATATTATATATATAAAACCTAAAGTACTTCTAGATATTCCGCGGACTTGAGATTTGGCAGAATGATAGATTATTAGGTACAACCAACCAGAAATAAGGAAATTCCAATTTTTTTATTTTGAGTGGGGTATTTTTGACACCAATGTTCCCTTTCCATATTCCATAAGAAAAACATGGATATCTATGCAGAGTTTTATAAAATTGCATTTTTAAATTAGTTATAATTCGAGATGAATATATTCCATAGATAAAAGAATGAGGTTTCTTATTTTTGAAGACTAAATTCAAATCAGTGCTGAAGTGACGGAGAAATATGTTTTTAATCGGAAAATAGCAACTGCTCAACAACAAAGAACTTCAGCAACCAGGACAATGTTTTTTAATGGGAATTGGCAATCCGTATTATAGCATCGCTTTAATGCTTTTTAATGGGTAAATTTTTATTGTCCAATTGATTTCAACCAAAGACGTATGCTTATGGTGACGTCATAATTTTAAAACGCGATATATGTTACTAAAAAAAGAATGTTACTCCTTTCAATTACGGGGGTTGATAAACTGTATATAAAAATACCTTTAATTTAGTGCTTCTAAAGAGCATTTGTGGATTGTATTATAATGCAATCGATTTAAAACTATGGCGTAAGCTTACAACGATGTCAAAATCCAAAAACAGGAAATATTAGAGATTTGTGAAAAAAGTAATGTCGTGTTGGAGCTGAAATTTTTAAGTTATTTAGAGCTTAGTGCACATACCTAAATAAACATTTTAAAATATCGAAGAATATGTTTTTGCGGCCGTTAAAAGTTTTTAGAATTTAAACAAATGGGTAAATATAATTTCATTTCTTGATAAGCTACAACTTTAAAATTGGGCAGAAATGTGTGGCTTTAGTACCCTACTGTGGAAAAAGTATAATAATATTAAAATCGCAAATTTTAGGGATTGATGGGATTGTTACATAAGGAAAGAACGAAGATCGGTGCAGAAGTGAAATACATAGAATTTTAAAAATATCTCCAATGATAAAATATCTATCTGAAAAAATGAATGTTTTTTCAAGGTGAAATGAAATGGTTGCAGAATTCAAGCACCTTTTACTAGCATATCATTATAAATAGCTGCTTCTTACATATATAGGGTATATATATATAGGATATATATATCATATAAAACCTAAGGTACTTCTAGAAGGGCTATAGAGCTGACATTTGGCATAAATATAGGTCTTTGGTTACAATCTCTAACAAAAATCCGAAATTACGGAAAAGGTTATATTTAAGTGGTGTTTTGACCCCAAAGTGCAATTTTTAACACCCATAAGAAAAGCATTGAACACATTGCAGGGCTATATAACATTTGTTTTTTAAATTATTTATATTTAACATGAAAAGTCGAATCATGGACCATACTGTAAAGAAGGAAGTTTATTTTTCTTGAAGACAAAATTCAAATTCCTGCTGAATTTGCATAAAAAATTGATTTAATCATAAAATTTTGAGACATTTTCGGTTTTCAAAAATAAAAAATATTAACTACCGTAGCAACGACTCCAATACCTTTCAATGGGAATTGGTTTTTCATAATTTAAGTGTATGGATTTAATGCTTATAATGCATTATAATCCGTTTGATTTCAGCCAAAGATGTATACATATGATGGCGTGACAATTTTAAATAAATCTTTTTATCCCAATACGTACTAATGGCACGGATGATGAAACCATAATCCTAACACAAAAAATATCCTAATTTTTACATAAGTTTTAGTGTAACATATAAGATATTGTCATAATGATGATTATAGTTATTGCCTAAAAAGAGCGATCTGAGTCATGAAAGTTGAAATTGAAAAAATTGGACGCGAAGTCTATTGCCAGAGAATTAAGAAATTCCGGATGTATATATATATATATGCCTTGATTTCACAGAAAATGAAAATTATTATATAATATAAATGGGCTCTGTGTGGTTCAAATGATGTCGCGTTGCTTTATTTACGATTTTATATCTTGGTGCATGGTGACTTTTTGAACGATTGCACTATTCAAGCACCGACAACTCGTGTGTGTATATATATACACGAGTTGTCGGTGCTTGAATAGTCTTCGTTTTTCTCTCGCTGAAGAAGGGCGTGTGTTGCCCGAAAGCTCCAAATTACAAGCCTTCCTCTATCGCTGTAGACGTCCACCACCGTATGGTAAGTGTTCACTGGCTCCTTCCTATACCTCTCAACCTCTCGTTGCATTTATTTTATCATATTATTTCTTTTTCCGTATCGTTATATATATATATATATATATATATATATATATATATATATATATATATATATATATATATATATATATATATATACACATATATATATATATATATATATGTTTTTGTGTTCGTGTGTTTTACGTGTCTCTTCGACGCCCCCAGCAGCCTGCCAGCTTGGTCCTCAACTTGGTAAGTGTCCGCTGGGCTTCCCTCAACACCTTGTTGCCACCCTCATCACTACCTTTTCTTTTCCTTTAGTTAATATATATATATATATATATAGAATAATTTTTGGGATTTGAAAGCAAAAATTAATACTCTTCTAGAAGAAGCTGACAATAGGTCACTTCCCAGTGAAAATAGTAGAGTAGGAAGTGCGAACACACCGGTTCATAATAACTGTGTGAAACTTCCCACAGTACAATTACCTCAATTTTCTGGCTGTTATACACAATGGATACAGTTCAGAGACACGTTTGAAAGTTTGATTGTAGCCAATCCAGCACTTCCAGATATTCAAAGGTTTTATTATTTGATTTCATCCTTAAAGGATGAACCGCGTGCATTGTTACAGAATTTGACAGTGTCAAATGAAAATTTTAGTGTGGCATGGAACCTCATATGTCAGAGATACAACAATCCAAAACTCATTGCATCCAAGCATGTTAAGGCTTTGTTGACGCCCATGAAGGCTAGCGATGATTCAGCTACAGAGTTGAGAGAAGTAGTTAATCATTTATCAAGCAATTTAAATGCACTTGAAGCTTTAAGCCTAGAAACACCATTGCATGAAATAATGATTATGCAATTCACTCTAGACCATTTGGGCCCTTCTATCAGAAAGGAGTGGGAGACTACATCAGTGTTACATGATTTTCCCAAATTAGAGGAGTTTATTAAATTCCTAGAACAAAAATGTCAAACGTTAGAATTATTGCAACCCAGTCAACCAGTTAAGGCTAGCGGCAGCAATATATACAAACCAGTGGAATCCAAATTCAAATCGAACAAGACCAGGTCATCTAGTTCCTTTATGACGACGAGCAATAGCACATTGTGCCCGTATTGTGAACAAAATCATGGGTTGCAGAAATGTTTATCCTTTGCTAATGCTAGTGTACAACAACGAATAGAGTGTGTTAAGCAAAACAAATTATGCTTTAACTGTCTAAAGGCTTTTCATAGCGTTAAGGAGTGCCAATCAGGCAACTGTCGGAAGTGTGATAGGAAACACAATACGCTGCTTCATTTTGAGAGACCGGTGACAGCGAAATTGCCTGACGGGAATGAACGACCACACTTACAATGTGGCTCAACTAGTGACCACTTCAGGAACGTCAGCCCCAACCAAATAGAGAACGATTCAAGGACATTGGGAAGTTACTGTGCCTTAAAATCACGACTGATTAAGCAGGTGTTATTGTCGACAGTTATTGTAAATGTGGAGGACTCATTAGGTAGACTTCATCAATGCCGTGCTCTTCTCGATAGTTGCTCACAAAGCAACTTCATTACTGAAGAAATGGTTAGACTACTTAATTTAAAGAAAATTCGAGACGTAATTCCGATACAAGGCATCGGGGATGTGACTGCAGGCACCACGCAGTGTTAATGTAGGTGTCCATTCAAGAACAAATGACTTCAAGGTCAACCTCAATTGTTCCATTCTTCAGAAGATAACAGACAACGTTCCCTCAACTTTTATTGATTACAAGGATTGGGGTATACCTTCAGATATTGTGTTAGCCGACGACAAGTTCAACGAGCCAAGCAAGATAGATCTTCTAATAGGTGCGGAGTTCTACCTTCAGCTCTTATGCCCTGATCAAAGAACCAGAACTGGCAACTACCCAATTCTGCAAGATACCAAGTTTGGATACATCCTAGCTGGTAGGCTTCCCTGCTATACCTCAGGATATGCTTCACAGCGATCATTCCTTACTAGGAGAGACAACGTATTGGATAAGCAACTTCAACGTTTTTGGGAAATCGAGGAACTGGTTCAACCATTACCTACGAGGGAGGAAGAGTTATGTGAACAACATTTCAAGGAACACACCAGAAGAGACTCTACGGGCAGGTTCATTGTTCAATTGCCTCGCCGCCAGGGAGTAGGACATTTAGGTGACTCATATCAACAGGCAAGCACACGACTACAACAATTGGAACGCCGACTACACAGACAGCCACCTTTGCATCAGACTTACAATGCCTTTCTTCAAGAGTATGAAGAGCTTGGCCATATGAAAAGGCTAGATGACAACGCAACCAACAACCAGAGGGAATTGTTTTACTTGCCCCACCATGCAGTGATCAAAGAAGCTAGCTCCACCACCAAGACGAGGGTAGTTTTTGATGCTTCCGCCAAGACGACTACAGGAACATCACTCAATGATACGCTGTTAATTGGAGCCACATTACAACAAGATCTGAGTTCCATAGTTCTACGATTTCGAACTCATGAAGTGGTGTTTACAGCAGACATCGCTAAAATGTATAGACAGGTCCAGGTGCATGCTGACGATACCGGACTCCAGCGCATTCTCTGGAGAAGATCATCTACAGATCCAGTGAACATCTATGAGCTCACCACTCTCACATATGGTACGGCGTCAGCTCCGTTTCTTGCAACAAGGTGTCTCCAGCAGTTAGCTGAGGAAGAAGCAGTCAGATACCCTCACGCTGCTGAAGTATTGCGAAGAGACTTAAACATTGATGATGTGCTCTGCGGGGCAAACAACTGCAAGGAAGCGCTTCAATTGCAACAGGAATTGATAGATATACTCCGTACCGGTGGCTTTCAGTTGAGATTTTATCACAATTCCAAGTACCCAGAAAATAAACGAGGAGGCATTTTGACGACGTCCGACTTACGGCTAGCACTTAACATCTGCATTAAGATAGCCCAGCAAGCAGATTACAAACAAGAATTCAAGGATCTTGAAAATGGACGACAAGTTTCACCCAAGAGTCAACTAAGAGATCTTCACCCATTTAGGGATGACAACAACTTGCTTCGCGTAGGTGGACGCCTACATTATGCTTAATTGGGATATGACAGTAAACACCAACTTATCTTACCACCCAGCCATCATTTAACCAAAATGATAGTATTAGCGGAACACCTCAGACTACTACATGCAGGACCACAACTGCTCATTGCATCGCTTCGGCAAGAGTACTGGATCCCCAAGATCAGACATCTAGTCCGACCAGTAATACATCAGTGTTTGCCGTGTTTCAAACTAAAGGCTTCCGCCACCCAGCAGCTTATGGGCCAATTACCTGCAACCAGAGTTCAGCCGTCACGTCCATTCCTACATACAGGAGTTGATTATGCAGGTCCGTTACAGATCAAGATAGGAACGGTGAGAAGCAAAACCCTGGTTAAGGGTTATGTTGCAGTATTTATATGTATGGCAACCAAGGCTATTCACTTAGAATTGGTTAGTTCACTAACAACAGAAGCATTTATAGCTGCGCTCAGAAGATTTATCGCCAGGAGAGGCAAAATTCAAACACAATGGCACAATGGCACTAATTTTGTAGGAGCAAACCGTGAGCTATATGCCCTGAGGCAACTATTTATATCTGAAGAGTGTAATAAAAAGATACAAGGCTTTGCAGCTACTGAGAGAATTCAATGGCATTTTATTCCTCCCAGTTCTCCACACTTTGGAGGATTATGGGAAGCTGGGGTGAGATCAATGAAGTATCATTTAAAACGAGTAGCGGGAACCTCCATTTTTACTTTCGAGGAGCTGTCAACCCTTCTCGCACAAATAGAAGCTTGCCTTAACTCCAGACCTATTACAGTCTTATCCGACGACCCTAATGATCCGAGTTATCTTACCCCTGGTCATTTCCTCATTGGTGGTCCTTTAACCTCCTTCCCTGAGCCTAGTCTGTCTGATGTGTCGCTGAAGCATCTTTCCAGATGGCAGCATATTCAACAGGTGACGCAGCAGTTATGGAAGAGGTGGTCCATGGATTACCTAACATCACTTCAGCAGAGAAGAAAATGGCGTTCGGAACAGAAGAATCTTCAACCTTGGATCGTGGTTCTGGTCAAGGAGGACAACCTACCCCCACTTTCTTGGAGGATTGCAGTCATCCAGGAAGTATTTCCGGAAGAAGATGGGCTGGTTCGAGTAGCCAGCATAAAAACTCCCACCGGCATTGTAAAGAGACCTATTCATAAATTGATAATTTTACCCTTACAATAATGTGCTTATAAGGTGTTTAATAGTATTTAGTAGTGCAATGTAATATGTTGTTTGTTTTAAATTTTGTAAAATTCAACGGGGGGAGCTTATGTTGCAGTTTGTAAGACTTTTGTTTGGGTGAAGCGAAGCTTCGGAGGCTTTGCGCACGGCATGGACTACAGTGTGTGCTCAGACGCTGGGGCCGCTGGGGAGAGAACAGTGTGTGCTCAGACGCTGGAGAGAGAAGAGTGTGTGCTCAGACGCTGGAGAGAGAAGAGTGTGTGTGTTGAGACGCTCGAGAGTGACGACGAGTTGCGGACTACGGTGCTTGTGTTTGTAGAACCTTTAGACTACGATAATTATACAGTCCACTAAATTGCATTGTGTTAATCATTATTTCGATTATAACCGTAGTGTAACCGGCCCTTCTGATCTGATATCAGTCGATGTGCATGCCACATATTTATAGAGAGATTTGAAAGTTTATTATTGCAAATGCACTACTCTGTAAATAACTTGAAAATTTCAGCTTACTAGCTCATCTCATACTACCTAAACTGTTATCTATTTGTTTAAAATTTAAGAATTTTTAACGGCAACACAAATGAAAATATGAAATTTTCTATAATCCCTTTGTCGTTTTTTTACAAATACTACCTCTAAAAAAATTTCAGCTCCGAAGCGCATTCAGAAATACATAAACTTTAAAATTTGTTTAAACAATTGCAAATTTTTTGCGGCCGCATTGTTGTACTTTTTCAAGATTTTCGTTTTTTTAGTAGGTTTTGTACAAAATCCTACCTAAGAAAAAAATTTCGAATCTCCAGCTCATCTGGAAGTGCCTAAACATTAGTATCCTCCTCCTCCGCCTCTGTAAGAAACGTCTATACGTATATAATGATAGTGATAAGTAGAAGGTGTTTGCATTCTGCAAGCATATCATCTCACCTTGAGAAAACATTAATTTTTCAGAGAGATATTTCATCAAGAGAAATATTTCTTTAATTCTAAATATTTCACCTCTGGACCGGTTTTCGCTTTTTCACAATGGAACAATAATGGAGAAAAACAATCACTAATTTTTGCAATTTTAGTAATATTATACTTTTCCCACATTGGGTTAATAATGCCACATATTTTCGCCAAATGTAAAATTTGTAACACATTTAGAAGTGAAATAACATTTTTCTAATTGTTTAAATTTAAATAATTTTTAACTGCCAAAATAACAATTTTATGGATAAATTGAAAAGTTTATTCGTTTACATAGGCGAACTTCTAAATAATTTAAAAATTAAGCTCCCTAACTTGCGGTGTAGTGTCGAAGCATTTAACAATTTGTTTAAACTTTAAGAATTTTTAACTGCCAAACAAAATAAAATATCAAAATTTCTACAATCCCTATTTCGTTTTTTTACAAATCCTACCATTAAAAAAATTTCAGCTCCGAAGCGCATTCAGAAATACATATACTTTAAAATTTGTTTAAACAATTGCAAATTTTTTGCGGCCGCATTGTTGTACTTTTTTAAGATTTTCGTTTTTTCTAGTCTGTTTTGCACGAAATCCTACCAATGAAAAAATTTCCAATCTCCAGCTCATCTGAAAGTGCCTAAAGATTAATATCCTCCTCCTCCGCCTCTGTAAGAAACCTTTATATATAATGACTAGTAGATGGTGCTTGCATACTGCAAGCATTTCATCTCACCATGAAAAAACATTAATTTTTCAGAGAGATATTTCATCATCAGGAATATTTCTTTAATTCTATATAGCTCATCTGGAAGTGCCTAAACATTAGTATCCTCCTATATGTTAGATGTTATATCCTCCTCCTCTGTAAGAAACGTCTATATATAATGATGATATCGACGTATAATGATATCCACCTCCTCCTCTGTAAAGAACGTCTATATATAATGATATATATATAATAAAAATCTAAGGTAATTCTAGAAGTGCTACAAAACTGATATTAGGAATGAATATAGGTCTTTGGTTACAAACTCGGATATAAATCCGAAATTACAGAAAAACTTAAATTTAAGGGGTGTGATTGACCACAAAATCCAATTTTAAACACCTATTAAAAGCATTGAAAATGGTGCAGGGCTATATAAAATGGCTTTTTAAATTATTTAACATGACGATACAAAGTCAAAACATGCACCGTACTATGGAAAAAGGAATGAAGCTTTTTTTAAAGAAAAAATTCAAATACATGCTATATTCGCCTAAAAATTTGATTTAAATCATAAAATTATGAATTTTTTTTGTTCTCCAACAATGAAAAATATAAACTACCATAGCAACAACTCCAATGCATTTCAATTGGAATTGATTTTCCATAAGTCAAGAGTATAGTTTTGGCGTCCCGAAGATACTTTTTTCCCCGGGAAACGGGTATTAGATTTTCAAATATCCTGGGAATCCCGGGAACCCGGAAATAAGAATCATTTTGTATTTTTAACATTGAATACACCATTTTTCATTTAAACATGATATTTATTATTGATACAACGTCAATAAATAAGTCTTTAACAATTCCCAATAACACTACTACTAAATAACATGTATCCAACTCAGACCGAAGAAAATCAGATGTTTACGAAAGCTCTTGGGGTCACAAAGACCATCTGGTTTGCCGATGGATTCCTCGTGTCTCCACTTTAGCAAGCATTTTTTCCTATCGCCAACATTTCTTTAGAGGTTTATTATGAAGTCACCGAACGTGCTGTTTGTTACTCAAAATATATTTACAAATGTCCACTTACAAGGAGAGGCTACGCCCTGCCCCTCAGGGATTCAAACGAAATTTGGAGAGTAGAAACTACACATGAAATAAGAGATCGTTTATGTCAAAATTCTTTCCGAGTAATAACCAGGGCATCGAATCGGAACCGAACCGAAAACCGAAACCGAAATAACCCGTTATTTTAACTGGAGAGAAACCGTACCAGAACCGAAAAAAATATTTTTTCTGAAGCCGAACCGAAACCGAAAACCGTTATTTATTTCGTTCCATTTTTTCGGTTCGCATAAACAGTGTGAGCGAAAGAAAGGTTTTATTCTTTAGCTATAATATGAGTCTTTTTTAAAAGCTTCATTTTTCAACGCCGAATAAGGCAAAAGCTAATAGTTTACTTGAGAATACATGCTCCAAAGCCTTTGGAGAGATGCATCTTTGTGACAATATCTGTCGGTTCAGGGGTGGGATTTTCCATGGGCAGCTCATTACATAGAGAGAGGGTCAAGGATACGTCCTGCTGAGGTTTTCCAGAACCCTGTTAAACGAGGCTAGTGGAAATGAACTTAGTGGCACTTCGAAGACAGCCGCTAATCGTCATTGCACTCTCTCCCTGAGCCTACCCCATGGAGTGTACCGGGTAAAAATGTTTAAAATTTTCTGGCAGTTGCTTAAAATATTTATTATCATTTAACCTGTTTGGAATTTCTAGAAATATTTCTGATATGGAGAAAGTCATGTGGTGGCCACATCAGATTTTTTATTTTATCATTTTATGTCCTTGATAACCGGTATAGTTGAATTCTATTGTTGTCATCATTCTCCTGCTTATTATGCATACATTTAAAAAGTACCTATGAACAGATTTCCATGTTTTTCTTATTGAATATCGAAATGGAATATTGGGGTCAAAAAGACCGCACTTAAAATAAAAAAATAGGATTTTTTGATATTTATGGTTGGTTGCACCTCATAATCTATCATCCTGCCAAATCTCAAATGTTTGACATATCTAAAAGTACCTTAGGTTTTATATTATGTATATATCCTAAATCCAATATATATCCTCCATAAGAAGCAGCTATTTATAATAGACTAGCTGAAACGCCCGGCTTCGCTCAGGAAAAGTTTTCTTTTAAGTAGCAAACGATTTTATTATTTATTATTTTATTGATATATCACTTTTGAAGTCATATTACAATAAAACTAATGCAATAAATTCTGAAATTTACTTACTTTCGCTGTTGGGTACCCCAGGTTTACCAAACCTCCTCCATTCCTTAATTACGCAAGCGATGTTTACATTAACATTTACTATTTTATGTATTGTATTGTAAAGTTTTATCGTAAATATAATTACGCATTGGCGTCTTACTTAATATTCACATGGATAAATGCACCGATGCCTTTAACCCCTCAAGCCCGGAGGAGATTTATTAAATCCCACCCGTACGGCCAGATGAGGTTTTTAAATTTTCACGATTGCGTTGCAAAAACGTTCGAAAATATTAAAATAATAATAACTTGAGAAGTTTTCTCTTGATTTTCTTGAATTTTTTTGTGGATTTATGATAAACAAAAAATTTGTAAATATCTATTTTGCGTATAATATTTTACATACAAAGATTGTTGGAGTAGAAGAGAATGTACACCAATCGCTAATTTTCCGGCATGCATTCGCGCTTTATATATAACATTCAGCACCGGAAAATCTATAGAAGATATTGATGTGCAATCTTAATAAAAAAAATAGCTTATATTAGTAACTATTTCATTCTGCAAGTCTACTCATCTAAACCGATTAGGTGAAAAGTATTACAAAACTCAACTTTTTCATGTCTTGACTGGAAATTTTTAAGGAAATGTAATATTATTGATTTATTAAAACATGATTTATTTATAATATAAACGTTTTAGTTATACAGTCATCATTCCTAGTCATTACAGAAGTAACATTGAAGAAATGGTTGCATTTCGTTCATTGGAATGGGAGATATGACGTTGTATAAAACATGGAAAACTTTAGCTTATAGGTCCTTCCCAAATATTTTCAGAAAATTTACACGTGCGTAATTGGATTCAACAAGAAATACCTTATAGCTTAGTAAACACTTCCAGTAATCTATTGTGTAAATATATGGAAGAGCTTTTCGTGATTTTTGCTGGCGTGTCCTCTTCTTGCCTACTCGCTTCATCGCTGCTTTGGCCCTGCTAGCACAACAGCGAAGCACTTATCTGAAGAGGAAAACAGACCTCGTCTTCTTTCAAATGTCAAAGGAAAGGAACCCAATTTGATGGGTTCCCTTTCCTCGGGTATTTATGGGTCAACTTTAGAAACCAAAAATCCGTAGGTCCGTGGTAAAAACTAAAATTCTATCACAAAACTAAACGTATATTATATGTAAACGTATGCATACAAATAGATATACACAATTCCTCGCAAAACTCCTTCAAGAATAACAAGGCTCCTTCTCAACTAAATTGCTTTGGGGATGCAATAAACCTTATTAATCCCAACTGTCTTGAAGAGGGCGAAATAAAATATATTAGTTGGCGTTGACGCTCCCCTATGAAGCGATGAACAAAGGATCGCGCGGTAATGGAAGGGAATGCTTACAGAAATGTTTTTACTCAACCTAATTCCATTCTTCATGAATTGCATTGTAAACATTTGTAATAAGCTGTGCATAGACAGACATAAGATGTTTTCCTTTCTTTCTTTATATTCCGACGAAGACCTTTGTCGCATGACATAAGCCAAATGTCTCCACCAGGATAAAAGGGGAGAAAAAACGTGCTCTCCTTTGAAATTATACACAGTTCCTACATTGCGTTTCAAACACCAAGGAAATGTTCCTTGCTGCATTGAAAAGCGACTTTTATACAGAGAAACACCATCATATCATAGCAAAATTGAAAATTCTATCGCAAAGTTCAACGTTGATTATATATTTTTAAAAGAGAAAAAAATACAGGACAAACAGATAGGAAGTCCAAAGCTTCCTCTTTCAAAATATATATAGGTTATTTAGATTTAAAGAAGTTTCTAGTGTCAAAAGATAAAATAAATTAGGGCTGACGCAGAACGTAATAGTACGCCTGACGGCGTTGAGAAGTTAAAGCAGCAATAAAATTATGTGGATTATGTCAATACTATTAGCCAAAACGTAAACAATAAACAACGTCTTGGTTACCGAACAAATGTAAGTAGATGTATTGATTTATGTTGAGATAAATCTTTCAGTGTTAATGGTAAAAGATAACAATGTTCTAATATTCCTTAAAAATCATTTTACTCACTTTCAAAGTATTCATAGACTATATTTAGGCATGAATCCATTTGTACCCTTTAACTTGGCTTTGCCTATTCTTCCTCTACGGCGCGCAACGGCGTGGATTTTCCTTGCATTAAACTTTACGTGGCCATCTCCCTTTGAAGAGGACAACAATTAAGAAATTTAGATTTGTTGCCGCCTGGAAAATAGTGATCTAAACCAGAGATTCTCAACCTTTTGAAATGTTGTACCACTTAAGCAAATCTGAAAAATGCATGTACCACAATAAAAGTATTTCGTGATGCAAAGCCTGTGCAGCCAAGATCATGCGTTTATAGTCAGAGAATAAAACAGAATCATTAATTTTCCTCAAAAATGTAAATTTTATATTATGATAGAATATAATAAATCTAAATAATAAATTAAAAATTATTAAGGGTATTTAATTTTAATGCGATGGTTGGGCTTGTTTCATTGAAACAAACTCCGATATATCGGACTTTATTTTAGTTAATTTTAAACGTAAGTCAGGCTCAAGTTGCAATCGTGTCCTATATTTATTTTTAATTCCTAACATGGCTGGAACCCCAGTTTCGCATAGATACGACGTGTTAAAGGGCATTAAAAATTCTAATGCCTTGTCTGAAATACAATGTATAAATACATTTTTAACCAAAATTTGCATAAGTTATCTTTTTAAACTCATAATATTTCCGTCACATGAAATTTCTATAAGCTGATCTCTTTCTTGACTCGAAAAATTATCTAGCACAGTATCCTAAAGAGAATACGGATCTCTTATCCATCTTTCATTTTCTAAATTTTCGGGAAAGTATGAACGAAAATTATTAACAAGTCTAGTGCAGTGTTTTCCTATATCTTCAATTAGTTTTTCATTCAGAGAGAGCTCATTTTCTCTGAAAAACTTTTCTTATGTTGGTAACGCAGCAATCTTTTGCTTTTTATATCCTTAATTATATATTCGAGTTTTTTCACGGATGCATTTATTTTGTTCGTTACTGTAAAAGCAGTTATATTGGAACCTTGTAAACTAGAATTCAGTTCGTTCAGGCGTCCAAAAATATCAGCCAAATAGGCTAAACATGTTAGCCAGAGTTCATCAGTAAAACAATGGGAGAGTTCAAATTTGAATTCTGACAGGAAGATTTGGACTTTTAAACGTAACTCGAAGAGTCGAGTTAAAACTTTTCCTCTTGATAGCCATCGAACTTCTGTGTGCAAAAGAATCTTATTGTGGTCACTGCCCATTTCATTACAAACAATTGTAAATAGTCGTGAATTTAGGGCTCGGGATTGAATGAAATTCAATACCTTCACGGATTGGTCTAACACAGTCTTTAGATCCGTGGGCATTTCTTTGGTAGCTAGTGCTTAACGATGTGTGCTGCAATGCGTAAACTGTGCATCTGGTGCAACCTCTTTAATTTTAGCAATAACACCGCCACGACGACCTGCCATTGAACGTGCACCATCAGAACATACGCCTACACAGTTTCTCCAATTTATTTCATGACCGATGACAAACTCATTAATTTTCTTAAAAATCTCGTCTGCGGTGGTATGATTTGGAAGGGGCTCGCAAAATAGAAATTCTTCATCTTCTTCTCTTTCACATCGAATATAATTCATCAATTGCGTAAAATTTGTTAAATCGGTACTTTCATCTATCTGAATTGCAAAAAATTGCTCCGTTTTATATTTTTAAATAGTGTTTCCTTTACTTGAGCTGCCATTTCATTAATTCGTCGAGAAACTGTGTCATTTGATAAAGAAACAACATTCAGCTTTGTTGCTGCTGTAGGGCCAAAAATAGATGTTACAATTTCTTTGACAGCAGGTAATATTAAGGTTTCCCGAATAGTGTGTAGTTTTGCAGTTTGAGCAATTCTCAAACTAACCCAATACGAAGCTTCCACAGCTTTTGTGTCTGTTGCAGTAAAGGAATTAAGCGAATTTTTTTAGTTTTCAATTCATTTCGTTTTCTTTTAAGAAAGTCGAGAGGTTTGTCTTTCAAACAGTTGTGTTTGTTATGAAAATGACGTTTCAGAAGGGATGGTTTCATCGAGTGATTCAAAAATTGTTCGTAAAAAATAACGCACTGGGGCTTGGGCTCATTTTCATCTCCATTCCACGTAAATATATACGCTAAATAATGTTCATTATCTTTTCATGTAACAGTAGCACTTTTCCGTTTTCCTGATTTTTCATGGGATTCGGGATCAAAACTCAAGGTGCTGTGTTAGTATCATCTGCAGGCCATTTCCTCTTTGAATTTTCTTTTTTCAACCATTTGTCCATTATAGATAAGGATGAACTGCACAAAAAATATTTTAAGTAAAGCGATTTACTTATAAATGTCACAACCTAATTCGTTATTATGAATATATAGACTCAATTATTTCATACCTTATTTAATGATGTATAAATCTTAATAAATTACACACAATATTGATAAAAATTAAATAGTCGTGAACCAATATAACCTAAAAGGAAACAAATATATTACGTATAGAATGTTCTATGTGGAACTGCACCGAACAGATAGTGAACATAATAAAATATTAGATATAATAAACGAATATTTAAATACTTGCCTTAAATAACTGCAGAGACAGAGTAAAATAACTTTTGCACAGAAATAACATTCGTCGCTAATCACATTACCAAAAGGAATGCGCAAATAGATATGCGCATGCGCACGATACTTTGAGCGCAATTTCAGCAATAACTTAAATACGTAGAAAAAGAAGAGTTTATTAAAAGGTATAGTCAAGGCATTTTTAATTATCAGAATCGGAATTTATACATATAGCTTTCTTAGACTGTCTCTATGATTGAAAAACATATATAATATTTTGTATATATAATATATATAATATTTTGAACATATATATATATATATATATATATATATATATATATATATATATATATATATATATATATATATGTGTGTGTGTGTGTGTGTGTGTGTGTGTGTGTGTGTGTGTGTGTGTGTGTGTGTGTGCGCGCGCGCGTGTGCGTGCGTGCGTGCGTGTGTGTGTGTGTGTGTGTGTGTGTGTGTGTGGATGTGTGTGTACGTGTGCGTGTATTTAACTACTCAAGCGCAAATTGCAATTAGAAGAACATAAATACGTAGATTTGATAAAAATTTCAAACCTCGCTGAAGGAATATCGTCTTTTTTTACATATATAATTTATATCCGCGAATAAAATTCATCTACAAAAATGTTTTCGAGTACGTGGAAGGCCATGTGATGCATCTGAAATATGAATCGAAAGAGCGGAGAATTAATATAAATTTAAATTCCGGAAGAGTTTTAATGCAGCCTACATTTTGGAAACGCGACAGAATTAGGTCGCATTTAAAAAAATTTTCATCGCGCTCCAAGTTTGATCCCGAGACTGAAGTTATTACTCCGTAGTCACGGAAACGCTTCATTTCCCGTTCATATAAATTACGTTTGTCAAATATTTGCACTAAAAACTTTCTTGCGATGCATCCTCAAATACTTAGTTTTCAAATTTTGAGGCTGATTAAATGTGTAGCGACTCCAAAACATCTTTCAATCCAATAATGAGCCCCTAGTATCGCTCAATTAATCCGAAATTAAAATTGCATCGGAGAATGTTTCATAAAAGTTATTTTTGCGAAAAAATTGTATGATACTAATTAAAATAAACTTCGTGAAAATGTATTACATTTTAGTTTAATTTGCTACCATTATCAAAAGATTAACGAAATAAAGAAAATTAGGTTTCCAGCTCATAAGCCTATTTTATTGTTTTTGCAACTAGAAATATACCACTAAAATTTTATCATGCAAATGAAAATTACCATTTTGTTGTAAAAATGTTTCACCAGAAATCACTCTTGGTTTCGTTTTATTACCTCTTATAAATTCATTTTTATACCATTAATAATGTTAAGTCCTCCTTTCTGTTTAGAATGTTATAATGTAATGTGTTAGCCTCAAAAGCTCCCAACTCTTTTTAGCAGTTAACAACAGGTATTCAAATTCGTTATTTCTATAAAGTGCATAAGGAAAAACATCGCACGCTTAACATATAATAATAAAAAAAAGCAGTTCTCGCGCGTAAATAGCTTCACGCTTTTTCCGTCCAAGTTAATGCAATTATGTCCCTCTTTTTTTTAACTGATTGGATTTGAAACGGGAAAGATGAGGTTTTTTCGATAATCTCTACTGAAGCGATCCACACTCCACGAGCCCGTCGTCCACGCTCCAAATCATCCGTGGAAAGCCATCCTCAAACTCCCTTTTCCTTTCCGAATCACGCTGCAAGTAGCATCCTTTCTCTCTTTCTCTCTCTCTCTCTCTCAAACCTCCCCTCGTACCAAAAGCCCTCCATCCCTAGCGCTGCAAGGCTAAAAGACGAAAAAAACACCACGTCGACTTCCAACGATCCCTTCAATTCCGTTCCGACATTCTCTTCTGAACTTTTTACCATGTCACTCCGAATGCTTCGTTTCCGCTGTTTTTTTGGCCCGAATCTACGCGTCGAAACGAGCTTCCATCTCCTCCTTCCGCTTTCTCTGCGAATCGATCATTGCCTCATGCTTCTACGTGCATCTGTCTCGCTTTCATCTTCCCCGCGCGTTTCTCGGAGGAGACTTCCTCCGCGCCAGGGAATACTCCGGATCGTCTCGGGGTTGACACCACGGAGGAGAAACGCGGGAGTTCCGCGGGGGAAAGAGGGAGTTGGCTAATGGGATGGGAAGCGAGAGAGAGAGAGAGGAAGAATTGGAAGATTCACCAGACCATAATACTGATATATATATAAAGTCTCGAGGATCCAGAATGTACCGTCATTGCGAAGAGTTTCACAACACAGAGAGCGTCAGTGAGAATAAGGATTAACGTTCGCTCGGAAAGGAAACGTTTTCCAGTATGGTGTCGAAAATCTTGATGTTGTTTCTGGCGACTAGTTTCCTGGGGCTCGTCTCGACCCTAGGTCACCGATACGACGAAGAAGTGGACGAGGATTACGTCAGCGACGACCCGGACGAACCGGACAGAAGGGAAGAGGAAGAAGACGAAGACGAAGATGAGGCGGAGAGCGAACCGAGGACGACTACCTCGCCCTCTCCTCCGAACTTATCTTCCCCGACTCCCTTCACGACCACCACCACCCTGGAGACCCATTCTCCGGTCCTGGAAACGGCAACCACCGAAGAGCCGCCTACCACGACCGAGATGCCATCTTCCACGGGGAGACCCACCCTAGCTTATCACTCCGTCATCAGGAGCGGAGACGGCAAAGAGAGGAAGCTCCTCAAAGAAGGGAGCGAAAGGCAAGACGAAGAAGACAGGTACTTGGGAAGGGGAGTAGGAAGGGGGAAAGCCAAAAACTCTTACGAGGAAATCACCACGAGGAGAGATTCCACCAGGTACGCGGTGAGGACGACCACTCCCAGCGCTCCAAGGTATCCTCAAAGGGACAACGCGGCTCCCGAATGCGGCTCGGGCCTCAACTCCGTCAGGGATCCTGGGAGGGAATCGTTGAAGACCCGCCCGGATATCAGAAGGGCCAGGATATCGAGGAGGAGAGACGTGCCGGAAGTCACCACCACGGAAGCGACCCATTACCGCGGAAGGAGACAGAGGGGGAGCGTCCGGGCGACGACATCCACCACCACCACGACGCCTGCTCCTGGAAGGGGTCGCGGAGGCGTCACCCGAGACTGGAGGGCGAGAGAAATCGAGAGACGCAGGGGAATGAACAGGGGGAGGCCCGCGGCGGAATCGGAAAAGAAACCCGTGGAACATGAAAACGTCACCGCTTACGAGAGCAAGAAGAGCCCGACGTCCACGGTAGCATCTAGAAAGGGATTGCCACGAGGGAGATACGTAGAATACGAAGAGAGCGAGGTATTCGAAGACGGGAAACCCGTGGTGAAGAAAAAGCGAGTTCACAAACTCGTTCCAGAATCCGAAGAGGAGGAGGTGAAGAACAAGGCCACCACGGAGACCCCTGAGGACCCCGACGCCCCGGAGGATTCTGTCAAGGAATCGAGCGATTCGTCCCAGCAGATATCTTCGACGCCACGGTACGGGAGGAAAGAGGAGGACTCGGCGGAAGAGGAGGATGATGAGGAGGAGGTGGAAGCTCCTAGGAGGAGCAAAGGGAAAAAGAGCAACTGGAAGGATCAACACGAAGACCTCTACAGGTACTTCCACAACGACGACGACGAATACGAATACGGACCGGTGGGACACGGCTCGCAGAGGAGGAGCGTGAGGAGGAAGCACTACGACCCTTATCAGGATTATTTCGACTTCGTCTACAGCCTGAGCCACCCGGAGGATCCGTACCACCACCACCACAGTCACCACCCGCACAGGCATACCACGGGAGTCGAAGAGGATTCGACGCCGGAGGGTAGCGCGTTCAGGAAGCGGTACTTCAAGGCGTGGCATTCGACGGACGGGGTGGGCGAAGAGCGGGGAGCGAAGGGAAGAAAGGAGTGGGAAGACGAGCTCTGAAGGGATTAAGGAGGGGCGTTTTTCATTGCCCCTCATGCAAATGCTAATGTAATCATCAGGTCGGTGCTACGATCGTTAAGGCCGTCGGAGGCGAACTTATCTTTGTCGAAATCGCTCGCCGACCGATGGTTTTTTGTAAATATTTGGGATTATGGTTTCACTCGTTAAAGACTTTCGACGAATCAGCTCTTCTCATATAGAGATCGGATTTGTATTTTTTTACCCTAAAAATATGAAGCCGTGGGAAGGAAGTTAACGGTTCGAAGGTACTTATTTTCCGATTCACTCGACGGAACGAACCGACAGATTTAGAGCAAAAAATCGAATTAAATATGCTTTTAAAGTATCTAACGTGTTTTATAGAACAAGATTTTTTATTTTTAAATTTAAATAATAAATAATTAATGGTGACCTAAAGCTAGCAACTTGTAAATCAAAATGTCCCAATATAATATCGATTAACGGGAATATTTCCAGATATTTTAATCGCAGCTTTGCTTTCCAGTACGGCACGAGTTAAAATAATTTTGTTAACGAATATCAGCATTCTTTATAAATGATAATTACTATATAGTATAGTGATGAATATTTGAGATATTTTCATCTCAAATCACAAGTACATGTTTCGCTATCTTCTTTAAATGTAAATAATATGCGATTATGTTTTGTGAATATTTGCTGTTTTCCTAGTCAAATAAAAACAAAGAACTTGATGTTAATGGCCTGAAATACTTCAGAACTTACTTAGTTCTGTCTTTTCATAATTAGAAGTATATCCGTAATTATCCTTTGTTTGCGTATAAAAAAGTGTGTTACTGGTATTTTTCATGTTGTTATTCTTTTAAATAAAATGTATTAATAGTTTTTCCATGTTTTATTTTATCGTGGGATACAAAACGATTTAATTAAATTGCATCGTTTATTTACTTTATTTTACCAAGCTATTCTCTTGTATAGCTTTTTATCAATGTTTTTATTTAGACTTTGAGCTATCATCCACATAATAAGAGTAATTTATAGAACAAATAAAATATTTTCAGTTAGCGCTCATATTTCAGCCGTAATGCGCATTTTGCATGAGTTCTCCAGAGTTTCCACGTAATCTGATGGCAGCTAAAACATGCTCTATATTTCTTTCTCTGAAAAACCGCGAATAGAGTCATTAAATTAACCTTGGTATAGATACCAACAGTCGACGAATTTCTATAATATCCTGCAAGAGACCTGATTGATGGAATTTACCCAAGTCGCAAATAGCATAGTTTTACCCGTTTTCAAATTTGGAGCGAAAAAATGGCATATTTTTGCAACGCTACACCTAGATTCAGCGATCAAACGGACTCTTTAATTTAAAGTGACCATACGTCACGGAAATTCCGAGATAGTCCCGGATTTTGACATAACGTCCCCGTATCCCGAGATGATTCTTCGGGACACCCATTCATCCCGGATGTTTGTTTCTGCCTTACAAATTCTTTTTCCCAAGAAATTTCATAAATCTGAACCACTTTATATTGGAAAATGGCAATTGAGACGTGAATGTGCGTCATTAATGAACTTTTTAATAAAATCAATGGTAACTGTTGTTTCTACCCGCAAAATACTCGCCTCCGACGACGAGATATTTGCCAGGCTCTCCGTTGCGCTTTTATCTCTCTTCCGCGCAATATTTACGAAATTGTATTACCTTGCTGGTACTCCCATTACTTTCAAATTGACTGTGAATGCACACATGCCTTATAACTCGCAACACGCGATCCGTAGCGGATGCTGACTACTAGTACATCAGTATCATTCGTGTAATGCGTATTGCCCTTTAGTTAACAAGTAATGAATTCATGCTGACACAGCCACGCCACTAGTTATATTAATTAGAAGAAGGAGATTCTTTTATATTTGCCATGGGTAAAAGGAAGTGTGTTTTTGGTGAGAATTTACAAAAAGAGTATCCTTTTATAAATGAAAGGAAGCATGATGAAAAAGTTGAGTGCTCTGGGAGTGGCGCTGTATTTTTTATTGAGCATGGAGGGCGATCGGATATTAATGATCATTTAAAATCGAATAAACTCAAATTCGGTTCAATTTAAAAGCTCCAACCACAACCGCAGAAGCGTCATTGCTACTGAGAAGCCTGAGACTGAAGAATTACAACTTGCTTATATACTGGGCGAAAAAACGATTACAGTTTACAGGACGTGGGATTCTCAGCTGATGTTTTGTATAACACAGTGCACTCTGAAGTCTTACGATTTGGAAGTAATAGTTGTGGAAATATTATCACATTTTTCAATTTATATAACGCAAACCGAGCGATTGAAAGAATTGAATTATTTTGTAGAAATACAATATGCAATATTATTGCTCCCTTAAAAGACTCGTTGGCTAGATTTCCACCTAGCGATTGAACAAATGCTGAAAACATTAGAAACACTAAAGATTTTTTTTATTTCAGAAGAAAAGCTGCCATAATTTATTGTAATTTTTCCACATAAATGTACTTACGTCTTATGCATAGTATAGTTGTTTTTTAATAATGAAACAAACAAAATAAAAAAATCATGAAACTAGATAATAGATGTAATTATGTGTAAAAAGACGATTGGTGTGTTTAAAGTACTCAATGAAGAAAATTTTGCTATACTCAGTGTTAAAAAAATGAATTGAAGAACATACCGAAGAAAAAATTGAATCATTTAAAGATGAATTATGTCAAAACTATCAAACAACATTGGCATATCTGGAAAACGAGCTGAACCCTTAAATTTATTCAAACACATGAAATGGATATTATTGATAAGCATTCCACTTTTTGGAAAAAATACAAACTGCGTGCAAATAATTATAAACATTGGGTCTTATATGTACAGTTCACGTTAAATCGACTTTAAATGCCGATAAAATGTAATTTCGTAAAATTAAATAAAAGAGAGTTAACTGACATAGTAAGTCTTTTTACGATCGGTGGGCTTGTTATTTTTGACATTTGAATTTCAGTAACAGACCACAGATATTGAGAAATTGTGTATCTTTTTGTTAGAGTTTCAGACACGTAATCCACGTGTAGAAAGAATGTTTAGAAAATAAATTTTGTATGATCTGACGAACGAAACAACCTTGATTTTAAAGCAATCAATACAAGGTCATTTTCAAAAATTATAATAAATAATAAAAATAATAATAAAACGCAAAACTTTCACGAAATATTATACGAGAGATATTTATGATTAACTATACAGTAAAACAGAAATTATTCCGAAAATATTTTCTTTTCCTGAGAATCTTAAGAGCTCATTCGTTGCAGGAGGGAGGGACATAACCCGCATTATTCTAGCCGAATAAAAAAAACCTAGACCGAGAGACCGTGGGATAGAAACAAATCAAAGTTTAACGCCTGGAGGCATTTGACGCCGCTGCCTGGCTCCAATAAAAGCTAACAAGTGTCGCAGATTTTGTCGCCGCCAGCTTTCGCAACCCTTTCTTCCTTATGCCTCTATCTTTCCCTCCATCATCCTCTCTTTCCCTCTCCTCACATATACACACTCAACGCCACTCTGAGAGAAAGGCTTATTCTCCTCCCCTTCCTCCCCTCCTTAGCCTTCCTCCCCCTCTCAACAAAACTCACATTCCCGAAAGACTCAATAACCCATAACGCCTACTCAATATATGGAAGTGGCCACTTTTCTGAGATTTTTTTCTTTCGGTCGAAGCCGTAACATGTCCTAAACCTCCCTCCCGCCCCCCACCTCCCCAGCTCCTCCAACCCCTCGTGGTATCAAAAATTGCCCCTCTCTTGTCAGAGTGGGAGGAAGGTGGAGGAGGGGGCGGATGGAGGGAATGAAAGGAGATTGCGCCCGAATCCGGCCAAAAAAATTCTCTCCTTTACTACACATATGAAACACTTCTGGGACAAAATGTTTTTTTTCTTTTTCTTCTCTTAGGGAAGGATAACTTTGACAAAGCCATCAATAGGAAGAGCAGGGTTGTTAAGTGTGTTCTTGTGTGAGGAGTGGGGGATGAGGGAGAAGGGATGAGGAGATGGGCGAGAAAGGACGCGGAGGACAGGTGGAGAGTGAGAGGGTGGATAATAGGGGTAGAGCGACGCACTTGAGGAGTCGAAAGATGCTAGTAAACTTCGAATGTAGGCCGTAAAAAAACGAAAACGCCACGAAATAGCTTGCGAAAGTAGCGCAGTTTTTTTATTTGTCATTTTTAGTGCATTATCCCGGTGAGTGACTAGGGTTTGAAGCCCGCCACAAACACACCCGCGTAAGCACTTACACACAGGAACGCAACTCAATCACCCTTTCGCTGCTTCTTCCAGGAAAATATTGGCCCTTTCCTTTCTAATTCCAACGGCAATTGATAGAGGAAAATGTTTTTAAGGAATTCGTGTTAGGAGGCTTCACTAATTGAGAAGACGAGAGTCGAGGTCCGTAATTTCCGTCATCCGTCCTCGGTTCCTTCTCCCTTTCTCTCCTCTTCTCTCTCTCTCCCTCTATCTCCCTCTTTCTCTCATTACGGCAGCTGTGACGGAACGTTTAAGGAGGGGCGGGTCCAATGGCAATGCACGCGGCAGGACAATTGGCTCGTGAACGTCAAGGGTTATTTCGCCTTGCGGATTGTTACTTCCCGCGCTGCAGGCCAAAGCCTATAAAGCGGCACTGCATGGACGCCCTTATATTTGTTTCTCTCTTCCTTTTTCTTCTCGATTTCTTCATTTCACTCCATCCTTTTCTGTTCTCAATCTCTTTTTCCTTTCGTGCTTGTGCTACACCTCTTCCTCTCCCCTCTAATTTCACTCTAGATTTGCTCTCTCTCCATTTTATCTCCGACTCACGTCTTCATTTCTCCCATTCCATAATCCCTTCCCCCTCCACACCCCTCTCTCCCTCAACACCCCTCTCTCCCTCAACACCCCTCTCTCCCTCAACACCCCTCTCTCCCTCCTCGCCCCTCTCTCCTTCCACGCCCCATTCCCCCCACACTTCTCTCTCCTTCCATACCGCTCTCTCCCTCGACACCTATTTCGCCCTACACACCCCTCTCCCCCTCCACACGCCTCTCTCCCTCCACACCCCTCTCTCCCTCCACGCCCCTCTTTCCCTCCACACCCCTCTCTTCCTCAATACCCTTCTCACCTTCCACACCCCTCTCTCCCTCCGCACCCCTCTCTCCTTCCACGCCCCATTCCCTCCACACTTCTCTCTCCCTCCATACCGCTCTCTCCCTCCACACCCCTCTCTCTCTCAACACCCCTCTCTCACTCAACAACCCTCAAACCCTCCACACCCCTCTCCCTCCACAACCTTCTCTCCCTCCACGTCACTCTCTCCCTCCACTCCACTCTCTACCTCCGTACCCCTCTCTCCCTCCACGCCCCTCTTGCCCTCCACACCCCTCTTTCCCTCCACACCCCTCTCACCTTCCACACCTCTCTCTCGCTCAATAACCTTCTCTTTATCCACTCCCCTCTCTCCCTCCACTCCCTTCTCTCCTTCCACACCTCTCTCTCTCCACACTCCTGTCTCCCTCCAAACTTCTCCCTCCCTCCCCCTCCCATTCTCTCCTTCCCTCTTGCCTCTCTTTCTCTCGTACCTCTCCCCGTGTCTCTCTTCATTTTCTCCCCCAGTCACTATACACATCCCTTCCCTATCTCCCTCCCTCCTGTATCCTCTCTCTCACTTTCCTCTTTTCATTTCTTACTTTTCACTAGGGACACACAGTTGTCTCAAACGACATTTCGGTTCCACATAAGAGTCTCATTTTTGAGGGAAACAATTCTTACAGATAAATAAAGCTGTCGTCGGCAATTTTCACCGTATACCCATTCGGATTTATTTTTTACCTTAATACTGAAATGGTTGTAATGGTGCGGCTAGAAAGGCAATTATTAAACACACAGTGTGACGGCGGGCGTGAATGTGATCAGGACAACCATTTTAAGCTGCCAAATGTTTCACTCTCTTTTAAATTTTTCCTCAACCCGCGCCCGTGGGTGCCATGGCGCTCTTCATAAAATTACTTGACGCCCGCTACTAGGGCTATGGCAAGTCATTTGCTGGGGAGGTGCAATAAGATAGTATAGAAGAAGTACAAATTCAATTTTCCCATTAAAAATTTCGAGTTTTTCCTTCTTTATTATTAATAAATTTTGTATCCAAATCAAAATATTTTTGTTTGAAATTAAAAAAAGAATCTAACCCATTTCTTTTAACTTTATTTTTCTGTGTATCTCCAATTGGCGCCCGCAATCCTTCTCTGAATTCGCAAATGCGCCCTCAAGGCTGAAAAGGTTGCAGGCCCCTGCTCTGCACTATAAAACGAACGAATATTTTCATGATATTCAGTTATTCCTGATAGGTTAAATATTTTTTTATGATTATCTTCCTTGCCCTCTCATTTTCATCAGTCTTACATCATTTTTATTGTGTGCTTAAGCTTACGAAAAAAAATTCCTTTCCTCGCGCGTCTAAAGCAAAATAAATTTTATAACCTGGTTTTTAGTAACATATAAAGTATTTTTAATGCGCAACATTGAATCCATCTTTACCAATGCATCGATTAAATTACGATAAATTCCAGAATAATCTTTTACAGTTACGTAGTTTTTAGAAGGAAACTAATTAGTTAATTTAGAATTCAGAAAACTACGTATTTCAGTCTGCTCTCTATCTCTCTTTGAACAGTTGTTCTCGTTTAAATAATGCAACTCCTTAAAAATTTAAACTCAAATACTTTTGGTTAAATTAAGTTTCCTAATGAAACAATGGAAAATAATTATTTCCCATAACTCCACTTCAAGTTTAAAATGTAACGGCGTAGTGAATCATCCATAGTGTTCTGGCTACTTTCATGAATGTAACATTACATTTTTCAGTCAAGTACTTGGATATAAAAATATCTATTTTCCCAAGACTCCATGATAATATTTTTCTGAAAAGTGAAAATCTTTTCGGTTATAATTAAGAAAAAATTCGAAACTCTTCCCTTGTAAAAAAAAGAAATTACTCCGCAAAGAAATATAAACTTTTCGAGGTCTGAAAATGGGTTTTTCGATAGCGGTGGCCATAGAATTGGATATCAAGAGCTGGTGACATGAAACTAGTAGTTGGTCGTGAAGGTAGGGTCTGCGAGGGCAGACCCTTCGTAAAAAAAAGAAGGTAAAGAAAAAAAACTTTTCGATGGGGAGATAAAGGTAGGAGAAGGAGAGATAGAAGCGGTGAGATTTTCTTATATGTATTTTAAGAGTGGAACGGGAATGTCTCAAGCAATGACCGCCAGCATAAAAGCTAGTGTAGCACTTGTTACGGCACTTCCGCCGAGTTCTCTAGATGCTACTCGCAAAAGTTTGCCGTTTGTTGGCGAATGTCGTGGAGGTTACGCGTTCCTGGAAATGGCCCAGCGCCTACTGCAGGAAATGTCTAATAAGGTGGACAAAACAAGTTTTTCGTTTGAGATGTTTTCTCGCTTACTTGGCAGAGTGAGGTGGATTCTTTATTAATAAGTGGATTGCAATCTTGCGAAAGTAAATGCTTATAATCGCCAAAATTGGATCAGTAGAGGTTTCTTTGGGTCTAGAGCTAATGTAACTCGGTGAGTCTTAACATAAATAAATTAAAATAAACAAGAAAATAATTATTATGAAAAGTTTGTGCTTTACATAATTAATCCTATATTATATTACCGCAATCGTCGGTGAACTTTTTGGCAAGTATTTAATTCAAAATTATTCCCAAGTATTTAATGGTTGACTGGCCAGCCAATCAGAGAACGGGGCGTTATTGTTTATATATCTGGTTACATTATGTTTACCAAAATATATTTTATTACTGTAATGTACCTTTCAAGAACTTTTATTGTAGCAACAACTATAAACACTATTATTTTGTTCATAGCCACGGATATAAACAAAGTGCGTTCTTTGCACGAAGTGAACGCAAATAGGGGAGGTCGTCTCCGTCCGTCCGTCCGCATGTTAAAACTCTGGAACCGCAGGAAATATTTTAACGAATTTTGGTTCCCATTTTGGTTAAAATCGGACAACAATGGCGACCACTTTACATGAAGACCTACAATGCTCTTTTGTTTCAACTATGGAACCGCTGGACGTATTTTGATGAAATTTGGTAATGGGAAGTTTTGCTAACATTGGGCAAATTATTGTAATTTTGGTTAAAATCGGACAACAATTACGACCACTTTACATGAAGACCTACATGTATCTTACAATGTTCCTGTTTCAACTCGGGAACCGCCGGACGTATTTTGATGAAATTTGGTATTGGAGAGTTTTAGTAAAATTAGTTGACCTATTCCAATTTTGGTTAAAATCGGACAACAATTTCGACCACTTTACTTAAAGACCTACATGTAGTTTACAATGTTCCTTTGTTTCAACTCGGTAACCGCTATACGTACTTTGATGAAATTTGGCATTGGGGAGTTTTGCTAAAATTGGTCGACTGATTCCAATTTTAGTTAAAATCAGGCAATAATTGCGACTACTACACATGAAGACCTACATGTATTTTACAACGTACCTCGCTTGCTTCTCGTTAAATACTTATCTGATCTAAAAATATTGAGAAAATTGTGAAATATCAAATAACGCATTTGAAAACTCTGTGTACTCCGACATGGAGTACACCTTTCCAATCTTGATAAGTTCGGGCACATACGTACCGAAAGAATTTATATTAATACGAACGATTATCTACATTACTATTCGTAAGAACGTCTATACCACGTATGTATTTTCTCTTAACTTTTCTTTGTATCTCCCTTACTGTTTCATTTTCGTAATGCCCGTTCGTTGGAAATTTAATTCTTCTGACATTTCCCAATGGAGGTGAGTGCTCATCAAAACGGCAAATAAATTGTATCTCTTTAGAATAGATGTCAACCAATCGGGATTGGTGTATGACTTTTCATATTTGCATTTTAAAATTATTAGAAAGAGATAGCTATAATAGAATAGAACAAACTCGGAATTTAAAAAATTCCACAGCCCCTCCATATAGTTCAAAAATATATTTTAAACACTAACATTTTATATTTGTTGAAGAGAAATTATGGACTAAGTTATAATGAATTCCTCTTTAATTTATTTAATATTAAGTAATTAAAACTTTCCTTAAAACCTTCATATATTTATTCATTTAAGATTTATTTCAAAAGATTTTAGTTCATAAATATAATTTAAAGCATTTTAAAATGTTTTGCTGATTTTTAATTACACAGTTTTAGGTCATCTGTAAAATTAATTTTTAAAAATTCAAATCTATACTAGTTCTCGACAGGAAAGACAGCAAATGATAAGATGGTGTTTAGCGGGAAATCCTTTTCGTAATTTACGATTTCAAATGTTTTTCTAGTATTACTAAATATTATAACTAGAACCCGGAAGTTCAGACACTATAAATGTCAAAATAGGCAGGAAAATGGCACAATAAAACAGGAAAATAGGCAAAGTCCACTTGGGAAGGCTCAACTTTGTGGAAAGATTCCATTTAAATGAAAAAAGAAACTTGTGAATTTCCACTAAAATGTTTAATAACCGACCGGTTTCGCCTGTTACAGCATCATCACCTAATGATGCTGTAACAGGAAAAACCAGTCGGTTATTAAACTTTTTAGTGGAAATTTACAAGTTTCTTTTTTCATTTAAATGGAAAATAGGCATTAAAAAAGGCATTTATTTTAATCCAAATGTTACTATTATATGGAATAGGTATTACATTTGAATAAAATATGATTGCGATTGTTATTGATAACGTCTTCAAATTATGAACTATTACATGAGACAACGAGATGACTTTTTAAATTTTCAAATTAAAAACTCTGTCTTCTGTTTGTTAGGATGTGTTTTAAAGGTGAACAGGTGAACTCTCTATCTCCATGGAAGCTATATCTGCAGGACTCGCCTCAATTTCTAAGCTACTGTCCCCTTCTAGAATCTTCGCAATTATTTTCATTTTATCCAAATCTTTGTTGGCGTACAACACTTTTTCACAAGTAAATAAATTTTTGATATCTGACTCCATGGTTCCTATTATGACGTTTGCAACGAACCTTCCCACAGCGTCGGTAGTCTCGTCGACAGAGATCCAAATATTTCTTGTCCCCAATATTATCTCTGATTTTTTTTGATAGCACACTTATACGCTTTACATAAATAGGTTTTTCTCAATGTTGACTCATTTATACCGGCTTCGACGAAAGATTTACAGAAGTTGAAGAAAAACTCCGACTGTCTAGAAGAAGCCGAACAAAAAAATGGTAAAAGGGGCATCTTCTTACTGCCGTCAGTCTTCTTATCGGCTGCAGCTTTATGTTTTGAGGTACTTATATATGCTGCGAGACAAAGTACTTCTTCTCCGAATTCACCGACTTTTCACAAAGTTTACGAAAAAGCACTGAACCGTATGTCGAGAAAATATCAACACCAAACTCTTTAATGAAATTTTTCAGTCCCTGTTTCGTGGAAACACTCACTCTGGGCATTGTGGCTACTAGAATGGGAGTTTCACGTTCGCCACACAAAAAATTTGTAAAAAATGACTGTTATGAACTGTTTTAAATCCAAAAACAACTGAGGGATGTTATGGGTGAAAGGGATGGTTCATTAATCCTTCCCGAGCCATGGGTTTCCCAAAAGTTAACCCAGGTCAATAGCAGTGGCAGGATTAAGGTAAAGGCATAGCTGCGCCAATGGTCAGAATTTTATATGATACCTAACCCAGAGTGGATAAAAACCGTCTTTGCTTGAGTCAAACAAAACAGTATAGTGGCCAAATTTAAGAGATTTGGCAAAAATTGAGTTAAACGAAAAAAAATAGGCGTTTTTGGATATAAAAGGCATATTTGGAAAAATAATTAAAATAGGGAAAAAAGGCATTTATGGCGTTTTGCCTGAACTTCCTGGCTTTAATTATAACATTTGAATGCAAATGGCGAACAATTTTTTAAAATGGTCAAATGAAAACTGTTGTAATAGACTTTCTAGTAAGTTCTATTTCTTTGTAGGCATAAATTAATTTTTTATTTTTGGGATTTTTTAATTCTCTTGCAAAATGGCCCTCTTGGATCCCGGGGACCAGTTATACAATTCGTAGCTTCTCCCCTGCCTACCGTTTCACTAAAATATTACTCGCGTGTAAATGTAATAATCAAGTTTAAATTTTTTTATTTATACATCTTTAGCACTTCATCGTCAAATTTAGGCGATTATTCTCGTCTTTCCACTTAATTGAGATCTTTTCTGAATTCTTAAGAGGAAACACAAACATGAAGTTGACTTTCTGTTTCAGAAAACTCGTGAAAATCTCTACTGCTGCATAGACTTAACGGTTTCTAAAAAGCCGGAACACTTTTTTGACGCCACGCGTCCAAAGTCATCACAATATAATTTCAGTTTTATCTTTTTACGTCTTCGCAAATTTGAATTATTCCAGTTCAAAAGTTTTAAGGATTAGCAGTTTCAACGCGCACTGAAAAGAACGTGCATGTCATAACGCATAACATTCACGTGAAAAAAAATAAATCGATAACTCAACTTGCAACGTGGCATGTAAGCGGTCATTACTCCGGAGAAAATAGAGCGTCTCTATGATAAAGATATGTATATATTCGGAGGCACCTCTCACCATCTAGAACTAATGAAATGCAAAATGGCAGAGCTATTCTTCGCAAAATCTTAGTAAAGTCGTTAACCCAATTTTCCGGGTCTGCTACGCTGGAATACTCACGTTTGATCATGTGACGGGTGATATCTTTTAATCTTCGAAAGAAAGATTTTTTAAAAATTAATAAAAATGGCGAAGAATTAAAGCGGTAATATTTTATTGTCAGTTGCACTAAATTTTATGAATACATAATAACACCCAATTTCAAAGGCGAATATAATGCATGCGTAAGAAGCGAGTTATCCAAGTCGGGAATCATCAGATGTAAATTCAGTCATAAATGCTTTGATGCAAACGTGGCCCGTTAGTACAATGGCTATTTGTACTCCTCATAGTTGCCTTAGCTCAAGAGGTATGTTAGCCCGTGCTTATTTGTTAAGCTGCGAGCATGGCACGCTCCAGAAACACGAGGTTAAGGGGAAGAATGGCGTTCACAGTCTCTCGCAAAAGTAGCATTGGAGATAACTTGGGAGTCGCACGAGGAACACAATGTGATTCAATTGCTGTGAGAGTTGACGTTGTTTACTTCCCATCATCAGGGACCGAATTCTATGTCTGCTTGGGCAACTCCCCATTCACTTAAATTTACGTCGCCAGTTGGAAACCCTCCGAGAGTGCGTGTCAGGGATTTTATGACCCAACTCTTATTTATATTCCGATTATTTACATATTTTAGTTCGTGCAATAGACATTAATGCTTCAGTGTTGATAAAAAATCGAAAAAGACTCTGCCCGTATGTCACTCCCTGAGTGTATCACATTTTTCACTTGCTACGGAATTGCGCGATATTACATTTTTTTTAAATTTTGAAATTTTTTTTTATTCGACCTTCAGAGTACGCTCAAAATAAAAAAATAAAAGCAGAAGTCGTGTAATCATCCTAATTATTTGTAAATTCTGAATATGTAACAATTTTTCTTCAAAGTCTACAAATAATCATTTGAAGATGTATGGCTTAGCTAATATTTTAGCGAATTGCAAAAGACATTACTAAACTAATACTAAAATAAGACATATATCTTTCAAGAATGGACTTATCTGGAAGCTAATTTGTTATCTACATATGCTTCAAAGCGAAACTGATCTCTTTAGGTTTTTTAGTTATATATATTTAGTTATTTTTTACCTTTAATCGGTTGTTCGAAACGCTTACGAGGATGAATTTAATTTATTCACTCAGTTTTCCTCTCTGACTTATCAGGAAATGAGCCGTGGATTTAATAACGCAGCTCGTTTGGAGGTTTATTTATAACGATATTCCACCAATCGTTCCAGTAAAATTCTGAATAATTCCGATAAAAATTTTATGTAAACTTTTACACCCCCAAGCGCAGCGTAATCCGCTTTTATTCCGCCGTTGAAAATAAAATTCCACGTATAAATCCTATGCCAACGTATTCCATGCATTTGTATTGTGTGCGATTGAATTCCAAAACAAAGCCGCTTCGCATCCCTTTGGCAAGAATTGAAAACTATTCGGGCGGAGGAGTGGAAACATTTTAATTTCCATCAAAGAACAGCGAAGCATTCGTTAAAATTTACCTTCATGAGGATATAATTTCCTAAAGTTCAGTTTTAATCAAACATTGATATGGTGATTACATAGTCGTTAAAATCTGCAATTCATAAAAAATACCGCTCTGCATGTGACGGGGAATTGATTACTTTTATATGTTGACGAAGAAAATATTAATGGAAAATTTCTGCAGTGGTTTAAATAAACCCGGATCACAGCCTTAAAATATTAATCTATTACATTAATTAAGGACGTTTCATCGGAATTGACGTTAAATTGGTAGTTATGCGCATTTCCAGACTTTTTTTCAAGAGAGAATTACTGGGTAAAATGGCAATTTGATAATTGATTCGCTCCGCTTTGGCCGTTAAATTTGGTCCGCTGCCGCATCCCGCCGACAGAGAAACAGTATTCGTGGAAAAATAGTTTCCGCAAAATATTCGTTTGGTGGTTGTTTTATCATAAAATTTTGCTAATTGTGCGTGCGTGTTAAATGAACTGTGAAAACAAGGAACGGAAGAAGCATACATGACGGTGATAAAAAATGCCTTCGCGAATGCGACGTCCTCTGTTCAACTGTTTGAATAACAAGTTCCTTTAGGTTAAAATAGGAGTGAGACAGGAAGATACCATATCCACTAAATTATTCATGGCAGCGCTAGAGGAAATGTTCAAAACGATAGACCGGGAAGAAAGGGATATAAAAGTTAAATTGGGAACACCAGAGTCACCTGCGCTTTGCTGATGACATCATGGAGGAACCCGGGAAGTGCTTCGTGCAAGAACTGAAGAACTGGCGAATGCAGGCCTAAGATCTTGACTTAAAATGAATCTGAATCTAAACAAAGGTCATGTGCAAATCCTTTCCAAATCCTGAGAATATGTACATCAATGTATTGCGGTAGAAATGGGAGATTTCACAAGCTACGCCCATCTGTGTCAACTCATCTCTACATACGGATCGCTTTTTGAAGAAATGAGTAGGAGTTCTTTCGGACTAAATTAAATTATCTTCAAATCAAATATCCGTCTTCCTAAAGAGAAGGCTGAATGACTGATGTGTTCTTTCCGCCCTAATCTACGGTTATGAAATATGGACCATGAAGGCCATAATAGTTCATCGCATATAAGCAACGAGGAGGAGCAAACAGAGATATCTATCTATATCTACCTATTGCCTTGGACAGTAGAATCTCGATTATCCGAGCCCCGATTGTCCGAGCTTCCGTGTTAACCGAGACGGCTCGCTCTAAATACATACATTGTTGTTTTTAGCTTGCAGTCAAGGCCACAGGTTATTTACCACACGTAAATAATGACTCCTAACGACTTCAGTTTTCAGTTGATACATAGTGTAAGATTCACGAAGCATACGGCTGCATTCAGCCGCAACAATGCATGTAACCGACGGAGGCTCGGATCGTCGAGTAAGTCGTCGAAAGGTGGCGTAACATGGCAGCCGAAAAGCGATCGACCAAAATATGACCTCTTGATATTAGGCAGAAATCAATAAAAGACTATTTTGTTTAAGTAATATCAGTGAATTGGTCATTTAGTTTAGTTACATACGTATAAAATACATTTTCTGAACATAGTAGGTCTATTTTTAATACCTAAAAATGAAATTTCCGTTTTATCCGAGTTTATCAATATCCGAGGTTAGCTTGATCCACTTTACCTCGGATAAACGAGAATACTGATGTGTGGCAGGGGGTGCAAAGCACCGAGGCCTACCCAACAGTCCTTACTTGCAGATTTGACTTTCCTGTTATGGTATCGTAATGTTCTAGGAAAGAATGAGCCTCTGTATCGCTCCGTCCTACAATCGATCTCACCTATCTTATCGCCACGATACGTTGGAGCCTCAATTATTCCGACTTCATCCTCTGATAGGCATTCTGATCTGTATATCTCTAGGAGCCTTAACCTTGAGCACTTTCTACGATCTTCTAGAGATCTCCATTTTAGGTCCTTCAATAATGATGCGACGCTTTCCATGTGTTCGTACTTTTGTTTAATGAATCTGGCTGCTCTCCGCTGTACTCTTTCTAACTGAGTTATATGGTCCTTCTCGTACGGATCCCATATACTGGAGGTATATTCCACCTTCTGTCTAACTTGTGAAAAAAATCTGATGTGGCCACCACATGAATTTCTCAATATCTGTAATATTTGTAAAAATTAGAAATAGGTTACATATTAATAAATATTTTATGAAACTGCGAGAAAATTTTAGACTACAAAGAACAGAAATAAACTCAAACCATAGCCTTTTCATATTGGATATAGCCACAAAGCTTATACAATTAAGAAGAAAAAGCAGTGTTACTAACAATAAGACGTATCTAAGCGTCAATCGCTAACAATATTCATCGGTAGGTGGCATGCTGGTGGCAGCTAAAAATATAAGATATCTCTTCAACAATGCATTATATGGAAAATATTTTAATTCAAGGTTGTAGAAAATTAAATTTCCTACAACATTTATTCCAATACATTTTTACATTTATCAAATATTAAAGCAAATATTTAAAAATAACGGATAAGTGACAATAGTGAACACCTACTTCCTGTAGACCGATTTTTACCAAAAACTAATCAGTTCTTGTGACATTTTATAAAAATGTTAAATATAAAATTTTGCCTTGACCTGATTAATAGTTTTTGAGTTACAGCACCCACAAAAAGCTATCACATAAACACTCTAACACACACACACACAAACATCATCGAGAAAATTGTCAAAACGTGTTCAGGGAACGTGTATTTCCGTTGAAATCCCAAAGTCGATTTTTTTTCATGAATACAATGCTTTCCCCTATACTACGTATATGGAGAAAGTACAAAAACCAACTCATTCCTGAGGGTAATAAATTTCTAGAAGAAATGATCAGCGTTGGACATCCAGCATCATTGAATGGGTCCCAAGATAAATCAAGAGACAGAAAAGAAGACCGAAAGACATGAGACGGAGAGATTGCGAATGACACAGAGGCAATTTTGAGGAGAGAGGTTGATGATGGGGAGAGTTTGAGGAGCCTTGGAAGGAGTTCATCAATGGACTGATAAGGGTCGAAGAAAATGATTTGAGTATATCTTTCTTCAGGCATTTATTTGTATTAGAATCCGAAAATTACGGGTATTTCGAACCGCCGTATCAATTATGAATTCATTGTCCTTTCTTTTTTTGCTTTGCTTTGCGAAATTCCATTGATATTTGGCGCAATTACTGACTCATTAATTTCTCGAATTGGGCTTGAAGTTCACTCGAATTTGCATGGTTTTGTTTCGATAAAAGGTTAATATGCAGCTTTGATTCAAATGATTTAATCGTTGAAGTAAACAGGGTACTGCGGAAGAGCCGCAATCGATAATTTATTACCCTCAGGAATAAGTTGGTTTTTATTCGTTTATAATTCGAAATTTTTGGAAACCTTTAATCACATAAGTTTTTAGCAAATTTTTGTTGGAGTATTCTTCGTTTTTTATATTAAAATTTTTGAACCTGTGGTTAAATTTTGACCGAAATGATTCGGATAAGTCGAAGGTGCTGTAGTATGTAAAAATCGTTAACTCCAACATTAAGCTAATCAGTGAGCTTTTAAAAAAGGCTCCAATTAATTAATTTTCCAAAAACATGTCAATCTTGATTTTCAATGGAAACCCGCGCCAAAAGCTTTTATGCATTCAGGCTACATTTTCACGAAGGCATGTCACTTTCCATTCTACGCTTCTTCCAAAAAGCCTAAGATTTACTCCAAAGAAGAAAACTTTAGTAAACTACTTTTGCGTTCTTTAGCGGATATCTATCTTTTAAAATATTACCTGGGATCCTATTCAGTGTATTGCATTAAACTATATCCCGCAGAAAAACAGCATTTTTTGGCGAATGACAAACTGTAATTTTTCAAAACATTTACGTGTTTCGGATAAGATGGCAATTATACCGGAATAAATTTTATTTCTATAATGTTCTGATACAAAAAAATCTGATGTGACCACCACATGACATTCTCCATATCTGTAATATTTCTAAAAATTCAAAATAGGTTAAATGATAATAAATATTTTAAGAAACTGCGAGAAAACTTTAGACTAAAAAGAACAGAAATAAGCCCAAACCATAGCCTTCTGATATTGGATATAGCCACAAAGCTCAAAAAATTAAGAAAAAAAGGAGTGTTACTAACAATAAGACGTATCTAAGCGTCAATTGTTAACAATAGTCATCGGTAGGTGGCATGGTGGTGGCAGCTAAAAATATAAGATATCTCTTCAACAATGCATTATATGGAAAATATTTTAAACAAAGGTTGTAGAAAATTAAATTTCCTACAACATTTATTCCAATACAGTTTTAAATTTATCAAATATTAAAGCAATATTTCAAAATAACGGATAAGTGACAAGAGTGAACACCACTTCCGGTAGACCGATTTTTACCAAAAACTAATCAGATCTTTTGAATTTTATAAAAATGTTAAATATAAAATTTTGCGTTGGCCTGATTAATAGTTTTTGAGATAGAGCACCCACAAAAAGCTATCACATACACATTAACACACACACACACAGACACCATCGAGAAAATGGTGAAAACGTGTTCAGGAGACCTCAAAACGTGTATTTCCGTTGAAATATCGAAGTCGATTTTTTCATGAATAGTACTAGTACTTTCCCCTATACTACGTATATGGAGAAAGTAAAAAGTAAATTTTTTATGAATCCGTAGACTACCCAACCTCTCAATGGCTAAGCTGTGCTATTAGAAGATGAGTTTTTCTTGAACGTATACGCCAGGGGTGGGTAAACATAGGGCCCGCGGGCCACATGTAACCCGCAAGAGCATTTTATGTGGCCCGTGATGCCATTATGAAAGCGAACCGTAACATAAAATACAGATCATTTCTTATAGCTTTAAGTTGTGTTCGGAAAATATTTTCCAGTAATGTTATTACGCAAAGTATCGACTCTTCTTGTTTCTTTGAATATATTTGTTCTTGTATCCTACCCCGGCGCTGTGCGCCTCTACGGGGTTTTTTGTACTATTGTAAAACTTTAGAGACCAGGCTTGGGGCCTGGGGCTACAGTAAAAGTACTTTATTTTCACTAACAGATTATCCTGCATTATCTCAAATAACTTCCTATGTGAACCCTAACGTGGCTCTCCGAAGCATTTTCATCTGTTAATGCGGCCCGCCTAAGAAGTTGCAACTGTTAATGCCACGTAAAAAATTTCCCCACCCCTGATTTACGCGATAATCTTCTTAAACCGATGATACGAAGACGCACCTTTAACGTTTTATGACGTGATTCTTAGCTGTAAGTTTACAACCATTGGATCCGGGGTCACGTATAAATCCTGAAGTTAAAAAAAAAAGTTTTTCTCTTTAACGTTTCCAGGAAATGCTCTTCGCGTCATCTTCGGTTGAATTCCACTGACCTATAATACCATCCGAAATACCCTGCCGTGGCATGAACGCGTAAAAGGAACTCCGAATTTTCGATGCTTAGCTACCGAAATCGTCCATTTGATCCTTTCCCTCTCCCGCTCTTTCTTGCCATCGGAATTTCAACCTTTCCTTCTGCTTCGCCTGCCATTTGCATCGCTCGCGCGACTCTCGAGACGCCGATTCCTATCGACCGCTTCGAGGAATCGGAGGTGAAATATTTTCAACGGAAGTCGTCGATTGGTGGCCTGAATCCGCTAGCGAGAGGAATGGTTCTAAATTCGGGGGAGCGCGAGCGATACGCCGTTGACGGCCTAATGCCTGGGGTTAGAAAGGGAAGGGTGTTAAGAGTGCGCTCGCATGTCATAGGGTGCGCAGGAGGAAGGAGAAAACAGTTGACAAAAGTCTGTCACAAACGAACGCATTAAGACGTTCGTGTGAGATTTTTTCCACGGTGCTGCCACCGACGTCAAAGAGGAGAAACTTGAGTGAGTTTCCCAGTGAGAGATCGGTTGAAAGTTCCAGAGAGGTTTTTGATGGATAAATGCGTGTCGATGAATTCGACGCGTCTGCGAAATTATGCCGGAATGTGCGCCTTTGGCAAGGAATTTGTATATGAACGCATACCTCCAAGGATATGGGAACGATCGGAGTTTTTAATATTAAGTAGAGAATAAAGTTGAAACGTTGTCCTTATGTCTATTATTTTAACGATTTCGCTGTAACTGTCGATAATTTGAAGTTGTGGAAAGATTTAACTGGATTGTAATTTTACGATGTTTAATAAAAAATGTCATTTTACTAAGTATTTTGAAATGCATTTCATATCTTAATTTTTAATATAACTTTTGTAAAATTTCCTTTGTGATGTCAGAAAAAAATTAATCTCTCGGGATAAATTTCACGCTCAGCTTCTGCGCAAATACTGTGGTGTTTCCGTACTTCTGTATCCGTAAATCGACTACATATCTCACCTCTCACAAATACCGAATGAAAATTATCATTTACCAAGGTTTCAAATACACGAAACCTTAAAAGATTCTATTAACGATCACCGAACATAATTTCTAAAACTCTTTAAGAGAAGTCCGTAATGCGTACACCGCACCCGTGTTATAACGCCGTCAGATCTCAGATTCGGATATACCACGGGTCTTCCTTTCCTCACGTTTCTTGAAAAGAAAGTCCGCTCGTGTCCTCGGTTATATAGCGGTTGTCCTATAACGTGGGTCTCAGATCCTCCCTCGAAACCTGCGTTACAAATGGGGACTGTGTATTCTTAGATCGAGGCGCATAATTATGGTTCATAATAACTTTGTTCCGAAACTTGCCCCACCCATAGAAATTCATTTTAACTAAGCAGATTATCTATGCAATCCCGGAAGATGCCATATTATAGCATAAAACGGTTTCATTCAAAGAGTATTCTCCGAGTTTGGACAGTAATTGAAAGATTTCATATCGAATAGCGATAACCGTTTTCATAATAATTGCAAAGTAAGGTTTTTAAGTGTGGTTGGCTTGTTTAATCTTATTTGTCTAACCGCAGATTTTATATTACCCTATCTGCTAATAACCACAGCCTTATTATAATTAAAAAGTCTACAAACAATTTTACGGGGCATAATGCATTTTATCTGTCACAAACTCGCAGCCGAGTTCGATGATTCAATCTTAGAATACTTTCGGACTCTTTATTTGACATTTTTTTCCTATTTAACCTTTGTTTCGTTTCAATGTTATTTCGTTATACTTTTATCTGTTGCATCCTTGTCTTTGAGAGAGGTTTAATTTTACGCTCATGATATTCATCAGGATACCCGTCAATTAACAGTATGTGAGTGTGGTGTGTGGGGGAGCGCGTTTATAATTTTATTTTACTTCCTAGATATTTCGTAGGAACCAAATACTCGTGCATCGGTCATGCAGCACTTCACAGCTGATCTTTGGAATGATACCGTATGTTTCTGCACAGATTCATTTACTCCACTTCCAGGCTAATTCACATATTCACCCAGAAAAAATAAAACAGATTTTAATTATGCATTAAATCCACTCAATAAGTGCTTAAAATTAGACAAGATGATCCAAACGGAACTTATGATGACAAATTTTCATTCAATCATTTATTTAATACTTATATATATTGGCTATAATAGCTTGAAAGTCTCCGCAGATATGTTGCTCTTTGTGTTCCCAAATTTCATAATTTAGCGTTATAAAATATTACAAACGCATTCGAACGGAATATTAAATTGATCACGCGTATTTGTGCGGCAAAAATGACGCGCGTATGTATTAAAATATATCGAATGCGAGCCCAACAATGGTCGTTCCTATGGCAACACTCTCGTACTTAGTGATGAAAACAGCAAAAACGATAGTGTTTACGCAAAATTGGAAGAAACGCTATCGAAAAACAAAATTTTACGATATAAATTAGAATCTTCATTTCATTATGCAGAGAATACTAAAAATACCGGTCCGATATTGCAATTCTAAGATATTTTAATGTGCATGAGAATATTACCCTGTACGATGGATTTCAGATTTTCCATGTAAACCAAATGGGAAGATTAGTTCCTGGAATCGAACCCGGGACTTTCGATATTCACAACAAAAACTATCCTCGAGAGTTCTGCTCCAGTAGTAGGAGATTTCCAGCAAGTATCATGAAAATCGTTCTATTGGTGTAAAAATTATTAGGGAGGAACGGACAGACAAACAGAAACAACGACAAAACTATAAGCTTATTTATATTTGGAAAGTAGGCTAAAAAATGAAAAAGTACCTATTTCAGGTATCTCCAATAGCCGCAACAAGGTTAGTTTTTATATCCTTGTTGTGGCTATTCGAGATACTTGAGATGCGTATTTCATTCCATTTTTTATTTTTTTAAGTGCTTATTCTTAAAATTTTTAAGCGATAAGACGAGATTGATAGTTCTCCATTGAATAGCAATATTTTATTGCCTGCATGCATTTACGAACGCTTTCGTCATCGCGATAATATGCAGACTCGATAATTCGATGATTTATCAGGCTTTGCTATGCCTTCAAAATGTACAAACGGAAGGAAATTTATGGAATAATAAGCTGTAGTTCATCATAAACATACGTAGTCGAACATGTCATAACAGTCGTAAGTAACGGTTTGAAATGATTTTGTGAGTCTCGATAAATGGACATGATCTTCTGTAATGAGGCTTAGGAACGAAGAATGATGGAAGGTAATTATGGACAGATGATGAAATGAGATATTTATCAGAAAACCAAAGGTTCGCATTTGGATATAGATAGTTGCCGCTGTACAACTATTGATCTGTAAATACCTAAAAATATCATTCCACACTGAAACTTTTGATGAGCGTAATCAAGATTTTGAGTAATAATAATAATTTTCTCTTCTTTTTTATAAAATATATCTAACCCTCAGAATAGTAGGAAAAACAAGTGGACATCGACTCTTTCAAGTCGAAAACGACGCACAATTTACTAAAATTTAATATAAGTTCAAAGCAAAATATTGGCATCATACCACATACACTTATAAACACAATAAGCCATAGCCCTAAAAGATTGTTTTCCTTCAATCGATTCCGACTCTCGATGTTATCGGAATAATTTACGATGCGTTAAAAAAAATCTACTTGTTTTAAATTAACGAAATGAAAATTCTATATCATCGCGGCAGAAGTCGACATCGCGAGAAGGAAATAAAAACAAATTCGATAAACTATAACGAGGCGACGATCGATGCGTGCAGGGGCGAACTGATCGATGAAACCGAACGTGGAGTTTGAACACGTCACAGTTCACGAGGCGTGCGTTTCCTCCATCGAATGGAGGAAAAAAAGCAAACCCGAGAAATTGTTTTCAAAGCGAGCCGCAGAACGAGAAAAGGAAAAGTAAAAAATTCCTTTAGTCCAGGGGTCGGTAAGCTGGGACCTGCGGAAGAATCTTTGCTCGACCCGCGAAACTTTTATCGCGAAAAATTGACACGCGATATTTGATATAGACAATGTCACATGTTTTAATCGAAATAAATAGCATGAAACCCCGCCAGTTGAAACTGGGGCACTAAAAAGTCTTAACGTTTGATTGTCCTCTTTATTATACCGTAAAATCTCTGACGTACCTTCCGGTTTAAGTTGTCTATCCTACTGCATTCCGTCGTAGTTTTTTATCTTATTTGATAAAGGAGAAAAGTGAGAGGAACATTAATGAATAGTGAAAGGAACGGGGAGATCGGAAAAGATGAGTGAGTGAGAAAGAAAATCACAATTGATGAGTTAGTCTGCCAGGATAAATCAGTGGCAAGTGTAAGACATCGGTCCAATTCCCGGTCATGGCAGAGTTTTCCCATGATTTCTTGCTACTCCCATATTCCAATATATGCCTGTCGCATATACTGTTCCATTATCCGCAGCTCCCATCATGTTCTAAAGGCATCTAACGTGATGAGAGGATATTGGATTTCCTTTGACGTATCTCATAGAAGACATCTGTTGGGGAAGGTGGACACTATCCTGGCTAGTGTCTACCTTCCCAACCATGAAACACTCGATGCTGAAACAGAAGAATTAGTCTGCCATGATAGCTCAGTTGTAGAATATCCGCACGGCAGGGGGAAGACTGATTCCCGGATCCTGATTTCTAACTAGTTTCAATTGGTGCTATAGGTAATGATAAAGTAAGAAGGATTTTGCGAAAGAAGAAGCAGAACGGCAGAGAGCTCTCATTCTTATCGCTTTTGTCGCCGCGGGGAAACTGGAAATCGATAAAAGAGTTGAGAGATCTTCGAAGGGAAAAAACGGCACTTTCACAACGGTAAAAGAATAGATTCCTCAATAAACTGAATGTATTTGTTTCATATTTGCACGCCGTTCTAGGCAGAATGTGGTAAACTAGATTGTACACTTTGAGTCTTTGAAAACTTCAGAATGTTATTTTTTCATGCTAATGAGAACGGTTATGTCTTTGTAATATAGCGAAGGAGGTTTCGATGTTTTCCATAGATAGTTAGAGCTGGTTTTGAGATTTTTTCGACGGATTTGTTAGGAAAGATTTATTTTTTAAATATTTAGAAACCGTGCTATCAGCCCTTGCCTCGAGCTAAAGCCATTCCGCTTGTTATTTCATCCGTTTACCTGTCTTCTTTTTCCCTCCCTTGGACGCTTATTCTTTCATGCCGTTTGGTCTGTATCCTCGTGATACGTTTGGGAAAATACGGTTTCCATTGTTTGATCCCCAATCCATGGGTTTTCCCCACCCCCTCGACCCAACTCGTACCTTTCCTGAGCTTCGAAAAAAACCAATACTAAATCCCTTTCACTTTCTCTTCTCAAACCCTTCGGAGAAAAAGGAAAAAAGCGTACCTTTCCTTACGCTGACCGTCCGCTTTCCACTCAGGGGCGCATCAAGCCTTTTGCCTCGAACGCAAGAAATTTTATCGTCCTTCCAACAATTCGGGGTTCTTTTTGCTCCTCCATTCCATAAACTTTTCAAACTTAACATTTGGTCCTAATATCTCCGGTAACTGATGCGGAGAAAAAACAGTAGGTCAAGAATGACGAGGTCAACAAAGGTTCTCTTCGTTACGCTGCTTCGAGCGCTCGATTCTCCGCGAAATTTCAAAAAACTTTTCAGTCGCGTCTCGCTTCCAGCATAAGCGTCTATTATCTTCTGTTTGTCCGTCCGTCAGCATGTTCGCTCTTGGCTTCTACCACACGGATTTTTAGGAAATTTTTCATTAAGGACTTACCGTCAAAGATGATAGGAAAATTGCATAAGCCAATCAGGGATACCATTTTACTGGATACAAAAAAATGAACTTTCCGTTATATCTCGTAAAGTTTTGGAATTGTCAAAATAATTTCCGCAAAAGCTTGTAGAACTAATCACGTAGGGTATTTCTTTTTCTATACATTTTTATCGTAGGAGTAGCCGTTATCAAGAAAATCGAACAAGAAAATCGTAATTCCCTTTGAACTTCGATAAATTCATGTTTAGCTACCCATTTGTTGTCAATATAAATAATCTTATTGTTTACTGAAGTAAAGAAGATCTGCTATAATTGAAAAATACATTTAATTCCTTACGATTGCATGACAGGTTTTGTAAGCGGAAGTAAAATTATTATCTACGCCATCTACGGCGAATATCATAACGTAAACGTCAATATTACAACTATTGAACTCAAGTAAGGTATATTTTAAATAATTTTCTATTGTTCGGTTGATTAAAACAGATAAATCGGTAAATAAAAATTGAATATTTCCCTGGTATCATTTTTGATATATCGTTTTGCAGTATTTAGTAATTAACATTACACAATATGTGGACGTCCGCCAGAGAAGGGCTCACTTTGTCGGTATGGAGTTATGAATGCAGCTGTATTCTGTGATAAATTTCGAGTAAAAGTAAAGAAAAATAATACTCTTATGTAGAAAAATATATTTCTTATTGAATATTACAGATATTATTTAAAATCGGTGTTTTTTTGAAAATTGAAGCCAAAATCACGAAGTTAAAAATAAGTTCTACTCGTACTTCACTTGTGGATATAATTCCTCAATACGGTTATTCTTAATAAACCAGAGAATCGTTCTATGCACTTTTCTAGAAATTTTCTGCCCTCTTTCACAAAAATGCTGATATCTCCGAAACTAGAGTCGACAAAGTGGGCGGGCGTCCACATGTTTATTGATGCACCAAGTAAGGGGAGAGAAGAGATTTTTAATAGACAGATATAATCGGGTCGTGGTTTTCTGCTGGTTTATGTTGTGTGTTCGTTAAAATAATATCGTGTAGTTTCAAATACTCCATCGCACAAAACGCGCCTATTTGTGATACACTGTACACTTTTCCAATTTGTATTTGCTCCGAAACGGGGGCAGATATTTATTTGGATAATTTTTTACTCTAGGCAATGTTGGTTGTAGTATCTATGTATAGATGAACGAACAAGAGTAAAACAACAATTTTATTATTTTTAAGCATATGTGCGGGGAAAATCGTATATTTTTTCAACAAAATTTCGAGTGAGACAAAAATACAGAGAGGCAGATGCGGGATGGAGAGAACTGCAGTGACAAAAAGGTGAAAATGAAAATTGTTATGTTGGTGGCACTCTTTCTAAAATTTCAACATCGTTCGACTCTATTAGATATTCATACGATATTTCCCTATTAAAGTTAAGTCCGAAACGATTATAAGAAAAGTTAGATCTAAAAGACAGGGTTCGAAGGTATGAATATAGCATGGGCTATCGTTGACATTCGTGTCTTTCTGAAAACTGTCTAGAAAGGATTTTCCGCAAACGTCAAACAGACGAATGGAAAACGCTCCCAGGTAGAAAATATGACAGCGCTTTCGTTTACGAGGAAACGCGCTATAATGAGTGAGAGGTCGCGGAAAAATCGCATGCCAGGGGCAGAAAGACATAAAGGATCAAAGAGGAAAAAGCTAAAGGAAAGACCAAGGTGGCGCTATGTTAAACAATGAAAAAGGTCAACGAATGGGGAAAAATATGTAGAAACGAGAGTTGATGGGTTGACGTGAATTCTGGGTGACTTATGGTTTGGTCAGCGTTTCTTGACCAGAAGGACAAATGTCGAAAAAGAAACGGCGTGACATGTGTTTTCCAATGTTTTAACCTGCGACATGTTTATCTCTCTTAAGCAAAACTTGCGCTTCGTAGTTTGCTTCAAAATATCTCTTTGTATACAATACGATAAGCATAATTGGTGAATTTTGTGAACAAGTTAAAAACAGCCTGACCGATCTCAGCTAATCTATCAGCAAAACCTTCACTGTATTGACTTTTACTAGGTGGCATTATACCTTTAAACAAATGAAAGTGTACAGTGTATCAGAAACAGGAGCGTTTCGTGCGATGAAGTATTTGAAACTATACGATTTAATTTGACCGAACACACACCATAAAATAGCAAAACACCACGACCCGATTGTGTCTCTATGAGAAATTTCTTCTCCCCCCCTTAGTTGGTGAATCAATAAACATATTACGTAATTTTAATGACTAAATACTGCAAAACGATATATCAGAAATGATTCCAGGGAAATATTCAATTTATATTTAGTGATTCATTTTCTAAACAGTTTTAATCAACCAAACAATCGAAAATTATTTAAAACATACCTCACTTGAGTTCAGTAGTTGTAATATTTATGTTTATGTTATTTTCTTTGCCGTAGATAATTCATTTCCTTCCGCTTATAAATCTTTCATGCATGCGTAAGGAATTAAATCTAATATATTATAACAGCTGTCTCTGCCTGCGTCCCTGCCTGCCTGCGTCTGAAGCCTTCAGGCATGAACGCAAATAAACCGGAAACGGTCAGCTCGATTTCGGATTACTTAATATTAAACAAACCACAGAACATACGATATGCTGTACCATCAGAAATATTGAACAAAACAAAAAATATAAAGTATAAATCATGTAGGTATGTGCTTTTGGTTATGAAAATAGTGTGAGCTATATAATTATTTTAAGAGGGGCAATAAAAGTGGTTCAACTAATAAAACTCCTTGTAACAATTTATTGTCATAGGAACTGTCTCATAGGGTCACTTCATGCAAGGGTCTCTAGATGTTTGCAGGAAGTACTGCAACGGGCCCCTAGTATATCTTATAAATAAAGAGGAAAGTTTGTCTGTTGACAACCCATAAGGATAGGCCTTAGTTCAATCCTAAGTCGGGTGCAGCACATTTTTCGATTTGACATTAAAATACATAAATTTCGTTCTATGCCAACCTAACTTGGACTAATTATGCAAGAAGGATTAAAGGTCCATATTCTTTTCATCTATTTTCGCTTCCTATTACCTAAAGTTTGAAACTTTTGTTTTATCGCGAATGTAATGAAATAATGAATGAATTAAAGGCTGCTATGGGAATCTGATTGTTGGTCTGGGATATCTTACCCATATTATGCATTGAAAGTTCGCTTAATTCATTCACTTAATGTTTTTCAATGCATTTTATTTTGAAAAGTATTTATTTAGGATCTTTTCTTTTGTATTTTAAATCACTTCAATATATTTTCCAATCGTATTTAATGTTATGTTCATAATTGAAATAAAAATTTAAATTAATCGAACAAAATTTGATTTGCAATATTTTGTGTACAATATTTACTATGAAAACTCCGAAGAAGTATTTGATCTTCCAGACAAAGAAACGCCTGACATACGAATAGAAAGATACGAAATAGATTATCCAACTGGATTTCACTGAGAAATAAAAACGGTTATATTTTATCTCATAACACCATTTCTGTTTTTGTTTTTTATTCATAATTTTGCTCGCATATATATTTATTCCTCTCTCTTGAGCGTCTTTTTTTACTGAAAAGTTTCAAATTAAACTATACTGATGTCTGCTCTTTATTGTCAGTTGCCGTAAAAAATTTGATGAATTTTTGTGAAAGAATCAATCAAGAATCAAGAGAACGTCGTCTGCGATACAACCTTGAAAGTAAATGAAACGCCCGATTAAATGAGACAACTGAACAAAGGGAATCGCGACTCGCTCAAGATAGAGAAAGACAGGAATTTTCGATCGAATGAATCCAATGAAAATTCTCTTAATCGCCTTCAACAACAACAAATACGCACTGCATGAAATAGATTAACCAACTGGATTTCATTGAGAAATAATGCCTATATTTATGATCCTGCGATTGAATACGAAGTTCTGGAATTGATTAATATCGGAGGTCTTACGAAAATATGCAGGTTTTTTAAAGCCAAAAAATTTAATACAGAGGCGGAGGGCATGTGTTGTTCCCACGGAAAAACAGTTTTAACTGTTCTTGAAGATGTGCCTGAGCCGTTATTTAATTTGATACAAAATGTTTCTACACATTCCAAAGATTTTTTTTTAAATATAAGGGAATATAATTCGTGTTTTTAAATAATTTCTTTTGGATCTACTCATCTAGTTCTGACTTATGGTTTTCAATCAACTTTTCGAGTGCAAGGAAAAAACTATCATAGTATAAGCTCATTGTTACAAGTGAATGATCAGAATCTTAAGTTTCTTCAAATCTACTTTATTGGCGATGAAAATTCGCAAGTTGATGAAAGATGTAGACATAATCCTGGAACAAACGCATGGTTAGTAAGGTCCTTACAAGATATGTTTCATTCTTGTAATTTATACGTACAAACATTCAAAACAGCATTGGAACGAATACACAACGACGAGATGAAATTTATCATAAAATCAGTGTCATGTGGAGAGCATTCTAGAAGATTCAACGCTCCATTAATAAATGAAATTGCAGCTGTAATTGATGGCAATCATTTTGAGGGTCGTGATATTGTACTACAAAAACGAAATAATAGTCTTATGAGAATAATGAAAACCCATGTATCATACAACGCGTTACAGTATCCTATAATTTTCTACAGAGGAAAAGATGGCTACTGTAACAATCTCAAACAAGTTAATCCTTTAACAAAATTACCAACAAACAAGAACGTATCTGCGATGGATTTTTACGCATATAGAGTAATGATAAGAGATACAGAAAAACACATTAAAGTGCCGACAGTTGTTTCACCAATTCATAGTGGATATGTACGCCAAAATCGAAACAAACGGTTGATTTAATTTCGCAATAGCCAATCAAAATAAAGAGCAGAAGAATATAATCATACAAGAGTTGCTGTATTGATCGATGTTAATCCGAACAACCATGGGCAATTGATTACGCTACGATCTTCACTTACTGGCGGACCAAGATACATGGATGCAATAACCCACGTTAGACATCATGGCAGACCTTCTTTGTTAATAACGTATACATTCAATGCTAAATGTAAATAAGTAACAAGCAATTTATATCCAGGACAAGCAGCATATCATAGGCACGACATTCTTGCGAGAGTCTTTAGAGGAAAATTGGAAATGTTTTTGAATGCTATTGTGAAAGGTGATCTCTTTGGAAAAGTTAAATGCTGGCTAAATTCTGTTGAGTGGCAAAAAAGAGGCCGGCCGCGCGTTCACTTACTTATTTGGTTTGGAGAAACGATGCGACCAGAAGATATCGACAAAATTATCAGCGCAGAATTACCAAATCCTAACGAAGATCGAAAATCATATGACCACGTTAAAAAACACACGGCACCTGATCCATTGTGGTGCTTTAAATTTTAATTCACCTGCATGATAGATGGAAAATGTTCAAAGAAATTTCTGAAACCTTTCCTCGATGAGACTCATGCGGGGATCATATCCATCTTATAGAGGCCGAAGCCCTCGAAACGGAGGGTATAAAATATTATTGAAAGTGTGTGGTAATGATATTGAAATTGATAATGAATGGATTTTTTCGTATTATCCTATATTGATGAGGATGTTTCAGGAGCACATTTACGTAGAATACTGTGGATAAATGACGTCCAAGCAGATCGATTTGCTAATCAACTGTTTCAAATAGGTAATGGTGAAATTCAAGCCGAGCCTTATTCATCACCCATTGAATTACCAAATGGTAATGATAAAATCTTTAGAACTCATAAATACAAAGCACAAGGACAAACATTGAAGACCACCGGACTAGAGCCCTGCACGGGTATGATATTTTACACCTGTACCCGACCCGTACCCACAGACTACTAACCCGTACCCGTCCCGTACCCGCAGAATGTTAACCCGCACCCGACTCGTACCCGCAGGCTCGCACCCGCACAGAAGGCCTACTTGTCCCACACGATCCATATTTTTTAACTGTCTGGTCCTCGAGAGACAAATCCGTAGCAATAAATCTTGAAAAAATAAAAATATTTCTGAGTCAGTCATTTATTTTGAATAAATTAAAATGAAATGCAATTTTACATTAACATTCATTTTTAAGATCGAAAAAATATATTTAAAGTATCTAAGATTTATTTTTACAAAAATTACAAATTTTACAAATTAATTTAATTGGAAATGGAAACATCAATTAATAGTATCTACCCTGAAATTTAAAATGACTATTTAAAAATAGGACATCATCCATGTCTGCGGGACCTCAACTGTTTCTTCATTCACTAAAAACATGTCCCGCCAATCAAATATACCTCTCTGATGGACCACTGGTCGCTGGTATTGCAAAAATACGATTCGCTAAAATACTTAAATTTGGCAAACAATTCTTTTGCTTATCCCACCATTTCATCAAATAAAAATTATTAGTAATGTCGTCAGATAGTTTTAAGTCAATGTATGCAGTCAATTCGTCTTGATAAATATGATCATTTACTATCTGTATCCATAAACTGAACTAAGGTGTCTAACATTTTATACCTTTTTATCGGTTGCTCTACAAGCGTACACGGATTTGGTGTCACGGATTATATTTAATGTCATCAATACTTACTTTAACTTTCTCATGGATTTCATACTTTTCTTCAGTTATTAACATTTACACACTTTTTAGAAGGGGGTGAGGAAAAACAGAAATTTTATAAATTCTTAAGCCCATCTCCTGACACTACCTCAAAAATCTCAAATCTCTAACTACAAGTTCGACACAGCCATCTAAAACCTTTTTTTTTTCTTTTCAGCTGATAATTTTGGTAAATCGCATTTTTTCGGCACAAGAAAATTTGTAATTATAGGCACGCCTTCTTTGCTATTTTCACACTTGTGTCGCAATAAACGTGATGTTCCCAGCTTCTTATTATCATAACGGTAAAGATTTTATAACTACTGTAAGCGACTGTCTTCGAAATCAGTTCTCCCTTTTCATCTAAAATTTCACAAAACGTTTCCCAAAATTTTGATTAGGCATTTTCTTTTCTTCTTAGAGTGTACTCTAAACTCAAAAGTTTCCTTCTTATCTAATCAGTATTCATTGTTCAAATCTGAAGGGCAGATAAAAGTAATATTTCGATTGAAATTTTGATTTATAATTGAATGATGCATTAACTTATAACTGAAAATTTTACCGTTAAATCAGCTGGTATTGGTTCCTTATAAGGATGTGGTAGATTGATATTCTGTCACAAAAGCCGAGATCACATATAACTCACCATTGTAATTTTATAAAATAACTGTCGTTCTTTTCTGTCGCAAAGTAAGTATAAAATAATACAACTCACACGCAATTATTTGACGAAAAAATACTATATATTTGAACGTTAAATAACATATAAAGAATGCTGATAGGCACTCTTATATGTAACCACGTCTCTTCAAAACTAAATTCACAAAGATAGATGTTACTTGTATGAATGGGCAAGACCAACTGGTTAAAAGGGAGATTTCTCACACAAACCATTCCGTCATAATTACATTGTACTACATAATTCCCCTATTCACTCTTTCTCACCCTCTCCTTAGATTCTCTTCTGCTAAACGTAATCGACAATCGTTTGTTAATTGCAACTTTGTATCTATTTATATAATAAAAGGAATCGTTTTTTCGCCAGACACTTTTCTTGACACATGATGCAAAAAGCCTGCGATCTGCCGACCTGCATAAATTGCAAATTTGTTTCTTCCTATATAACGGTACTTTTGACCGCGAGGGTGTGCTTTACTAGGAGTAAAAGGCATGTGAAGAGTTCCTGTGCCTACATTGACGAAGCAAATTGAATTGGAATTAAAACTAGTTTTCGTACCCGCTCTTTACCCGCACCGGTGTCTTTTGTGCCCGAACCCGAACCGTACCCGCATGGAAGCACTCTATACCCGACCTGCAACTTTCGCTGCGGGTACCCGCGGGTCGGGTCGGGTAAACTGCGGGTATGCAGGGCTCTACACCGGACTTGATTTAAGAGCTGAGTGCTTCTCGCATTACATGTGGCTGCCTCAAGAGTGGCAATAATCTAGCGATTCTATCTGTGGAAGATGAAGTGAAAAATATTGTATGGAAACAAGTACAAAGCTGATCTATATTTATAAAATTAAAATTTAAAAAACTAGTAGTATTTTCATTTACATTGCAAACTTTTTCCCCCCGATCTGACTGACCTGTTGAATTTCTCATCCTGTTCTCATTCTTCTTCCCTTTAGGGATCCATCTGTTCTTTTTGATAATTTACCCTCCTATAAAATAATCTGTTTCTAAACTCTTAACTAAATCAAACCTAATAATAATAATAACACTTTCAAAGTCGATTGATGTTATTTTGTGTTAAGGAAGCATTGTAATATTTTTTAATGTAATTAATAACCATTGCAATCTTCTATGAATAAAAACTTAAACTTTCAAGAGCGAAGCCGGGGTAAAATAAGCTAGTGTATTTTGTAATTATAGCAGATCTTATTTACACCAGAAATCAATAAGATTATTTACGTTGACAACAATTAGGTATCTATGCAAGAAATTTTCTAAGTTCAAAGCGAATTACGACTTTCTTGTTCGATTTTCTTGATAACGGCTAGTCTTACCATTAACATGTATAGGAAAAGAAATATTTTACGTTACTATTTCTACAAAAAATTTAAAAATTATTTTAATTTGACCAAACATTTACAAGATTTAACTGAAAGTTCATTTTTTGTCACCAGTAACGAGGTACCCCTGACTGACTTACGTCATTTATTTTTGTGATTTTCTTATTATCTTTGACTGTAAGTTCTTAATATAAAATTTCTTAAAAATCCGTAGGGTAGAAGCAACGACGAACATGCGGACGGACGGACGGAAAAACCTACGCAAATAGGCGCTTATGCTGGAAGCGAAACGCGCCTAAAAATCACAAATAGTGCTATGCCACAAATAGGTTTATAATATAAAACACGGCCCGGGTGTCGATGGATCCGATTAATAATGTAACGGTTTTAAACGGATATTTTAACCTTTCTCCTTCTTCTACTCTAGTGGCTGTCGCTAATCACCAAGAGACCAATTACTCTTCCTTCCCCATCTCTTTGCCAACCTCTAGCCAATAGTTTCGTCCTCATTCCTTCTCATATCTGCCTTAACATTTCCCTCCCCCTTTCTCCCGGGTCTAACCAATACATAGCGTGTTTTTATAAACATTGTCCCCTGGTGATGATGCTACACATCAAAACCCGGGTCGTATTTTATATTATAAAAATGTTTTGTGGTTTTGTGATTTTTTAATCTGTCAGCATTTACTCAGCTTGATCCCTCAAACGCTTTTACATGCCCTTAATAACAAAAGCTATTCCATTCCAGCTCGTTTTTTATCAATTTTATTCTAATTGGAGAGAATGTGCAGTGCATTCATCTTGGTGTTAGGATGTAAGTAGAGTTCACAATGTTAACTTGTTTGCCGCCAAATATAACGAAATTTAATTTTACTACTAAAGTAAGATAACTTGGCTCAATTCTTAATTTGTCCTGATATTACCTTTAAATACGGAAAATATCCAATTCTCATGTGCTTAACTGCGTGAAATAAAAATTCTATAGCCTCTTCATCCTTTGTCACCATATTTATCAAAAAATCTGATGTGGCCACCACATGACTTTCTCCATGCAAATAATATTTATAAAAATTCCAAATAGCTTAAATGATAATGAATATTTTAAGGAACTGCGAGAAAATTTTAGACTTTACAAAGAATAGAAATAGACTCATACCGTAGTCTTCTGATATTGGATATAGCCAGGAATCTCCAACGATTAAGAAAATAAAAAGGAGCGTTACTAAGACGTGACTAAGTGTCAATTGTTATCAATAGTCCGTTGAAATCATGAAATCGATTTTATCATAAAAATAATACTTTACTACGTATGAATAAATTAACAAGATGGAAAAGTATACTCCATAAATGGAATACACAGAGATTTCAAAGGCATTCTTAATGGGAAATACGTATGGAGCGGTCTCAAAAGGTAAGATGATTCTCGAATTTTTATCCCCAAAACTATAGTCTCGGGGACTATCTTGTAATAAATGTTGATCTCTATCCAAATAATTTTTTTAATCTATACCTCGCAGTTCATATAAGAGAATGGGAGAAAAATATATGTATTTTTAATTGTTGTTTGCTGAGAGAACCGTCTTAGCGATCGATGTGAACAAAATATGCGATGTTTTGCTCGGGATTTCCTCGAATTTTTATCTCCAAAACTATAACTGGTAATTACGTGGTCTTTCAGATATTCTTGTAGTAAATTTTATTCTCTATCCGTATATTATTTAGAATCTAAACCATACAGAACATATATGAGCTAGGGAGATAAAAGTTTTATATTTCATTGTGGCTTGACGGATGCCATTTAACGAGATACAAGTATAAGTTAATTGAAATAATTATGTCAAGTGGAAGTTCTAATTGAGATTCAGCTGAAAATCACAATTGGGAGATAATTTTTAATAAAGATCACTCATACGTAATTAAATTAAAATCCATCCAGTGGTTTAGGAGATGAAAGTTACGACGGACGGACGGACCAGACGTGCCCATAAGGCGTTCCGCTAATACCGCTTCGCTGGTAAAGAAAGCCTAAAAAAAACGGATGTGGCAAGAGTAAACACCCACATCTGTTTGACCGATCTTTGCCAAAAACTAATCAATTCTTGTGACTGTCATAAAAATGTAAAATATAAAATTTTGCGTAGACCTGGTTGATATTTTTTAAGTTAGAAGACCCACAAAAAAACTGTCACACAGACATCATCGAGAAAATGGTCAAAACGTGCCGTTGAATTCTGGAAAGCGATTTTTTTCATGAAAACAATACTTTCCAATACTTTATGGAGAATGTAAAAATATGATTCCAAAACTCTTAGTTGGAGAGTAAAATTTTAAATTTTGAATGTTTTGCGAAGAATAATAATTCGTTGATTTTTACCAGAAGCGTAATTAAACGGAGTTCTTATATTAATTAAACTTTAAAGAATTATATTATTATTGCGATTTGCGAAGATTTAGGAAAATTCTTTTGTTATTCTCCCTTTATGAAATATATTTTTTGTTTCTATGGTGTGAAAAAAACAGTACAATATGCATTTCGCAAACTTCTTCATATCCGCACCCATCTAGCTCATACGACAACGTCACTGTTTACATCAGGAGTTGGCAACCTTTCCTGCATGGCTGGCCACATTTGCAGTTGTGAATGCTTCGGAGGGCCGCATTGGGAGTCAAGAAAGCCTCGGCGGGTCGGATGAGCGAATAAATCAGAAGTTTTCTAGAGATTCTGTGATTTCATATGAACTAAATCATGTCTAAATAATTTAATAGCGTTAAAACTTCACCCGAAAAGGCTTTGAGACCATAATTTTGCTCAAAAAATATAAAATTGCCAATGAGAAATTTTCCTGATCACTTTTTCATTACAGCTTTGCGGGCCGCATAAAGGGTTCTTGAGGGCCGCACGTGGCCCGCGGGCCGTAGGTTGCCGACCCCTGGTTTACATTAATACGTATTTACGCAAGTAAAATATTTTCCCGCACTTGTCTCATAGGAACTCTGTAGGTGGTGGCCAATGAGAAGCAAGAACAAACTTCCCTCCATTGTTGCGCGATGTTGTTCTTTTCAGATTGGTTTCTATTTCGCGTGATTGCAAATGTAAATGCAATATTTCTTCCGACTCTGCCAAACCGTTTAGTCTCTAAAGCCGCCAACAGATTGCAATCTACATACAGAAGACAAACATTCAAAACTTGCTCAACTTTCACAGAAAATGTCTTCAAAGAACTTTTAAAAATTCATTGATATTAATCTCTATCTTCATTAATGCAATATCGATGAACAATTAAATGTTTCTTTATTTTCGTTGCCAACGTATTATTTATCAAAGAAACTTCAAATCAGCGTCGAAATTTCGCAAATATGTGGATAGATACGACACGAATTTATTATATTAGTCGATTGTACGTGACTACTCAAAACTAACAATACATGCTAAAGGAAAGAAAGAAAGAAAGAAAAATGTCTTTATTGGCGAGGTCGAGGCTAAGTAGCCACCTAACCATTACAATTTGGTTACACCAGGATTTACATGTTTAACAATTTTTTTAAATTTACAATCTTAGTTCACAAAATATGGTTACCACGAGAGAAATATACATGTACATTCTCTTATACATAAGTAGATAAGTACAACAGAGACAATATTGAATAATTATAAAAATGGAGAATTTTCATTTTATACTTTCGAATATAAATGCTTGCTTTACAAATAAAAGATGAAAAAGAAATGAGAAAATTTAACAGAAATATTAAAAAAATAAAATAAAATAAAAAATTTAAAAAATTAACACTTAAAAATATATTTTTAAAACGGATGATGATGCCATAATCTTAAACAAAATATCCTAATTTTTCCGTAATTTTAGTGTATAGGGTATTGTATTAATGACGAATATTCTTGTTGCTCATGCAGTGCGATCTGAGTCACTGAACTTAAAATACGAAAACTTGGACACGAACCGATAGCCAGAGAACTTGGAAATTACGGATAGATGCCTTAATTTCACGGAAAATTATAAATATACTGCTATTACTCATGGAATTTATTATTTAATACATATAGGCTCCACGTGCTGTTCCCCTGAAGATCGCGTTGAATTATTTACGAGTTTAGATCTTGGTGTATGGTAATTTTTTGAAGCGCTTCCAGTTTGCAAGCACCGACTGCTCGTATTGAATATAGCCACAAAACTCTAACGATTAAGAATAATGAAAAGGAGCGTTACTAAGACGTAACTAAGCGTAAAGTGTTTCCAAAAGTTGCCTCCAGGTGGTGTGGTGGTGGCACCTAAAAAAATATATTTTTTTAATATCTCTTAAAAAATGCATTTTAGGAAAAACTGTTCAAACAAACGTTGTATAGAATACAGTTATCTACAATATTTGATATTATTAGAAATTGTGTAGTTTTAATGGAGAAAATCGATAAAAATGAGAGAACAAGAGTCAAGTGTCACTTCCAACTGGCCGATTTTAACCAAAACCTTATCAAATCTTGTGATAATAAAAACGCCAAATATAAAATTCCACATTAATTTGGTTAATGGTTTTTGAGTTATAGCGCCCACAAAAATCCTATCACACAGATATCGAGAAAATGTTCAATGGGGAGAAAATTGAAATTACGCTACCTATGCAGGGTACCTATAAAATGGTTCTGATTATGATTCTAATTTAAGAAACAACGCAAATGATCTTTTAATAGGATAAATTAGGAATAAAACTCATTTTTTCAACGTACGTAATTTGTGACGTTAGGTTTCCAGTTTTATGTATTAATTGTGCAAGGAACGATTTTCGACGGTTGTAGCATCTTAATTACATTGACGTGAATCATACATCGCACATTTTAGATCCCATCCTTATCTTTAACCTTGAGATCTCACTTCCCAGCGTCAATTTACTCAAAATACTTTTAGAGCAGGTGAATATAATGATAAAAATAATTTGCCTGTATATCTTCATAGAACTTCGAATTACAGTTTGACAGTAACGAAAGAAAATCATGCCATGGACTCGAAGTACATAAAAAAACATTTGGGTTATAATTTCAGTCATATTATGCCGCGGTTACTGCGTCGCATAGGCGTTATGCAAATCCGACCCAACGGTCCCTCGCTCCCCACAACTTCTCCCGAGTCAATCCTCCATCTCTCTCTCTCTCTCAGGGTTTTCCCTCGTTTCGCGAAACCAAATGGCTACAAGGGTCTCCTGACGGTCGAAGGATGTTACGCGTTGAGATATGGACGGTTAGCAGTTTACCGTGAAGGGTGCCCGCGCCACGTCGACATGGGACTTCCCCTGGAACATATGCAGCCCGCGCTGACCTCATAAACACCCTCCGGTATGGGGAGGAAGGGTGCGGGAGAGAGAGGAGGGGGGGCTGGCGGAGCAGGGAAAGACGGGAACCCGTCGCAAGGCATAATTGCCTTTAGAACGTCAGGGACGTCGGGATGTCCTCTGCCGGCGCCGTGTACTTCTGCGACAAACCTTCGATCACTCGAGTCATATTTAATGAGACGGAGGTTTATTTCCATAATCTACGTCTGAATATGTATTTTTCCTCCCTTGGGGTAGATGGGCGCGTGAGGACGTGGCGGATGGCCAAAGCTCCTCCCAAACTCTTATCTCTCTTCCGACGGGTGTGGAAAAGCAACAAAAAAACATGCGTTCCATTCCAAGGTCTTTCATTGGCGTGAAAATCATTTCCCACAGTGAATAATGGTGAATCGGAATATTCGAATTTATATGTGAAAGATCACTTGCTAATGCTTCGAACTTTTAATGAGATAACTTATGTGCCTTCCAAGATCAAAATATTTGTTCTGAAATTTTCAATTAAAAACTGAGGGGCTAAATACGTCGAAAATATAATGTGAAAAGTTACGAATTTTAGGATTTAAATTTAAAAAATTATAAACTTATATATTAAGAGTGCTTCGAGAAATAATTTTAACATTCAAGACCATTCTCGTATTAAGCCTTCGAACGATTTTCCATTTACTCTCGGATTTAAAAGGTATTCATTTTTAATTTTCATATTGCGGGGAATTATTTTTGCCCTGAAAATTTCGGTGATTTTGATAAAATAACCCTAAATCGTAAATTACACGATTTTCAAAGGGATGCATCTTTTTTGTCCTTTTTAAGTTATTGTTCACGGAGTCTTGCGGAGATATCCTCTGAAACGGGATTTTAATTATATATCACGCTTCAGATCTTGTTTCCCTAATGACACATGATAAATTGATAGAATCGCAACGGTCGCCCATGCGATATCTCTTCTCGGATGGAGAATCGAGCGACTATTATATCGACCCCGTTCTTGGAATCCGAGAGGGCGGCTTTGGCGATAAGCCTTTTGTCTTAACAAGATTTAATAGATGGCGCGATATCCAGAGTCTGGCTTTGTCGATGCACGTTGTTAAAAAAAGAAACAAAAGCCATTCTATTCGGGTGCAATGCAGCAAATGCAGGCGTCGTGCATCGAAAAACTTTACGAGGTCGACGACATTTGTAATGGAAACATGGAATATTAAAAAGAAAATGGCAAGGTCGCAAAGCCGAAAACGGCGCCCTGGAATTTCGTAATTTTTCCTAACAGACTTAGCGAAATAACGAGAAAATTCGCAATAAAGGGAATTTTTCGTCGAACTCAACTGCATAAAAAAAGAGGACGATGATGCGGCACTGGTTTAATTTCGAAGGTCTGGAAAGAGAGAAAACCGGGCGATCTCTCTTTTTCTTTTTTTAGTTGTTCATTTTGGAAAGCCTGCGTCACAGCGGATTCGAAAGAGCAAGAAAAAATAAGAGGGAGCGACACGCAATCATTATGCCAACGCGCCAAATGTTGTATAACTACGCCAGATCTGTCTCTCTCTCTCTCTCTCTCTCTCTCTCTCTCTCTCTCTCTCTCTCTCTCTCTCTTTCCACCAACCTCCCCCTCCCGTTCACGTTCCCCTGAATACCACTCATTCAAATTAAACCCATAATTTTTTGGGGATAGTCGGACGAAAAATAAATCCAGGAATGTTTTTCTTTTTATTTTTCTTTCCCGTCTCGAAAGGAAACGAGGCGTTTAACAATGGAAGATCGCTGTTTTATTTCCACCTCCTCATCCTTCCCGCTCTACGTTCCGAGGATTCGCATGGCCTTCTCAAGTCGTCGGCGATTTTTTATTATTATTATTCCTCCAGGCTGTTCTTTCTTCTTCCTCTTGTGTTCCTCCCTCTCCTGCTCTTCCTCGCGTCTACTCCTTTTGGCCCTCTATTCATTCGAATATGGCCGTAATGCTATGCTGTTTCATGTGTATCGGATTTCTCTCTCATATTTGATCCTTGGGAGAATGCTGTGGAAATGAAAAAAAAATATAAAAATTCGAAAGATCTCAAAGGAGGAGGGGAATAATACTTGAAAGCGACGCCTATCTTTTTCCCTTCCTCTTGCATCGCCCGGGGCAATATTGGAGTGGACTTAAATTTTTTCATGACAGAGAGGAGGAGGATATATATATATCTCTAAGAACGATATTCGCCCCGCTGAAGTTCTCGCTCTCCGCTCCCTCCTGTGGGGAAAGGGAGAACTAAATAATCGGGCGCTGCTAGCTGCGGCGGTGAGGACGAAAAACGAATCATTTTTTTGGGTTGGGGAGGGGGAGAGATCAATCGAATCACGCTTTAAGATATTGAATTCTACGTCTCCGTATTATTTAAGTGTCCGCAGGGGGTTTGCGAAGCGAAAAAATTATATTGCCTCATTCTGTGTCTGATCTGCATTTCTAATAATTATAATTAATTTAATGATTTGATAATCATTATTATTTTTAGTATGAAGGTTTTAATTTACAGGATTTATTTATTTGAAAATTGCAATATACCCTTATCTGAATTGTTGTTACCATTGAAATTCTTTCTAAATCATTCAACTAAAAGTATCACTACTTGCGTTATTATTAGGGATTATAGGGAAACAAAAACAAAGGCATTTTGTGAAATACAAGTAAGGAAATAATTGATGAAGCAGGCAGTAAATGGCAGTTTTTTCAAAAAGAATTTTAGACGGAAAACCAAGAAAACGTGCGCAACGAGACCGAATATCGATTGGCGAAAAAACGAAGTCTCTAGCTTCTTTCGTTTCGGAGTTCGTGCTTGTGATGGACAGACGGACCTCCATAAAGAAACATGCACAACGAGACAGAATTATAAATCTATTGGCGAAAAACCGAGGTCTATCTTCTTTCGTCAGACAGACAGACGGGCAAACCGAACGCATAGATGGTTTATAAAAAATAATCTGATGTGGCCTCCCTCCACATGACTTTCTACCTACCTTTAATATTTCTAAAAGTTCCAAATCGGTTAAATGATAATGAATATTTTATGGAACTGAGAGAGAAAGTTAGACTTTACAAAGAACAGAAATAAACTAAAACCATAGCCTTCTGATATTGGATATAGCCACGACGCTCCAAAAATTAAGAAAATAAAAAGGAGCGTTACTAAGACGTAACTAAGCGTCAATTGTTAATAATAGTAGTTGGTAGGTGGCGTGGTGGAGGCAGCTAAAAATATAATATTTAAGATATCTCTTAAACAATTTATTATATGAGAAAACGTTTTAAACAAATATTGTAGGAAATTAAATTTCCTACGACTTTTATTCCAATCATTTATATATATATATATATATATATATATATATATATCAAATATTAAAGCAAATATTTTAAAATAACTGAAAAGTGACCAGAGTAAACACCCACTCCCGGTTGGGTTGAACGATTTTTACCAAAAACTAATCAACTCTTTTAACTTTCATGAAAATGTCAAATATAAAATTTCGCGTTTATTTGATTAATAGTTTTTGATTTATCGTTGATAGTTAACGTAACTTTTGGCTCAAATTATTAGACATAAAGGACTCCTTTAGCTAGTTTTTTGGCTAAAAGAGTCCTTTATGCCTAATAATAGTTTTTGAGTTAAGAGCATCCAAAAAAAATTACCACACAGACATCATCGAGAAAATAGTCAAAACGTGTTCAGGGAACCTCAAAACGTGTATTTCTGTTGAAATCTCAAAATCGTTTTTATCATGAAAGCAATACTTGATATATACTACATATATGGAGAAATTAAAAAATCGGTAAAAATATTTTTGCATTTATTCACCTTTACATCTTTTCACATGATCATAGATATATATTATGCGTATTATTCAAATATTGACTTTTTTTTAATATATACGATTTTTCCCTATCATAGAGCGATACGAAGTAAGATGCACACCGATAAATTCTATTATACATGTCGTTAGCGAGAGAAGTAATTTATATTGAAAAAGTTATGACAAATGTCTTTAACTTAATGTGCCTGACGGATGCCTGGTGGCTGCGTGTGTGAATTTCTTACAGAGGCTACGCGCTCCTTCAAACAAATATTTGAAATATATATGAAACGCATAAATATTTAAAATAATTCCGGAAAAACATGAAACTGCCAGGATGAGAGAGTAAAAATTGCTACATTTCTTATGAACTTTTTAATTTATCGATTGGATTAATTTGAGCGATCGTCTGAAAACTCATCAGTGATCCGGAGATCATCAGAAAGCGATGCATACCTGGCTTCGGACTAAAGCAACAATGTTTCAGAATATAATTGATAATTTATTAAAAAATAATTGAAGATCAACAGCTAAGAACGATTTCTTTCTTATCAAATTTTTTGATTGAAAAGTTTATTGCAAAAAGGCTACGCTGTGATGATTTAATTTTAGAATGTCCGCTAAAGGAACTAGAATATTTATCTAATTTTATGATTTGTTATATTTAAATTGTTGCTGATGACAAAATAAATTTTTTAGGTTTGTATTGAGCAAACAGTTCAGACCTTTACCATAATCTGGAGAAACATAACAGGAAAGACATCTGGTTTTAACGAGCGTTCGAGAAAATGTTTTGGTGACAAAATTTTTACCATGAGAACGCTGTTGGTAGAGAGAAGAACCTCACATGCAATAAGACGAAAGAATACAAATGAAGCGCAATTGCGCATTCGCGAATCTCGGTTATAATGGAAGTACCACACCGTATAATGAAAAACATAACAATTGACACGAGGAGTAATTACTTAGATTGAAATGAAACGCTCTCCTTGGAATATCTTTATTCGACGCGGGCGAATAATTTCCAAACCTCGGAGAAACTACTCATCACGCTGTACGCGCGCACTTATAATGGTTCTTAAGATAATAAAAGGTCACATTCACCGCCAAGGCCACTGAATTGTCGCGCATATGTTTTATTTGCCCAAGAAGACTCCTCCGCCTCTTTATTTTCAGTTTTCCTTACGCAGTTGAACACGAGAAAAACACGGATGCTTGTTTTTTCGCGGGATGAAAATCGACGAACAAAAACAAATTTTAAAAAAAATTCCGGGGTCGTAGCCGAATGCTTTTTACGAGCCTTATCTTCCATTCTTGTAGAAGCTTGCGACTTTTAAAAAAAATGTTAAAGGCGTGACACAAGAGCGTTGCCGTATAACCCTGGCACTTTGAAAATGACGTTATGTGTGAAGAATATGTCTCACTCTTTATACGGCGTCCCCTTTTCTGCTAATGAGTCAAGAGGGAGTAGAAGAGGGAGAAGGAAAGGGGGGAGGGAAAGGGGGAAGGAAAGGATGGAGGGAAAAGTGGGAGGGAAAGGGTGGAGGGGGAGGGAGAAGAGGGGGCGTTTCTTAATTTCTATGTAGTCCCTCTTTCTCCTTATTTCTCTCTTCTACTACTGGCTTTAACGACTTCACATCGCCATTGTCGTTCTGGTTATGGGGTGAGGAGGATTTGAAGGAAAGAAGCAAATGAGAGAGAGTCTCCTCTCATTTGGAGACTTACTAATAACAATTGGTAGCCGACGTATCTCCATGCCAACGCTTCTGACCCACTTCGTGCTATACTATCCCCACTTCGTACTCTCATTTCACGCCTCTAGAACCCCACACAACGGCCAAAAGCCCTGGCTCAGGTGCCAGACCGGAAAATTAAGGATGGAAGAGTATTTTTTTTCGAAAAAGTACGGCCACGGTTGGAGTAATTACATCTTGCTGCCCTGCCATGGCCTCGGAGGAGAGTGAATAGTCGTGGAGGGAATCGTAACGAGGCGGGTGAATATTACCCCAATAAATGCACTGATTCCGTATAGAATATGGTTCTTACATTATTTAATTACGTGTTCTCTGAAAATTTTTTGCAATTTGTTGCGTCCTAGGATTCACTAAAGGAACAATGTGCTGAAGCAGGGAGTAAAACGTTAATGGCAATGCCCTTTCTGGATCTTTATCCGTTTAAAGAAGTAAAACTAATGAGAACTAGAACTGATTTCCTTACTCGAGAATTTCGCCTGTTAATTCTATCCGTTAATTTTAACTTGCTATTGATATCCCACTGCACAGTTAAATAAAGCTCTGGTAAGTTTCTTATAACACTCGTTATAACTTTGAAACGAGAAAAAAGTCTGCTATGACCGGGAACCGAACCCGGGTCTTCCACTTGCCGGGCAGATATTCTACCTCTGAACTGTCGTAGCAGAACACTTTTTCTCGTTTCTGAACACGGATGTTTCAAAATTATTCCCACCTTTACAGCTTATGACTGTCTGCATAGGATCTTCGGATCATATTTTTCCACTCGTTATAACCTCTGGCAAAATAATGCAGCCATGTTAATACAGAGTTGTTACGAAAATTCCATGGTAATTCTTTGCTTTTCGTAACAACAAACCTTGCAGCGTGATGCGTTATTGATTCAAGAACAAATTTGTGGCATCGTGACGAAAGCAGTATTCAATCCAAATATAATATAATTTACATGCGCGTCCGCTATTTTCACTTCTCGAGTTGTTTTATATTCCGCGCTGATAGGTTGGTTAGTTCATATTATGAATCTCATTAAACTTAAAGTTAACATAATAAATAGCATACCAAAAAATTATACAGTTCCCATGTTTTCATTGAAATTTACAAATATTTTTTTATTGCTTCGGGAATAGAATCGATTATGATCAATCAACTGAAGAATGGAGCAATGGAGCAGAACTAAAAAGTCGTTTTATTGGTATATTTGGAAGTTTACTTCATCTTTACCCGCACGTTAACCTCCATCTTTATTAATGTCAATTTTTTTAAACGTTCGGAAACTCTTGTGATCTGTTTCTATTCGACGGCATTCAAAGTTTTTATTCTATTTCGCTATGAATCGTTGATTATTTCATCAAACTTTGAATGATCTAAATAGAAAAATAAAATTGCTTAAGGAACATAAAAAGAAATTCGCAACGTATCAGGTTGACACACACATACTATTACACTTCTGGCTTCAACGCTCTTATTTAAGAATTAAAAATTAATATTTACCATTCCATTTTCATAAGTCTGGATTGCTGGCAATAACAACTTTTACAGAACCGCGAAATTAGGCTAAGTAAAAGTGCCATTTCTTTGTAATTTTGTCGTCTTTCCACACTAAAAACATATGAAGAACGTATAAATACTTTCCTCCGACAGCATGATAATAAATTCTTGGAAAACTTCCTCGCATTAATGAGGACTCGCAATGACTGTTTATTACTGGAATTCTTTATGCAATTCTGCATTCCATCTCCATTGTTTGAGAATTCCTAGAATCCCTCTCCGTCCGAACAAATGAAATTGAACCCAGTTCTGGATTTGTGTAGATTCGTGAGATATGAAAATCGCCAGTTTACATTGCATATTTTGTTTGCCGAAGGTATTGTTTTGAGCCTCCTCTTTGATCGCTTTTTATGCCCTTGTGCAATGGGGGGACCAGAATGTAACTTATTAAATCCTGGCGTTTTTCCATATCTCCATGGTCTCCTGAATATAACTTAATGAAACGGACTAGCAAAATTATAAGAATTTCAGGAATGCTGCAATATTGCGAGAAAAAAAGAAAAGAAGGACGAGGTGAGTTTCGGATGATTTCATATTAGGGCTTGATGTATTTAATAAATTTCAATAAATTTACTGTAAATTTGATTTCACATTTTTTTTTAAATTTTCCGCGCTGATGGCGGCCACCGCGCGTTGTGAAAGAACTGACTTAATTTTACCTTTAATATGCTTAGAATTTCCTTTTACAGTCTTTGAATAATTTTGGCTAAATTTGCAAGATAATTATCGAGAATAATTGAACGCATACTAGAAATAACTCAATGTATGAAGTAGCTTATAATAATTTCATTATAATTGGAAAAAATAATCCATCCCTCATCAAAGCTATTAATGATTCCAATTATAAGGTAATTCGTTGCATAAATAAAGCCCCCAGTTAGTCCTGAGTGCTTAAGCTGCCAAAGCGAAGCAAGGATAGCACATTTCAGTGTTATGAGCCAATAATTCACCTAGAGCGAAGGTTACAAAAATCAAGTGCCATTTATTGTTTTATATTCGCATTCATAATTTTGAAAGCAACATCTTCATACCGTGGATCAGAATTACATTTCAACTGATAAACAGAATGGAAAATTAGGCTTCCGCTGTATTTCTTTGGTATTTGCAGGCTGATACTTATGGATTGATAAAAAAGGAGAATCCGACAGAACTGCTCCATTCTCGTTTATGAAGGTCAGCCGAAGGACTCGCCACACGATTTTCGAAACAACACGGTAGGAAATGCGTCAATAAACCCCCGAAATTCCTCTCTCTCAGTTGCCGTACAACCCTCGGGATTTATCCTCTTATCTCGCAGAGGTAAGAAGAGGAGAAGACTTCCAAGAGCGGAGAAGGAATGCACACATGAAGCCTGCTCTCGTTTGGTTCGCGACAGAAAAAGATTCCACTCCCAATTCCTCTTAAAACCGAACAAAAAGGTTAACACGAAATACTGCGCTCCGCTTTTCGCTCCGAGTTGAGCGCGGCGAGATGCTCGCAAGCTCCTGGAAGACAACGCGCGCGCGCGCACACACACACGAACACAAACTAGGAGGAGCTGCAATCTGAAATAAAGGCACCCTGAACAAATAAGACCGGGAGTACCTAGGACAAAATAGCAAGCTAATCTGAAGTGGTAGACAGTGGAAAAGAGAGATAGTGGGTAGTGACGAGAAAGATATAGAAAGAGGCAGAGAATTAGAGAGAAAATAAGAAAATTTCGGAAAGTGTAGACGAAGTGTATCACAAATTGGCTCATTTCGTGAGATGAATTTTTAATTAATCAAACGATCAAAAATTATTTAAAATGTACATTTGTCGCGTTAAGTAGTTGTAATGTAATGTTTATGTTTACGTCTATTCAATCGTCGTATATAATCAATTTCCTATTTCTCTCTAAACGCTGTTTGGGCAATAATATACGATATTCTTCACTTCATTTGCTACAAAGATTGTTTTCGTTGACAAAAATTGCAAAACCATGCAAATATTTTATCTTAGTTCAAAGTTAATTGGATCTGATGAAGGGGATTATTCACCGAAACCGGTCGTGTTTCTTATTCATTTATGTAGAATAGAATAGAAAGTTATTATTTAAAATATTTTTCGTATTGTTAATTTTGGTTTTGTTATGGAATTCCCCCAAGTCTTGGCCTCGTCCATGAACTTCGAATATTTTTGTTATAGTTTTTTTATAATGGCTACTCCTACGATACAAATGTATCTTGAAAAAAATATTTAATTAAAATTTACAAATTTTATTTGAATGATTTTTTCATTTTAGCTAATATTTTACGAGATATAACGGCAAGTTATTTTTTCGTTACTGGTAAAGTGGCAACCCTGATTGGGTTATGTGAACCATTTATATCACTTTGTTATTAATTTATCCAAACGTCCTTTATACCATATTTCATGAAAATCCGTTCGTAGAAGCTGAGAACGAAGATGTGCACGGACGGACAGACCAAAGCTCATGCTGGTAGCGAAATGTATGTGCCTAAAAATGGAGAAAATTATAGATAAGGACGATATTAAGGAATTTTGTACAAATATATAGCGAACTTTAACAAACTTAACGGAAGGGGGATTACAAATGTGTAGAAGACAGCAGGTTTTTTTAGATGGTTATATGAGAGTATAAATCGGGAAATGTGACACTCCTTGGTTAGCCGGAATGGTTTTTGGGTATCGCATTTCCACACTGTTTTCTCGGTTTAACACAATGCGTTCACTCCCGCTCTCCGCCCGTTTCTACCGCACTCTTACTTGCCACAGCAGTTTCCCCGTTAAGTGTATTTATTATTATTTTAGCGAGTTTGCATCCGGGTTCTCTTCCCGCTCTCTCTTTGCATCCCTCGTCTGCTCGCATGCAAATTTCAGCGAAGCAATTATGTTTACGCGGAGCGAGACGGATTCCGGAGATGAGACCGTTAAACTGCACCCGAGGCATTTTGCACCGTGGCACACGTTGCATCAGCTGGGATGTTAACAAATTCCAGGTTTATGCTTTTCTTTCGTTTCAAATCTTTTGCTCAAGGAACGAATATTGTTTCTATTCGGGATCCCAGACTGTTTAAAAACGGTCCGAAAATATCAGAAGTAAACGCTCTTTTAAAAAATGTGATTTCGAATGCAATAATGCCTTGATTAACGCAAAGGATGCGTTCCTGAAGGATTTTTCGTTATTCAAAATTGCGTTAAACAAACAGTATTATATATATATATATATACACATCTAATAGGTACAGAAATGTTCCAAAAAAGGCAAGACGAGAAACATTTTCACCTATTAGACATATTTCATTATGCTTTACAGTATTTATATATAGTTTAAGATAATTTATACCACTGTAAACACTTTAAAGAAATTACTTCATTAATGAATGAATTAGAACACAAAACATTAACTAACATGCAACCTAGATGTCAGCACTTTAAAATTCGCCAGTGATGCGAACGTAATGGAGGTCGCAAGCTGCTCTTAAACTTGTGGAACCAACCTGAACTGGACACAAATGTCTCGGTAGTAGATCCTTGGTCTTCCTGCTCTCTCAAATGGTCTATGCTTTATGCACTATAATCAAATGACTATTCGGTATATGACTCTGGGTTTGATCCTTAATCAAATGCACTAATAATTTTTTCTGTTTCATCCATTAAATTGTTAGGCGAATGTGTTCATTTCTTAACAGTTAACGCAGTAGTGGATTAGCTTGTCGTTTTCGTAGAAATTAAAGTTAGGAGGTGATACAATTTTTTTAAGGCACCGAGATTCCAATTGCGCTGTCAAAATTGCACTAAACGAACATGCGCTAACTAAGGCATTATTGTATTTTATAGATGTGAATGCTTTAAAAGGTGAAATGTTTTTGTGACAGAGAGTGCACCATTGAAGAAGAAGCGCTAAAAAAAACACTTGTCTCAGGTAACTCCAATAGCCACCACAAGGTTATAGAAAACCAGATGCGCATTTCGACTACAAAGCTGCCGCTTCAGTGGTAATAGTGATAATAGATTCTAAAATAAAGTATGTTGAATATTTTCAGCAAGCTTAAAATTTTTGTTTCACGAAGGTGCGTCTGAAAAGGTGAATCATGAATAACAGCATAGGCAATTTATTTGTTCTATAACTACATACAGTATGGAGCAGGGGTCGGCAACCCACGACACGCGTGCCAAAAGATGGCACGCGAAGTAATTTTACATGGCACGATATTTCAAAGAAGAATTACAAAAATATGTATTTAAGAGAGTTTTTCTTTGATTTCACTTGCAGTTCGTATTGTAATGACACCGAATTATACTGTTAAAATATAAGGCAACCTTTTGTAAGCGTTATGGACAAAACTATTTGAAGGGTGGCAAGCGAGAAGGGCCACAAATAGTGAATATTGGTAGAGTGGCACTCAACGGAAAAACGTTGCCGACCCTTGATATGGAGCCTCATAGCAAATTTATGTAGTGCATAAATCGCGCAAAAATGTGTTTAGAAGAAATATTACAACATAGTTACTATGTTATTTTGTTTTTGAACAATTGGAGAACTCCTAAAGCTGTTATAAATGTTTGGGTAGTTTAATTTACTGCCTCTCGCGTTCATATTTATCCCAAATCTTCATCATCTGGAATAATTTCCCGAATATTCTGAATTAATTTGGTGGAAATTGTAAATTTTTCGGGTTGTTCAAGTTTGATGAGCTGATAATTTCACCCTTCATCGTTTCGCCATAAAACATCGCAAGCAATATCGTATCGCAATACTAGTGGAATCGCAAATTTATAAAACTATTAAATTACTGAGTATCCAATGTCCACCGAACTAACTCTACAACTAAATTTGTTATAATATGCGTCTATCATTTAGAGATGCTTAAAATTAGTATTGTATTTTTTTAACTTACAATGTCTCTACAATTTAATATCGTGCATTCCCATTTCAAATTTCAAAATTCAATTAAACAACCATGCTTTAATCTATCATTAATACCTGAAAAATAGCTGTTTTAATTTCCATTTAAATGAAAACTGACTTTCCCTGTAATAAATCTAACTTTAATAATCTAAAGCTGTTTTTCTTTTTAGCTCTAAACCGAAAATGGTAATTATTATTGGTATTTAATTTCTATCGCAACTGTTAAAAATTCTGTAATTGGTTTTTATTCCACGCCATAAAATGAAATTACGATGAATTTCTAGTAAATAATTGAAGCACATTTTAAAATTTTCGTGGTATGGCGGGAATATCAACTAGGGTCCGACAAAACTAATTTATGAAAAACGCTATATAGCGGGAAAAAATAATTTATATGGTTGGAAATTTCTCGATTTGCCATTAGGCTGACTTTTGTTTTAGTTGAGCTTCATTCGAACTACAAATGCGTTCACAAATAGAAGACAAAAATCACACTTCCTACCCCAGAGAGAAAGAGCATTTTCGAGCTAAAATTTTTAAAATGAGTTCCGTAAATCCACCATTTCACGAAAAGTTATGTATTCACATAAGTATTTATGCATTTTAATTCCAACTACGCTCCATCTCGTGGGCGCGCCACGATACGCCATTTACTTTTAATTGTCATGGGTAAAAATAACCATTTCTTTAAAATTTTCCTGCATTTCGCTCAAAATACGTGTCTTTTCGCACACTCCTAATTTTCAAATATTTTTAATTCGCCACTAAGTCGCTCGTGGTAACCATGGTGCTTTTTAAAAGGGGAGAGAAGAACGAAATTCGGGAGGGGGAATCGAATATAAGGAGATTCCTCTATAAGAATGAGCGGAGGATGGTTTCAGATACGCTCAGCGTAGTCGGGATGCTTGCGAAATACGCGATTCCATTGTTTCTTCCACACGCCTCAGAGACATTAGCTTCACACTCACAAGGTGAAAAGACCACGTGAAAACGCCTCTCGCTGGGCAGGCTTCTTTTGTTTTTCCATGCCTCTCTCGAGTATTTTTTATTACTATTCCTATTCTATGAAGCGAGCAAGTCTTCCAGTTTTAGGTTCGCCAATAGGCAAGCGGTAGACGTTTTTATTTTTCATCTCAGATTTATCCCTTTCCTTTAAAAGCCAATGCAAAGTATCGCCACTGCATCTACGATGGACGAGAAGAAAAGGAGTCTTCTCTCCCAAAATTCATCCGCGCAGAAGCTGTGTTTTGTTTTCCCATCTTTCTGTATAAAACTAGGATTTTGTTGCCCAAGTATATATTTTTGGAAATTCTTGCTTACTTCATGTAGGATGGAAGCTTTTCTGCGATGTTTTTTGTTTCGAAAAGTTGTGGTGCAAGTGGTGCGGTGAATTTCTCTCTCTAAAAAATGAATTTTTTGTTGCTAACTTGTTTGCAGTGCTGTAGGAAACTCGACCGAGAGAATGACGATTCTCGGGTTGAATATTGATGCTCTTTTGTGCGTTTTCTCGAATGGAGAAATGTATGGTTTTCTAATGAATGGAGAAAAGACTCGGATATTAACCTCAATTGTATGTCATTTACATTTACTTAAAATTAACGGAATTCTGTTTTATTTCACATATGTAATTATGTAAATATTATTTCATAGTTCAACTTGACGCTTTTCACAAATATCAATCATATTTACACCTTTATATTTTTTAGTGTTTTCATTCCATTTTAATTGCTTTTCGTCATCGCTGGAAAGCACTATTATCTTCGTGATGTCCGTCCGTCCGTACGCATATATCAGGGAAGAATTGGCTTAACCGATTTTAACCAAATTTTATACATAATACTCATGTAAATTAATGACCAAGTTGACATATTTCGACAGGATCTATTCAGCAAGGATACCACAATTGCAAAGTTTATCTTTTCGGTAATTGTGAATTTTGAATGAATTGGCCAAACCGATTTCAACGAAATTTTGTATGGTGGAGGTGTGCGACATAGAAAAACAAAATCAATATATTAAGTATAGATATAGAAAACAGTGCTGTCACAATACAAGTGATAAAAAAATGCTTTTACATGTGTTTGTGTTGAATTTTCCGGATCAATTTTAACGAAATTTAATATTTATAATGCACATATATATACAAAACCATAATAGTATATTTGAACCGGATCAACTACACAGAGGTGCTACAATTACAAATTAAATTCTTTCAGTAATTACGGATTTGGGAGGAATTGCCTGAACGAATTTCAACTAAATTCTGTATATAAGATTTGTAGAACAAACCATAATAATATCAATATGTTTAAAGCGGAGATAAAGAGCAGGGCTACCACTAAAAAGTAAAATTATTTTTAAACGTATTTATAGAGAACTGACAGCATGAATTTAAATCTAATATGGTACATATAATCTTCATATAAATAAATAACCAAAAGAGCATATTTCAACCGGATCGACAAATATGGCTACCGAAATATCAAGGTTAGAATTTTTCTGTAACTATGAGTTTAGAAGTTTTTAGCTGAACCGATTTCAAAAAGAAATTTCGCTTGTAGGGCGAGTATAGAATGGCAAAATGAAATGAACATGTTTCGAGCATATCTATAAGGAAATATAATTTTCTGTTTTCAAAGGAAATACATTAATATATGATAACACTACGGCGAATTTGACGAAAAGCACTTATGTACCACGGGAAACCAGTACACATCCCTACTTCTTAGTGCTTTTCTTCATTGCTGAAAAGAACTATTATCTTCGTTATGCCCGTACGTCCGTCCATCCGATTTTTACCAAATTTGGTAGACAGAATTTTCACATAAATTAATGACCAAAATGACATATTTGGACCGAATCAACTAAGCAGGGGTGCCACAATTGCAAAATTACACTTTTCGGTAATTATGAATTTGGAAGAAATTCGCAGAACTGATTTCAACGAAATTTTGTATGTAGGAAGTATGCAACATAATAAAACAAAATCAGTAGGTTTAGTACAGATATAGAAAACAGAACAACCACAATACACGTAATAAATAAATTTAAAACAAATTTAATGTTTATAATGTACATTTATATACAAAACCATAATAGCATATTTTGACGGACCAGCCAAACAGGGATACCACAATTACAAATTAATCTCTTTCAGTAATTATGGATTTCGAAGGAATTGGTTGGACGGATGTCAACTAAATTTTGTATATAATATTTGTAGAACAAACCATAATAAAATCGATACGTTTATAGCAGAGCTAAAGAGCAGGGCTACCACAATAAAATATAAAATAATGTTTTTTTTACATATTTCTATAGACATGACCATATGAATTTTAACCAAATATGGTATATATAATATTCATATAATTAAATTACCAAATAGGCATATTTCAACCGGGTCGACTAAGCAGGGCTACCACAGTATCAAGGTTAGAATTTTTCTGTAAATATGAATTTGTAAGGTAATGGCTGAATCGATTTCAAAATTTCGTTTGTAGGGCGAGTATAGAATTTCAAAACAAAATGGACATGTTTAGAACGAATCAAAAAAGCAGGGCTACCACAACATAAGAAAAACTAATTTTCTGATTTCTAAGCAAATAAATTAGTACGATTGTACTATGGCGATTTTGACGAAAAGTACTACTGAACCACGGGAAACCCATGAACATCCCTACTGGTTAGTGCTTTTCGTCTTTGCTGAAAAGCACTATTGTCTTCGTGATGTCCGTCTGTACGCATATATCAGGCAAGAATTGGCTCAACCGATTTCAACCAAATTTGCTACATAAAATACTCACATAAATTAATGACCAAAATGATATACCTATTTGGACCGGATCGACCCAGCAGAAATGCCACAATTGCAAAGTAAAACTTTTCGGTAATTATGAATTTGGAAGGAATTGGCCCAACCGATTTCAACGAAATTTTTTATGAAGTAGGCGTGTAACATGAGATAACAAAATCAAGATGTTTAGTGTAGGTATAGAAAACAGAGCTGCCACTATACAAGGGATAATAAAAATTCTTTCTACACGTATTTGCCAACATCAATTTGAGCCAAATTTAGTATTTTTAATGCACACACACAAAATCATATTAGCATATTTAAACCGAATCAGCCAAACAGGGTTTCCACAATTACAAATCAAACTCTTTCAGTAATTATGGATTTGGAAGGAATTGGCTGAACGAATTTCAATTAAATTTTGTAAATAAGATTTGTACAACATACCATAATTAAATCAATATGTTAAAAGTGGAGATAAAGAGCAGGACTAGCACAATAAAAAGTTAATTAATATTTTTACACGTATTTCTAAAGAACTGACTGAATGGATTTTATCCTAATATAGCATATTTAATCCTCATATAAGTAAATAACGAAAATGTCATAATTTCAACCGGGTCGACTAAACAGGGCTACCATAATATCAGGATTTGAATTTTTCTGTAACTATGAATTTGGAAGGTATTGGCTGAACGGACTTCAAAGAAATTTCTCTTGTAGGGCGAGTATAGAATGGGAAAACGAGATGAATATGTTTAGAACGGATCAGAAAAGCAGAGCTACCACAATATTAGAAAAAATAATGGATTTTAGCCAAATATGGTATAAATAATATTCATATAAATAAATATCCAAAATAGGATATTTCAACCGTGTCTACTAAACAGGGGTACTACAATATCAAAGTTAAATGTTTTTGTAACCATGAATTTGTAAGGTATTGGCTTAATAGATTTGAAAGAAATTTCGTTTATAGGGCGATTATAGAGTGACAAAACAAAATGAAAATGTTTGAAACGGATTCAAAAAGCAGGACTACCACAAAACAAGGCAATATAATTTTTCTTTGTACATGTGCTTGTGTAGAACTTGTTACACCGATTTCAGCCAATATTCTGTTTTAGTAAATATTATAATAGTATCCTAATGCTATTTCCTGATTTCAATGCAAATATATGTACGATTATACTACGGCGAATTTGACGAAAATCACTTCTGTACCATGGGAAACCCGTGTACATCCCTACTTGTTCTTTGCTTTCTAAAGTATGTTAGGCAAAATGTATACATATAATGCTCTTTCTTTAGCTATAAATGTGGTTTTAAGTAATACTCCTATTTTTTCATGTATGCGTCTTTCTTTTGTTAATTTTTCTGTCTTTATAATTTTCCTTCTTACTGCCTCTTTACAAAAAAACTCTCTATATCTCCTTCATAATTTTTCTTTTTGTTTCGGATGGACTTTGATGCTCCTTCGGTTCCTATTGTTCAACGGAAATTCCTGCCGTTAATAATTAATTTTTCCATAATTCACGTATTATAAAATTACATCCAAGTTCTTTTTCGATTTTTAAAGACGCCTGTAAGTCCTTTTGAAAAATTATTTTTAATTTTTTGGAGTTTCCAACATGCCTTCGTGTTTATTATAAATCTGCACAGTTTATATTGTTTTCATCACAGACAACCCTGTTTCACAGCGTTGGGATTACATTTCGCTTCTATATCTCGCGGTATATAAGATTCGATTCGCAAGCGCTCATATAGATCCTGTTGACTGCGTCATTTATCTGTTCATAATCACGTGATCTAAATTCTAATGTTTGAAGGAACGTCACGAAAACGATGTCGAAATCAATCATTAAAAATAAACCCTTCGCCCGTCATTCCACAACCAGCACTTTTGCCAACGGCCGGCAATCCAACTTATATTTGACTCATTCCAGCCTGGAGTAACAATTATTACCACATACATGAATTTAACGCCACATAACCACTGAGAGCCAATCATCGTGTAAGTAATATTTACGAAAGAAGTTTGACTATAATTTACTAGCGATAAGAATATGGTTAAGGAATAATAAGTGTTCGCACACTATCCTAACCGATTGTGTTTTTCATGATTTTTATTCATGGTTTCCATTATATTTTATCAACTTAAGATATTTTTCATCTGTTAATATTTATTTTTCAATAATTACATCCGTTCCCAGATTCAAAAAGAAGGCAAAGTTTTATATTCATTAGATTTAACTTATCCGTGTAACTCTTTACAATTATTAATTGATTAGTTTATAAACAATAGACTTACTGGAAGATACAATTTTATTTGATTTATTAACATTAGCCCCATTGATTTTTTAAATATTGTAACCGTAATCACGGTAGAATCACGCTTATCCGGAATTTTGGTCGCCAGGCACGATCTGGATAAGCCAAAACCCGGGCAATCCGAAGGGAAATTTTTTAAGTTCGTTCTAAACCGGAAAATTATTTCACATTAAATATCACTCAAATGTATTGCATATTTATTGAAAAAATATTGTTTTTAAATTCCCAAAATGCAGTTCACAAAATTACATAAATTATAACTTATTTCGAAATTCCAAAATAATGTAACTTGGTAAAATTTCTACAATACTTTTATTAGGAGGACCCGATCTAGATTTAAACGCTTTGTACCATCATCAGGAGTAAATAGCATAAACCGAGTGCCTGCATACTTTATATACTTGCATATATGCTTATTACTTTAAATGTGGGCACACCAGGAGGGAGGGAGGTGACTGGGTGAGGACTAGGTTGAGTCGTAGAGGTTCGTTAGAAAACTAGCTACGGAACTATTTTTATTCGGAGAACTTTCTGTTGTCTCGTCATAGAATATCGTTTCCTTATTGCCCTGCATTGCAAACTCCTGATATGGACATATATTTCGCCATCCTATCGCTAACTAATTCCTAATATATCGTTTATCCGACTTCTCCATGTCTTCATTTCATTGATCTTACTTTCTACTCCTCCAACGGAAGCTTTATTTATATCTACCATATAAGAGTCTCAATAACTCTTCTGGGAGCAGAAGTTTACACAAACCGCTCTTCATTTTCTTTAATCTTCGACTTCTTCGAATCAACTTTTTGGGGAGTATCTTTAAACAGTTTAAGCACCGGTACATTTCGCAATTATTGCATATGTATTATTCTGTAGAAATATTTGAGGTTTTCTCGGCGAATGGCTGCAGTAAAATCGTCTCTGGTTTCCAGTCGGATTATGGTTAGATTCACCGACGTTTCGATGGCTGTCTCGGTGAATCTAACCATTATCCGGCTGGAAACCAGAGACGATTTCACTGCAGCCATTCACTGAGAAAACCTCAAATCTTTCTACAGAATAATACATATTCAATAATTGCGAAATGTACCGGTGTTTAAACTATGTAAAGATACTCTCGAAAAACTTAAATTTGAAGAAGTTGAAGATAAAAGAAAATGAGGAGAGGTTTCGATGTCTGTTTCTGTCATCGAAACGTCAGTGAACCTAACCATCACTCGGCTTGAAACTCGAGAAGATTTCATTGTATTCATTCTGTCTGCCATTCCAGTACATCGGAATTCGTATTTACGCATTTGTTGAAAATCCATTACACGAAGAAGAAACAACATGATCCACACGAAACTTATGATGCCTAATTTCCCCTTCATTCTTTATTTAATACTTATATAGGCTTTAATATCTTTAAAATCACCGCGAATGAGTTGCTGTTTGTGTTCCCAAATTTCGTAATTTAGCGTTATAAAATATTACAAATACATTCGAAGGAAAAACTAAATTGATCACGCGTTTTTGTGCGGTAAAATAACGCGTGTATGTTATAGCCTACACCGAATCCGAGTTCAACAATAATCGTTGGAATGGCAACACTCTCTTAACGAGTGATAAAAATTGCAAAACACGCCAGTATTTAAGCAAAATTCGAATAAATACGATCGATAAGCAACATTGAACGATAACAACGGCAATCCTCATTTCTGTTTTCAGAGAATAGTACAAATATCTCTTCGATATTACAATTCAGAGAAATTTTAATGTGCAAGAGGAAATTAGCCTGAACGATGGATTTCTAATTTCCCATGTAAATCAAATGAGAAGAATTGTTCCTGGAATCAAACCCGGGACTTTCAAACTTTGCAACAAAAACCATCCTCGGGAGCTCGGTTCAGTTGCAAGAGATTTCCACCAAGTGTCATGAAAATCGGTCTATTGGTGCAAAAATTTAATACGGGACGGACAGATGGACACAATGACGAAACTATAAGCCTGTTTCCATTTTGAAAAGTAGGCTAAAAACAGCACTGCGAAAAGGGTGCTTAGTAATTACGAGAGAGCCGTAGAAAAAATGTCATACGTCCTCTATACCGCTGGTCTAGTTTACTCTCCCCTACATTCTGCAAATAACTTAGAAAACATATATTATTGATTTTAAATCGGTGCCACCACTATCCTGTTTTTTTCTAATCATCTTTTAAAAAAATACAATTTGAAGTTATAAAAAAGCTAATTTTATGTGTCAATGGAGCAGTAATCTCGGTTATACCGCGGAAGGTCATAAGGTGGATCGCCGAGCCTGCACCGAAATTCGCCACTTTAACGCGAAAGCACTGTACTTGTATTTTGTCTTGTAGATTTTCGAAGTAAAGGTGACCCGGGATCCATGTTGTATTTTATAGGGCTTAAAGCCAAAGACGTGCATCGCGAATTAAAGTTATGGATTAACCCAAAAATTTTGATTCAGACAACTATGCATTTCCGACGAAAAATCATTTGAGTGAAAGATATTATTCGAAAGTGGGCATATTCTCTTTCAGCCGTCATTCTATTTGTCCCGTCGAGCGTGCATCGAAAGCGTGCAGAATCGCACGCGAGTTGACGGACGTCCATAGATTCTCCAATTGACCAATCGCGAGCATCCATCGGAACAATAAGAAAATGCGGCGGGATTGCGTAAACTGCCAGCATTCTCGAAGAATTAGAGTTTTGCGAATAAAAACGTTAGAAACGAGGTGGTTTCCTTTTCCGAAGGTCGTAACCAGCAATCCAAAGAGCGTGTGAAATCGAAAAACCGTTAAGTTGACCAACTTCATTCCTGAACGGACCCAGACGGGCCCGTCGCTTCTCAGGACCGTTGCATCGACTGTCAAGGACGAATCGCAAATGTAGCGTATCTCAAAAAATGTGCTCGCCGTAAAAGATACTAAAAAAAATTTTGATTGACGAACTATATATCTGCAAACGGTCATAACAAGTTTCAGGAAACTAGCACTCCGCATTGGCGCGAAAGCCACTCTTTATCAGTATTGTTTCATCGACAATAGATAATAAAAATTCTGCTTTGTATCTCCGTCATTTATCAGTTGGATTCAAAACATAACTCGGGCATGATAATTCTCCCTTTAATGTTTTGATTATTTGAAAAAGATGCTAATTTCTTTAGAAACCTGATAAGTTGATGGACTTTTGTCATAAGTGGATTTCTTAAATATTGCAAAAATATTCAGCATTTTCTATGCTTTATTTTTTTGGAACGCCCTGTAATTTTGAGCAGAATTTAGAGTTGTATAGGAAATATTTTTGTATTAATGCAATCCTTAGAAAGTTGTTTGCTGAGTTTAGGTATCACTCAAAACCCTCAGTCATTTAGCCCTCAAGAAGTAATGCTATCTTATACATTTACTAAAATATAATGGGATGTTAAGAAAAAACTTGCTAATGATATAAAAGTAAGGACGCGGCTCTTTGAAATGCTGCGCAATAATCATTTTCAGAGTTTATGCCAGTGGTGAGAAAACCACGACTCTCAGGCCGCATGCGGCCCTCGGAAGTTTTTTATGCGGCCTGAGAAGCTATGATTAAAAAATTATCCTCAAAATTTAACACACAAATTGATATCGTATAAACTCAAATTACGACTTGTGACTGAAATGTTAACCCTAAAACTTAATTTAGACTTGATTTTCACTGTTACGATATCACAGAATATCTAATTATCGTCCGATTTAAAGTCTAGTCCGGCCCACCGAGGTATTGACAACCTGCAATGGGGCCCGCCGAAGATCGGAACCATGTAGAAAAGGTAGCTCACCACTGGTTTATGCGATTGATTGCAGGTTTTGGTCGTTTATGTGCTAATCATAAAGTTCAATCGAGAAAAAATAATGGCAGCACTGATATATTGTATCGCGTTACGACCATGAGAACGAAGAGGCCATGTCGAGATCTAGGGAGGCTAATTTTATTAGTAACACGCTCACTCTATGTAGTCGAGTAAAATAATCCCGGCAAAATTATCTTCAGCAGAGGTACAGCTATGAATACTAAAGTGTACCGGCCGTGACATTCATCGTTATTTCGAATTCGTATTTATTAACAATCCCTTCTGTGCTTGCTTTCTTGCCGGCACCTCGGGCCGCCCGTCCCTCCATCAAATAGCTTTAGGCGATAGACCTATTTTCCTTGCATGGTTCTCACGCGATTATGCCCAAGGAAATCCGTCGCAGAGAAGAGGAGAAAATGCTTCTTTGTTTTTTCCTCCTTTTTCGTAAGTGGCGAGAGAATATTTCCTCGCGGCTTTGGGGTATCAAGGAGGAAGAAAGAGGAAGATGGTGAGGATGGAGGAAGGAGAAGGAATGGGAGGAGGAGAGAGGGAGGGAGAGGAGAGAGAAATGGAGAAGGAATAAGGAAGGAAGAGAGAAAGGGGGTATGTAGGCAGATAAGCGGAGGAAGAGAGGGAGAGAAGGAGGAGAGAGAGATAAGGAGGGGAAGCAAAGGAAGGTTGGAAAACGACAGAGACAGGAAGGGAGGGAAAGAGTGGGAGGGAAGGAGAGGGAGGGAAAATGAGAGTGAAAAAGAGGGAGGGAGGGAGAGGTAGGGAGATGATAAAGAGAGGGAGGGAAAGAGAGGGAGAGATAGAGAGGGAGGGAAATATAGACGAAAAAATAGGGAGGGGGGAGAGAGGGAAAAAGAGAGGGAGGGAAAGAAAGGGAGATAAAGAAGGGGAGGAAGGATAGTGGAGAAAAAGGATGGTGTAGGGAGAGACGGATAGATAAGAGAGGAGCGAGAGAGGGAGGGAGGAAGAGAAGGAGGAGAGAGAGATAAGGAGGGAAAGCAAAGGAAGGTTGGAAAAAGACAGAGATAGGGAGGAAGAGAAAGAGTGGGAGGGAAGGAGAGGGAGGGAAAGAGAGGGAGGGAAGGAGAGGGAGGGAAAGAGAGAGTGAAAAAGAGGGAGGGAGGGAGAGGTAGGGAAAGGGATGAAGGGAAGGAGAGGGGATAAAGAGAGGGAGGGAAAGAGAGGGAGAGATAGAGAGGGAGGGAAAGATAGACGAAAAAAGAGGGAGAGAGAGGGATGGAAAGAAAGGGAGATAAAGAAAGAGAGGAAGGATAGTGGAGAAAAAGGATGATGTAGGGAGAGACGGATAGATAAGAGAGGAGCGATAGAGGGAAGGAGAGAGGAAGAGAGGATATTAGAGCAATAAGATAGGAGGGAATGGCACTCAGACAGCGACAGTGAAGAAGAGAGCGAGAGTAAAGGAAAGCCTTTTGAGGAGGAAGGAGAAAGGGAGGGGGAATCCTCTGCCGCACGGAGGGAAGAGGAAGGTAGAGAAGAGAAGCGCCTCGGGGGATAAAGAGGAGGAAGAGAAGATTGGGGGAGGGACAGAGATTAGAGTGGGAGCGTTTTTGGTGCCCGAGGCTGCCTCCCTCGCGCACGCTCTTTCCCTTCTAAGAGTCCGACAAGAAAGCGGTGTAAGAAGTTCCGCGTGTAGAAATGGAGGAGATTTCCTCGTCTCTTTTTTTATTTCCTTTCCCGCCTTTTTCCTCACCTCGGATGTTCGAAGGGATCGGCGTGATGCGGAGAGGAAAAGGGGAATAGGAAAGGTGGATAGAGAGGAAAAAAGGGAGACGAAGGGATTAGATCTTCAGGGAAAGGGCGAGACGAATATAATTGAATGGAGGAAGTGAATGGAAGGTAGCAGGTGCGCACTCTTTCCCTCATTCCCTCTTCTCCTCTTTTGCCTCTTCATTTTTCTTCCACGCACGCGAGCGTGGCTCGAAAGGGATAGGAAGAAAAAAGCGCGTTAGAAATATCTGTTCGGCGGTGATATCGGGTTGGTGTTTTTTGCGGGGATTTTCGTGTGTGGAGTAATGGGAGGTGGGGGAGATGCGAAGATGGAAGATATGGAACGGAACCAGAAGGGTTGAAGAGAGAGAGAGAGCAGTAGGCGGTTGGGAATGAATAGGAAGAACGGCAAATAAGAGAGATGAGGAAAGCAAAACATAAATAACGGGGAGAAAAATTGAAATATATTGGATTACGAGATTGAAGCAAATGTTTGTTGAAATAATTGAACAGCATTTGTAATGGATTAAATTACAATATTCAACAGAAAAATGATAAAATTATTCTCGAGAATATAACGCTTTTTATGATTTATTATGTAGCCTTTAAATTGCATAGCTTTATTTAGTAACTAAAATCCCTTTTATTTCCTATATTAACCATAGTGCAGAGTATCGAACTGAAATTTATACACCTTAAAAATTCATATTTTTAAAATCAACCCAACCATCCTGTCAATATCGAAAGGGTATTTAAGTTTTTACAGAAAAGCGGCATGATTACCGAATAAAATCTGTTTCGCGTAAAATGTTAACTTTCAAAAAAATACAGAATAAACAAAAACTACCTATATTTAGTCCCAATTCAAAATCGGTGAAATTATAAATAAAATGTAAATGTAGAGACAGAAGAGATATCAGTTGAAACTATTTCCAAATTTCATCAAGTTTTTGAACGTGCAAAAGAAGTTGCGACGCATAAAGAAAAAACCGCATGGAAACAAATATTAATGGAAACAGAAAAATATATGCATGGAGCAAAAAATGAGGACATGAGAGAGAGAGGGGAATGCAGACGATGTGATTGGACGCGTGAAAGAATGATAAACAATCATAATGGAATAGTAGAGATATCGGCTAGAATATATATACGCGAAGCAAACTTCATTTCAAGCGTGACGATAGCTATATTGCCCAGTTTTTCACGTTTATCTCGCGGGCAGGAGTAAGAGCAGCAATACAGTTAACATTTTTTTTTGGGTAGTGGGAAATCCTAAATATATCGGAATATATCGAAGTAACGGGCAAAGATGGAAGAAAAACGGAAAAGAAAGGAAATTAGGACGCCCGGATTCGGACGAGAATAATAAAGTAGGAGAGGAAAGAGAGGAAAATGGAAGGTGAAAGTGTGAGGGGGAAATGTGAGGGGGAAATGGGAGGGGAAATGGGAGGGGAAATGGGAGGGGGAAATGGAGGGGAGAATGGGAGAGGAGGATGGGAGGAGAGAATGGGAGGAGAGAATGGGAGGGGAAAATGGAAGGGGAGGATTGGAGGAGAGAATTGGAGGGGAAAATGGGAGAGGGAAATGGGAAGGGAGAATGGGAGGGGAAAATGGCAGGGGAGAATGAAGGGGGAAAGGAGAGGGGAAATTTGAACAAATGGGAAAGGCCTGGGAGAAAGTTCGTCTCGGGGTTCTAAAGGGAAGATTTGAGTTTGGGAGGGAGAGAGGAGGATGAGGAGAGAAGAGGGAGAGAGAGGGGTTGGGGAGCATCAGAGCGATCTGTGTTTGGGTCCGCGGGAAGGTAAAAGTGAGCGAGAGAGTTATTCTCAAAGTGTTTTCTTCCTCCTCCTCCGCAAATTCAATTACGTTTCTTATGGACAAATGGACGCCTAACCGGTATCGACGTTTTTTTCACTTTCACTCCGCTACGAAATGGATTGTTTCTAAACACGTTCGGAAGAACGAAGGAACTCCCTTGTCGATTAATTTATAGGGGGAAGAGGAAAAAAGGACAGTTAAATTTCAACCAATGCATTTGATCGGTTTTTTTGGTAATTAGGCTTCAGAAGACTGATAGATCTCCTGCGCATGGATATAAATTATCAAAGGAACTTGATTTAATACACCGAGGGTCTATCGAAAGTACACTTGGATCTAATATCGGAAGAATTGATGGCTGCGAAAAACTTTCCTTGTCAACGTAAATGGTTGTAATTTGTAATGGTGTAATGGAACTATTGTTTATTTTACTGCGATTGCACAAGAAAATTTATCGAAACATATTAGTATTGAAATTGATTTCAACCATATACAGAGCCAAAATGTTCTCGGTTTTTGGAAGTAACAAATAATGAATCAATAAAAAATACATTTCTATTTAACAAGATATTAATTACAGCCCTGTCCAATAAAATTGAGCGTTTTGACATGCGCAGCGTTGAATTGTATTGTTACTACGCGCATGAAAATGTCGAACCCAGAATCTTATTAATGGGAAGCGCATTTTCAGTTTGATCTTCTACATCGTTATGCTAGACCCAGAGCATAATTCATCCATCTTTTTTATAACGTGGGCATGTTTAAAAAATAAATTTTAACGATCTCGCTTTCTCTGATAAAGCAAATGAAAAACGAGAAAATTGATCTGCTACGGTAGTTCTGTGGTAGAATATCCGCCCAGCAATTGGTAGACCCGAGGTCGATTCCCGTTCATAGCAGACTTTTTTCTCGTTTCAAAAATATTTTCCAAATTAAATAATATTTGATTTAGTTTGATAACATAGAGGTCTTGTTTAAGATGATATACATTATTTTAATTGACCATTATCATCGAATACATTTTGCATCCGTATTAATTGCATACTCAGCTATATATATATATATATATATATATATATATATATATATATATATATATATATATATATATATAAACTAACAGTATTGAGAAGTGATTGACATAAGAGCTGAGTTTCTGGCTATTATACCACACCAGGTTTTAATTACGGAAGAAAAATATATTCACAAAGAAAAATAGTAGCATAAACACGTAATATTGATATGAGAGGAGTTAAAAAAGCTTTCCAAAATCTGCGAAAGCTAAGTGACACAAAAATTCGTATCGTTTAAAAGAAAAACCCGTAACTTGTCACAAATGAGCGTTAAACCAGTCCAAAATCACTGTGATATAAAGATGTTATTACATTTCTCTCTCCCAATGAAAGTAATGAAATTCCTAGAGGTATGATTTACATCCCCGCTACTTAATCTGTTCTTCAAGATAAATTATTTTCATCATAACGGGAAAAACGTTTCTTCTAATAAAGTCGCTTTCCAACCAAGACTGCACATTAGCTTTCATTATAAAATCATTCGTGTAATTTTCATGGAGCAAAAACTTCGCCGGATTTTAAATTTCCTCAGAAGAGAACTGTAGAAAATTGTGCTGTCACAGTAACGATTTCCGAAAGTAGTTCCATTATTTTTTTGAGAAAATATTTATAGCTTAGAATAAAAAATACAAATGAAGCGGATATGATGACGATTGCCTAAGAGTTGGGGGTTGGTAATATGGCTTTCCTTATGGCACGTTTGAAGTGAGAGGCCTTTGCCTGTTAGTCATCGAATGAGAAACAGATAATTATTTCGTCAACATCTATATCGGCAGATAAAATTCAAGATGGGTAATCTGTGCAGTTTCACAAGCTTTCCTGGATAGGATATAGTACTCTTTATATCGTTGCAATGTTGGTTAGATCTATTTACATGATTCGGTGATCTTAATGCCGCCTAATACGATGATGAAAGTGATGAATTGTCCGATAATGATCGAGATATATTTCAGGATCGAAAATCGTATTTCTCCAGATGCACAGTTCGGATACAATCGTCATATGTGGTTACTCATTGAAAGCAGCTTTCTTAGAATCTGCGTTCGAGTTAATGCCTAATAATAGGCCCAGTTTTACAATTCGAGGCGACTATAAGGCGATCTCGATCGTTTCTCGTTGGACTATAGATTAGGTGTTTTCAAAGTCCTACTATCCACTCAAAACAGGTGTGTGATCCAAGACCTACTGATGAGTCAGTCAAAGTAAAATGTTGTCATTGCAATTCAACTGATGATGACGATCAATCAATCTTATATATACATATGTGAAAAGACCAAGCCAACGAAGAGAGAGAGAGAGAGAATACAAAGTTTATCACCCAAGGTGCAACTTGTTTCGTTTTTAGTTCAAATTACACCCATCCTCTGGAAAAAGGCTGTTTTATTAGCAAGAATTGATTGCTAATGCAAAAAATAATAAATATTTTGTAAGATAAAATTTTGGCGGGAGCGAAAAATATCTGAATCCTGTCCCTCTGATCGCATCTCTCACATTTAAGTATGGAGTCAGCAAGGGCGAATAATAAAATTAAATCAAGCAGATGGGACAGCTGCAAAAAAACACAGAGTAGGTGTCAATTTATTCAAAAAGCTAACATTCTGTTCTTTTGAGTAAAACACCACAATAATTTCCGCCGCCTTCTCCTGAAAACAAGCAATGGGAAAATAATGAGGGCAATTCAAGTAAAAACTATTATTCATATTAAATATACACTTAGCACTTTTCCACAATTTTTGATTCTTGCAACCGGTTTCGCCCCTGATACAGCATCATCTGGCAAGGAGGAATGGTGCACAGGGTATATAAGTAAAAAATACCCATATCCTCCTTAAATTGCGAGGAAGGAAGGGAAATAATAGGATTACTTCGGTATCGTGTCACGGATGTGATCGGTAGTGAAACTTTTAATTGCACATGGGATGTCTACTAATTCCATTTCATACTAAATCCGTTATTAAACTTCACGATAGAAAATCTTATTGTCGTTGTTGTTTTCCTCAAACATTTCAATTTTCTGCTAGCATTATAGCATATAAAGCTGCTTTACTCCTTCCCGTGACTCGTTGAGCAGAAACAGGCTATTTCCCGTTGATGCGTTATAGAAAGTCATAGAAAGTAGCAGGTTCGATGAAGAAATTGTGCTGGCGGGAAAAATATATTAATTCGGACGTATGTAGAGAGTGAAATGAGTGGATGGAGAGAAGGAGGGAATTGAGAGTGACGGCGAGAGAGAGAGAGAGGATAGGAAGGGGAGAGGCTGAAAAAAGTAATTTCGCACAGGGAGTGCGGCTATAAGGTATTGATAGTTATGCGGAGAAGACGATGCCCGTTTAAGCGTGAAAATAACCTGTGTTGAGGTGGTAAGGGAGGGAGAGGAGGAGAAAGGGGGGATGAAGGGGGGTGGGAAGAGAGATAGGGGAAGAGGAGAAGGGGGAGAAAGGCGGGAGAGGGTTGTAAAAGATGGAAAATAGGAGTTGAGAGAAGAAAGGATGAAAGAGTGGTGGTGAAGAGAAAGGAAGAGTGGGAGAGAGAGAGAATAGATGGAGAGTAGGAAGAGGGTGAGTGGGAGATACGGAGGGCAGGCAGGAAGGAGGACGGGTAATGGCTCAGGCGAGATTGGAGAGAAACTGCCTCGAAAACTGTTGCGGCAAATATGGGCAGGCATTGAGGGGTTGGCGGCATATGGGAGATAAGTGGCATAATGATTTTTTTCCGCTTTCGTTTTTTTTCGTAAGCGCAGTATTCCCGGACCTAACGTGAGGGCTGCGCTTAAGTTTAGAAGTGAGATATATTTTTTCCCGTCGTATAATTTCGTTGCATTTCCCCCGACCATTGTTTACTCAGGGAAATTGCGAATGTTTTTTTGGATGGAAACGTTTTCTTTAAACATCTTGATGCTTTCATCTGGCGTATATTTTCTTATCCATGGTGAGGGAAATGTTGTTTGATAGCTTCTCCAAATACATAAGAAATGTATAATGAATTATACGAGATCACCAATTCAGGGTATTCTTATTGCATTTTAAATCCTCTGAAGAAAATACATTGTGCTCGATCGACGACATTTTGCTATGCCATGATCTAATGAAGACAGTTTTCTACCATGGGAATACAATATATTTAACAAATGGACCATGATCTAATGAAGACAGTTTTCTACCATGGGAATGCAATATATCTAACAATTGGATCATCCATCAATCTTACTACACACTCCATTGGCTCAATTTCAGCAAGCCCTTACAATTTAACAATATAAAATTAAACCAGCCTAACGTGACCACTCACGGGACCACTCGAAAGTGATCATTTTAGACAGATAGTCTCTATAGCTTTTATACATTTCATATGAAAATAAAATATTTTATGTATTTGTTCGGAAATTAATAAATATTTGTTTATTTATCTTTTGATACGCACTAGAGAACGAATCAGTAAACTGAAATTGTCTTGGAAGTTATATATTTTTTTAATAGACACGTTCTACATAATTGGTTTAAATTTCCATTTCCTTGAGGGTATAACATTTAAAAAGTTATCTGTTGCTTATTTTTAATGCATTAGTTAAGGTTGAGAAAATGTAAAATGCTAAAAAGAAATTCTAGCACAACCCGTTGTTATGGAGATAAATATTTTAACTATTCTCCAAATATGATGATGACTATTTTATCCCTATCTATACTCTATTAACTTTTGCTTTAAAAGGGCTTTTTTAATCACCTTAAATATAACTATATATAGTTTGACCCATGATTTCAGTGTGAATTGGTCTTTCATTTTCATAAATATTAGACTTTTTATATTTTTCATTTTTAACTATAACTGAGACATTTACATAAATAATAGGAATTATATGTCAGCAGTTATATGCTTCGTTAATCATTCGTATCTCGATATAAATTACGTTTAAATTAAAGTAAAATTTATGGAAAGAAAACAATTTTTGAAAGGTTCCGGCAATTTTAAATAATGCACTTGGATTTAATCATATTTTCTAACATTAATTACTTCTTTCAAAAGTAATCACAAACTAGTAAGTTTACTCTCTATTTCGCATTATGAAAGACTGTCCTCTAATATAGAAAAACTACGCTAAGAGACAATGCAATCAGAAAATTATCCTAAGACAAGCTGTCATTAATTAAAGCCCAAAACAATCCAATCACTCCAAAAACTCAAGTATTTTGGGACGAAATTGACTTGCTTCGCATATACAAATCTCTCGCAGAAATACCCTTAGTAACGCAGATCCAAACCACCTCCCAAATATAATTCCGCAAGAAAAACACACACGAGGAAACGCGATAGATCTCCTGCAAGTAAAAGCAAACAGAAAATATCCCCGAACCCGTGCGCGGAATTTCCTCCAGACGGATATCCCGCATTATCCCGCGAGAAAAAGTAAAAAAAATGTCCGGGAAGATATCAGCCGCAAGACGGAAAAATCGCGGGACGAGGGTTTCGGCTCGGAGATACGTGGGAGGGCGGACGTAAAGGGAAGTATCTGGCAACGAACTATAGAGGGTTTCAGGATATGCCGGAGGGATACGCCCTCGAACGGAGAGCCGGCGAAGTGATTGTAGGCAATATAGAGTGGGAGGGTTGGACGGGTTAGGGGGAAGAGTGCGGATTAGGGTGGAGAATCGTACATGAGAGGCAGAGAGAGAGAGAGAGGGAGTGGGAAGGAAAAGGAAGGAGTAAAGGGTGTAAGGAATGGATGCGACTATATCTCCCTCTTTCAAGCACAGCCGCCCTTGAGGTATCCGTATGGGAATTTCCATCCGAGACACTGTTTGCATTCGCCGCCGACGAAACCGGATTCGCCTGCATCCTTTAAGCCCGCACCAGTCTGCTCCCTTCCGCCTGCTTTGCATCTCTCTCTCTATTTCACCACCGTTCCATCCGTCTCTCCGCCCCCTTTGACGTCACACCCCTTTTCCCAACCTAATCTCCGCCACCGTCATGTCCGAGTTCCACTCGCCTATCTCAAACCGACTCTCTCGTCGTTCTCACCACTTTGCAAACGCACTTAACCCCTCCGTCTCCCACCCTCTCTCTCTCTCTCTCTATCTCTCTATCTGTGTATGTGCATGCGTGTGTGTGTGCTCGCGTGCGTGCGTTAGAGAATATAAAGCAAGAATATAGTACTTATAGAGGTATAAAAGAGGCTTCTAGGGAGAGAGAGAGAGAGAGATGGAGGCAGCGATTCAGCATAAGGCCAAAACCGCAACACTAGCGCAAATTAATGTAAATTCAACGTAATAACTAAAATAATTATTTCAGCTGTTACGTTTTTTATTCTTTACTTATCAACTTAATAAAATTACATTTCCCGATTTTATCTACAATTGACTCATAATAATCAATTTTGTAAGTTATAGTCTTTTTTTCGATGACTTGATAATGATGATCCGATTTCAAAATGTAAATTTTTTTATTCAATAAATATTGCTATTTTTATCATTAAATTGTTCGTCTTTGACGTAATGCCTTCGAATGAATAATTCTGTTATTTGTTGGGAATAATAGAATTAAAAAATAAATCATGGAACCAACGGCAAAGTATAAATATTTATCAATAATGAGGTCAGGCACAACTTTACTCATCATGAAAAAAGGAACTTAGTTACTTCCACAAATTTAATTTAAAAAAACCGGTTTCACTACGATCGTAACATCATCAGATGATAAAATATAAATCGTTCCATATATATAGGGTAAAATGAGGGGAAGAAAGGGAGACAGGAAGGGTTACAAATAAAACGAATGGAAGGTAATTGAATAAATGGTTGGGAAACGGAAGGGGTTGTAAAGGAAGGCGAAAACAACATAGTAGCAAACTGCTACAAAAAGTTACAAAAACTTGGTAAAAGGGCTATAGACAACAAAGTTGATGCAAAGTATTTACAAAATATTCAGTAAATTAAATAGAGAAGAATGATTGTGGAAAATGTATTTATTTAAGAGAAGCGAGTCTTCACAAATAATTATCTCTAGCTGTTCAAGAGCATCCAATTTGCAACCTTTAATTTCAAACTGGAGGATTTTAGGGTTTGAAGGAACTATGATGATTGAGGTTTAAAAGATGTTTCGCAAATTAGGAATTCAAATTATTTAAACAGAAGTATCGCGTGTGCTTCTTAATACTCTTGTCAAAAATCCTCCCCGTTTGGCCGATGTAGACCGCTCAGCAATCATCACAATCCAGTTTATATACACCACTTCTTAATGACAACTGTATCGGGTCTTTAGCATTAAAGAATAATTTGGAAAAAGTAACTGGGGAGTAGAAAGCAGGTTTAAGTTTGAGTTTAGGAGAAAGGTTGGACAATTTATAAGAAATATTTCCTAAAAATGGGAGTCTGCGCCAACTAAGAGGTTTGGAGGTGAGATTAGGCGGAAAAGAAACGATTTTTTGGGAGGCAATAAGAAAATGTTTTTTAGAGATAATTTTATCGATTAAACCAGTTTTGTAGCCGTTATTGATAGCGATCTGTTTAATGGTGTTAAGTTCTATAAGGAAATTGGGTTTAGGAAGGGGTGAAGGCGGTGAAGCATAGAATGAAAAGAAGCGTGTTTGTGAGAAAAATGATGAGATGAGTGATTGGGAATGACCTGATCTGTGTAAGTGGGTTTACGGAAAATCGCAAAGGTAGGTGTGTTGTTCAGCAGAGACAAAGTGAAATCTAAAAAGTTAAGTAAACCATTGGTTTCAGATTCGACCGTAAAAGAAATGTAAGGGTGGAGGGAATTTAAAAAGGTTAAAAATTCAGAAAGTTGGTCATCTGTACCACTCCAGACACACAAAATGTCATCCACATACCTACCCCAAAATTCGGAATAAGTTAATAAAGGATTTCCAGAATTAAAAAATTAAATTGTTGAGAAAGATGTCGGCAAGGAGAGGAGAAAGCGGGGACCCCATCGCGAGACCATCCGTTTGTTTATAAAAATTATTGTCAAAAAGGAAATAGTTTTGCTCAGAATACGCTTCAAGTAAGTTATAAAAATCAGTTATCAAACCTTGATTGACACCTGCTTTGGAAAGTATATCTACAACCAAATCTACGGCTTTTTTCACGGGAACAGAAGTAAAAAGATTACAAACATCAAAGGAGACAAATTTTGAATTGTTGGGGAAAATTTTTTCTTTTTAAGGTGTGCGACAACTCTATGGAATTTTTTATGCCAAATTTGGGACTGAAATAAGAATAATCACGAAGAGTTTGAAGGCAAGTTTATGGGCAGGCGCAGAGGTACTGGAGACAACAGGCCTAATAGGGCAATCCCTTTTGTGAAGTTTCGGTAAACCAAAAAGTCTAGGGGGAAGGGGGTTCATCACTAATAAGTTGTGTTTGTCCTTAGGAGTGAAAAGAAGAGAAGTCGAAGTAATAGATTTTTGGATCACAGATTGATAAATCGAGGTAGGGTCTTTTTTCAAAACAGAAATGATGTTGTTACGAATAAAATCATGACATTTCTCCATATAAACGTCTCTGTCCATTACCACCATGCCCTTAACTTTATCAGCCCTTTGGACAATCAAATTGTTGTCTGTAATGAACTTTTTAACACTAGAAAGTAAGGCGGGAGAGTGAGAGCGGGGTAGTGGTCTAGGTTGAGGAACATTGAAGAAGGAAGAAATATTACAAGCAAAAACGTGCTTTAACGAAGGAGATTATATTTGTAGGGCCAAATCACAATCGACGACTAAGTTCTTCAACACACGTGTAGATAAAGGGAAGCTAGGAGCAAATTTCAGGTCTAAGTTAAACACGTCCAAAACTGAAGGGAGTATAATACAATTAGATAGATTAGTCGCTCTAGGGTGGAACTTGTGGTCACTGAGTTTAGAAGAATTAGAATCACTACACTGCAATGAGAAAAGAGCAGCCAGTTTCGCCTTCCTTTCCAGCCCCTTCCGTTTCCCAACCGTTTATTAAATTACCTTCCATTCGTTTTCTTTGTAACCCCTCCTGTCTCCCTCTCCCCCCCCCCCCTCATTTTTCCCTGTATACATGGAACGATTTTATATTTTATCACCTGATGATGCTAGGATCGTAGTGAAACCGTTCGTTTAAAATTAAATTTGTGGAAGTAACTAAGTTCCTTTTTTCATATAAATATTTAATTTTGTTTTAAAACTAGTTTATCCAGAATATGCTATGCATATCTATGTATGTAATAAGAAAGAAAATGCGAATATATAATGATAGGCTTTCTCAAAGCAAATGAAGCATCGTAATTAAATAAGAAAATATACGACGACATATATCTAAGAAACATCTTTTAATCAATATTTTAGTTATTTTTTATTTTATGCTATGCCTTTAAACCAAAGAAAAAATGTTTCCAAGTGCATTCATTATTACCTAGAGAAAATACAAAGAAAATGAGGTATTCTGCTTCCAATAACGGCAGAATCCCTTTAATAATAACGAATGACGCGGTATGATCTCCTTTTTTTCATCGGAAAAAGCGAAGAAATTTTGCATCGCGGGTCAATAAAAACGACAATAATTACTTCTCAATTGCATTGAATGTGAGAATAGGGCGAAAAGAGAACAAAAGTTAAATATATTTTATTCACGCGCAGGGAATGAATGTTAGAAGAAGAAGTGCTTTATGGCCGATATTTTTTTAATACCTTAGGCTTTTTATTTTTTCATCCCTTGATACACACCCTTTGTGCCCAAGATGGCGTCCCTGGAGAAAAAAAAGAAATGAATATCGGCATATTTGAAAACTAATGTTTGAGGAACAAGGAGGATTAAAAAAAAGAAGTGGAGGTATATAAAGATTATCTGGACGGGATTTTCACGGACCCGCGAGACAATCTCGACCCGCAAAAGCCTTTGGTTCCTTTTTGCTCCACCGCCTTCCCCCACCCTTCCTATGCCCCTTCCTCCCCACCCTTTCTAAACCCCTTTCTCCCCCACCCTTCCTAAACCCATTTCTCCCCCACCCTTGCAAAATCCTTTTCTCCCCCATCCTTCCTAAACCTCTTGCTTCCCCACCCTTCCTAAACCCATTTCTCCCCCACCCTTCCTAAATCTCCTCCTTCCTCGATTATTTTCCCCATTTCTTCCACCCCAGAAGCGAGGAATGTTTATTGTTCTTCGCCGAGGCGCAAAATCGCGTAATCTGCTTACGAGAATCAAAATCCTAAAATCCTTTTCGAAGGTGGCTCTCCTCTTCCCTTTGCACTTCCATTCCCCCGTCCTCTTCCCTCTTGCTTTGTTATGTAGGTACTCCTCCTCTTGTAAAAGAAACCGCTCACGACTCGACTTCTCCGATCGCAGGCTATGTATGCTAAAAAGAAAATGTTTTTATCTGCAGTATTCTGGCCCGATATAATCTCCTCCGCCGCTTGAAACGAAGAAGAGGTCGGGAGGTTTTCCTGCCCGAAGTGCTTCGCTTCGCATCATTCCTTCCTTTAAGTGCCTTGAATCGAGGATATCGTATAACCGTTACAGCTCAACGCAGGAAGATTCTTAAAATTAGATGAGAAAAAAATTCTCCCCTTCGTTCAAAATCGGGATGTCGATTAGCGCTACGTGCTTCGATTAATCTAAATAGATCGAGCAATGTATTCGCCTGACAAATCATAACTCGAATGAAGAGTATAACATGCGTTGCTTAAGGGAATTTTATTTTCATTTCGTTATTTCCTTGAGTGCATTAAGCTCTTTCAGGAAAACTGGTTAAATCGAGATCAACGATTACTAGAAAATTAAATCGAACGCTGGCGGCAGAGGAACAGAGAGCGGTCGATTGCCAAAGTAGCGCATCTTATATTGTGCAGTTTTAACGCATTTATAGTCTTTAAACATGCTGTTATTTTTTTTTAACTTATACTATTTTGGTCAAACCTCAGGAAATTCGTATTTCGGCTCAACAGCGGAGCAGGAACTGAAGGGACGCAGAGGGGCATTGTTCCAATCTCACCCTGTGAGAATGGGTGGAAGATTCGATTACATATTTTTCTAATTTCGACTGCCTATAATTACTTTAACGAATAAGATGTATCTAAAACATCCTCTTAGTCCTTACGTTATCTCAATTAGAAAAAGAACGGCCATACAGGGTCGTGCACGCGGGACTTGTATACGGGCGGTCATAAATGGAATCTCCACCAAACTTAAAACCACAGAGAGATACCACGAGGATACTCGGCGCCGATCTCACATAGCTGTAGACTAAACTCAGTCCGAAGCCCAGATGAGTGAAACTTCGTAAAAGTAGATTTATGCAGTTCAACAGTTTTCGAGTGTGCGAGAAAATTGTTAGAGGAAATATTTACGGCGGAGAAGATGGTGAATAAAGATGCATTGTCGGAAACTACGGCGAACCAACGTAGGGTGAATAAATCTTATAGACTATTTCCAAAGCAAAAGGAATCTTGTCTGGGGTTATCGCAAGAAGGCAGGTGGAAAAGTGGTGAGTGGTGAGAATTTCGAAGGAAAAGATTGGTTAAGAGAAAAGTGAGGGATGTGGTCATTCACGCTCAAAAAGGAAGAAATGTGAAACAAAAAGTTAAATACCAACTGAAATTAAAATCAGGAGTTTGTATTTAATTGGAGTAACAAAGAAAATTATTTTGATTCCTACTATTTCAACAGTACTTTTCACATCAAATATTAAGTTTCCTATACGTATGAGAATAACTAAACTGCTGGCACTTTGAAGTATTAGTACTTAGAATTTGCAACTAAATACTTTTTTATTCAGAAAAATGTAGACATTCCTCAATCACCTATATATATATATTTTAATGCTTTGTAACAGCAAAAATGTTGCAATAAAATTCGGTTGACTTCTTTTGATTCACTGTTTATTTAGGATACTCGGAAAAAATGGAATGGAACTGCGTGTATAACGGATGCCTTCTTCGTAAAACCTAGCGCTGGTTCGAAAATTTATTACCACAAAGCAACCGTAGATCTACCTTCCTGTCTCTTATAATCGGATTTGTTGTCGCATTTGCGGTGAATCTTTCAAGTTGTGGCAGCAGAAACATGTTTGATGACATAGTTAGCTCCCGCGGCCATAAATCACTTAGATAAAACGCCTGTATTTTGGCCACAAATCAGCCGGATCGAGTGCTAATATACCAATCGGTGATTCTCTCATACACGCGGAAGTAACCAAAACAATCGTACTCGCACGTACTCCGGTTTGCGGATGATTAGACTGCACCGGAGACTTTCCTCCGTTAGACGCATGCGCACGGACTCAAATGCGTTTACCGGTTTGTTTGCACCGCGGCGGGAGACCCTATTTTGATCACTCACGCACGCATTCCAATATAGTTTGCAGATCATAACTCAATTGAAAGGGCCCATCCTTGGGAACGCATGCTTCGAACGTGTTATGCGAGGGCCATACACCTTCATGGTTACCTGGTCTTTGCGAGGCAGCTTTTTATTTCCTACAAATAGGTTGACCCTTAACGGCCGAATGGTCCTCTATGGCGGCGTTTCCCAACCTTTTGAATAGCAGGACCCCCCCCCCCCCCTAGGCCAATAGAATTTACCTGGGACCCACCTATTATCTTTATATGTACTATTTTTCAAGCAGTAAATAGTATATATGTGTCCACAGAGGTCGCAAATGGTATTATCATGAGTTCTTTAACCATTTCATCGCAAAATCATTTTAAAAAGGAAAAATTTATCAAAATAAACTATTTTGAAATCTTTTCCCTGCCCACCTGAAGTTCCTTTGAGGTCCACAAGTTGGGAAACCCTGCTCCGTTCCCTCCACTCTGAACGACTTATCTTCTGTGAAGAGATATCGTTCGCTACTCTGGAAAACATTTAAGAAGGCTTGCTACTTGAGAATTCTCGCCACGGCCCACAGCTGGTGATTGCATTGCGTCATTAAATTCGTTCCGAAATACAAACTACAACGGCATACATACGCTTGGTTCTCAATAAATGTGAACGACAGAGAAAAAACAACGGAATAATTGAAAGTATTCGATAGAGAGATTTTTCCCACAATTTTATTAACAGAAGAGACTGTGAAATCCATTTGAGATTTACCTTTGTATTAAGCTATCCGTTCAATTATAATATTTTTGCTTTCTCTTCGACATTTTGTGTGCACATTCTTCGGGAGAAAAACCTTTATCCTCCAAAAAATTACTAAACATAATTCGTCAGTGTATTTATTTAAAATATCTTTTATGATTCTTTAATTATTGATAATTTTCGAGTAATGCGTATTAATGAAGTCAGAATGTTTAAAGTAAATCCTTGGGCATTAAACTTCGGCCACCTCGAGTTGCTTGTAGATTTAAGCGTTGTTCGTTTAAGGAAGAGGTGGGAAACCTGCGGCCCGAGGGCCCTATTCGGTCCCCAAGCACGTTTTATGCAGCGCACGAGGCTAAGATGAAAAAGCGGTCCCTAAAATTTAACGCAAAATTTGTACCTTTTTATCAAATTCAGGATTAGAAAACCTTTAATATTGAAATGTTAGCCATGAAACTTTATTTAGAATTGACATTCGTATTCATGAGACCTCATAATCACAGGATAACTCCCTATGAAAACATTAATGCGACCCAAAAAATCATTGGCAACTTCCAATGCGGCCCATCGAGGAATTCTCAGCCTCTAATGTGGCACACCATGGTGAAAGGGGTTGCCCACCCCTGGTTTAAGCTTTAAAACTTGGGATCGCCAGCCGTACCGTTCCGGGAAGCTCAATCATTTTCAGTGTTATGAATTTACGGCTGAAATATCTCTCACAGCGTTAACTTTTCATTCTCTTCGCGAAAGGTTGCCTTTGCTAACCTCACTAATCCAATGGTGAAAAAACCACCCATGCTTATAAACTATTTATCTTGGACTAGTGGTACCCGAAAAAACTTTTACGAAGTCACTCAGAAATCTGCATATTTAAAAATGCCCACAGCCCACACGCAGTTTACTGAATAATAATAATCTTCAATTATTAACGTTGCAATGTTAAGTTTGAAATTGATACAACTATAATTTCGATGTTTTATAAAAAGCTCGAAGCGAATAACGCAATTATTTTGTCTATTTGAAGATTTAATAGACGCTAATTTAATCGGAGACAACAATACGGGTAACATCCGGAAATAGTACGAAAATCCATAAATTTTCGAAAAGAAACGCGTGTTTCTGACAAATTCTTCCATGTAACGTCTAAACATTGCAAGCGTAAGATATTTTATAGTTTTTTTCGTAGAATAAAGCAAAAACGAAGAAATTCGGTCCCAATTTACGTATTTTAATGAGTAAAGGAAATAAACCTTGCACCTTAAAAAATCGAAACTCCTGTGTAAGCATATGGGGAAATGTAATCGTCTCCCCGAGTCTAATCCGGAACACTTATGTAAACGAAAATAGTTTTCCCGGGATCTTCTAGTTGGCAGAAACAAAATGGCATTTACAGTATTTCTCTATGACAAACTGTTCAAGAGATAAAAGGGGGGGACGGCAGGACGGACAGACATTGAGTAATAATATATAAGGATATTTAAATCCTTTTGAATACCTAATGTATAAAATTACTATAAAACTAACATCAGCAATGATTATTTATATGTAATATCATTTTGTAATATTTTTATTTCGTTAAGATATAATTTCCAATTTCGTGCAGAAAAACTTAATGGTTCATCGTTAGAAGGCAGAGTTTCTGCTAAAATGGAAAAAACGACAGTTGCAAAAATGACCGGAAAATAATCTGGGAAAAATTCAAATTCGATTTTAAATAGGATCAAAATTATTTAAATGAGTTTCATGATTCTATTGCCAATTAGTTTACATTGGAATTGTTTCGTTAAAATAAAATATATTTATCTCTGATCTTAAATTGTGAACGTTTCCACAAAAACGATTGTCAAATCAGCACACAGACTTTTTACAAAATTCTATTTTTTATGCTTTCTTTGCACGAAGTGAGCGCATATAGGGGAGGCCGTTTCCATCCGTCCGTCTGTCCGCATGTTAACACTCGGAAACCGCTGGACGAATTTTAATAAAAGTTGGTATTGGGGAGTTTTGCTAAAATTGGTCTATCGATTCCAATTTTGGTTAAAATCGGACAACAATTACGACTACTTTACATAAAGACCTATATGTAGTTTACAATGTTCTTTTGTTTCAACTCGGGAACCGCTAGGCTGATTTTGATGAAATTTGGTATAAGGGAGTTTTTCTAAAATTGGTCGACCGATTCCAATTTTAGTTAAAATCGGACAACAATTACGACCACTTTACATGAAGATCTACATGTAGTTTATAATGCTCCTGTTTCGACTCGGGAACCGCAAGACCTATTTTGATGAAATTTGGTAATGGAGAGTTTTAGTAAAATTGGTTGACCGATTCCAATTTTGGTTAAAATCGGACAACAATTACGACCACTTTACAAGAAGATCTACATGTAGTTTACAATATTCCTGTTTCAATTCAGGAACCGTCGGACGTATTTTGCTGAAATTTGGTATTGGGGAGTTTTAGTAAAATTGGTTGACCACTTCCAATTTTGGTTAAAATCGGACGATAATTTCGACCACTTTACGTGAAGATCTACATGTAGTTTACAATGTTCTTCTGTTTCAACTCAAGAACTGCAAAACGAATTTTGATGAAATTTACCATTATGAAGTTTTACTAAAATCGGTCCACCGATTCCAGTTTTGGTTAAAATCGGGCAAAAATAACGAAAATTTTACATAAGGACACATGTATATTGCAACGTACCTCGATAGCTTCTTGTTAAATACTCATCTGAGCGAAAAACATTGGGAACATTGTGAAATCGCAAAGAACACATTTGGAAACTGTGTGTTATCAGACATGGAATACACCTTTCCAATCTTGTTTTTAATGGCTATAATAATCGAAGTCCAAAAATACACACTATTTAAAAACTTTTATGATGAAAAGTTATATACATGTTTTATTGCAATTATTCACTTCATTTACATAATTTATTGCAAATGTAGCATAAAACGTTTGTATTATATTATTAGTAAGCCCCAAAATTGATATAACCCATATGCTTAAAACATCCGTAGATCTCCAAAATGGAAGCACCTGGATTTTTTATGTTTTGCCTTTTTAATGCTTTAGCATGAAAGCTATTTTAAATGTAATTTATTTTCTTTCGCTTTATCAGCATTCAAGGTGAGAGCTCTCTTAGATTCCAAAAAAACGTCCTTGACATATTTTTCCGAAAGTAAACCTGCCGACGCCCAGCGACATTGGTTTGCCTTCGTTGCGCTGCCTATTAGAGATAAGACACGGGACGTTGATGATATCACGGTCCATGAATTTGGAAAGCTTAACCTCTCTGCCCATCCACTGAATTCGAAACTTCTAATCGTTTCGCAAGATGGCGCCGTCATCCCGAGGAGGTGTACCTCGCCCATTGCCTCTACCGAGTCACCTGTTTGATAGACTGCTAGCGGTTCTTGAGTCATTGAACTTCGTGTACATTTTACGACTCTCAGAAAAAATGCCGCGACCCACTTTAAGCCATTCTTGATGTATTGTCCTGCATAAACTACTTACTCGATACTTCATATCGTTTCGCAAATCTATAGCAATAAATTTGGATGCAGAGATTATGAATCAATTTTATTTCTTTTGCATTTTTTTAGAGCAAAAACACGCTTAGTGGGCATGATAGAGGAATATATTAGGTCGAAACTAAATTTCATTCATTTGACCTAGTATGCATAAAATAATATCAGTTTTATAACAAACTTGAGCGTCTAAATCACAAAATTAATAAGTACTTAATTTAGCATCCGCGAATATTTACTATAGGTATTACAATTATTTACTTAGCGCATTGATTTGATTACTATGAGTACGGAGTATTAGTTCACATGCATTATGAAAAAACAGCTACCATGCGCGAAAGCGTTATTTCTCGCGTAAATTAACAGATCCAATCATAATATCCTGATGTTTTCAGTTGCTAAAGTCATCAGCAAGCAATTACATTATTAAACTTCACACGCATTTCGCAATTGTTAATTATATATTTATCTACAGCAAGTTATAGGAAATATAACTCATCCATCTCACTGCCGAAGTTCTGGAAAGGCTGGATATTTCTGGATTCGAAGCTATTTTGAGGTAACTTTTTGGAATTTAAGTAATTTAACTTGGCAGAAAATATAACTAGTCTTTAGCTATGCGAATATTGAAGTACAAAGTTCGTACATCAATTAATTTCCTTTCAAACGTACGTCTTTATAAACCCTGCAATTTTTCTCAGTGTTATATATTTTACTGCGTTTAACTTTCAGAGGTTTCTAAGAAGAAGATAAATAAATAAAAAGAAGTTGCGCAGTACGCGCCATTGGTCCATAAAAATATTTTGATATTCCTCTTTGCCTCGAAAGAGAAAATATTAATTAACTCTGAACCCATCTCAAGATAGGCTTCCGAAAATCCTCTGCACAGCTGCACATTGGAGAGAAGGGATGGATTCTGACAACTTCTCCCCGTTTTAGCCACCTGCCCAACAGACTCCATGCTCCGCGCGGCCAAACTATAGAAAGATCGAATGGATCCAAGAGTACCACGCGGATTAACTTTTTTCCTCCTGGCGAGATAAACAATGAAAAGACTCGAAGGAAATTGACGAGCTCCGCTGTGCAATCAAATCCGAGGAAGATTAGCCTTCACTATATCCATTCCCTCTTTATCCCTCCCTCTCTCTATCTTCCTCTCTTTCTACCTTCCTCCCTCTCTCTATCTTCCTCTCTTTCTACCTTCCTCCCTCTCTCTACCTTCCTCCCTCTCTCTCCCTTCCTCCCTCTCTCTCTACTTCTCCCTCCCTCTCCCTTTCTCCCTCCCTCTCCCATTCTCCTTCTCTCCCTTTCTCTCTTTCTCTCTCCCATTCTCTCTCCCTTCCTCTCTCTCCCCCTTTCTTCCAGTCTCTCCCGTACTCGCTCTCTCCCTTCTTCCTCTCTCTCCCTCATCTCTCCCTTACTCTTTCTCTCTCCCACTCTCCCTCTCTCTCTCTCCATTCCTCTCTCTCTCCCTTCCTCCCTTTCCCTCCCTATTCTCCCTTTCTCTCATCTGTAATCCTTTCTCTCGCTATCCCTCCCCCCTCTTACCTTTTTTCCTTCTTTCTCTCTCTCTCTGCCTTACTTCTTGCCTCACCATCCACCTTTTTCCTACATTCACCTCTTCCCTTAAAACTCCATCACAAAAAATACACACCTACACTTCCAGAGGATATTACGGCATATGTGAATGTCTCCTCCCTACTTTCTTTCTCTCTCTCACTCTCTCTCTCCACCTCCACCAATCTCCTACCCTCCCAAACTAGAAAATAATGAAAGTGAAGATGCGAAGGTGGGAGCTACTGCGAGATACGAGGAAAGGATATGGGGATGAGAGCGGAGAAGGAAAGAACATGAGGAGCTCTCTCTCCAGCTTTCGAAGTCCCTGATGGTGTAGTATCAATCAGGAGGCGCTACTGTTGACTCATCATGGCGGATACGGGGAGAGGATAAGGGATAAGTTAGGGAGGATTGGGGGTGCGGAGGAGATATTGGCTAAAGAGGAGAGGGTTGTGGAGGAGATAGAGAGAGGAAGTTTAAAGGGAGGAGATTTCGTGTGAGAATCCGCCTTTACCCTCTTCGATGTAGGCCAGGCAACAGAAGGGAATTTTCCGAGGAAGTCCTTGTTATAAGCACAGCTCCGGAATTAATTCCGCGCCGAGAGGAAAACGCATGGAGGCTTGAAATGAAGGATTATCCGATATTTTTCTTCGTTAATAACTCGATAAATGTGTGAGTTCATATATGTATTCATGTTTCCAATGTTATATTTGTCGAGTTGCTATTGATGTCTTTTCCGCGGTCATGAATGCCTAAGAAGTCCACATGACGTAGCTTCGTAGCTAATGAGAATATTTATTTTTTTAAATGACTACTGATTAAAAATAATTGCGTCAAATCTTCAAAACATAAATTAACAATGGTTTCCAATATAAAATAAAATTGAATAATGTATTTAATTTTTTTCACACGTGACACAAGCTGGAGACAATGACAAAACGAACTGCTTTATTTTATATATAAATTTTCGTTAGAAATTATATGATTTATATATGGCGTTAACATGAATATTAGGTTAAAAATAAATTTCATTTACAACTTTAAATTCAATTTCCGATGTGGATTTTTATTTACATTTCTGAAAGTAAATCTGAACACGAAATTAATTATACTAAGTGATACTTCTCTATTCGTATTTCCGAGAAGGATATTTTGGGATAAATATTTATTCACACACGCTATACTATGTGTTCTAAATTTTCCCTTTATAAAATTTACTGCAATCAAAAACGACAAATAATAGCTCATCAATCCAACTCTTACGAATCATTTTTTAAACTAAAAGTTTCTAAAACGTAGTATTAAGATTTTAATTAGCTAATTAAACGCCGAATTACATGTTATTCATATAAAATACGTCCAAATTATTAAGGTCGACAAAATTTAATACGGAAAAGCCATGCGACTATTGACTTTAAGGAGATATTTACTAAAAACATCACGACCATGATACTGAGAGGATGAATATTATACCGCAAATCTTTCAAAACACTTCAAATGTGAGTCTTAATTCTCCGGAGTGTATCTCTTAATTATGCCATTGTTGTGGAATGACACATGACGCGCCGTTCCCGCTTTTAGTATCACACACACACACGTCCAGCACCTATATCTCTCTCTCTCTCTCTATCCCGCGCCCTCTATCCCTCTGAAGAGAAAGATAAAGGCCGTGAGATCTCTTTTTGAGGCCTCTTAAGATTGCTAATGGCCGAACCGCTTTCATCCTCCCTCCCACAAAGCAAGGCGACGTGCTCGTGGGAATTGAATCCCCTTGGCTTAGCAGTTATGCCGCTGCGGATCCTGCATTGGCAGCGTTGAGAGGTTTTGCCCTAGTGTATATGTGTGTGTGTGTTTGCGAGCGTGTATGCGTGTGTGTGACTGCGTCCCCCCAACGCCTCCGCCGCCTCCCTCTAAATGGTTAGACACGAGCCAACGATGTTAAGAGGGGTTTAGAGGAGCCACTCCCGGGGTCACAGATGTCTGAGAGGGGAGGAAACTGACTGGTCCCAACCGGCTTATCCTCTCCCCTCACCCTTCTCCCTTCCTCCCCACCCCCAAAATCTTCCACCCGGCCTAATCCACAGCGCCCTTGCCTCCTCCCCCCGTCCCTCCAATCTGCCACCTCCCCCTCCTCCTTCCCTTATTTCCTCCCCGTGCCAGGGCGCGATTTGCGATTGAGCCTGACCGGAAACCAGGATTTCTGGTCGAGATTGGACTGCGCGGCCGTTAAGGGTTGTGGCGTTCCCTACACATGGGGGTTGGTTTTTGGGTCCTAAAGTGCGTAAGAGATTATAGGGGGATAGTGGAGAAAGGAGGGAGGGCGTTTTTGAGGGGAAAGACGGCGAGAGAAAACGAAGATAAAGGAAGAAAAGGTTGATGACAGAGAAACGGGTGGAATGGAGGGAGAATGGGGAATGAAGGAGTGTAGGAGAGAGATAGAAGTAGAGGAATATAGAAGCGAAAAAGAGATGGGGAGGCAGATAAAAAGAATTATGGAAGGAAGGAAAGGCAGAGGGAATGGAGGGAATTAAGGTAGGAAGGGAGAGGAAGAAGAAAGTAAAGAAGAAGAAAAAGAAAGAAAGGCGAGAGAAAAAAGTGCAGAAATAAATTAGAAACGTATAAACAAATGAGGGGCAAAATAGAAAGGGATAATAGTTAAACGGAGAGAACGAGTAATTCTTATATAACAATTCTAAAGTGACCGCCTGTCTGTCACGGTATATGCACCAATGGCGGCTTAAGATACAAGGGGCGAATTCTCTTTCTATCGCAGAAAGAATGGGAGGGAGAGGGTGGGAAAATGGGAGGGAGAGGGAGAAAAGAATGGGATAGGCGGAGAGAAACTAAGGAAGAATGGGAAGAATTTAAATTTAATTCTTTTGACATGCCTACACGTCATTTTAAATGTGTAGTTCCAACAGTGGTTAATAAAAGGTTTTTTATAAATAACTTTTATAAATAAATAGAAAACTCGAAGGTATTATAAAATTTATATTAAAATGTGAGAAATTTTCAACGGTTTAACAATGAGAAATTATTGTTGCTATGACTACTGAAGGGGTAGACAAAAATTATATATATCCAATTTGATATAAAAGTTATTAAAAATAGAAAGAAGAGAGAGAGGGAAAAGTTGGATATGATCGGAAGAGTAGGCATGTGTTCAGAATGGAGGAAGTGTAAGAGAGAGAGAGAGGGTGAGAAAAGAAGGGAGGTTAGAGAAGAGAGAGTGAAAGGGAGATGAAAAGAGGGTGAGGATACTGCTTAAAGTATATGATCGAAGGAACGGAATGGGGAGGAAGAAAGAAAGATGATAGGATGATGTAAGGTTTATTTTCGGAACGGCGGGAGCAGTAAAAGGGAGCCTTATCTCCGAAGCCAAACCCAATATGGCACCGAGTGGAAAATATTGAAAGAAAAACGCTGGGAGAAAGTAAAATGACCTTATTATTGAAGAGGGATAGAAAGCGTGATGGAGAGGAAATATATAATAAGAGGAAATGAAGGAGGAAATGAAGCATGAGGTTGTGAGAGAGAGTGTGTGAAAAATAGCCCTCAGATGAGTGAAATGGGGACGGAATGGAGGTACAGCTGGATGATCGTGATAAGATGACCTTTTTGTAAGAGGCATAGAGAGAGAGAGAGGATGGAACGAGAAGATGGAAAAAGAGGCGTAGAAAAGGGATAAATACATATCAAGAACGAATTCCCGCGTGAAATGGAAGTAATTGACAGGAATTCCAGAAAATCAAATAAGAGACGCGAGAGTGAAAATTGGATGGAAGGGAATCACTGGAAAAGTTTAAGAGAAGCATGGCAGATGAATAGACGACTTTATTCAGAAGGACTCGCGGTCGTCTATACTAATGCCCCCTTTAAAAGTGGATAGGTAAATAATAAACCTTTGACAAAGAAGCACTCGCGAGGAAAAATAATCTCTGGATTTCTGTGGGATGATTTTTTAGTGCGTTTTATTTTTGGATATTTTCCAGCCTCTTACCACTCACTTTCACAAAAACTGAAAGAAGCTCAATGTAATCCAAGCCTTTACATGTAAAAATGTTAAAGATGGGTCTGGTAGAGGAATAATGAAACAAAAGATGAAGAGCGGAAGAGTTAATTCGAGAAAATAAATAAATGAATTGATTTTTTAAAAGTAAATAGTGTGGATGCTATTTTTAAGGGAAAAACTATTGTCGTTTTTTGTGTTCAAAATTTTATTACAGGCCAATAACTAATGGTTAGTTGGTGATGACACTTACCGGGGGAAAACATAATATTGCTAAATGTTATGGCCTAATTAAATAGATTTCCATATCAATAGTTAAATAGTTAAATTTCAAAAACCTTAAGTCAGGAGTGGGCAAACTTTTCCCCATGGCGAGACGCAATGGAAATTCGCAATACTTCTGCGGGATAGGTTAGAATTCAAAAGTTACCCAGAGATTAAGGTATACAATTAGTGAAAATTTACTCTAAATAAGGTTTCTAGGATTGCATTTCAATATGAAATGTTTTATTACCATAATTTTAATAAAAATATGAATTTTGTTCAATTTTACGGGTATTGATTTCATCATAGCTTCGCGGGCCGTACTAAATTCTCTGGGAGGCCGCACTCGACCCTTGCCTTAAGTAAACGAACAATAATTGGCTATAACCGCATCCTTAATCTTATGCAACCTTAACAACACTCTACCCACCGAGTATATTACGGTTTCCATCTCTTTATGCGGCGGTTGCGTTCCAGGAAAGTGACGCATAAAGCGAATTCGCATAAACAGAACCCATACTTACATGTAAAAGATAGGGATTCGTCCCACAAGCAATCCTAACTCCCCTCCAAGACGCTCTTCTTAAGCTCCATAACAACTTCTTATGCACTTAACTTAAAACAATCAATACTAAATTATACTCGCCACTAAAAGGAAGCAAGACGAGCTATTGTAACATAATGGTGGAGGTCTAATGTGCTGGAGAGTTGTCTTGGCCCAACACAAGTTCCGCGGGCAAGAAGACAAAACTTCTCAAGTGTGCTCAAACAGTACCACACGAAATCTCCGTCTCATCTCCACTCTACAATATCCACTCCACTCTCATCTCTTTTACTGTAGTACTAATACGCACAGCATAGGGGACAGTGAGAGACTGAATGGTCCTTGTGGTGTAGTGGAGAACTTTCTTTCATTTGTATTGCACTGCCCGCGTAACCGCATAAGAGCGAATCAAAGACGCATAAAAATAAATTCCGGTAGCAATAACTTTGTCGCATAATAGCGAATTCGCATAAAGCGAACCCACATAAAGAGAGGAAAACCTGTAGCTGCTATTTACCCGCAAAATTATCATCAAACGAAAATCCCGAGGAAATTAATGCAAAACTGACGCATAAAAAATCGTGAATTTCGGTTTCATAAACGATTAATCGCGAAACAATCTTCCAATACAAAGATTTCGGCAGCAATTCGAATAAACGCGGACGCTTTGATTTTATTAGACCAAATTCTTACGTGGGATGAAACGCACCAGACTGGATGGATAGGGAGACGACGTGACACTAATGGTGAAGGAGTGGGAAGGGATAGGAAAAGGGAGCTTAGGCGAGAAACAAAGGATAAAATCGGATGAACGTCATGGAAGGGAGAAGAGGGATAACGATCACGAAGAGAGAATGGGAGGGAGGAGAGAAAGAAGGGAGAACAGGGATGTAGGAAAATGGGGAGGGGAAAGTAGGAGAGAGGAAGAAAAACACACTGGAAATGCTGATGAGGTTAGAGAGAAAAGAGGAAGGGTTAGGGACGCTCGGGTGTGAGAAAACGTGAGAGAAAGAGATGTGGAGAGAATGGAAAGGGAGGGTAAGATGGAATGAGGGGATATGGTAGATAGGAGTGTTAGAGGGGAAGGAAGATAGAGAGAATGAGAGACAGCATTAAGCAGTTTTAAAGAGGGTGGCAGACACTCGGATATGGAGAGAGGATGAGATGGAGGGCGTATGACGGGAATGGCAGTGGAATTACCGTGCAGATAATGAGGTGGGCATAGGTTGTCATGGGGACAAAAGGAAGGTCGTTGGTGAAATTCGTTGGGCGGAGAGTACGGATGAGAGGAGCTAGGGAGAGGGGAAAGGGGAGGGAACTCCTGGTTGTAGATTTGGAGATAAGCAGAATTATGAAGTGGAGAATTATCACTTAATGGATTTAAAGGGGCGCAACAGTGGGTGGGAGGAGGGGCTGTGATATTTCCTTCCGACTATTGAGAGAATGTAGAGATTAGGGTGGAGGTTTACACGGATATGTTTTCACACGCATTATAGGTACATTCTCATATCTAAAGGTAACGCGAATCTTAAACGCTGAGGATTTGACACGAATTTTGAAAACCTACGAGTCTGGATAATTATGAATACGATTGATTTCTTATCGTTTGAATCGGAACATGAAATTGATTAATATTTAGTTGCAGTTGAGTTTTATTTTCATAAAAATTGTGAAGTGATTCGTGAATCGGGCGAAAAGATAAATTAATGAACTCGAAATCGGTTCTTGAGAAAAGGTTTTGTACAGAAATTGTTGTTTTTAGAGAAAAGTAATTTTTAAGCATGCAAAACGGTCAGAAAATTGGCTTGCTTTAAATTAAGCATTATGATTACTATTCTTTCCTTTTAACTTACATTGCATTCGTTAACAATTGTCAGTTTTCTCTACCCACTACTATAAAATTGTTGACCGAGTGGGTAACCTTTAATTTGCTTGCGAATTATAGGCAATCCTCGGATACCTTCCAGTGACCGCGTGAATTCAGCGACCCGTCCTTCGGAAGAGACGTTAAGCAGTTGGCTCCCTTGGTAAAAAGTATGCTAATGCCGGCATCGGGTTCCAATCCTCCCTTCTGTGTGCACATATGTCCAGTTGTTAACAGTGCAAAATGAACATAGCCGTCGACGCACTTAAAATATCAATTACTCTCTACTACTACTTTTCAGTTGTAAAATTTTAACTTGTAAAATGATAATATAATATGAATAATATAATGAAGTTAATGGACGAGGCCGAGACTTCGTGGAATTCCATAATCAAATAAAATTTACAATACGAGAAAGTATAAAAATACTTTCTCGTATTGTTAATTTTATTTGAATAATATAACTTTTAATGAAAAACATTATATTTTAATAGGGATTATGTTTATGATTTGTACTATCACAATAATAAATTAAAATAATATCAAATTAAAAGTATAATGATGTCAACTATAAGTTTATATTTAATGGTTACGTCTATTTGTTAAATTATAATGGACAAAGATAAAGAAAAGTTTCCAAAAGTAACATTTCAGACATATGCTAACCAAATACATGTAAATGCAGACATTTCTACTTCACTCGTCCGAATCTCAATCTGCAAATGAACTTATAAGTAACAATAGTAATCATAGGATAGCCAAAGCATCCAATTTATATCGAGATTAAAAACGCTCTTCACGTTTGCTCCAGCTGCTAATTTAGATTTTTAGTCTATTTATAACCCTGAACACTCTTTAAGATTAGGTCAAAATTCCCTCTAATGCAATCCTTGCGATTTCAAAAGAGGAGAAAGCAGCGATGAAACCACATCAGAGGACAAATAAACCGAAAATTTTTTTTCGTCAAACCGAGGATGCGACCCGAGAGTTAACCGAACGCAAACAGTTAGAAGCCCACATCTGAATGCGGACGGGCAGGCGAGAAATAAACTAATCCAACCTACACGGATACCCATCCCCTTTCGCTCTCAAACCCCGAAATGACAAAAAAACACTCCACTGGTTGTAACCGCCTTTAGGTTGTGGCAAGAACACCCTCAGACAAAAATATATAAGCATATCGACGGTTTCCTTTCCATTTGCCAGGGAGAGAACAGCTGGAAATGAAAATAAAAATAAATATTTTTCTCTTCCAACGACTCTTATTCAGAAGAGAATCTGTTCAAGGAATTGAAAAATATCCGAGTGTTTAGGAATATTCATAAGGAAATTTTCGTTTTTTTATCAAAGCATGTATACACGTGTAGTCGTGCAGTCTTCATTAAATATATGAGTGTACATTAGGGTGACAAACCGTCCTAAAATTGGAGGGAGCCTTGTTAAAGGTCACAACTTGTGTCCCGCTTTTAAAAAAATCATGATTAATATTCCAATTGTCATTTAAATCGCCCGAAACGCCCTCACTGATATCGGTTGATGTTAACTAGCTGGAACCACATCCGTAACTGACCGCTGTACATACCTCACAATCGTCATTAACTCGGATTTCGAGTGCGGAACTAGAGGGTTCGACTGTAAACCAAACTCAAGTACCATCCCCTATGCAGCCGTGGGTCTCTTGCAGACAAAATCATTTTCAATAAAATTTAAACTTTTCTATATTTTTAAATTAACGAGAAAGTAACTCAAAAGTCGAATCCGGGTAAATGTGCTGATTAAGAGTGTCTTTAAAACGTAATTCTACGATAAATAATAAGAGATTTACGCTCACGTAAGCTTGGACTAAGCAATGGAAAATCGCTATTAACCCAGAAAAAAGCGCCCACATTCACTTCTCCTGATTTTATAAATTTACCCTAACGTCCCCACCTATTATGGCGGGAAAGATAATCCCTACAACTGACTCCCATAAATTCTTAGGCGTCATTTTGGACCGTAAACTCACGTGGACCGCCCATACAAAATACGCCGCCGCCAAATGCCAACTTGCTTCCCTCCTCGGTAGTAAAAGTCAAATCTTCTCTAAAGACTAATTAATCCTTTACCTCTCTTTAATTCGACTCCATCTCATCTACGGCAGCAAAGTGTACTTTAATATCTCCAAAACCAACCGCGAACGTCTAGAAATTTTTCAAAACAATACCATTCGATTTATCCTACAACAATCGCGTCTTGTTCCAATTAAAGAAATATTATCCGCTCATCATATCCCCACACTTGCGGATTTTGTTAAATCACGGGCCCATCGGCTTCGCAAGCACCTCCCCTATACCGTAAACGAGCTATTACTTACGATATGGGACTATATTATTCCAAATAAAACTAAATATCGGTTCCCAAAGCAAATCTTGGACTGAAATGCCTCTTTTTCTCGCAATGAAAAGGGCTCACATTTTAAGCCAATCAGCAGCCTTTGCTGCTTTTTCTATTTTCTTACTTTGCAAAATATTCCTATATTGTAAATATTCTCCAGTACACTTATTCACTTAATCAGCACATTTACCCGTGAAGAAAATTAAATTCCTACAACTTTTATTCCAATACTATTCTACATCCATCAAATATTAAAGCAAATATGATACAAACGGATAAGTGACAAGAGTAAAATCCCACTTTCGGTTGACCAATTTCTACAAAACTAATCAACTATTGTGACTTTCATAACAAGTATGGAAAGGTCTACTCCATGTTGGAGTACACAGTTTCTAAATGCGTTCTTTGAGATCAACAATTTTTGTAAAATTTCCAAATACCAAATTTCATCAAAATACGTCCAGCGGTTCCCGAATTTAAACAGAAGAATATTGTAAGCTACATGAAGGTCTTCGTGTAAAGTGGTCATTATTGTAGTCCAATTTTAACCAAAATTGAATCAGCCGACAAATTTTAGTACAGCTCCCCAATACCAAATTGCATTAAAATATGTCCAGCTTATAGTTTTGTGGTTGTCTGTCTGTCCGTCCCCCTATTAACTTTTGAACCAATAGACTGATTTTCGTGAAACTTGGTGAAAATCTCGTGCTACATGGGCTAAGCATTCGAAACTAGTTTTTGTTGCGAAGATTGAAGTCCCGGGTTCGTTTCCATGAGCTATCCTTCCCATTTGATTTACATGGAAAATCTGAAATCCATCGTGCAGGGTAATTTTCTCTCGCACATTAAAATATCTTGGAATCGTAATATCGGAGTGAGTTTTTTGCTGTTTTCTGAGGAAAGAAATTAAAATTCTAATTTTATCGTAGAATTTTGCTTATTGATTGTATTTCTTAGAATTTGCGTAAATACTGGCGATTACGAGTGTGTCGCCATAGCAACAACTATTGTTGTACTCAGATTCGATATATTATAATACGTACACGCTTTATTTTTGCCACAAAAATACTCGTGATCAATTTAATATTCCGTTCGAATGTATTTCTAGTATTTTATAACGCTAAATTATTAAATTTGGAAACACAAAGAGCTACATATCCGCGATGACTTTAAAGCTATTAAAGCCAATATAAGTATTAAATAAATGATTAAATGGAAAATAGGCATCATAAGTTCTGTTTGGATCACCTTTTTAATTAATATTTTTGTTTGGAATGAACAAAAGAACATCGAAAATCGTATAATTACGTAAATACGTTAATTTTAATTTTCTTTAAATTTATCGTAAACCTTACGTTTTACAGAAAAATTTATTTGACAAAAATGCGTATTTAATTATTTTATTTAACTTTTGTTCTCAATATTTTCCTTCGGATGAGTATTTAACGAGATACTTGCTAAGTACGTTGTAAAATACATGTAGGTCGTTATTCTAGTCCGATTTAAACCAAAATTGAAATCGGCCGACAGATTTTAGTAAAACTTCCAAATATCAAATTTCATCGAGGTACGTCCAGCGGTTCCCCAAATCAAACATGCTGACGGATGGACGCCGGACGAACGGAAAGACCTCCCCTATTAGCGTTCATTTTGTGCACTTATTGTTAGTACAATGGACGCATAAGAATGTTAAATATTAAATTTCGCGTTGACCTGAGTTGAGTTAAAGTACCTACAAAAAAACTGTCACATACACTAACACACATATCATCGAGATAATGGTCAAAACGTGTTCAAGAGATCTCACAATGTGTAATATCCGTTGAAATATTGAAATCGCTTTTTTCATGAAAAAAATACTTTCCCATTTACTATGTATGAAGAAATTAACAAGATGAAAAAGTATACTCCATAAATGGGATACACAGAGATTTCAAAGGCGTTATTAATGGGGAATACGTATGGAACGGTATCGAAAGATTAGGTGATTCTCGAATTTTTATCCCCGAAAGTATAGTCTCGGGAACTATCTTGTAGTATTATATGTTATTCTCTATCCAAATAAATTTTTATTCTATACCTTACAGATCATATAAGAGTATGGGTGAGAAATATATGGATTTTTAATTGTTGTTTGATGAGAGAACCGTCTTAGCGATCGATGTAAACAAAATATTCGATGTTTTGCTCGGGATTTTCTCGAATATTTATCTCCGAAACCATAAATCGTAATTACGTGGCCTCACGACTTTCTTGTAGTAAATGTAGTTCTCTATTTTAATAGTTTTTCTAAATCTATACCTTACAGATAATATAAGAGCTAGGGAGATAAAAGTTTGATATTTCATTGTTGCTTGACGGATGCCATTTAACGAAATACGAGTATAAGTTTATTAAAGTAATTATGTAAAGTGGAAGCTCTAATTAACGGATTCAGTTGAAAATCACAATTGGGCGATAAATTTTAGTAAAGAACATTCATACCTAATTAAATTAAAATTCGTCCAGCGGTTTAGGAAATTAAAGTTGCGACGGACGAACGGAAGGACCAGAGGTGCTCATAAGGTGTTCCGCCATTACCGCTTCCCTGGTAAAGAATGCCTAAAAATCAATTTAGCGACGTGAAAGCTTGCATTCTTTTGCTAATAAAAATAAGAAAAATTGGCCCTTTTTCTTCCAACTGGGACTGTTTTAAAAGAAAATTAGCAATTTTTTTATTCTTACCGCCGAATGTCTCCTTCTCTCCGCAAACGCTTGAATTTAACGTTTAAATGAAATATTTTGGCAAAACTTGGCGATTTCATGAGGATTTGCCTTTAAATTGTCGAAATCGAGGCCACATTATTGTCTCAGTACTAGATTTTAAGTTGAATGAAGTATTCATTCCCGTCATATCGACGGGCTTTAATACTAGTGGTATAAGAATGGTCCTATGTGCAATGCTTCGAATCTATCCTGCCACATACTTGACCCGCGCAAAGAGAGAATAATGGATTCATCGGAACGCCTAAGATCCCCAGCGACGACGCTCATGTTATTTTCGAGTCAGACGGAGGGATGGCGGTAGTCCTCCGAAATGTATTAGGGAAAAATGAAGAGCAAGAGAGAGAGAGAGAGAGAGAGTAAGAGGAGGAAGCATCTCATTGGGGAAGAGGTGATATGGGTTCGTGAGAGGGTGGGGAAAGAGAGAGGATTAGAGAGAGAGACGCAGAAAAAGGGGAGAGGGCAAGACAGGCTGAGCGATAAGCTAAGTAAGGACGATCGGATTCCTGATAGCTATCCTGAATAACTAGAGTCGAGATAGAAGGAGCTGGAGATGGGGAAAGGATAAAGGAAGGTCTGTGACGCCACCGCAGGGCAATGGCTCCAGGATTCAACGTTATCCCTCTTCACAAATGATTCTTTCCCTTAATCCCCCCTCGTGTTTGTATTCTTTTGCGAAACCTGTATCATTTTCTGCAAATCCGCTCAATCACTCACTTATGGGCAAACGTATGGGCAAACGTCAGTAGATACCCGGTTTTCGAAAATAATTTCTTTTAAATGTTCCTCTCCTCCGAATGGTCAGTCGTAGCTCGCAGGAATTTCAAATATTATATTAATTAAGTAGAAGGAAAAATAGCTTGATTACATATTTTGTTATTAACCCCTTAATTCCTGATTTTTTATAACATACAAATATTTTCAATTCATATTTATTCTTTTTTATCGAGAAAAATATTAACAAGAGAAAATAATTCCCAAGCATAAAGTTCTTTGATTATTGTTTGTTATGATGCATTTTTGTGACAACAGGCATATTTTCGTCAACTCGGAATAAATTACGTCTTTAAATTAGGAGATGTAACTTGGTTTTATTCATAATAATCACTAAAACAATTCTTTACAGTCGGGCAAAAATGAAATTTTTATTTTAACATTTATAAACTGCCAGAATTTTACAATCTTAATTTCACAACCATGGGCCAATGAGCTACTCCATCAGTTCTTATGTCCTGTGTTAGAATTGGCTGTGCTGAACCAAGGCGTTTATTTGAAAGTCCCTCTCGATTGATGACGATAATAAACGAACTCTCTTTCTATTTGATACATGTTCTCTCATTACTGAGTGCAGCAGCAGTCCTGAATAATTGGATATACCAACCTTGCTCTTGTCAACACAAAGGATATTAAAGCTAATAGGCCTTTTATGAATTCTGTAGTATGCTATGTGTTCATCTAGCACTTCGACTCCTATAAACTTCTCACACGGACGTTAATGGAACTTTTTTCTATCCCTTATTTCAGCAACACTGTTAGGAAAATCACTGATAATTATGCTGGAAACCATCGCACTACTATTCTCAAAAGACTTGATGATTCTGCTTTCTATATTACCCGCAATTGTCCTTCTCTCCTGGAAAGTACCCCTCCCGATTTCATTCATATCTTTGTCCAAACTGAAATTACATCCTTGTAGACGATTTTGTTTAACTGTTCCAAGTTCCAACTCCTCTTTTTTGCTAGTGAGAAAACATGGCATATCTTACAAAGGCAATATTTTTCAAATATAGAAGATATAAAACATTAATCACACAACAATTGATTTTTTAAGCTTATAGAATACTACCTATGATAATTTATGTAAATAATAAATTCAACATGTGTGCGTAGTTTGCAAAGTTCTTGAACCATCATCCACGTGCTACGGAAAGCATGGTACACAAATATTTGCCTTTATAAAACTCGCTCCACAAAGTCAGCAGTAGATGTCAGCACTAATTTCATTGAGTATGCGAATGTTACCAATTTTCCTCAACCTATGCGTATGCATTTGTTAGGATATTTTGTCCAAGAAGATATTTAGTCATTTGAGGCTAATTTTATCACTCGGCATTAAGAGGTTAAACTATAAAAATATTGCATTGCCATAGAAACGGTTAAAACAAAGATACACCGCTGTAACCGCTAAAATTAACATTTAGCGCTTAGCAACATTTATCTCATATAAATGACGGGAGTGCCGGTGGTGTAGTGGTTAGGACATTGACTGCTACTCGCCCAATGCTTGAAAAAGTCATCGGGTACGAAACCTGCGCGAGTAGGATTTTTCTCAAGGTCACCCGGCCCCCTGTTTGCGTAGTTTGAGGAGACCGCGCAAATTCAGCTGTTCCGTCCTTCGGAAGGGACGTTAAGCTGTTGGCCCCCCTGGTGTTCTTCGTAAGAGCAGACAAATGCCGGCACCGGGTCTCCCTCCTCCCTCCCCGGTTATTCATTGCACTACCTCTGAGATACCCATTTGTGCTGTAAGAGAGGCGAATTGACTGGGCATTCAAACAAACATATAAACTGATATCTCTGGGGGGTGCCGGTGGTGTAGTGGTTAGGACGCTGGATGCTACTCGCTTGCGGCTTGAAAAGGCATCGGGTACGAATCCTGCGCAAGTAGGATTTTTCCAAGGTCGTCCGCCCCCCTGTTTGTGTGGTTTGAGGAGACCGCGCAAATTCAGCTGTTCCGTCCTTCGGAAGGGACGTTAAGCCGTTGGCCCCCCTGGTGTTCTTCATAAGAACAGGCAAATGCCGGCACCGGATATCCCTCCTCCCTTCTCCGGCTATTCATTGCACTATCTCTGAGATACCCACTGTGCATAGGACAGAGGCGAATCGGCTGGGCATTCAAATTCAATTCGTATAAACATACCGACGGAATCCGAAACCACCGGAATCAAAACAACATCAAACATGCACTGAAAGCCTCACGGCAAAGCAGTGCAAAGTCCCAACCAAGGGCATATACCAACAGCAGCGTCTCTCTCATATAAAGAATCATATTTTATTTAAACTAATGTACATTATCCAATCCATCAACCGTAGTTTAAAAATGATCTCCAAAAATATTGATAACTTTGTAGGTCCGATGAAATAAGGGAAGTTTTAATCTTACAATCGTAAGTTATAAGTAATATCTTCAGCGAGTATATAAGTTTTACGAATTCATAAAAATCTATTTTTAACGAACCAGTGCGTCACAGAAAATAATAAATACAGTGTTTTGTTTCTGTTTACACTGGCCGTTTAGAACAGTAATATGCTCCAATACGCTGCCCTGCAAATATTTTAAGTACCGCGACTAAGTCATAACATGTACCCTTTATTTCGTCAATTCGACGTTCACCATTCAGTCTCCACGGTGCGCCCAAAGCTTTTGCGATGGGGAATTCATTTCTCCTCCAGAACTTTTCTCGGAATTCCCCCTCCCACTCGCCCATCCACCCACGCACCAAATAACTTGCGAACTTTGATTTATATCTCCTTAACAACGAGTTCCCATATAAGAAGATTACTGCGTCATATAGAGCTGAATGGCAGGTTGGGAATAGAGAGTGAGAGAGAAGACTTTTAGAACTCAAGTGAAATGGGGGAGAGAAATATTGGTTGAGAAAGAGATGGGAAAAAATCTTTTTTAATGCCCCTCTCACCGAGGTATTCATGCTCTGAGCTAGGATCAATTTTTCTATATTATTTCTATTACTATGACCAATAAGGCGTGTGAGGATACCGTGAATATTATTTATTTCATCCGTCAAACAATTTAATGTTCTTTGCCTTTGTTGAGTGCTTTTCGTCCCAGAAAAACCCGCGTAAGCTTCTTATTTCCACGAGAGGAGATGATGAGCTGTGAGCGTGAATGCTTTTTTTCTCCCATCATGGAACGAGACAAAATAGATAAGCTGGAAATAAGAGAGAGCGGCAGAATACTTCCACCTCCCCCTCATTCATTCTCCTGTTTATAAGTATAAGCTTCTCCAATAGCGCCCAAAAAATGAAGTGATATTTTCCTCTCCACCGAAAGAACGCTTGCAGAGCGTGTAAAACGTAGGTAATTACGAAGGTTAAATATGACCTGGTCGAGATCATTTGAAATCGGATTACTCTGTCGCGATCTCGACGCCAAAAAATACCATTTCATGGAAATCATCATATGCCTACACGATGTTTAGGTACTTCACTTCGTGTTCCTCTTGAGGTATTACGTTACGTTTATATTTGGCAGTCATTTTAAATAGATTATTGTACCTTTTATTAAAATTGGCGGAAAAAACTATTTTGAAATTTTGACAGCGGACTTTTGTATTTTTTATTACTAAATAGTGGGATCTTATGAGAATGAGACGTTTTTGACGTCTAGCCCTCTCAGCTTGCATTAACAAGATTACATAATCATTATATATAGACGTTTCTTACAGAGAAGGAGGATATAACATACTTGTAGAAAGTGCTTGCAAGCATTTTATCTCATCTTGAAGTAACATTAAATTTCAGAGAGATATTTCCTTATGGGACATATTGCTTTAATTCAAAAGATTTCTCTTCGATACCGATTTTCGTTTTGCCCTTATGGAATAATAATGGAGTAAAAAAATCGCTAATTTTTGCTACATTAGGAATATTACACTTTTTTCACATTAAGTTAATAATGTCACACATTTCTACGAAATTTTAAATTTGTAGCACATTAAGAAGTGAAATAAGATTTATCTAATTGTTTAAAATTAAATAATTTTTAACGGCCACAATACACATTTCATGAATACCTTGAAATGTTTATTCGTTTATATAGACAAAATTCTAAATAATTTAAAAATTTCAGCTCTCTAACTTGTCCCGTAGTATCTAAACATTTACATATTTTTTTTAAATTTAAGAATTTTTAACTGCCTAACAAATTTAAATATAAAAATTTGTATAATCCCTATTTCTTTTTTTTACAAATACTACCTATAAAAAAATTCAGCTCCGTAGCACATACGGAAAGACATAAACCTTGAAAATTAGTATAAACAATTGCAAATTTTTAGCGGCCGCATTGTTGCATTTTTTTAAGATTTTCGTTCTTTCTAGTCAATTTTGCACAAAATTTTACCTAAGAAAAAATTTCGAATCTCCAGCTTATCTGGAAGTGCCTAAACATTAATATCCTCCTATATATATGTTATCATTCTATATAGACGTTTCTTAGAGAGGAGGACGATATAACATACTAGTAGTTGGTGCTTGCATTCTGCAAGCATATCATCTCAACATAAAAAAAACATTCATTTTTCATATTTCATCAATATAAATATTTTTTAATTCTAAATATTGCACCTCAAGAGCGATTTTCGTTTTTCCCTTATGTAAAAATAATAGATTAAAACAATCCCAAAACTTGGAAATTTTAAGATTTTTATACTTTCTCCATTATGGGATACTAAGGCTACACATTTTTGCCAAGTTTTAAAGCTATAGTACTTCTAGAAGTGAAATAATATTTTTCAAATTGTTTAAATTTTAAACATTTTTAACGGCCGCCGCAATATGTTTATAGAGAGATTCAAATTTTTATTTGTGCAAATACACTACTTTGTACATAACTTGAAAATTTCAGCTTCCTAGCTCATTCCGTAATGTCTAAACAGTTATCTATTTGTTTAAATTTTAGAATTTTTAACTGACAAACAAATTAAAATATCAAAATTTGTATAATCCCTATTTCGTTTTGTTAAGAACTCTTCTTATTAAAAAAATTTCAACTCCGTAGCACATGCGAAACTACATAAACCTTGAAAATTTGTTTAAACAATTGCGAATTTTTAACGGCCGCATTGTTGCACTTTTTGGAGATTTTCGTTATTTCTAGTCGGTTTTGCACAAAATTCTACCTAAGAAAAAAATTTCGAATCTCCAGCTCATCTTGAAGTGCCTAAACATTAGTATCCTCCTATATGTTATATATATATCATTATACTAGTAGAAGGTGCTTGCATACTGCAAGCATTTAATCGCACCTTGAAAAAAACATTAAATTTCAGAGAGATATTTCATAATGTGAAATATTTCTTTAATTCTAAATATTTCTCCTCTGTTCGGGTTTTTGTTTATTCATTATGGAAAAATAATGGAGTAAAACAATCCCTAATTTTTGCAATTTTCGAAATATTATAATTTTCCCACATTGTGTTAATAATGCTACCAATTTCTGCGAAAGTTTAAATTTGCAGCACATTTAGAAGTAAAATATCATTTATCTAATTGTTTAAATTTAAATAATTTTTAACGGCCAAATAACGATTCTATAGATAAATTAAAATATTTATTCGTTAAGATATACTAACCACTAAATAATTTTAAAATTTCAACTCCCTAACTTGCGGCGTAGTGTCTAAGCATCTATCTATTTGTTTAAACTTTAAGAATTTTTAACTGCAAAACAAATTAAAATATCAAAATTTGTGCAATCCCTATTTCATTTTAAATCACACAAACCTTGAAAATTTGTTTAAACAATTGCGAATTTTTAGCGGCCGCATTGTTGCACTTTTTCAAGATTTTCGCTTTTTCTAGTCGGTTTTTCACAAAATCCTACGTATTAAAAAATTTAGAATCTTCAGCTCATCTGGAAGTGCCTCAACATTAGTATCCTCCTATATCTTCCTCCTCCTCTGTAAAAAAAACGTCCATATATAACTAGTAGAAGGTGCTTGCATACTGCAAGCGTTTCATCTCTCCTTAAAAAAATTCATTTTTCAGAGAGATATTTCATCACGGGAAATATTACATTAATTCATAAGATTTCTCCTCGGGACCGATTTTAGTTTTTTCCTTATGGAATAATAATGGAGTAAAATAATCACTAATTTTTTAAATTTTCGGAATATTATATATGTAATATATATGCAATAATATATATGCAAGCATTTCATCTCACCTAGACCAAATATTAATTTTCAGAGAGATATTTCATCAAGAGAAATATTTCTTTAATTCTTACGATTTCTCCTCGGGACAGGTTTTCGTTTTATCATTATGAAACAATAATGGAGTAAAACTATCGCTAATTTTTTCAATTTTAGGAACATTATACTTTTCCCACATTGAGTTAATAATGCCACACATTTCTGCCAACTTTTAAATTTATTGTACAATTAGAAGTGAAATAACATTTATCTAATTGTTTAAATTTAAATAATTTTAACTGCCAAAATAACAATTTTATGGATAATTTGAAATGTTTATTCGTTTACATTGGCTTACTACTAAATAATTTAAAAATTTCAGCTCACTAACTTGCGGCGTAGTGTCTAAGCATCTACCAATCTGTTTAAATTTTAAGAACTTTTAACTGCCAAACAAATTAAAATTTCTATAATCTCTATTTCGTTTTTTTTACAAATCCTACCTCTAAAAAAAATTAGCTCCGTAACACATTTGGAAATACATAAACCTTGAAAATTTGTTTAAACAATTGCGAATTTTTAACGGCCGCATTGTTACACTTTTTGGAGATTTTCGTTTTTTCTAGTCGGTTTTGCACATAATCCTACCTAAGAAAAAAATTTCGAATCTCCAGCTTATCTGGAAGTGCCTAAACATTAGTATCCTCCTCCTCCTCCTCTGTAAGAAACGTCTATATATAATGATATTGACTTTATTACAGAGGAGCTCTCTCTCTCTCTCTCTCTTCGTTGGCTTGGTAAGTAGTTTTACCACAAATATAGGCCGTCCCTCGTGATAACACCCACGTTCCCGGCCGGTCAGAAAGTGCTCAATTACAAGATATAACATCATTATATATAGACGTTTCTTACATAGGAGGAGGAGGATATAGGAGGCTACTAATGTTTAGGCACTTCCAGATGAGCTGGAGATTCAAATAGACAGAATCAACATGGGGCGATACATAGTATCTATTCGCCACGCCTGAAGTGGAGCGATATTTTCAATATATAGTATCTTTTCGCAACGCTTGAAGTGGCCGCCTTGCCTGATTATTACTTGTAGACTCTTGCGGAGCTTACAAAATGTAGTTTGGAAATATTTGATTGGTTTGATCCAACTCAGCGCAGCTTCAGCACAGTACAGTGTTACCGAGTAAATACGGTATTTTTACGGTAATCCGGTATAAATTACCGGGAGTTCAGCCGATGACTGAACTCGATCTGTTCTCGCCGCGAATGCTTTTCAAGTACAATGCAATGTACGCCTAATATAACAAGTATTTATTTAAAAAACATTTCAATTTGGCCAGGTGGCAAGGAAAACAGTATATAATTCTAAAATTCCAATTTTACAAATAAAGTCCTCTTTATTCGATTTCTCCGTCAGCTCAACAGCACCACCACCGCTACTGCAATTGGATTGCAGGCGTCTAGGATGACAACCACCACCTCTTTCGTGTTCTATTTCCCCTGCCTCTTCTTTGTCTTCCAATATACACATCTGCATAACATTGTCTTGTATCTCGTAAATAGACGTGCGGAATGTGCGGTGACTTTTTGAAACACGATTTTACGATCTTATAAAATTACTAGTACTCGAATATAAGGCAGGGGCTACTTTTAAAATTTCATTTTATTTTTTGGAAAAAGAACATCGCGTTATATTCGAGACAATGCGGTACGGTATTTTTTTCTGCTTTATTTTTCTTCTCTTGCTTATTAGAAGCAGATGGGAAGAGGAGGAGTAAAATCACGGATTTCTTGAGTTGGATCCGGGCAAAGTCAGCTGAGAAAGAAAAATTGACTCTCTTAAAACTTTTTCCATTTTCGATGTTGAAAAACCCTGTGTGCGGCTTATATTCGATTAAATACGGTATAAGTATATATATATATATATATATATATATATATATATATATATATATATATATATACATATATATAAGGGTGGCAACAAGGTGTTGAAGGATGCCTAGTGGACACATGTCACAAGTTTTCGGGCACAAGTATGCCCTTCTTCAGCGATGGAGAAAAAAAGCTTACCAACTTGGTAAGTATCCACTGGGCAACCTTCAACACCTTGTTGCCACCCTTATTACTGCCTTTCCTTTTCCTTAAGTTAATATATATATGCTTACGGAAGAGGAAAGTTAAATGGGCTAAATGGATGGCAACAAGTTGTTGGGATAGGGAAGCCCAGTGTGCACTGGCCAATAATGCGACTTCATGACTTCAATTTGGCGAGCTGCAGGGGGTGTCAAAGTGAACAAATTTTGGATAACATTTACATGGCTTAACAGGTAATTAAGTATATAAAATGAGGGAAAAGGAAAACTTAATTTCATAATAATGTAGATTGAAACCCTCTAGTTAGAGTAGGACAAGAAGAAAAAGTTTTCGGTCAATACGGACTTTGGAAAAGAAGCCGTGGATGAGAAAAAAATGGTAGAATTCTGCAATCCTTAATAGCGATGATTAAAAAACCATAGACTAAAATACGATGCCAAATATATATATATATATATATATATATATATATATATATATATATATATATATATGGATGTCAACAAGGTGTTGGGATAAGGAAACCCAGTGAGCACTCACCAATCAGACGACTTCAGGTTGGAGAGGCCCCGGGGATGTCGAGGCGACACACGTAAAATAACACAAAAACACAGAAACATCACAAACGTAAAGCTTTCGGAACTACTCCTTCTTCAGCTACAGAGAGAGAACTATATATATATATATATATATATATATATATATATATATATATATATATATATATATATATATATATATACTAGTAGAAGGTGCTTGCATACTGCAAGCATTTCATCTCACGTTGGAAAAACATTAATTTTTTAGAGCGATATTTCATCATGGGAAAATGGGAAATATTAATTTCTTTTTTTCCTTATGGAACAATAATGGAGTAAAACAACTGCTAATTTTTGCAATTTTATGAATATTATACGTTTTCCACATTCGGTTAATAATGCCACAAATTTATGCCAAATTTGTAGCAAATTTAGAAGTGAAAAACATTTATCTAATTGTTTAAATTTAAATAATTATTAACGGCCGCAATAAGAATTTCATAGATACAATGAAATGTTTATTCGTTTAAATAGACTAAACTCTAAATAACATGAAAATTTCAGCTCTCTAACGTGCCCCGTAGTATCTAAACATTTACCTATTTGTTTAAATTTTAAGAATTTTTAACTGGCAAACAAATTAAAATATCAAAATTTCTATAATCCCCTTTTCGTTTTTTTACAAATCCTACCTCTAAAAAAATTTCAGTTCTGTAGCACATTCGGAAATACATAAACCTTGAAATTTTGTTTAAACAATTGCGAATTTTTAGCTGCCGCATTGTTGCACTTTTTCATGATTTTTCGTTTTTTATAGTCGGTTGTGCACAAAATCCTACCTAAGAAAAAAATTTCGAATCTACAGCTCATCTAGAAGTGTCTAAACATCCTCCTGTTATATGTATGTTATATCCTCCTCCTCTGTAAGGAACGTCTATGTATAATGATGCTAGTAGTTGGTGCTTGCATTCTGCAAGCATATTATCTCAACATAAAAAACATTCATTTTTCATATTTCATCATTATAAATATTTTTTAATTATAAATATTTCAACTCCGGAGCGATTTTCGTTTTTCCCTTATGTAAAAATAATAGATAAAAATGATCCCAAAACTTTGCAATTTTAAGAATTTTATATTTTCTCCATTATGGGGTACAAATGTTACACATTTCTGCCAAATTTTAAAGTTGTAGTACTTCTAGATTTTGAAATAATATTTTTCCAATTGTTTAAACTTCAAACATTGTTAACGGCCGCCGCAATATGTTTATGGAGAGATTCAAATGTTTATTTGTGCAAATGCGCTACTCTGTACATAACTTGAAAATTTCAGCTTTCTAGCTCATCCCGTAGTACTTAAACAGTTATATATTTGTTTCATCTTGAAGAATTTTTAACTGCCAAACAAATTAAAATATCAAAATTTGTATAATCCCTATTACGTTTTTTTACAAATCCTACTTCTAAAAAAAAATGTCAACTCCGTAGCACATTTGGAAATACATAAACCTTGAAATTTTGTTTAAACAATTGCTAATTTTTATCGTCCGCATTGTTGCACTTTTTCAAGATTTTCGTTTTTTCAAGTCGGTTTTGCACAATTTCTACCTAAGAAAAATATTTCGAATCTCCAGCTAATCTTGAAGTGCCTAAACATTAGTATCCTCCTCCTCTGTAAGAAACGTCTATATATTATGATACACACACACACGCTCGTACATGGTACCCGGCGAACTCGTCACAGTTTACAAGTCACAAAGTGAATTCGTCACACATTACATATTCGTCACCACACGATTCGTACCATTTTACGTACTTGTCATGGCCCTTATTTGTAACTTATAACTTGCTATTTTTCTGGCCATTGTTGCCAACAAAGGCGGTATTGTTTCCATATTTTCATAGTTCACAGGCAGATTTTTATTAGTATTCGTCACCACACGATTCGTTCCATTTTACGTCCTCGTCGCGGCCCTTATTCGCAGTTTTATTTATATTATATTTTCAAAATTTTATTTATTATTATTTTTTTATTATTTTATTTATTTATTATTATTTTATTATTTCAAATTATGGGTGATTTAATCAGGTTTACCAAAACTGAGCGCGGTCGTGAAAAATTATTTTACCAGGGATACATGTTTATGAAACATCGGGCTCAAAAATTGGCGTTGTTTGGCGGTGTGATCACCGCGGAGAATGCAACTCTCTGGTCACAATCTAGAAGTGCGCTAAAGGACCCTACATGCGAATAATTTTCTCATCAGCCTGTGTTCAACTAAATGAGTATTACCAAATACACCTTTTCACTATGTATTACCTTTATGTATTATCTTTTCACTAAATAAACACACTTTTCATACAAACATGTGTTTTCATCCAGCATTATCGCTTTAAATGTATGGTATGACGATACAAAATAGTGACGAATTGCACATAGTGACAAGTAGAAATCAGTGTCGAATACGCTGTGAGTGACCAATAATATGGTGACGAGTACAACGTGACCAATCCTAACGGTGACGAAAAAAACAGTGACTTACTTGCATGGATTTCGGAATTCTAAATATTCAGATACTTCAGGAGTTATTTTTTGCGCTGTAATAAAAAAAATTTACGATGTATGTTCATTTGATTTTTCTCTGCAGAAATTCTTTAGATAGTGGTTTTGTTCGTGAATCACTTTTTACCGATTGGGATTTTACAAAAAAAAACAGTTCAAGGCAAGAAAAAATAGTTCCATTATTCTCCGGATCTCTTATTAATTTGTTCTTCTACAATTCTTCTGCGATGTTCTCCGTTTATGAAGGTAATTTATTAATCCTTATGTTTCCCATGAATTATCATGGAATGATAATAAACCGTATTTATGGATACCCTGTATTTAAGGATTATTCCTCTGGAAAACTTTACCTTGTTCTAAAGAACGCATACAGTTTTTGTATTCCATTTAAAATGCGAAAATTGAACCTCTAGAAAAAACAGAGAAAATGTTTACTTTTCGTGGATCACTTCCAAAGAGTTCCGCCTTCTACAGTTACTATTATCCGTAGATAAGGGATTGGGGATGTTTCCACATTGAGCCAGTTAGACCGCATTAATTTTAGCCAGTTACCAAAAAAATGTTATTAATTATGGGTATTACACATTTCCTGCAGACACAACTAAAACGAAAATATTTAACATGAGGAAATATATGAGCAGTGCTTTTCAAATATTAACGTTTTGCACTGTTGTACTCAGTGATTTCAATTTTTATGATGCATATTTCTTTCGATATCACCGTTAATTATCCACCGCGTAACCATATTTTCCGTTGAAAAAAAACAAAGCCGCGTTCATTTTTCGTTTTTGGAAAAGTTATGTTTTAATGAACCTCGCGTACGTGCCTTCGACTCTTCAACTAAACACGTTCACGGGCATAAAAAAGGAAAACACCAGCGCGACATTAATATTCGCGCTCGTAAACAACTTTTCGAGAATTTTTATAATTGCGACGCGAAAAAAAAATTAAACTATGCGTGACGCTCGCACGCTAATCTGAGTGCCACACGTTACATTTCTGTTTTTTTCGTTTTTATTTCTCTCTTCTCTTCGTATTCTCTCTCCTCTCTCTTTCTCCGTCTCTCTGTCTTCCATTCATTCACAATTCTTTCTTTTTATAATGCGTGGATTCTTTCTTCTTACCCCGTTCGATCCAGCATCCCTGTGGTTTTCTTAATGAGAGCACCTCCTCCTTTCCCGCTCTCCTCGCAAGGTCGTCCATTATGTGTGCGCGATACGTTTTTCGAGTGGACAAAATGGCGGACGCGATTCTATGCGCGCCATCCTGAAAAAAACCTGAAGAACGAGCGTCCTCCCTAGGCAACAATGAGGAACGACAATGGACGCGACAGAAGCAACAGTCTTGTTGGACCGGAGACGTTGGTACCCAAAACCTCTCCAACTCTACTCCCTCCGCCTTCCTCTACCCTCCCTCTACCCTCCCTCTACCGTTCCTCTTTCCCTCTCCCCTCCTCCTTCCCCAGCCTTGTTACTATTGTCTCGTTCATCCGAAACGCGGGATTCTTTCCCATTGTTTCGCGTGCTTTCAATTCCAGGCAAGACTTTGACTCGGGTTTTTTATTTTTTCCGCCCCGCGAGAAAAAAAACCGAACGGAGACAATGCCATGAAGACGAAGGGGTCCGTCGCTTATTCAGCAGGATGGGGAATTATTAGGCTTGCATGCTACATTAACTCTGGGTGAATGATGGTATTTTTTATTTTTATTTTGGTGAAAAAAATGGAAGGTAAGGGCAGTGACTTGTCTTAAGTCCAGGCGTTGCCAGTCAGATCTGCAGCTTCGAGATGATTCACGTAAGAGAGTCGCGTCATAAAAGATTTTTATTAAGTCTTACAAGAACAATTTTTTGCATGTGGGCGCGTTCGGGTCTTTACCTGAAACGTAGATTTATAATTTTCTCCCAAATTTTTTTGACCTCCAGTGTATTCCTTAGTTAAGACTCCGCGGGAAACATTAGCTATTCAACAAAGTCAAGACACTAATTCAGGGGTGGGCAAACAACGGCTCGCGAGCCCCTATAGGCCCGCGAGAACTTTTTATGGGGCCCGCAATACCATTATGAAAACGAACCATAACATGCAATGCAGATTACATTGTATATGTGTTGGTTAAAATTATGGTAGGAAAATATTTTCAAATGATGTTATGAGGCTAATATATAATTATATATTGCTTTTCATTAATAGGATACCTACCTCGCATCATCTCCAGTAATTTCCAATGCAAGCTCTCAAGTGGCCCACTGAAGCATTTTCATCTGTTGATGCGGCCCTCCTAAGAATCCGCGACTGCGGCTCGCCGTATAAAATGTTTGCCCATCCCTGCATTAATTAACAGTCTGTATCTCGTTAGATTTGCGTCTGCTCGTATCTCTATCATAGAGCAAATGGATTTTTAAAAAAGGATATAGTAAACCAGGGTAAAATGTTTTAGTTTAGTTATTCCAACATAGTCTTCCAATATTATACTATAATAGTATATTTGTCAGAATATCAACTGCAATTTATGGCGTTGGGTTAAAAAATTTGTTTTAAGTGCAATAATTTCTCCAGAAAAGTAGATGTGGATGTTTTATTCCACAAATATCATTTATCGTGAACATTTCGACAACAGAATTAATTTCTGCATAACCTGACAGTACTATTAAATACTGAGTTGGAAAAAACCCTCCTTTACTCAACAATTTACTTTTCACTGTGACAGTAAACACTTAGAAAAATATTGATAAATTATTTCTATACAATAATTCGCCATATACAGGAATGGCAGTTCTATTGTATTCAGCAAATGAATGAGCAGAGCAAATACTGATAAAGGCATTTCATTATATCCCTGCTATGATATTTTTATTGTCAGGCTTGGCAGTATTCAATTTAACTCGAAAAATCTACATGACCATTGAATTTTTAAAAGGAAAAAATTCAACTAATATAATTTTGAGGTTTTTATTTTCATCATTAAAACGTTATTCTGGGCTATTTTCCTCCATATGGACCGGCGATTCATAAAGTACTAAATTACTCTTTTTTTAACTATATATACCTCTGTACATTCTGTATGGATTTCAATTCCATTGTACACTTACGATAATGCCTAAATTATTTAAACTGTTAATATTTATTTACCAAAAGTGGTTTTATTGAAAGCATAAAGTGTTACATTTTAAGTTACCTTTTATGTATTTCTAATATAATCGTTTAAACTTCGCTTTATCGCATTCGATCGTAAAATTGGTTAAGGAATGCTCTGAATGATTCGAAACTTGAGCCATTTTATCGTACTTAATAACTCAAAAGACGAGCTTCAGTTTAGTTTTATTTTAAAAACTGAGTTAATAATTAGGCAATCATAAGTGAGATTTCCTCAAAAAAGCTCATTACATTTTCTTCGATAAAAAACGATGGCATAAAAATAAGCCATTTTTAATAGTCGATTTACAATAACTATAAACTAGTTACATATTAGCTTGGAGATATGGACGTACGAATCAGATTTAGAAATACTTTTAAAAAAGTTATATTTTATTGTTTTGTTCTCGCTATTCTCATAGCTCTCCTGTTCACATTTCCAGCGATAAATGCTATCGACAGAAGAATTAGCGTCCAAGAAAGTGAATAAAAAAATCCAATCGAAGAACACATTTCTTCGCATCACTTCAACTCCTGAAACCGTTTCTCGAAAAGTATGAGATATCGCTTCCTTAAAAAGCTCCTCGTATTGCCTTTTTCTTCGAGGAAATCTTCCCGAACCGAAGCGCGCGTTCTTCCTTCCAACCGATTCCCATTTAGACAAAAATCCCTCTCTCGCGACGTGTATAAAGGGGAATAAAACGAGGAGAGAAAAAAGAGACGAACGGATCTCCCCGTCAAAGCGCACGAGCATCGGAATGCGTAACGACCGTGCGCTCGATCGCTCCGCGCTAAAAAGACGGTTTGTCGTATATGAGACTACTCCGGGAGCAGTCTTATCCTCTCGCTTGCACGGGTTCCCCCCCCCCCCTTTCAATACCCCCTCCTCCCCTTTTTTGTGCGTCTTTAGCACAAAGTGAATGGATATAGAGGAGATCGTTTCCGTCCGTCCGCATAATAAAACTCGGGAACCGCTAGACGTATTTTGATAAAATTTGGTATTGGGAAGTTTTGCTAAAATTGGGAGACCGATTCCAATTTTGGTTAAAATAGAACAATAATAACGAAAACTTTACATAAGGACTTACATGTATTTTACAATGTAACTCGCTAACTTCTCGTTAAATACTCATCTGAGCGAAAAATATTGAGAACATTGTGAAATCTCAAAGAACCCATTTGGAAACTGCGTGTACAACTTTCCAATCTTGTTCTCTAAGTTCAACTCCCTCCACCCTACCATCTCTCTTTGTACTCATATTCTTCTTCTTCCTCCTATTGGCTCCCCTATGTCGGCATATTGCTTAGAGATATATATATATATATATATATATATATATATATATATATATATATATATATATATATATATATATCGTATAAATCCGTCAAGCTCTTAACCCCCCGTACCATCTCCCCATTTCGCAAACTCTTAATTATTTTCCTTCCATTTCTTCACACAGGAGACGGTTGCTCGTCAAATTAATATTGTACGTATATCTTTATTAATTCTTTTTGTTCTCGGAGCATACAATGCGCTATTTTTTGATTAATGCGTTTCTCTCCACCCGTGTCTCCATTCTTCCCCATTTTACTACCGATAAATAAAAATAAAAGAGTTAACTTTTTTCGACAAGGTGGAGAGGGATCACGAGTCTCCGCGAAATAGATTAATTATTTTTAATTATGGTCCGGCTCCCGTGAGCGGAAAGATACTCTTTTTGTGCAGGAATGAAAAGGATTTTTATTGTTTTTTTTGTAACCGGATCCCTATCTTTTTGATAAAAATCGTTATTGTTTTTATATTGGAGTGCTTTTTTATAGACTGTAAATTCGTCATATTATTCATAAGAAATCTCAGTATTGGATCTAAATTAGTAATTTTTCAGTTACTGTCAATTTAAAAATATATTGCCCCTAGAATGTTATATTAAAAATTTGGAATTTTTTTGGTAATTGCTCATTTTTTATTGAAATAACTAATATGATTATTGGAGCACCCCCAATTTTAGCTAAGAAAGTAAATGTTCCATTAGCGAAATTAACATAAACGTGAGCGCTAGTTAACCACACGCTTTCCCAGTTTCTAAAAACGGCGTCCATTTGGTGGATATGATAGCTTTCCACGTTCAATTTAAAGCTTTTACGTAGAAACTATTATTTTAATAATAACTTGATTGCAGTAAGTACATTAATTTTTGAAAAATATCATTTCAAGTTTTGCAAATTATCTTTTTATAAGAATATAGCATACTTATTTGTTTAAAAATAGTAATTCAACATTAGTCAAAGTTGAAATATAATTTAATTTGGTAATTACCATATTTCATCTGAAAGTTAAGCCTTTTGAAAAAAACTCGCGAGTCCACCAAGTATCGGTTTTTTATAAGAAACGTCTAATCCAGTGTCGAAACGGTAGTTTGGGGATCGTAAAGGCTACCATGGAAACCCGACGCGAAGCAGCATAGGAAGGCTCTACAGAAAGGGAGAGGAAGAAGATTGATTGTCTTATGAGAGAAAGGTTTTTCCGCCCGACTGGTTTACCGCACGGAACGGGAGGAATGGCGGTGAAAGCGAGCGCGGTGCATTGTGGGTAGCGCGGGACGGAGGGAGGGAAGGTAGGAGAAGGAAAGGAGAAGGAAAAAAACAGTCGCGACGGAGGAAAAAGAAAGGAGAGGGTATTTATTAAAAAAACCAACATCGGAGAGGCAAGCCAGGAAGGGAGTTTTGGCGAGGTGGCTGACTTTGGGCTCGATGAAGGAAACACAAAGAGGACACATTTTCCGAAGGATGGCTCTTTTTTATTTTCTCCGCGAACGCGAAGTCTTTTGCTTCCCTTCAATACAACGACGTAGGAGAATTAAGAGGGCCATTCTGAAAAGGCCCTCACAACGACAGCCTTCTTAATCTTCTTTTTTCGGTAATCTCCCTCGCATCCTATGGGGATAAAAAGAATAGTCGTTACCTTTAAATTATCTCCGAGGAGATTTTGCTCATCAAATCGGAATTACGATGCTTGCCAAATTGAAATCTCCCTTTCCGAAATGGATGACGTAACTCAGTTCGTCAAGTAACTTCGATTTTACTAATTATGAAATCGAAAATATCCTAGTTATTGTCTTGTTTGATGATAAACTTTTACGGAGTAGTTAGTTTTTTTCTTTTTCCATGTACTTAGCAAAGAATCCTCGGATGATTATTTAATAGCATGCATTTTGCAGTAGTTGGTTACCTATTTTTAAGCTTTCAACGATTTATTACTCTGATTGTTGTGTTACTTTTGCCACAACGAAATAAATAATTCTAGAGAATAAAGCATGGTAAAATTAGTTTAATTGAACAGAAAATCATAGAAATTTTAATGCGCAAGAAAATAGTTTGAGACGACTACGTTATTCTACCATTCCAATATTAACAAGAAAATACGAACTCCAAATGTCAACAGTTGGATCTATATTACTACAGTTCTTTGCAGTTAATTTTAATTATTCTTAATTCTTTACGAATGTGAAAGGATAAAATTGTGGTTATTTTGGTTTTAATATGAATAGACAATGCTTTCTGTGAAAAATAGCACTAAACTACAAACATTAATCTGGACCTTTAATTTTTTTAATTGCACACTTAACTTAAAAACTAATTCACAATTATTCTGAGAAGCGGATTTATCATCTCATTGCCTTATAAAACTAGAACGAATAATATGCTTAATCTTTCGTTTTAACCAGTTATTCTCAAGTGCGTCCACCAGAAAATTTTAATGCGGCTGCTCGCATAATTATATTTTAAACATAGAATTTCTAAAAAAAAACAAATTTCCAAACAAACTCGATGATCAAAATCGTGACACGGCAATGCGACTTATTTTAGAAAAAAGAAGTGTAGTCAATTTTCATTTAAATAAGTTGCTATAGCTTATAAATTTGTTTGTTTTCCCGTATTGTTACGCATGCTTAGTTTACTTATAATGATTTTTACATATTTTTGCGATTATGATGATTTGAAACACAATTCAGAAATATCAACACAAAAATTCATAAACATTTAAGTATGTTATTAATTTATTTCTTTAAACATTTCTGGTGCCTTACGTAGAATGTTAAATATCACTTAGAGCCTAAATTTAACAATGCGGCCACCAAAATATGACAGGTGGCTGCAGATTTGGCAACGGCGAATTTTTTTCTACTATCCACTGCTTTAAACTATTTAAAAGGGGTGAAAACTACTAACTGATGAGTTTTTTTCCATTTACAAAAATAAAAGAACACAAGTTTAATATTTCAAAATAATTACTTTATTATTCTCTCTTTCGATGAAAGCCTTTGATTACCAGCCGTAACCGCCGAGTAGTTCGCTGTAAGCATCAAATTACACGAAGTAACTTTGCAAACTCTCGACGTAATACTGCACGAAGTAAAAGGCGAATGATAGATGCACTCGCGATACGAAAAAGCACGAGTGCTTACTCGGGATTTAAAAAAATAAAGCCATATGCCATTCAAAACAACACGTACAATATACAACTGGATTAGACTTTTTTAAAAAATATATACAAAACTTAATAAGGAAAATGTTTAACGATATCCTTTTTAACAAATCAAGTTTTCTCGTCGGAGATCCGTTTGGATAACTTGCGAAGCCTCGGTCGGCGTGAAAATAACCGATGCTCTTCTGTTTGACAAACGTGAGCGCTGGACGCCCGTCTCAATCTAATAGCCTCCGGATTTGCCGTAACCGCCGCCCCCGGATCCACCATAACCGGAATGGCCTCCTTCGTAACCACCGCCTCCACCCCCGCCGCCTCCGCTGCTGTGACCGAACTCCTTGCCGCTCTGGTGACCTCCCTTTTTCCCATACTCCTCCTGGTGTCCGTGGTAAGCCTTGTGACCACCCGCGGCCTTATGTCCCTCGTCTTCGTCGTAGTGGTAACCCTTTCCGAAGTGACCTTTTTTGCCCTTTTCGCCCGAGTCGTATCCGCTGTCGTGGTGACCTCCCTTCTTGTGACCTCCCTTCTTGGCCGAATCCTCCTCGTGGTAGTGTCCGTACTTTCCGTGGTCGCCTTCCTTGTGGTCCTCATCGTAGAAATCGTGCTTCTTCTGGAACTCGTCCTTGTGGTATACGTTGTGGAATCCCTTGGTGGTGTGTCCCTTCTTGTGTCCTCCCTTCTCCGAGTACTTGGCGCCCTTATCGGCCTTGTGACCCTCATGGTGCTCGCCGTAGGATCCGCCTCCGTCGTGGAAACCCTTCTTGTGCCCTCCCTCTTCGGAATAGTGGCCCTTGTTCTCTTCCTCGCCGTGCTTTCCAGACCCTCCCTTCTCGAATCCATCCTTTTCCGAATAACCCTTGACTCCCTTCTCTCCGTGTTCGCTGTGGTGTTCGCCTTCATCCTCTTCGCCGCCCCCCTTGGCGTACTCTTCTCCGCCGCCGTAGTCTCCCTTGCCGCCTCCACCACCTCCGCCGCCTCCTCCTCCTCCGCCGATGTGGCCTCCTATTCCGATGTGACCTCCTCCTCCGATGTAACCACCGCCTCCTCCTATGTGGCCACCGACGCCGATGTGTCCGCCCCCGCCGATGTGACCACCGCCGTAACCGCCTTCGTAGTGTCCACCGTCACCACCCTCGTCACCTCCTTCGTAGTGTCCTTCGTCTCCGCCTTCGCCACCATCGCCGCCCTCTCCGCCTTCTCCCCCGTGGTAACCCTCATCACCACCGCCCTCGCCACCTTCTCCACCGTGGTAGAAGTATCCGTGCCCCTCGCCTCCACTACCTCCGGAGCCGCCTCCGTGGCCGATGTCGTAATACACCCATGGAACCGCGTGGTATCCTCCACTTCCTCCACCACCTCCTCCACCGCCTCCGTGGAACACGACTTCGGTGTGGCCGCCTGAACCACCTCCGGCACCGCCACCTCCTCCATGTCCACCAGCCGCGTACCCGCTACCCCCTTGTCCTCCGCCTCCGTGCCCACCGCCCCCGTAACCGCCACCCCCGTGCCCTCCGCCTCCGCTGCCTCCTCCTTGTCCTCCGCCTCCGTAACCACCGCCTCCGTGGCCACCGAAACCACCGCTGTTTCCGTAGCTGTAACTGGTGGCGGACATGACTAAAACTTTGCTCGATTCTCCGTTGCTATCCTTCTCCGTCTTCTTGTGGATCACCCCGTTGGGATAGATGAAGTGGAGAGTCTCTTCCGTCTTGAGGTCTTCGGTGGGCGCCGCGGCGATGAGGCACAGCAGAGCCGACGCCAGGAGGGCGCAGAGTTGGAGGGCAGCCATGGTCCCCTCGTAGAAGAACTTGACGAATCCTTTTTCCCCAATATACCTATGCGTTCGCAGAAACCGAGCACTCTCTTTAAGTGATCTGCTGCTCTTCGAGTCCAAATGCTGACTTGCTTGGATGTTGGGACCCAAAGCTGCATTTATAACCCTCCTTTCATCAGACTGCCTCGCTTCGCCCCTTCACCTCAATGAGAGGCGTGTCTGGATAACCGGATGCTGTCTCCCACCACAGCCCTCCCCCCCCCCCCCCACACCTTCTCCGGCCATAAGGTTCCCCATATCTCCCTCCCCTACATACTCCTTAAAGAGAGTCGGAAAAGTCATGTAAAGGTTTGGGAACTGAAGGCCTCCTACCTACAAAATTCCACGCTGATTTGCGGTCTGACCAAGCCACGCGGAAAATGAAAAAAGAACATCGATATATTCCCCACCCCATCGACGTCATCTCCTACTCTGAACATGCTTGTTGATTAGAATTAATGTCTACGACTCCTTCCGCGCTCCTCGATTACCCCCCTCCAAGACTCCTCACACCCTCAATATCACCCCTAACTCAATGCAATACACCCTCTTAACTCCGCCGATACTCCCTCCCCCCTCCCTTCCCTCTCCATCTCCTCTCTCTCCCCCTTCTATCTCCCTCTCTCCTCTATCTCCCTCCCTCCTCTATCACGCTCCCTTCCTCGTCGTCGTCTCCCTCTCGCGGGACGCACTGCATGCTCCGGTGCATGGGATCCGAAAGGACACGATTGCAGGAGAAACACACAAAAGGGAATTCCTGGAAAACTATGAATCGAGAGGAAAACGTTCTCGGGTAACGCGAGAGGGGAAATTACGTCAGGGGAAAAAAGTTTTGAACTGTATCTGACGGTCGTGGAAATACACTTGCGAAAGTCAACCAACTATCCCGTGTTAGCTAGATTCATTGTACAGGGAGGCGGTAGTGAGTGTGATTTCGAGTGGAGGGGGTTTATTGGAGGGTTGTAGAGAGAGGGGTGGGATGGGATGGGGAGGCAAGGTAGGAGCGAAAAGAAAGGGCACCCATGGTCTCGGTTGAAATGTTTCCGAGTGTTAGGGGGTTGAGAGGAAGAGGTGGGGGAGGTGGAGAGAGAGGGTTGTGGGAGGTGGAGAGGGAGTGAGAGATTGGGGAGGTGGAGAGTGGTCGCGATTGCACGCGGAAGCAGGAGGAGGGGTTGGGTCGGTGTGACCCCGCGGCTGACTGCGACCAATCGTATGAGGCTACAAAAAACGAACTCAGAATGCGAAAAAGGACAATGTCCCGATTCTCCGAGGAGGTAAAAAAAACACGCCGTTGGCCCACGACTGAAGTAATGATTTCATTAAGTGTTTATATCGACACGGATGGGTTGATTGATTATTGTCGTAATATCCTTTTCGCTTTTGATTTCACCTACCTCACTTACGTAATAGTGGAAAGGCCGTAGGTATAGGAGTGGCGCCTTATCCTTTTTAAATCGCTATAAAATACCCCCAGAATCCGAATGTGCGTTATTATTCATCGGTCTCCTGAGGAGAACGGGTCTTTTTACAATAAACATTCAGATTCTCTGCATTATTTCATTAAGAAGTAGAAGAATTTTAAATAGTAAAAAATTAATGTTACTTTTGGTGAAAACATGCCGATTTTGAGAAACGTTTAATCTTAGTTAATTATATAACGAATTTACCATATTTGTTTTAAAAGTTTCTTTTGTGAATCTATAATTGGCTCATAAGATATTTGTATGGCTTCTCATGCAAAATTCATCGGGATATAATTATATTTTAGCCAAAACTTTTATAACAAAACCTTCGGCATAGTATATATAATTTATTTTTCTACTAATATTTTCTACATAAACTTTCAATTTGTTCTATAACTAGGCTTGCATTTTAACATTTTCATGTTTTAAGCGTGTCTGAGTGATTAAATGGACCAACACATGCAATTTTAAATGGCTGAAAGTTTTATGCGCCAATTAACTAGTCGTAATCGGTGATTTTTATGTCTGAACTTAAGTGCATGTTAACGATCCAAATCGATTTTTTATTAAATTCCGTATAAATCAGATAGGCCTGTTTTATTTCGTCTTTCAATAAATCGTCGATGACTTTCAACAAAAAATTTAATTAATGCGAATAAGTCAACAGATTTTTCATGCGCTTTTTTAAATTGTTTACATTCGATCTTATAAAGTCAGGATTTGAAAACATGAGTGTTAAAAGCCAAATTTTATTATTCAGCTAATAAAACTCGAACCATTTCCGAATTATCTCCGAATTCGTTTTAAATAAGAGAAAACGATAAATTTTACAATGAGAAAATTTAATGTCCGCTATTAAATCACGACTTGATCTCACCAAATAAATCCTCTGTCGTAGGATTGATGGACAAATCCATAAAATTTATATTTTAGTTGGCCACATATGTGCAAAACCTCAATAATGCTCATTAAGAAACCGAGTTAAATCTGATTGATTATGAGTTTTTGAAATAAATCAAATATTTCCATTCCGATCTTAATCAGTTTCTCAAAATACACAGTTAAATTCCTCAAAACAATTTTACTGGAAAACCTCTTATATTAACTGTGAGTTTTCGACTTTTAAATCTTTAAATCTTTTAAAAATTGGCGAGATAAGGGATCCGTCAGGCATGGCTCATTAGAGGGGCGAAGCCTCCAGTTATTTATAATTAACTGGAGGCTTGTTTAACAAATCCCATTACAGTTTATTTTACCATTTTATTCTCGGACATTTTGAGTAAGATAAATAAAATCAATATTTTGTGGTAAATTAAAGCCAATGTTGAATTGAACTATAAGAAAACTCGGCATTTTTTTCTTTGATTCACAAAAATACCGGCGACTTAAATTACTTGCTATCCACAAGCTTGTACGTTTTTGTGAGCGAGACAAAAAGTTAAATAATTTGACTCTTTGTTTTCATCATTCTTTATGAAAAGACTGCTTTATAGGAATTAGTGGTTTGCTTGGAAAATCGATAATTTAAATCAAATTAAATTAATACATGGATTTCTTGTTTATATCCTTCTTCATTTATTTTTATTTTTAAAGTATTTCATTTTAATGCCACCTTTCTTACTAATTTGGTTGTCGGCCAGCTATTGATATCGTTTTATCCGCGAGAAAAAGAATTACCGGACGGCAAAAAATAGCCAAGTGTGAGAAATACGGTGCATGAGAGACACATGGTAAACAAAACGTCCTTCACCAACTGAGAATTGGAGCAAGTTGGGAGGTCAGAATATACGTCCTCTCTTTCATTCAGCCGGGGTACTCCATAAAATAGGGAAATAAATATGGTGATTTTGAGGGTGTTGGTTATTTTACAAGAGAGCCTTCGCACAAACATTCTACTAGAGGAGGAGTATCGAAAATATTATAAAGTAACAACTTGTATTTAATAAATTATGGTAAACCAAGGCACAAAATATTCCTGTTCCACTATATCTCGTATGCATGAATAACTATTAGATGTTTTATATGTATGTAACTTTATATATATATATATATATATATATATATATATATATATATATAAACACACATTTTGATCGGCAAGGTTGAGACTCTGTAGTTCTTTCTTCCACCTGGCCGTATACGAGGTATGAAGAAAACATGCCAAAGAAATTTAAAAAATAAATTTATAAAAGCTGATTTTTAATTTCAAGATAGTTTCCTTGCTGATGGGATAGGAAGAATTTGTATTTAAATAGGAAATTTAGGTTACTGTTAGCAAAAGTAATAAAGTGGAGATAGGAATAATTAGATGAAAAAATAGATATAGAGAAATGGACTAGGTATGTTTGCTATTGACGAAGAAATTTGCACAACGATAATTGAAATTATTTTAATTATTATTAAAAATGTGATACCAAATTTTGCAGGCAGAGGCAGTAAATGACTTATTGTATATGCTGTAACGATGCATCGGAATAAGTAATTCGAAATAGCCTAGAGTATTCACTGAGTGAATCGAGGTTAGGAAATCGAATTTACGGAGAAGAGAATAAGATGATAAAAAAGTGAGGATGCGCTTTAAAGCCCTTAAGATGTGCATACTCTTTCGATTTCCCAATGTTTGCCAACCTAGTCATCTGAAGGTGTCGCTTATGTGATCAATTTTTAGCCTACTTTCCATAATGGAAATAGGCTTCTAGTTTTTTCGTTGCGTCTGTCTGTCTGTACGTAACTTTTGAACCAATTGACCTATTTTCATGAAACTTGGTGGAAATCTCTTGCTACATAGACCAAACTCCCAACGATAGTTTTTGTTGCGAAGATTGAAGTCTCGGGTTCGGTTCCAGGAGCTATTCTTCCCATTTCATTTACACGGGAAATCTAAAATCCATCGTGCAGGGTAATTTTCTCTTGCACATTAAAATATCTTAGAATTCTAATATCGGAGCGAGTTTTGTACTATTTTCTGAGGAAAAAAATAAAAATTCTAATTTTTATAGTAGAATTTTGCTTATTGATTGTATGTATTTATTAGAATTTGCGTAAATACTGGCGATTTTTCAGTTTTTATCACTCATTACGAGTGTGTTCCCATAGGAACAACTATTGTTGGACTCAGATTCGGTATATTCCAATAAGTACACGCGGTTTTTTGCCGCACAAATACGCGTGATCAATTTAATATTCCGTTCGAATGTATTTGTAGTATTTTATAACGATAAATTATTAAAGGGGTGTTTTGGGGTGGGATGCGATTATATAGCCTCTCCCACTCAAATGTCAACCTCACCTGCACGTGGTGCACCCTGCTTCACAGACGAGGCTCTGGCGTCCGAGTGACTCCCGGGATAAGGAGTCCCCCCTCTACCAAATGCCAACGGCCTATTTAGGGGCGGATGAGAAGGTGGAGGGGTAGGGCACCCTCTTGCCCTTGGGGTGGGAAACTGCCCCTAAAGGCGGAGGAACTATTTTGATAGTCAACGGCATAGGATGGAGAAGGCAACAGGAAACCACTCCATTAAAGATCCTATTGGATATCCCGAGGATAGCAACCATGGAAGGTTTTAGAAAGGAATTTGTTACTGATCATGGTATTCGGAACCCAAGATCCGGCAGGGGATGTAGCAGGGCTTCTCAGGTCGTTATCCAACGAAATCCCTGTCAAAACGTCAAAATAGGTACTTGGAACGTCAGAACATTACTAAAAATAGGTAAATTAGAAGAAATAAAGAAAGAAATGGAGAAAAATGAGATTGATATTTTAGGTTTATGTGAAACAAGGTGGCAAGAGAAAGGAGATTTTTACAGTGATAAATTTAGAATAATTCATAGTGGAGGTGAAAAGAGAGGAAGGAATGGAATAGCAGTCATTATTAGTAAGAAATGGGCAAACAGTGTTTGCAATACATATCACATAAATGATAGGTTGTTGATGGTAAGAATGAGCACCGTGCCAACGGATACAGTGATAATACAAGCGTATTTCCCAACAAGTAGTGCAGAAGAAGGAGAAGTAGAAAAGGTGTATGAAGAAATAGAAGAACTTATAAAGATGACAAAAGATAAAGATAATGTAATAATAATGGGAGACTTTAATGCTGTGATTGGATCTAGTCGAAATAGTAGAATGGTAGGAAAATTTGGTTTAGGTGAAACAAATGAAAGGGGAGAAAGATTAATTGAGTTTTGTGAACAGAATGAGATGATGGTATCAAACACTTTCTTTGAAGTTCCCAAAAGAAGAAGATACACATGGGAGGCGCCAGACAGAAGAAGGTTTCAAATAGATTATATTTTAGTAAAAAGAAGATATAAGAACCAGGTAAAATCGTGTTATAGTTACCCAGGTCCAGATGTAGACAGTGACCACAAGCTAGTCATGGCAAAATGCAATATTAGGTTTAAGAAAATAAAGAGAACAGTTAAAAAGAACTGGCATCTACAGGGACTGAAAGAGTTACCAACGGCTAAGAATTACCAAGAAAAAACAAATGAGTTGATGAGAAATTATGAAGGACAACTTAGTTGGGAGGAATTTAAAAAAGGGGTTATTAAAGCTACAGAGGAAGTTATTGGAAAGAGAAAATTGGAGCCTAGAAAACCTTGGATGACTGAGGAGATACTGATTTTAATTGAAGAAAGGAACAAGTTGAGGAAGAATGGAAATGATGAAACTTATAAAAAAGTTAAGAATGAGATTATTAACAAATGCAGAGAAGAAAAAGAGAGATGGACCAAAGAGATAGTGAAGGAAATTGAGGAAGATACAAAGGGAGGAAGGCAAGACAAAGCATACTTCAAAATTAAAACTCTCCAGTACAAACCAAGAACTAAATCGGCAATAGTTAAGGATAAGGAAGGAAATATGTTATGGGAAAATGAAAAAGTATGTGCTCGGTGGAAAGAATACATAGAAGAATTATATAGTGGAAGAGATGTTGGAGATGGATGTAGATTTATTGAAAATGAAGAGGAAATAAGAAATGACGAGCTAGGCCCAACAATAACCAAAGAAGAGTTTTATAAAGCTATTAATAATCTTAATTCAGGCAAGGCAACAGGTGTTGATGGTATACCTGCAGAACTTTTGAAGAACTTAGGGGAGGAAGCAAAAGAACATTTCTTTAAAATTATAAAAGATTGTTACGAAAAAGGAAAATTACCTGATGACTTTATAAAAAGTAAAACTATAAGTTTACCAAAGAAGGGGACTGCAGTGGAGTGCAGTAACTACAGAACAATTTCACTACTTTCGCACGCCTCAAAAGTTTTAATTTATATCGTGAAAAACAGAATAAAAAGGAAAATAGAACATTATATTAGTGAAGATCAATTTGGATTTAGAAGTGGGAGAGGAACGAGAGAAGCTATATTAGCCCTCAGGGTGATAATGGAAAGATGTTTAGAAATGAACAGGACATTATATTTAACGTTTATTGATTTGGAGAAGGCCTTTGATACAGTTAATTGGGAACTGTTGTTTAAGACTATGAAAAAAATAGGTATTGATTGGAGGGACAGAAGATTAATTTTTAAGCTTTATCAAAATCAAACTACAAGAATAAATATAAATGGATTAGAGAGTGAAGCAAAGATAAGGAAAGGAGTAAGACAAGGATGTCCGCTATCTCCATATTTGTTTAATATGTTCATTGAAGAAAGTATAGAAGTTATGAAGGAAAAGACAAAAGGCATAAAAATAAATGGAGTTAGAATACACTGCATTAGATTTGCAGATGACATTGTAATATTCAGCGATTCAAAAAGAGAAATGAATAAAATGCTGAAAGTATTATCGGACACGTTAAAACAGTGGGAATTAAAGATAAATATCAAGAAAACCAAATTGATGGTTATAGGCAAAAGTAATGCAGGGACAATATCAAAGATCAAAATAGACAATCAGGAAATTGAGCAGGTGAAGCAGTTTTGCTACCTAGGTAGTACAATTACTGAAGATAATAGATGTGTACAGGAAGTGAAAAGAAGAATAGCACTTGCAAAGCAAGCTTTTCAATGCAAAAGGAGCCTACTGACAAGCAGTCACATGAATTTGGAAGTAAGGAAATCCTTTGCAAAAGCTTTTGTCTGGAGTACCATACTTTATGGTAGTGAAAGTTGGACGTTAGGAAAGAGGGAGAGGTCCCGTCTGGAAGCGACAGAAATGTGGATATGGAGAAGATTGATAAAGACAAGTTGGACAGAGAGAAAGACAAACCTTGAAGTTTTGGAAGAAGTAAAAGAAGAAAGGAAACTGATCAGAGGAATGGAAGAAAGGAAGGCAAAATTTTTAGGCCATGTGATTAGACATAATGGATTAATTGTGAACATCTTGGAGGGGAAACTTTTAGGGAAGAAAGGAAGAGGCAGACCAAGAAAGAAATACCTAGATGACGTGGAGTCAGTGATGGGAGTTGAGAAGTACGAGATGTTGAAGAGAATGGCAGAGGACAGGAGTTCATGGTTGCAGAGACAAGGCTTAGCCTTTAGATGAAGAAGAAGAAATTATTAAATTTGGGAACACAAAGAGCTACATATCCGCGATGACTTTAAAGCTATTAAAGCCAATATAAGTATTAAATAAATGACTAAATGGACAGTAGGCATCATAAGTTCTGTTGGATCATCTTGTATATATTAAAAATATATCTAAACAAGCTGTGAGCCCTTTAGTATTTATTGGATAATTCTTGATTGGCATAGAGATAGACAGTCATAATATTCAAAACGAGAAAAAACTTATACCTTAATTAGAAGTATTTTTAGATTTTCTGGTAGGGCAATTTTAAGCAGTTGGAGGGAATATAGCGAGAGATGTACTTTGAGACATAAGTTATTAACATGTGCCGACGAGGTAAGAGTGACATTTATTGTAATTCCAAGATTTCTTACTGTTGAACAGACAGGTATAAAGGTGAAGTTTATTGTGATAAAGCGGAGTGATGATTTATCGATTTTACCTAATAATTTAGGATAGCCAATGATAATAGCTTGAGAGTTAGCAAAGTTTAATGTTAATCCATTTTTGTCACTTCATGCATGTATAACTTCATTCGTTTAATCTATTTTAGTGTACAGTTCATTGATGTTGATATAGATTTGGAGATAGTCTGCCAAAAGTTGATAGGGTCTAAGATTTTATGAAATTCGACATATCATTTATCCAAAGGACAAAGAATAACTTTCCTTGAGAACCACCGCGGGTGACGTTTCCAAGAAGAATTTCTCTTTCTATCTGAGAAAAATTCATTTTTGTATGTTTATCAATTAAAATATCACTTTCGATACTATCAAATATGGACAGGAGCATTACTGTGGCCAATGCAAAAGCCAATCATATAGACATTAAGTGGGTTTTTTTCGTCAATGCAATTGACTTAGTATGGGGCGCAGTAGTGAATATTTCCAGCCTTCGGGGAATAGGAGCAAATTAATGAGATACTGTTTGCATATGTAGTTACCGGAGTGATGGTGGGAATTAAATTCTAAAGCATCAATTCAGTTATTTCATCAAAACCTTTAGATTTAGATTTTATATTTAGAATTAACTTCTCTTCAAGTACTGAAACATTAGAGAAACAAAAAGACTCTAGGAATAGGTATTTATTGATCGGTATATGCCAGAGAAAGTTTAATTTCTCAAGTTTGAAGGAAATAGATTAGGAGGGAATTAGAATGCACCGTTAGTTCCTCTAGGGAGAAATGTGGCCATTGAACATCTTCCTTTTTCCCGACTCCCAAAACTTTCAGATAGTCCTACAAAGTCGATGTATCGGTGTGATAATTGAGTATACAAATTTAATTTTTGCATTTATAATTACCTCAGAGTTTTGAAAGTTTCATACATTTTCTAGAGCTAAACAGTTGTTATTTTTTAACCTGCGCAAGGCCTTGCCACGTAAAACATAAATGTTTTAATGTCAACTGTCATTCAAGGTGAGTTATTTATAATAACTCGGATTATTTTTACAGGTGCGTGGTGGTTATAAAGTTCAAAAGAAACGAATTAAAGTGGAAAACTTTATCATCAATATTATGAATATTTATGATACTATCCCAAGGAAGTAATGAAAGCGTTATCCACCAGTTGACTATGGTCGATATTTTTAAAATCTCTAGAAATCAAAACTCCATTTTTTAGGACTTTATCAGGTGTAGATGTGATTATAAGATCGAGAAAAGTAGCAAATCGGCCAACAATTATCTTGCTGAATGAAGGTAATACTCTTTATCAACAAAAACACTAATCAGAATCTTTATTGAAAAGATGCGAGCAGTCAGTTTAACAGGGATACCCTTCAAACCTAAGAGTAACATCTTACGGTCGCTTCATCGCCGAAACCTTATCGTAAAACTATGATGGAGATTAATGTGAAGAAGCTCTCTAAAACAGTCATTCGATAAGCCAATCCACGATTAATAATTTATTCGAGTAGATGATGTCCTTTCTATTTATCGGCTATGTTGGCATTTTTATCGCACAAAAATGCGATTAGTGAGTCTTTATCCATATTGAAAAAATAAGACGTCTTTACTAACTGTAACGCATGATTGGTGTTTTCCATTTAGCAACTAAATTGAGCGAGTTTTCCGTTATATTTAATGTAAACAATATTAAATTACAAAAAAATTCTGACTAACTATATTGTTTTAATCTCCCTAAGGCTTTTAGTTCTATTTTCAATCTATTCTGCATGCGCTTAATTTCATTTCGATTTACTGCTATTGAACTCTTTGATTTTGTACATGTTTACTTTGAATTAGTTTCAATGTACCTATGAAAAAGTATTTTATTTCGAGTTAAATTCAAATTTTGCAAAATTTAGGATTAGCTCAAAATTACCGTATATAAAGTTAACTCTATCGGAAATTGCTATGCATAATTATTCAAAAGTTATGGATCAAAGAATAAAACCGTTTCTAAAATTTAAGCGTTTCACTGGTTTTGAGAAATAAAAATATTAAAAAATGAATTGTTTTCTCGTTCATATTCCAGGTGCAACATTACGCAATTATGGCTACAAACCACTTACTTTGTTTTTAGTATTTACAACCGATGAATTTTATTGCAATGATCTTTAAGGCGTGATAAATTTCTTACTTCCACGCAAAAAAAGTAAAGCCAATTCAAGCACAAGAGATATTTTCAATGCTTGGTTAAACTTTGCTGAATTCTTTGACTTCCGAGGGGACTGACTGACACGGTACACTTTCAGCTTTTGTTGGAGAGAACAAAAAGAAGCCTACTTCCTCCTTTCACTGCTAACATATTATCAGAAACATTTTATGTAATAAGGAAACTTTGTTTTTCTTTCCTTTTGCATTTTAATACAACTAACCACAGTAATTCGGAGATATTCCAACAACCGATGAAAAAATGTAGACTGAAAAAAGTGACAAGATTAAATTTCATTAATTTAGTTAATGTTCCTTTCGTATTAATTAAATGCAAATAACCTTTGAATCGGACAACATCATTTCTAGTTTTATATTCCGAAAATATCATGAAATATTCTTCAAAGCTTCTCGGTCTGCGCATTTTTTCATATATGATTTTGAATCATCGTGGAAATTGATTCACTATAGAATTATCTAAAACGTCTTATGGCTAAATATTTTCCAGAATATAAAAAATTGAAACAGTTTTTTTGTATCCATGTTAGGGCTTTCGGAGATACCTAAGGCAAGTACTTAATTTGTCTTTTTTTGACACTTAAGTTCTAATTCTGGAATAATGGAATTTAGCAATTGAAATTGAAAGTACGGTTAATCTAAGTGAAATATTATCGTACCTACTATGAATGCAGCCATCGCATTATTGCAAAACCGTGGATGACACAAACCTGAAAGTGTCTTGAACCGTAATGAGGCTTCGTAAATTTTACCTGGGTGGCAATGAAAGACATCTGATTAAGTTCCTCTGCAACAAATTATGCAAATTGCGTCATCGTTTTCATTGTGATATCCACAAAATTGGAAATTTACGAGTAGGATAGTTAGATACAAGTATCATTATGACTCATATATGCATTTCTACTTGAGATTGTTGACCTAAAATGCATAAGTAAATAGGTAATAATCGCATTTATTTCGCACAGGAAGAAGTGCTCAATATGATTAATGATTTTAACACATTATCAATGAAAGCTGTAAATTAACATTTTCTGTATCTGTCCTTGTAAACATGCATCGACATACCGTGTTGCACAGACCAATACTATCACGTGATGACTTTTATTTAATTTGGTCTGGTAAGTATCTTTGAAGGGGAGAGCCTTGGAGGTCGCTAACTTGCAAAAACTTCCATTTTCCCTACCTTCCTTTAAACTCTTCTCGAGTCAAACAAGAGCAACCACACTTACCCATGTAGACCATTCCTTTTCAAATAGAGCTTCCTTATGTTTGGTATCCACCAGAACTGTTGAATAATAAAAAAAGTTTGTTTTGCCTTCGGTATTGATACTGATCCGAGCTCCATTTGTCCTGTAATTTCAATTTAACTCGATTTTATTTCATTGTGCATTTATATATTTCAAAGAATGTGGGTTTTTTTCTTACAATACTACTTATAACATAAATTGATCTGCCCTTCCGCAACCTATAACTGAAAATACGTCATAGCAATGCGTTCACTAAAGCATTTCCTCCTCTTTTGCTCAGTCAACATACGCATCTCGCACTCCCTTCTCCCCTCCCCTTCCCTTAGAAACAATTACGCAGCAGGCGAGAAATTTGTAGTTCTGCTATTATCTAGTCCTTTGCTATCCTCGATTCATCTACTTAGGCGAGTTCAGCATCTCTGGCCCCTTAAAATATTGTACCTAAAATTTAATTTAAGCTCGTCCCGTTTGCATGTTCGGTAACTGGTTTAGAAAATGGCAAAAACATGAGCGCGCGGGCCGCATGCGGACCGCCGGTCCAAAACGTACGTCCTTTATTAGTGAACCTGCGTGCTTGCGTCACGGGCCAAGGCCAGCTGAGAGGATGCGTGTACACGCTCACGGCGTCCGTCGAATGGGCCAAAGTTTGCAACCGTTTGGTTCGTATTTTCGAGCTGGAGGGCAGTCCTTTTTCTCAAAAGTACTTGGGTTCGAGTCCAGTTTCAATTTTTCCTTCGCTAAGGGCATTTGTGTGTAAAATAATCTCGGGTCTTTCTGGAGTTTTTATCCACGAAGCTATAACACGTAATTATGCGTTCTTGATTGGTATTTTGTGACAACATTGTACTCTTATCTGAATAATTTTTTAATCGTTATCTCAAAGGTCATATAAGAGCTAGGAAGAAAAGCATTATTTTTTTAATGACTGCTCACTAAAACAATCCAATTAGTTACCGATGAAAACAAAAGAACAGTTATTGCTAAATATTATCGCAAGAACGTCTCTGCCGTTTTTCTTTCCCTCTCTTTCTCCTATAAGAGCTACAACATGCAGAAATATTTAATAATTAAGGATAATATGAGGATTTATTATTAATTAAAAGGTTCGGCCGTGTGTTTTAAAATTTCACCGGAACGCTTCTCCTTATTATGACATACAATAGGCAAAATATATTGAAATTATCGCATGGGGCTCGTCATCTTTTTCAAAGTTATCTATTATTTCCTCGTTAATTTATAGTTTGAGAACCCTGATTTATACCCATGTAACGCGCAAAGCCATCGATTGTAAATGTTTTCGATCAACGAATGAATTTATTGTTTTAAAAATTAAAACAATCATCTATTTGAGGCCTAAAATGTTAAACACAATACATAAAAATAACTTAAGGAAAAGATTTCATGTATGCAATAAAACAAAAATATTAAATACGATCCTTTATATTAATGAATGAAAGAATTCATGTCATATAATAAAAATTCATTAGAGTCAATCGGTTCTGAGCGATAAATAATATCGTGATAAATTATAAAAAAGTTTCATTTTTAACTTTGTTTTCACTTTTTCTGTAGTAGATACGCAAATAAAATCGTACCTTTATATAGTTTTATCTGTTATGGATTTCTCAAAAATATTATCGTTATGATAGAAAAATTTTTGTCTTATCAAACATTGACTTGCATATCTGGGATGCAAAGCAGTTGTCTTTTATATTTGATATAGCTATGCCCAAGTTTGGTTAAATTCGGTATAGAAACAAGGAAAATTTCAATGTTTACACTAAAACGTATAAGTGACAACTGATTGTCACGTCATTCAATGTATTCCATTTGAAAGGGATAAATGTATTTGAGTCGCCAAACGTTAGAATTTGATTATTTTTATTGGGCTAAAATTAAAACTTTTACTCTACTTTCTTTAAGTTCAGTTATTACCTTTGTTTTTCTGTAAAAGCGATCTGTGCATCACAACTCAACTTAGATGGGATTGTTTTAAAATGATTCTGAAATCATACCTTTATATAGGGAGGCACTGTAAATAAACAAATAGAGAATTATTTTGAAACATTTGGAAAATGTTTCAGGCATATTTTCAGGGAATAAGCGGAAAAAATTAACATCACAAATGATTTACGTTGAAGAAACCATTTTTATTTTTTCTTTAATAGTTACAACAAGTGTTGAAAATAAATTACGTTTTTTAAAGATGAGATAACAAATCAACAAACAGCAATCAACTGGGTACAAACAGCAAACTTGTATGTAGGTATTATATTTTAGGTGTGGCCGGCTAAGCTCATCCCGCTCTTCTTGCATACGATTTTTCATCATGCATTGGGAATCATGAGCTTTGTCCGACGGCACACCTAATGACGAGTACTTCACCGCGGTCGGTCGCAGTGATGTCACCGGTGCTTGAATCGTTGCTGGATTCGTTCGGAAGTCTGAAGACCTGGTGGTGCTCGGCTTGATACAATAAGTTGTTACGGTGGTGCTGCGGGGCCCAGCATACCCGGCGGTCTCGTTGAGAGGGACCGCAGGGTGGTGCAGCGTGCACCCCGTCGGGAAGATTATTAGTGTTTTCCGCTGCTGAATCCCAACTTCTTTCCCCCCGTGGTTGCCGGGATCCGCACGCGCCATCGACCTTAGTGCTTGTGACCGCCTCCACCTCCACCTCCGCCTCCACCTCCACCTCCGCTGCTGAATCCCCACTTCTTTCCCCCGTGGTGACCTCCCTTCTTCCCGTAGTCCTCCTTGTGACCGTGGTGCTCCTCGTGCCCGTGGTGTCCCTTGTATCCCTTGTGGTCGTCGAAGTGGTGTCCCTTTGCGTGGTGCCCCTTCTTCCCGTAGTGGTCGTGGTGGTGTCCGGACTTGTGGTGTTCCTTCTTGTGGTGTCCGCCCTTCTTTCCTCCGTGGTGCTCCTCGTGCCCTCCCTTCTTCTCGTGATGGCCGGAGTCGTGGTGCGAGTCGTGGAACTCCTTCTCCTTCTTGTACTCGTCGAGTTTGTGCACCTCGTGGTGACCCTTGGTGCTGTGTCCCTTCTTGTAGTGACCCTTGTCGGCGAAGCCGTGTCCCTTCTCGCCCTTGTGGGCCTTGTGATGCTCGCCGTAGTAACCTCCCTCGTCGTGGTGGCCCTTCTTGTGTCCGCCCTCCTCGCCGTAGTGGCCCTTGTGTTCCTCGTGGCCGTGTTTGCCCTTCTTGCCTTTCTCGAAGTCGTGGTGTCCCTTGTATCCCTTATCTCCCTTGTGCCCGTGGCTGCTGTGGTGGTCCGAGTGGTGCTCCTCGCCTCCGCCCTTCTCGTGGTGCTTCCCGTGGTGCGAGGCGGCCACTTCCAAGTCCCACTCTCCCCTAGGGGAAATGTCACGCGCCTCGGCGGGGCTCGAAGACAGCGTGAGGCAGACGACGATCAAGATGGCGGCTGACGCCATCCTGATTCCCAGCCTCAGGGGATTCATCTTTGCTCCTATATTTATATCCCTAGAGTTTCCTTCCACCTCTCGCTTCCCTTGTGAGTCTGCGTTATCCGATTGCTAGTGGGTTAATGATGCTTTCAACCTTCCCGCTGACCGTATTTATATGACTCCGACATACTCCGATGCCGCCGTACACCGCCTCTACCGTCGTGTTCTGTTTCTTCCTTTTTTTGTCGCTTCTCTGTGTGTTTGTGTGTGTGGGTGCGGGTGTGGGAACCCGCTCCCGGCGATCGAAAGCTTTCTCGATGGTCCGTGGATCGGTTTTGCCCCATCCCACCGTCCGTTTTCCGCCCCACCTAACTCGTCTCTTAGCCCCCTTTCCCACCTCAAGCATGGCGGGACCAAAACTCCGGAGAGACTTTCACTCCGAATTCATAGGCTGGCACAAAAGGGATCTGAGAGCTCGAAACGGCAAGAGCGTTTCGCAGCTCTGGGTATCTGTCGCCGAACAACGCTTTCGCGATCGAGGTGGTTGCGTTACGGAAGAGGTGTTCGGGATAATTAAGACGCACGGCCGCAGTCATTTTTTTCCGCCGTGTCTCAGTTCTCTCGCCTTCTCCGTTACTTTTGAAATCTTGGCATAGAAATAAGTTTCTTCACTCGGATCATAGCTATAGGCTAAATGGCTTTTGACATCAAACACTTAAGCGTTTTTCTCGGGAATATTTATAAATTTAGTCGATAGGCATATGTTCTAATGATACCTACAGATTTTATTTATATAATTTCCCACGCCTCGCTTTCAGCTTGACATCGTAAGTCACATGATATTTTTTAGCCTTTATGCCATGCAACAGAAATCTTGCGAGGCTTTCCATGTCGCATTTTAATAGGATAATTAGAATGCATTTAAAATGGATTGAAGGAGATTTGCCTGCCAATCATTACTCCACGAGTAAATCTTTAAATCTTTTGATGCGTGCGCGCGAATATGCTCGAGTTTTCCCAATCACGTTTGATGTGTAATCGATTGAGTAGATCCCAAAAATGTTTCAATTGACGCTTGAGATTTTTTAAAATATTTTTATCGTTGGCGGTACACGATTATTTTCCCAAATATTTCTCTTTACTACCGTAGCAAAGTTTAAAAATTTTGTGGATTGGAAATTCATTTAAAAACCTAAAACTTTTACGAAACATTTACATTTATAATGCTAAATTTATAAAAGTCGTATTTTTTCAGTTTTTCAACTATGTGATGTGATTTCTGACGCACCTCAATGTATTTCAAAATTGTATTATTACTTTCGTGTATATATTTCATCTTGAACCGAATATTCTATGTATATTTGGTCATGTTTATTGAAGATGAGATCATCTGCGATGGATAAAATCCAGTCCTGGACGAATCTGGAAGCCACTTCCAAATTCTAGGCGCCAAAGTACATAACAATGCGACAATTTTTAATCAGGGTTATTATAATCTGTGGACAAACCTTTCTCGATGGTGGACTGCATTTTTAGTTTGGAATCTCTCGGCGGGCCGCAGTAGAAGTTGCCAATGCTTCGGGACGCCTCATTAGAGTCTAAATCGGATGTTACCAAGAGACTCTGATGTGCTATATAAGGAAAAATCAAGTTCACATGCGTTTTTAGGGCTAAAATTTCAAAATCAAATCTTCATAGTTCGAATTTTTACTTTCTCCATATACGTAGTATAGAGGAAAGTATTGTATTCATGAAAAAAATCGACTTCGAGATTTGAACGGAAATACACGTTTTGAGGTCTCCTGAACACGTTTTGACCATTTTCTCGACGATGTGTATGTGATTGCTTTTTTGTGGGTGTTCTAACTCAAAAACTGTTAACCAGGTCAATGCAAAATTTTATATTTAACATTTTCATGACAGTCACATGAACTAATTTGTTTTTGGTAAAGATCGGTTAACCGGAAGTAGGTGTTTACTCCTGTCACTTGTCCGTTTTTTTTTAATATTTGCATTAATATTTGATATATGTAAAAATGTATCAGGATAAACGTTGTAGGACATTTAATTTTCTACAACCTTTGTTTGAAACATTTTTCCATATAATGCATTGTTTAAGAGATATCTTATATTTTTATCTGCCACCATCACGCCACGAGGACTATTGTTAACAATTGACGCTTAGTTACGTCTTAGTAACGTTACTTTTTCTTTTCTTAATTGTTGGAGCTTTGTGGCTATATCCAATATTGGAAGGCTGTGGTTTGAATTTATTTCTGTTCTTTGTAAAGTCTAAAATTTTCTCGCAGTTTCTTAAAATATTTATTATTATCTAACCTATTTGGAATTTTTAGAAATATTACAGATATGGAGAAAGTCATGTGGTGGCCACATCAGATTTTTAAAATATGAATTTGCGTGTTAAATGATACCTGTCTCTTTCTCATCGCAGGTTTGTAAGCCGCATAGAACACCCTCAGAGGCTGTAGGCTGCTCAACTCTGCTCGGCTGTATTCTTATTAAGTAACAAAAAATAAAATCGAAATTTTTATTCGCCAATTGCAACCGGACTCCTGGGTTTGTACAACCCTGATCAAATCAAAACCAAATTATTTTAAAGCACCGTGACATAATAATACCTTCCATTTCAGATATTTACTCATAATGTCTACAATCGCGGATTCCTTGAAGTTAATTAACAGAACAAATATAGTTAAACGAATTTTATTTACATTTTCATTTATTTAATTTTCAAATTAGCCTAATAAAAACTTTCATAAGAAAGAATATAATTTTGTCATCTATTTATTTGATAGATTGATTAAGAATTTTTCCTCGCAACTACATTGGGCTTAAAGTTGGATGAAGACAAGAAACTTTCCCTAAAAAAATCAAAATAGATATTCCCACTGCGGAATTTCCTCATGTAAACTATGCCACGAATATCTGTTGTGAAATTTTGGAGAAATTCTCAATTTTTCAGTTCTAGTTTTTTATTACTCGCTGTTTTTAGCTGTCGCTCAAAGAGAAATCTAATCTAATCAAATTCGGTAAAAGAATACTTAATAATTCCTTTAATGCCGTCGTGAGAATGTCCACTTTGGACCCATTTCTCGAAACCATCTTATCAGTTAAAATTAAGTTAGTTCAAATACTAAAGATCATCGCTTTTGTCTAATTTTGCACTTTGAATGATAATTTAAAGCGCGCCAACTTAAACCTCTCACACTTGAATATAGGTTGACCGGCTGATTTTGAATTTTTGCGCAGAAAACTTCCTGCAAAGATGCAAAATAGAAATTAATGGATCGTATTCGACAATATTTCAATTAAAATGAAAAAAATTAACTCATTGCGTCTTTATGAATAGATGTCCTCTTATTATTATATTAGCTTAAGTTTAGTGTCTTTCGTATCCTAAATTTGATATTGAAACAAGATAAAACTCAATTCAACAATACCAATTGTAATTCTACCGCATTATTTGGATAACTTTTGATTTTTTTATAAAATACTGAAGATTTCGCAGCGGTGAGAAACTACACACTGAATTTGGTGCACGTTACATAAATATACCACCTGTATGAAATTTTTATAGACGCAAAAAACATTTTCTACCAAATATATCATCGTCAGTTGCATTACTTGATGCGGCATTATTAAAGCAAAGTAAACTACGAGACTAATATTTGCCCGTCAGTTATCCTTCCGTTCAATAGCGAACACTAAATATTTTCTTAAAATATTTTTTTCTTTGGTGAAAATATTATTGATTTGTGACATTTTTAATATATAAGGAGATTTTTCATGAAAATATAACTGCACAGAAATTTATATAATTTTATATTTATTAAACATGAAATATAATACCCTCAAAACAGATATTTCAAAACTTTTACATGTCAAATACATCACATTCCCAGAACTTTGGCACTGATTATTTAGCTTTCAACACCACACAAAACACAAATATATTAGATCTAGATAATCTTGACTTTTTTATGCTAGGGATGAGCTGAATTAATGATTCGGCATACAAAAACACCTTTGCCATGAAAATATAAAATCGACATCATATCTTTTATCTATGCTTTGAAGTTATTATTTCATCTCTGTATAAGATAACTCTGATTATTTTTAAGTTCGGAACGGTTAATTGACTGCTCACTTCAATATTTTTCCGCAATACTAATTATAATGACTAATGAGTGTTTCTGTCGAATGATAACGCAACAACCTTCCGAACTAGCTGATAAAAAATATATTTTCATTAATATTTACCTTTATATAAATAAAAATGCATAACTTTTTAAAATAATTCATTTCTTTTGGTAACGTTGAAATCTCTCCAGAAGCACAAGTTCTTTGAGAATTCATTCGAATTGAGCAGTAAATGAATCAAAAATTACTTCTCTGACATCGATTTACCTCACAACTTTGAAACTCATTCGTATTGAGATTAATGAGATAACGTAGTGCATAGTAATTTTGCTCGATAAGTATTTAAAATTGCGAGGAAATAGATTTTTTTAAATAACGATCCATTATTTCTAAAGCATATTCCAAAGGAACGGCGAACTCCCTAATATGACTTCAGTTAGCTATTCCTTTTCCTAGGCTATGCTAATATTCGGTGGTTCATAAAAAAGATAACTAGTTTAAAAAGCATGCTGAATAAAAAAATTGCCCTCTTTACTTGAAATTTACAAATAGAAATCACATGTTTTATCCTCACTGTCCATTCACACCGCACCAAGAGATTTCTGTCCCGAGAAAAGAGAAGTTTATGAATAAAGGCACGTCACCACTGTAGGTGGAGTAATTGAACGGAAGTTTAATAACAAACCCAGTTCCATTCACGAAAGCGGCTGCAAAATTGAAATTATTCCACCTAATTAACGAACCTATTACGAAACAAAAAATCTCCACGTTAAATCTCATAGAGGGAAGGTGATTTCAATACCAATCAAACTTCATATCACTCCTTCTTCTTCTTCGGTTCCTCCTTCGTCCCCTTTTCGTGCTTTTCCTCGCCCTGTCCCTTCTTCTCTTCCTTCTTTCCCCACTCTTGCTTCCTCCCGCCCTCCTTCTCCTCCGCCTCCTTGTTATCTTTCCCGTCATCCTCTTCTCCGTAATGCCCCCCTCCCTTCTTCCCCTTCTGACCCTTGTTCTCCTTCTTATGTTTCTTCTCGAAGTGGCCTCCCTTGTCGTGGTGGTCCTCCTCCCCGTCGTGGTGCTCCTCGAACTTCCCGTCCTTGTCTTCTTCTCCTTCCATGTGACCTTCGTCGTAGAACTCCTGTTCCTTCTGGTACTCGTCCTTCCTGATCTTCCTCTGGAACCCTTTCATGGAGTCTCCCTTGTCGTGTTTCCCTCCCTGTCCGTATTCCGCCCCCTTCCCGCCGTCGTCCTCTTCGTGGTGCTTCGCGTAATCCCCTTCCCCTTCGTGGTGACCCTTCTTGTGTGCTCCTTTCTCCTCGTGGTGCCCCTCGTCTTCTTCCTTGTCCTTCTTCCTTTTGTGACCTTCGTGGTGGTGGTGCGATCCCTTTTCACCCTTCTCGTGCTTGTGCTTGTGGTTGTCGTGGTATTCAGAGTCCTCTACTCCCTTCTCTTCCTCCTCGTGATGGTGGTGGTGGTGAGGCTTGTGTTGTCCTCCGGTGGCGTCTGCATGGAGGTCGCAGGTATCCATACCTTTGGAATGGTGGATCGCGTAACGGGGTCTGGATTCGGACTCCACGTGTAGATCGTCCCAGTCTTTAAATTCCTTAAGCCCGTGGAGGTACCTTCTACGATAGGGAAGCGTCACGGAGAGACAAATGAACGACGCCAAGAAGCACAAAAGGAAGGTTTTTCCCAAAGTATCCATGTTTAATGGGTCCCTCCGGTAGACGGAAAACAACTGGATGTCCGTCGTGCAATTCTCGACGTATTTATACACGCACACATCCGTGCAGGAAGATTCGCGCCAGTAAAAAAAACATCCGCCCGCTTCATCCGTGCATCCGCTGCGGAGCCGATTTTTCCGAATCGATTTTTGAGAGTCCGTGATGTCGTGAACCCCACATTTCGACCTGCTTTGTTGCATTCTCCTTCCGCATCTCGATCTCATTACTTCCGGTGCGCGAACAGAGAGAGACATCACGTCTCGTACCTACCATCCGCGAGGAGCGTTCGGATTTTTTTTTTTTTTTTGCCGCGCGCTAGAGTCTTCGATCATGTCGGGTCAATTAGCGTCGCGGGAAGTACGACCCAGTTATCTTTAGGATTCCACTTCCTGGAACATAATGCCTTTTTCGAACGTGAAGCGAGATGATTGTGTCTGCGTTTCGGCGGTCCTCTCAGTTTTTCCCACAAAACATTCGCGGATCAAGAGGAATGAATATTTTGATTTGAGGAAAAACTTTGCGCTCAAATAGGATTCGTTTTCTTTAAATTATAAATGAATTTTCGCGAGCACAAAACCGTTCCTACGTTTGAAATATAAATGTCAATGCGATTCCTTAGAGTTAATAAATACGTAGTTTATTTCTCTTCTTGATATTCTGAAAGGATTCTAGCTTTTTAGGTTTTTTATCCGTGTCCCATAACTAAATCTTTAGAAAATACCTTTTTGAGCAAACATTTGATACTTAAAGGTTATTTATATTTCAACACTCGTCAAAATAAAGTGGTTTTAGCGTGCAAACTCATGCAAATTTTAATTTCTTTGATTTTTTCAAAATAATCGGTTATTCTCTGGTCAAAATTTTTATTCTTCGGTCAAAATTTACTAAAAGAAGAGTTTAACAAAGGAGAACGAATTCAAAGTGCAGAATCTATTTTCAGAGAATTTCTACTGAAAATTGCTGCTTTATAGCCGAAATGCTCATTTGGTTATTTATAACCTTGTTGTGCCTATTGGGGGTATCTGAGACAAGTATTTTTTAAGTCCTTGTTTATGAGGAGAAAAATTTATTGCAGTCTAGAGGGATCCTTCAGAATCATTATGGTAATTAGCCTGAATTACGTTATCGAGTGAGAGCGAACAATGTTCACTATTTCACTAATGAAAATGACATTTTAAAATAGGGAATTAAAAAATATGCTCCTCAACCGTAAAATTATCCCGAGAAACAATCACTTGTCAATAAGAAGGAAATTTAAAAATTTGTTAAAATAAAAAAAAATTAAATCTTTTTAAAAATTACTTAAAGGTTTGAAAGATGAACGTCTGCAGGGACCTGTTTGTCTAAAACTGGTTAATGTAAAGGAGAGGAAAAGGAACAGACACATCTTCATCTTTCAAACCTATAAGTAATTTTTAAAAAGATTTAATTTTTTTTAATTTTAACATATTTTTAAATTTCCTTCTTATTGACGAGTGATTGTTTCTCGGGATAATTTTATGGTTCAGGAGATTATTTTTTAATTCCATACTTTACACCGTAAGCTCCAAATTATATTTTCACATTTTGAAATGGATTTGAAAAGGAAGCTAAACCTTTAATGTCCGAGCCTCCTTTCTGCGCAGTAGCAAGTAGAAGAAGGAAATAGATGTAAACAAGACTAAATTTCATTTTATCAGTTTTTCATTTTAAAACTGCATATATGTCATCTTTATCCCAATCTGTTTCAATGACAACGCTGCGGAGACAAGATAAGATATAATGAGGAAGATAGACAGCGCATTCCAATCAAGGCCAGAGTGTTTTCTGGTTTTTTCTGCCTGTTTTTACAATCTGCTATTTGTTCCCGTGAATGTAAAAATAGATATATGTTTGATTGTTGTATGTATAACTTTCTTTCTTATTTGAGATTAAATGAGGAGAATTTCACGCCTTTCCCGCATTGAACATATTTAGATGGGAGATGTTTGTATTTCTAATTTTATAATAAAAATTCAACCGGTTTTATTGTTCCACTGACAGAGCAATGAAACAACAAATTAATGACGCGGGTTATATTCGCGGCGAGTGCTAGAATTTTTCTTTTCTTACCTGGTTACGTTAATACACTTCTGTCTACGTGTTATCTATAAGTTATGGCTTAAATTACATGATATTTATGAGGAAATCAGAACAAAAGCCATGTATCTTTCAACATGAAGATGTTATGAATTAAGTGAAATCAGTCCTGTCGAGTAAAGATATTACGAAGAATATTGTGTTTTCCTTGTTTCGCCAGTTTTTAGACCCTCGCTTATTAGCTGAAATGGGAGCAAAAGGAACTGTATAAACCTTCCAACAGTACAAAAAATGTCAATTAGCTGAGGTTTGCTACTATTTCAAATGCTATCGACAAAAAAATTAAACAAAACTAGTCCATCGTCACGTGAATACAATTCCTCACCACAGTCGCTACGTTACTCCGGCGTTAATTTTGTAATTAACTATACATTCTCATATGTTAAACCTTGTTCTCTACACTGCCCTGTCCTCCAATACCATTTTTTGTTAACTCTATCTCTGTGCAGGTCGTATAACGGCCGAAGCCTAATGATCGACTTACCAGCTGATGATTTGATAATGAAAGCTAATTATTTAACGTAGAGTTATTGGAATTCAATGATAGATCGGTAACCTGAGTCAATAAACTAGAGTAAATAAAATAGGTCATTTTCGTTAAAAAATCGATTTTAATATCTTTGAAACATCTCCATAGGTTTTCATATTTCTGGTGAAGTTGGACCGCATACGGCCCCATTTTTCTGATGAAAAAGCATTTAATAAAATTCACTAGAGACAGTTTCATATTTTGTCATTAAAATAATTCAATGTTCACATGTTAACTCTTAAATTCATTTTTCACCTATATGATACCGCAGAATCTCTAGGTAAATTCTAATATAAATGCTTATCCGGCACGCCAAAGCTTTGGCAACTTTCAATAAGACCAGCTGTGTAGGAAAAGTTACCGTTCGCTTCAATAAACTATAGCGTAACCAGATGCCATGCGCTTCGGTTAATTTGTATTGCTATGACTATCACTACCCAGCAAAGTCCAACTCGGGGGATTTTTGTGAAGCGTAATTACTAAAAAATATTTGATATTTCATAAAAACTCAAAGTATATAATATTAAAAAGAAACTAATACCATATTCTACAAATGAGTATTTGTGGTCGTCTTCCAGAGAAGGGCCCACTTTGTCGATTCTAGTATCGGAGATTTCAGCATTTTTGTGAAAAGGGTAGAAGTGAGGCAGGAATGTCCTATTTCACCAGCGATATTTAATATTTATGCAGAAACAATAACAGAAGAAGCGTTGATGGAAGAGAAAGGATTTAGGATAGGAGGTGAAAGTATTACCACCATTAAATACGCAGATGATCAGGGCTTAATAGCAGAAGGCGAGAAAGAGCTTCAGAGGATGACAGACAGACTAGTGGAGGTTGGCCAACAATATGGAATGAAGATCAATGCAGAAAAAACGAAAGTCATGGTGGTTTCAAAGGAATATAAATAATTAAATATAATGGTAAATGGCCAAAAATTGGAACAAGTAAGTAGTTTAAAATATCTTGGCAGTATTTTAGCGCAGGATGGAAGTAGTACACAGTACATCAGAAGTAGGATTGCAATGGGAAAAGTAGCATTTAACGAGAAGAAGGAGCTTCTCACAAGCAAGAAAATAAATTCAGAAACAAGGAAGAAATTAGCAAAATGCTACATATGGAGCATAGCTCTTTATGGTGCAGAGACGTGGACGGTAAGGAGAAAGGAGGAAGAATATTTAGAAAGTTTTGAGATGTGGGTATGGAGGAGAATGATGAAAGTGAAATGGACAGAGAGGAAGATAAATGAAGAAGTATTAGAAATGGTGGGAGAAGATAGGATGCTAATAAAAACAATCAGAAAAAGAAAAGCAAATTGGATAGGGCACATATTGAGAAGACAGTGTTTACAAAGGACGATCTTAGAAGGAAAAATTAGTGGAAGAAGAGGAAGAGAGAAAAAAAGAATAGGAATATTAGAGAATATAAAGCAGGGATATAATACTTATAGAGATATAAAAGAGGCTTCTAGGGAGAGAGAGAGAAATGGAGGCAGCGGTTCAGTTAAAATCTGTCTTCGGACAGAAGCATGATGATGATGATGAGAAAGGTGCGTGGAACAATTATTTGATTTATTAAGAATAATATCGTGATTACGGCTTCAATTTTCTCAAAACTCTATTTTAAAATATCATCTGTAATATTCAATAAAAAAATTTATTTTTCAACATAGATGAGTGATTTTACTCGTAATTTAATACATAATACCGCTGCATTCATAACTCCATACCGACAAAGTGGGCCCTTCTCTGGCGGACATCCACATACTGATAAATTTTCCCTATGTTCCTTATTATTTCTCTAAAGGGACCAATGGCGGTTACAAAGTGGAGGGGTTATAGGGTAATTAACCCCCCTAAGAGAGATGTTCAATCTTTATTAAAATATTATCTCAATTAATTTATTTTATATTGTATACATTCTAGAAATATTTTGCAAATGTCTAATCAGGGTATAATATAGCCTGTACATTTATTATAATGGGACGGTATTATTTTGCATAAATAGGAGTCAGTAAATATATTTGTTTTATCATTATCCCTCCCCCCTTAAGCTATGCACATAGATCCGCCCCTGCAATGGACTTTTACGACTTCACATTTTATTGATAATAAAGAAATTTTCCATTAACAGTGTATTCACTTGCAATTAATAAGCGCTTAATAATGAACTTTAATAGAGGTATATTTTATGCGATAAACTCATTAAAAATTCATATTATATTATAGTAGAGCATATCCGATCTTATGATGGATTGATGTTAATATGTAATTTTTTCATGCTTAGCTCGAAAGCAAGAATTACAGATAAAGTAAATTTATATCGCGATTGTAACTATAATATTGTATCATTACTGTTATCGATTAAAAAATATATATTCCAAAGTTATATGATATTGTACAGGACTTCGTTGATACACCTAATCCACACATTAATTCGCACAATGTAATTTTATTTATGTTTCCTTTGATCGATTTCAAATTTTATTATAAAATATGTGAGTTGCGCTACCAAGTAAGCCCTGAAAGTTGATCGTAAAAAAATGAAATTTTTCGAGCTATAAGCAGTTTTCTTGTTCTCCCATTTAGACGTAGTACAGTAATAGAGATTCAGAGAAAAGCAGATTATGTTTTTTAGTAGAGATTTGCAGTCGACCTTTGTCATTTTCAGTGATTATAAAAATATTCCATTAAAAGATGGGTATTAAATAATTTTATAAAAATGTATTGGTTTTATAATTTATTTAATTTTTCATCGGTTTTGCTTTTATGCCGCAACGGCAATAAGCTATTTATCAACAATTTTCACATTTTTTCGTTCAACAACTTTGCAATAACTTAAAAGAGGAACAACAATTGATTAAAGCAGCTCTCGAAGAGCCATTATCATAGGTAACGCAGAGCTAAAGCAGTGCGGCGGAAGGCAGCCTTGGTAATCCGTGATGACCCTTCCGACCCATTCGGGCTCGTCAGCTGCTAGCCGACATGATCCTGCTCGGCTTATGCGACAGGTTGGAACAACGTGGTGCGAACACGACGGACCACCGTTGGTGTCGTTGATGGCGTCCGCTTGGTGGTTGCCGGAATCCGCACGCGCCATCGACCTTAGTGCTTGTGACCGCCTCCACCTCCGCCTCCACCTCCGCCTCCACCTCCACCTCCGCTGCTGAATCCGTACTTCTTCCCTCCGTGGTGACCTCCCTTCTTCCCGTAGTCCTCCTTGTGCCCGTGGTGCTCCTCGTGTCCGTGGTGTGCCTTGTGACCCTTGTGGTCGTCGTAGTAGTGTCCCTTCCCGTGGTGTCCCTTCTTCCCGTGGTGATCGTGGTGGTGTCCGGACTTGTGGTGACCTCCCTTCTTGTGTCCTCCCTTCTTTCCTCCGTGGTGTTCGTGGTGGTCCCCGTGTTTGTGGTGGTGTCCTCCCTTGTGGTAATCATCGTAGAAGTCGTGTTTCTTGTGGAACTCGTCCTTGTGGTACTTGTTGTGGTAGCCCTTGGTGTGGTGGCCCTTCTTGTGCCCGCCCTTCTCGCCGTAGTGGGCAGCCTTGTGTCCCTTGTGTCCGCTGTGGTGCTCCCCGTATTCGCCGCCTCCCTCGTGGTGGCCCTTCTTGTGTCCGCCCTCCTCTCCGTAGTGGCCCTTGTGTTCTTCCTTTCCGTGCTTCCCGTGGTGGCCCTTCTTGTGCTCGTGGTGTCCCTTGTAGCCCTTGTCTCCCTTGTGACCGTGGCTACTGTGGTGGTCCGCGTGGTGCTCCTCGCCTCCACCCTTCTCCCACTTCTTTCCGTGATGGGACGCCGCCACCTCCATGTCCGCCACTCCCGCCGCCGCCACGCCCGTCGCGTCCACAACACCCCATTGCTTCTCTTCGGTCGCCTCGCCGAAGGCGTCAACCGCCTCGATCTCCGAGGACTCGCCGACGAGGTCCCGATGTGGTATCTCTCGGGCCGAACATAGCGTTGCGATTTGCACCAGGCAGATCAGCGCCGCGAGGGCGCCGATACCCGGCTTGGGTCGCGGTGAGACCATCGCCTTTCTTTTTAAACACCTTCTCCTTTGCTCTCTCTGGTGGATCACTTCTATTGCTCCTGCTCTTACTCCAGCCAAGCCGTGAACTGATGATGCATCCCATTCCGGATAGCCTATATATAACTGGAGGAAGATAAAAGGGAGGGAGGTAAGGAATACGTCAGGGAGGGGAGGAAGATTTTGGAAGCTAAGATAGCGGACTCGTCACTAAAGTGAGATAGGAAGATGTTTTTTCTGTTTTTGTTTTCCGTTTTGTTTTTCCGCGATCTGCCGGTGTGCCGTAAGAGTGGTACGTCGCGAGCGAGGGGGAGGATTTAGAGGGGGGCCAGTTGGGGGTGGTTAGTTTTGAACGCGGCGATGGTGCGAAGGGGCGAACTGGCACGGTTCGGTCTCCATCGCGGTGCCAAGCCGAGCGTGGGCCTCTGTGGAAGAGACGGGCGTGAGATGGTCACGCTTTCGAAAGTGAGGGGTGACATCCCATCCGACGGGGGAGCTGTTGGGGAGAGCGAGAGTGAGGAAAGGAGAGGGGGTGGGTGAGGTCTTCGTCGACCATTCATTGACCATCTCCCCCAAACGTTCTTCTTTCCCCCGTTCGAAAGTGAATATCATCAATTCCGGTGGCGAGAAAAAAATACATGGAAATGTGCAAGGCGTTATTCATCGCGCAGCTTCGAGCAATCCGGAAAAGGAGTCAGGTCCGTACGATGTGGAGTAGGCGTACAGGAGAGAGGAGGAGGAAGGAGGGTTGCAAAAAATTCCAATTATACAATGGACCCTTCCTCGGTCGAGTTTCAAACGACGGATAAAGACGTGGCGGATTTGATCGCTTCATTGAATCCATCGACTCTTTGAGTTATAAACAAATGGCATTGCATAAATTTCCTAATTTAAATTCCTCAAACTTCCATGGTCTTTGTGTGGTATAAAACTGCTTAATTTCTGTGTATAAAATTATGATATCGTCGCACGGTTCTTTTGCGAGTATCTTACTTACCACTATGAAATTTAGTCAAGTAAAAATCAAATAATATATTTTAAAATCCTTTATTGATCTATAAACATTTGCAAGGTTAAATTAGCAGCATTTTCATGAGTAATAATTACCATTATTTATCTTTAGCGTAAAAATTTTATATTTAGAGAGGATTTGCTTTGAAAGGCATTATAACTTTTTATTAGCTTTTTAACGGTATGTAAAATAGTTGAACAACTAAATGCAGTTGAAGTAACATCTGAATATAATAGGGTAACTTGAATTATTCTCTACCTTAGTACTCTTATCATCTCGACGACTTTTAATTAATACTTTCACATTTTTCATGCTATCACAACATAGGACTACAAACTTCCCCATGTTATTTCGTATATTAGCTATTTATTAAGTATAATAAACAAGTAAAGGATTGACTTAAAAGAAAACCCATGTCAAATAATTGAATTATATATTTTTAGTTGTATAATTCTGTATTGTGTATAGAATGATCTTTACACAAAAACATATTTCTATCTTATAAAATAAGTAAATTGCGTGCGGTTTTCGACTTTATCATCATTCAAAAGGACATCACATCCGGCTTAGACATGATATATTTTATCTTATCTACAAGCATTTCCTGATTGCTTGCGTGCTTAGCACAATAAAAATATTCTCATTAGCATTTTTGAGATGTCGTTGCAAACGACTTGGCATCTAGCTTCTGAAACTACTTTTCTTTTTGTGTAAAATCATCTAATCCACTACGTTCTCCAGTTTTTTCTTAAGAACCGATTTCTCCACCGGACTTGAACTTAACTGATTTTCAGGCGTAACGAAATCGACGTCCCCGCAATACCATTATCTGGGAAAGTATGAAATATACAAACTTCAACTTCCGTTATAAATTTCTTTCGCCTTATAAAGTTTTTCCATCATAATAACCAATGATAATTCAATTCTAACTAAATTCCTTAGATAAATATTTATCCGAAACCATTTTGATGCATGAAATAGTTTTTACTTCGGGTTTATTGCTCCATTGTTAATTAACTTGAGAAAAAAACTGTCGTTTAATCCGACAAATCTTAGATGTAAAAATTATACCCAGCGTGTGCAAAATCGTCAGGAAAATTCATCGATTCGGTAAAAGCGTTTTACGATGGGCCACTTTTAAAAATGTCCTAACAATTGAAGATCTAATAGCGTATAGCAGAGGTCCCCAAACTACGGCCCGCAAGCCACATCCGGCACGTGTAGTGATCAGCAATTCATTCATTAGATATCATTTATTAGATCTAAACGACATTTTCCGAGGCTTGGGTGGAATCTACTTTAAATGTAAGCTAATTAAATATTACAGAATCGAAAAAATTCTCAAAACTTGCTCTTTGAAATTTTCGCATGGCCCTATCAGTCATTTGAAATGCCATATGTGGCCCGCACAGTGGATCATGTGGACCTTTCAGCAAAATGTTTGAAGACCCCTGGCGTAGAGGATGGAGAATTCCAAATCCATCTCGAAACTATAAATATGATGTCGACTTGCAAGAAACTCGAAGTCTTGCGTCGTCTTAGAAATGGTGACATCTGACGAATTAGACACTTATTCCCCGATGACTGTATCCTACCTAATGATGTGCTATAACATTGTGAATTTAATTAACGAAAACAAATTTGATCACGGTTTCCCGAAAACAATTTACTTCCGTTGGGGTGATGGTAATGATTTTTTTACCGTAAATGTTTGAAACGTGTACTTCAATCTCGATTTTCACGAAATCGGCCTTGCCGCGCGTAAGATAGAACTTAAAAAAAGAAAACATTTTTTGTGGAATCATTTCGTCTGTTATTTTTTTCCGATGCGCTATCTTGGAGGTAATAAGATTGGCTTCTTATTTCCTCGATGGAATTATATGCCTCATTTTCTTAGGTGGTGAATATTGAGAATTCCTTTCCTCTTTTGAAGAAAGGAGGCTCCATTGAAAAAAACATTTCTAGCCTCTATTCTGCCCACATTTACAGAATTAGAATCTCCGTTGAATTTTTGGTAGTTCTAAAAATGAAATAGATTCATCAGATGAATCTTAAGAGCCGTAACGAGGTGATTCTTTGTTGATATTATATTATTTGTTATGCTATTTATCCCTAGATGATCCTAAAATTTAGTTAGCTCGTGCACCTTTATTCTTTTGGTGAAAAGCTTTCGCGTTAATGCTAAATGATTCTATGAAATGGGTAGTTTCATTACCAAAGGAGCTAGTTATAGCAACACTCTAAGAGCGCAAACTAAATGTTAGAAGGACACTTCTCAAAAAAATGGATCATAGATAATCAAGATTAGGATAGTGAGAATACTCCACGCTCGAAATTAGATTTTCAGAAATTCCAACTATAAGAGCAATAAAAAATATATATATTGTACAGGTTATGCTGGGAAGCTTCTTTTGCTTATATTGACGATTATTAGTGCAATGTATTTACTCTTTAAGATTATTGACATCTTTTGGGGGTGTGTCATCCATATAACTCGCCATTCTTTTAACTTGCAGGATTTTATGAATGCCCTTAGCTAATTAATTATTAAGCACCCAGCTATCTTATTGTAAAGTAACCATTAGTAGATAATTATATTAGCTATAATCTACGAGTAAGTTGTAAGACCCGCTAATGGAATCCAACCAGACATTAAGGATTGCTTTCGTCATCGAGGGAACGATCTTTCGCCAGATCAAACTAATTCTAATTAAGTCAATTATGCCTTTATAACCTATTTACTGCAAAAATTTCTTTACTTAGACCTCTGTTTAATTTTAGATAACGAAAAAATCCCCTCCAACCTTTAAGAAACGAGGTGTAAAAGTCTTTGGAATTTCAAAATCTTACAAGCTCCTAACCGATAAAACTTTATGAAAGAATTCTGGCTATGTTTTTCGGCTATTTTAAAATTATTTCCACATAAAAACAAATTTTCTGAATCCCATTACAGAGTTTTTGAGTTTAGTTTCCAAAACCTGCATCATCATCATGTTCTAACGTTCGTAAACAGATTGACGTTGATAATCTAATTCTATTGCTCGAATTAATAAAAAATAACTTCCAGGCCCCTTGATGTATCCCTTGGTCTCCCTCAGTGTTCAATTTTAGGGCCTCTGTTATTTATCATATTTATAAATGATCTACCCCATAAGCTGTCGACCAGCAAACCTTTGATTTTCGCTAACGATACTTCCTGTCAGTGGCGGCTCGTGTACAGGCACTGCGGAACTGCAGCACCACCTATTTCCACTTGATATTATCGATAACATTTAATATAATGAGTCCTTTTTTCTTTAATTCTTTCTTTATTTTTGTAGTACAATATATATTCCTTAAGCTTAATGTCAGTACTTCAGTAGCCATCCCCCAGTTTATGAAAAAGATACAAAAATCTTTGTATGGAACTGTGCGCTTCACAGTGCCAGCGACGTGGTGTTTGACTGTTGTGCGCATGCGCACATAGGAGGGGGGGTGGGGAGGAAGGCGGGACTGCCAGGTAGAGAGAGCACTGTTGCTCTCGCAGTGCCGGCTCTGGCATGATGGTGGAAGGAAGTTTTTTTTTACTCAGCGTGTGTTGTGCTTAAAAACCGTGTACCATATTCTTTAATGTGATAAAGTGTAGAATTAGATTATTATTCTGCTTCCAGCTATTCTATTCGATTAATTTTTTTCTGTTCTTTTATTTAACAGAAAACTTGAACCATGGCCTTGCATCCCCAAGAAATAAGTTCTGTGACTGTAAGTGAACTTCAACAGCTTAAGTTTTCACAGCTATCTCTCCATGAGAAAGTTACAGTTAAGAAAAGAGGTCGTTCAACACCTGATATTCTAATATCTCAGCCAGGCAAAAGCAACAACAAGAAATATATTCGTAGCTTTAATTCTGAATGGTACCAATGGAAAAGTTGGCTTTGCGGCTGTGAAGTAAAAAGTGCACTGTTTTGCTTCCCGTGTTTGCTGTTTGGAGGTGATGTACCGTGGACAAAAGATGGTTTTAGAAATATAAACAAAATGAAAGAAAAAACTGAAAAGCATGAGAAGTCAAAGAAGCACGTTGATAATGTTGTTTCACTGTCACTTTTAGGAACCGTAAGTATTAAGGAGAAACTTAGTGAGGCATACAGACTTTCAATCAATGAGCATAATATAAAAGTTAAAAAGAACCGTGAAATTTTGTCCAAAATAATAGACTGCATTTACTTTTGTGGAAACGTTGAAACTTAATTGCGCAAATTAAAACAAGAAGAATGGATTTCATTTTTAAATGAATAGATCAAGCTTAAACTGTAACAATTTAAGTTAAAGTAAGTAAAAAATGTTTGGTTTTTTTTGTTAAGATTTTATCAAGTTCCTGAATAAATTTTCTTTTTATACATGTTTTTTTCCTTTTACACAATTTTAAAACAAAGGCTAAAAATTTTCTGGAGCAGCACCCCCACTAATTTTAGCTACGAGCCACCACTGCTTCCTGTCTCATACTTTCTAATGAACACTCTAAGTTAATCGATGAACTAACTTCCTCTGCCCAAGATATGCATCAGTGGTGCTCTTCTAATCTTTTAGAGATTAATAACAAAAAGACTGTATATCTGCAATTTCATATTAAAAACTCACCCCATCTTCCAGTCCCCTAATAAGATTAAATTCGTCTTACATAGAAAGGGTTCCCTCAATGAAATTTCTCGGTCTGTCTATAAGTGAGGATCTCAGCTGGAATGCCCATATTGATGCTATATTAAAAAAATTATCTACGGGAGTCTTTATGCTACACAGATTATCAAAAATTGTTAATATGGAAACGTTAAAATTACTATATAATTCAAAGATTTATTCTTATTTATCATATGGTATAACCTTTTGGGGTCATGATAGATATGCCAACAAAGTCTTCTCCCTGTAAAAGCAGGCCATTAAAGCCATGTGTGGAGTGCCATATCGCTCTCCAGGTAAACCATTGTATATTTCTTTAGGCATGCTTACTTTGCCCTGTATATATATATAGAAAATACGGTATGGAAATAAATACAGAAAAATCCAAGGTCATTCGAATATCGGGTAAAGAAGAGAATCTGAACATAACTATTGGGGGAAAGCCATTAGAACAAGTTTCAGAGTATAAATACCTTGGAAGTATCATAACACGAGACGCAAAATGTACGGGTGAGATCAAAACTAGAATAGGAAAAGCAAAAGCGGCTTTCAGGAGAAAGAAACAACTACTTACAGGGAATATAAGGGAAGATATCCGCAAGAAGTTGATAAAATGCTACGTATGGAGTATAGCATTGTATGGGGCAGAAACATGGACGCTAAGGAAAAATGACATCAAATACTTGGAAAGCTTTGAAATGTGGACTTGGAGGAGAATGCTGAAGATAAAATGGACAGATAGGATGAAAAACGATGAAGTGCTACGAAGAATAGGAGAGAAGCAAATGATTATACAGACTATCAGAAAGAGGAAGGCTAACTGGGTTGGACATTACCTGAGGAGAGAGAGTATGATTAAAGACGTGTTAGAAGGAAAACTAGATGGGAAAAGGGAAAGAGGTAGGAAAAGGTTTCAGCTGATAGACGATTTGAAAGGGAAAGAGAGTTATCAAGATATGAAGAGGACAGCGGAAAATAGGAGTATATGGAGAACCAGGTTTAACAAAGAATAATCACGGACCTGTCTACGGACAGACTACCTATGATGATGATATATATAATTATTCCTTGTTCGTAAAACAACACCCTACATTATTCCAATCTAACCAGAAGCTTTACAATTATAATACAAGACACAAAGATGATGTTCATCTTAAGGACTATCAGCTATCAACCTGTCAGAAAGGTGCACACAATGCCGCCTCAGTGGTTTATAACAAGTTACCTTGTAATTTAAAACATCCTTCAAGTATTCCTATCTTTATAAAACGTTTAAAGTGCTTTTTATTAAATAAGAATTTTTATAGCATTCAGGAATTTTTAACTTCTTGAATTATTTTTATTTTTTTGTAACTATGTACGACTTCTATGACTATTCCCACGACTAAATCTTTTTAAGTTCTTGAATTGTTTGTATTTGTAACTACTAGTTCTATAACTATTACAATGACAATGTTTTTTAATTTTTCAGTTCTTGAATTGTTTGTATTTTGTAATTGTACTATCTCTATGACCTGCTCTATTTCTATCAGTGACCAAAGGAGCCAATAAAGTTATTATTATTATTATCGTCATGTTCTAATGTTTGTGAACAGATTGGCGTTGATAATCTAATACTATTGCTCGAATTAATAAAAAATACCGCACTCTGTGTTATATTTATTTAATTATGGAAATTTATTACAGCAATCCCTCTGATAATGGCGTTTCGCACAGTGACGTTTCGTGGTTAGGATGTTATAATGTTATGATTACTTTCCGTACTTACGACGAGGCAAATTTGCGATTACGACGGTGGCTCCAGTCTGTGTGCACACCAGTTGCAGTAGTCAGCTTAGCTATAGTATTTCCGGCTTGAATCGACCAGTAAACAAATTAAATCAACACTTAGCGTGCGTCTCTTGTGTGCGTTGGTAGTTCGCATTATGCATTGCGTTCCGTAGGATGACGCCCTCGCCTTCCGTCATTTCTGCAGCAAAAATCGTGATACATTTTTATATACTTCAGAAAAGTTCGAGTGATTAAAAATTTCTTTTGCTTCAAAATTCATGTTCAGATGGCCTTCGGTAAGGTTAGCACATGTAAACATTGCTCGAACAAGATTTTAACATTCGCATAACGAGCATATTTATGGGACGAATAAACTTCATAATGCGAAGGATTGATCGTTATGCTAATGCAGCCTAACTAGTTACATTCCTACCGAAGGAGCCCACGGTGAAACGCAAAAATTATCAACTTTCATTTATGTTTTTGCTGGCATAGAATATTATTCTCCACTTACTTATGATGCGAAAATGATTAATAAAATTACACGTTTTTTTAAGTTGGATTTGAATTATTTTCAAGGTAGGAGTCTCGTAATTATTTAATATATATTGTATATAATCTTCACTTAGGCCCGGTATGTTGGTATAAATCACAAAATTACCAAGATTCCTCAAGGAAAATTTTAATTTTAAGTGCTGATCTTAAATTAAGAGACATTTGTGTCATGCAACGAGAATTGTTTTGTTAGTACAAGATGTTTCAGAATCATACTGATACATGTATAGAAGCTAAATAATTTTGGAAAAATACTTTTTTCTTTTTCGACAAAACGGACCACATTAATTGAATTAGTAACTCTTCAGAGTCTCATTTCATAAGTTCCGAAATTTGTACGTGAGTAATCCGTTGGATAAACTTAATTCTTTCGCTAATAACAATGCTTCACGTATCACTATTTACTGCTGCTAGCTTAAGAATGACTTTGTTTTATTTTCTACTAACAGATGTACCCGGCTTCGCTCGGGATATTTAAAGCAGCACAGCATTTATTTTGTTGGAGGTTAAAATAACATAACTGAAAAAGAAGACCGAGAACGAAATAAAACACAGATACCGGAGGCTGTCTGAAAATAATCTAAAATAGTAGTATAACATCATACTTTACCTTCCGTTTATAATACTTCCTTTTAAACAATATTTGTTATTTTTCCTCCAGGTGCTAAAATGGTTAAGTTACGTGGGCTAAAATCTAAAATAAAAATCTAACCTGGATTTATTCCACGACATTGGCACAAATGTACCAAGCAAAAGGATTGGTGCACTCTGGAGGTTACCACTTTTTTTTTTAATCCAAAATTTTCTGCCTGCAATACACACGGGTGAACCATACAATCAAACTTATCTGCAATTAATTAAGTTGCAATGTATTACGTTTGACGTTGCTACAACAATAATTTCGATGCTTCATAAAAAGCGCGAAGCGAATAACGTAATTTTTTCCTCTATTTTAAGGTTTAATAGACGCTAATTCAACCGGAGGTAACAATGCGGGACGCTTTGGCAATACCCGGAAAGAGTACGAAAAACCGATAAAATTTCGAAAATAAATGCATATTTCTGACAAATCCCTCCATATAGCAACTAAAAATCGCAATAATAAAATATTTCATAGTTTTACTCGTCGAATAAAGTAAGAATGGGGAAATTGGTGGTTATTTATGTATTTTTATGGATGAAAGAAAAAGTCTTGCACCTTGAAATATCGAAAATCCCGTGTAAACTTATGGGAAAATATAATTGTCTCCCGGAGTTGAATCCGGGACTTTTTCTGGTATGTTTGATTTTTCTAGGGACCATCTTATGGGAGTTTAATGATTGTGAAAATTTTAGCTCGTTAGGCTTAGTAGATCCGAAGATATTAGGCGAGAAATATTTGAAGGAAACGGCAGACTCCCAGCCAGCCAGACAGCTTTGAGTTTTATATAGTATGAGATAGACTAATTGCTCTTCATTCTTGTGTCTTTATTGGATTTAATATCGCTCAATTTCTAAGTTATTCGACATGATGGGTTTTTAATGCTTTTCCTAATTGCTCAAAAGCACTATTATCTTCGTGATGTCCGTCCGTCCATCCGTGCGCATATATCAGGGAAGAATTGGCTTAACCGATTTCAGCCAAATATGGTACATAGAGTTCTCACATAAATATATGACCAAAATAATATATTTTGACCGGATCGACTTAGCAGGGGTGCCGCAATTTTAAAATTAACCTTTTCAGTAATTATGAATTTAAAAGGAATTAGCGAAACCGATTTCAACTAAATTTCGTATGAAGGAAGTGTGCAACACACAAAAAGAAAATCAAGATGTTTAGTATAGATATAGAAAGCAGGGCTGCCAAATAATAAGTAATTAAAATATTTCTTTTTACACGTATTTATGTTAAACTGTCAGCATCAATTTTAACCAAATTTAATATTTATAATATAAATTTATACTATATGAAACCATAATAGCATGTTTGGGCCTGATCAGCTAAACAGGGGTGTCACAATTACAAATTAAACTCTTTCAGTAATTAAGGATTTCGAAGGAATTGGCTTCACGGATTTCAACTAAATTTTGGATATAAGATTTGTACAGCATACCTTAATGAAATCAAGATTTTTAAAGTGGAGCTAAACGACAGGGCTACTACAGTAAAATGTAAAATAATATTTCTTTTATACGTATTTCTAGAGATCTGACAGCATGAATTTTAATCAAATATCGTCTATTTAATCTTCATATACATAAATAATTAAAATAGTATATTTCAACAAGATTGACTAAACAGGGTTACCACAATATCAAGATTAGAATTTTCTGTAACTACGAATTACGAGGTTATTGGCTGAACCGATTCCAAAGAAATTTCGTTTTTTAGGCGAGTATAGAATGGCAAAACAAAATGAATATGTTTAGAACGAATCTAAAAGGCAGGGCTACCACAATATAAGAAAAAATAATTTTCTGAATTACAACCAAATACATTAGTATACGATTATACTAGGGCGAATTTGACGAAAATCACTTCTGTGCTACGGGAAGGCCGTGTACATCCCTACTTGTTTTATATATTTTATTTGTCGTTATTTGAGGCGTTTCCAGCATATCCTATTGCAGTAGCCCTTTCCTCCAGTTTTTTCTTTACATTTAAAATCCGAAAGTAATTTATTTTTTCGTAAGCAACTATGTGCGTTTACTTATCCGTATTTTATTGCTTTCAAAAGCTGTGATGAGCAATATGTTTTCTAACCTGAGAAAATCATTCTACAAATCTTCCAAATTCTGAGGGTTCGTTACACTCGCGCCATAAACTTCCACAATCCGGCGATGAATTTCGGATGCAGGCGCATTTGTTTGCCCATAGAAAACGACTGGCGGCACTAAATTCCAGATTTCTGGAGGAAGATATGCTTAAAACGATGGGGCATGGTTTTATTCTGACAATGGCATCCGTTTGGTTCAGCAGGTTCATCGGCGTGTCTTGGCACAACTCCAATAGGCATCTCTTCGAAATTGCACTTTTTATCTTCCGTTCCTGATAATCTCTTTTTCGTAATTCTTTTCAAATTAGAATAAAGCAAAAGTCTTCAAAAGAACCCAGTGAACAGGTGCTCTGTTATTAAAATATCTAATTTTCAACGCATAAAATTTAATTTGGTGCCGTCCTAAAGTGATCTAGTAAAAATAATTTTCATTTTGCGTTTTTACAGCGAGTTTGGTAAACTTAAGAGTTTTGGTTATGCCTAGTTAAATATGTCAAAAGAATTTCATATTGATGCCTTGTATACAGTAGCGGATTTGGAAATTTGTCGCCCCTAGGCCAAATTATTTTGTCTCCCCCTTTTTGCACTTTTTTCTAATAAAAATCGCTCATGTATGTGGTTTGTCTACACATCCGTCCATCTGCGGATCATAATAGTTTAATTCATCAAAAGTCTGCGTAATAATATTTGTTTATTTCCCCCCGAAATCCTGTTTTTATTGCCGCCACGTAATCTCGCCACCCCTAGACCATTGCCTATTTCAGCCTTATTATATATCCGCTACTGCTTTCTTTGTGGTAGAATCCTTGTCATTCCAATCAATACTAAATTTTGTGCATGAATACTAAGCGATATGATAAAAGATTAGAGTATCATATAATTACATAAAAATGTTGTATTATTATCTAATATTTACTACTAAGAGAAATTGTGAAATTACATTTTTGCCCGATTTTTTCAAAGAAAATATTTTTTACCCGAATAGTAAATAAAGTTAATTCTCACCAATTTTAGTGTTATTTTTAACTCGAAAACTATGGTCAAATAATTTTCCGTCACTCGCACTGTGATTTAATATAATAAATTAATAATTTTAGAAAAAGGTAATAGGTAAGCGTCATCTCGGGTGCGTAAAATTGCGGCAGGTAATTTACTAATAATTGTACTCCAGTCATGCAAAAATATTCTTTGATATCTGAAAAATGCGGTAAAATGCATATTTTTTTATTTTCTGCTTAAAACTAAAAGCGCCTTAAAGGTTTTTTCTTTCCTAATCAACCCGTAAAATTCGTACAGAATGCGCATATTAAATAATAAAATTCAATGTTTTGCATGAACTATTTTTCCTTCATCTTGCTGTTTCATTTCATTTATTAATTATTTTTTGGAAAAACGATTAATTAATTTTCATAAAACTCTTTGTTGGTTGTTATAAAAATATTTTAGCTTAAACTTGTATGTCTTCATTTCATGCAAAAATACATAATCATGTTTAACAATCTCTTATTCTAACAAGAGAGAAGCAGCATAATCATCAATCTGTATCATGATTTTTAACGACTTTCCCAAAGAATGCTAATGTATTTTTTCAAAAACTCGGCAATGTGCTTCTTTAAAACACTGTAAGAAATTGAAAATAGGCTATGGATTAATGAAACTCTTGTATAAAAAGTCGTAGTACTATACGTAGTGAAAATTTTAAATGACGTCATCTATAGAGCCAAATATGGCAAGTAAACCTCAATGTATCACAAAGCCAAACGTAAAAGGTTTTCAGCTGGATTGAATTAAAGTGTACGACATATTGTTATATGTTACGATTATTATTAAATTATTAGGAAACATTAATATGTGATAAACTAATATCATAAAGGATATCCACGAAAGACCCTTGTAAATCTTTTGATGTTCTAACAAGTCCAAAAGGTGAAAATGTGCAAAGACTACCGCTGTGTCATTGAATTTGCAAATACGTATTTGTAAGATTGTATCATATGAACCGGGGTTAATTCTAAACAAGACAGATCTATTTAAAAAATTACAACACTAAATTATTTATTTCGGATGAGGATGGAATCGCAATACGAGAAAGATAATTAGTAATCCATTGTCCTCTTCAAAAAGGTAGTTCTAGCGTAAAACATATTAAATTACAAAGTATTTCAAGTAAATAATTGGTATAATTAATGAAATTATGATGAGTGTTTTATTTCTTATAACACATAAATCAATTAATATTGCTTTGTTAAAATTAATGAAACCATAGTGGCGTTGTACTGTCCCCTCCCGACTAAACACGGATTTTTTTCACGTGACTAAGAGTTAAAGGCGTCTTCCAGGAAAACAACATTTCATAAGTCGACGACTGCCTTTGAAAATGAAGCCACTTCCGCGAGATTTCAGATATTTCTACGTAATAAAAAACGTTAACTTATTTATGCGAGGTATTTATTTCCATTTGGAATTGATCGGAAAACGCGTGAAATATTTATGAAAATGAGAGCAAGCAAAGGTTAAATGTAGGAGAGCGTTTACTGTCCAGAGATATCTTGTGAGTTGCGGTAGAATATGCCCCTCAATTTTATAGTTAATTTCACAAGTAATAGTATGTAATATTATTCGCTAAGGTAAAAAATAAATATTATTCTGTGGGTTCAGAATAGTGACGCGCAATGTTAATAAATATTTTAGATAACTCCGGCAAACTCAACATTTAAAAATATTATATCGACTCGGAGTTAGCTATATTTAATAAGACTGTTTTATGACGGTGTAACGACTTTTCCTGTGTCATAATTCTTATGTGCATGAATGTTACGCGTTTTATTACTTTCATATTTAATTAAAGGACCCAGAGCGGTAATGAAGTTAATGCAACACAATCCAGACATTGTACGCAAGCACTCGGAAGACATAAAAGACACAAAATATGACTGGCCTATAAAGAACGGCGACGAAAAACAAGTGTCTTTCGCCGTAACTAGAATTGTGTTTTGCCTGTAAGCGAGCCACTTGGGTCCACCCAATCCAATTACACCGCTTCGTCCTCTCCTGGCAAAATTTTGCGAACACTTCCGTTAGTACGGCGTCCTCTTTATTCAAATATTTCAACGCACGTGCATGCTTTTCTTTAAAATCATGACAAAAACACATGACTGCGACATTGTCTGTCGTCATTTTTAGGTCGTTTTCTTAAAAGAAAAACGTAATAATGTGATCACGCTGTCTGTCCATCTGCCTTTGAAAATTTAACTTTTTTGTTTCAAGAGATTCTAGTCTGCCCATCCCAGCGCTGCTTGCAAAATTTTAGTAAGTTGGTTTGCTAAAATTTCGTAACATTCATTAACTGCCAAAAATATCTAATAATCGGTGACACATTCGTGAAACCTGTCTCAATCCACAGTGGGACGAAGGGAATCACTAAGAGAACCTAATAAAATTTCCTGGTTAGTAACCATATTGGCGGAGGCGCATTTTGAGAATCCGGTATGACAATTGTTTATAATAAAGCACAGTAGTGGTGTCATTCCGGCGGTATAAAAATCGCTCAAATACGAAAAATATCCTGAAATTTGAGCAACGGTATAAATATTTGGTTCTGTCCTAATAACCGTGTGAATGTCAAGATAGCCACAGTAGCGCTTTCGACGGCGATAACGTGGCGAAAAATGGTACTACTACGGCATAACAACCTCCTCGGTCCCCCGGGTTGGTTTGGTTTGGTAAGTTGGTTCATTTCAGTTCCACGTTCGCTGTGTCCCCCCCCCCCCTCGGGTTGATACTTCCCCTTCCACTATTTTATTAGTAACACGAACTGCCAGTCGGAGAAGAAGTTAGCTTGAGGTTTCTGCAGGAACGCGGATTGATTGCAGGTGAACTACGTACGAGGTTGTAGTTTAATGTCCACTCGCTTTGTCGCCTTTTTTCGGTGCTACTACTCATGCTTCGTAGTAGTACCGTTTCCGTCGTAGTACCATTTCTCGCCACTTCCTCGCCATCAGCAGCGCTACTGTCGCTCTCTCGACCTGCACCCGGATATTAGAACAGTACCAAATATTTTAATAATAAAAATATTTAAACGGGTAACAAATATACTTCACACATGAGGAGTAGGCGTCAGCAGCCGTAATTGTGTTTCAAGGCATGCGTATCTTCATGGTACTCGGTCGGTACCAATCAGTTATCAATAGGCTTGACAGGAATAGCAGAGCAATTTTAGCGCGGTAATTCGTTCGTTAATACACGTTCTGTAAATTTAACGCAGTGATTCCTTCAACTTAGTCCTTTATTTTATGCATGGTAAATACGTAAAATCCCGTTTCAACGGAAGTGCAATTTTTTGCGTAATGAAAGGGAATGATGCCGGAACGCTTTCGGTGATCCGTTAGATGACGTAAGGACTTAAATTCAGATCCGAAATTTTGCCTTAATTTTTTGCCGCGGAATATACCCTATCTGTATACTGATTATAAAGCGGAATTCGCGAATATGAGCGCTTTTCCTTGCTACAACAACCTTTCAGGTACTGATTTTCGAAACGCCGCATTATTGGTGAGCAGTATCGAAAGCAGTGCGCTTTTTTCTTTTTGTGACGCAACTTGCTTTGTTACGTACATTGTGTACTTACGATCTCCTTCGGAAGAAGAATGGGGGCGCGATGCACGCGTTCTCTTTCACAAAAGAAAAAAACGTGCTAATGCGATCATTCGGCCTGTCCGTCTGTCTGTGGACAATGAACTTTTTTGTTTCAAGAGATATTTGGAAAGATCTTTTTGAGTTAGAAAGCTCTATAAATTTCCACCGATTTGATTTTCCCGGTATTTCATAGGTTTTCCACCAGGTGGCTTCAAAGTCGGAAAAATCAAAACTTGGAAATAGTATCGTAGCCAAACTACTGAAGCTAGAGGAGTGAAGTCTTAACGAATGGTAAGATCTAGTTAGGGTCGACATTGCAACGGGAACCCTAAAAAAAATTACGAAAACGTGCTTCCACTTACTTAAACAAGGGTAATTGACTTGTTTACAGAGTATTAAAGCGTTTTATCTATGAGACTTGTTTTTATGTTTTATTTTTATATCCCATACTAGAACTGTTCTCATATTGTATAGTCAAGAATAGAAATTTTATAATAAAAATATATCAAGAATAAGAATTTTATAATTAAAAATTTTATCAAAGATGGGGATTTTATAATTAAGAAGTTGTCAAGGATAGAAATTCTATAATTAAGAAATTTAATAAACCGAGCATATTAAAATATCTTTGCTATTTTTCCTATGATGAAATTAGAAGATAAATAAATAAAAAGAAACTCTATAAACTGTGTTTATTAGAATTCATGCATAAAATATGTAACTTGCAATGACGCAAACATAGTGTTATCTTGTCGAATGTCTCTTAAAGCCCCATGAATATTAGGAGTAAATAAATTATAGATATTTCAGTTGTCTAGGGTCCATTTTATTCTCCTAAAAAGGTTCTTTTGGAAGACCTTTGTAACGTTGGAATAACGTACAAGCTCAAACTCGACTGCAGATGTCACTTGGCAAAGCAATAATTTTTTCTCAAAAGATTGGGTCTACTAGCTTTGTACGCGGATGTTACCTTAAGGGACGTCAACACTAGAGATTAGTGGACATCTGTGAGGGCGCTCACCCTATCCTATCCTAAAATCTAGTCTCGTGAGATGCGAGACGCTCAAGGGACATCCGGAACCTCGGCTCGATTAAGCCTGCACTTTGGGAGGAAACTCCCAGCCGCTCATTCAACCCATTCTCATCCGCAATTTTGGATGATATAAATTGATCGGCAATAGAAATATCTACACGAATACTCTCATTCATCTTTCAAAATTTAATTGAGAAAACTAAAATGCGTGGATGTTGTGAAAAAGTGAAATGTAAAATATTATGCCGAGACATATCTATTAAAATTATATACTTCCTTTCATGTTTTAAGTCTGGTGTGGGATGACACGGATTCGTAATAAAATTCATTTGCTCCAGGTGTCTATAGAACTTTCAGCCTAGTCAAGTATTTATAAGTTGACAACAAAAATTAGTCTCCCGCTCCCGCTCCCTACCCAAAACACAATTTATTATGATTATTTTTATCGTCTATTGATTTTCCTGCTTTCTGTTGGTGTTACTCAAACTGGGTGCCGCAGTCAATTGTTATGGGTGCCCCGAACAGCTTTGTTTAGTAAACAAATCAACGATTTGAAAATGTTTTTGATCATTAGGACAATAATTTTTCATCTTATAAATTGATGAATTATCCTCAATTGAATCCTTCCAAACTTTGTGATACCTGTATTTATAAAAATACATTCTTTATTTATTTTGTCCAACTGAAACAACGGTATTATCGCAAAAAGTTCATACAAAACTATATTTATTTCCATCTATTTCGGTTCATGCACTGATGACGTAATCGCGTCACAACATCTCCCTCGGCCGATGACCTTAAAAGCTTCCCACTCGTTCTCTCGGCGAATTTACTTCTTCGGACTCGTTTTGTAGTCATCGGACTGTGAAATCTCTCTGTGTTTCTATTATGGCCGTTCTAAGCGTATACGGCCAATGCCCTTTCTTTCCCGACGCAAAAAACTACCGCCATTATTAGTACGACCGCAACCCGCTGTAAGGATAGTAGGAAACATCAGTATTATTTCTAATATTTATGATGCGGAAGGCATTTATTGTATTTGCGGTTATCGTTATTTTTTGTCGTTATATTTCAAGCTAATATTCCTAGATTTATTTCAATTCGTTCTCACTTCCGCATATTAATGTACATCTTTCAAGTGATATTATTCTTTTTAAATTTTAATTAAACGGCCAAGTTTTTCGGTGGAAAATTTCGATTTTTTAGCAATATAGTGTAGCCTCTTTTCATTAATGCATATTTCATTGAGTTTTAAAAATTCCTTCAGTACAGTAATCCGTGTGTATGAATATATTTATATTGCAAACTAATCTCAAATTTATATATAATTACTCTTTGTTGGTGATAACGGTATCTTACGTTATATTTAAATAACTTTTTCATTTCTCGACGTTTTCAAAATTTTTAAATTGAAGCAAACTTAAAATTCCCCGTAAACACTGCGACAATAAGACATTTTCACTAAGAATGATGGTTAAATTTTCCCCTTTTAAAAAGATTTATTTAACCCAATTCTTTGCCCTTGTTGATTGGGATAAGTAATCAGAATTAAAATTAAATAATTTTAGCAAACGTAAACAGTGATGTTTTTCTTTTACGAATTGTATATTTTTAATCAATACGTAATAGGTAAAAAAAACGTAAAACAGTTCTATTTTAAATTAATATTTTATTCGTTTTGTACACATTCAGATTATTTCTTAAGGGGGGTCAAAACAACGGGAATCAATAAATTACATTTATGCGGGTCAAATGATTCTCAACCATACTATAACTGAAAATAAAGTGGCGACGGGGGAGGGCCAGTTATTCCTCGCCGGAGCAGACCGCCATTCCCATTCTCCGAGAAAGCGCTCCGCCTCGAGACGTCATCGACTTAGAAGAACCCGTGGTGTCCGCCCCCACCTCCGTGGTGACTTCCCCCACCGCTGCTGGAGTGGTGCTCGGAGTGGTGTCCGCCATGGTGATCCGATGAGTGTTCTCCTACCCCGTGGTGTTCATATCCACCGTGTTCGGCTCCTCCGCCTCCGGCGCCCTCGTGGCCCCCGTACTCGTGTTGCCTCCTCTTCCTGTTGTGTCCACTGTCTTCGTCACCTTCCTTGTATTTGGTGGCGTGCTGGTGGGCAGCTGCCTCTTCGCTTCCCTTTGCGGAACCGAAAGCGTGGTGCTGCTCGTATCCGTAAGAGTCTCCGTCCTTCTTGTGGTAACTGTCGAAGGATTTGTATCCGTTGTCGCCCTTCGTCGCCTTTGATTTATAGAAACCCTGGTCTCCGTGGTGGCCTCCTCCTCCGTGGGAACCGTGTTCGGTCCCGGAGACCGAAAGGTCATCGGGAGCCGCCACCGCAACCTCCCAAAGGTTCGACCCCACGATGGCGGTGTCTTCGACTTGGGACACGTCCCTCCATGCCGGTTTAGCGGCTACGGTTGCCAAAGCGACCGCCAGGCACGCAAACGCCTTCACGGCGTATCTTTCCATCTTTCTCGTTTGTTATCTGGTGAAGTATAGCTCTCGACTGCTCTGGTGATCCACTGGAGATGAAGTCTTTATAGCGGTTCGGGATGTCGTGGAAATCGCTTCGTCGTCGGCCATTAAGGTCGAGTAGCGTAGCTGGCAAAGCGCTTCGAAAAGAGACGACGGTGTTGGGTTTTTCACGCCCGGATGGATCAGCGGTCGGGTGCCGCCGCTACGGGGGATTTCCTTCCATCCGTCACGCATGGCCGAGGCGCTAGTTTTATTGCGCCGCGTCGCATTGTTCTTTTTTGTTTCGCTCGGGGATCGAAATATCTCGAGGCGTCGAATCGCGGAACAACAGCTGAGTCGATCTCTCGAACGTTGACCCCTCTTCCTCCGCGTTCTGTGTTTACTCCTGTTTCCCTCCCTCTCTCGCCTCTCCCCCTCTTCGCGAATCCGTGTCAGTTCACCGGGTGTCTCCGAAAAGTTTTCACTCGGGGAAATATCTACGTCGTCGTCAGTTTTTTTTGCAGTTTTCGCGATTTTTTTCTCCGGTTTCGGCAGAATAGAAAAATATTTCTCCTCGAATCGCCGTGCAACTCCGAATAAAACGTTTGTTTTTGTAGGTACCTCCCCATGTTCCATAAACTGGTGGGGCTTTCATAAGAGGAGGGATTGCGTTTCCACCCCATCCTCCCCATCTCCCCATCCGCCCCTCTTCCCTCCATCCTCACTCACACCACATCTCCCGCGACGGAATTTATGTAATGCTAGAGAAAATATTTTTTCCCTTCGCAAAATTTTCGGACCGTTGTGTGTTATAACAATGTATCAGATAGGGTGTTTTGATTTCGGCAATTCCCTTTAGTTGAAATTTCCTCGAAAAATCGAATGCTTTTTTTCTTTTCGGAAATTTTATGACTTGCAAATGCCGTGTTATTGTTTACACCAAAATCGATTGAGGTGGTTTCAGCAGAATAAGCAAACATTTTTTACATACGTTCTACTATTTATCTATGCAATCGTGGTATATTTCAATTTTGCTAAGATTGTTTACTTTTATTATTAATTAAAGACTACTCCCCTTATTATTAACCAAAGAAGGTTTCACTTCGTGGAGCATTATTTCATTGTTGTTTTGAGGTATTGAAACCTTCGTTAGTTTTAATACTAACAATTTTAACTAGACTTTTTTCTGCCATTTCTTATATCCTCGATAAGTCTAAATTTTTATTAGAAATTGTTTCTTGCATTTACAAACTTCTCATAAAAAAGCTCTATTCTCCTATAAAGTTCTGCTGAAATCTGATGCCAATGATATTTTTAGTTTGTCCATTGAATCATCTACCACTTTCTTTGGATTGTTCCTTACTGATTAACTCCAAATTTATTATTATAAATCGTACTATTGAACGTTAGATGGACTAGATTATTCAAAAACCTTTCACAGCCTAGGCTTGTAGAATTTGCAATCTGATTCGGTCGACCTGGATTTGTTGTTTATACTTACGAATATGAACAAATATTTAAATATTTTATTTAATTTTTTGGCATTCCATTATCCCCATGATAGCTTCCATTAGGAACTACGTCAATTCATAAATATTCTGGACTCCGTGCCACATTATCCCTTTGCTTACATTTATTTTGTTATATGTGCTGTGAAGCAACAAAATTTGCACCAGGAAAATATCTGACCTGAGCCTAGTCAGTCCAACTGGAGAAAATTACAAGTTTAGCTTTCCAATATTCTCATCTCAATAATGCCATTTACTTTGGTTTTAATCATTTTATTTATGGGCTAAGAAAATGAATTTAGTATTATTTATGAAATACATTATTCATGCATAATATAATAAAATAGCATAATTGCTCGTCAAATATGATGGGTATGCGTGGATTAAGTATTAATTTTAAGGCTCTTCCCATTCTTTCTCCTTTTCTCTCTTCCTCTCTCCCATCCTCCTCCCTCCCATTCTCCCTCCCTCACCCCCTCTCTCCTCTGGAAAAATAGACTCTCTAATTTCAATCTCACCCTAATAAAGAACATTATCTATCTCTCCTCCTCTCCCACCTTCTCTGCCTCCCTCCCTATCTCTCTCTTTATCTCTCTCTTCCTCACTCTCTCCCTCCCTCTCTCTCTCTCTGTCTCCTTCTCTGAAAAAATAGACTTCTCAGTCTCAATCTCGCCCTAATAAGGAACATTATCTTTATATCCAGTGGTGAGCTATGAATATTTTAACAATGGGCTAGCTTTTTTTCGACCCCCCCCCCCTTTTTAACGCGTTTCGCTTTCAGCATAAGCGCCTATTAGCGTCGGTTTGACCGTCCGTCCGTCCAGATGTTCGTTCTCGGCTTCTACCCAACGGATTTTTATGAAACTTGATATTTAGGACTGGCAGTCAAAGACAAAAAGAAAATCACAAAAATAAATCACGTAAGCCAATCAGAAATACCACTTTACAAGTGACAAAAAATCTACTAAATTTTTGGTCAAATTAAAATAGTAGAGGAGACGTAGAGGAAATGATATACTCTAAGTTACTAGTTCTGTAAGTTTATTTAAAAACTATTTTAATTTGACAAAATTTTAAGAGATATAACGGAAAGTTCAATTTTGTCACTAGTAAAGTGTTTGTGAATTTCTTATTGCCTTTCACTGTCAGTCCTTAATATCAAATTTCATAAAAATCCGATCGGTAGAAGCCGAGAACGAACATGCGGAGGGACGGACAGACAAACCGACGCTAATAGGCGCTTATGCTGAAAGCGAAACGCGCCTAACAAGATGGAAAAGTATACTCCAATACGCAGAGATTTTAAGGCGTTCTTAAGGGGGAATACGTGTGAAATGGTATCGAAAGATTGGGCGATTCTCGAATTTTTATCCCCGAAACTATAAGTCGTAACTATCTGGTCTCGGAAACGATCTTGTAGTAAATGTTGTTCTCTATCCAAATAATTTTTTAAATCTATACCTCACGGATCATATAAGAGCATGGGAGAGAAATATATGGATTTTTAATTGTTGTTTGCTGAGAGAACTGTCTTCGCGATCGATGTAAACAAAATATGCGATGTCATTAATAAAGGAATTAAAAAATAAACCTATGAACCGTAAAATTATCCCGAGAAACAATCACTCGTCAATAATAAGGAAATTTAAAAATTTGTTAGAATTAAAAAAATTTAAAATTACTTAAAGATTTGAAGGATGAACGTCTGCAGGGACCTGTTTGTCTAAAACTGGTTAAAGGAGAGGAGAGGAAAAGAAACAGACACATACACACACACACACCTGCACAATAACTACCGAAGATGAGAGCATAGCTCTTGAAATGCGTATTTAGCATCTTCTGAGTTCTCGAGTGATTGTGTTGTCTAATTTAACCAGTTTTATACAAACAGGTCCCTGCAGACGTTCATCCTTCAATCCTGTAAGTAATTTTAAATTTTTAAAATTTTTTTTAATTTCAACAAATTTTTAAATTCCCTTCTTATTGATGAGTGATTGTTTCTCGGGATACGAGTATAAGTTTATTAAAGTAATTATGTAAAGTGGAAGTTTTAATTGACGGATTCAGTTCAAATCACAATTGGGCGATAAATTCTAATAACGATCACTCATACTTAATCCAGCAGCTTAGGAGATGAAAGTTACGATTGACGGATGGACCAGACGTGCCCATTAGGTGTTCCGCTATTACCGGTTTACTGGTAAAGAATGCCTAATAAACGATAATTTTAACAATGGACTTGCAAATTTTAAAAAAAATTTAACAATGGGCTCTTGCAAGCCCAATACAGCTCACCACTGTATATATCTCTCCCTCCTCCCGTCTCTCTCCTTTCTTTATTCCTCTCTCTCCTTCTCTCTCTAATCTCTAAGCATTCAAAGCATGCATTCCTTATGCATATAGTATAAGGATTAAGATGACAATACAATCTCGAGGTTTAACAATGACATGATTGGCAAGGCAACATGTCGCTAAAAAGCTAAATTTTTCCAATAAATATGATTTAAATGTAGAACTTGAGCAATTTTATAACGTAGGTAAAATGTGATGATAAGAATAAGAAACAAAATTAACTTTTCTTTAAAACGGTTCAGGTCCAAAGATAGTAGGTCAATTCTTTCTAACTTTAATTTGCAAAAGAGTAAAAGCCTTGGGAAAACGGGAAAATAGGAGTATATGGAGAACCAGGTTTAACCATTAATAATCATGGACCTGTCTATGGACACACTACCTATGATGATGATGAAAAGCCTGTAAGTCCAAAAATCAATTTTTACGTGTTATCTTAAGGGAAATAGAAATTATCTACTGGAGCCAAACCCAAGTCTTTTTTTGGAATTTTGTTTTGTAAATCGCTTTTACTATATGAGACAAACATTCCTACCAAATTTCAATCTTCTACCTGCTCAGAAACTTTGTTAAAAATAGCATTACAGTCAGTCATAAATGAAGTTGTTGCAGACAGAGTAAGAGAAATATATATGTACATAGATAAATTTAAACCTGGGACTTTCAAGGCATCATCAGTTTTAGTGTTGTAATTTGTTTCAAAATAACTTTATAAATAGGCTTATCTGTAACATTTTGGTATTTACATGAATCTTCTGGTAGCAACAAAATAAATGGTATACATCTTTATCTTTGAATCCCTTATTTCTTTGAAATTCTTGGGAAATAACAAAAATGAAATTTTTTTCCTATAAAATTATGGTTCTGCTATAAGAGCAAATCATTAGTCCATTCCATTGACTTTGAGAAAAAATTTTCAAAGCATATTTCTTTAATTTGGATTCAAGTACTTTATACAAAAGTTTGTCATTGAGAAAGTCAGAACAAAGTATAGTTTTTTGACTTATGTACCATCAGAGGTGATATAAATATTAGAGTAAAATATACTAAAAACTTGTAAGTCTATAAGGTACTAAAAGCAATATGATTAAGCAATCAACCAGATGTCTTGTTTTCCTCTCATTAAATATGTCAAAATATATTGATGCAACATATCACAACATTCATATAAAAATTTATTTGTCTTATAATTACTGGCATACTTTATATAAGTGCATGTAATATGATGCAATGGAAAATGTTTCACATAAACAGCAACAAGAAAAAATAGAGGGGCATGTAAAAGCCCTCATCAGTGATGAAAAGATACAAAATATGACTTTGCTGAATAATATAAGTGATAATATTCTGTTTAATGCAAAGGCTATATTCTTACTAAGAACAAAGGGTGTGCTAATAAAATAAGATAAATGGTGATACCATCAAAGTTTTAAGCATGCTACATATTTTAGAAACTACAGGGCCTACCAATGAAAAAGGAGACCATATATTATACGCCAGGGATGGCAAATATGTAGCACATGTGCCCAAAGTGGCACACATGCAATTTTACTTGGCATACATTAGCTTGTACTTTCTGTATAAAATATGAAGTTTTTTAGAGAAGGAATAAACTAGTGGCACACGAAAAATATTGATGATTCACATTACTTACTTGGCAAGCGACACAATAACCATTTATCATCCCAGCTATATGTTATAAAATTTACAGTTGTGCAACGATTCTAATTTAATTTCATCATGTAAAAATATGCAGTAAAACAGGTAATTAATAGTTTTTCGTGGATTTATGAATCTGATGATAAAAATTAGCTAATTTTTAATTAGGTAAAATCACCGTGATAACACAAATTGTATAACCCATTTTTTAATTTTCACCGTATTCTCAAATGAGTGCAGCTATGTGTCTCAAATTTGCTCTTAAAAATTATAGTAAAACATATTTCAACATGTACAAATTAAATTAGAATCATTTTACAACTATAGGTATTATAACATATTTCATAGGGTCTCCTTTTTATTGGCAGATCCTGTACAATTCTACAGTTCTTCATTTTTATTTCAAAATAAATAATGACAACAGAAATTTCTAAAAATCCACGAATCTTTAGAAATATGACACGATAAAAACCTTGAAAACTAATGATGTTACTTAATCATTTGTAGCTTTTCCATTTTAAAATACTGGCCTTGCTTGAAACATATCAACAACTTCCAATATATTTGTCATGGAATTCCAGTCTTGAGAAATTTGTGCCTGCCATTGCTGCTATCAATAATAATATAAAATTTCATGTTGGTGCAATAGTAATTATAAATGCTTTAAAAGCACATTATACATTTCATAGCAAATATCATATCTTTGATAAATAACATAAAAAGTTTCATTCCATCAGTTCTCCAGTTCCAAATTAAAAAACTCGATAAGTTTTTCTAAAGTATAGTTGTCAAGTACTTCAATGAGATGTGGAATTCTTCCTTTAACATTGAATCCTTTAAACTTGTATGTGTTTATATATAAGTCAGTAATCATTCCTGTAATAGAGTAGATATTAGTCATAATTCTCACAGAAAATGGAATACCTACTTCTCCATTATCAAAGAAAAATTTACATTAGCTCCTCATTGACAAGCATTATTATGTGAAATTTGATTAAAAATTTAATGCATCATTTGTAAGACTATAAATCTTAGTAAATAGTAAGCATAAAAATGGCTAAAATCAATATGAAAAAATTCTTAATAAGAAAAAAGATTTCAGAAAAAGCATAACAATTCATTACCATAAATTCTCTTTAATCGATATGGGTTGCTGCTAATTTCTTTCCTTATTTCATCTTCCATTTCAAGTAAGTCCCTGTATTCCTTCTCAAAATCATCCCTACTGCTCTCAGGATTATGGCCCAAAATTTCATGGAGAGCATCAATTAGCTGAACTTTTTTATTCAAAGACAAGCTATTTGATAAAATAGGATCGATGCGATGAAATATTTCACTGATGCTAAGTTCATTCAAATCTGTGAATTGATGAAATATAACACTTGAAATAATGAATTGAAAATTTGACTCCGACCGTAAACAAAGAAAGGAATTTAGCAAGAAGAACAATGTGCTAAATACGTATTTCGAGAGCCAGGCTCTCATCATCGGTAGCTGCTGTCGAATGGGGTGCGTTAGTTGGTGTGAGTAAATTTAAACTGTTGTCCGTTGGCAAGAAATTTGGAATGATGAAAAGACAAAAGATTTTAGTGAAATAGTTATCAGGCCCATTCATAGTGAAATAACAGCAGAAATGGAATATAGAAGAACAGAATTGAAATCATACTTTTGAGATTGAAATAGAAATAATTCTTTTGTGCTTCGTGTCATTCATGAAATTAAAGACTATAATTAATTCAAAATATAAGAAGTTATCATTTAATGAAATCATATTAATGGTAAAATATTCATCAGAGTTTTGCTGATTTTTTAACGGCACTGAATTTCATATGTAAACTAGTATATAGGGTGCATATAAATTCTGTGTGGACTTTTAAATTATAATAACTTTTTATCTGCAGATCATAGAATCATTCTGTAAATGTTATATAAAAGAAACTTTAATAAAGTTTTATCACTGTACCCATTTTTAGGGTTTGTAACAAGTATTTTCTAAAATGGTAAAATGAAAGAGATTCCCAAAAATTCAACAATAAATTACCTTACAATGCTGCAGAATTATTTCATCTCTGAACTTGACTAATTATATCTCTCTAATACCACATTCTTCCAGGAAGATGATGCTCTATATCAGTGGTGCCCAAACTGCAGCCCATGGGCCAAATGCTGCCTGCGAAAGGTTTTTGTGCTGCCCACGAAGCTATGGTGAAAAAGCAATTCGAAAAATTTAACACACAAATTCATCCATTTTTTTTTTATTTGAATAATATTCAAATATTGAAATGTTAGCCATGAAAACCTTATTTGGAATTGATTTTCACCTGTATGGCACCTCAGAATACATAGGTAGCTTCCAATTTAAACCCTAATCCGGCCCGCCGAAGAATTGCCAACTTCCAATGCGGCCACCAAGAGATTCGCAACCACTGATGTGGCCCGCCATTAGAATAGTTTGGGCACCACTGCTCTATGCCATTATGCATTGAATGTGCAACAGGTAATGAATGACATCTTCCTAAAGAAGTGGATCAGCAGAGGTGGGTCAATTGCTTGGCCACCTCGCTCATCTGACCTGTCACTATTATACCATTTTTATGAGAAAATGCTAAAAGTGTAGTTGACACATCAAAACCAGGTTACTTACAGACCAGAACTGAGAATGTAATTCGTGGTGTCACTTAACAGCAATTGGAGTGTTTTCAATTAGTTGGAAAATCAGATTGAATGCTGATGGTGGTTATGTTGAACTAGAGAAATGTATACAGTGAAAAAATTATTAAATTTGCTTATATATACAGATTGTTTTTATCATGTGTACATAAAAAATTATTTATGTTTATAAGTGCACACAGACTTTATAGCCCTCATTCAGTTAGTGTTTTCACTTTGATATATTGCATTCAAAGAGCCTGTTTATATAGAGAAAATTTATATACCAATCCATGAGCTATACAAATGCTGATAATTCATTTTATCATTTGATATTTATTTATTTATTTCAATGGGCAAACTCAATATACATAAGGTTATAATAATTGTCAAAAGATAAGGTAGTAAATAACAGAAATGCTGGGAATGCTGATATAATCAGAGTGCATATAAAATAAAAGTGTATTTTATCAGTTCCCCAATAAATACTGAAATAATTTTTTAATGTTTTTGGAGTTTATTATCTATATATTAAGTGCATTTTGACAGTGTGTCAGAAAAGACCAACATTTCACATCTATGATATGCAAAGGTCTCGGGTCACCACACACTGACAGTTTACCATTATATTTTGTCCCCAAATGGTTATTGGACAACACTGATCCATGGCCTGTTAACTACATTATTGAAATTTCATTAAAAGAATTTATACTTGCAAATATCGCCTAAAACATTAAAATTAAAAAAACTATGAGTAGCTAATATAAGCAATTGTTGGAAAACCTAATTTGAAAAGAAGATTTTGATAGAAAATATTATTTTCGTGCAATTTTACCATACTACCATCTCTTGGCAATACATGGAACTGGTATAACCTTAAATGCGGGACCGTCGGAGATAGTTTGTCTTCTCCACCAGATGGCACTAGTATTTTGACATGCATTTTTTTAAATTATGCCCATGCACATTCTTGATTTCCATTGCACTACATTAGTGTCGCAAAACACATTAAAATAATAAAGTATGAATATCTAATAGCAGCATATGTCACAAAATGTAATTTAAACAAAATATTTTGATAGATAATATTTATGTTGTGCATTTTTGTATTACTGCCATTTCGTCACTGTACAAGGAACAGGTATAACCTTAAATGCGAGACTGTCGGAGATAGTTGAAAAGTTCTCCACCAGGGGGCTCTGTAGTATTTTAGAATACATTTCTAAAAATAAACCCACCCATTGCATTAATTTATCAAGCCGGGTGTAAGTAAGCACATATCTTATTGATGCTGCAAGCAACGCTGCACTAAGCAGTTAGATTACATAAAATAAAAATATTGGGTGGAATTTTAATTTGAGCATTAAAAAGTCTTTAAATTTCATACAGAATTAGGTATATTAAACATCTGATAGGTTAATATGTACATTGGTTAACCACTCAAAGATCTTGTTAAGTAAATAGGGTACATTCACCAAGAGGCAATCATTCAATAATTACAGTGCTGTAGTTATTATAAAAGCAATTCTGATATGTGTCCTGCGCAAGAATGCATTCTCTATACAGAAAGAATCCACTTAACCTACAGGTTATGTTCTTGAAAACGCATATGCTAAGGGGATATACATTAAATAGATGGCAATTTGCCATATAAATTAACATAATAAATGTAGACGCATTTTAATACAAGCCCGTGAATTTTTTCACCCAAATTGTTGCTTGAATATTGTATAATTGCATTTATTAAGTAACAAACATTAAATTTAATCATGTAACAGTAAAGCATATAAATATAATAAATAGGAATATATACTCATTAACAATAATTCCTTGTATGAAATCATATTTAATGCTTGCTATACTTGATGAGTTTTATTAGTAGAAAAGAAATATTATTGGCAGGAGGAAGGGGAGCTGTTATAAGAGAATTTTGAAAGGAATTTAGCTACAGATTCAGGGTGAGACTGAAGTTGATTCGGGTGTTGTTTGAGGAGTTGCCATTTTGGGATATTTTACCAGTCATTATGATTAAACATTTCACTCAAATTGTTTAAAATATAAAAGCATAAGCAAAATCAAAGTTAAGATGGTCAAGTGTGAATCACACAGCAACAGCATACATATAGCAATATGCCAGACAATATAGGTGGCTCAAGTATGATTTATGTATCAGCAGAAAGTATGTACATACATACAGACAGGGGTGCCAAGAGCCAATATGGGCCCCTGGACAAACAACTTGCCGGGCCCCACTGTATGAACCTAATTCTCTCTATAGGTCTTGGCAACTGACGTAAACCTTATATTCTCTTACCACAATAGTGAATATTTTTCTTTAAAAAACAAAATTGAATGCAAAATGAATGATGACACTCCATTTTCTTGTGCTTTCTAGTAATTAGGCTGTTAGGCACACACACACATATATGTATGTAGTAACAAATTTTTTTCCGCAACAGCATTAGTCTCAAAAAATAAATCTAGGCACAGCATATGTGCCACAGGTAGGAAAAATAATGCTATTATAGATATTTTGTTAGTTTATATAAGTGTCAAAATACCAAAATGTAATGAATTGAGCAACATTTTCTTATTACGTCTAATTTCAAAATTCTTGCCAAAAATGTTGCACTGTGCGTCAGGCTTTAACGAAACCAGAGCATGATTTTGGGAATCCCTAGCTACATTCCCAGATGGTCAGACATGGGTATTATATTTTATGCTTTTGGATATCAAAGTTTCCGCAACATAGTGGCAACCCTGTCAGCAAAATAAATGAAGTAATCAATTGTATTTATCTTTCACATATTTGGTATGAGTATTCAGCCGAATGCCATTCCAACATCGAGCAGCAATGTAAATACATACAACATCACTATACATATTTTATTTTAAATTCTTATGCAATAAATTTATTTTTGTTAAAATTCATAATACCTAATTATTTATAGATGGTAAGTTTTCTAATAAAGCGACTTTAGGATATTAGTACCCCACCTCGGGTCCAGGCCACATGAGGATTCTCGGGCCCCAGAGTAGCGACCCCCATTGCCCTCCCCTCTCGTAAGGCCTGCATACAGACATATGGTGTCATTATACAATGTATGTATCGGTGGATGTACATTAAGTGAATGCTGTCTGTATGTGCAAAATCTCAAAATGAGTAGACAACAATTAAAACAAGCAAAACAATATGAGTTTATAGAGTTACATCATACAAAATTAAATGAAGGAGATTGATGATCAATTCCTCTAATAGAGTTTTACATTATAACATGCTTTCTTGAAAAAATAATAAGTGCAATTATGCACAAAGAAGTCCATGATTTCTTTGAAATGCTTTACTTTCAGAGAAAATTTTCAAAATCTAAGGCTTTTGCTTGTAAAATATGAAATGAACATAGAAAATTAAATAAATAGTTTTCAAATGAAATACAAATTAATCTAAATTTCTTTCGAAAATAAATAAAAGTTGACTATCTTAGCTGCATTATAATGAGACAAAATAAGGCCAAATGAAGCATGCTCATAAACAGTATTGAATGCAATTGCAAATCGATGACAAGTTGACCCAATTTAAGCAGGAAACAACTGAACTTAAAATTTAAAAATATTTATACATACCACTTGATATCTCTAATCCTATATTCTTTTTTGTTGCTTCTTTGGTAATAATATCTTTAAGTATTGAAATTGTTGTTATATTATCTGATTTAAATTCAGCTTTTCCCTTGCTAAAAAAAAATATTAGGTTTATTTGTTTGCATCTACAATGCACATTATTTGATCATCACTAAGCAGCTTTCCTGTTATATTATATTTGAACCCTTTCTCAGGTATCTTATGTCTGATTGAGATATAGTTGAACTTACGAATATTTACACTGCAGTTGTGTGCCTATAAAAGTGGAACTGAAGCAATAGCAAACTTCATGTTCTATAGGCTGTCTTTCAGGTACTTCAGGCAGGCAGTTATAAACCCAAGAATGCATTTCAGTCATACTGAATGGACCTTTTAAATAAAGGGCATTCTGGGCTCTTAAAGAAAGAAAATAAATTACTCTCTTTATATAGTTAATCAGCAAAAAATGGATATTAGAATTTTCAGGATAAATGCATATTGAGTCTCAGTCCTCAAATTTAGGAACAGTGATATAACCCTAGCAAATTACTTGCTAAAATGTATCAATAAGCTTTATTTGGCTTGTATTAATTAAATTTGAAGTAAGGATAGTTTCTTAATATTCTAATCATTAAATCCAGCTCAGACTGGGAGAGACAGACAGATGCAGACGTTTTCCCTCATTCACTTTTGGGAAGCAATTCTATTAGTCAAGCTTTCCAAATATGATATTTTTCGTCTGCATGGTATGAGACATTGAATAAAACTCATACTGCCTGGTCTGCAATTTTTCTCAATGGAGGGAAGATTAAATGAAAAATAACTATTTTGTCTGATTATAATAGAGATCCCACCTACATTTTTCAATTTTCAATTCCTCTCCCATGTGTAAGGGAAAAACAGTTATGTCTATGCACAGCCATGGTTGCTTGGTAAATGGTGCAGATGCTCAGAGTGTTCTCAGTGCATTATAAATTTGGATTTTTGATGGTTTTGCATCGAATTTGATAATTTTTGGTTGTGTTTGGAACAATAATTTCTGTGCAGCAAGAAATTATCATGGAGAGACTGATTGGAGAAGTCAAAAAAAAATTCTTTATCAGTGAAATGGTCGGCTAAAAAATTGACTGTATAGAGTGCAAACTCCTACTTTGACATATTAAAAACGTCCACATCCATCCATTACTCCTGCTCTGAGTTGGTCTTTTTGTAATAAACATGAGTAAAACTAGAAAATTAACCACATTGGCAGAAATGAGAAGAAAAGTTTCAGAATATTTTTTTATGCCCAGTGCAGAACATATTCTATGTCCATTTATAGAAGGGGAGGTTCATTACCTTGTCTGGTCAATAGAAGTACATCTTGAGTGTAAAGATAGAGGATGAATAGGAAACATAAGTACATGGCAACATTTGGGTTGAAGTTGTGGAGTTACATAGGCACGAAGTATTCCCATTGGGCCTTCAGTTGTATAAATTTCAACCTGCAATCGCCTAGCATTTACCTGACATCTATATGAAGCTAGTAAATAATTGTCACTCTGTAAAAGTGAAGTAGTAAATTTTGAGAGAAAGTTTGATTCATATTAGGGCATTTTCTCATAACATATGAAGATAAAAGACTATCCACATATATCAAAATACATTTATATTATAAAATTTATCAAATGTAAGCAATTCACAAGAGAACTATCAAGCTCATCTTATGGCTGAAAATTTTCAAGTTCTTTTAGGATCTACTTTTGATGAATTATCATTAAAAACAGCTCCATTGGAGCCAAAATGCACATCTGGTTTTTCATAACCTTGCTGTGTCTATTGTAGATACCTGAGATAAGTATTTTTTAAATCTTTTGATTTTTATGTGCTTATTCTTAAAATGTTAGTTTAAATAAAAATTGATTTCTATTAGAAATTGGTTTTTAAATCATTCTCTTAAAGACATTAAATTAAGTAAAAAATAAATTATCTATAAATGCATATGATTAGATTCAGCAATTTAAAAATAATATTTTTTCAAGAATAAAAGCTATACATGTGAATCCTGCCTCCTCTTAACTAAACATTCAAATATTATGGCTGCTGTTACATTAATTTAAAATAAACTCACCTCAGGATCACACTTGCTGTAGCTTACCACTGCAGAATTTTTTTCTATATCCAGTAAATCTAATGGAACATTACTTTGAAGTAATACACTATCAAGGGGTACTTGGGTTTCTATTGTAAGAATGTAGGATGAATTCTCCTTAATCATCGCCATCTGTAAAAATCCAAAGGTTACACTCAAAATTGATATAGGTAGCTATAAATATAAGATACAAACATCTATAAACATGATATTCATTATATAATTAATAAAGTCAGGCTCTGCTTTGTGGAATTTACTCATCGAAATGAAAGGAAAAAACTTTGTCAGGTATACCTGATGATGCTACGATTGTAGCGAAACCGGTAATGTTCAATAAACTGTGAAAGTGAGAAAGTTTTTTCTTTTCATTTCAATGATCCTTTCATAATAAAGGATGGGGTACATCAGCAGCAAAAAGAATAGAATTTTTAGATGATAAATAAAGCATGCATGTAATTTTCATAGACACCTATTTTATAAAACATTTCATTTGGTGAAAAGAATTAATAACATATTTAACCCTACAAATTGGCCTTACTGAAACAAAAGGTAACAAACTGTTCTGTAAATTTTTAATACCACTAAAATATTTATATTCCAAAACAAAGATCATAAAGAGTGCCCAAAAACTTTTAAAGTGATAGATCATGCAAAATCAAAGGAAAATTTAACCAAAAAAGCACCCCGTTCGAAGCTGTGGTGTGTTTTGGTTATAGACTGTGAAAAATGGTGGTTGGTATGCCAAGGCAATGAGTGATTTGTTTGGTGGGAGGAAAAGATGAGGGTGTTTTGAAATTAAATTGGAACTTAACTACTATTTATGAATGATGATTAAATTTTTAGATGTTTTCAATTGTTTTCTTCTTAAAAAGGGTGTGTTACCTTATAGCATGGAAGGCTACATTCATTGTTGCAAGTTCTTTGGCAGGGCAGTTAAATGCTTATATTGGAAATTACTCATGAGGTTAATAGTTATTATAAGATTCAAATAGTCTAATTAATTTTTAGGGTTGAAATTTCTCCAGGCAAGTATTTATGGCCATCATCTTATTTAAAATTGCAAAATTAAGCATTTTACATCAATGCTTCCTGGGCCACATAAAATGTTTTCGTGGGCTATAACCTGAATGCCTCAGACTTGGAGTGCAAAAGTCTTTGAATCATCCCTTAATACAAAACGTTACATCAAACTCCTTGCAACATACGGCCATTAATTTTCTCTCCTTTAGTTTTTCTGCATACATAGTAGTCTCTATGAGCATTTGCATAAAAAACCCTGACTTTTCTTTCTAGGGAACACTACACGGTACTGCATTTCTTCAGCAATAAATTATTGCAGTTTTGAACAAAGGCATGTTATAAGCATTGGGAATCTTCTCATTAAGCACATGTAAGCTAAGTATCACCAATTTTCGTAATGCATTCCACTATCCCAATATGCATGTCAGATCTGCCCAGCAAGTGTTTTTCATACAACCTAACAAGGCATATCTGGTTTATATCTGAATGGGTTTTATGTTGTATGTCACTGTTTAGTATCTGTTCCATGTAAATCTATATATTAAGTGCGTTTTCTGAGTGTCAGAAAAGAACAATGACACTTCATATTTATCATATGCGAAGGTCACAGGTCACCCGACTGTGACAATATACCATTACCTTATGTCCCCGAATGGTTACTGAACAACACTGATCCATGGAAAGTGTTCTCCACCAGGAGGCACTGTAGTATTTTGACATGCATTTCTAAAAGTATACCATGCACATTCTTGACTTCCATTACACTACATTAGTGTTGCAAAAAACATTAAAATAAAAAAGTACAAATATCTAATAGCAGCATTTGTCACAAAACATAATTTAAACAAAAAAATTTTATAGATAATATTTATGTCGTGTATTTTTGTATTACTGCCATCTTGTCACTGTACAAGGAACAGGAATAACCTTAAAGGTGGGACCGTCGGAGATAGTTGAAATGTTCTCCACCAGGAGGCTCTATAGTATTTAGGAATACATTTCTAAAAAAACTCATGTGGCCACCACATGACTTTCTACATATCTGTAATATTTCTAAAAATTCCAAATAGGTAACATAATAATAAATATTTTAAGAAATCGAGAAAATTTTAGACTACAAAGAACAGAAATAAACTCAAACCATAGTCTTCTGATAATGGATATAGCCAGGAAACTCCAACAATTAAGAAAATAAAAAGGAGCATTACTAAGATGTAACTAAGCGTCAATATTCGTCGGTAGGTGGCATGGTGGTGGCAGCTAAAAATATAAGATAACTCTTAAACAATGCATTATATGGAAAAATGTTTCAAACAAAGGTTGTAGAAAATTAAATTTCCTACAACTTTTATTCTAGTACATTTTACATATATTAAATAGTAAAGCAAATATTTAAAAAACGGACAAGTGACAAGAGTAAACACCTACTTCCGGTTCACCAATCTTTACCAAAAACTAATCAGTTCATGTGATTGTCATGAAAATGTTAAATATAAAATTTCACATTGACCTGATTAACAGTTTTTGAGTTAGAATACCCACAAAAAAGCAATCACACACACACACACACAGACAACATCAAGAAAATGGTCAAAACATGTTCAGGGGACCTCAAAACGTGTATTTCCATTGAAATCTTGAAGTCAATTTTTTTCATGAAAACAATACTTTCACCTATCTACGTATGGAGAAAGTAATAAACCCACCAATATTCATGATTTCCATTGCATTAGTTTACCATACCAGCTGGAAGTAAGCACACATTTTATTGATGCTGCAAGCAACGCTGTAATAAGCAGCTAGTCATCATTATTACAGTGAAGTCAGAGTTGTCATGCCAACTAAATGACAAAATGTTTCCTGACTTTTGCAAATGGCAAATTCAATTTAATTTCTCAAAAAACCAAAATTTTTCTCTATTTCTCTTTACTGCACCACGTGACCCAGTGCTATGTTCATGCAAAAATTCACTCCTGGAAAGACTCCCTGTACCAATTGTCCATAAACAATGCATGTCCCTTCTTGTCTTCTAAGAGTTTCTTGACATATGTATCATAAAATTCATGAGGGTCATTTGAGAGAATATGATCTGCAGTGCCAGTATAAAGACCACTGCAAGCACTATACCCATTTCATAGACGCATAGCATGAACAACTTGAGCCCAAATCTGTAGAATTTTGGTGGTATATGTCCAGCTCATCCTTTGAACTGTGATAAAACATTTATCAATGATAATTTTCTTACATGGGTTGAAAGATAATGTGATTTTTTTGTTCAAGTTGAAGAACACATGCTTTATTTTCCACCTTCTTCTATTATTATGCATCAGAAGTTCAAATTGGAGATGTTTAAAAAAAAGTAAAAAATCTCTCTCTGGTATATTTTTTCTTATTACATATATTCAATGCTTCATTTTTCCAGAAATTATTCAGACTATCATTCTCAATAAATGGTGCCAATATTAATAATACCAGAAATGCATGGAACTGTTTCTGTCTTGTTTTTTCAATGTGTGTGTGTGTCTATTTTTGGCTAATCAACCTTTTGGATTATTATAGCCATAACTCCTTCCACACCAAACACGATCACAAGGGAGGAGGAAAACCCAGTGCCAGCATTAACCTACTCTTAAGGAAGAGCGCCAAGGGGACTAACAGCTTAATTTCCCTTCCGAAGGACGGAATGCTGAATTTGCATAGTCTCTTTAAACCGCACAAAAAGGGGGCCGGGCAACCTCAGAAAAAATTCTACTACATTGTTTTTTTCAATGCTGAATAGGAGAATGTGAACATGTCTTACCCCATAACCAAAATGAACAGTATTTGTTCATCTCATTAAAAATAATCTCCATCAATTCGTTACCAAAGTATGCTTCAAATATTTTACTTTTAACATTCACACTGAAATTTTGTCTATCACTGGCATTATTTGAAGTTGGACACAAAATTTGTTTAACTTGACAACACAAAAGGTTGAGATCCTGGCTGCTGTAACCTCATACATTCAAAGATCATTATTGGAATCAATATTATCATCCATCATTCTACTAATCCTTTGTGTGGCTGATTTCCTAATCTGATAAATCACACTTTGCATTACTGTCATCTCCTTTGATCTCATAACTCCTCATGTCTCTAATTTTTTCATCTAATTCATCATATTTTACATCACTGCAATCATAAGCAAATAAATATTACTCTTCTTTTTTTTAATTCATCCCAAATCCTGCATGGTGCCAATGGTCTCTTGCATGCTCTGTTGCCAAAAAATTGAGCAAAATGGAGAGATGAGTCATTTTTAGGGTATATAGGTAGTTCCTGCTTAACGCGAGGTCGCTTAACATGAAATTCGCTTTAGCGTGATTTACCATTTGGGGAACCTGTTCACTTTACATGAAAAATTTTCAGTTTTACATGAGTTGCAACACGATCCACTGCATAAAAATTAAATAAAAAAATGTTGCCATTAAGGCAACATGTACAATAATTTATATTTATTTGTAAAATACTAGATAATATATAATTTGCAGTCTAATGTCGAAGTAAAACATCGCATAGTCATTTTTTGTGACATTGACCATGAAAGAGTGAAAGACGAAAAAGAGAAGCTGTACACAAATGAGGGAACACTAGACTAAAACATGCAAAATAAGTGACAAGACACTGCTGCTGCCACAAAGGGAAAATCAACTTTCGCGAATTGTACTTCATGTTTTTCATAACTTTCACGGTTAAAGTCGTGGAAAGTATTACGAGAAGTTTTATTTCAAATTTGCAGATTCAAATTATAAATTAATGTATATTCTAAGTATAATTATGTATAAATAAAAATTTATATATCCACTGTGATACGATGATCTCTCTCGCTCAAACACATATCTTTCGCATTTTATTTGGTTTCTTATGGGATTTATGTATTCACTTAGCACGAATTCACTTAACACGACACTTTTTAGGAACATATCTCTTGTGTGGAGAGAGAGATATTCTTAGTATTAATAGTATTATAATCACTTTAGTTATGCATAAAAATTCAATGATAATATTACATAGAAAATGAATCTTACACAAAGTGCTTAGTATTTTATTATAATAATAAAAACTATTGTTTAAAATTTTTAAAAACCAGACAGAAGCAAAAGAGAAATACTATAAATACTAGTAGAGAGGCCCCAGTTCTACTGCGGAAAATTTTGAGAATAGTTAAAAATTGTTATATGTTCGTTCAAAGGCTTTCGTGGTGTTGTTGACTTGAAGGCTTCATATTTCTGGGTGGACAGCATGTTGGTCAATTGGTGTACTGAAAATCCGAAAATATGAAGCCTTCAATGTTATATGTTGAGAGCTATGAATAATGAAAAATGACACCAAACTCATAGATTCATTTATGGAAAGAAAAAGAATAGTCAAACATTGAAAGAGTGTGACAAACCATTTAGTTAGAGTGTATTACATCAACTGAATACATTTTCCACTGCTTCCACCTCTCATTTGTTTCTCCTGCTATTTCCATGCATTGTTGTATTTCCTACCACTCCATTTCTCTGCTTGCCCTTACTCTTCTTCCAATCTCACAACAATGTGCCATATGCATGCCCAGCTAACTATAAACTCCCACCCCTCCCTCTCACCATGAGTAGAGAACGTAATCGGCAATAATCAGGTTGCTATGGCAACAAATATTTTTGCTGTTCCAGAGTAATTCAAATGGAGAATATTAAATAAAAGAAATTAATTTTTTAAATTTATTTATTGGGATACTTTGAATTATTAACGTCCCCTAGAGCACAAAAGTTTGGTCAAAATCAAATTATTAGTTCATATAAATTCTGCAATTACCTTAATGGAGAGACACCTAGGCAGACACTTGATTTTTTTATAATATGATTTCTAACAGTATAAATTGTTCTCACCTCATGATTAATGTTAAAAAATGGTATAGCAGATACGCCTCCCTTTTTATCTTCAGTTGAAGCAAAATATTTTTCTCTTTCACTGGAAACTTTTTGTTCAAGCTCATTGATCTCCGATCTAAAAAGCAATACACATAAAATAATTAATTACACTGCCATGTCTATCTATTTTTTAAAATTCAAGAATTTCACCTTAATTGAAGAATCTTTTGGCGAGCCTCGCGTGAAAAGCCGCTAGGTTGTGACTCTTTGGTGAGACTTTCTTGTTTTCCCAAGTCTTGAGATGTAAGGCCAAAAACCCAACCTTAAATGTTGAATGAAAATGATAAAATAAAAAACTAAGATTGACTCTCAACATCTGAAAATTTGAAATATTTTTAAGAGCAAGAAATATTATTATTTATTGAATTTCATCATTCCAATAGGGACAAGTAAACTAATTGTTGCATTTAATGAATAATAATAATAATTATAATTAAAAGTGAGGTAAACATTTCAAAGGGACTCAACATAATTACTATTATTTTATTTTACAAAACCTGTACTTGTTTATATGAATATGTATGTAACATACATACATAATTTTCCATCTTACAAAAGCTGTTTTGATTTCATTTTATTATCATTTGCAGGTACAGTTATGCATATTTGATTTTTGCCGAAAGCTAATACCTGATGCGGTAGCAGCAACAATTTCACCTGTCTCTGTATTACTGAATAACCCTCCCTGGATTGAACAGACACTTTCATTGCAATTCTATGAAAAAAAGAGAAAATAGGAATTTTAAATGTTGATTTGACTTTCTTGTAATTACAAAAGTAGTCATTTTAATCTTATTATTTTGACAACTGCACATTGAAATCTAATCCGACCCATGGGGACAGGGTCATTTAAAGAGTCAATTCTCAATATGACACTTTTGCATTTAAAATATCACTGCCTATTTAATTTTCAACATTTTTAATGAAATTTGAAAATTTTATTCATTAATGATGCTTTTATTATTTTATGGTTAGTTAAAGACTCAAGCATTTCTCCTTGTGTAGCAGAACCATGCAGAAAATGAAATATATCTGGTATCTTTAATAAGTTTGTCTGCTGAAAAGTCATTATGGATATAGCCCATCTCCGGTGCCCAATATCTTCTATTTCATTTGCTTTTTTATGTCATCTGAAAGCCCATCTGGATGATCTTTCATAAGGGCTCATTACATTTGTAACTTTTCTTTGTCTTCTGTATAACTGCATGTGGTCTTTCCACGACTTTCTCAGGTTTCTTCCAATCAGCAGTGCCAAAACTTTTGTTCTAAACCAATGCCCCTGGTCTAATCACCAAATGAATGTCATATTAGTGCCATATTTCAACCTGTTTGTGATGGTTTGTTATTTCAAAAGAGGAAGGTTGTCTCATTAGCAGAGACACAATCCTCCCTCCAAAACTCATTTTCTTCATATGTAAGCAAATAATTGATGTTACATACATTTAATAAAATTGAAGAAAAAGAGGGTAACAAATGAATAATTCCAAATTGAATACAACTGAAAAATATTGATTACTCATTAAATTACAGTCATACCTCATTTAACACTAAGGATGTGTTCTGAAAGGTCTTTGCACTAACTAAATATGCACTAAAAACCGTTTACAATGTAGTGCCTAATAGGGATTAGTTCACAATAGCACATGGTTTACAATATTTTTAAATTAAACAAACAAAAAATCTATAAATACACATTAATGCTATTAAAAATGTTAGCTGATTAATATTTGCTTAGTTAATTATCATTACTAATAAAAATAACAAATACAATGTTGAAGCACTTGCTGATTTGCCAGAATAAATCTATTCTATGAATATTTGAGTGGTGTTTAAAATTATGAATCCTACCAGAACTGGCATTAAATGTTTCAGAAGAATTTAATGAGTAAAGAGAGATAGGGCTTTACTGCAAATGATTTCTTCATTAAGCAGCATGTGTTCATCAGAAACTTTAGAATGAACCCGCAATACTAGCAGTTTTTCCATTTTTTCTAACAAATTACTGTGATTATGCGAGTTCCTTCGCAGTTACTGCAGTGGTTTGAAATAGAAATCTTTATTTAACAAAGCTGTATGAACTGTAGAAGTTGTGTAGTTAAACTTATGAGAAATATTGTTGAATCAGTTTAAGCTTTTACTCAGGTTTTATGTTTTTCCTTGCTTATTTAGGATTATTTCCTGTACTTCTATTGCCTTTACTAAATTTTCTCTTTTCTGCCATGATTTATTTAATTTACTTTCCCCTATTTATTGTTATATATTTATTTTGCACTAGAAATGAAGCTAATAACTATTGGTGCATGATAACTGAAGTGATGAATCAAAACTGAAGACCTCCGATGGTGATCAGCCGGTGCAAAAAAAAACTAAAACAAAACAAAACCTGAAAAGTGTGCATGGTGCACATTATTTTAACTTTACAGTATAGTACAGTATTTGTTTTTTATTTTATTTTTAAATTTTTCAAAAAATAAAATTTTATGTCCTGAGATACCAATTGAGCTATATCAAAACTGCACTAAAGAAATGTCTTAAACAAGGCTTGATTACAATGGCTTCAACAACCAGAAATTATTGTTGCATAGTTTTACACCAAGAATTGTATTTCTATTTAATACTGGTTGAAAAATGCTTTCCTTCCTACTACCAACATATGCTAATTTTTTCTAAATTGCTATAATCTCCTCTGTAATTTCTATGAACTGATGAATAAGTTCTTGCTATCCTAATTCATAGTTATAAAATTTTCAAAGATGGTGTATATTCACTTTTAGATATTCAATGGGTATTTATCCAAAAATATCATGACCTATGAATTAATTTACTGTGTTACACAGAGGAATACCTCATGAATTTCAAACACTTCAGCTGTTATTTACAACAGGCTTTTTTAATTTGTGTTAAAATGTTAATATGCTTACAAAGCTAAACCTCCTAATAAGTTCATCTCCATCTTCCATAGAATAAACCTCAATGGAGCCATCTTGCCGTCCAATAATAAGATCACAAATTCCACATCCAGTTAGGTCCGATGTATCAATGCACAAGACACTATCTCTCCGTGATCTGTTATTATCTTCCCAAATCCAATTAAACAAAGGTTCAGCTATTGATTCATTTCCATAATCAACAGGTTCTTGCCAGTATCTAAACATAAAATGTTAACTGCATTAAAAATCATGCATTGCTTATAAGCTGATGGAAGTTATTTGAAATTGATTAAGAATAAGGGAAGGTGTATTTGTATTATTATTACCTTTGAAGATTCATCTTACCAATTCTGCCATCTGCAGTTCCAAACAGTAAATAAGGCCTTTCATTCCTATTGGTTTGTGCTATATGGAGTACAGTTGGTTTTGTTGATAAAACCACTTTTTGTTTTATCTTGCTATCTTTAGATATGCTAATTGTTCCATCTTTTGTAGCAATAATAGGAATAACTTCTCTTGTCTGGTTAGAAATTGTCATTAGAATAATGAAAATTATTCAATCAAAGTAATTTAATGTGAATATCAAAGAATGAGTGGATTTATTTAAGATAAATACCCACCTTCTGTGATGTTATACATACTAAATCCATGATTTCATCTTCATACACCATATATCCAACATCTACTCCATTGTCATAATGGTTGCAAATGTATTTACCACAGACAAAGAGATGGTTATGTAGTACTTTCCTATGGATCAAATATAAACTCCCATTGGAATGAAAATAATATAGTTTATGTAAAATACATTTCACTTTGCTCAAAAAACCTCGCTCACATGCATTTTATGGGTTCGGTGAGATTTGTGTTTATGTCAAAGAAGGGCTTTCCTCTCTTGGTATAGCCATGTACTTTATTATCCACTGACACAAAAATCTTGTCCTTTGAAGTACCTAAATATTTAAATGCCAATAAATAAACCTGAATTATTAAGCATAAAAGAACTAATGCAGTTGTATAGTTAAAACCTAGATTAGAAAAATCATTATTTTTAGCAAAGGTTTTACGTAATTTCTATGAATAGCTTTCCAAATTTAAATTTTACTCCATAGTACATAAATTTACTATTTGCATTTCTTTGCCCATAAAAGGTTTAGTATTAATGAGGTTGAAGGGAGAAGGCAAGAAATTCTTCCAGGTACTTGTTCCCTACACACAGGATGTCCCTGAGCATGGGATTCAGCCATTTTGCTTCCCAATCAGAAGGGATTCCTGCTTCCATGCAATTTTTGGCCCAAAGAGTTAGACCAAACAGTTTATTGTCTTGTATCCCTGTGCTACATTAGTACATGGCTCTTTGGGGAAAACCAAAATGCTAGAGGCATTTTGTGGTGAGAAAAACTGGAATCGGAGAAATGTTTTCAGTCTACGGTTGAAACCAGAAGAGTTCACATTGGTGTGATTAAGTCCTCCTTGAGTAGTGTGATCATTCACCTATTTTTTGAAAACTGAAGTGAGTGTTCTGTTGTCTCAAGAGTTACCTTGTGTGGTTTGGCCATTCAACTCTCTTAGCAGAGCATTACTGTTTCGGAAAGACGAAAATCATCTGTAAGTATTCTTTAAATTTATTTAGGGATTTTATGGGGAAAGGAATTCAATAATAAGTTTTCTCATTTTTATGCTAATTGTATGTGGGGAAATATTATTTCAGTCCAAAGATGGAAAATTTGAATTTAAAAGAAAAGTTTAATGTCATAAAAATGATTACTGAAGAAAAACGAGCGTTAAGGAAGTGACTGCTCATTTTAAATGTGGAAAATTCTTATTCCATGTATGTATGTGAATTCTATTAGCACAAAAAATTGTGTAAATATTTTTAACCTCTCTAAGGAGGAAAACCTGCTGAAGCTGGAAAAAATGGTCAGTCCCTTGATATTCCACCTCTTGCAGTTTTCTCTGTATTAGCATTTTTATAAAAAACACTGGAAAGGTGCATTTGCTCAAAATGAAGATAAATAATAATAATAATGATGAAATTTCTGTAGCTAATATTAGCAAGCGAAATTGAAACTACTGTGTAACATTGCCCACAAATATTTGGTCATTTGGTAGGGAGAGGGTCCAAAAAGTCGCAAAATGACATTAAACACATAATTAAATTATTTTATATAAATAATAATAAACATGAAATTAAAAGATGATTATAGGGGTTATATTGTTATAGTAATAATTTATGTACCACAATTGTAATTTCTGAAATTTTGCTTTTAGCACTTCACAAACAACATATATGCAAAGCGACGCAACTTATAATGAAACGTTCCTAAATTGATTGACGATGTATATGCAAAATAACGTATAGCGGGGCTACGCATAGCGGTGTATTACTGTACTACGTACGGAGAAAGTAAAAATGTTCTAATTCTATCCATGGTCACGGATAACACTCTACTTGTTAAATATTTATTTTATCATTAAACTTTGCCAGGATGAAATTAGCTGGAATTGTATTTTTGATGAGGAGCAGTGGATCAAGGATTCAGATTAGTTTTTAAATAATTTAAATTGTTTTTGAGACACAAAATATAGATTTTCATTGTTTTAAAGCAGTATGAAATGTTAGAAAAATTATTTTTCCTTGGGAATCTACATCTGTGATGTACTGATTCCTTAATCTTTAAAACAATATGCAGATCTGTCCAAATGTCAAAGTAATCACTGAAAATCATTGAAGAGAAGCTCAGACTATTATATGATGAGCATGATCAATGCAAAACATTAATAAGGCTTCTACATGAATGCTTAATTGCCTCAAATACTATTTTTGAATTAAGATCAAAATCTAGTTTATGAGCTTATGTTCAAAATGTTTCTGAAAGAAACTGAAATAGCTTTGGGAGATTTTCCATGTAATTAACTCACCCTCTTGACCTCCAAGATCTAGACAAGTTATTTGTGAACCCAGCGATGTTTTAAAACTAAGCTGAATACCTTCTTTCTTGACAGAGAAAACTTGAAGATTTCCATCATGATCAGCTACAGCAATCTTTTAAAGATACAAGGTTTCATTGGTATAGCAAAATGTTAATTTTATTAAATAGCATGTAATACATATACAGTCATGCCTAACCTTGTGCAGCACTGTGTTAAGCAGTTTTGTGATAGCACGAAGCAGGCTCCCACCTACTTGGTGTTCAAAAAACAATGGGACCAACAACTGAGGTGGTTATAACCATAAAACCATATTTATACATAAATGTATTTAAAAAATCCATATTTAAAGGCTTGTGAATTTTAGTATAATCATTTTTGTATCCCCATTTAAGGCCTGGATGTGGCACACCTCTTCTATAAAAGGAACCCCCATGACCACACATGGTTTTTATCACTCGATCAACATTTATTTTGGCGCTATTATTTCTAAAGAAAGGTGACTTTCTGAATAAAACTTCATTACTGATTTATTTAGGATTTCATTCATAAAGGAAATATTTACACTTTTATCTGAATATAATGAATTTTTTAGTTTCTATACCATTTGAAAAATATTTATGAAGTTGTTAAAAAAATGTTGTGATTTGCATCTGGCATTGATGGGTAGAAGCCAACATGAAGCTGAAGTTAAAGGTGTGGAATTATTTGAAGAAATCGAAGCTTTACATTTTTAAACAAATATGCTAGAGTCCTAGATGTGTGCCTCTCCATTTGGGTAGAGGCTTCAGATGGGTGGCCTATTATCAATATTTCTCATTTTCTAATTAATTCAATGTTTTTCTGGTTAACAGCAAATTTTTATCAATATTACACTTTAATTTTTGTGTCCATGGAACCTATCCTCATTGACAAAGTATTAATGATCTCATTTAGCATGAATTTCACATAGTGCGAAAATTTCAGGAACCTATCTGCTGCGTAATGCGAGGTATGGCTGTATATGTCACAGTTACTGCCCAAACTGTGGATAATGTAGATATTGCATAAATTTTAGTTGAGAATATAGAAGGCAGTTCTATTTACTGGAATAAGTGCCATACCATTTCCCCTACTTATCCAATAGCTAAACACTATAAGCAGGTTTCTCAAGAAGAAAATTAGTTAGCTTTGCAAATGCAGTCATGTGTTATTGCTGCATTATGCTTCATTGTGTATATTCTTGAACAATGGATGCTACAAGAGTGAAATGAAGATATGCAAAAGTGCAAGCAGAATGAGTGAGTGTGGAACTTGAAAAACAGCATTTTATTTAAATAAGCAAGCACACAAAACTGCATATAAAATGTTGGTGAAAGTAATAATTATATGCAAGTTCAGATTCACAGAAGGGCAAACTAAAATGAAGAGTTTAGGGTCAAAATAATAGTAAGAAATAAAAAAATTTTAATACGAATATGTCAGTAAGAGGATTGGAAATAGTATGAATACCACAAGGCAAAAGATTCAAGAAAATGAATGGATATTGAATTAAAAAGGCATTGTGGATGTAATTTTGTAACACAAATTTATACAACATATCTATAAATGTCATGACTTGAAATTGCATTGAATTACTATCTCCATTTGGTTACTGGATTTAGTGATTGCCATTAATTATTAGAAAAATACCAGAACCTACTAAAACTGTCCTACCCAAATATATGTCTCTATATTGGAGTGATTGAAAGCAAAAACCTACTTTGAGAATCATCACATGCAGATTGTGCAGGAAAATAATAGCCATTTCTTTCAGTTCATTGGTGGCATTAACCAGGTCCATTTGGATAATGTTAACATTAGCCAGCATTCAGACATTAGCCAAGATAAAATTGCCTACCTATATGTTCACATAGGATTTGAAATTATAATTTTCAATTCAATTCAGTTTTTATTATCTTTATGACCATACAAATTGTAATGTAGGTATCAGATTCACCAATAAAAAAACATATAATAACATAAGCAAATACATATGAACAGTATACAATTTATGGTTGTCAGAAATCCTGTGCATACGGGATTGTCTCATATTTCATTGAATTTTCTCATTGTCCCTGAAAGCTCTGCATAGAATAATTTCTGAAATCTTCCAACCACCAGGTTTTTGTGTCACTATTTTCCCAAGTGTTATGCTGTATTCTCAAACCCAAACTCTAATAACCCAAATGTGGGAATAACTGGACACTAGCCCATGAAACCGTTGCCTAAATTTATTTTACTGTGTCTAGAACTTACTTGATACTCTTGAAAATCCCAATGTAAAAATATTTTTTATTATAATTTTAGCTATTTTATATTGTTGAAGACGACCATCTGCCTTAATATATAATGATGAAATGAAATCTGTTTTCACAAGGAGTAAAATGACTACACCATTCGAAAAAACACCATTCAGCATCTCAATCTCATGTTATGTTGCTAACAGTAGCAAATTTAAAATAAGGCCAAAGTAGGCAATGGCCTATGGGTAGCGAGATTTCAGGGTGGCAATAAAAAAATAATATTATACAAACTTTTGATGAACTAAACTATTTTGAACCAAAGATGGACGGATGGACAGACATACCACATACATGAGCGTTTTATATAAAAACGGCACTAAAAAGTAGGGGCGGAAAAATAATTTGGCCTAGGGATGGGAAATTTCCAAATCAGCCACTAGCTGTGCCAAAGGTATACTATATGAAAATATCAAAGATGTTTTATTTTAACACTCCTTTATTAGTGAAGGTATTTAATAAAGCTATTCACAGTTTAATCTTCACAACATTATATTCTGAAATAATGTGTTAATTTTGAAGCAACTAGCAAAAGTATTGCCTATAATACTTTTGTGTGCTCCATAAATTATTTCTAGCATATCCACTATATCCCTGTTAAATACCAATGCCCTAGATCAGTGGTGCCCAAACTTTTCTAATGGCGGGCCACATCAGTGGTTGCCAATCCTTTGGCAGGCCACATTGGAAGTTGCCAATTCTTCGGCGGGCCGGATAAGTTTAAATCGTAAGTTTTCTATATATTCTGAGGTGCAACCTAAGTGAAAATCAAATCTAAATAAGGTTTTCATGGCTAAAACTTCAATATTTAAAGTTTCATTTTAGAAATTTTCAAAAAATAAATGAATGTGTTAAATTTTTTAAATTGCTTTTTTGCCATAGCTTCGCAGGCTGCACAAAAACCTTTCGTGGGCCGTATTTGGCTCGCTGCCCTTAGTTTGGGCACCACTGCCCTAGATTACACATTGGTTTCAAATCATAGAATGAAGTTGATAAATCAAAATAGAATTTATTTCTTTAATATCATAATTCAAGGAAAATTATGTCACTATGCCTTTCTGGATTGTTCATTTTTTTCCTTTATAGGTAATACCTGATGAAAATTCAGTTTTGAAATGATATTTTGCTGAAAACTGCAGCGCCGACAACCATTAGGCTTCAGCCCAGGGGCGCCAGCCTTTTAAGAGCCCCGGAGTCACACATTATTTATTTTACCATAAACAAATGTTTTTATTTATGATCAATAAATTCTGTTAAATATAAAATTATAATTCTATTTATTTTCTATTATTCATTAAAAATATGTGAGACACTGTCATATTATAAGGCCAGGTAGTCCAAATTTCTTAAGACGGCCCTGGAAAACTGTGGAGGATGTAAATGATCCAAGTTGCAATAAGATATGGTGAGTCTTGGATCATCTTACTTTAAAGGAGAAGGTTAAAATTAATTTTTTGGCAGACATTTCCATTCTAATAACTATCATTCATCTATGAGAAATTGCACTTTATATGAAGTTGGGTTGAAAATTTGCCTTAATAATCGTTGCTTTAGTAATTGCACCCCCAATAGTTCAGAACTAAAAACTGTCCATTTTCAAAGTAGACTTTAGGGACATTATAAGTAATGTTTCCTATTTTCTCATTGAAAAATCCATTAAGTTAATAAGGAAAAAAATCATCGAGCAACCTGAAAATAATTTGAGCCTGAATTTAACACTTAAATTCATTGAATTAACATTAGTACCAATTTGCTATGAGAGTAGTTTATATTTCATTATAGCAGCCAAGGGACCAGTGGCGGATTTACAAATCTTGCAGTCTTAGGCATTTAGGCCTTCCCTCTTTTTTGTTAAAGTAAAACCTGTTTTTTATTCAAATTTATAATTAATTTTTATTCTAATTTTTCTAAATATTTAAACATCTCAGTAGCAATTTTCTCACCATTGCATCTTCCATTTTTACAAGCTACGACTTTGGAAATCGCCTAACAAAGGGGTTTTTTGGACCCACAAAGGGTACATAGAGGTGGTGTTCTGAATTCTCAAGAGTGACATTTGGAAACTGTTGAGTGATATTGTATCTCAACAGTTTTTATTATGGTATTTGTTACTGCAGATAAAAATTAACAGTATAACCAGAAATCAAACTTATAGCCTAGCACATTGGAATAAATATAGTATTTAAATAAAGATATTTGAACATTACGCTAGGATGTATTCACTGTAAAAACAACCTGATATTTCAAGAGTCAAGGTGAAATGGGTATATATGAAAACAGATTTTTCACATCTCTTAAAATCTCAGTGAATTAGTAAATATTTCTTGCTGCAATCAAAAATTAATACTTGCAGCAGACAAGTACATCAGCTCATGGGTTGATAGTAAGTTACCACGAATATTCGATTGCTTTTTCATTGTTACTGACAAGTACTGAATACTATATGCTGTGAATCATGCATCAGATAGTGCCATCTAAATCTACAAGTTAAGTGCTAAAGTAGCTATAGCCATTACTTTCTGGCCATGCTATGATTAGCTTAACGGCCACAATATTCCATGATTATTTCATTAAACTGAAAAATAATTCAACTACCTCTACAGAACATTTTATTCGAAGCAGCGTAATTTCCTAAAGTTTATTTTTAAAATCCCTCCTGCATAAGCTATTTAAACCTCTTTAAGATAATTTTCTTAATCACTTGCGTTTTGCGAATAAAATTAAAAATAAGTGAGAGAGAACAGGCCTGAGAAAATAAGTGCATTTGATGGTGCTTATGAATTCCGAATGACAAGCCTCTAGTTATACGTGCAGATACACCATTAATCCTTAGGTGCGTATCATTTTGCAATACCTTTCACATGAAAGCAAAATATTAAGATATACCTTCTGGGTATGTGATTCTCCCGAAGTTGGGAGTAATCGCATTGTTTTCTTAGATGTGGCTCCGACTAATAAATAGTTAGAACGATATAAATTTAACAACATCTTTAAATATTGTTATATCCCGCAACGAAATTATAAAAATTAATATTTTAAATATGGACGCTATTCTCCCTTACGTATCGTCGACTTCAACTATTGTTAGACATTTTGCCACCTGAGGCATAGTAATAAACAGTTGAGCGTCGAAATGCGTTTTCAGTCACGTCACTTGTTCGCGATTGGTTTAGTGTTTAGTGTTACTGTTTTTGTCACTTATTTTACTATTTTTTGAGATTCATAGACACGAAAATTACAATATTTTGTGAAAGTATTCGCGGAAGTGCCTGATGAGTTATTTATGGTTAATGTGCTATGCAGTTTAATTGACGTAAATGACAAGAACACGGCAACAATTAATGTCCCACCTTGAAGTTTACGGGCAGTCCATTTTTCAGCATTATGGATTCGATTAAAACTCCGAAGGTAAGTTCATGTATCTTAAATTCATTTATTAACTGAATACTACAAATGAATCAACGTTATTTTGCACCGGATAAGGTTATTGATTATAAAATGTCATTCAATCGGCGAACCTTCTGTTTCGTTTATGTCAGTTTAGCTGGCGTTTTATGCATGAACTGTGATGTTATTTATTCAGATAAGGAATACTTATATACACCTTTATTAATATTTTTTCTTTATATCAATTTTTATTAAAAGTCGTTCATAATTTTTCCTTCGACTTTTTTATAATTTACATTACGAACTAGTTAGACATTTTGGTAGCTGGTGTTGCATTTTCGAGAAATGATTTATTTTTTCCGAATTTATGAAAGCCAACATTTTCAAATTCGTAGGATACGATATTTTTTAGGTGAAACGAATGCATTTCTTAATTAGTTTCGTGGTTTAGCATAGAAGGAAATCATGATTTATAAAGTGAATATAAAATATAGACGTGCAAAGGAAAGTTTTGACGAAAAGTCTCAGTTATTAATCTTTGAAGACCATGACGGAACTAAGTTCCAAGTGGGCAACCGAAGGGGGTGGGGCAGCGAGATCTTAGATTCGCACTGCGCGTGTGCCGAGCCTCCCTCAAAATTGAAAGCGGTGGCCGTCAGAAGTGGTAGAATCAGGGGGTCATTCCTCGAGTTTGCATGTTTTTTGTAATGTTTGCATGCATTGGAGGTGGATTATAAGTAGACTCTTATTCATTATTGCGGGTTTATCCATTAAGAATTGGAGCGACAAGGTACGAATCAGTGTCAGGTATATACTTTCATGGTCATCGCCTTTGAGAAATTATTCGGTATGGTGGCTTAACAATACATCGGAATATGTACGGAAGAATAAGATCCTGGATTTTGGATGACGGAGAAGACCCTCCAGTCCCTATGTTTCGAGATCAACCGATACTTCGTAAGGTAACTCGCCTAAGATATTTCCTGTGTCAATTATTCTTTTAAATATTCTGCTTAAAATCTTGATCACCTCCCAAAATATATTTTTTTAATTATTGTGTTTCTGGATGCACCATCGATTTAAGTTTTTAGGAAATTAAAATGCATCTATTGCATACCTTTTTTCATGAATGTGAAACGATTATAGCGATGGCGAAGTAATTAATCGCACCTAGTCTCTCGGCTACCTGACCTTTGTCAGCATTGTCTCGATTAAATACAGCGTCGCGCCCCGCTAACCTTTCCCTACTTTTGAATAAGACTCCTAGTGTGGAACGGGACGAGTGGCAGGGAGGTGCATTGAATCGATTTTTGCCCGCTATCTTTCCTTCCGCCTCAGGATACCCCACCTCCCGCTCCCACGCGCACTGTCCCACCCCATCCATTAAATCGCACTCATGTGGTTGGCTAAGAATCACCCACTGACCTCCTACAATTCCCTCTTACGAATTGGGTCATTCATTTTTAATGGAATTATTAAGGTACTGTAGTTTTACCGAGGGCCTGCGTGTTTAATCCGTGTTTGGGCCGTTCCCTTCTCCTCGGAAGGCTCCAGTCTGGAGCCATCAAATTTATCGGCTTTCGTTTATACGACCTGACCTTGAGCCGATTTGGAACCGGTACCTTAAGGGTTTAGGTACCCACTTAGCGATCTAAAGATGCGTCGTAAATGTTCACAGAAGCATCTTAACACTAGTAAAATGACTGATAATATCCTCATTTCGAACGCAATAAACTGTTGTTAATCCTTGCAATCCTGGAGATGTCATTGACCTTATTTGTTTATCCGTTTTGATTATAAAGCTAATCTACTAGCCGTATGCTGGGATTACTACATGCAAAAACCAAATGTGGACATCCTATGAGAGTTTCCTGCCGGCGTAATTTATTTAAAAATTACCGGCTTTTTAGTTTGGCTGTTGACTTAGCAAAAATAACCTTTTGGTACAAATGTTCTTTTGCATTTGAAGTAATCTTTTGCTTTTGGCATATTTCTGTTGGGTTGTTAGTGTCCTCTGTCACCCATTTGATATACAAATTTTAGTACGTCATTTTTCTTGTAATTTTGGTGAAACAGGTTCTCAACCTTTTTATTTTAATGGACCACCCATCATAAAATAATCATGGGCTGTTATTAGTAGAATTATTGTAATAATAAATATAATACTGCAGAGCCTTAGAGTGGTAATAGTCCAAGAGGTTGGTTCACCAACCAGCACACACACAACGCCTGTAATTAACGAGGGAATGATAGATTTAGGGGGGCTTGCAGGACAATTTATGTCTATAATGCCCATTTTCTTAGCTTCTAATGGAAAGGCATTAAACAGAGATTACAATGAGCATTGAAATGAATGAAAACAATTAATTTGATTTGAAACTTAGAATAGCAGTTAAAGGCAAAAAGGTATTATAAATGCTGTTTAACTTTTTAGTTAATGTCCCATATTACAATGGATTTCATTGGAATATTACTGTCTGCGGTGATGTACTTTCTGGAGAGATTATATACATGTAGTTTTGAGTAATGGGGGAATTCTCAGATCTGAACCTCAATTCGGATTTGCAAGTGATCTGAGAATTGGGGAAAGGAGATTTTAGTTGCTTTCAAATATTATTTAGTTATATGTATATTTGCTGTTTTTATAATTACTGTTTATATATTAACTTGCATCTATATTTTTATTCCTGTAATTAGTTAACAATGATTAATGAATATCATTATTAATTAATAGTTATGTATTTTTAAGAACTGCTATTTTGTTCCTATTTTTTCATTTATTAGCAATATATATATATATATATATTCTATATATTAATAGCGGAAAAATGGTGTTTTTAAAGCAGAGGTAACAGTCACCTTAATTTGGGATGCATCAAATTAAACGTCTTGACCTGCAGATTTGCAGGAAAATGATAAAATTGAAATCGGTCAAACTGTTGGCAAGATATTGAGGTTTTTTGTGATCGACTAAGCTCTGCTTGACGTAGTTGTAGTGGTTGATGTTAAGGTGGCGCTGCTAGTGGACATTAGACTCTGTAGGAAATAATGTGGTGCTCCTAGCAGACATTAGTAGAAGGAAATAAACTTTGCAGTCGCTGACCTTCGTTGTAATGTGACAGAAAGCTAACTACCAAGACAATATTTAATCTAACCAACCAGTCGATTTATCATCGGGCAACTGCTAGTAAAAATGTATTTGTATGTTTCATTAAATGTGATGTTAGGTAAATGTACACTTTTGCCTTCATATATATATATATATATATATATATATATATATATATATATATATATATCTATAATCCTTCACAATTTGTTTCTTGATTCAATTATTTAATTATGGTAAATGCACACAGTTCACACTATATATATATTTTTTTTATAGGTAGTCTGTCCGTAGACAGGTCCGTGATTATTCATGGTTAAACCTGGTTCTCCATATACTCCTATTTTCCGCTGTCCTCTTCATATCTTGATAACTCTCTTTCCCTTTCAAATCGTCTATCAGCTGAAACCTTTTCCTGCCTCTTTCCCTTTTCCCATCTAGTTTTCCTTCTAACACGTCTTTAATCATACTCTCTCTCCTCAGGTAATGTCCAACCCAGTTAGCCTTCCTCTTTCTGATAGTCTGTATAATCATTCGCTTCTCTCCTATTCTTCGTAGCACTTCATCGTTTTTCATCCTATCTGTCCATTTTATCTTCAGCATTCTCCTCCAAGTCCACATTTCAAAGCTTTCCAAGTATTTGATGTCATTTTTCCTTAGCGTCCATGTTTCTGCCCCATACAATGCTATACTCCATACGTAGCATTTTATCAACTTCTTGCGGATATCTTCCCTTATATTCCCTGTAAGTAGTTGTTTCTTTCTCCTGAAAGCCGCTTTTGCTTTTCCTATTCTAGTTTTGATCTCATCCGTACATTTTGCCTCTCGTGTTATGATACTTCCAAGGTATTTATATTCTGAAACTTGTTCTAATGGCTTTCCCCCAATAGTTATGTTCAGATTCTCTTTTTTACCCGATATTCGAATGACCTTGGATTTTTCTGTATTTATTTCCATACCGTATTTTCTACCTGTTATCACTAGTCTATTTATCATTTTTTGTAGCTCCTCTTCCTTTCTTGCTAGAAGTACTTGATCATCTGCGTATTTTACTGTTCTTAAAATCCTTCCTCCAATTCTGAAATCCCCTGTGCCTTCTAAAGCTTCTTGCATTAGACTTTCTCCATATATATTGAATAGGGTTGGCGATAGGCAGCAGCCTTGTCTTACTCCTCTACCGATATTTATTCCGCAGGTGTCCACATTCTCAAACCTGACCTTTACAACTTGATTCTCATATAGATTCCTAATCAGTCTCCTGTCTTTCCAGTCTACACCTATATCCTTTAATATCTTCATCAACTTGACCCAATTTACTCTATCGAAGGCCTTCTGCCAGTCTACGAAACATGCGCAGATATCTTGACTGTATTCTATTGCCCTTTCTGATATGATTCTAACTACTCCTATAGCATCTCTAGTTCCTCGTCCTTTTCTGAAACCGAATTGATCTTCCCCTATTATTTCTTCTGCCTTTTTCTCCAACCTTTTATTAAGAATCCTCGTGATGATCTTCGATGTGTGTGACAGAAGGCTTATAGTTCTGTAATCTTTACACTGCATTGCCTTTGGCTTCTTCTTTAGAGGGATCATTGTTACTTCTAGGAAATCCTGAGGCCACTCTCCCGTGTCGTAAATCTTATTAATTAATTTCGTGATCGCTTTTAGTCCTTCTGATCCTATGACTTTAAGTATCTCAGCCGGTATTCCATCGCTGCCAGTGGCTTTCCCCTTCTTTAGTTCCACTATCGCCTTTTCTACTTCGCTCTCCATAATACTTGGTCCCAAGTTGTCTTCTTCAATGTTTTCCTCATTTTCCAGTTCTATTTTTGCCGCTCCTGCCTGTTTGCTGTATAATTCCTTAATGTATTCTTCCCATACCTGTGCTACATCCTTTGTTTCTGAGACTATCTTCCCATCTGTATTCATAATTCCTTTACCACGAATTCCATTAGACTTCTTTTCTTCTAATTCCAGTGCCCTAGCGTACATCATATCGTACCGTCCTAACTTCTCCATCTGTTCTATTTCATCGCATTTTCCTTTTATCCAATTTTCTCTAGCTTTATCTGTTACCCTTCTCAACTCATTGTTTATACGCCTATAGTTGGCTCTACCTTCTTCAGTGTTAACGTTTTTCCATTTTCGTCTCTCATCCATTTTCTCCAGCATTTCCTTCGTGATCCATGGTTTTCTGATTTTCTTCTCTTGTTTTCCAATCTCTTTATCCAAGGTATCCTTGATACTGGTTTTAATTTCATCCCATTCTATATCAACGGTCTTCGGTTTGTTTTCCAACTTTCTTAGGTTATCTTCCAACTTCATGCTGACTACATCCTGCCTTTCTTTCAGTTTTTCTAGGTCCCAGGTCTGTCTTTCTCTTCTCGTTATATATTTACCATAATTAAATAATTGAATCAAGAAACAAATTGTGAAGGATTCCAGAAATTATTTTTGCAGTGGGGAAAGAGTTTGTAGTTTTGTCATTGCCACAGGTACAATCCAACCCTCATCATCATTGCTTGTAGACATTGACTTCTTATTTATTAACGTGAGCCATAATTTTGGAACCTGTGCCATCAAGTATTTTTTTCTCATTTTATTCATAAATGGAAATATTTTAATCTAAAGCTCTTCCATTGCATTTCTGCCAATGTATGTGCATAGATATCACAGGTCATATATTTAGTTATTCCTTAAATTATATTTTTTTCATGTACAAATAAAGTATATTGGAAATTGTGCACACTTGGGCAACTGTCAATGAAACCCTGGTAAAATGGTTCCTTCTTTGTCTTCATTAATTTTAGTCAAACTATATCCTCAATTTATTTATTTATATTTCCAAATTATAGTATTTTCTAATCCACTCATAATAAGCATTTGTAAATTTGATGGATTCGTTAAACTGTCTTCCTTGTAGATCATGTATGTCTCCACTGGAACCCATCGTGTCCCAGCAGTGAAATATCCCCTTTGTGCCCTTAACTCTTGAAAGTTTTCGCCTACAGCTAAAGGGAAGGTCCAATTTGATTCATGTCTCACCAAAGGACCACTGGCATGCCCATTTTTGAAGAAAAAGAAGTTTGTAACTATATTTTAAACAATACTCAATTTTATCATTTGAATACTTGTTAATTTTAATAAATGAAAACATTTATTATTTGTATTAAAATTTTAAACTGCAACTGTTGAAAGATTATGCAGAAATTTTGCTCTTGAATTTTTTATGAATGAAAATATTCCCAATCGTTGAATAATGCAATATACCATACTGTCACAATGAGAATTTGTTCATTGATAAAAAATACTGAAATGCCTTCATTTAAAAATTTGGTAGGGATCAAAATGATCCCCTCTGTAATTCTAGTGTTAAGTACATTAAAATACTTTTGTAAAAAATTCTGAAATAAGGTTGATGGAAGGGATCCTGCTGGTTAAATGTGTCCTTATGGCCATAGGTGAGAGGTATCATTGATGCAGAATAGAAGTATATACAAAGTACAAAATTTATGCTGTACTTGTGAAGTTGGTAATTTAAAGATACATTCCAGTTGCACTGCTATGTTTAACAGCATTTTAAGAAAATTCATGCTTAATTTTGGAATGATAATGGTTCTAAATTTTATGATGGTTTTTATATACTGTTGGAATTTGGAATATTTAATTACATTGAATGTCTTTACATGTCAATTTCTGTTAAGAAATCTGATCTTTTTTTAACGTAAAGGGTAATTTCTAATGTACAAGTCTGGTTTGAACTTTCTATATTTGAATGCAAACTAAAATTGTTTCATTTTTTTAAAATCGGTTAACAGTCCCTTATTGATGGTATCTTTGGAGTTAGCTCTTCACTACCATCTTCAGTTTTCTTTATTTGCTCCGCACTTGTTTAAAATGAGTCAAATTTTGTTTCAGGTACATTTTGGCTCCTTAAAAATATGCTTCATTGTATTATATATTATTGTTTATTTTAAAATATCCTTATTGCTCTTTTATTATTTTTAGGTGGAAAATGTACGTATGCTCGATCGTTACAATGCCCGCAAGCCTTCAGTTGGAACTCTTTACGTGACAGCTACCCATCTCATCTTTGTAGACCCTGATGCTAAAAAAGAAACATGGGTGAGTTATGTTAACATCTTATTAAGTGAGAATGAATGTACATAATTTAGGCGAAGAATCACAGTTTGATAAACTAATAATAGAAATGTAAAATGAGGAGTGTGATCATATAAAGGAAAGTGCATTTGTGCAAAGCAATAGTAACTTATCAGAAATTTAAATCAAACACAGACACTTGCATCCTTAAACACACCCCACATTCCTTATCTTGTAAGAAAATGCTCTAGAGCAGAAACCTGTAATACCTAGGATATTGTGGTTAAGGCAGAAAAATCATTTTAAAAAGAGGTATGAAAGGCATGCTAAAATAATTGTTTTAAGTGTGTATTTAAAAGTTATTTATTTTTTATTTAAATAGTCTCGCCAAAAAGATATTAACCTGGCAGTACTTGCGTGAATTTTTGTAACGTCAGTACTCATGCAGGTTGTTCCTGATACCCCACAGAATTTTTTTGCCTAATAATTTATGTATTAATGTCTTGTGATAATTAATTGAATTGGAATGTTTTAATAGTATTTTTGTTTATTTATGAACGAACAGTAGCAAATAGCTGGCTATTTATTGCACTATCTTTATATATAATTTCTCAATGTCCATCCGTCTGTCTGCCCCCTTTTATCTTGAGAACCATTCGTTATAGAGGAATAGTGCAAACAACATTTTCTTTCTACTGATCAAGAGGACCCAGGAAAGCTATTTTTAACCCTGTACAAGTCCCGGGTTCGATTCCAGGAATAAATTTTCGTGTTTCCAAAATAGTTTATCTTAACAACCCTTTATTGTAGAGAAATGATTCAAATGCTATTTTTCTGACCGTAATAGTCCTGAGTTTGATTCCAGGTTTTACTTGCTGTGTTTTCACAGGACTATCTGATGACCCCTCTTTGTAGATAAATGATTCAAGTGCCATTTACCGTATTAGTCCAAATATAGTCCCTCCCTGAATATAGTCTCCCGCCCAATTTCTGAAGCCTCAGTTTTGGAAAAAAGTTTGAACCTCATTACAGACCTCACTTTTAATATTCGAAAGAGCGAGTTTTAATATGTACTAGCAATCTAGTTACAGTTATCAATTTACCATATTTTTCAGTGTACAAGATACTCATTTGTATAGGACGCACCCATAATTTGGGGTGAATTTTAAGGGGAAAAAACATTTTTCCGTAAAACAGACGTTCATTATAAAAATATTGCATAAAAGACTTAAAACATTACAGGTTTACCCAATTACACCTTTAAATTATTTATTACGATATCTAAAACCATGTTTTGATGAAAACAAAAAATCTATTTACCTTATATTACCATCATTCAAAAGTTCCTCCTCGTCAAACTAGTGTCATTTTCGTACAACAAATGATCTTCTGTTCCATCCAAGGCGTTGCTTATTCCGCATTTTTTAAAAGACTTGACAATAATCTCTGGACTGATTCTGACCCAAGATGCCTTTACCCACTCGCAAACTTGCTTGATCCGTAGGCCGGTTAATTCTGCCAGTGTCAGTCAGCTGATGCGTGCTGTCATCCGCAATCCATTTCTTCCATTCTTCCCTCATATTTTCCTTGAATGGCTTATTTAATGAAACATCTAATGGCTGCAGTTGGGAAGTGAGTCCTGGTATTACAGCCAATTCGGTGTTTAAATCAAGAAATAGCTTCTTAACAGGTTCCGTAAGATGAGAGCGGAACTGACCACAAACCAAGAGAGCTTTCTTCCTTAGAAGAGCTCCTTTCCTTTTTCCCCATACCTTTTCAATCCACATTTTCATTCCATCATTGTCCATCCAACCCTTTTCATGAACATGAACAATTATTCCCATCGGGGTTTTCTCTTTAGGCATTCTTTTTCGCTTTAAAATTACCATCGGGGGTAGCCTAGTCCCATCAGCACAACATGCAAGAACTACTATGTAGTGAGCTTCCTCATTATTACCACTTGTCTTCACTAAAATACTTCTTTCACCTTTTAAATTTACTGTCCTGTTTGAGGGAGTATCAAATGTGAGCGGAGTCTCATCCATATTTCCAATTTGACCTAATTCTATAGTAGTAGTAGTAGTAAAGGCCAAAATTTTTTCTTAATATTCATGGGGCATCTTCTGAGCAAGTTTAGTTTTAGAGTGCACAGAAAATCCATTATGCTTCATGAATCTATAACACCATGCTGCCCCACCTTTAAATTGACTTATTTTCTTTTCACAAGATAGATCTATGGCATACATTTGAATCAGTTTTGTTGACATTAAAATATCATTTTTCTGATTTTCCACAACCCAATTAAATACATCAGTCTCTAGATCAGACCAAAAGGCAGCCTTTCCATGCCTTGATCGTTTTTCTTTAGGTGAGGATTTGAGAACTTCTTTCTGCTTTCTCCATGCTCTTATTATCTTCTCAATCGGAGGATGACCGAAATGTCTCTCTGCTGCCCTATTTCCATTTTGTTCCGCATAAGCTATAACCTTTAGTTTATATGACACAGAGTATGAAATTCGTTTTTTTTTGTTCCATATTAATAAAATAGGGGTTTTTCCGTAAACTGAATCAAGTTAAATCATTACACCACACAAAAGAACACTCCCGTAAAACACTTAGTTCGAGATATACTAAGGGAATTATAGTCGTATTAGGGGAAGGTGGTTATGGAGAGGGAAGCTTAAGGGGAAATGAAACTGGTGCAGCTCTGTAGGATTGCCAACACATACTTTCTGAAGATTCCTGGTGCTCAAGAAATTTAGTGAGTTTTCAAATTAAATCAAACAGGATAAGTATTTTAAGAGTTCTATTTATTAAAGTTTCTCTTACATTCCAAATCGTAACAATGTTCGACAAGCGGCTTTTGTAGAGTATTATTACAGACGATTTGAGCCTAATGCAGAAAGGTTGGTTACCTCTGTCATATGGGTATTTCCCCTGCTTTAAGACTTAATGCTTAGCATTCCACGTGTTCCTCATCTCGAGTAGGGATTGACGTCAGTTGTTTGTTTCCCGAATACTTTTACAGAACTTGAGAGTATCCTCACCACAGCGGGTGGAAACAAAAGGTTCTCAAGAGAGAGACAATAGGTATTAAGGCTCGCCGGACCAAAAGTTAGGGAGACGAGGATCTGCAGCAATGAGGACTCACACTTGGTCGAAGCGAAGGGAAAAGAGTCAACAATATTGACTCAAAAAAACAGTCAACTTGATCTTTCATGAAGGTAGTTGATCATAAAAAATGTTGACTATGGACTGGAGGTATCCAAAAAAATATTCTCTGCACCAGGGAAAGATCAACAAATAGATACCCTCTTCGCTCATTTCCATCGAAATTTTTGTCGAGAATTCTTGAACCAGAATCACTACTCGTAAGACACGTGATTGAGAAGTATTACAATCTGGGGATTGCATAAATTTTGAAAGATGAAAATGAAAATTTTAGTGGACTTCCGTCAATATTTATTTACACAACATGCAATGCAAAATCGAAAGCATCCAATACAATGAAAGTGACTGATGAGGAAATAATGAATAGGCAACAATGAAACAATTGTTAAGTGAAGTAGAGCAAAACAGGAAGGATCACAGCGAAGACGCGTGAAGATGGTTTCAATAGAGAATGAATGATTCTCTCACAAGTCACCCATGCGGTTGATCAGCTGAGAACGATTTAAGTAATTTTACAGGTTTATTTTTTCTGCATATCCCATATGTTATAAAAGAGTTACTTCGTGCAATCTTTTTGTTGATAATGTATTTATTATAGCATATTATTTGTATCCTAGGTTAAAATTGTTCTTGAGTCATTTGAAAGGTGTCGTAATCTTACAGCTGAGTGCATTGCTAGCAGAGCCGTGCTGAGGGCGAGGCGAGTGAGGCACTCGTCTTAGGCGAGAAATTAGACGGGATGCCAAAAGAGCAAAATAATGCTCCCATAGCTTGCGTTAAATAAATATAAGGGGCACCATATGTTATCTCGCCTCAGGCGACAAAATGTCTTGACACGGCCCTGATTGCTATGGATTCATATGCACCCTTGCACTTTGACTGGCTACACTGACTTTATCCAAGTCAATTTTCTCAGAAAATGAAATATTGCCATGTAAAACATTAGAAAACTCATAATTACACTGATTGTAGCATGTCATCGCTCTCTTCTTTGCTCCGATGTCTCTCGGATTGCCTAATACTGCAATAAGGAAATAATACCAAATACATCAAGATGATTCGTATATAATAAAGTTTGTGGAGTGTGTTTTGCACCATTTATTTATTTATATATGAATTATCGATTGATGGTTATGCGCTTGATTCCATTTTCACAAGATCAAGAAAATTGATATTGTTTTTTAGTTTCAAGAATTTCATCTGGGCAGAACAATTCAGGGAACATTTTCTATCCTTAAACTAAATAGATTTGGTGCCGCTTCAAGCTTACAATTAGAGCAAAGTTTTTTTGTGAACACATGCCGAAAAAGGTCATTTCACGATTTGGTTTATGATGGGTAAGGGTGCGAAGGGTAGGCCTACTGCTAGAGGGAAAATCCTCGCTACCATAAACCCCTAAGTTCCCCAAATTTTTGCGCCACTCTAGGCCACGAGAATAAATTTCGACAAATATTCGATTTGCCTGTTTTGGATACTTCTTTGTTCTTAATTGAATTATAGTTTTTGTTCCATTTGGATTATAATGTTGAGTTGGAAATTAGCAAATCTATGGTGCAATGATTTGGGAGTAAATAAACACCAATTACCATATGATTGATAAGGCGGGAGACGTGGTGTAAGAACTATACAGGCATGCCTCACTTAGCGCATGAGAGGCGTTCTGAGACATCTGTGTGCTATCAGAATTGGTGCTAAAAGAACAGTTTTTAACATAGCACTTAGCCCAGTTGATTTTTACTCTTCAGAGATTTTAATATTTTTATCTTGCAACTTATATAATGATAAGACATTTTTTTATATATTAATTTAAAGTCAAGAAAATGAAGTACTGTAGTTACTCGTGTAATACCTGAACTTTTTTCCCCACAAGTTACCATCAAAAAAGAGGATGCTGACATTACACGATATTTGCCCCTTCGTCTTTTGAGGGTAGGCCACCCGCGAAAAGCCTTCTAGTAAACCTAAATCACGTAAATTTATGTGTAAATAGAAGAGTGTCATTCATTCTCATAGAAAAGGTGGTGTAAGAGAAATAAACAACTGAATTGCATGTATTTTTCATTAAAAACAAACTAATTTTGGTAGATAGCCTTTTCATTTGTGACATGCTCAAATCACATTTTACTGTGAATTTTTTGGGTTCCTTTTACGTTACGAAATCCTAAAAGAATATATGGACATACTTTTATTACTCTGTATAAAAGCAAAGAACACAGTCTTGTGATGGAAATGTGTCACTAAATATATGTTGCATTTGTTCGTTTGTGCTTTCTGAAAACTGTAAGTGATACATTTTATCCACAGAAACATGAGAAACGCTTCTATGTAACCGGGTCACAGTGCATCTAGTGACCAGTTTATTTATGGTATTGTGTGATCTCTGAGGGATTTGACGTGGGGATTTATTTTGAGCATAATAGTTTACGTTTATTTATGTAAAGTTCGCTCTTTTTCTAGGTGAATAATGGCTGAGTTAGCATAATTTTTCAAAATTAGCTAAAATTGCTCTTTTTAAATTAAATAACTTGAGAATTGCTCTTTTTAAATTAAATAACTTGAGAATTGCTCTTTTTAAATTAAATAACTTGAGAATGTGCAATGGATCAAAATTAAAAATTTCTGTGAAATCAAGGAGCTCGACTCCAAAATAGGTTTTTGAGTTGTTTCCATGTAATGTGATATATAGCAATGGATGTTAATTTTTCATGTTTACGTACATGAAAAAAGTATTAAAAAATCATTTTTTGAAGTAATTTCTTAAATATTTGCTTGTTGCCATAATTATATCATCAAATTCGGCTTCAGATAGATGATTCAACCGATATTGCAGTAAAATATCAAAATTTTGGAAGTGCAAACATGACACAAATTACAGTTTTTTTCAGATTTTTATCTCTAAAAACGGGGATGTGGGCATTACCCCTGTGCGGGTATTAAATGAGTTAATACGGTATATGACAATTATTTTTAAATAATTATTTATTATGAAATTAATGGTGTACAACACCTTCAAAAAACTAATTTTTTATGATGGAAAATCACAGTTTTCTAATAACATTTGTGATGAAAAAACATATTATAAAATAAATAAGATATACAAAATATCATAAGCATTTCTGGTATATAGTTGGTAAAACATCAATATAGTGTATTACCTAGATATGTTCCTAAAAATCTTCATGATTACAAAGATCCTTGATGATGATTCGCCAGCGCAAAAGGAAACAAAAATGGAATACGAATGATATTACAAATTACCGGCGCCTTCAGAAACGTAACTATAGCATAGGTACCAACAGCAAAATAACATCAGAATAACAAATGAGTAACGATAGCTAAAGTTAAATTTGTTGTGAACCTAATCTAACCCAATCTTAAGTAAAACCCCATCCAAAGGGAACCCAACCCTGCACATCACAACAGTAACGTTAAAAACTTTAAAACTTCCGATGTTAGCATCACTACAAAAAAACTGGGGAATTGTGGAAAACCAATGCAAAAAACAACAAAAGTGAATGAGTGAAATAGAAATAAAGTTAATAAACATATGAATAACAACTTGTCTTTAATTAGAGTGGAATGACTATCTCTGAACAGAGAGTGAAGTACAAATGAAGGTGAGAAAAATTCTGTGACCATAATAAAGGACCATAGCATTTAGGAGCATTATTTTTTTAAATTTCAAAAATTAAAATTTTTTCCCGAAATGCCAACCACGTTATATCAAAAATGCGCTAAAAGAGCGCTAAACGAGGCATACCTGTACAGTGTAAAGATTTATTTTCTTTCTTAAAAATATTTTCTATATATTTTCAGCATGTTTTGCACACATGCATTTATCACAGGAAGAACAATACATTTTTGTTTTTATTCCTAGGACAGACAACACACTGCTTCCCTCTCTCCTTTTACCTGCTTTCCCATAATCAATGTTTCACCATATTCTTCTACCTTTCTTTTCAATTCTTTGGATAACATTGTCACACTAGGTCTTTTCTTTATAAATGGCCTAGTTAGTTCTCTCGCAATTTCTCATAGGAATTTGGACCTTTGCATTGCATTTCCCAGATGGATATTTTTGTGTAAAATAAAGGAATTTATTAAAGCTATATTCAGCAAATGAAAGATAATTGCCATTGGCCACCTTCTTGTATTTCTGGCTATGTTATGTGTCATACAGTTTGTCCACGGTATCAACACCACCCTTAGTCAAATTGTAAAAAGTAACAATTTCAAACTTTTTTTGACAATCATCTCAGAAATCTCTCATATCAGTGCTAATTTATTGATTTTCTTTCTTTCACCTAGATTTCTGTTGTCGAATCTAAGGCATTGCAAGAGGAACTGAAGCCTTTGGTAATTCATTGATGCATGAAAAATCTCTACACCCAAGTCATCTCGGTCCCATAAATCTTTTATGTTCTGTCGCCCAGATCTGTTCGTTCCAGCATAAATTAGCCCAAGTAGGCATTCAATTTCTATTTCCTCAGTTATTCTTGCATCCCTCTCACGTGAAAATTTTTGTCCGACTTTCTTAATTTAAATATTCGTACAATTATCAATAACCTGTATAACATCTTTACCAAACATAAGTCAGAAACAATCAATAAGAGAAATGGCATCTTCTTTTTTACCTTTAAAATCAGGAGTTTCAGAAATTTTGTTGCACTTAGCAATCCTTACATTGGGACGCGGTTCATTTTTACTCTACTTCGTAACATTGTCTTTATCATCAAAGAAATGTCCATCTCTATCACTTACATCTTCAACCTTGATATCACTTACATCTCGTTCACTCTTGGTATCATGCTCCGATGTATGAAGAGAATCTTACAAAGATTCATCATCTGAGTCAAAAAATTCTTCATCGGAAGATTTATTCAAAAGAAGAGCAATCTATTGTCATTCACTCTCAAACTGTGAAGTTGGCATCTATGGGCAAATATAAATAGTCGTAAACATTGAGGAATATTTAATTTGAAGGAAAAATGACCATGCTAATAAAAATGTAATATTAAAAGAAGAAAGAAAAAATACTACAAACCTGGTAAGATGAAAAATCAAATAAGAATCTGTTGAAAGTTGATCGAAGATTATGAATATCAGAACCACTGTGGCAAATGGCAGGAGTATGTTCACCATTGAAGAGAATAAAAGTGTATAAAATGAAAAACACACCAACTCCTAAAGATGCTTGGTAACAGAAAAATGTCTGAATTCAAGATTTACTAACAAAACACTGAGAGTTTTCACTGGAAAAGGCGGAAAACATGTGCCATTCCAGCTACTGAAAAGTAGGGGTCATAAAAGATAATGCAGAAGCAACCCTGCCATAAACCGTAGCCTGGGATGTCCACAGCACCCTGCGCAAGTACTGCCGGGCTAACAGGATCTTCTGCTCCAAGAAGAATTCTTTTAAGTTACTCACATAACTCAGTTAACTGTGGTAATATCATGCTATCCACCTTAAAAGCCTTTTATTGAAGGTGATTGATTGGTAATGAGTGTTAAGGGCCAAATGTGGCAAAGTGGTACATAAATTGGGAGTGATCTATACCTTACCTATATCCTAAATAATGTCACATAGGAAGAGTTTATATAGAGCCAGAGAGAGGGATGGCAAATGTGACGTAAGAACAATGGGAAACAAATTTAAAAAAATGTTGAAAATTTCCATTTTTTTCAGTTTATTTATAATCATTTATATAAATTTTATTTCCGCTTTTATCATTAAAAAGCATTAGGTTTTGTAAAATTGTTTCAGGATTTTTTTTGTACATTTCTGTCCGACTATATTCAAGTAAATGTTTTTTTCGTGCATTTTATCTTAGATGTAGACTGACTAGAAATTTTACAGGAAAACTGAAATTCAATCATACAGAATCGTTCTCTTAGAAAAATTGTTCCAAGTACTAAAATAAGCGAATACATATGTAGTTTCACTTTACAAGTTTTCAGTTAAATATGGTTTTCATTTTAGAGAGCTACCTCTAATTGCATTGCCATCAATTTCACTTTACTGCAGCTTCAGAACAGTCTCCAAGCATTAAAAATCATAAAATATGTATTTGTTTGACTCTGAGGTTATGATAAAGAATAAAGGAAGCAATTCTGAGTACAATATAACTAAGTGGTTGCACGTTGTACTCAAGATATGTAATCTAAATTATTCCTATGGGGATATCTGTCCAAGATTTCATGGGACAGTTTGATACTAGCTTGGCTAGTTCCGTCCCAACCAAGAAAACCTGGATTCGATTCCCGGTCATAGCAGACTTTTTTCTAATTTCAAAATTATTCCCAACATTACAGCTTATGCCTGTCTGCATAGGATCTTTAGACTGCTTTATTCCATCAATTTCTTGCTTGGCAATCTCACTATTTGAGAGGGAGGAGTTTTCTTCGGTGTATCTCTTTGAGGACATCCGTTGGGGCAGTTTGATACTAGCTTGGTTAGTTCCGTCCCAACCAAAAAAACATCCACGTTAAGAAACGAGAAAATTGATCTGCTACGATAGTTCAGTGGTAGAATATCCACCCGGCAAGTGGAAGACCCGGGTTCGATTCCCAGTCATAGCAGACTTTTTCTCGTTTCAAAATAATTCCCAACATTACAGCTTATGCCCATTGCATAGGGTCTTTAAATCGCTTTATTCCATCAATTTCGGGCCCCTAGGTGATAATGGTTTAGGAGGTCTCTAGATGATAGTGATTTGCGAGGCCCCTAGACCAGGGTTCAACATATTTTCTAAAATTCTAGGTGCCAGCTCCAAAACCTAGGAGCCAGCGCGAACGTTACATAATTTTGGCAGATATTTTTATTATCGTCAGAAAAATAAATGTTTAATAATTTAGACATGAATCTGCTACAATAATTAAGCCATTCACATTTATTTGTCACATTATGTAGCAGAGAATAATAAAATGAGCCTTATATGTCTGAAAAAGTCTAATGATATTCTGTAAACATGTTGTTTACAAATAAGAATAAAAATTTGCACTTATTTTCAGAAACTTCAATGCTTCCGACAGATATATTATATTTTGCTGCTCCTCCTGCTGAGCCCAACAATACAATATGACTGGAGGAAAACAGGCTATCAAATTCTTAATAATTTCTTTGCATATATATTGAAAATATATTGGGTGGGCTTAGAAATAATTGTTTTTTCAATGATATCTGTCAGCTGAGACAGGTCTTCGTCAAATATTGCTTACATTATTTTCATCATGATTTAGAATAAATGACCATTTCTCTGTGTTTGGACTTAACACACTCAATCTATACATATTTCCTCTTTCCCAATAAGCTGCTGACACTAACTCTATCGTGACTCTAGTTGCTATGCCCCAGGTGCGTGAGGTTCTTGGCAGTTACCTAGATCACCTGGCCTTATATCTGCTCTGGATTTGCTCTACATGGTTTTTTCTGAGTATGTATGTAACTTGCAAAGCAAGGGTGGATATTCTACAACTGAACTACCATAGCAGATCATTTTTCCTGTTCCTGAATGCGGGATATATTTAGATAGTAAACTTGTACATAAGCAGTAATTGTTCAATAAATTTGTTATGCATGGATAGTTATTTCAATTTGGATTTTCAACAGTTATTAGTTAATGTATTTACCATTTAAAAATAACATAACTTAATATTTCATATTCATAATTTGAAGATCCACTCAAAAGGTTATTAATATTTTTGACAATAAATATCAACTCAATGAAAACCAGTTTTGAAATTTGAATGTTTAATTTAATAAAATAATTATATAATGATATTTTACAGCATATAATTTTAACTACACTTAGCTAATTTAAAAATTATTATCTTGAAAGTTTTTTTAGATTAGTTCCCCATTTTATAGTTTAAACATGCTTTTTATTGTTTGTTGCTGGAAAAGTTTATGGTAAAAGACCATTCTTGTTGTAGTTACATTCCTAAGTACTCTCTAGGTATTGTTTATATTTCCTTTGTTATCATAACAATATTCATGTTTAACCAATAAGTTTTGGGTTTGAAGGATAAGGTAATAATAATTTAATACTGTATCATAAAAGAGTGTCTTTTTTGCCCCTCATGAGTAGTGATTTTTGAACTCCTTCATTGAAAGGCTGTTTTAAATATGAAATATTAATCGAATCTGGAATTGTGATTTTCTGTTACACTGTTTTGAATTTTTGTTTTTTCAATGTATTTTTCAAATTTATAAATATTCAAATTTTACTTTTTACTCTTCCCTTTCAAATTGTAACTTTCGCTATCTTTAATTTTTTACTGTGGATTGTTCAATAATGAATTTAATTTAGCTGATTTATTGCTACTGATATATTTTTATAGTATTTCTGTTTTTAAGTAAATTACTAACTATAATCTAGGATATTTCTATTACTTTAATATTTCAAAAAATTCTTCTTGTATGCTTTTCCCTACTTCTTTTATTCAAAATTATTTAGCTTTTCCCTGTCTTTATAAATCCTCATTTTTCTTTCCGAAGGAATTCTGGTTCAGAAGAAATTTTGCTGTTCAGATCCTCTCTTTAAATCTTAGTGAAATGTCTTTCAAAATTAAATGCAAAGGTAAGTTATTTAGAAAAGATGTATTTAAGAAATTCCAATTAATCTTTTAATTTATTTTCAGTTTGTTTCATTAAACTTTATAAATACTTGGAAGAAACTTGATCGAGAATGTCCATAAAAAACCATGCTATGCTTTTTCATTTAGCAATACCCTCTTACACACACTATTTAACTGGTTTTTACTAAGTTTTAAAGCTATTTGCAGGATGTTTGTAATGCTAATCAGTGGCACACTAGGTGAAGCTAGCAACTGTTTAGCATTCCATAAAAAAATTTTGCTTATTATGCGTAAACATTTAATTTATGTTTCCCATTTTCTTATTATCTATATATACTAGTTTGGGGGTTCCAAACCTTGTCAGTGTGATAGACATCAAATTATAATTATATTTTTTATTAGGAATAATCACAAATTAAAACAAACCAAAGTTATTAGACATATTACTGATGCTTGCCATTATAATTTTAAGCATTCAAGAACAGCACTATCAGGTTGCCCAAGAGCACAGCAGTGCTTGTGAGCCACAGATTAAAACCCCTGCTCTAGCTACATAAGGTTTAAAATATGAAAAGATTGTGATCTTCTAAAACTTGTTAACAAGAGATGCTTTGATTCTAGCCAGACTTTCAGAACTACCTGTAGTAAATGGTTGAATTATTATGTGATATTTGTATATAGCTGCATTTATAAGAAGTGAAGAAACTTTCATAAGATATTTACATTATTAAAATATTTAAGCCTTTCAGCTTTAATGATTACTGGATACTTATCTATAAAATAAAACTTTCATACTGGATAAAAGATGTAGAAAAGGCAAACTGGTGTTTTTGAATCAGCTGCCGACTAACTGTCTTTTGAGGGATGGATTTGGCCCAGAAGGTTGCATGATAGACTTACCTCACTGCTCTAAACAGATGTTATATATCACAGATGTATTGGTATTAGGTAAATACACCTTCACAACCTGAAAATCCTATTTCTTACATTCTTCCATGTAGTTCCAGTGCAACAAGCAGTGTTGCATATTATAGATAACTGTCTGGTCTATATAATTATTACATACTAGCTATAAATTTCCTTATTCCATAGCTGAATTTTATTCTAAAGTTAACCTTTTTTTAGACATTTGCTGAATGAAACAACATAGGGTGTGATAATGCATTTGGTTGGAAAAAATGATCCAATGGTGTTTGAAATAGTCATGGTAAATGATTTGGTTGTAAAATAATTTTATTTAGGATTAAAGAGAATGTTAAGGGTATTTGGAATCTTTCTCCATTATGAATATAAACTTCATTCATACGAAGAAAAAGTTCTCTTCTATGAATTTTTTTCAAAGAAAATCTTAAAATAGTCCTTTGATGTGCTATCAAAAATTTTATTTTTTCTTCTTACAGGTTCTGAACATGCATATAGCAAACGTGGAGAAGTTACCCCTCTCCACTTCTGGCTCTCCTCTTCGCATCCGATGTAAAACATTCCTCTCAGTCACCTTTGTGTTGCCAAAGGAAAGGGATTGCCATGAAATATTTACCACATTGCAGCAGCTTTCTCTACCAGGTACTGAACATCTTGACAGTCTATTGCACAGTTTTATCTATCTCCATAGGAGCCTTGAGTCAATTGATTCAAGTTGTATTCTTTGCTGATCATGTTGGAACTTTTATCCATCATAATTTGGTTCTAATACTCTGGGTATTAGCAGTAGTTATGTTATAACAATTTTTTTCATGTTCATTAGTTTAATCAGCTGATATTAAATATCACAATGTAATTAAAAAAGAATGTTATAGATGTTGTATGTATTAGTTCCTACTTTTGGAACAAATTAAAGTACGCTTTCCTATTTATTTGGCAGTGCAGTCAGACCCTGATTTTGTGCCACACTTGTTCATCACTGACATTGGTGCTAAAGCGAGGGTGGCAGTAAATCGAGGTATATGCTATTCATGAGATGGGAGTTCTGTTCACAATGATTTATGGGCGGTAAATGGGGGTGGCACTATACAGGGTGTCCCACGACTAAAGGTCATAACTTCAGGAGATTATTCCAGTGATCATTTGGAGTGAAAAATGTTATATCAACATGTATCCAATTCGCGCAATGGTTACCGAATTATGGGCATTTTATTTGTAATACACTTTGTAACGTCGTCCCCTTACTTAGCTTGGTCATGGTTCGTCTTCTGGAGAGAAGGGTTGGGCACCAGCACAAGTAAGGGGGAAGTTCCGCTTGTGCTCAGAACGGGAGAGGTTATGAGGGAAAGGATAGAAAAAAGATATTTGTGATTTCCTCAGATTACTTAGGTGATATGCCCTTCATTCTTATCACCGGAAATTCCAAAGGGAAGAGAGAGAAGGGAATGGATAGGAAATTATGTAGGGGATAAGACAGGAAGGAGGGCCTAACGTCAGGCCAGCAAGCGAGGAATCTACCCACGCACTCCATGCCACACATTCTTCCTACAACTCACTATATTCTCACTGCAGTCTGCTCGGTTGACCCGACCTTGCCAGTACACGAGAAGGATAAATATGAGACCTTGGCCTCGTGAACTCGCCCGTTATATACCTGCCTTGAGGTGGCAGCGACCTCTGGGGAACCCATGCAAACTGCCACGGCGGGCGTTTAAAGTGAGGACCCAATCGTGCATGTTACAACTTGAAGGCATTAGTTACTGCTGAATTTTTACAAAATAAAATGTTGATTTTATTAGAAAATGATTGCAAATGTACTACCAGTATGATGGAGCACCTCTACATTTCAGTAGGAAAGTTACATGGTGCCTGAGTGATCAGTTTTCTGACCACTGGATTGGCTGCGGCAGTATGCAAAATTGGCTCCTGCATTCACACGATCTGACTCCACTAGATTACCATGTCACATGAAAACGATTGTGTATGAATGAAAAGTAAACACAAGAGATGAACTACTTCAATGGATTTTAGATGCTGGAAGACAACTTAATAATGCTGCTGTTCTAAGGAAGCATACACGTTCTGTACTCAAACGAGCCACACTGTGCATTCAAGAAAATGGTGAACATTTTGAACAACTAATGTAGCTTTGAACTACCTAAACTGTACAATGAAATCACCTGTTAATTTGTCCAATGTACTTTACAATGTAATACAATCTGTTTTCAAATAAAAATTTTTTCCCTGATAACAAACGCCTTCAAGTGTGCTACAAATGAAATGCCGATAATTTGTTAACAATTGTGAATCGGACATGTTGATATAACATTTTTCACTCAAAGTGACCTCTGGAATCATCTCCTGGTGTTATGACTTGAGTCATGGGACACCCATTATATGGGAGGTGCCAAATCTGGGTTTGACTGTATGCATATTGATACTTTACTAATTTGGCATCTGTGTGTTGCTGTGTTAAAGTTTCATATGACATTTTTACATAAATGAAGTGAATAATTGTGCTCTGCATGCAAATTCACCAATTCAGAAACAAAATAAAACTTGCAGAATTGAAACACTTGCTCATGTAAATACTAACTCACAATTTTTGGAACTGCTCACAAATTTTTGGAATAAATTTATGGATAAAGGTGTAAATAGGAATTAGCTCTATTGAAGGTTCTTTTATACAGATAGGTATAATGTGAAGCACAAATTACTTTTTCCGTGATAAAAAAGCATATTTCTGCATTATGCTTTCATAGAAAAGTTTGTGGTTGATTCAGTTATTCCTATAATTATTTTTGTCTCATAAAGGGTATGCCATAGTTTTATCTTGACATTTCTTTCATCAAATATTATAGTATATTTAAAAAATATCTTGTTTTTTTTTTTGAAGTACACATTGAGGACCTGTATTGTTTCCACTATACATCGAGTACTGATGATCTTCCAAAGGGAGCAGGCTGGAACTTTTTTGACTTTCAAACTGAGTTCCAGAGAATGAGAGTTCCAAATGATGTATGGAGCATCACATTGTTAAATAAGGATTATGAGGTAATGAGTTTTTGAATAATTTCAGCTAAATCATTACTTTTAAATGACTTCTTTTGAGTGCCTGAAGCTTTAACTTATGCAACTTGAAACCAATTACAATCTTTTTTGTTTTTTATTTTAACCCATAAAATTGTAATATGCTGGCAATTTCTATAATTCGGCAATGAGTTGGTCCTGAGAGTTCTGGATTAGCTCTGCTAGGCTGTAACGTCAATAATTTATTTGAAGTTTGATTTATTTTTTCCTTCACTTGAATTACATTGTGTATAAATATGAATTTCTGCACAAATATGTTGTATTCCAAACTGCACATAACATTAAACATACATTTAGTCAGTATTCTGTTTCTAATACAAACTGTAATATTTAAGAGATTGATTACAAATTATTTTGACATATTCACACTCATTATGAGAGTCAATTGATGATATGAAGCTTTTGGTGTTCTTATTACTTCGGCATGTCTCTAATTTTGTTTTGAACGATCATTTTCTTTGCATAAGCTCTGCGATACATACCCCCGTTACCTGTTTGTGCCTTCTGCGGCGTCAACTACAGTACTTTTAGGAAGCTCTAGGTTTCGAAGTAAAGGCCGGCTCCCTACTTTAACTTATTTACACAGCAACAAGGTATTAATGAATTTCTTCCATTTCGTTTTGTTGTGAGAGAGGTATTATCATGGAAACATTTGGTCTTTTTTAATTACATTCTTTTATTCTGTAATAAAGGCTGCAATATGTAGATGCAGCCAGCCTTTATCTGGATTCAGTGCTCGTTGTCTTGAGGATGAACAGATGTTGAATTGTATACTCCAAACTAATCCAAATTCAAAATTCATGTATGTAGTGGACACAAGACCAAAGGTATGTAATATAATATTAATTTGATGTTAAATGTCTTTTATTATTAAAAATATTCTTATTAAACATTTATGTAACAGATAAATGCAATGGCTAACAGAGCAACTGGAAAGGGTTATGAAAATGAAAATTTTTATGAAAACATCAAATTTCATTTTCTGGGAATTGAAAACATTCACACAATGAGGAACAGCTTATCGAAGATGATCGAAAGTAAGTGGTATTGTATTTAGTTATATTTATTACTATTGCAATGTTTGGTCAACATTTCATCTTTCCTTCAGCTTTTACCATATTACAAATCCATTAATTTTAAAGGTTCTGTTAAAATACCTTGAGATGTAAATTGTCTCTTAGAATAATGGTAAAATTTTATTTTAGCATGTGAATTGAAATCACCATCAATGAATGCCTTCATTGGTGGTTTGGAGTCGAGTGGATGGTTGCGCCACGTAAAAGCAGTGTTGGACACATCTCGGTTCATTGCTCAAGCTGTGGGTGTTGAAGGAGTGACAGTTCTGGTACATTGTTCAGATGGATGGGACAGAACAGCACAAGTCTGTTCTTTAGCTTCTCTTCTTCTTGATCCATATTATCGTACCATTCATGGATTTCAAGTGAGTCTTCATGAACATTATTAATTTCTATAACTCAACAAAAATTTTAAGTTTATCCTCTTATTTAAATCTTTGTTTCTCTTTCATGATTCTTTATTCAAGAAAATCTAGTGTATATCATAATTTGCAGTGTAACCGCATTGCCATTTTTCTTTACCAGGCAATAATTGAGAAGGATTGGCTTTCCTTTGGACATAAGTTCACTGACAGACTGGGATTCATTCGTGGCACAGATGCCAGAGAAGTTTCTCCTGTGTTTACCCAGCTGGTTGATTGTGTTTGGCAGTTGCTCAGTCAGGTTCCATCAGCATTTCAGTTCAATGAGCGCTTTCTATTGGCCCTCCATGATCATGCGCATTCTTGCCAATTTGGAACATTCATAGGAAACTGTGAGAAGGATCGAATTGATCTAAGGTATTTTTATTAATTGATGCAAAGCTTAAAGTGCCATTACAATCCATACTTTATTATTCTATTAAAAATGTCTATTCTGCCAACTATTTTAAAAAGATTAATTTGTAATTGATATTTTGATATTTCATTAATGGTTTGGTTATTAAGTTTTGCTATTTAATATAATTGGATAAGTTATCTGTGCATGTAATAATCATCTAGCATTCTTGGATTAGAGGATTAATATTTTTCTTCAGTTGAAAATTTAGTTGATTACACTTCGTCTTGCAGTTTACTTTTGGTGATAAACTACTTGATTTTCTATTTGAACCATTATTTTTCTGAGGAAAAGATTTTTATATAAATTTAAGTCATAATACTACGTCTGGCTAGTTTTTATTATTATGAAATTAATAATTGCACTGTTAGAGTACTAGTGTTGTTTTAAGTCTACCTTGGAATTTAAGATGATACACTATAAACTATTGAATAATTTCAACTTTCAGGCTCTCAGAGAGAACTTACTCATTATGGGGAGACATGGCCAATCACATGAATGAATATCTAAATCCACTTTATAAAGCTGATGCTCATCTTGGTATTCTTATGCCAAACCTGGCACCACAGCACATAAAGTAATGTATTATTTTAATGATTATATTTTAATAATTGCTCTTATCATTTCCTTTGTGATAACATTTTTGATATCTTCCAACATATATGCTTTCAGTTTTTGAGTAGCTAAAGAAATAATACATAGTCATTTAGTGTTTTAAAGGTATAATTAATTAATAATAAGGGCTCGTTGAATAGGAAGTATACTTAGGGGGTATACTTAACTTGAAGTTTCTTTTCTGATATCATTCATCTAGGACTAACTCTCACTATTTTGGAGTTAAATATGACTCATGCACCCTTTTCAGACTCTCATTTACTAATCAAGATATAGTCAGTATGAGTTACTTAAATGTTTAAATATTACAATTCCAAATTTACATAATTTATGTGATCTTCATTTTGTGTTTGTCTTAAAATGTTATATTTGTCATTTTCTCTATGTTGGTGAGATTTAGTTGTAAAAAATGAGTATTTTATTGTTTTATTAACGTATTTTTCATATTGCACATTGTAAATATTAGTTGTTATAGTATGTTTCTCGTCTTATGAAGCTTGACCTTCACATAGCAAGTAGCCAATGAGAACCTTTTCCCTCTCCCCTTCTTCCCTTTTCCCTCTCCCCCGTCACCCGCGGCTTTCAAAATGCATGGAAAAACCTAACAGCATTGCCAGATATCCGCTCTTGAAATGATCTGCTTGCGAATGAAAGGCGACGCGTCGCAGAAAAACTTACGGTCATTGTTTATTACTACCGGCCATTTTCCATCGCGTTAAAATTATAACAAGGTGCAAAGTGAAAGCGATAAAGAGATCGCAACGGAAGCGTGAACGCAGTAGAGCTGGCAACATAGTCGACTAAGAGCGATGTGAACAGCACGATGGCGAGAGAGAGACTGAGCTTCTCCCCTCTCCGTCGCCCGTTACTCGATCGTTGATTGGACGCAGAAATAGTCACTCACAGAGGATTTCAAGGTCAAGCTTCATAAGACGAGAAACATACTATAGTATAGGCAGATTGTTAAGTTGAATGCCTATTCTTAGCATCAATTCATCATTTACTGTTAAGTTGGTAAATCTATTAGATAAACCTCTATAAAAGGTTAAATCAAGATTGTGAGAATGAGAGAACATAATTTAGGTTTTTTTCATAAATATTCATGTGTATTGGTCCTTAATGATTGTGTATATCTGTGAACCAAGGCTAGAAAAGTCGTTCTATTATTAAATGTATTTTTTAATTTGAGAGTTTAAATCTCTTCTCAATTGTACAATTAATTAACAATTTTTGTTGAACGTTTTGTTTGTAATCAGAAAATACAATATTTTTTGCATCATTTGGAATAAAATTTTTGCTTTTTATCAAAAATTAGTTTGTTATTGATGCATATTAGGACTGTCTTACCTTCCCAAAATATTATATTAAAATAAGCCAGATGTTTGTCTTGAACCATCAATTGTTATTACATTATCCAAAATCCGATAATCTGAATGTCCAATTATCCAAAACAAATTTAAAATTGCTGCATGTTTCTTATCCCTTATGCTGTGACATTCTGATATATTCGAATACTCATTTTTGACCCTTTGCTGCAACATTTGAATTTGATACTCCTGCATTCAGGATCCTCTGCTTGGCTTAAAACCCTCTCCAAACTCCCCCAGAATGCTCTCCTTTGCATAAATACTGATGCAGTGTGTCCCATCCACTCGAGACATCACCCCTCTGAATGGAGGAACAAGTTCGAATGCTATTTCTGATGGTCTTTCCCTTTGTTCGGAGAGTTTAAGGCAACTTTTATTGCTCTGGTGATTGTTTAGAATGGCATTGTAAATAAAATTTTCTGGCAGTTTTTGGGCATCTTTCTTGGTTATCAAATTGCATTCTTCCTCAGCTTTTTTCCTATCTGATTTCCAGCAGTTATCTTGGATTTTTTGGGATATTGTAAGGTAAGTTATTATTTGTATAATAATGCCGAATAATTCATGTACTTTTTTCTCCAACTATCGCTATTAAAAATGAAATGCATGAAACAATGCCTACCGACCAGTAGTGGAAATTTTACACTGGGCTACCGCATCTATTTGTACGACAGATAAGCAGCAGCTCTTTGTATTACCTAGAAAACTAAAATCATGCGTTTACTTTTGTAACGCAGTTGCACTTTCCTTTTTTCCAACTATCCAAAAATTTAATTATCTGAACCACCCTTGGACCCAATTAGTTTGGATAATCAGGGATGTACTCGAATGCAGTAATTGAGAATTAATTGCATGGATAATAAAAACAGGAAAAAGTTATTCTTTTATTTTCACTAATTAATATTTTCTACTGTAAAGTGCAAACATTGATGAGTGATTTATATTTGTAGGTTCTGGAGAGGAATGTACTGTCGCTTTGAAAGTGGAGTTCATCCTCGAGAGTCTTTGGTTGATCTCCTTCTGGCTACCTGTGACCATAGCAGCTCTTTACAAGATCACATACGATTCCTTCAGAAGGTGTGGAATCTTACTTTAATGCACATTTTGTTTGTTTAGATTCATCTTGGTTATTTTATTCAGACTGGAATTCACTTTGATTCAAGGCACTCTTTGCTATTCTTTTATCAGTTTTTATTCCAAGTCTAAATAAATCTTTGCTGGGTTGCCAGCATTCTTTATCAATACAAAATTTTGAGTTTGACATTTGTAGGCATTTAATTTCTTTTTAAAATTGTTAGTTAAATTGCAAGTACTTGGATGAAAACTGAATCAGTGCAGGATCAAATCTCTTTCACTTCAATTAAGACTTTGAACATACTAAAAGCTTCACATGTAGTGGCAATTAAAGACTGTATAATAAGTAAAAGTAAAAATTTTACCTAATAGCAGAATTACTGATGGACTTGGTAACATTTTCTCAAATTAAAACAATGTTATTTAATGATTGAGGAATCATTTTATTTTTAAGTTTTCATGAATAGATCTGTAGTACAACAACAGTTTACCTCTGGTCATATGTTTTACTTTCTTAGGAAACTTTTTGAAATGAGCCAGTATTAAACTGTTGCATCTTCTTGCATATAGTTAATTTGAAAAATATATGTATTGTAATCCAATTTATTTTTATCAACAATCGAAACAAAGATTTTTTTATATTGTAAAAAATATTAATGAAAATGCAGCATTTTTCTTTGGTGATTAGTCATTTTCTGATTGTAATTTTTTTCAGAGGATTGCTATGTTAAAAGAAAAACTAGTCAAAGTACGTGGAAGCAGAGAAAGTGATGAAGACGTGAAAGGTTCTGATCAGCTTAAAGATGAGAATTTTGTTCGATCTGATGCTGGAATTATAGATAATAAGTATTTATATGAAAAGAAAAATTTGTCTGAACAGGTAAATAATGTAAAATAATGACTGGCCTTTCACAAAGTTTCTTCAGGATATGAAAAATGATTGTAATTCTGTTCTTCCATTTAATTTATCAGGCAAACATAGGGAAACATATCTCTCAAATAAGTGAAGAAGCTGTTGTTGATATGAGAGATCCCTCCTTAACGTCAATTGTTCCCACAGCTAATAGCCTTTCCCTAGATGTATCTCTGTCAAGCATCACAGTGGAACAGCTCGTAAGGGAGATGGAGTCAGTTGCATTGGACTGGAAGACATTGCGGAATGTCAAAGAGTGTGTGTGCAGCGCATCATTTGACCATTACAGTCGAAAGGTTTGTAAATGTTTGTTTTTTATATATTGTATTTGATCATTCAATAACTCTTATTTGCATAATGTTTACCATCCATATCTTAAGTATATCAAAAAAATCAAAAATCCATGCAATGCCTGCATTAAAACCTTGTAATATGCATGCTGTGATGATGCATTTGCATAGCAATTAAGCAGGGATTGTGTTTGATAAAATATTATTGTGTAAAATTCTTTATATCAGGAGTTAAATATTGAAGTAAATATTTACTGCTTTGAAAAAGCACCAGTATAATACTATTCTTGAACTGAGACCATTCTACATTTGTGAATATTGACATCTGGAAGCACAAGTTTATAGCAGAAAATCAGAAATGAAGATGATTATCATCATAGCCATTATACTTTATGATAGGTTTTTGGCTCTCCCTTTTTCCCTCTTCTTCACCTGTCACCTTTTATAGTGCATCTAATATTCCTTTCCTATTCCTGCCTTTTTGCCTATTTCCTAGCATCCTCCCTTTTATGAGTTTCTTTCAGCAGATCATTACTTTTCAAACTTGGATCTGCACATTTATTGTCTTTCCATTATTACTCTGATTAAGCTCCTTTCTTCTCCTACTGTATTTATATTTACTAGCTGGAGTACCCGGCATTGTCTGCCAAGTGTTTAAAATCCTGGGAATATATTTCAATCATCGCTTAAGTTTTATCTATCTGCATTGCTTCAGAAGCTTTGCAATTGAAAGTGATGCAAAGTGCGCTCGGACCCCTTTTGTTCTGTCCATCTGTCTGTCTGCCCCCCCCCCCCTTATTATATTTTGAACCCATAGACCGATTTTCATGAAACTTGGTGAAAATCTCTTGCTACATGGGCCGAGCTCCCGAGGATAGTTTTTGTTGCAAAAATTGAAGTCCCGGGTTCAATTCCATGAACTATCCTTCCCATTTGATTTACATGGGAAATCTGAAATCCATCGTGCAGGATAATTTTCTCTTGCACATTAAAATATCGTAGAATTGTAATATCAGAGCGAGTTTCATACTATTCTCTGAGGAAAGAAATGAAGATTCTAATTTTTATCATAGAATTTTGCTTATCGATTGTATTTCTTAGAATTTCACATAAATACTGGCGATTTTGCAGTTTTTATCAATCATTACGAGTGTTGCCATAGCAACAACTATTGTTGGACTCAGATTCGGTATATTCTAATATGTACACACGTTATTTTTCCTGCACAAATACGCATGATCAATTTAATATTCTAATGTTTTTGTAGTATTTTACAACGCTAAATTATGAAATTTGGGAACACAAAGTGCTACATATCCACAATGACTTTAAAGCTATTAAATCCAATATAAATATTAAATTAATGATTAAATGGAAAGTAGGCATCATTAGTTGTTTGGATCATCTTGTTTTTTTCTTTTTTTCTAAAATTTAATTTATTGAATACACTTAAAAAACAATATTCTAATACATTTTATTAAGAAGTTTCTACACATATGAGATTATTCTCACACAAATAACAATTTTCTTAACAATAGATGGAAAACAGCATTTATTGAATTAAGCACCCCTCCCCAAATTTTTTATTGCCATATAGCCTATGTTACTTGCAGGGTAAAATGATATACCTATGCGAAGTTTTGTGAGGGTGTGGATTCGTATAGCAGATAAGCAAACAAATAGAATTTCAGATTTATAGATAAAGATTTAGACTGCCTATCATCAACTCTTTTCTCAGAGAAGCCTCCTCTGCTCTTATTTTTCATGCCCTGATCTATTTTTTACTTCTTCCATCCTAAGTCAGAATACTACCTAAATAGGTGGATTATTTCATCTTTTCCATTCTCTCCCCATCCACTGTAACATTTATTCTTGATTCCCCTCTTGGTAAATCTCACGACTTTAGCTTTCTTCCTATTAATTTACATTCTACATGGCTTTGCCTTTTCATTTAAGGAACTAACTAGCATCAGCAAGCCCTTTTCTTTAATTACTCGCTAATGCTTTGTCATCTGCTAATGTAACTGATTTGACTAGGCTACCCACTACTTTTACCGGTATCTACATCTTCCCATGCTTCTTTTATCATTTCTTTGGCATAAACAGAGATGATATATAATTCTAACTAAGGTGTGGGTATTACAGGAGCAAATACGCATATGGTGTGTTACACAGTGTTTGTATTATGTAGTTTTCTATCATAGTTGTGAGAGAAGTTTACCTTTTGGAAATGTGAAAATCAATTATTTGCAGTATTTATGAAGCAGTAGGATTTAATTATTGGATTATTCCAAAGTCTGAATTGTGTGTGCTAATTTTTTTAAAGATAATTTATAAATATTCACATTTAGATGATATTATTATTTCATTTTAGTATCATTGTTGGTGCTGTGGAGAGGTGTTCTGTACAAGATGTATAGACAAACATGCACAGCTGCCTGGTCACCTAAGCCAAAGAGCAGTTCCTGTGTGTAGACCTTGTTTTCAGCAAGTGAGACGTGCAATAACTGCAGAAACTCCGTGATGCCCTCCTTGGCTCTCTAGAGTCCCTATATGTGACTGCATTCAGTGTACTGATTAAAATGCAGTTTTTTTTGTCTTGTAAATGGAATTAAAATTGCCCCTGCACTATCGTTTGTTAACTATGATAAGAAGATGGGCATTATATTTAGCTATTAAGTGTGTGGCTGGCATTTTGGATTGTCTCAGGGTTGTGTAACTGATGTGTGGAAGTGAAAGGGAAGTCTTCACTTTGAGCCTTATGGGTGCTGTTATTGTGTGTGCTGTTTGGTGCACATTTAATAGAAAATTAAAAGTCTCCAAAATTCTATAAAATTATTTTCATTAAACTCTCCAGTGTGTTCAAAACGGTTTGTATCCATGCCTTTCATGTTGATATTTATCGCTTGGCATAGTTCATTTCCTTATTTAAACATCATAATAGTTTTGACTCGAGTGGAAAAGTGTAGTTGATCTACATTTTCAATTTGGTGGGCATATCGGTTGAATGGATTCAGCAGTCATAAATTTTGCTGTATAGGAAATAAATGCAGTTTAGTTAACTCTTACATTTTAAAGTCATAATAATGAGTGCAATAACGAGCTTCTGTAGAACATTTGGCATGATCCGTAGTCATGAAAATTCATGTTTCATAAAACACAATCATTACAATCCATTAGGATTTTTAATGTGTACATACATATATAACAATTCCCAAAATATTTTGTCAATGCATTACATGTATATTTGCCTTAGAAAATATATTCTTGCTTACCTAAAATGGGATTTTTAGGCTATTTTAGTCATTTGTTCTCAAAGTACCCGAGAATGCCTACAAATTTTAAAATGTTACCTTTTGGATAACAGTGATACATAAAAGTGAAACTAAGTTATTGCTTGTGATTTAGTAAGAAGCATGAATTTAGCATAACTTTTTAAAGTGTAAATATGGTTACAAGTGTAATTGCTAATCCATTCTCACTGCCTGTATGATTCACCAATAAAAAACAAGGTTGTGATAAGCATAATCCCATAATGTATCTCATTTTTCATTGAAAATTTCTAAGTTACTAGTAGTAAATGTTTTTCTTCACAACATTTTATTAAAATTTCATCATTCATTCCTTCAAAAAATGCATGCATAAAATTAGATTCCCTCGGAAAACATTTGAATCTAGTCTATTTAAAGTGGAATTATTTAAAGCTCTTTGAAATAGTATTTGTAACAAAGTTTTTCTGTTTCACTGAAATAGATATCACGGTAGCTTTATTATGTAGAGAAAGTTTGAACCATATTGCCATCTTAAGAGTAATGTCCAAGTAGATAGCTAACTTAATGCAATGAGTACAGGCTCTGAAATACTCCAATTGCAGTCATCGTTGAATCAACAATTTGTTAAATTGCTTTTGAGTAACCACATTACCCTGATAGTGAAGTCAATAGAATGAAATGTCACTTTTTAAAAGTTATCCATGCAGTTTTTTTAATATATAAGCACATACTTGTAAGTTTTCAAGTAAAAATCTTCAAGTGCAAAGGGGAGGTAAAGACCTTGTAGACTGATAGTAATACATTAATTGTACTAAAATGTGGTTCTTAAAATGTTATGTATTTCATGATGTAATTCATTTTTCCTACCTGTGAAAATCTTATATTTTCTTGTAAAATTATATATTTCAGTGATCTGGAAAGAACTTGTTTTTCATATAATGTATTATGTATTTTTTTTCTAAACAGTAAAGATTCATTATATTTTCTTGAAGAGATTCCTTTCGGTGTCCAAGTCTAGAATACATTTCCTTGTAAGCCTTTCACTTTTTGTTTTATGCAGTTCTCAAAGGGCCACTCTGCACAACAAAATTTGAAAGGGTTAATATTCTTTTAAATAAAAAATTCCTTTTGAATATTAATTATTTTTGAATATAAGCCACGACACAACTCATTTTTAGCTATTTAGCAAGCTAACATTTAGCATTGCTTTAGAACTGTTTGGCAACGTTTTTTCTGTCAGATGCCACTCTATGAATATTTATTATTTGTGACACTGCACATGCCACCCTAAAATTCATTTGATCTGAAAACCTTACAAAAAGTGTTTCTTATATAAAAAACACCCTGAATGTAATGTGGTATAACTAAATACTGATTACAATTGAAATAGAAGTAAATTAATTTAAAAATAGTTTTTGTAATTCTTCTCCGAAATATGGTGCCATGTAAAAGCTCTTCATGTGCCACCTTTTGGCATGTGTGCCATAGGTTGCCGAACCCTGCTTTAGAATTTATATAAAAATGTTCCAGTAATAAACTCATTCCAAGCCAATGATTAAGATTTTGTTAGTAAATCGATATTCGCGGTTAAGCAATTATACCGAAGGATAAAACAGCCCACATAGCATTATTAAATACTTCTATGGTTACTGACTACATGTGATAACTACTATATATTTTCCCTTGAAAAGATATATAAAAAGTAATATTTTGGAAATGAATTATATATAACAACTATGAAGTAACAATTTTATTGGCAGTATAAACGGCAAATGCATTTATCAGAAAAACGACTTTGTTATTACTATATATTCATCAGAGTTACGCTAGATCTGCTTATTTGATGTAAAATTTTAAATTATTAAAATAGCCGTCGTCGATAAAACTTCATTTTAAAGAACATCACACCAGTTCTCCCATCGTCGTAATTATTAGTCTGGTGCGTCTTAACTCTTACTTCTGCATGGCTTTGCCATCAGGATAATTAAGAAAAACTCAAACCCTTCGCGTTTTCTGGTTTTAATTAAAACTACCTCACAAGTCTTAAACTACCACGCCAGGAAGTAAAAACAAAACATGATCGTTGTTCATAGTTTAGGATCAGTAAAATAATTATCTTTGATTTTATAGTGGTTGTATAAAATACGGTTCCACACAATTTAAGACATGTATCGGACGTTGCATAAGAAAGTATAAACGGTGATTAAAATATACATATGTATATTTAATTCACAGCTTTGACGGTAGATGGCGGTTATGCCAGCTAAATTTTTTGGGTATGAGCAAGCAGATGAGTTCTCAGCTGTGGAAGTCAAGCGCTTACGTGACTTTTTCTAGTACTATAGTGTGGTGAACTGAGGAGACGATAGTGTGATCGAGACGAATGATGTGAAGTCTTATGTATTCTTACATACCCAAATAATTGTTGTTTGCTAGCCGTGTTAATGACAAAATAGCTTTTGTCTAAGGAGGGACTCCGGGAGTTATTTTCAACGCCGTCTAGCTACTAGGTGAGTGCTTTGTTTGAACCTACAGTTTTCTAGTAATCTATAATGCATCAGCAAATATTAATATTTATGTGATGAGCAATCGATGCAGGACTTTGTATTATACGTTATTGTACACTTGAAAGCCTTCCTTCAAACTATCAAATAATGGAGCTCTTTCGCAATTCTTTTGGGCGGTGGGGCATTGCTTGAAAGTAATAATCTGTATTTGAGAGCAGACGTTGTAGTTTGTTCGGTAATCAATAATTTAAGAATAACTTTCTTACTAGTTCCTATTAAATGGCATTTGTAATAAATGAGCATTTTTGTGCTAGCCTTGTTTTTATTTTGAAATGTTTTTTATCTTCGAGCTGTACTATAAGGGTTTAACCCTTTTGGATAAATAACTCAAAATTTCGAGGTTATGTTTATAATCTGTGTTTACTGTTATAAATCTGTTTACTTGTTTTTTTAAACATTTCTAACTGGTTTCATCCATTGCTACTTGACACATTATTTAAGTCCTTAGTGAAATAAATTTAAAAATTTTTTATTTGGAAACTTTACACGCTGAAATAATGCAGACTTCAGTCTAATAGATGTTATTTTACGCTATCCCATAAATTTAACTTTTAATATTTAGATATTGCTAATTGATTACAAAAACTCTCGTGTTGCAGTTGGTCTGATCTTCGTTTCCGCCAATATTGTTAATGTATTCACGGTATCAATGATAAGCCTATTTTGGCATGATTTACAATTTTTGTGTACAGTAGTTATTTGCGGTTTTCTTTGAATAATCAAGGTTTCATTAATGGAATTTCATAATTATGGATTCTATATTAATTTAAATAATAGTGATTGCTATGCATTGCAGATTATCATCATTCGAACGTTTCTAACCGCGCAATTATAATATTGTTAAAAATAGTGTGGTAATAACGAAAAACTCCTATGGCGTGTATACACGAATATTTGGAAAAGGAGGTGATTTATTGCTTCATATGAGTGAAGGGTCTAGTGGTTATTGTTGTTTTATTATTTATTACCTGTACGGCTAAATTGAAGGTGACAACTGAAGCCTGTTATCTAGGCTTTTGCGCACGAGATTGGCCTAATTCTCTTTTATTCTCACGATAATCCTACTCTTCTTGTCTTTAAATATGCAAGTCTATCGCTTAGATTTATATTTATTGAGATAGATCACCTGAATGGGCTTTGTTAAATTGTTCGAAAATGTCTGTATCAGCTTGATAAGGATTTACACCTCTGGCTTATTTCATTCTTCAGTCTCTCTGGCTGACATGGTCATTGATATTTTTATCGGTGTATGTATGGTTCATTCATAGAAGTTCGCCGTCACGAAAAATTTCAATCGCTTTTATAGGATTACATTCACTTTTAAACCGTAATTTAGGACGTTAGACGATCGATATCCCAAGTTTAGTTCAGAATTATCGTTAGATAAACCAAAGACTTAAAAAATTGAATTTATTAAGAATAAAATGTTTCCTTTTCTCGCTTATATCGTCATCGTTTCTTCCATTCATCAAACTCGGCAGGGATTCCCTCCATTCATTGTTTAAATTAGTCTTTTACAATGCCATCATCTATTTCTCCTCTTGCCCCACACTATTGCACTCGCATAATCCGATTTACCTTTGCCATTCATATCTCACCTCCGTCCTCAACCTTCGTTTTGCAGTTCCGCGCGCTTCACATGTTCCATAGGCATAATTTACTTCCTTCCTCTCGTATCGTTGTCCTTGCACACTTATTGTATTTAGCCCCTTGATGAGGCATCGCAGCTTAAATCTGTGGGATGTTAGAATGCCCCTCCCCCTCCTCCCGGAAAGTTTCTCGATCCGCTATTGGTTGAAGGCATTCCAACTTAATAAATTATAAATTTCGAATTCCTCCTCTTCATGCTGTCAAGTTGGAATAAAAGGAGTCAACGATCGCTTGGATCTAATGCCAATAGTCCTTGTGAGACGCTGGGTTATATAACAGAGGCGTTTTTAAGACTTCAAACTACTCGGTGCAATTTTCTAAGTGGGACTGATCTATTATCAACATTAGAATTTTCATTTTGAAAAATTCCTAGTTTTAATTTACGAATTAATTTAATTTATCATAAAATGCCGAATGTGCTAGTAGAGGAAGAATTAGTTATCGACAGCAATTCCGATGGTTACGATCGTAAAAGGCAAACTTCTGAGCAAGAATCGGCACGCAGGTCGTGCCTGCCATCCGTGAATATTGCATCGCTTTCGGGCCCGCAATATGAGGGTCCCGTCGGTGTGTTGCACCGATTGCACCTACTAGGTTAAAAAAGGCCCTGCTAGATAACTGTTTGGAAGCAAATAGAGTTTGCAAATTATTCGTTTTTTTATATCCGCGGTTTCGGTTTTCCAAATTTTCAAAACCGCGGTTTCGGTTCGGTTTTCGGATATTTAAAAGTAAAAAATCTAACTTGAAAATTTAAGAAGTTTATTAAAAAACCAACTATAAAAACTGATTTCAGATCATGAAATGTTAATTATTATCAAGACAAATAAAAATAGAAAAGTCTATAAAAAAATGAAATTTTGAAAATGACAAAATCTTTCAACTGGATTCATTTATGTAATAATATTTTTAAAATATCATGCAGTTTAGAGAATAATCGAAAAGACGGGATCTTAACTTTCCACAATTTGACGATGCTGAAAATACTCTTTCAGGTTCAGTAGAAGATGGTTTAATTATGCAAAGTGCTTTAAAAAGTTTTTGTAAATTTTCAGTTCTTTCTCCTGAATTTTTAAAAGCAAGAAATTCGTCTTTTAAATTTGAGAAATTTTTGTCGATGTTACTCTTAACAACGTCACTGATCGCTACATTTATTTCCTCTTCCATGGACGCTGGGGCTTCATATTTCACTTCAACCACTTTCACTGTATTTGGTGATTCTGAATTCTAAATTAAATTAATACTTTACCAAATATTGTTATTTTGTGACTGAATTGAAAAACTAAATTACAGTGCACTTTTAGTCATTTTCTATGTTTTTTCACTATATATACACTTCATTACGCACATATGACTTATTACGACGCTTACAAAGAGGCAAGTGAATCACCGTAAAAGTCATAGTCATATTAGAATGGTTCTCTTTTTGTTATTAGAGGGTGTTCTACTATCTCCCATACTTTTATGCTAAATGGAAATTAAAGACAAAGTAAGAAATTTGTTCATGTCTAGCGTAATGCTCATATTCTCGTAATTTTAAATTAAATAAAGAAAAGTAATCAATTGAAAAATGAAATCAAGAAAAAGTATTTACCTAACACTTTAAATACGTAGATTCTAAAAAAATCCGCAGGAAACCACCCCTCACTACCAACTACAACCACGAGATGAACTGAAGAGTATATTTCATATGAATGCGGTTCGCGAACTAAAAGGGTCAGCATTACAAAGTAGTGAATTATCCTTTGACTAGAATGTATTAAATGTGTTACACATGCGCCATCTGCTCTTCGGACGAAAATGCGATCTCCTAGACGGAAGGTCGCACTTACCCCACCTTACCTTAGTCGTTTCATAAAGCATTTTATGTATAATGTACTCTTTAATCAATCTGTGGTGAAAACGTACATTATCGGATGAGAAATTGGTTTTGGTCAATTTTTAAATTGCAGTTACAAATTCGCGGATTATGGGATATTGAAATTAAACGTGATTTTTCAGGTATTTCAAAACCGAAAACCGCGGGTTTTTATTACGGTTTTCAAATACGGTTTTTTCTTAGAAACCGCGGTTTTCGAATACGAATAATCCGAACCGGCAAACTCCAGAAGCAAAACATCCTCGGACAAATCCTCTTCATTTTCGCGATGAAACAGAGCGACCTGAGGTTAAATTAAATTTAGTTTGAGGGGTTGTAGTCAAAATTACTGGCATCGTTCTAACTTTTTTGACCTGCTTTGACCTTTTAACTAGCGAGGTGAAATTATGGTCACATTGTAACAGGTGCGGTTACTCAGACCTCTATCGTTATTATTACTATTTATTCACTAGCTACACCTACAATTAGATTTTCCGTGTTTAATAATATTTCATGAGGGTTAAAAGGAAATTAAAATAAAAAACTCAATATTCACCCTATTTCTTTTTAAAATATTTTAAGTGAAATAGCGGGGTCATTTGGCATTGGCGTCACACAGACCGCGCTTCGGTAAAGATTAGTCTTTTCACGGTATGAAGTTCTAGCGTAAGTATAAGCGAGAGGCATTTATTTCTTGCAGTTTTTCCTTACGTAATCCTATGGATTAAGCTAAACTAGCTTTTTGGTCTTGAACGAACGAATGGTGATATTTGATCGTTCCCGTGTAATGGTCGTATAACTAGGAATTAAAATAAAACCTTTCCGATTACAGATGTTTCTAATTTATAGTGTGCGTAAAATTAGCGTTAGCTTAGTGTTGACTGTTACAAAGTTATTTGTTCAGTTTAAAATGGTCTTTTGATGGATTCAGTATTAGGGAGGATTAATTTGAAATGGATTCCATCTTTATTGCCATTCGTTCCTCTAGCTTTGTCATTTTATTCGAGTTATAAAGGGGATTTGCCTCATACTTTGTCGCGAGAGTATTTTTACAGAATGAGATTGTTTCAATAAGCAAATAATAAAATAAAATTTACTAACTGTTATTGAAACAGCAATATCGTATAGTAACTATGAAGAAATCAGTTTTTGGAGATTTATTTTATTTATGTGAACAAAGCGATAATTTTCAACTTAAACCGCCAGATATAATTTGATAAACGATTATCATAGCAAAAGTTCTCATTTAACCTCACTATAAAACAACCAAAAAGTTCGTGTATTTCAATTCGGGCGAATAGCTTCAAAATTTCGGAAGTAAGATATTTTGTAGCAATGAGAGCCCTCCCGACCACAAATTAGCTTGCTGATTGATATGCCACGCACGATGCGAAAAATTGAAATTAGCTCGAGACGAATTGCGGTGTCTGGTGATGCGGAAGATTTGGATTTGGCTCGTACATGGGGAGCGCAGATGCAATATATTGCTCACTGTCACATGTTTTTGATTCACGAATGGGGTCATTCGACATGCTTGATAATGTTTCAGCTATCCTCTTCTCATTTACTAATTCATTCCGCTTCTCGAAAGAAAATCATTCGGCGAACGTAACTAAAGAGCGATTTCATTCCTTCGCTGTTACGTCATTTTCCCTTTTTTCTGATATAATTTCTTGGCTCCAAATGTTCTGCAGCGTACCGAAAAGTTGGGTACCGTCATCGTTTCTCTTGTTAGTCATGTGCGGTATCACTGAAATTTACCCAAAAAAATCAAGATTGTTGCAATATTATAGTCGAGAGGAATGGATTTTTGCTGACGATTTTGAATTTCTGAAGATCCTATGTAAGCATGCATAAGGTGTAAAGTTGGGAATTTTTTTGAAAAATATTTAAGAAAATATCCGCGTTCTGAAACGGGAGAACTAATCTGCTACGTGAGTTCAATGGTAGAATATCCGCCCGGCAAGTGGAAGACCCGGGTTCGATTCCCGGTCATAGCACAATTTTTTCTCGTTTAAAAAATATTCCCGAGGCAAATGCCGAGTGATCGTGCCATTTATTTTTTCCTTGCCAGAAGTGAACAATAGCCCAGACCCGAGTGTAACGCTTTGCGACTAAAACATTTCTTGCGTTCCATCGTTTGTGAGGGTTGAGAGGGTTAGAGTGGCCGAGGCGATGTGATTGTGCGCGATTGGAGTCTTCGATTGCCCGAATTGAGACCATTTGTCTTCCGAGGACGACCCTCAATACTGTCGTGAGGGAAATCTTGTCGGTTCCCACTCCCTCGACGCTATTAATACGCACGTGACCAGCCTTGTTCGGAGAAGCCAAGCCCTCCTCTTCCTCCCCTCCCGCACTCTGTGATTTTCCAGCCGCTCTCAACTTCTTCAAGCCCCAACGCAATGAGAGTTCCATGTACGTGTGTGGTAGTCAAAGGTTTGCCTTTCGTATTAGGTTTCTGTCGCCGAAAGTTTGCAAAGTATGGGTCGTGGGCGCGAAGACACATGAAACGCCTCCGTATTGTTTTTAAAAAACATTCATATTGAATTTCTTAACCCTTTAGTAGGCGCATGATGGTCTATATGTTACGCCGAATCCGTGAAATTGCCGATTCCGTGAAGTGAGCAACTTTACCCGGGAGGTAAAACGGATCGACAGACGGACGGAGGACAATATAAATTATTTTCCTGTAATCTCGTTAAGACAAACAACTTTTGCATTCAAATTTTTCTTCTGTCTTTCTTAGTTTAAGAGGTACAGAACGTGAGACAAGGCAGAGAGACGGCTGGATGGAGAACAATAATTTGTTGTAATTTATTCAGTATTTCAAGTGTTTGCCCAATTCATGAAATAGGCAGAATTATCTTTGCCCAATTCACGAAGGAACTAGGCACTAAATTTGCCTATTTCACGAAATGGATGTTGCACATTACACGAATTAGGGGAAAAGCTGCCCATTTCACGTATTCGGCGTAACATATATACAGTCGGACTCCGATTTAACGACCTCTATATAGAACCACCCCCGCATACCGTCCATGAATCGTTGTGAACAGAACTTAGATCGTATGATTACAAACAAGCACATGTGTACCTCGATTTTATCGCCACCCCCGCTTTAACGCCAATGTCAGTGATGGAAAAACGGTGGCGCTAAATCGAAGTTTGACCATAAACAATTTTATTTGATTTGTTGTTACTTTTTCAGTAATATTTTTTAGCCGTCATACGTCATTGTATTTTATTTTCCATCACTATAATGCATTAAATGAATAGAATAAACAATATCACGATGATTAACAGAAGAATAACTATGGCGTCATATAGACCCCAGGCGTCCACTTGTGTGCGCGCGCGCCAACTTTAAGGGTTAATCCTAACCTCTATAGGTAGTTTATTTTTTGTGTGATTTACATTCGTTTTGTTTACCGATTCTTGTAGCATCGATGCAATATTAGACTGCCAAAAGTCAAAGGTTTCATTTCAGGCGTCTGAAATTGTCGCTGTTGAAAACCTTGGTATAATAATTTGCGTTGCTAAACCGGTTAATGAAAGTTTGATCAGTATTTATAAAAGTATGCAGCTGGTAGTCGTGGCAGGTAATCGATAGCATAATTAAGAACTTAAAAATTTTAGTTTGCTGATGTGAAGAGCTTTGGTTAACACAACTCATTTAAAAATTCTGTGTGGAATTTTCAGTTGGGACTACTATTTTCGTACGCTTGCTGATACAGATTCAGAATTTTCGTTTCACCGATGCCACACGGTTCATCCATTCCAATCGAAATGATCGTTTCGTTGCTTGGAGGAAAGAAAAGTTTTTTATTGGATAGAATAAGAGATCTCTCCAGTAATTTGTACTGGTATTGAATATGCCCCCCTTGAAAACGTGAGCTTGCAAGCTTTAAAAAAATTGCCATTAACTCCTTTCATTGTTCAAAGATTGTTCCGTGACGTAGAAGGCACTTGCTGTCCAGAAAATCGCAGATTTCTAATTACAAATTTTTCTTTGTGATAAAAGAAACCCGGTTGTGGTATCGGTCTTCCTGTCGGTCGCGAGTTCATTTTTTTAGTGCTTTAAAAAATGATTTATCTGTGTAAACGGGGATTCTCAATACACGTCTCTCCGTATCTAATTGTAAATGTACCGCCCGAAAATTCGGAAATTAATTTTTTATAAAGTTAAAATTGCTATAACGCTTTTCGATTGGCCAGAATTCGTGTTAATTTTCCTTGTGTTTCTAGAAGATTCATGAAACTGGAAGTCGAATTTCCAAGACGTTTTTTTCCGTGAATATTTTACAAAAAAATTTCCTTGACAACATTAAATGAAATTATTTCCCAGCGACTTGTAGATATTTCCTTTAAAAAATTCATTTCGTAATGAGCAGATATTTGAGCAAGTATCAACTTCCAATTATGAGAGTTCTCTGTAGTAAGAAAACGTTCATGAAAGTACGTATCGATCACTAATATATAAAATTGGATTGTAGTAATGAATATTCTGAGAAACTGTCCCACCGTTGGTTTATATCGATCTTGTCTTTTTTACAATTTATTACTCGCCATGAATGTTCTATGCCTCAAAAGTGTAATAGCGAATTTATTACGCGTTAAACAAACCTTGTTCTAAGTTGCCTAAGAGTTTTAGAGAGGTAAAGTTTCATGTTTATCTATCGTCAATCGGAGCGTATTATTTAGCCAACCTTATCTTCTACGCTTCTTATCGCTTTAACCTTTTGACGACTCATTCAAAGGGAGACCCACGCGTTTCGAAAATCCTTGTTGGCAGCCCTTTCTATTGTGTTCCCCCAGGGAGGGGTTCATTATATTGCGATGCATCGATGATTGTCCACCGTACAAGCCAGCGGAATTCCGAAGTGATTGTGCTGCTCCACGCGAGCGCTTCCAACGTTCGCTGCTTTACCTTCGACGGTTGTGTAACGTGATGCGTCTTGCCAATTGTATTTCTTTCGAGAAGTTCCGCCTTTGCGACGCGCATGCGTTGGAATGGCACTCAACCATTATTTTCTCTCTTCTATTGCTGTGCGCAATAGATAAGGCGATATGAAGAACTCCGATGAAAGAACCAGGTGAAACGTGGGTTAGTTATTTTTTTGAAATTTCCGTTTTTTATTAAGTTGCGTTCTTTCTCATATTGTATTTTTGATGCTGTCCTTTGCCATCCATATTTTAACTGCTAGGAATTCTATTCCAGGTAACTTCCATTTTTCATGCCACGAACTCATTTCCTTTGGTGAATTATTAGCATGTCGTCCTCAAGACTTGCCATTCACGTGAGATAACCGCCTGAGATAAGCCAGTACTGCATGTCCGGTCATGGTCTCTTGCTGTGTTTACGTATCCTTCGACTCATACTTTAAATTCCATCTCTTGATAATTCTCGTTTAGACGTGGGTTTTAAGATGACTATTTGTGTAAGCTAATTTTGGAACCGTTGCGGTATTTGAACCGAGCTCCATAAGTGTGTTGCTGACTTTTCTGGCAGTTATCGGCCAGCGTTTTGAATTATTTATATGTCTGTTGAGCAAACGTTGACGACGGCTCTAGGCGAGTGTTAAAGCACATCTTTTCGTGAATTCACGTTGAGCCACATAAAGGGAATATTTTAACTCGTGCATGTACACACATAAATATGTACATGAATAAACGGTCATTAAAACGAACATCTTCGTTCACGTTCTGTAATTTGCGTGAAAATATAAAAGAAATAGTCTGAGTTTTATCGTTCTGCATGTTTAATAAAACTTCGAAAGGAGAGATTCCAGAGATTGCAATCGCCGTATTGACCCGAATGTGAGGCACTCCCGTTTTTGAGAACTCAAATCTAGGAATTAAAAAAGAAACTGAAAAAAGTACAACTACAACTGAAATACAAACTCGAAAACACGTTTGTCAATTTCATCAAACCGCCCAATCTTGCACCCGCGAAAAGATTCTTGCTGATAATGAGCATTCAATAAAGATTGCTTTTGATCTCTCCAATGCCCTAATTGTTTTTCGTAATGGCGTAGTTATTGGCAGCTTTACAATTTTTCGAAGCTTCTGTCTTCCTCACAAACATATTTTTGTAACTAACATCATAACTCCGCTTCACGCATTTCAACACTTGACTTTTTTTGTGCAGCTTTTCTCCGCACGATCAGCCCCCTTTTCATCCATTGTAAATTCGTAAGCCCCAATAAACGCAATCGTTAAAAAATCCTAACTTCGCAAAAACACAATCGAAAATATAATAGTGTTAATAGAAGCCATCGACATGACACATAACCTTACGAAATGTTTCTTATATTGTTATTTTGCTTGGTTCGCGAATATAAGGCGAGTTTTAATTGAGAAATAATTTATTCGTAAAAAAACCTCGACTTATATTCAAGTAAATACGAAATATGCCATTAAATGGTTGTTGCATTGCGAATTAAAGATTACGCCGAACCATTGCTTCTCCAGTGATCCCATGAATATATATGAATTCCTATTCGTACTGCTAATATTTTACATATTTCATCCTTTCCGAACATCTGTCGAAGATGAAATGATCCTGAAAATTAGAGATGGTTTCATGTACAGTCGAAGACACGCCAGTTGTCGAACAACGCTCGCGTTAATATTTCAGGAGGCAGGAGTCTTGTGAAAGGCTTTTTTTCGATCCGAATGCAACAATTAAAAACGTCGTGCTGCGACTATCTGGGCCAGTAGGTCGCGCAAATATCGACCCTCATCTCGCGGGGTAAAAAAATCTTCATCGAGACTCGTCGGGTCCTCCGAATCCCCATTGTTATCTCGTTCCGACGGGCTTATCTCTTTGGACTCCGCGAGATCGTCGTCCGAACGATAAATTAATCGAGAGGGATTGATTCTTCGGGTTCTGAAACTCCGCTAGTTCCATAAGTTCGGGAGGTTCTCTCCAGTCTACGTCAAGGTCGGCAGCGGCACCCGCGAACGGGGCTGCGATTTCGATACGCGTACTACTCTCTCTCTCTCGAGCAGTCCTTTGCGGTTATTAAGTTTCGCTTTGGCTGCTTAGGAATCTCCTTAAGTGGGGTGGCTTGAGCGGTGGCCCCTATGCCCTGATATCTCTCGGTTTTATGGCGGAATAATATCTCCGCGTTGATTCCTGCCTCTCGCCAGGCCGCCATCCTTCGGCCGGTCACTAACCCCTTCCGGAATGCCTCGTATTGCGGCCGATTGTCTCCTGCCCAATCTCATTGTGGTATCTCCTTCCGCTAAAGCTTTTGTAGGGAATGGTTGTTCTCGCCGTGTACACGGGTGTCCGTTGTCTTGGTTTAAATTAGATCCCGTCGTTTCCATGGATTCGACGTCGTTGGATGAGTGATTTTGGGAACGGTGCTATCTATTGAGATTATCCGTACTGACTGTTATATGGAAGTAGACCTTAGGTTGGCCATCACTACCGTTAGTGTGTGGCATTGACCTTGGGCACCTCTTGAAAAAGGCTCCTCGCAGCTCGCACAATAGATGCCGAAAATATCTTTTCGTTTAAATAAATACTAAGCTGATATGCAAATATTACATTTAACTTTTATTAAGGTAATTTTTTTTATTGCACCGCTGAAAAAATATTTTACTTTTTAGGCTGGTTTCCAGAGGAAACAGCCTTATGAAGTGGTCGTGTCTGTGTGTGTTCTCCACTAACAACTTTTGCATTAATGGACCGATTTTCTTGAAACTTGGTATGAGGCTCGTGCTACCAGGGCTCACCTCCGGACTATATTTTGTTTGGCAAATATTGAAGTCCCGGGTTCGATTCCTGGAACGTTTTTCCTTATTTGTTTTACATAGAAAGTCTCAAGTCCATCTCGCAGAGATGTTTTCTTTAATACTTTAAAATACCTTGAAATTGTGATAGCGGAGCAAGGTTTGTGCTCTTCTACGAGGAACAGACTGCAGATATTAATTATTATCGTAGAATTTTGATAATTGGTCGTATTTACTTGAATATCTACTTAAACATAGCGTTTTTGCGTTTCAAATCACATTTTATCGGATTGCTGCCGTGGAGACGATTATTACCGAACTCGACTTGAGCATGGGCGAGTAAACAAATGGGTTATTTTCTTTTCCACTCAACTACCCTTCAGCAATGGAGAGTTGATCCATACATATTATTGCCAACTACGACTCTATCGGCTACAATTATCCAAAATAATGTAGTATCGATTGCATGTAGGTTCCTTAGTATCGAAGCGTACTTGTAGATGCCGAGCCTGATTTCGCATTGGTAACTCTTTCAGCGTTCTTCAAAATTTCAGGCGATACCGCTTCGAGTCTTGTTGGCTTGACATTGCACACTTTTCATATAACAGGTGTGTAGAATGGAGATATTTCACTCCTCAAAGTCATTTTAGAAATAGATTGAGACTTTTTGTAGCCCGTTTCAACTTGTTTAAACTTGTAAAACCTTTTTAAGTTGATTTATTTTTTTACTCGTTTCGCGAAACTATTCATTCTGGCGATGGTTTTAAGAATGTAGGGAACGTAGTTTTAGAATTGTCACGTGTTTTTCATTATTGATTGATGTCATGCATAAAATGTATATACCGTTTCTTTATAACTTCGAATAAATCATTGGAATGAAATTTGTGTTTTTAATTATTATTTCTGTTATTGCATGGCAAATGTTTATTGATTTTTTTACTTTCTGCATACGTAATATAGGGGAAAGTATTGTTTTCATGAAAAAATCGACTTCGACATTTCAACGGTAATACACGTTTTGAGGTCCTCTGAACACGTATTGACCATTTTCTCGATGATGTCTGTGTGTGTGTGTGCGATAGCTTTTTTGTGGGTGCTCTAACTCAAAAACTATTAATCAGATCAACGCGAAATTTTATATTTAACATTTTTATAAAAGTCTGATTAGTTTTTTGTAAAAATCGTTCAACCGGAAGTGGGTGTTTACTCTTGCCACTTATCCGTTATTTTGAGATATTTGCTTTGATATTTGATAAATGTAAAAATGATTTGAAATAAAAGTTGTGGGAAATTTACTTTTCTACAACAATTTTTTGAAATTTTTTTCGATGTAATGCATTGTTTAAGAGATATCTTATATTTTTATCTGCCACCACCACGCCACGACGACTATTGTTAACAATTGACGCTTAGTTACGTCTTAGTAACGTTACTTTTTCTTTTCGTAATTGTTGGAGCTTTGTGGCTATATCCAATATTGGAAGGCTGTGGTTTGAATTTATTTCTGTTCTTTGTAGAGTCTAAAATTTTCTCGCAGTTTCTTAAAATATTTGTTATTATGTAACCTATTTGGAATTTTTAGAAATATTACAGATATGGAGAGTCGTGTGGTGACCACATCAGATTTTCATGATTAAGGGTTAATTATAGTCAGTGATGAGAAGAGTACCAAAAAAGTAACTGGGCTCAGTTACAATTACTTCATCTGCATTGTACTCAATTACAAGTACCAATTACATTCTTAAAAAGTAATTAATTACAAGTACGAGTAAATTACAGTTACACTTCCGTACGAATTAAAAATGTCGTCACTCTTAGGTTAATGCATGGGTCTAAATCAACCATTGTCTTATCTTTACTGTTTTTATGCATATTAGTCAGAATTATCATATTATTGTCAGAAAAGATTCAAAAACAATTAATGTAAAACATTAGATTTATCCAGCTAAAGGTCGTAAGTTCATTGAGTAATATAAAAAAGTAGCTAGTTTAGAAGAAAAACAAATATTTATTAATGGGTTTAATTATTACAACAAAATATTTGCATCAGTACATGAATCTTAATTTTTGTTATTCATCTTGCAGAAATGCTGCGTATTAAACCCATCTTCTCCTAATTTTGCTCTCCTTTGTGTAAGCACCTCTTTTTTGCACTTTCCAATACCAACAAGTGTGGCAAGGTGTACTCCATGTCGGAGTACACAGAGTTTCCAAATGCGTTCTTTGAGATCGAGAAATTTTTCTAAAGCTCCCCAATACCATATTTCATCAAAATATGTCCTGCGGTTCCCGAGTTGGAATATAGGTACGTTGTAAACTACATGTAGGTCTTCATGTAAAGTGGTCATAATTCTCTTACGATTTTACCCAAAATTGGAATCGGCCGACGAATTTTAGTATTACTCTCCAATACCAAATTTCATTAAAATATGCCCAGCGGTTCCCGAGTTGTAAAATTTTTAATTAATTTTTTTAATGAACAAAAGAACATCAAAAATAGTATAATTACGTAAGTACTTCATTTACTTTTCTTTAAATTTATCGTAAACCTTACGTTTTACGAGAAAAATAATGACAAAAAATGCGTATTTTATTTTTGTTCTCAATATTTTTCTCTCGGATGAGTATCTAACGAGATTCTTGCGAAGTACGTTGTAAAATACATGTAGATCTTCATATAAAGTGATATTAATTATTATCCGATTTTAACCAAAATTGGAATCGGCGGACAAATTTTAGCAAAACTCCCAAATACCAAATTTCATCGAAGTACGTTCCCTAATTTAAACATGCGTACGGACGGAAGGATGGATGGATGGACGGACGGACGGAAACGACCTGCCCTATATGCATTCACTTCGTGCAAATAACGCATAACAAGTAATTGCTCAATGAAGGATGCTTGAAAAATATCTGTCTAATCGTTAATAATCGATGCCAGCAATTCCAGTCGAATTAAATAGACTGACATCACGCTGCATGCCGATTGTGAATCATGTCGATAGCTATATGGAACCCGTACCTTTTCACTAAAAGTTAATAATAAGAATAACAAGTAACGATTACTGAAATGTAACGATTATTTCTGTCAGCAATAAAAGTAGATTACAATTATTAATCACATTTTTTGAAAGTAACGATTACAAGTAGGAATTACTCAAAAAGTAACCGTTACCGGTAACTCGGTTACTTATACTCAATTACTCCCCATCACTGGTTATAGTTATACGGTAAAATTACCATTTATTTTTCCGCTGCTCAGGTAAGTTTCATCCGACCGCGGAATTTCACAATTTTGGAGTAATATATGTTCCGTATTTTGTGTAAGTTTGATTTTTAAATTAACTTTTTTTCTTAATTTATTTTTAATCGAAATTTATTATTTATTTTAATCGTTAACTTTGTTGTCCGAGTATTGCTAACTTGAACCTCGGAACCGGAATTAATCAAAATGGAGTTTTTGTGGTTTGGCATGCATTTGGTTTTATGCTTTTTGTTTCTCCCGTCGCCATTCATTCGCTGTGTTGAGGTGTCATGACCCCAGAAAATGCCACTCCAAACTCATCCTTCATCTCTAATTGACTTCTTGAAGTGAAGGAATGGAGAACATTTAGTGCATCGTTTATTTTGGGATTTTATTTCCTCTTGCAAACTTGGCCGCTCCGAATGATTTCGCCCCTTAAAAGTGTTTGCCTTCTCGTAATGTGTACGTTTCGCAAATCCAAGATTGCTCAATTTCCCAGTCTTTGTGGCCTACTTTTCAAACCATTTCCTACGCCTTTCCATTTCGAGTGTTAGTTTTTAAAAATTAATTTTGGAAGATGCTGGTCTACGAAAATGGATTTTACAAGGGTTTATTAATCGTCCAATTATTTAATCCGAATCTCATCCTGAATAAAAACCACCGATTTTATTTTTAGCGTAACCCGACGGAGATGGATTGTTTTTCATTCGATCAAACCGATGCATACCATTTAACTCGCGCACCCACTGGGTGACGTCAGTGTTCGCGGCGCGCTCGTCGATTTTTAGTGATTATTATTATTTATGATTATTATGATCGGTGAATGAATTCTAAAAATGAAACGTAAATATTGAGCTCACCTTTTGGCTGCACTCCACCAGGATTACTCCAATGGCCGCAAAACGTTTGGGGAAAAGCAGATGCGCGTTTTGACGTCCTCAGTGAATTCATAATGTGGATCATTTGAGTTATCTTGATATGCAATAGCGAAACACGTATTTACAAATGCCCGCTAATATATTATGAAAGAGCCTCGTAAATATTACGTATATAACCTCTTTGTAAACCAAAAGATCGTCGCTTTATGTTGTTTTTAAAAGTCATCTTTATTTACATTGTGGGTAAAACGAATGGGACATCCGTGATCACTCTAAAATTGAAAGGAACGTAAACTGTGCAAGTAATCCTGTAGCATTTTACCTTTTGCATCGCCTGGGTAATGACCAACGCTTTCTTTTGGAAGCTCTTATATAAAATTTACTACCTCTTTCTTATCTTATTCGTTTTTTTTTAGACATCGTTTACTAACGCAGATGCAAGAATTAATTTCTTGATAACGCGAAGGCATTCGTGTGACAAAACATCCGGTTACTCAATGCGACCTCATGATTATATCTTGCTATTACTCTAGCTCGAAGACAAAATGCGTCGTATGACACTCGAAAAATTAATTTGAATTGCGTTCCGAATGGGTAACAGTTAGGATATCGCCTTGAATCCGAAGGAATTTCGTAGGAGGAGGCATGAAGTATGTTCAAGGTTGTCTCTTCTACCGCTGGAAAAATTCAGGCCAAGAAAGTAGCGGACGAGCTTCTCCAGAAGGGTAAAACTTTTTGTTGCGTTGCCGTATGAACAGTCGTTCAGGTAACGAGTATGGGTTGTTTGACAATCTCGAACAAATTTGCTCGAGACTTTTTTGTACGGATAGAATTGCGTGCACTATGTTTCGCGGCCATCGTGAGATTGATCGTGCACGAGTCATCGTTTAATATCGCTGTATTCACAGTTATTCTGTTAATCTGCTACCCAAACAAATTTTATCGAATTGACGCTAACGGCTCTGTAAAAATTAATGTGTCGGAAAAATTAAAGTTCTGAGATAACTAATCACAACTACTAAAAAAATCTGATGTGGCCACCACATGACTTTCTCCATATCTGTAATATTTCTAAAAATTCCAAATAGTTTACATAATAATAAATATTTTAAGAAACGAGAAAATTTAAACTTTACAAAGAACAGAAATAAACAAAAACTATAGTCTTCTGAAATTGGATATAGCCACAAAGCTCCAACAATTAAGAAAACAAAAAGGAGCGTTACTAAGACGTAACTAAGCGTCAATTGTTAACAATAGTCGTCGGTAGATGGCGTGGTGGTGGCAGCTTAAAATATAAGATATCTCTTAAACAATGCATTATATGGAAAATGTTTCAAACAAAGGTTGTAGAAAATTAAAGTTCCTACAACTTTTATTCCGATGTATTTTTACATTTATCAAATATTAAAGCAAACATTTCAAAATAACTTTTGTGACAAGAGTAAACACCCACTTCCGGTGGACCGCTTTTTACCAAAAACTAATCAATATTATCTTCGCGCTTCAGGTTAAATCGTTGTATTTATTTCATACACGAGAGAGGGCAGTGAAAAGCGTCCCTTGGTGTTAACGGGGCCTCGTTCAGGGTGGTTATATCTTTCCGCCAAGGTGGAAAATTCCTGTGTTGAGCAGCGCGGGAAGGCGAAGTGCCAAGGGTCGTAATTATGTCTGGCTCTTGGTTAAGATAAGGAAGTAATGCTTTTGAGTTTCTCGAGTTGGTTCCGGGAGAATTTTCCGTCTTCACTTGAGTTCCGAAAATGCTAAGCGGTGATATTTTTGGGTTGTAATTTAATTTTTTTGAGGCACAAATTATATTTTTATTTATTAAAATTTGCGCGAAAAATCTCGCGATGCCGTAGGAGACCCATTTTATGGTGGTATTTGCCATGAAGTTTCAACCAGTTAGTATTTTTACTTTCTCCATGTACAAAGTACAGAGAAAGTATTGTTTTCATGAAAAAAATCGAATTCGAGATTTTAACGGAAATGCATGTTTTAAGGTCCCCTGAACACGTTTTGACTATTTTCTCGATGATGTCTGTCTGTCTGTATGTGATAGATTTTTGTGGGCGCTCTAACTCAAAAACTATTAATCAGGTCAACGTGAAATATTATATTATTTAAAAAATCGACTTTGAGATTTCAACGGAAATACACGTTTTGAGGTCCCCTGAACACGTTTTGACCATTTTCCTGATGATGGCTTGTGTTAATGTGTGTGTATGTGATAGCTTTTTGTGGGTGCTCTTACTCAAAAACTATTAATCAGGTCAACGTGAAATTTTATATTTCACATTTTTATAAAAGTCACAAGACCTGATTAGTTTTTGGTAAAAATCGGTCAACCGGAAGTGGGTGTTTACTCTTGCCACTTATCCGTTATTTTGAAATATTTGCTTTAATATTTGATTAATGTAAAAAATACTGGAATAAATGTTGTAGGAAATTTAATTTTCTACAACCTTTGTTCCGGACATTTTCCCATATAAGACATTGTTGAAGAGATATTTAAAAAACCAAGTTTTTAGCTGCCACAATCACACCGGCTACCGGCGACTATTGTAAACAATTGACGCTTAGTTGCGTCTTAGTAACGCTCCTTTATATTTTCGTAATTGTTGGAGCTTCGTGGCTGTATCCAATATCAGAAGGCTATAAGTTTATTTCTGTTCTTTTTACTTTCTCCATATACGTAGTCTAGGGCCAAGTATTGTATTCATGAAAAAATCGACTTGGAGATTTCAACGGAAATACACGTTTTGAGGTCCACTGAACACGTTTTGAGCATTTTCCTGATGATGGCTTGTGTTAGTGTGTGTGTTTGTGATAGCTTTTTGTGGGTGTTCTATCTCATAAACTATTCATCAGGTCAACGCGAAATTTTACATTTAACATTTTTATAAAAGTCACAAAAACTGATTAGTTTTTGGTAAAAATCAGTCAACCGGAAGTGGGTGTTTACTCATGTCACTTATCCGTTATTTTGAAATATTTGCCTTCATATTTGATTTATGTAAAATGTACTGGAATAAAATTTATAGGAGATTTAATTTTCTACAACCTATGTTTGAAACATTTTTCCATATAATGCATTGTTTAAGAGATATCTTATATTTTCAGCTGCCACCACCACGCCACCTACCGACGACTATTGTTAACAATTGACGCTTAGTTACGTCTTAGTAACGCTCCTTTTTGTTTTCTTAATTTTTGGAGCTTTGTGGCTATATCCAATATTAGAAGGCTATGGTTTGAGTTTATTTCAGTTCTTTGTAGTCTAAAATTTTCTCGCAGTTTCTTAGAATATTTTTTATTATCTAACCTGTCTGGAATTTTAGAAATATTACAGATATGGAGAAAGTCATGTGGTGGTCACAAGATTTTTTAAGTTTAAAATTTCTCGTAGTTCCTTAAAATATTTATTATCATGTAACCTATTTGGAATATTTAGAAATATTACAGGTATGGAGCAAGTTATGTGGTGGCCACATCACATTTTTTTGTTCCGATTTGCAGAATTTTTTTACAGACTTGTATAAGCTCTCCTGAATTTTTGTACTCTTTTATCTCCCCGTTAAAGATATCGTGTGAGGGGATTTAGTTTTTTCAAGGAATAACATTTTTCCGTGGGCTAAGAAATAGTTGTCATTTACATTTGGACAGTAGAGGTTGCATAGTTTTCTCCGGCATTGCTGCGCTGTTAACTCGTGTTACACTTGCCTTACATTGTAAGCTCATTTGATGCGAAATTATCCCGTAATGTTAATTCATCGTCACTTTCGCTTTGTTTCAATAAACTTAATTTTCAACGGTTTCAACTCTAAAAGTTTTCATCTTCAGTAGCACCGATTTCGAGTAATGATGTGGCAATTGGACCTACGTTTTCAGTACTTATAAGGGTTGTTCTAATTTTTCGGGTAGGCCAACATTTCGTCTAATGGCTGCTGTTTAGTAATACTTTCGGCCAAAGAAAAAATTGAATATGACTTAATTCAAGAGATACTCTGTAAGTTTAACTGATTTCCTGTTGTTTGGGATTGATTAATTTTACCTTCGCACTGATTGATTTATGCGAATCGAGGAGTTGGTGCACAGTTCGCCTTCTTTCTCCTCTTTACGCTCGCAGAAGGGATTTGAACACTGAGAAACGGAAGCGTTTCTGCGGTCAACCTTTTCTCGCGTTCTTTTTTTTGTAGAACTGTGGACAGGCACGAAAAACTATCGGTGAAAGTTGTCGCAACCCTAACGAATCACAGAGACCCATTTCTCGACAGAAGGACGGAAAAGAAAATGCCTTGGTGTTAAAGGCTAGTAGCAGTTGAGAAGACCGAAAAAAAACTACCGTCCTTCTTAAGTAGTACGTCACGACAATTCATTGGAAGGGACGAAGAATGATGAAGAGTAAAACGATTGCGATATTAAATAACGTAATTTTTAGAAATATCTCTTTCTAATTTATTAGAGGCCTGCAGTTTTCATCTGAATTATTGCAAGAGTGCGGGTAAAATGGAATAAATCTAAAACGGGAAAAAATTCGTGTACTTTAAACAAATAAACGAATAATCGGTCGATAAAATGTCGTGAGACATTTTGACTAAACTAAAACTGAATATATCTTACGCTTTTCTGCGTCGATTATAATTTCGTAAATAAGAATGGGAGGCGTGTGAATGGTCAAATGGACGAATACCAAATTTTACTTCGCAAATATTAACTCTTCCGTCGAAAAGCGCACAAATGGCCACTGTGTCCTTGCAGCATTTCGACTATAGGTTCTGATACTTACTGATCCTTAACCGAGGTTACAACATTTTCCTTGGAGCACTGGCTCAGAAAAGGACACTACTGTTCCGCAATGCACAGTTTTATTCACTAGTTCTTTTTATGGTAAAACTTAACCATGCTCTCGCATTATGTATTTTATCTGGTAATATCTTGGATGGAAGTTTATGAATTGTTCCGTTGAAGTGCTGGAGTCTATATTTTTGGTCCGGGATTGTTTTAGCTTTGCGTTTGTGTTTGTCATTCCTTGACGAACGACCGTTTAAAAGTGACATGCGGTATTTTCCTTTTATCACGAGAAACGTTGACTTTAAAGTGTTTGCGAAGCTTTTTTTGCTTTTATTCTTTTTTGATATCCCAGATTAATCGCAACTCAGTCATCAAAACATAGCAAGCCTTCGCATTATTCCGTTTCGTAGTTGCAAACAACCTTGATCGTCTCGAAATTTCTCTCCGAATTTCCTCGACCGAATGCTGCTTTTAAGTAATTAATGGGCATCGTAATGTTGTTAGAGAGAATGGGACCCTTTTGTCATTCGGAAATTTCCTGCTTCGCTCCACGTACAATTTACTTTGAGACAAAATAACGAGAATTTCGGTTTGACAGCTTCGGGGTACGTACGACTGTTTCGAGAGAGCGAAGTATCTGGTCACCATAGAAATGCTTCTGATTAAATTACCATCGTTTGGCTCGGGGAGAATTAGCAGGTCTCAAAACTTGGCGTGCCCGACATTGCGAGCGGGTGTAAACGCCGTCCCTTTGAAAGTGAGCTGCGAATGTTTAATTCACTTAGAAAGACCGGGCGCGCAAAGCCCGATACTTAGGTTCGATTACAAAGGGCGACGTTTGTGGGCTTATCGCATCCCAGCTATGGGCGAACTACTTTTTCTCATACGGTAGAAGCGCTTTACTGCAACTGGTCTTCGATCGACGGAATTTTCCTAATTATTTCACCGCAGTTTTTATTTTTTCCCCTTCCGATTGAATTTAGAAAATGATGCGTGTGCATTTGAAGGACGAAATTGGAGGACAGTCGTTCTGATATAAATTCTACTCTTATATTAAAACATCAGATAGTGTCTTTCTGTAGAGATGCCTGGCAACTCGAGCTAGAATTGTCCGTATATTGAATGCGATAATATTCTCCTCAAAATAGTTATTTACAAAACATTTACAATGATCCCAAGATGTAACTTCTTATAACTCTCGAGTTTTCACGCTTCAAATCTAAAACAGTTTGTCTTTGTCCACATTGAATCCTTATTTTATGTGTATCTTTAATTATTTATACTTTGTTGTCCTGTTTGTTTATCAGAAAAGCAATAAAAATATTGCGTAACACGTAAATTTGGCGAGACACGTCATCTTGCTAACAGTGCAAGATCCAGAACGAAAGTGGGGTTACGGCTACTGCACTTATTTTTAGAAGGTTTAAGCCTTCACATTAAGAATGCAAAAAGTTATAAGAATGCCCTTAGCCTGTATGGCGGCTGTAGGCACATGTATTTACACTTGGGAACAGTTTCATCGGATCTAAGGAGTTATATGCCCGATTTTTGCATGCCTCCTGCTGGACTTCACCCGAGGGAATTCGTATTGACCGCTATGGGCGGTTTCGAACCCAAAAATGCAGCGAAGGAAGCCCAAAAGCTGACTGTTCCTTCTTCCCTCTCTGCGAGGATTACATCCAACAACTTACTCAGTGTAGCTATGGATTCCCGTCAATAATGATTTGTATCGTCCTGATAATGATGGTGCATCGATCACCACGTGTTGAAGTATTCTTTTACGGCTTTAGCCGATCTTTTGGAAAACGGAGTATGCGGCTGAGTCGCGGTCTTCATCCTCGTCTGCGGCGGCTTTTTTCGAGCGATTTCCTCTCGTTGCGATTTAAGTGGACCATGTAGAGAGGGTGTTAGTGACACGGAATGAAAAGGAATACTCTGAGAAACTCTTAGAAAACCCATTCGTCGAACCAGCTTCGTCTTTTGCGCGGAAAAAACGTTTCTTTGGGAAAAGATGACTTCGTATTGTATCGGTCGAAAATGAGAAGTTTTATCTCGACAGCATGTCGTAAATATGCCATACATTGGCAGCTAGATATATATTTGTTTCGGTATCGTGACTGCATAACTAGTCGTCAAATCAAGGATGGGATTAAGATTTTAAATTATGCAAATTAATTTTTTTAAGTTTTTCTTGGTATTATTAGTCCAAGTAAAGCATGAGAAAGAAAGAATTTGATCTTTTCAGTATTTCTTGCAAGTAATGCTTTATCAAAGAGATTAATATATCGTATAATTCTTCTCTTCGATCATCTCGTCCTGCTCTTATCTGATGGAACACACAGGTGTAGATAGCGAGAATAAGTGTTTTTGTTTTCGAAGTACTTGTTACCTTGGAGATAACGGATTCCATACCTCCGAACCCATTGTGCTACAATGTTGCTGAAAGTGTAGTACTTACATGAAAAGCAAACTTTCTTGAATAGTATATATGATATATATGAATAACAAAGGCGAGTCTGATATTTTGATACAGCTTTCTAGAGTTTATTTGGCGAAGATGGGGATGAGACAATGTTGAATAGTTTATTAATAGTGTGATACTAAAGATCGAATTTCCAATATTCCTCATCAAAAACAGTGACACCGTGAAAAACCTGAGAATGGTCACGGAAGGGCGGACGAAAGGATAACGTAAGCATGTTTTTGTTTTTAAGACGATCCCAAAAGAGATAAGCTAGAGGATGTTTAAGTTCTTTTAAACCGCTGTACCAATTTTGTTGGGTTTTTCGAAGATAACTTGCAGCATTTCGTTTGTTTTGTGTCTGGACTGTGTCACTTCAACCTACCATTTTTCTAATCCAGATATATTAGTAATTTTATCGTTTAATTTCATTTTCGTTTCGTAAATTTGCTGTGAAAACTGACAAATCTCACAATAAATATTATTTGTTTATTTTATCTGAAAAGATGGTCCACAAGTTAATTGAACGCCCGTGGAACATTCCGTAATTAGAAAATTATAAACGGGTTTTGCACTTGCTCGACATCAGTAAAAAGAACAGATCGATCGCCCATTTAGTTTCCTGATGGTTGGTCTCAGTATTATCGGCCAAGAGAGTTTATTTTTCTAATTGCGTGTCTGCCAAAAGCCTCCAAATGGAAGCGCGTTGTTTTGTCTGTTCGTTTCCTCTAAGTCCTTTGATGATAACATCGATGTTTATGTTTTTTACAATTAGAAACTTTCCCTATAACTTACCAGAAATCGGTTTGTCTTCGCAACACCATCCTTATTGACGACCACCACCCTTATTAAAGGCCACTTCCCTTAAAGACCACTTCTCTTAAGGGGGCATGTGGTGTAAGTTTTCGAGTGTTGGCCCGCCAGCTAGAGCGACACCCGGTTCGAATCCTGTATGATTTTTTCCGAGGATGCCCGGCCCCCTATTTTTGCGTCTTGGAACTAAGGAGATGTGGACGAGCCAATGAGAAAAAGAGAAATGAGGAGCGCGCTCAAATCAACACTCCGTCCTTCGGAAGGGACGTTAAGCCGTTGTCATCCTTGGTGCTCTTTGTTAAGAGCAGACTAAAATCCGGCACCAGGTTTCTCTTCTCCCTTTCTATCCGGCTATCCATTGCAATACCTCTAAGATACCCAATGCGTGTAGGAAGAGGTGAATCAGATGGGAATTTAGTCCACTTCTCTTGACGACAACCCCTCTTAACGACAACCCCTCTTAACAATCAGCCCCTTTTCACGACCATCCCTCTTTTTACGCTTTTAGTGCATTTGGAAAGTTTATATTATTAAAAATTGTTTTTATTAACAATAATTAGGTATTGCTGAGCCTAGAGTAGGTTCGAGGCTGATGGAATTGTTTGGATGTGCAATTCTGCTCTATCAAAAAGATCAGTCAGGAAAAAATTGATATGAAACAATATCTACGGAGCATCGACGCGTGGATTCAAGCTTTGCCCGATAAATCTACGCATAGTAAGATATATTGAGTGTCGACGAGAGATAACGACAATCTAATTGCCACTATGTTCACTTTTCATTCATCAATGACGCACAAGTATTGAGTCCTGCCCTTCAGACATAGCTCACCGCTGCAAAAAGTCGTTATCTCAGAAATGACGGCTAATTGGTTAGTTTATTTCGCGCTCATAAGAGGAAGCTGTGCATAAATTTAATTGTAAGCATTGCGGAAATGCGCGAAGTCTTACAGACCACCCGGCATAAAAAATAACTTATTCGAGAAGTTTGTGCAGAGAGCTTGTTGATGGTTTAAAGACAATCGCGAAATATTTTGTTTAGCTGAATACAACTACATTCTTGCGCGATTAAATTGTTTGCGAAGATTGGAAATCATATCGAATATATAACTTGTATTTTTCGTTACTTTCCTAATTAATTAGACTGCGATACCCGCATTATTATATGATGAAAAGTACTGTCAATTGTGATTGTTATGCAAATAGGAATTCCCAACGTCATTACACGGAACCATTCTTATAGCCTTCAAAGTAGTCAGCAAATTTGAGTGTCGCAAAATTAAGACTTTTCATAGAAATTATTATTTATGGAATCGTATCAAGGATAGAAACGGATTTTAAGAAGTATCCCTACTCTCGTACTTATCATTCCAGGCCATTCTATCGTATCAGAGACCACAATTATATAAATGTCGGTTGAGCTATGCCGTATGAATTACATTTAAAAATAATTGTGTTGCGTGAAATAGTAAGTGCGATGTAACAGCTGTTTCGATTCTCAGAAGTCATAGGAATGGCGTGTCGCCGCATTTCTATCCCATCGTTTAACCGATGTGTTGTAAACAAATGATACATATGATGAAATAATTGTATATACTAAAAATTTTCATTGCAATCTTAAGATCCGGATTTCAATTAATACAGTATTAATTTTTTAAAAAGCATTTAAAAATCGTTTCTTTCTCAAACAAAAATTTATAACAAAGCATTTCAATTAATGAACGGATTAATGAACACTACTGAATACGTGTGTTCGAAATCATCATCATCATAGGTAGTCTGTCCGTAGACAGGTCCGTGATTATTCTTGGTTAAACCTGGTTCTCCATATATTCCTATTTTCCGCTGTCCTCTTTATTTCTTGATAACTCTCTTTCCCTTTCAAATCGTCTATCAGCTGAAACCTTTTCCTACCTCTTTCCCTTTTCCCATCTAGTTTTCCTTCTAACACGTCTTTAATCATACTCTCTCTCCTCAGGTAATGTCCAACCCAGTTAGCCTTCTTCTTTCTGATAGTCTGTATAATCATTCGCTTCTCTCCTATTCTTCGTAGCACTTCATCGTTTTTCATCCTATCTGTCCATTTTATCTTCAGCATTCTCCTCCAAGTCCACATTTCAAAGCTTTCCAAGTATTTGATGTCATTTTTCCTTAGCGTCCATGTTTCTGCCCCATACAATGCTATACTCCATACGTAGCATTTTATCAACTTCTTGCGGATATCTTCCCTTATATTCCCTGTAAGTAGTTGTTTCTTTCTCCTGAAAGCCGCTTTTGCTTTTCCTATTCTAGTTTTGATCTCATCCGTACATTTTGCCTCTCGTGTTATGATACTTCCAAGGTATTTATATTCTGAAACTTGTTCTAATGGCTTTCCCCCAATAGTTATGTTCAGATTCTCTTCTTTACCCGATATTCGAATGACCTTGGATTTTTCTGTATTTATTTCCATACCGTATTTTCTACCTGTTATCACTAGTCTATTTATCATTTTTTGTAGCTCCTCTTCCTTTCTTGCTAGAAGTACTTGATCATCTGCGTATTTTACTGTTCTTATAATCCTTCCTCCTATTTTGAAATCCCCTGTGCCTTCTAAAGCTTCTTGCATTAGACTTTCTCCATATATATTGAATAGGGTTGGCGATAGGCAGCAGCCTTGTCTTACTCCTCTACCGATATTTATTCCGCAGGTGTCCACATTATCAAACCTGACCTTTACAACTTGATTCTCATATAGATTCCTAATCAGTCTCCTGTCTTTCCAGTCTACACCTATATCCTTTAATATCTTCATCAACTTTACCCAATTTACTCTATCAAAGGCCTTCTGCCAGTCTACGAAACATGCGCAGATATCTTGACTGTATTCTATTGCCCTTTCTGATATTATTCTAACTACTCCTATAGCATCTCTAGTTCCTCGTCCTTTTCTGAAACCAAATTGATCTTCCCCTATTATTTCTTCTGCCTTTTTCTCCAGCCTTTTATTAAGAATCCTCGTGATGATCTTCGATGTGTGTGACAGAAGGCTTATAGTTCTGTAATCTTTACACTGCATTGCCTTTGGCTTCTTCTTTAGAGGGATCATTGTTACTTCTAGGAAATCCTGAGGCCACTCTCCCGTGTCGTAAATCTTATTAATTAATTTCGTGATCGCTTTTAGTCCTTCTGATCCTATGACTTTAAGTATCTCAGCCGGTATTCCATCGCTGCCCATGGCTTTCCCCTTCTTTAGTTCCACTATCGCCTTTTCTACTTCGCTCTCCATAATACTTGGTCCTAAGTTGTCTTCTTCAATGTTTTCCTCATTTTCCAGTTCTATTTTTGCCGCTCCTGCCTGTTTGCTGTATAATTCCTTAATGTATTCTTCCCATACCTGTGCTACATCCTTTGTTTCTGAGACTATCTTCCCATCCGTATTCATAATTCCTTTACCACAAATTCCATTAGACTTCTTATCCTCTAATTCCAGTGCACTAGCGTACATCATATCGTACCGTCCTAACTTCTCCATTTTTTCTATTTCATCACATTTTCCTTTTATCCAATTTTCTCTAGCTTTATCTGTTACCCTTCTCAACTCATTGTTTATACGCCTATAGTTGGCTCTACCATCTTCACTGTTTACGTTTTTCCATTTTCGTCTCTCATCCATTTTCTCCAGCATTTCCTTGGTGATCCATGGTTTTCTGATTTTCTTCTCTAGTTTTCCAATCTCTTTATCCAAGGTATCCTTGATACTTGTTTTAATTTCATTCCATTCTATATCGACGGTCTTCGGTTTGTTTTCCAACTTTCTTAGGTTATCTTCCAACTTCATGCTGACTACATCCTGCCTTTCTTTCAGTTTTTCTAGGTCCCAGGTCTGTCTTTCTCTTCTCGTTTTTCTTATTTGTTTGAGCTTTGTATTCACGTCAAGTATTAGAAGGCTGTGATCTGAATCAATGTCTGCTCCTTGCAATGCCTTGGCATTCTTTATGCTGTTCCTGAATCTTTGTTTTACAAGGATGTAATCTATTTGGCATCTCATTCTATCTCCTGGGCTTTTCCATGTGTATAACCTTCGTTTATGGTTTTTGAACCATGTATTAGTCACTACAAGGTCATTATTGATGCAGAATTCTACGAGTTTCTCCCCTCCTCGATTTCTCTTCCCAAGTCCGTATTGCCCGACAACCTTTTCTTCCTGTCCTTCTCCGACTATGCTGTTCCAATCTCCCATTATTATGCAGTTTACCTTTCCTCTTCCGTCTTCTTCGTAAATTTCATTAATTTGCTCATAGATCTCATCTATTTCTTCATCGTCATGAGCTGACGTTGGTATATATACCTGGATTATCAGCATGTCCACTGGGACTGCTTTTAGCTTTATTGCCATCAGTCTATCGTTCGTTGCTATTATCTTTGTCACGCTTTTCATCATATCTTTCCTAAGTACCAGAGCTACTCCCCTTTCCCCACTATTTCCTCCAGAATAAACTACTGTGAATTCTTCCGAGTCGAACTGTCCTTCTCCCTCCCATCTAGTTTCGCTTAGCCCTATAATGTCAACTCTATTTCTTCTCATTTCTTCTTTCAAGTTCTCTAGCTTTCCTGCCTTTCTCATAGTTCTTACGTTCCAAGTCCCTATTCGTAATTTACTTTCGACAAATGTTTTCCTCAAGGCAGTCCCCGCCCGGAGATCCGATTGGGGGACTATTTTACCTCCGGATTGTTTTACCTCGAGAGAACTCATATTGTCCAACCATATAATCTTTACTAGGGATTGTAATGTGGTAGTTTCCCTCTTGCTTTCCACATCGCAGTACTGTAGCCGTTCAAATCGTCCTGATCACGCCTACAGCTGTATTGGATATAGACCCAACCAACATCATTTGTTTTCGGCTCTATACCATACTGACAGTACTGCTGCCAGGCACTGATGATAGTTTTTTTTTTTTTTTTTTTAATAAAACCTCCATTCGAGGGGTTTGAACCCCCGAACTTTGCAATAGAAAGCCGACACGCTAACCACTACACCACCAGTGCATATATGTGTTCGAAATATACACCAAATATATTCAGTGAGAAATTAGGTCATAAAATATTTTTTTCTGTTTGGAGAGTCTGCTAAACGGGGAGGGGAGTCTTGGATTCGGGGAAAATACGGCCCGTAATCAATTTTTTTCACGTTTTCTAACATTATTTAGACTTAATTTTCGCTTTTTTCTAACGTTATTTAGACTTCATTTTCACAGTCCCAAGGTAAATTAAACTGTTATAAAAGACCTACCCCCCTCTCCCCTCCTCCCGAAACGCTTTCAACTTTTGACGTGGCCCCTCGAAACATTCGGACTACGAATTTCACCCGTAAATATACCCTGCACCTGTTTGTACATTCCCTTTATACATTCGGGAAGGACACCACTGTTTATTTTCAGAAATGGATTCGACGAAGTTCCATCTTATCTCTTAGCAAAACCAAAGCGGTCGGCCTCGTCTTTTTATCGATGGCTTCGCACGTGCCGGACGCTGCGGCGGTGGTGGGTTAAACGAAACCGCCTTTGGCCGCATCCGGCCCGATTGCTTCTCGGAACCCCCACGCCGCGACTTTTTTTTAGAATTTTGCAAGTGAGGGGGAGAGAGAGAAAAAGGGAGAGGGAGGTAGTGAGAGGATAGAAATTCGGACGTGAGTAGGAGGATTCACGCGTCTTGAATACGGATCGTGTAACCCGCGATCGTCGGACCGAGCGTCCGTCTTCACGCTCGGAAGACCACTTCTAAGCCCGCGTTTAATTTATTTTTCGCCTCACTCTTCAGGACGGAGGGAGAGATTGGGAGGGTCAGTATGTCGTTCGATGGAAAGGTGGTTTGTTCTATGAGAATTCATTCCTCGCGACAGGCCATGAATCCCTAAACTTTCCCCCTCGTTCGTTGTGACTCGATCTGTAGAATTCAACTAACAGGGATTGTCGAACTCCTTTTTATGACGCACCGCGAAGCTTCTGGTTGCTTTTCTCTATGAAATACCTCCTTAGCCTTGTCCGCACTTGAGCATTCTGCCGTAACATAACAGTGTAACATGTTAAGCGGGCTCTACACATTCGTTAGTTGCCGAATGCCGTGCCACGAATATTCGTCACAAATATCTCATAGTGTGGATGGAACGAGTACCAATGTTCATCACTTGGCGAACCACTATTTCCCGTCGAGATTCGAGTCGGTAAAAGAGAACGAGTCAAATGGACGAATATTCGGCAATCCGCGATGTTTTTAACCCCTTCACATATTCGTTATTTGCCGATTTACGAATGTCTCTCCGCATTGATGCCAGATCGTGGGAATTTTCCCTATTTGCGGGAAATTTCATGCCGTTCTGGCAGCATTGCGCCTTCCGAACCAAAAGCTGTGCACGGGGCAAATGATACAATAACACCGTTCACACTTGAGCATTCGTGTTACATTACATATTAAATTACACTGTTACGTTACGGCAGAATGCTCAAGTGTAGACAAGGCTTTATATTGTAGTGTGCGCGTAACGAACCAGGGCTTGATCGTTTATAATAATGGATCCCAAACTTTTCGGATCGAGGGCCACGACCCACATCTGTACTCATCGGGCCACGTCCAGTCGAAAATAGAGTTGAAGAATAATTTGAGAAAACAAAGTGGTTTAGTTGTGGGTCAATATCACCTGATTCGTTTTAAATGTATTTATATATTATGGGAATAAGAGAGATAAGGACGGAATATATTGTTTTTATAATTTTCTATTTTCATTTTATGTAATATTCTATCATTTAATTTTTATACTCATGGCTGGGCATACATGGTCCGCGGGCCGTGGTTTGGGCGCGTTAAGTTATGTAACAAATATTATACATACTATAAAATTGGTCGCGGGCTGCAGCTGGCCTGGGAGTCACACTTTGTGAACCCCTGGTATACACGTTTCGCGTTATCATCAGAAACTATTTTTATTGCTTCCCAATTGTGACTTTGACCAATTTACTACATGCTTTAATCGTTCGACCGGAAATCGGTCGTGGTATCGTCGTGAATTGGAGTATTCCGTAATTGGAATTTTCGGCTTTCCAGTTTTCTTTTTAATAAAATGCACCCGACCATTTTCCTGTTTCATGCTTGTTAACCACTTTTTATTGCTCAAAGTGTCGGAAACCTCACAATCAGAATTTTTATCCCTGTTTTTGGGTAATAAGAACAGATTAAAACCTATAAGCCTGGTGTTAATATCATAGTAAAAAATAACCATCACGTGGAACATTCACTATTTATAACCTCTTGACCTAAGTATTTTATCGGTCGAAATTCCTTCCGTAAGTTATCTTATCGTTCACAAATTGTTAGTTAATATTAATTATCACCTGTTGTTTGGTTGCGAGGTAATCCGTTTTTTGCGCTATATTTGAAACGACTGATGAAGCAGTTGAGTTTGTAAACGGGATAAAAAGCTCTTATCGCGGTCTTGTTGATGTGTTTTTTTGCGTTATAAAGCGATGCACTTTATCGCGTGTGGTTGGTTTTGTATCTATTCGCGATGTAAATACAGCTTCGATGCTGATAGCGAGTGGCCAGACCTTTCACGATGCCCTAAAATAATAATCTTGCTGTGTTGCCACATCGAGTTCATTTCATAAGCTGCTATGCTTTTTTTGTTTCATTCGTTCTAATTATTTATTTTTCCTTATATGTTTTAGTTTTACAGGCAGTTTACATCATAAGCCACGGTTTCGCGAAATTACTTCACGGTTATAAGTTACCTATTTAACTATTCTCTTATATTCATGTGAACATGCGCCTTCTGAAGAAAGATAATATTGCGTCGAAATTATATTATATCGAATTTTTTCGTGCTTCGTTAAGATGAAATTGGCGATATGGCGTCGTTGCGCGTAAATATAAGTTATGGCCTGTGGTTCTCAGCAATTTTGAAGGGGCGGCACCCTCTCAAAGATAAGCCGAGTTTCGCGACACTCCCACCTTGAAACAAGGTTGTATATTTATACGTGCTGCTATCAAACTTTTAGACGCATTCATTTGTTGATACTGTTGCATCGTCAGTTTCCTAGGGGAAAGATCGTTGTCATAATGGCATATCATCTCTTCTAAATTGTTGATTTATTTATGTAACGTTTTTCGTGGCACCTTCAAAAATCGGCTGGAAACACTTCAGAGCTTGCGAATATACCATATATCGAAAAAGCTTTATGTAATAAATACGCCGAAAATGCCTTGGGTCAATTTGTGGGTTTCCACCGTGAATCGCCATAGGCTTTTGGGCTACTTATGCGACCTAGCATATATGCACATTTTCGAGAAATGTTTTCATAGTAAAGTGGAATTGGTATCAAATTTTAGCTGAGGTGCGATCTCCCAGGCCGCTGTTGTTATTATTATTATTTATTCCCTACCAATTCATTGATTGGTTTTGACTAGGGAGTATACATACATGGTGTGGTGATTTCCCCTTGCCTTCCCTACTGGACACACACACACACACACACACACAAAGGGAGGAGGGAAACCCGGTGCCGGCATTTGCCTACTCTTTGCGAAGAGCACCAAGGGGACCAACTGTTTAACGTTGACTTTTGCGCGGTCTTCTCAAACCGCGCAAGAAGGGGGACGGGCGACCTCGAAAAAAATCCCACTTTCGCAGGATTCGTGTCCGCTGTCGCTTAGCGTAGCATGCCAACGCCCTTATCACTACCCCACCGACTCCCCCATTTATTCACATAGCTATCTACAATTGGATTTTCCATGTTTAATATTCTGTCATGAAAGTTGAAGCGATTAAAAGAAAAAGCGTAATATTCGCGTTGTTTCTTTGTTACAATGTAAACAAATGGATAGTAAGGTAGCGGTGTTATTTGACACTGTAACTAAGATGGTGTCTCACAGACTGCACCTCTGCAGTTAATGATTAATATCTCAAATATGCGCAGGATCTGCTTTTAAGTATGCAAAAATTTCGAGTTTGTTTGTCGTGTGACGAAGGCATATTTTCATAATCCCGATGAATTCATTAATTAGTCAAGTGAACTCTAGGAATACATGACATTTCCGAAGTTTTCCATTATCGTTAATAGCAACATTCTCTTCCCGTTTCCCTCGAGTGGAATTCCAAGACTCGAGGGAGTCGTTTGACTTCTGCCGTTCTCAGCCTCAGCGTCCGTCGCCCTACATATTCGCTCCAGTAACCATATCGTACCTTCCGATGGAAGCCATTACAACACGTCTTCGTCCCTCCTTTGTTTGTTTTCCATGCGAGTGACTTAAGAGTTTAGCGCCGTTCTCATCCCGCGCAGTCCATTATGGAATCCATTCCCTCAGTGAGGTGAATAAACAAGAGGATTGTATGGAATTAATTTTTCCCCCCCCGAGAAGTCGCGGCTCAATCCGTCGAATTCTTTTGCCGTCGATTGAATTTCTAAGGGACGCACGTGATGACTAGAGGAGCGTGCGACTGCACCTTCTCGAAAAACGGATCGGAATTCAGTGTTTTATGTGGGTGCTATGTCGGAAGTATGTGTACTTTACGTAAAATTTATTCATCGGGACCACTACTTGATTTCAATTATTTGTTCTTGGTAACAGCGAAACTACAAACTAATATACAAAGGAAGCTGAAATTTTCCAGTTATTTAGAGCTTGGTGCATAAGCGCATATTAAAATTTGAAAATCTCTATGAAGTTCTTATTGCGACCATTAGAAGTTTTTAAAATTTAAACAATTAGATAAATATTTTTGCATTTCTAGATGTGCTGCAACGTTAAAATTTGGCAGAAATGTGTGGCATTAGTGTCAAACAATGGAAAAATATAATATTCTTAAGATTGCAAAATTTAGGGATGCTTTTACTCCAATATTGTCCCGTAAGGAAAGAACGAAAATCGATGCAGAGGTGCAAATTTTGAATTTAAAAAATATTATTATCTAAAATAAATAACGTGATCTGAAATGCTTGCAGACTGCATGTACCTTTTACTATTATATATATATATATATATATATATATATATATATATATATATATATATATATATATATATATATTGACCTGCAGGGCCCTCTAAATATATGGTCCCCTCCGCGATCGCAGTTTCCGCGGCGTTATAGTTCCGCTACTGATTCTTGGCGGTTAATGTTCTATGATGACGCTTACGTTTTTATTTTTCACAACTTAAAATGTGCCCTGAACAATTTTAAGTTCCGTCAGCATTGATAGGAATCGGAATTTATAGAATGTTTCTGCTGATAACATGTCTGGCGGCATTGAAAACGACAAAGTTTTTATTATGAAAATGGTGCTAACTCTCGAGTGGGTCAAACCTCTCCATGTGTACCCGTAATGACCCATGGGTGAGTCCAAGAGCGTGGCGTGCAATTCCAGACTACCAAATATTCCAACTCAATTTGAGAAATTTTAATGAGGAGTAAGAATGAAATGATTGAATGCAAAAATGAATTTAAGATGTTTTTTCATAACGTGGAAGGAAGATCCTTGCATTTGTAACTATTCTTCTTTAAAATAATAAACATGTCTATCCTTTTCGTATGAGGTTATCCAAGTATTAAAGTTCTTCGAGAACATAAAAGTTTGAGAGTCCTAGCTGTAGGTTGTCTTGAATCCGACATTGTATGTGTGTATATATGAATATCTATAATAAATAGCTGCTTCTTACGGAGGATATATTATATATAATGATATAAAACCTAAGGTACTTCTAGATATTCTACAGAGCTGAAATTTGGAGGGAACCTTTGTGTTGGTCCAAAACCATCAGGAAAAATCGAAAATTCCAAAATTTCTCCTTACAACGGGGTCTTTTACACCCCAAAACGTTCATTTTCAAGTCCCATTAGAAAACCATTTAAATCCGTACAAGCCTTTTTGTAATTGCATTTTTAATTTACTTTTAATTAAGGTACAAACTCCGGATCTGAATTAGAAGACGGGAAAAAGATCGAAGATTATTTTTCCTGAATGTAGAACACGAATCCATGCCGAATTAGTCCAATTATTCTATTTTTACTTAAAAAAACGGGATTTTATACAATTTATAACAATGGCCCAATATTTCTGTCATGACTACGAGACAATGCTTTTCTTCGGGAATTTATTTTACGTGTTAATAAAACTGAACGAGACATTAGTGCCACGAACTGAAAAGTAGCTTAGTATCATGACGTCACTCTCTGACCGTGACATTTAATAGCAAAGGGAAAACATATTTTGGTGCGCAGACAATACTAAGAATAATATTGCGCTGAAATTTCAGGGTTTGTAGATGTCATGAGTAGGCCTTCGGATAATATGAGACATCTTATGTAGGTATCCTCGGTTCGACTCCAGGCGCTCCGAAAGTTGAGTTCTTTTTCCGTAAGAAGAATTAATTTGGACAACTTCCCGATATGTTACAAAAATGAAAACGACTTCAAAATTCAAAAACAGAAAACATTAGAGAATTATGAAAGATAGTGATGTGACCATTGCAACTATCTCAAAATTTTACCAATGCTTGCAGTATGCAAGCACCGATTACTAGTGTGTGTGTGTATATATATATATATATATATATATATATATACATATATATACATATATATATATACATATACATACACACATTAATATGTCAGTTTCAAAACAATTCCCATTTGCTAGCCTTGATGATTATTCATCGAAAGTTGATTATAACAAGAATGACTTCCATTGCCTAAAATTCGAATCTGGTTGCCTTGTGAATTTACAAGAATAACCTATATTGTCTATTTGGCAGACGTCATTAGGTTTAATTTTTAAAACGTATTTTTTAATTCATTTTAATCAGTCTTACATTGCAAACGTCACAAGGATGTAAGCTGTAGGACATTAAAATGTTGTCTGGGAGAGTGGTTTCCAGGCTTTTGGAATCGCGGACCGTTGAAATTTCGGCGAAAATTGTTTGCAAATAAGATTATCTATTAAATTAATAACTAAAATGAGACTGCAGGTGAAAGCTCAAGGGGTTTGCTGCGTCGAGAACATAGCTGATTCCCGACTTTTCGCATGCGTTGCAGCATTTATCCTCAGGGTCTTCATCTCCTGAAGATTCATGCTGCAACACATGCTCTGTGCAGCGAACCTCGAAAGCTTCCACCTGCGTTCAACAACGCTGCGAAAGCCTTCGATTCAAACTGAAATAATAACTTAAAAGGTAATATAATAATAATGTGAATTCGAAAAAATATATTTTTTTGTTTACTAGAAAAGAAAAAATTAACTAGCGTTTTCTTTTAATTTTCAGCATTAAAACGAATAATGAATAGTATACATAATTATCGAATATCATTAAAATTTAATTTCCTATCTGCCATTTAGAAATCTAAAAATTCACAGTATTTTCCGCAATTTCTGCGGACCGGCGGATATAGACCTTCATCGGTGATTGTGATTCAGTGGGAATCCATCATGTTACGTTATTGATGTAGATATTATTTTTGTTACAAAGAAAGAAATGTTATTCGGGCGACCGAATCGGATGTTCTTACGAATCTCTCTTGAGACGCACCTCTGCTCTCTCCTTCCTCAACTCGCTCTGTTGTTGAGAAAAGTGTACGGAGACGTGTTTATCTTCAGACCCATCCGCCCTAATTAACGCCCGAAAGTTATTAACGGGGCAAACACACAAATTCCGCAACGCGCACTCGTTATCCGCTGGGCGTAACGCGTTTAAAACTTTTGGGAAGCGTTAATGGAAACGCTTTGTCTGGCGTTTAATTTGCATGGAAGTCGACTGCGACGTCCGCATTTACATATTTGCTATGCTTTAGACGCCATCGGTTAATTTGCTTCGAAGTGCCCTTTCGAGGTGACCGGCTGTTAATTTATTTTGGAAGCGCTTATTTTGGTGTTTTCTCCTGTCTTGGCCACTTCTTGCTGTCGATAGCTGCTGTAAAGTGATGCTATAATCGGCGTGCATTATTTCAGTTGCGGGTAAATACTCCCGTCGGAACCTTGAAAGGTGTTCTAGTTTACATTGTATTTACTGTTGATGTGAATTTGATCTTTTAACTTACATAGTTACATCATTTATCTCGAATAAAAACGGAAAAACATGTTTTAAATTGATTTTCGACGCACTTTTTTAATTTTGGGAAATAGGCATTGTACAAATTCAACGAATCCAGCTGATTTCCCGTCGAAGTTACATTTTCATCATTGAGAGTTGTGTTTTGCCAATCCATGTGTATTGCAGTGTTATCCAAATTTAATTATGTTGATCATTGTATTAGACGGTAACCGTATTTATATCGTTCTGTTATCAGTTGTCATTTACTGTACCATATAAATTTATAATTATGAATTTAGTAGCGGAGTGCCCATCATACAAATCGAGATTTTATCAATTGAATATCAACTAAATGAACACCGATAGTTTCACTTGAACGTTTATTTTATTCACTGAAGTGCGTAATCATCTGATAATATATGGCGGAATAGATTATTCGGTCGTAAGTTTCTATGCAGTCATGTCCAAGTTAAGCACGGCCATTACATTTTAACCGTAAGTGACCCGAAATTTTTAAGTAGATTATTAGCGTAGTTCGAGCCCTCCGTAACAATTATCTTTAATCCGACCATGACAAACAGTAAAAGTGGGCGACGACCGCCTAAAATCTACCCAATGCCACGCCGAACAACTTCTCAGGGACTGGTCGAAATTTAGCTAGCCTATCTTGGATCATTAAAAAAGAAACCCATTTAATTGATACACGGACGATGTGCGACAGAATTGTTTTGTTATAGTAGTCCCTCGCCAACCACGGCTTTAAGTGTCCGCGGTTGAAAAATTATACCTGATGTTGCCAACCTCTGTATCCAGTCTCGAATATCCGCTGTTCTCCGCGCAGTCCTCTTCTATTCGACTATTTTTACTGATATTTAAATTTAAGTTATTGAGAAGCTATGCACTAACTAGTCTTTACCTGAATGAGAGACATAGAAAGAGCATTTTCAACTCCCGATAAGACCACGGGTTAGTCGGAAGGTGAGGTTCAAGGGATTTGATGGAAGCATTGTTTTTTACCAGCGTTCTTTGAAGTGTAAGGTCAGGCGAGCGGCGTCAGTAGGGGCTGATATGCCGTTGTATTATCGCTATACAGAATTTATTTGCACTTTGAACGTTTTCTTTTGTATTTTTACGTTATAAACATGTTTTTTTATTATAGCGTACCTATTTTTAGCATGGAAGTGTACATTATAGGACTTAGGTATGTATCCCCCCTAATCCCCATTTCCCATAAGCCCTGGCCTCACCAACCGCGTGTTAACTCAGGATCGTAACCCTAGTGGTTGGCGGTTTAGGTATTGCTTCCGGTTCAATATCTTTCCTGATACCTGTGACGTGGGTATCCCATATAGGCTGGCCCATCAAATTTCCGAACACGCCAAGGCGAATGGCTGAAGGAGGAGGGACTACCTCGAGGCCTTCCTCGCCTCCCTTCGGCCCCGTTAAAAAAATATCCTCGGCGCCCCAGTTTTGGAGTTTTATGTATCGTTTTCTGCGCGGCGGGTCCTGGGTGCTCTCGAAAGAACTCGACAATGGAGAGGATCAATGCTGCTTTTTTTGGCCGCCCGCGAGGGGAGGGCTATCAGGAATGTACTGCAGACTTACAGTATGTCGTTTCTCTTTTCTATGCAAGCGAAGACAAAGGGGCTTACAATTCTCCAGCTTTGATCAATGGAAAAAGTAAAGGATGAAAATTCGAACGCTCAACTTCTTTGTGTTGCGGGAACGGCGGATCCGTATTCCGTCTGAATTAGAAAATGTTCTCCTGTGTATTCATTATCCTCAACAATTCTGATATTACGCTCTTATTATATGTTTACATATTTTAGTCCTGCTTTCTCTGGCGCTGTTTCAGTGAATCGCTTCTTTTTAGGCGCACTATTATTTGTTTCAAAGTAATTTTACTATAATATACCTGTTTTTGCCTTGAGGCACTGATTTGATGATCGAGATAGTTCCTTTGTCTTTGGAAATGGTTGGGTCAATCACAAGGCAGTCCTACTCAGTGGCATTCCACCGACCGTTTATTCATGACTATCGAGTAGTGGTCCGCAACCTGGTGCTCGCGAGCACCGCGGTGCTCTTTAGCTGTCTAACCAAGCACTTCTACGACGCTAAAATCGTCTTTCCCAGGACCAGTAATTTCATTTGTTCTACTGTTTTCTTTCTAAACGTACGAAAGGACATTCTTAATCCCTTCGACCTTGATTTGATTTTATGCTGGTGCTCGCTGGGTGCTCTAGAGTGTAAGTTGGTGCTCGCCACATTGAAAAGGTTGCGGACCCCTGCTATAGAGGTTACCTCGGTCATCGGTGGGATTCAAGATATTGGATGAGTTCGATGCTTGACAACATTTTTGAATTAAGACTCCGGAAGCATGTTAAATCAGTATTTTACGTCTCATTGGCCTAGTTCTCATGGTACCGATCAGAAGGCTTCTGCTCCTTTTGATATATTTCGATTAATTTTCTTCGTGCTAAAAAACAAACTTTTGTTGTGAAGTTCTCGTGTTATCATCTTGAATTAAAAGTAAAAACGAGTGCTTGCCATTGCTAAAAAACGTGTTACACATTGCCTTAAAATACTTGTCTAAAAGTAACGACACCGGTTTATTTTGTCTAAATTAAGGAATACAAGTATGGAAAGGTGTACTCCTTGCCGGAGTACACAGAGTTTACAAATGCGTTTTTGAGATCGACAAATTTTAGTAAAACTTCCCAATACCAAATTTCATCAAAATACGTCCAGCGATTCTCGAGTTGATAAAGAGGCACGTTGTAAAATAATGTAGGTCTTCGTGTAAAGTGGTCGTTGTTGTAGTCGATTTTAACCAAAATTGGAATCAGCCAACAAAGTTTAGTTCAACTCCCCACTACCAAAGTTCATTCAAATGTGTCCAGCGGTTCCCGAGTTGTAAAATGTTTTTTTTTTGAATGAACAAAAGAACATCGAAAATCGTGTAATTATGTAAATATGTTAATTTTCTTTTTAAATTTATCGTGAACCTTACGTTTTACAGGAATAATTATTTGACAAAAAATGCGTATTTAATTATTTTATTTAACTTTTGTTCTCAATAATTTTCTCTCAGATGAGTATTTAACGAGATTCTTGCGAAGTACGTTGTAAAATATGTATATGTAGGTATTCATGTAAAGGGGTCATAATTATTGTCCGATTTTAACCAAAATTGAAATTTTGTAAAACTCAAGTACCAAATTTCATCGAAGTACCTCCAGCGGTTCCCGAGTTTAAACGTACGGGCGGGCGGAAACGACCCCCCCCCCTATATGCGTTCACTTCGTGCAAAGTTAGGGGGTGCCGGTGGCGTAGTGGTTAGGACGCTGGCTGCTACTCGCTTGCGGCTTGAAAAGGCATCGGGTACGAATCCTGCGCAAGTAGGATTTTTCCAAGGTCGTCCGACCCCCTGTTTGTGTGGTTTGAGGAGACCGCGTAAATTCAGCTGTTCCGTCCTTCGGAAGGGACGATAAGCCGTTGGCCCCCCTGGTGTTCTTCGTAATAGCAGGCAAATGCCGGCACCGGGTTTCCCTCCTCCCTTCCCCGGCTATTCATTGCACTACCTCTGAGATACCCACTGTGCATAGGACAGAGGCGAATCGGCTGGGCATTCAAATTAAATTCGTGCAAAGAACGCATAATAATTTGAAACTTCCATATAAAAACAGCTCCTTATATAAGGAAAAAGGAGGGGTTACACGGAACGCGATTGGATGGTAATAAAAGAAACAACAAAGTTACAAAATGCATAAAAAATATTGGTAAAAAGAGGCAAAGATAACCAAATTGTATACACCTTTTCACCTGATGATGCTACGATCGTAGCAAAACCGGTCGTTTTTATTAAATTATATGGAAGTGACAATTTTTCATTATACCTCATAATAGTCAAAACGTGTTCAGAGGACCTTAAAACATGTAAATACCTATTTCCGTTGAAATCTCGAATTCGATATTTTTCATGTAAAAAATACTTTCTCTATACTTCGTGTATGGAGAAAGTAAAAAATAGAAGTGCGTGATAATGAAGAGTTTAAGCCTAAATATTGTTTTTATTGTTGTTAAAAACTATGCAAGAGAAAGACAAAAAAACTGTGCTTAACAAAATTTACTTCATTTTCTACAAGTCGTTATTAAACACCTCTCGGCTGTCCGCGACGCAGACTGAGAACCGCTGCTCTAGTAAACGTAGTTTACTAGCTTTTTCTTATAATTGATTAGTAACCTGTTAATGAAAATTTTTTCGCGTTGTCCGCCTTAAACGATTGCTCAAACTTAACAAATGCGAAGGTCGTTCAGCCGAGGCACCGTGCAGTAAGCAGTTATATTTACCGTTGATTCCCAGCGATGAGTTTCCATTATGCGCGAGTTTTCGTAAGTCGTTAATAATAATTCATTGTGCGGTGGAAGTGTAGCGAGTCGTCAATCCGAGACCCAGCAATGGAAAACAGCCAAATTATGGCCGGAAGCGGGAAGCGTAGTGTGGAAAATTGTCGAACTTTTCTTTTGAGCGGCAACGTTCTTAGCATCGGACGAGGCAAAACACTTAGCGAAGAAGTGTAATTCGCTTTGTGTGATTGTTGTTCTTTCGGGTACTAAGCGTTATATCTGTGATAGATTTCTTTGTGTGCGTGGATATTTTCAGTCGTCGTTAATGCGTTCGTTGCAATTAGTTTATGTGTTTGAATTAGTTATGAACAAATTAATCGGACTGCCCACCGGAATGTAATTATAGTGCAACCTCAATAATCCGAACTAATTAATGCAAGGGCGTGTTCGGATTATCGAGGTGTTCGGATTACTGGATTCTAAGTAAATGACCACATTTTTAAGAAAAAAAATATTTATTATAATGTATAATATGTATATTTTGAATTTTACGGTCAAGGAGTTAATTCTATTTAACATCAATTTCGCCGTAGTCTCCACCTTTACTTATTTAATAATGTATATAGATACATTTCCACAGTAAAAACTGAAAATGTATATATATACATACATGATTACGTCTTGTTAAAATAAATAGTCATACATATTTTTTGTTTTATTCTTTTCGCTAGGTATATACTTAGTCACAGTTTTCATGAAGGGTTCGAGCAGCTCTCTGATCCGTGAAACAGTCGCTCGTACGCACGCCTAGTTGAATTTCTATCCGGTCAGCCTTGTTTCTCGCATACTTTGCTTGTTTTCTACCCGTCACGGAAGTTAAGTCACGTAATCGGTGGTATTCGCGAGGTCTTCCACGTGTTTGGTTACTTGATTCAAAGACTTCTTGTTATTTACAACGCAACTCTCGCATAAGAGGGCAAAATAGCGGTCGTCTACACGGAACGAAAAACACTAATTTCCTCCTCTTTAAAGATGGGATAAAAACTTCTTGTGGGATAAATTCAGTCGAGGTTGAACATAACCATTGCTTTTTAAAATTTATCGTTTCCTCGCTTTTTTCGGTGACCGACCGATGGTATTGACGACATTAAGTTTAAACTTTGAGGCAGCTTAGCAGTGAACGACCTAAAGCAGTGGAGCCCAACCTTTTTACATGGAGGGCCGCATTCAAAGTTGTGAATGCTTCGGAGGGCCTCATTGGAAGTCACGAGAGCTTCGGCGAGTCGGATGAGTGTTTACACTAGAAGTTACCAGGGTTTCTGTGGTCTCATATAAGCAAAAATCAAGTTACTAGTGTTAAAGCTCCCCCAGAAAATATTTTATTATACTGAAAAAAATATGAACCTACCTATATCAAATTTTACCGATCACCTTTTCATCGTAGCTTCGCGGGCCGCATAGAGTGCTCCCGGGGGCCGCATTTGGCCCGCGGGGCGCGGAACTCTTACCTAAAGGAAGCTTTAGCCCCTTGATTTTAAAAGGTCAACTCGAAAAACCTTACCAATGTCTAGCCGTCGTGAAAGGCGCGGGTAGAATTTCGTCGCTCATTTGTCCGCGCTGCGCGTCACCATATCGACGCCGATCGAGAAAGCCCAGTCCGCCGGGTGGATGTGAAATACGCGTTCCAATCCGTATGAGTCGCCCTTTCCTCGAAAAACCTTTGAGTCTCTTTACGCGGGAAAGTCCGCGCATCGGCCGAAGGAGTAGCGGGCGTCGCTTTTCCGGGTCCCAGGAAGATATCTCGGGATGACGGCGTGAAAATCCTCCACGCCGGATGAACTCACAGCCGGAGAGAATATGGATGGAGGGGAGAGCGTATGGGAGAGAGCGTAGGGATAGGAGAGGGGAGGTTGCCGAGAGGGGGAGTTTTAATCTCGCGACACGCGCTTAGCTCAGTTCACCGCTTGCCCGCTTGGCCTCAACGGTTCGACGTCGAGTTTTTCCGTCGACTCGCCAGCCGCTCTAGCAGGTGAGAGTACGTTCGGTTACTTATATTTTTCCTCTCCGACTCTGCTGTGGAATATCACCATCCGAGATGGGGGAGAGGTGAAGCGTAAACCAATCTACTGCGTTTGTACCGCATCGAAAGCATTGCGCCTTTTGTTTTTTGTGGCGCGACTTGCTTTGTTACGTCCATTGAGTACTTTTAGTTTCCTTCGGAATTGTAGCTGGGGAGGGGAGGGGGGGGCGATGTACGTGCTTTTAGTACGTTTTCTTTAAAAAATACGTGCTGATGCGATCACTCAAGCTGTCCATCTGTGGACATTCATTTTTTTTTTGTTTTAAGAGATATTTGGAAAACTCTTTTTGAGTTAGTTTAGCTCTTATCAATCTATGAATTTTCACCGATTGGATTTTCCCGGTATTTCATAGATTTTCCGCCAGGTGGCTTCAGAAGTCGGAAAAATCAAAACTTTGTAACTGGTATTCTTGGCAAACTACTAAAGCAAGAGGAGTGAAGTTTTCACGGATGGGAAGGTCTGATGAGAATCTACATTCCAACGGTGGTGAATGTCCTCTCCCCAAAAGAGGAGTCAAACCAGAAACCTGAGAAATTTTAGAAAACTTGCTTCCACCTCTGGCCTTAGCAAGGGTGTCTTCATTGTTGTTTTTTAGCAGAACTTAAGCTCGGAACGTACTATTCGGCGTTTCTCTACGCCGGAACAGGTGGAATTCCGATAAGAGAAGTTGTGTCGCTATCTCAGAGAGCTACGATATTGTTTTTAAAAATTGCGTTCAGTTTCATTCTATTTCTGTTCCCTCTATCTTGAGGTCGTTCACGCAAAATTCTGTGATTTATTTTTTAACGGGCGGACTTCCAGCAGCGCCCCAGCTGTGGTTGTGGACATCTCTTAACGCACGCACATATTTCGCGCGCATACGCACGCACGAATGGAAAACGGAGGAAACCAGGCGCAGGCGTCGACCTACTCTTCACGAAATGAGCCAAGGTGCCTCACTCACCGTTGTCTGAAGGACGGAACGCCTTTACTCGTTTACAACAATTGGTTGTCGATTACAGGTCCAGATCAGATCGGAAAGGAAGGCAATCTTAACGACCTTTGCACCTATTTTCCCCTCTCTCCCGACATTAACTTCTTTCCGATGATACTTTGGAAAATTACTTTAATGTTATAAGTTCGCGTGTGCCGCAAATTTTTTCACCAAGGTTGGTGAGGAATGGAATTCGTCATCGTCACAGTCAAAAACATTTATGGTATTGTGTTTCTGTATCTACACGCTGAGGCTGTGGAGGATGGTGTGTGGGCGGGAAAAGAAGACATACCGCGCGTAAAAATCGCTCTTAAGAACCAGGCAGTCCATAAAGGTCATTACATTATTGTAGTCGTGGCCCCATCTTGTCCTAATCAAAGCCTATATCTCGTGGAAAATAGTTATACGCCCTTGATTTGTCTGAATTCGGTATGTTCAGGAGTCTAACGTGTGGCTTTTGTTAATATGACGGCTTACGAAATACCGCTATGCTGCTTGATTATGTATTTATTTCGAAAAGTATCGTGTGTAGTTAAAATATCTATTATTTCAATCATCTCGGTTTCATCTTGCCAGATACGCGCTTCGTTCGTACGACGTATAGATCCGTATGTGCTCAAGATGTATCACGTGACCGTTGCTAGGCGCGTTGCTAGGTAGCGTCGTTGCTATGCATCTCGCGCGAAGTTGATGGAAGTTGACATTTACACTAAACATGATTCACGGTCGGCCATATTTACGGCTTCGTTCAGTTCCTCCGTTAATTTAACTTTTATCAAGGTTTTGCGTTAGTTCTCCTTTAATCTTCACAAATGGGAACTTTCTTTAGCTATTCAATTGTTTGTCGGCTATAAAAATTGAATGGAAGCATAGTTCCATGAATTGTAATAGACGTAAAATATCTACGAGTGTGAATGTCTCCTTTAATTACGCGTTGTATATGTAAATGTGAATAATACCCTGCAAGTCATCGCAATTGGCGTGCGGCAGGTAGTATATAACACTGGCCTATGAGGTTACTCTCCTGTTGTACTCTCTTATTGTCCTAGGACAGAAGAATCTCAAATGTATATGTTCTGCAAATATTTTCTCGTATATTGTCAGTGTGGTCGTTCCTGTTACCTGTGCGTTAACTTACGTACGAAATTGTCTTCCAATCTTATTTTTGATTGGGTGTATTTTCTTTTGGAAGCACAAATTTCAATTTGCTGGTGTCCCTGTGAGCTAAACCATTATCAATATAAGCAATAACTCACTGGAGAATTATCGAGTTTGTCTTATATCTGGAAATTATTTCCAGAATAAGTAATTGATTGTCATAAATTGAAAAGATTAAGCATTTATACGAGTGTATTGGATATATCTAAGACAGGTGCTTAATTTGTCAATTTTCGACACTTAAGTATTTATTCTGATGTATAACAATAGCGCAGTAGTTGCACTCCGGCCAATTAATGTTGAATATTTCAACATGAACGATCAAGGTGTCTTGGTCTATAAGAATATCCGAACTAAGTTACTTCATTAAATGAAGTACCTGTTTGTTAATAAGGTATGTAATTATGCAAATGCTCATCCTAATTTAGAGTATTTAATTTATGTAGTCGGATACACGAATCAGCCTTTTCATCAGCTGTAAAGAAGTAAAGCCGTGGAATGCGACTTAGTGGCAAGTTTGGCTCATAAAAGGCGTATAAAATGGCCAATTAAATATTCACATCCTAGACAAAAATAACACCCACGTATAGTTAAAATTACTTACAGCGTATTACCGAAAGAGGTGTGTGGCAGGGGATGGCAAACGCAGTTTTAATTCGCAGCTGTAATCACACGTTATCCTGGCGACAATTTTTCCTGGAGGCATCAGCATTTTCATCATCAATGACACAGTTTAGCTGCAGTTTTTCATTTTCCTGCTTTTGGGTCACGTAAACCTATTTCTGACGTCCTTTCGTTCTAAACTTTAAGCTCGGGTACAAAAGATTCTCATTTTTCATCGTGCGTAAATACGCTGTGGTCTTCTTGGTCGGCAAAAAAAATATTTTTTTTCTCATAGGACGCCACGTGGGTCGTTGCGTTCCCTTTTCCAAACACTACCGACCGTAACTTGGGGAATTCTTCCAGTTTCTCCCGCGTGCCGGGTTGAGACCGTTGCCTGGGAGTCAGCCATCGATTTCCTTCCGCGGCCACAGAAAATCGTTATCGCTTGTACGCCCTGCCCGCTCTGAGGGCTTTAACGGTGCTGCACGTGCTCCTGACACCGGCTCCTCGCCACCAACCCCCAAGAACAAAAGAAGGTGCGAGATGCTGGTCACTTAGCCCATAACTTTTTATGGTGCTCGACGTAACGGAGGAGTGGTCTTATAATATGGGATCTCTTTTTATTCCTCTATTTAGGGTTCCGATTATCCGGATTAATTTGGACCAAGGGTCATTCGGGTAATCGAAAATCCGGTTAATTGGACATTAAAAAAGTCGTACCGTAAAATGGGCTCTGCGCCTTTTAGGAGCATTTTTATAAGTAATAACAATACACCAAACAAAGATACATTTATAAATTAGCAATAAATGACTTTTAAAACAAAGCCTTATCGAAGTGTTTTTCAACCGGTGTTCCGCGGAACACTGGTGTTCCGCTGGCAATAATTTTTCTATAAATTTAGATTTCTTAATGAATTTAAAAATATAAAGTCTTTTAATTTAACTCTAACCCCGTAAGTCCATCTATAGGGGAAGCAGAAAGTAGCAGGTTACAACTGCTAACCTGCTGCAGTACGCATGCGCGTTCCCACAGCCGTGGTAAATATATATGCGTACGTATATAGGTGTTCCGCCAACTTTTTCTCCATCCAAAGTGTTCCGCCACTCAAAAAAGGTTGAAAACCACTGCCTTATCATTTATGTAGAGGCCGGGGACGCATGAAGATAGCTAGCTCGATTGCCTTCATATGCTGAGAAATTAATCGAGTTTAACGTTTGTGTTAAATATTTTCAGAAGTTATTTAGTTATTTATTCGAAGTATTCATGAAAGGACTATAATCTATTGGGTTCAGAATTTTTATATCGACCAAACTAGTTTTTCGAATCTGACCCGGACAATTGGACGTCCGGATAATTAGAATTCGGTTTATAGAAACTCCGACCATTTTCGCATCAGTTACAGCCGATGGGCTGTTTATCCGGGTCACGGGCAGAACCTCGTTACATCCGGTGTATCTGGGTGTTTTTATCGCCAGCGACTAATGTCACGTTTTCAGGGTGAAAAATTTTTCGCCCGCATTTTTATATATTAGCATATTCGATTCGGTTTTTTTTAAATGGCGTAGCGGGAATGCCATCTCAGAATTTATGCCAAGGAATGAATGAGTCGCCTATGACGCTTGGTTGTAAAGTGGAGGTTTTTCCCAAAGTGGCTATCGGTCACTCAGGACCAAGGAATCTTTTTACCTCAGATTTTTTATAGGCCAACTTTTGTCCTCTTCGTTATTCTAGTCATTATGTGGATTTTATGCGCCGTATATGTGTGCAACGTTTACATTCCCGGGAATGTATTTACCACTTTAAATCTCGTCGATATTTCCTCTCAATTTATTGAATCTTCGTGTCACCTGATGATACTACGATCGTAGTGAAACCAGTCGTGATTTTAATAAAATATTTTCGCGGGAAATGCATATGTTTTTTCTGTGTCATATTTACTACTGGTTACAATCGATCGAGTCAAAATCTACTCAATTTTTAAAATCCAGCCTAACCTTTTCCGCCAAAAGCAAACGCTCGAATGCTTAATAATAGCGAATCCGGCCGCGATTAAAATAAAAAATTTCTCGATTTGTTTTAATCACCATATTTCCTACCGCTTGAAATTCGTGTGTCAACGAATTTCACTTTCTACAAAGGCGTGGCAAGGACGAATTCCGTTTTTTTTGCAATTCCAACGCACAAGTTCGTACTTCACTGTGGGGCAAAACGACACGGAAGAAGTTGAACTATTACTTCGCAGGACAGTAAGTCCCCGCTATACGTTGTAGATGCGTTCTTGAAAACTGCGACTCGTAGCAAAACCTATTTTCTCATAGGCATTTTGTGACGCATTTGTACCATGTGCACCCCAAATATTACAGTACATAAGACATAATATGTTAAAAACTAGCTAACAAAATGAAATAAAATTAATACATTGAAAACACTCTCCTGGGACGATTCTCACGTTGAAACTACTGCATAATACTATCACCACGTACAGGATCATTCGGTAGCGAACTGAGACATGGATTGGCAAAATGAAATGAAGTGAATAATAATAAACATGAATTTAAAAACACGACTGAAGGGATTTAAAATCATAGTAACATTTTATCTATTTAAATTGGGATTTCTTGAATTTCACATTTGGCTCTTCACAAACGAAGTATTTGCAAAGCGATGCAACTTTTAACGAAACTTGCTCCTTAATTCATTAACGATGTATAGCGAGGCTACGTATAGCGGGGAAATACTGTATTTATAAAAAATATCATATAGTTATTGCGAATACGTGGCTTCGCTATTTTCCCCCTAACGGCGTATCCCTATTTCTTCGCCGATTCTTGCAGTGCTCTTCCGATGAGTTTGTGTTAACTGGAAGTGTGCGAGCCTTTGTGGGGTCATTCCCCGCTTAACCTCACCCTTCGTCACGCCCCCATTTATCGACCCCCACAACTTTTTAAAGGGGCGGTTGCCGCGTGCTGGCTTTCGTGGATTCCTTATCTTCCTCTCGCACGTCTTTTTTTCCCTCGCCAACAATTTTGGAAAAGGAATCTCCCGGGAAATTTTATTATTCCCCGAAAAAATAAATGAGTAAACCTCTTGCCTTTGTGTCCGATCGAATTTTGTAGCCTTCGCAAAAAGAAGTGTGCCCGGGGTGAAACTCATCTCTCCCCCTCCCTATCTCTTTCTTTCCAAAAAATGCATTGGGAAAATCTTGCCGTTGTTGACAGCGCGCATGCTCCGTATACAGGCATGCGCGCCAAAACGTTCTCGAAGCACACGAAACGTGCGATTTTCATTCGGTCAGGCGGTCCCGATAGTGACTCTCTTCCGCATTTTTTTTAAATATGCCTTAAATATGAGTTTCTGTCAGCAAAAGCCTGAAAACGTTGTGTATAATCCCGAGGAGGAAACTTCAAATATTCGTTCCCATGCTGCACTGCTCTCTTGCACGGCTAAGTAGAAAAATGTGTCTTATAGCCTTCTTTTTCTCTTCTGAATGGTCTTTTTGTGAGTTAATCATAAATTGCATGAGATGTGGGCCTGGTTTGTGATAGTGTCCCAAGAATATGGAACATCTCTGCAAAATTGTTGTGTGCATGTTCTGGAAGATTCTTAGATAGTGAAGGTAATTGTGTTTTGAGTATCATGAAATATCTAACAATAAGCTGAAATTCTGGTTTTGTCTGTCCATTTTCCAATAATTTTTATTGAACTTAGTGCTTACTGTGCACCATTTAAGAGTTTTGTGTTTTAAGAGAACTAGTTTAAAAAATGTGAAATCATTTTCTGTAGTATTTTTGTCTGGCATGTTTTATTTATATTTACGGTAATAATAATAATATTCATGAGTGTCATTTGTACTTTCCAGGGCTGGCAGTGGACAAGGCTTCAAAGGAACCTTTACGCCTGCGGAATCATGGGTCGCTACACTGGGAAAAAATGCCGTCTAGTGTCTATGTTCTGGCTGACCACGTTTTTCTTCCTCGTGGAGATTGTGGTCGGCTATGTCACCAATTCAATGGCATTAGTTGCTGACAGTTTTCACATGTTGAGTGATGTGGCGGCACTAGTTGTCGCCTTTTTGTCCATACGAGTGAGTTTTTACTTTGATCACTTCGCTGTCTTGTGCTACTTTTTGTTATTGAAGTTTTTCAGTTATAGTAATTAGTTTTTATTAGACTCGATGAATCTCAATTTATTAGCATTACAGTCTAACCTCCCAAATCCGGCAACTTTGAGACCTGAGCTTTGCTGGATCTTGGAGTTTGCCGGATCTTGGAGTTTGCCAGATTTCCGGTGGACATATAATACTCATATGTACACAGGGATTTTTTTCTGCCGGTATGACTGGTTCACATACCGGCTCACACAAAAGGTGTACCGGTAAATATCTTAAATTTCACACTATATCCAGTGAGATAATGTATTTAATATATGTAATTATTAGATCATCATCATCATAGGTAGTCTGTATGTAGACAGGTCCGTGGTTATTCATTGTTAAACCTGGTTCTCCATATACTCCTATTTTTCACTGTCCTCTTCATATCTTGTTAACTCTTTTTCCCTTTCAAATAGTCTATCAGCTGAAACCTTTTCATACCTCTTTCCCTTTTTCCATCTAGTTTTCCTTCTAACATCTTGAATCATACTCTCCTCAGGTAATGCCCAACCCAGTTAGCCTTCCTCTTTCTAATAGTCTGTATAATCATTCGCTTCTCTCCTATTCTTCATAGCACTTCATCGTTTTTCATCCTATCTGTCCATTTTATCTTCAGCATTCTCCTCCAAGTCCACATTTCAAAGCTTTCCAAGTATTTGATGTCATTTTTCCTTAGCGTCCATGTTTCTGCCCCATACAATGCTATACTCCATACGTAGCATTTTATCAACTTCTTGCTGATATCTTCCCTTATATTCCCTGTAAGTAGTAGTTTCTTTCTCCTGAAAGCCGCTTTTGCTTTTCCTATTCTAGTTTTGATCTCATCCGTACATTTTGCTTTTCTTGTTATGATGCTTCCAAGGTATTTATAGTCTGAAACTTGTTCTAAAGGCTTTCCTTCAATACTTATGTTCAGATTCTCTTCTTTGGCTGATATTCGAATGACCTTGGATTTTTCTGTTTTTATTTCCATACCGTAATTATTAGATATCATTATATAAATTTCACAGTTTTAATAAATAAAATAATGCATTTCTATACTGCAATTTATAGTACATAGTAGTGTGTGACGTGAGACTGTGCGTTATTTGCCGAATTTCGGGTGGTTTGCCACATTCGCCCATTTTCCAAAAATAACTGGGAAATGGGTGGTGCTGGAAAATGGATTGCCAAATTGAGGAGGTTTGACTGTATTATCATGTATTTGATTATTATTTTTAGCATTTATGGAAACGTTGTTCGGGTAATGATAGCTTTAAAAAAATGTCCTATGCCAAGTGACATAGGAAATAATTAATGTAGAATGGTTATTAAACTTTTTTGCAGATGTCGCCTAAGAAATGGTCAAAGAATACATTTGGTTGGGCCCGGGCAGAAGTTTTGGGAGCATTGGTGAATGCTGTTTTCCTTGTTGCATTATGCTTCTCTATCATGGTAGAGGCATGTAAAAGGTATGTATGCCTTTTTTAAGGTCTCTTTATGTCAATGCTCTAATTATATAAACGATAATATTGAGATTTTCTCATTGTGATTTCTCAATTACTTAAAGGTAAAACTGCGGATTTCTTGTGATCTGCATTTCTGAAATTCTTTATCTCTGTCCACTTTCGATGCAAATTAAGTTTCTCATTGTACCATTCAAACTTCATATTTTGCATGCATTTCATTTAATTTAATGTTAGCATCGCTTTTTTGTTTGTTTACTTAAGTTCTGTTTATTATTTTTTCTCCATGTGGTTTCATGTAATTTCATTTTACATTTTTTAATATTATGTCCTGTAACCTGACAGAATCAGATATATGTAGATTGCCTCTTGTTATTGGAGTGCAATTTGTAAAAACAGAAGTTTTATTTCTGAAGTGGCTGGAAGTTATGTGTAACTGAATTTCTGAAATAAGTGTACCATTTATTTCAAGTACAGTATCCATTTTTTGTCAAAATCTATGAATTAACATGCATATAATGCATGATAACAAATGAAAGAATTATATATCCAGTCATTTTAGTATTTGTTGCCAATATTATGCGTATTTATTTTAAAGTTTGTACTTCATCTGTATTTTTTATAAATTCCTTCTTTATCTAAGTAATAATTGGATTTTGATTTAATTTATTTTCAGTCAGACTTACTTTAGTATTTGAAAGAAGTCGGATACTTTGCATTTATTTGCCAGTATGTGTATAAATTAAGAACGTTTCTGAAAGAAATTACTCCATGTCAAGTTCTTATGTCCTTGAATACACAGCAGTCTTACTATAGCAGTAACAGTGGAAAATGCTTGGTGTGTATTTTAAATAATAAAACGTGTGATTGTATTTTGAAGTATGAAGTATTGGGTCAAGTGAATAAAAATTAAGCAAGTGCTAAAAGCATTTGCTTCATATTGAGTGAATAAAAGTTTGCTTTTGCTTATAAGCATTTGCTACTCAGTTTTGCAACTCTTCCCTCATTCGTTTTTGTTTACATTTAAAATTTTACACAGTTGAATTTCAAACTAAAAACATAAATATATTGGGTAATATTTTTTAAAAAGTTAATAATTTTTTTGAACTTTTTCTTTTATAACTGAATTCGATATTATCACAAATCATGAGTGCATTTTTATTCGGTTAGTTATAGTAATTTTATCCAGTCATTTGCCTTTATAGTGATTTTGGATGCCACAAATTTTACTCTTACATACAATTGTGCATTGTACGTGGTGATCTTCCCCGACTCCTATTTGAAATCCTGGATTACTTAAGTACCTTATAAATGATATCACAACGTAAATGCATTGTTGCCACCAATGGGAGTCCAATGCATATACCATATCTGCCCGAATATAAGCAACCCCGAATTTAAGCCGACCCCCCCCAAAAATTTCCACCATTTTTTGACAAAAAAGTAAATTTCGTAGATTTTATGCTGAAGTGTGCCGGACATGCATGCACAGCCTAGAAAACATAATTGCAGATTGAAGAATAGAGTGGAAAATGATTTAGTTGTTGACATTTGAAATATTACTCCAATTAATAATTTAGCATTGTTGAATAATGTTCCACATTCAGTTACGATAATTTCATTCTTCTTCATTTTCACACAAAGCCAAATAAAGTAATAGCGACCTTGCAAAGATAATTTTTAATCCAAGTCTATTTCCAATGAAATTAGCATTTACATTGCCTTAAGAAATTACATTTTATAATTATACATGTTCATATCGATATATCATATATGGTATTCGTATATAACTTTACACACAAGTCTTACTGTAATTCAAACAGTTAAGCATTGAAAGCATCGCATTTCGCGTAATCGTCTGCGTAGTCAATGTATGTAATTTTAATAGATTCCATGAATGTAGTTTTAACATGCATATAAACATTACATTGGCTGTAGCAATAACTACAATAGCCAAGTAAAACTAATAGGAACTTCCTTTAATGGATAATGAAAAATAATACAAATTTCTAACTATTCTTAATGATACATATGCATAGCCGTGAGAAACGAAAGAAAATATCCAATAGCATTTAGAAATGAAAGAACAGGTAAAACGGTAACAAAACATAGGTAGTGCAAAATTCAATATTCTAGCTGTATTATTTAGTCATTAATATTCATCGTAGGTCAAATATTTACTTTACGAAAAATATAGTACTATCATTTGAATGCGACGGCAATGAGAGACGTGCTGCCATCTATGGGTGACTACGAGACAACCCTAACCCACAAATTTTTTCTCAGACTCGCATTTAAGCCGAGAGGTGATTTTTTTTCATGATAGATTTTGACAAAAAACATCGGCTTATATTCGAGCAGATACGGTAAATAGGATAGAAATATTCTTGCTATGATTTATTTCGTTTTTGTTTTGTTTACATTTTTTCAACAAATATGTTCATTTTTTGGAAGTTTTTTAGATGATGGTATTCATTGCATTTGGTTCACCATAGCCAACTTACTCTCTGGCAAACTAGACATGCGACTTAAATCAACTTTTAATATAATAAAAGTATAATATTAATGATATAACTAACATTTATTTTGTAAGATTTGTTAAATGTTAACATGTGCCATTCATATTTTTAAGAAACCAGTGTTTTATGTTGTGCTGGAGCAGATTCGCTAAATCTGTTGAAATTCTTCAGGAACTTACACTAGTTCTAGAATAATTTCTTCATTGTATCTGTCAAGAGGTGTAGTGAGGTACAGATTCATTAAAGGAAGTTATTTTTTGGAATTTTGTTAAATTTTGTTCTAACATTTCTGTCTTACTTTTGTTTTCCCTAGGTTTATAGAAGTAGAAATGATCCATGAACCTGCCCTTATTGTTATTGTGGGAACACTTGGCCTTTTGGTCAACCTCATTGGGCTCTGTCTCTTTCATGGTGAGCATATTGTGAAACTTCTGAAATTTGCCTCCTGTTGTGTGAACTTGTAAAAAGCATATTACAATATGGTGTAGCTAGGATTTGAAAAATGGAAGGCTTTGGTCTGTACTCGGAGAGCTTAAAAAAGATGGGCATGGAAATAATAAGTAAAAGTATATCCTATTTATCTAAAGCAAAAAAGATTACAGTCAAAACAAACAATATTATAATCTCATAGATAATTAATCAATGGGATGAACAAATGCATTAACTCGATGCATTTTCTCTTGCTATGGGGAAGAATATTTACCCTGAACCTCCCTTCCTTGGGTATGATCAAAGTTATCTTTCCATCTTCAAGTAATTTAAATTTAGGTCCTCTGAGCAGCCTTAAAGTAATAATGTTTCAAACCTAGCAAGAAACCATAGGTTTTATTTCATAATTACAACATGTCAGAAAGATTAAAGCGGGAGATGATTTGAAGTAGTCATGAATTTATTACCACTCCTACTTTAACATATCTGCTTTATACCTTTACAGCATTTTCATTTTTGGGAGATTATTTGATAATAAGATGAATTTATTGTTTCTTCGTGTTTATTTGTTTATAGAGCATGGCAGTGCCCATACTCATTCTCACGGTGGCCTCTCGCATGGTCACAATCGCCTCTCTCAGCTGGTGGCTGCAGGAGGAGGTCGAGATGATAATGAGAATGATGAAGGCTTCACCCCTCCAGCACCAGCCTCGGTTAACTCTGCCGGTGGCCATGACCACGGTGCTTCACAAATGAACATGCGAGGCGTTTTCTTGCATGTTCTTGCTGATGCTTTGGGTTCAGTCATTGTCATATGTTCTGCAGCTGTGGTGTGGCTTACTGACTGGCCATACAGGTTTTATATTGATCCCGCCCTCAGTGTCCTCATGGTCATCCTCATCCTGCGCTCAGTTTGGCCTTTACGTGAGTATTGATTAAGTGTTTTAAGTAAATTTGGATGAATTAGCTCAGGTTGATCATATGTCAACTGATGTAGGTAACTCCTGTAGTCATGAAACCTTTGGAAAGCAGATTTATGTTGCATTTAGCCAAAGATAAAAAAAATCTGATGTGGCCACCACATCACTTTCTCCATATCTGTAATATTTCTAAAAATTCAGAATAGGTTACATAATAACAAATATTTTAAGAAACTGCGAGAAAATTTTAGACTTTACAAAGAACAGAAATAAACTCAAACCATAGCCTTCTGATATTGGATATATCCACAAAGCTCCAACAATTAAGAAAAGAAAAAGGACCATTACTAAGATGTAACTAAGCGTCAAATGTTAACAATGATTGTCAGTAGTTGGTGTGGTAGTGGCAGCTGAAAATGTAAGACATCTGTTAAACAATGGAAAAATGTTTCAAACAAAGGTTGTAGAAAATAAAATTTCCTACAACTTTTATTCCAATACATTTTTATATTTATCAAATATTAAAGCAAATATTTCAAAATAATGGATGTGACAAGAGTAAACACCCATTTCCAGTTGACCGATTTTTACCAAAAACTAATCAGTTTTTCTGACTTTTATAAAAATGTTAAATATAAAATTTCGCGTTGATCTGATTAATAGTTTCTGAGTTAGAGCAGCCACAAAAAAGCTATCACATACACACACAGACATCATCGGGAAAATGGTGAAAACGTGTTCAGGGGACCTCAAAACGTGTATTTCCATTGAAATCTCCAAATTAATTTTTTTCATGAATAAAATACTTTCCCCTATACTATGTATATGGAGAAAGTAATAAGAATTTTCTTTTGTTTTAAACAAACCTGGATTACTCTTGAAATTGCTCTAGTTGTATAGGTAACTCATGTAGCCATAAAACCATTAAATTGACCACGGATTTCCAACCTGGTTGTGCACGACCACCACTGTGCTCTTTGGCAGTTTGACTGTTCTCTTCTACATTGCTTAAATCATGTTTTTTGATCACCAGTAATTTAATTTGTTTAGCTTCTTTCTTTCTAAAAGCATTGAAGAACATTATCTTGGTGTTTATGATTATTTCTATGTTTGCCCAAGTATACTTGTGCTTGCTTGATCGTCTAGAACAGGGGTGGGGAACATTTTTTCATTGGAATGCCAAATGCTACTTAACAGAGACCTCTACAGGCCGCACATTGCAATGCACGTTGCATACATTCACATTTATCAAAATTGAAATAATAAAGAGGCAAACACAATTTAAGGGCTTTTTTATTTAATGAATACAGATTTCGATTCTTCATATTTACTAATATTTTTAAAAACTTTGAAGGCTTTAACACAATATAATGACTTTAATCTAATGCAACAAATTTTAATTTTTCATATTTGCTAGTATATTAATAAACTTTAAACAAGTTAAAACAAATTAAGGACATGTAAATAAAATTTTGGATTCAATCACATTCATCAAAATAAGAAGGCGAACACAATTTAATGACTTTTTTGTGAATGTCTGTTGTGAGCTAAGAACTTGATATTTGATTCCAGCATTTCACAAGGTTCATTCTGTTCTATGAAAAAGCTCGTGATATGTTTTTGCAAAGCTAAAAGATTTTCTAGTATTTGACCTTGTGGCAACCAGGTCACTTAATGGTTTGGAAGATCTACACTAAATGTTTCATCGTCATATTGAAGCATGGTGCGAAACTGGCGATGCCGTGAAGCATTTGCTGGAATGTAGTTCACAATACCAATAACTTTACGTAATGTGTAAGCGAAGGAAATTCTCCAAAGCCAGTCAAACTGATAAAACCCGGTTAAAAGGCCGGATAAAAACAGTGGAACCCGGATAAAAGAGAGCGTGCCACTGGTCTTGGTTTCAGTTGCCCTCTCTCAAGTCCCCCTTCCCCCCGTTTTTAACCCCTGATGATGGTTACTTTGTAGCCGAAATACGTATTGGGTTTTTATCCGGTTTTTATCCGGGTTCCACTGTTTTTATCCGGCCTTTTAACCGGGTTTTATCAGTTTGACTGGCTTTGGAGAATTTCCTTCGCTTACATTTTATATATTTGCCAGTGTAGCTCGCTCTCTTTTACTTAACTATTTACGTAATGTGTTATTTAAAACAAGATATGGCGCAAAGATTCTGTTGATGCAAAATACATATCTTTGGTTTGTTCTTTCTGTAACTTTCATGCTAAAATCATATGAGTTTGAGTATGTTAAGACAAGTATGCTAAAGGCCGCACTGAGTATCACAAAGAGCCGCATGCAGCCTGAAGGCCGCGAGTTCTCCACCCCTGGTCTAGAAGATAACCTTGTACCCCTCTTATTGAAAATGTTAAGAACTCCTGAAGTAGATCATTTGCAAAGTTTTATCTGCTGAAGTATTATTTTTTTTACCTAATTCAACAATTATTGATACTAATGTCAAGGCACTGATGTGGATGGTTTCTTTGTAGTCGGAAGTGCCCATTAATTAACTCTTTTATGGCTAGGTAAATTGGATACAATCTGGGGTTAAAAAATAAATGTTGTCCAATCTTTTTCATCTTTGAAATCAAAATATTTAACAATTGAGATTGATGATGCTGTTGTGGTTTTCTGGATATACATATATCCTTTTTATCTAGCACATAAAGTTAATATTTTCTCGGTCTTGTACTAGATTGTTTTGCAGATGTGAAGCAAATACGACATTCATAACCATTCCGTGGTTGTAGGAGATCTCTATATCAATATATTTTAAATTATGTTGGTTTGTCTGCTTGTTGATAGATTGTTTAAACTTATAATATTTGAAGTTGATACTTTATACTTTTTTACTTGGATAGGCGATTCAACATATTCCTTTTTTTATTTTTGTTTACAAATAATAATTTTTTAGTAAAATTGCTTGATTATAATTGATGAATGAGTTAAAAATTACTGCTTTTAATCTTGTAAATTCTAAATTATACTAGCAAATACCTGAAAAAATAACTCAACTAAATGTTTAGATGAAGCACATTATGTATCTGATTTCTTTATAAATCAGTTGAATAAAATCTTATTTGAAGTTAAATTAAATTCACAAAAATGTTTTCATTTTGCTCTCATTATCAGACTTAGTCATTAAGGTTAGTATCCACATGATTGTGGATAACTTGTTGCTTGGCCTATCCACTGTTGTTCCTGATTAAAATAAAGACATTTCTAATTATTAGGCTGATGTGTTCAATGCTATTTTTATTTTACTGAATTACACTAAAGATATATAGTTAGTATGTCTGTAGTAAAAAGCAGTTTGAAGATAATACCTAATGGAAGCACTCTTACTCAGTATAAAATTTTGAGCTAAGCTGTATAATCTTTTAAGAGTTCTTCATATTTGCTTTATTTATTCATCACAAAATTTTTATGGCAGACATGATGGAAAACTTGTCTAATTTATAGTACTAAATCAAAAATAAAATAGAAGTTGACAAATTTGCTATGCCCTAGGAAGTGATAAAAGCATTTTCCTGTTTGTGCTCCCACAGTGCAGGAATCAGCCCTCATCCTTTTGCAGACAGTTCCTACGCACATTCAGGTTGACGCAATCCAGCGACGCCTATTGGATAAAGTAGATGGTGTGTTGGCCGTGCACGAGTTCCATGTTTGGCAGCTCGCTGGAGACCGCATCATTGCTTCAGCTCATATAAGGTTTGTACATAAAAACTGGCAGTTTTCACTGTAAATTTTGCATGTTGATTTATTGTTTGATGTTGTTGGCAGCTGCTTATTTTGTGTGCATGTGAAAATTGGTATGTAGCAAATATAGTTTATAATTTATGGAAGAGTTCAACAGTTTCACAGAGAAGGTCTGATTGACCATTATAATTGAGAAACAAATAAGGAAAGAACTACTGATGCAGACAATAAATGGCGATTAAAAAAATTAGATGGATATACAGAGAAAGCTTGCACAACAAGAAAGAATACTGAATTGATTGGCAAAAAATGATGTCTGTAATTGCTTTCTTTTAGGAGTTAGTGCATGTGACATAGACAGATGGACCCTCACAAGAAAACGTGCACAATTAAACGAGTACTATTGAATGTCGATATAATAAAGTCTCTACCTGCTTTTGTTTAGGAGGTATTGTGTCAGACAGATGGACAAACAATGCATAAGTGGTTTTTTTTAAACACTAAAAATGGAGAAAAGTTTATTGAAAAGCACAGGCAATCTATAAATATCCTTTTTATTGAGTGAATTAGGTCTAAAAAAATGACCCAGATTCATTCATTCTCATTAGGTTATTTTTTTAAAGCAGGTACTCTGCCTTGTTTCTCTAGCATTCATTATTCTGCCAGTGAGTTGTTTTTCTTGGCCCATGAAGATATTCTGTTCAAGCTATTTGTTAAATTTAACATTATAATGATGAACAGTTATGTTATCCTAAATATTCATTGCCATTACTATCCACTACATGTCAATATATGAAACAGTTGATCTATTTTTCCTCATCTCTTTCTTTCAACTTAATAAGTTCCACAATTGTTTGCTTCCCTTAACAGTTGTTTTGTAGCCATTGTATCAAACAATATATCATTTGCCATTGCCTTTCTCTCAAGGCTGTCCAAAGAAGTTGACGATTGTCCATTACAGAATTTGGGGAGGAAGGCATGGCCTAATCTACTTGTACATATCACATGAATCTCCATGTAAATATTATGTTCAAGTTAAAACGCATAAGAAAATTCATTTTCATGAAAACTGTAGCAATTACACTTGACAAATATCCACTTCTGATCAAGCAGGAGTTTATTGTGATTAATTTTTTTATCAAGGCACGAATTTTAATTAGTTTGTATTTCTTTGAAAAGTTTACTAATTTTAAACTATTATTAATAATTTTGTGCTAGATGAAACATTACATGATATTTTTCATGTTAACATTTTTAAGTTGGCTCTAATGAAGTTGTCATTAACTTGAGTAGAAATTATATAACAGTGAAACTCTTAAAAATTTCACTCAAGTACATTTTGGCTAAAACTGGTCAACTGAAAGTGAAGGTTAGTCTTGTTTTTTTGCCAAATATCTCTTTTAGGGCTTCATTAATGTAAATATTTGTCATTATCAAAGTTTAGACAATTTAATTTTCCATAACTTTTGTTTGAAACATTTTTTCATAGAATAGATTGTATCAAAGGTATAATATGTCAAATGTCCATCTGAATATATGTTTAGTACATTGAATGTTGCTAGCAGACAGCTCTGTTTCCATTGCTATGATAAAATTTTTGAGTTGTTGATAGCAAGGTCAATTTAATTTTAATTGTGAATATTAGGCACAATAATTTGACATCAGGATATGCATCTATATTTTGTTACATATAGCAACAATTTCATTTACTTATTGTGTTTACGATGTGAAAAGTGATTCCAAGTATTTTTCGTTGTGAAAATTATTCAGTGTTTAAAAATTATTCATGAGTGTAATTGCTGAGAGTTAATCTTAAGGAAAGTGTTGTTGAGAGCAACTTGTAATTACTATTGCAATCATATTAATTACTTCATATGGAGAAAGTTATGTGCTGTCTTCGTCAGATTTTCCTTTTGGGGTTTTCCTGCTTCTGATGTGTTTCCATCGAGAGAAATCTGATTTCACTCTTATCACTTGTTCATTTCTCTTTTTTGTGTTCTTGTTAAATATCGCTTTGAAAATCATTTGGTCAAGTCATTGTTTAATCTCATAAGTTTATTAATTAATGCAATTCACTTTCACACTATTTACTCATTTATGTTGTCATGGTCAAGTCGAAACAAAAATATCTTCTTGACGTTGCTCTTAACCACCTTGTAGATGTGTTATTCATGAAGGTCAGTCAATAAATGGAGACAAAAAAGTGAATTTCATACATATAATGAAACCTTTCAAAGAGCAAACTTTAAATAGTTTTTCTTCATAATCTCCACGAGCAGTGATATACTTGTTCCATTTAGCCACAAGTTTCCTGATCCACACAGCAAAGAATTCTTGTTACTGGCACTAGGACTATCTGTTTGTCTGTACATATTAGTGGAAGTAATATGTCATAGCCCAGGATGCCAAAATACCTATGGCTGGCTCTGGTCATAAATGAGCATGTTTAATTCTTGCACTCTCCTATTACTTTCCTCTTCAGACTATTTACCCTTTCGCTTCAGTCTGCCCCCAACATCCCACGATAAGATTTAACATAACAGAAAATTTTTCTTTGGGGACTGTTTATAAGGTTGTTAGTTTCTTATAAATAGTTCATTGACTGTATGAAGTGATGAGTGAAGCGATGCAGTATTTGAAGAAAATGCACCGGCATTATATTGTTGCTACTGTGTTTATATGCAAGTATTATTACCAATATATATATTAACTTAAGTAAAAGAAAAGGTAGTGATGAGGGTGGCAACAAGGTGTTGAGGGAAGCCCAGCGGACACTTACCAAGTTGAGGACCAAGCTGGCAGACTGCTGGGGACATCGAAGAGACACGTAAAACACACGAACGTAAAAAAAAAACAAAAATACACACGCAAGCTTATCGGGCCTATGCCCTTCTTCAGCGAAAGAGTATCTGCAAGTGACACACTGGGCGGGGAATGACAGGGTGATGTGGGAAGGTTAATGATTGGAGGAGGTGGGGAGTAGGAGGGGTGGATAGTCAATAAGGAGGGAGTGTGGTAAGGGTAAGTGCGAATAGCTACAATGTAACAGAGAAGACATTGTAAGGGGGCTAATAAGGTTAGTGGAGGTTGAGGCCAGGCGGGAAGAAAGAGTCAAGAAGATGTATATGTGCTAGTTCCCAGTGTCGGAGAAGGGGGGCAGGAGTGTCATAGGGTAAGGCGCGAATAATCCTAACATTGTAGCAACTATTGAAGGGGACATTGTGGGTATTGGCATGTAATGCAACTGGGAGGGGGCGTCTGAGAGAAACACTATTCCGGTGACCGTTCATGCGGATGTTTAACGGATTGCTGGTGAGGCCTATGGAAAAGGTGGGACAAAGGGTGTAGGTAAGGAGGTAAATGACGTTACGGGTGGTGCAGTTGCTTCTGGAGGTGATGGGGTAGGTGATGTTGGTGGAGGGACTCGAGAAAAAAGATGAGGGTAGGTGGATAGGGCAAGTAAGGCAGCGAGGTTTTCCGCAGGGGTGAGACAGTATGGCAAGAAGCGTGGTAGAAGTGGGAAGTTCCTTCCTCCACAAGATATTTCCCAAATTTGGGGGCCGGCGGAAGGAGAGGAGCAAAAAGGTTGGTAAAGAGGGACTGATGGGAGGAAGAGGTAAGAATTGGGTGGGCAGCATGGAGGATTGTTTTGAGGGCTTCGTGGATACCAGGAAAAAAAAGTGTCGTAAGAGTGAGTGGAGGGGTAGATGCAGGAATAGTGGGTGTGTGAGGATGGGAACCATTGTGGGTAGGCATCATCGCCCTATGGATCTGTTCTCGGACCAAGACTGGAGGGTAGCCATGTTTGAGAAGAGCATCCTCGAGGACAGAGTAATACTGTGTATATATATATATATATATATAGACGAGTGATTTAGTCACCTCAGCCACCAGATCCTTGGGCTGGCACTGCGATAAATGTGTATGTAGGAAGATAGACAAGCGTCAATCATAGCATTGAGATTAAACAAACTATTGTAATTGTTGGTGGTGTAAGAGAACTTTATTTTAATGTGGTTTTGTATTGATACTAGCATTCCTACATCTTTTGAAGGGTTATTTCTACTAATAATTGTAGGTTTTTATTTATTGTAATTATTATTTATCTTAAAAACTTATTATCTTTATTCATTTAAGATTATTCTAAAAAATGTTTTCCCTATGTGTTTCATTAAGAATTATTTCTGGAAAATCAAGATACATGTAAGCTTTTAATGAATTTTATTATTATAATTAAATTCCTATCACTCCTCTTATAATATTGCCTTATACATGCATTTTATTATAATTACATTATAATCACATTCGTATTGCAATACTATTAATAATCATTAATGAGATCTTCTCGGAATAGTTCACATTAAAAATTCATTTGAACACTACTTTAGATGACTATATTTGTTTATGTAGTTTGTGCCATAAACATAATTTTATTCTTTGGAACTTTTCACTTGGCTTATTTTTTACTTTAAATGAAATCTTTTCTAATTATAGACCTTTAAGACCAGTTGTTCTTGCATTTTTCTAAAAACTCTCACATTTAAGTGTCATATTCCTTTTTTCACTATTTAAGATAGGTAATGCTGTTGGAAAGGATGTTAATTTGAACAAATTTAAATAAAACGTTTTAAAGTGTTGTGTTGTAGCTTAGCAATTCTTCAGCTAACTATACTTATACAGTGGTCTTATATGGATGATTGATGTGATGTTAGGAAACGAACAATTTATTATTTTTGTCATTTAACCGCTTCCCTGACGCCGACGAGTTATCTCGTCCTAATAGGTGGTTCCTTTTCTGACGCGGCCGAGTTAACTCGTCCTATCCTAAAATTTCTTCTTCTTTCCTGTTCAGACCGAGTTTACTCGTCACCTCCAAGCAGTTTACATTTTCATCGCTAGGTGGCACATTTGGATGGGATTTCTGATGTATCTAGCGGATGTTTTCAAAATTATTTTCTATGATTCAGAGACGGCAGCCACAACGTTTTCGTATTTTTTTGCATGCGTAAATCGTAGTCTTTTCAAGAAATACTAAGTATTTAGTAAGTATCTTACTAGAAATGTATCTTTATGAAATTTAACTATTATTCAAGAATTATTTAGATATGTTTCGCTTCTCTATTTTTATTTCTAATCATTTCTCTAATAATATATTTTTCCGTCTTTTTTGCTCTTCGCGCGCTATTCCCGCGATCTTTATGCGCACTTCTCACCTTTCATAATTTGTCTTCAGCCAATCTGAAAATCTAGATTTTCAAATAGTATTGCAAATGTCATATAAAGCGTTGGTTTGTATTTTCTCAGTATAATTCGAATATTGTCCTTCTATTACTATATAAACCTTTGGTTATACGATATATTTCGTAAAAATAATCCTATTGATTTCTACTGTAGTAGATGAAGATGAAATTCATGTTATAAGCCTTTATTTTTCATTCAATTTTGTATGCCGATCCATGGATGTTACCCGCGCTCTGGGTGAGGGACTCTCCCATGTTCTAAGAAACCGCATCTCAAGGGTCATTGACCCTGGGGCAAATATGAGTGAGAGAACGGTATCACAAATAAACGAATAGAAACCCTTTTCCAATATTTATTCTTGTGGATCACTACAACTAACTGCTTAGAACTCAACTCTGGAATGCGGTCTCCGTCCTATCTCCTTCTCACTCGGTCGCATCTGCCTGTGCTCCCTTTGCTTCCACGGCACAGCAAAGAGAAATTGACATGTGCTCGCGTGGGTTTCCCTTTTCATTTTCAGGGGAAGGAGAATGTCCCGCTAAGTTTGGTGGCGCAGTTCGCAGTAGTCTCGGTGGCCCTAAGGATTTTCCTCCCCTTCTAGCGTTTGTGGAGTGAGGACACCGTCGCAGACCACCCTCGATCCCTTCACACAAACCCACGAGGGCAATATTTAGAGGTAGTGGGGGTGGGAATGCCTGTGGAGAGGGATAGAAAGACCCGCGGTACAAACGACGGGATGAAACGTCCGTGACAAGGACAATGGAACGTTATCGTGGTGCCCCAACCCCATGTTTTTATCCCTTTCCCAGGTCAATACTCCTAGGGTTTCTCCCTGAGCGTATATCTCAAGTATGTTTACCGTTACGAATATTCACGCCAAATTTGGCGGCAATACAGAATTGCTTTCGAAACAGCTTCAAAGCTTACTTAGTTATTCGTTGTCCTCTCGAGCGAACACGTCTAGCATTCTCACATCTACGTTTTACTGATAGCATTTTCATACTATCATTAGAGATTTTATTGCTTCGAAGTCCTTATCTTCTTTTCGTTACTACTTTTGCTTTGGTGTAAATTATTTTACCCCTTCCGTAATGGCAAGTGATAACAAAAGCGAAATTTCCGATATGGAATTACAAGATGAAGACATTGAATACTCCGGATCAGAATCCAGCTTCTCGGAGCATACAGTCTCCGATACCGAGAATGAAGGAGAACCTGCGCAAGGACAGTGGTGTGAAGTGAATAGTTCTTGCCCGCCTGCACCCCCTAGGTTCTACTTTGAAGGAGAATCGTCGCTGAATTTCGAAGTTGCTCCCGATGGAGGTGTATTGCAATTTTTTGAACTTTTTTCAATGATGGCGTGATAGGACATATTACCAGTGAGACGAATCGGTATGCTACACAGTGTCAACGTGATAAACCATCTGGGTCAAGACACCAATGGCGTGACACCAGTGCTCCAGAAATGCGTGTGTTTTTGGCGCTAATAATATTGCAAAGTATTGTTAGAAAGCCAGAACAAGAACATTATTGGTCCAGAAGGCGAATATTAGCGACACCATTTTTTGGAGAAACTATGTCCTATCGGAGGTTTGCTAATATTAGACAATATTTGCATTTTAGCAATAACGACGAGTACAGCCCAGAAAGTCATCCCAATCCAAAACTCAACAAAATTTGGCCCATTTACCGAATGCTGGAGGAAAAATTTAGTACGTTATATACTCCGGAAAGGGATATAACTGTAGATGAAAGTCTTCTTCTGTATAAAGGACGACTAGGTTGGCGCCAATTTATACCCCAAAAAAGGACAAGATTTGGCATAAAATCTTTTCTTTTATGTGAATCTAGGAGTGGTTATGTTTGGTCGACCATTATATATACAGGCAAAGGCACTATTTTCGATAAAGATTTTGAGAATATGTCCATGTCCTCCCGAGTAGTGATGTCACTCATGAAACCTCTTTTTGATAAAGGGTATTGCGTCACAACAGACAATTTTTATACCTCCCCAGAATTGGCTGAGGCTCTTGTTTCTAGATCGTGCGATACCTATGGTACTGTACGCATAACGCAAAAAGGGATGCCAGAAAGACTAAAGAATAAAAAAATGAAGAATGTTGAGGTAGCTGCGTATCAGAAGGAAAAAATCATGGTGCTTCGCTGGAAAGACAAAAAAGAGGTGACGCTGTTGTCTACAGTTCACAACAACGAAATGCAGAGGGTAGAAAAAAGGGGTAAAGTTGTGATGAAACCGAAGCTTGTTGTGGATTATAATGAGACAATGGGGGGTGTTGATAGGGTCGATCAGCATTTAGCTGATTATCCCATTCCCAGAAAACGGGAAAAGAAATATTACAAAAACTATTTCTGCATTTTATGGAGCTGTGTGTGTGGAACTCTTTTGTTTTGTATAAAAAACAGGGGGGAGAAGTGTACATTTAGACTATAGGTTAGATCTAATAGAAAAATTGATTGAGGTGTACCACCCATGTGTTATCTCCCCGAAGGCAGGTAGACCACCTGCAGCACCACACCCCCACCGTCTCACTGAGAGGCATTTCCCGGATGTGATCCCAGCTACAGAGAAGAAGGGAAACCTGATGAGAAAGTGCGTTGTGTGTTCCAGAAAGAGGGACTCAAAGGGAAAAATAATACGCAAGGAAACACGATATATGTGCCCAGACTGTGATGTGCCTTTGTGTGTAGCCCCTTGTTTTAAAAATTACCATACAACTAAACTAAATTTGTAAATAACTGTATATATTGATTTAAATTATAGAATAAATTAGTGTTACTTCTTAGAATTAGGAATAAGATTACGGAATTCTGTTTTATTTTTTATAATTACGTATACAATAAATTTTTCATTCCTAAGTAATAAAATCTTCCATTTCTGTGTTCGGTCTGAATGTTCATTTTTTTAAGATATCCCTAAAACAAATTATTTCATTCCGTTATGAGAGGATCTTCGATCTTTTTATGTAACAAAGAGTATTTATATAGACCTCATTTGCGATTTTTGCGTTGAAAATGTGACAAAATTACTGATGATGTTTTTGCATCGTTCAAAGTATTAGACAAGTGGTATTCACTCCTCGCGGAGGAGTGAATACTACTTGGAGGCGTCACACTGCGAGGTAACCCGCAGTGTGACGCCGTAAATGGGACATTAGAGGAAAGAAGACGAGGTATTATTGTTCTGATTGTGAGGTGCTGATATGCATAATTACTAGATTTTAGATAAAAAATCCACGCAAATATATTTTTAAAAGAAAAAACTTACAGTTTATGTGAAATATGTATATTTTATTTCTTATATGATTATAATTTAAAAAATTTCATTCCTATTTCAATAATTAACCAAAAAAAATCTTAATATTAAGGAATAGCTTAAAAATCGTCAAATAATTAAATTGCGAAATAACGTTTTAAAATAAGCATTAAATCAAAAATGACTATATATTCCTTTTTAACCACTTTAAGGCATTAAGAAAATGAAATAAAATAATATGACATTTTTTGAACGGAATTCTCAAAAAAATTCGTCAGGGAAGGGGTTAAGTAAGGTGACTAAAATATGAAATATTCAAGTTTCGCTCCTACTAGTATCTAAAGCTGAATTACTCTGAACTAGCAGTATATTTTCGTTGATTTTAAGCTATATGAATGGACAAGTCAGTATTTTCATTAATGAAACAAAAGATACTATCAAACTTCTTACTACGTATATACCAAACATTCTTATGTTTGTCACTGAGTTCTCTACTTCAGTCTGCAATTCTCTCAACTGCAAAAAGATTAAAGTTTGAATAGAGAGACCCCCACATCACTCAATAGCTGGTAGACACTTTTGCAAATTTTTACGCCCATGCAAGCATAAAGGTTATCATAACTATATTATAGAGTTTATTCGTATTAAAGTATTAACTACATGAAAGTTTGTTATAAAAATTCATTTTTATATCTTCACTTGTTTTATTATAACATGTTCATAGTTTTCATAGGTACAGTAAGTCCTCAATTTAAGTCATCTCACTTTATGTCATTTTGATATAACGTCATTGCCAAATGTTCCCTCCATGCCACGGCACTGTGTTGTGCTGTGAGACCTATCTACAATGGTGCTGAGTATCTACTTAATTTCCTTAATGAAGCTAAATATATCCTCAAACTTTGCTAAAGGAATTCTCAATAATAAAAAATTGCACTAAAACATCACTGCAAAATATGCCTGGCATATCTTTTTCCTCAACATTCAATTTGTTTGCGACTTATTGGACGTATGAGAGCGGGTGTCCATGTATTTGCCAATTTAGTCTCTCCTGTCCTCGGACAATATCAGCTCATTAAACATGAAAGTCGTTATCTACTTTATTTCTACCACCTTTTCCCTCTTAAATTTTTTTTATTTTGATTTAACATCGTTTCGTGCTGTTACAAATGACAATGTCAAATTTACCTCATTGGAAAAATAGTTTCGCTTGACCTCTTGATATTTATGAGCAAAGCATTTAAAGTAAAATGAAACAATGACAAACTTGACCAATTCTAAAAATTCAACACCTTATGGAAAAATCACGTTCTCATAGGCTACAAGCTTTCTCACATGACATGCAAAGGTAAAACGTGGCACGTGCCCAATTCACGTAATTACGTCGGAATGCACTTAAAACTAAACAATGGGCAGGCCTTTAAGCTTCCTTGATGGAACAAGCAATGCCAACGAGGAGAAAAAACTGACTCAATTCATGCCTCGATCTGTTTGGTGTAGATTTTGTAGGCATCATCACAGAAAAAATTCCTACATTGTTTTTCTTTTATGATAATGTAATGAGGTAGCAGGGTGCTCATTCGAGCATTTCCGTCGGCTCAAATAAGCAGGATGCTCATTCGAGCATTTCCGTCGGCTCAAATATCACTCCCCTCCCTCTACTCCACCTTTGCCTGCTTCTACACTCCAATTAAAGTAGCATACAGATATAAAACCAATAATTTTAGGGACAAAAACTGGCTATGCAAATGTTATTGTATGTCAATCTTAAAAATTAAAGCTAAATAAAACATTTAAATTTTTAAATAAGATTTTTATTTAAAAATCATTTAGTCTGAATTACAAAATAATAAAATCCGAAAATTATCCGAGATTGAACTTTTCTTAAATCTCAAAAAATCTGTATCTTATTTGTACCAGATTTTAACTCGAATGCAAAGGAAAATAATACAACCCGATATTTACCCTCCAAATGAATTTTTTTTAAACCAGAAATATCCATTCCCTCTTGATAATGAAAAGGAGAATTAATTTCATCTAGATTCCTGCCTATTCTGCGAATTTGTATCCAACACTTATTTCATTCATAAGTAATGTATAGATAGATGATCTGGTTAGTGCTCCCAATACTTTGGTGCCCCGGGCAGTCCTCCAACTTGCCCATAGCTCAGGCCGGCCCTGGTCATGCCACTGAGAGGGAAGGAGATCCGTTGTTCCACCAGTGGTTTGCCCTGACATAAATGTGTTATGGCTCAACCTTTGGCCCTCCACCAGTGTTTCATAGTTTTCAAAACTTTTTTATTTTTCTTTTGGTTTACCTAACAAATATTATTTTTTACCTAGAAAAATCTTATTAATAAATACAATGTGTCCTTGATTAATGTCATTAATTCATTCCAGAAAATCGTGAAGTAGAGTAAAACAAGGTTAAATGAATCAATATTTCCCATAGGAACCCATGTTATGCAATATAATTGGTTCCAAAACTTAAGGTTCAAAATCTCTTGAAACACAAAATGGCATTAAATACTGTATTTTATGGAGCTTTATGGTGCTACATATGATATGAATGGTATTATAACATATATAAATCAATATGAAATTATTATTAACATAAAAATGGCATAAAATAAAAATGATGTAACTTCATTTCAACGTGACCAAAATCGGAAAATGCTATAATTCACAATAGTACATCTAGAGACTTGTTGGTCACTATAAATTCGCTAGAGAATAAACAATAGCATCTGAGTCAGAAAACTTGTTCCAATAGGCCATATATTGTTTTGTAACTTAGGTTTGATGCGAAACGTGCAGCAAAAATAAAATTTTGGGATTTTTGAAAATATGGCTGTTATCTTACAACAAAATCTTTTCTGAATATGATGTTTGTTCAGTGTTGTTCCAGCAAATTTCAGCCATAGAAATATAGTCAACATGCGTATATAATTGAGGAAGTAACTTGTGCTTACCGATGAAAACTTTTTTCCCTGATAGATTAATCCCCACTTTATTTTGAATAAGTGCTCTCTCTCTTCCTTTATCCTTAAGGCAAACAATACCACTATTCCCGTAAATGATATCCATTGTTCCAGTGTTGTAGTTAATAGCTCAAATTGCAAAAAGAAAACAAAATAAAAAGTAAGAGACAATCGAAAAGAATATTCTGCTTGTTTACGTTGTATTCACTTTCATTATTCAGTTTTCTTTTTTGTGTTTAATATGAATGCATATGCCGTAATTTTAGTCGATTGCTAGAATTAGCTAGATTGTTAAATCGATTTGCTAGTTTTGTAAATGGTCGCTATAGTATTACAATTATAATTATAAAGTCGATATATCAAGCTACGGATTCGCTTGATTGACAATACTGGATATAACTGAAATAAAATAGGGAGGCATTAAACTCAAGTTATCTTAAAAGTACAGAATAATTTCAAGTTTATAAATAGAACACTCGGCAGATCTTTTTCTTTCTGCACAACTCACAAAGCTTGTAATGTTTCATGGGGATTTAGACAATTTTAATGACTGCTGGGGGGACTTCGAGAAGAAGGCCATTACTACCACTTCTATTTAGACCCATTGCTACAAAATGTCACCATGCTAATTTAATAAAAATACCTCAATCCAAAACACATTTTCCACTCAAATAATGCGATCGTCTGCAACACATGTGCATGAGAGTCATCTATGCAACATTTTTTGGTCCTTTATTTAGCACCGAGTCAGGATGACTTGAAGTCGAATCATCAACGATGTTAATTCAAATATGGTTAGTAATTTTTGAACGACGTTAAGTCGAATCAACGTTAATTGAAGCAACGTTAAACACACTGTATCTAGTGTAAAATTGAAACCCCCTGCTAAATATTCCTCAATTCAAATAAGTCCTTTTTAATACTGTTTTCGATCTTTTCTCAAAGATAGAATTCCAACATGATTTTTAATATTGAAATGTCCACCCTAATAACCTAATTTTAAGAAAAGGCTGCCCACCCTGGTTAGGGTATATATATCTACAGTAGGTTCAGCTTTTGTTAAAATCAATGTATCTTCATTTTCAGATGCAAAAATTTATCCGAATACATGAAGATTGCCGAGAAGGTGAAAGAGTTTTTCCACAATGAAGGAATCCACTCTACAACTATCCAGCCAGAGTTCATTGAGGTCAGTGGTAGTGATGTATCTGTATATACTTTCCTTTAAATTATTGCTTTGCATTAGGAATTCCATGAAACTTTTCAATTTAATTTTGCTTGTTATGGGCGATTTCATTGGCCTGGTTTTGACTTAAAAATTCTCTGTGCTTTCTGAATATGCATCCATAAAGTATTTTCTTGAGGGCATATATAGTGGCAAGACTGTAAAATCAGTCTTTCTTTTTACTTTCTAAAATAAACTTCATGCTCGAAAATTGGCTTTATTCATTGTTAATGAACAGCTGAAGTGATGAAAACTGAAAGGGCTGTCAGAATTTATGGTCAAAAAAGTTGTCATCAGATAACTTTGCACTGTTTAAAAAAAAAATTTAATTTCAATAAATACAATTACCCATCGACTAAATTGTTAACAAAAGGTTTTCTTTGTTTAATGTCCAGTTTTCCATTTCCCTTACAGATTATTTGCTTTTAAGGTTTGAATTAATTCTTGAGGAGTCAACAAAGTGCATATGTTGTGCTTTAGAGCAGTAGTTGGCAACCTTTTTTGATGGGGGACCAGTTAATGGTTTTTGGAAAATGTGATGGATCGATTAAAAATCAAACCTGAAACTATATTTACTAATTGAATTACTCTTTTATTTTCAAAATATAAACTTCTAAACATTTTTACCTGTGTGGGTCACCCAAATCATTATGGCAGGTCATTTTATGACCCATGGATCACAGATTGCCAACCACTCCCTTAGAAGTGAAATAATAAAGTTTAGGACTATAAGACATGGGCTGTTAGAGAAAAACTTAAGTAACTATTAACCTGGCATTACTCTCGCACATTTTTGCAACATGAGAGGTCATGCGGGATTTATGTCTAAGAAACTATTAATCATTGATTTTCAGTAAATTTTTCATTTTGTATATATATTATTTATATATTATTAATTACATTAGTTGAAATTTATTTTAAGATGTCTATTATTTAACAAAACTGGAAGAAAAATAATAATTGTGGAAAATACAACATTTATTCTTCCATGAAATTTTATATTTTGTAATCAGTAAAGTAACTAATATATGGTAAAGAGCTTCACGGCACAAATGAACGGTGAAAAGTGAAAAAGGTCTCCAAATGCCATATTTACCTAAATCTAAAGTTAAAAACTCCCTCAAAAGAGAAGTCTCCCGTAAACCTGGGTGTTGACCTGCTGTCCCTGGTGCTGGCCCTAAAAACTCCTAAATGGCAGGTGGAGTGAGTGACTGTTTGATTGTTTCTTCTTTTTAATTTTTTCTGCCTCCTTTCTTCTTTTTGAGGGTGTTTTTGACTTTAGATTTAATTACGGCATTTGGAGACTTTTACTTTTCACCAGTAACGTAACTGTTCAATAGTGATCCCAGATCATAAACAACAACACCAATGATGCACATAGTAACAGTAATTTCATAATAAAACATATAAAGCACTCACAAAACAAAAAACAGATTTCTGCACGATGTTCTGTCACACTGTGTAAGAAAAACATCTGAACTCAAAGAATAACCATAGGATACTAGTTTTTTAGATGAAAATGGTTGAAGGCATGTACCACTCCAGCTACTGAAGGGTAGGAGACATAAAACCTAAAAGTAAAGGAACCCTGTAATAAAACATCGGGCTGGGGTGTCTACAGCACTCTGTGCGACCACTCCTGGGTTAAATATACGATTTCACAGCATTTTATTATGATGTTCCACAATATAAGCAGAATTTTCCTTTGAATTTCTTAAATCTATTAATTTAATGAATTAATTCTTAAATCTATTAATGCCATCTAATTACTGCATGTCTTTATAATAAAAGGCAAAATGTTTTTTGGGAACATTGACATTGTCTCCGGTGGGGAACTGTGGTAGTGCAAATTTTCGACAATTTTTGTTCAAATATACTGGAATCTACCTCTTGCATCTTTTAGAAATGTCATTGTGTATCATTAGGGTTTAATTTCAGGAGCATTGATTTTCTGCATTTGATTAACGTGGGTATATGTGTAGCATATTACCGTATATAATCGATTGTAAGCCGACCTTTTTTACAGTTTTACCTTCTTAGAAATTTCCACTCGGCTTAGAATTGGTGTCTTATTGTTAAAAATCAATGAACAAAAAAGAAAGTAATCAATGCATTAAGGGGCATTTTCATAAGAATGGTAGTGCAGAACGGTCGGGAAGTTGCCATGAAAATCATTTCGACTTAGATGCATACGTTCTGATAGGTTTAATGCACTTTGGGATATCTTATTTAATTTTTCCCTTGCTTACCGTACACGGAAGGGCGGTAAAATATCTGTAGTTACAATTATAACTCAAGATATGTGTATTAAAGTGGAAGTAAACAATCTACTTAAAATGTGTGAAAAAAGAATCAAAATGACAATATGAAAAAATAAATTATTTAAAAAATGTGTGCTGCGTCAAAGTCGTTGAAATCGCTGCAATACCTAGCACTCATATGCGTAAGAAGCTGTATACTCTAGATATGTACACAATGTTTCATTTTATTTTTTCAAAACATTTACATTCTTTACTACCATATCTGCCCAAATAGAAGCCGACCCCCAAAAATTTTCACCAATTTTGCCAAAAAAGTCAATTTCGTAGATTTTATGCTGAAGTGTGCTGGCATGGCCTAGAATACATTATTCAAGATTGAAGAAAAGAGTGGGAAATGGTTTAGTTGTTGACATTTTGAAATATTACTCCAATTAATAATTTCACGTTGTTGAATAATGTTCCACATTCAGTGATGATAATTTCATTCATCTTCATTTTCACAAAAGGTCAAATAGCTACCTCGCCAAGATAATTTTTCATCCAATTCTATTTCCAATGAAATTAGCATTTACATTGCTTTAAGAAATTGCATTTTTATAATTATACATGTTCCAAGGGAAGATATCCGCAAGAAGTTGATAAAATGCTACGTATGGAGTATAGCATTGTATGGGGCAGAAACATGGACGCTAAGGAAAAATGACATAAAATACTTGGAAAGCTTTGAAATGTGGACTTGGAGGAGAATGCTGAAGATAAAATGGACAGATAGGATGAAAAACGATGAAGTGCTACGAAGAATAGGAGAGAAGCAAATGATTATACAGACTATCAGAAAGAGGAAGGCTAACTGGGTTGGACATTACCTGAGGAGAGAGAGTATGATTAAAGACGTGTTAGAAGGAAAACTAGATGGGAAAAGGGAAAGAGGTAGGAAAAGGTTTCAGCTGATGGACGATTTGAATATATATATATATCAAGATATAAAGAGGACAGCGGAAAATAGGAGTATATGGAGAACCAGGTTTAACCAAGAATAATCACGGACCTGTCTACAGACAGACTACTTATGATGATGATGACATGTTCCATGTAAAGTTTTACCGTAATTCAAACAGTTGAGCATCAAAAGCCGTCATCGCATTTTGTGTAATCGTCTGTGCAGTCAATGTATGCAATTTTAATAGATTCCATGAATGAGGTTTTAACATGCATACAAACATTACAATGGCTATAGCAATAACTACAATAGCCAAGTAAAACTAATAGGAACTTCTTTTAATGGATAATGAAAAATAATACAGCTGTTCTTAATGATATATATGCATAGCACTGAGAAATGAAAGTAAATATCCAATAGCATTTAGAAATGAAAGAACAGGTAACAAGTGCAACAAAAACACGGGTACTGCTAAATTCAATATTCTAGCTTTATTATTTACTCATTAAATTCATCGTAGGCCAAATATTTACTTTACGAAAAATATAGTACTATCATTTGAATGCGACGGCAATGAGAGATGCTCCCATCTATGGGTGACTACGAGACTTGACCCTAACTCCATATTTTTTCTCGAACTCACATTTAAGCAGAGGGATGATTTTTTCATGATAGATTTTGACAAAAAACATCGACTTATATTTGGGCAGATACAGTATGTTGATTCAGTGTGTCTAGCATGCGCATATTGGGATTCTCTGAGCTAACTATCACTTCCTCGTGCCTTTGCAAGCGTAAATTCCAGTCCTTCAGTGTGGTGAGATTTTCCGTTTTTTACAATAATCCCATTATGAGACGAACACATTCTGTGGAATTTAAGAGGAAAGCGATCGCATTTGCGGAAGAAACATCTAATCTTGCTGAACAATGGCACTACGGGATTGACAAGTCGAATGTGAGATGCTGGAGGAGAGAACAAGAGAAGCATTTATACTTTTTAGTATTTTTATGCAAAAGATCCATGAAAACCAAAATGCCTGTACACCCTATAAAAATTTTTCTTGTGTGACCTTGTGAAAAGTGGAGGTCGGCTTACAATCAGTATCAGCTTACATTCTATTATATACGGTAATCATTTTCATTTTAAAAGTACTTAAATCATGGTTAAAAACTTTAGATTTAGATGGTTTTATGCTTGAAAGAAGTTTATTTTTTAAAGGTAGAATTCAAATCCATATCGATTTAGGGTAAAAATGTGTATATAATTAGGAGAAAACTATGATTTTTTCAAATTTTTAATAATGAAAAATGGAAGCTACCATGACAACTCCCTTTGTTGCCATATTTGAGAGTTCAATGCTTTTATATAGTATGGGGAATAGTTTTATATTGTATGCTTACTTTGGGTATATGTTTTCCAGTTGTCATTTGGTTTTTTAGTGCATAACTATCATTAAATACTTCATGCATAACACTTGTATTTATACTTGCTTTATTTGTATATTTTCAATTTGTTTTTTAATGCCATTCTGTTTATAAGATTTTATTCAAATATCAGACGAAGACATTACTACATTCTTTTGGGGGAGTGAGACAGAAGGAGAATGGGAGAGAGGGAGGAATAGTGGGAAGTGTTGTAATTTTTATTTAATATTTTATTTTTGCATGTCTGTCATTTTTGAAGAGCTTTTATAAAAATCTTTCATGAATCATTATTTTCTTGGCAGTATCCCGAGGACACAGGTCAGCAATCAGAAACTGAAGATTGTGTGCTTGACTGCCCAAAGACTGATAAGACATGTGTCCTGTCTACATGCTGTGGCCCATCTAAACAGGTAAGATTATGTATCATAATGCCTCCATCTCTACAAATTGTTGCAAATAATGACTTTATAAAACTAGCAATTTCAAACCCAAGTAAATGTGCTGTAAGTTGCGCCAGTCTTTTTTTTAGCACTCATGAAAGTCTCTATTTTATAGATGCTATTTGTAATGTGTTACTATATCTTTTCTATAATTAGGCTATGAAAAGTAATTTTGACGTATGTCACAATGTTGTTCATTTTAGATGGCTGTAAACCCAAAAATATCATTAATTTCTTGATGATCATATGATTTGAATAAGTTTTCTCTTCCTAATTCAAGAATAAAAATATTGAAACAATAAGTACTTACCCTTGGGTAACTTTAGATGGGCACTTTGGCTGCATTGAAAGTTTTCAGTAGTGATTCATCAAAAGTAGATTCTAAGATTCTTTTTAGTGCTTTTTTAAAAAAAATCTCGTCTTCGCTTTGACTGTCCATCAGTGCGCAAAATTTTCAAGCAATAAGAAGAACTGGGAAGCTATGATTTTCAGGATAGTTTTGGCTCGTTACAGACATGAACCCTATTGACTTTGAGGTCTGTTGTCTGTCTGTCCATCCATTTACTTTTTTGCATAATGATTTTAAACAAGATGGAAAATAGAATATACAGAGATTTCAAAGGTATTCTTAATGGGAAATATGTATGAAACGGTATCAAAAGAATGGGCGGTTCTTGAATTTTTATCTTCGAATTACATGGTCTCACAGACTTTCTTGTGGTAAATGTTGCTCTCTCTATCCGAATATATTTTTTAATCAATATGTTACAGATTATATAAGGGCATGGAATAGAAAAACCGATTTTAATTGTTGTTTGCCGAGAGAACCATCTTAGAGATTGATGTAAACATATGAGATGTTTTGCTTGAGATTTTCTCAAATTATTATCTCCATAACTATAACTCATAATCATGTGGTCTCAAAGATTTTCTTGTGGTAAATGTTATTCTCTATCTGAATAAATTTTTTAATCTATACCTCATATAAGAGCATGGGATAGAAAAACATGGATTTTAATTGTTGTTGGCAGAGAGAGCCATCTTAGAGATGTATGTAAACAAAATATGCTCTGCATTTTCTCCAAAACTATAACCTGTGTTGATGTGGTCCCACAGACTTTTTTGTGGTAAATGTTGTTCTCTATCTGAATACATTTTTTAATTTATACCTTACACATCTTATAAGAGCTAGGGAGAGAAAAGTTTGGTGTTTCATTGTTGCTTGATGGATGCCATTTAACAAGATACAGGTATAAGTGTATTAAAGTAATTATGTAATGTGAAGGTTCTAATTGATGGATTCTGTTCAAAATTGCGACTGAGTGATAAATTTTAATAAGGATCACTCCTACTTAATTAAAATCCATCCAGCGGTTTAGGAGATGATAGTTACAATGGACAGACAGATGAGATGAGCACATAAGGCATTCTGCTACTACCACTTCCCTGGTAAGGAACGCCTAAAAACCCCTTATGAGCTATCTATGTAGGTCTATTACTATGAAAAGGTTTTGTTTTGTTTAGCTTGCTACAACAGTAAAAGCGAAGGGTAAATACATTCAATTTCCTTTTGATAAGGGATAAAGATACGTATTACAACTGCTTAACCTTGGTGATATTGGTGAGGTATTTTTTAAATAGCAAGGAGGGAGAGGAGGATGAAGTTTCTGAAAATTTACATGAACATTTTGAAAAAACGGCTTTTGGAATCTGCTTTTGCAATCCTTCTTTAACTTGTTTGGAATATACTTTTGTTGAATCACCACTGAAAACAGCTGCATTGCAGCTGAAAAGCTTTTCCTCGTTCTGCTCATACATCAGTTCCTAATTGGCAACATTGCCTCAATCTTTTGTCCTCCTGTTCCGCTTATTTGACACATGTAAACGTTTTTGTTGTTCCACTTTTCATTGTTACAGTCATACGTTGGCAACATTTATTCATTCTTCCATTCTCGGGTTCTGCTTATAACGCACATTGCAATAATTGCTCATCTGTTTGTGAACAAATTGTTTCATTAGGGCCAATCTGTTTTTCAATCTTCTTGGGGAACTACTGTTTGTGTATAGTGCATTGTATTATACATTTTATACCTTTCTCGCATCTGTACCCTTAAATAATGGTGGACAAAAAGGAAAATGATAGTGTATGTGTTGTCTTAACCAAAAAACATTAGAAAACCTTTGTGTTTGGAAATTAAATAAAAAAATGTGATTATGGTATGCCAACTACTGAGATTGGCCATGCATTATGATGATAATCTAAATTTTTTATTCTGTTTAACAACAATGCATTTTGAATGTGTTATTGAAATATGAAGTAATGATTGCATCTGTAGTAATCATGTTTCATCTGTTCCTTTGTACGCTTATCTTATAAAATTTTAAGATAGGTATTTCTGATAATTTTTGAGTTTAAATTCCATGGTCAGGAATAAAATCCCTCATTTAAAATTGTATCTATGGAAATTGGTGATCTGCTTCTTGCCACAGTGTTCAGGAACAACCTGACATAAAAGCAGGGACTACCTGTACTTAGTTTTTCAATTCTTCTTACTGGAGTGCTTATTCTTAAAAATGTTTAGCCATAATTGATAATTCTTTTGTGAAATTTTCTGGTTTTTACCTTTTGAAGTGCTGAAATCCTTGGTAAGAAATCTTTGTTTATTTATATGTATCTCTTCACAAATAATTAAACATTTCTTTAAAACCATAACTATACAGGATGTTTGTGAGAATTTATTTTTAAATTTTTTAGAAAATTATCTAAAAATTGGATTTTTCTTGATTTTTTTCAATTTCCTGGGCTGCAATGAAATTTTAAAATTTAGCTGAAAACTCAAATTTTTTGACACAGACAGCACATCAAGAAATATCAAGACAATTTCAAGCAGTTTTTCTTAGGAAGAGAAGCTTCTCTCATACAAAGGTGCCAGAGATGACAGAGAATGACTTTTCATCATCTTCTGAAAGTTCTGCAAGTCTGGAAACATGATTCATTATCCAGAATAACATTGTATGCCATAAATTTATTTTGATCTAGAATCTTTAAACATTCAATTAGAAGTTTTTTTTACAAGAATGAATGGAAGTAATTAATATTGTGTTCTTCACAACACAAAATATTACTGAAGATATAATTGATAAGGTATTTTATAGTGTAGTTTTTGTTACACTAAAAAGCTAAATTTAAGAGATTAGACATGCTTATGAGAAGGTGGTAATGGCTTCTTAATTAATGGTTTACTGCTAGTATGTATGTAGTGCTGATGCTAGTTTATGCTTATATATTATTTTAATTTAAGACCTATGAATTCCTTTTTTAAATGTCCCCACTGCTAATAAGATTTTTTATGCTTATCTGAAATTATAAGCTAAATTGCAAATGTGATTGAACTTTAAAAATTCAAATCCTACTGAACATGAAATTATTTAATTTAAAATTCCTTGAAAATTATGGAATGTAATGTATAATTTTTCTAGCCTGAGAAAAAATTGTGATCTAATGATATTAGGAAGTTTGCTGAATTTAATCTTGAAATAGCAACAACGATTCTCAGATTTGCTTATTTATGTTAAATTCTTTGGAAAATTCTCTTCATGAACCTGTTATTAGTCTTATCTCTACAATCTAGGTAAGCTGATTTCTCCCCTGATAATATTTATAAACCTTTTCCTTCATAATGGCTGAAACATTAAATTTTTCAAATATTTCTTCTAAAAACTACATGCATGAACTGTAAATTTTTTTATATCCAGGGAAATGGAGGGCGGGAATCTCCTTCACCTTTAGACACGCCGTATCTCTGCCGTCAGAGGAACAGCACCACAAACAGCACCCCTGCTTACAGTACACGGCTTCAACAGGAGCAATCTGAAATGGAGAGAGGTCACCTTCTCTCGCCAAGTGGAGGTGGCGGAGGAGGGGGAGGTGATGCTCCCGTCCCCGTGGTCACCATTCCGGGCCCCTCCTCAAAAGAATCCCGTGTTTGACGGCGGCCTGGAGATGACAAAAATGCCCAAGGCGACAGCCCAAAGTGTGCATTTGGCGGGGTCTGGCATGGCTCAGACTCGGCTATGGACATTCCCATAGGAGATTCTCACCCCTTAGGTGATTCAGGGTTGTTGGCCAACGTCCCTGCCCTGCACAATGAGTGATGGTTGTTTTTGCAAGGGGTTTCGCCCCTATGGGGTGTTGAGTGTCTGAAACAGAGCTGTTAAAATTTTAACGGACCACTTGAATTTCAGTGGATTTTGCACTCATTGCACATTAATTATCATTTTTTAGCTGAAAATTTTTAAAGGTTTTACATGTTCGACTTGAAAACTTGTTCTCCCACCTGTTTTTAAGTGTTTGAATACAGCGGCAGTGAGAATGAGTAACCATTTTTTTTAAATCATCCTCTCTGAAAGTTGTGTGGGTGTATACCTGAGTTAAAAGTTTGGCTTCATAAAATGCTCTTGCAATACATGTTTTATAACCATTTCTTCGAATGCTGGAAAGCAGATGCTTTATAATTCGTTTCTGATCAAGTGAGCAAATGTTACGTTGCTGGAAAATTCTGTGGCTGCTCTTGGTGGGTGCAGTTGTATGAATGGAATGTTTTATATGTAATATATATATATATATATATATATATATATATATATATATATATACATATACATATACACATACATATATATAACACTATTTTATGCTGTCATTTTTGTATTTCTCAGAGAAATTTGTGGTTTTTCTGGAACAGTGAGGTTTGGATTACAGGAGCCTCATGACAAACATTTGCCATGTAAAAGAATGTTAAGTGGACTTGTGAAAAATCTTACTCTAATCAGCCAAAGAGTGACTGTGCAGTACATTGTTAAAGTTTAATGTTTGCAATATGGTGGAACGTTTTTATAGACTTAGCACACAGAAATTTCAGGAGTGTTTGGATTGAGCTTTGGTTATGTTACCATGGCATTGCTCCAGTGTGGTCATCATCTCTATTTGAGATGTCTTCACAGTGTTCTTCATTGATGCTGGCAAAAGTGGCTATGTACTAATTAATGAAAAGTTTACTCAGGATCAGATGAAACAGGAAATAATTGGTTTCCAGTTTTGTGTCTGTTTACATTAAATTTTGAAAGCAAATGGCGTTTTTGGGTAGGGAAGTCTTAAAAAGAGGTTTGCCTGCTTGATGGAGTTAGTTTTTCCTGAATTTATATATCTATTAAGTCAAAATTTGAACTTAATGATATCAAAATTTCAAAGAATACTGAAAAGTAATAATTAGTCCTTCCTTATGGCAACGTGCTGTATTTGACTGCTACTCAATACTTAATAGAGTATATAGCCATTGTCATGGTACCAGATATGAAGTAGTATACATTTTATGTGGATGCCGTTATTGAACAGTTGTTTTCTAATTGGCATTGGCAAGGTGGTTGGTGAAATGGAAATAATTGATGGATGTATCGTTTGAAAGTGCTTTCTAATGATCATCTCAATACATAGATAATTGATTTTAACCTTGTTAACGGCAATAAAACTGCATTTGCAGATTGGTTCTGAAACAGTTTTTATTTTAAATTTACTCCAAATTCCAAACAAATATAGTTGAAATGGTGATGAATATAGAGGAATAACCATATTTACCCGAATCCGAGATGACCCCAAATCTAAAACGATCTCCCTTTTAGCAGACTGCAAAACAGAAAAAAAGATTTTATGACCTAATTTCTCATTGAATGTATTTTATGTATATTTTGAATACATGTATTCAGTGTCCATTCATTAATTGAAATGCTTTGCTATAAATTTTTGTTTGAGAAAGAAACAATTTTTTAAATGCATTTTTACCCTAAGGGGAATAAAGTGAAGATTCTTATTCTTATCACACAATTTTGATTTTTGATCGTATTAGTTTGAATTTCTCTCAAAATCCTTCGTTTCGGTGTTTTGAAAGCCATTTTTTCAATTTGTTGCTATGGTGATGATTATTGCTGAACTTGGCTGGAGCATAGCAGATTGCATATTCCAGGCATGTGTCAATTCATAGCTATTGAGGTAACAGTGGACCCCTTAGGTTGATTCATAGCTATCAGAATTGCGGCGAAAAATATGAATACTACATATTGTTGTCAGTAACCATACCGATTCTGTAAACAAAACAGCACTTCTTCTTGTGTAATTTTTATGGCTCTTTGCTGAGAGAATTTTGTTTTTGGTTTTTATTGGTCTTGAATTGGTTTCCTTTTGTTTTTTGAAAGGAAAGTAGGTGGATTAGTTCTTTCCAGAACTACTTGTTAGAAATTGATGTTGTATTAATTGAAATCCGGATTGTAAGATTGCGATGAAAATTTTCAGTAGATACAATTATTTTATCTTATTTGTTTAAAAATACATCGATTATTGTTCTTGTCGTGGTCAATTGGCCGTGCTCCAATTTGTCACAAGACAAATTGGAAGGCAAGGCGCCATGACCTGTGTACAATGCACAATAAGTTTGTCATGTTACAAATTGACGTGCGATGAATTGACACATGATGTATTGACAGTACTTGTACTGTACTGTACAATTCAAGTACTTTGTACTTGAATTGAAGATGACCCTCGATGTTTGCAAGCTGAAATTTAGGGAAAAACCTTGTCTTGGATTTGGGTAAATACGGTAATTTAGCAGCCTTTGTAATTTTAAATTTAATTAACTGCATTTCAATAAAAGGCTAAAATAAAGCTTTTAAAACTTACAAATATCTTAAAAATAGATATTGCGTCATTGAAAACTTGACTAACATAACTGTGATAAAATTAAAAGTACTTATTATCGTACTTAACTGAATATAAGCTGATGCTGACTTTTTTTTAGCTTTTTCCTCTGCCTCAGCTTAATTTTGATGTCTTTTAATGTATTAGTATGGAGATTTAAAAAAATCTCAGCTGTAAATTGGAATGAGACTGTTTGAAAGATCTAGTGTCAAAATAATTTATATGTTATATTAAACTAGGGGTTCATACATTGTGCATGACTTTGTTGTTGTTGTTCCTTTCTACCTATCCCTGCAGGTTGTGGTGTTTCTCCTCTACTTGCCCAACTGGGAACTCTTCATCCTTATTTTTGTTGGTTTACCGGAGGTGGTTTTATCATTCATAGGTACAATAGCCACTACTATGTGAAGAACACAGTATTCTGCAGATTTTGATAAAAAGTGATGGCATATACTGAAGAGATATCTAATATTGCTGCTCAGTAGTGATGCAGGATTGGAGAGTTGAGTGCTGTGTGTCGGAGTGGGCAAAGGTGCATGCTCAAACTATCAAAAAACACTACATGGCCCAATGCCTGAACACTTTAATGCATTAGAAGCAGTGGTGAGCTGTAGTGGGCTCACTTAAAATTTGCAAGCCCATTGTTAAAATTATTGTTTATTAGGAATTCTTTACCAGCAAACCGGTAATAGCGGAATGCCTTATGGGCATGTCTGATCCGTCCTTCAGTCGTAACTTTCATCTCCTAAATCGCTGGATGGATTTTTAATTGAATTAAGTATGAGTGATCATTATTAAAATTTATCTCCCAATTGTGATTTTGAACTGAATCCATCAATTAGAACTTCCACTTTACATAATTACTTTAATAAACTTATACTCATATCTCGTTAAATGGCATCTGTCAAGCAACAATGAAATACCAAACTTTTCTCTCCCTAGGTCTTATATGATCTGCAAGGTATAGATTAAAAATTTGATTCGGATTGAGAACAACATTTACTACAGGAAAGTCTGCGAGACCACATACTTAAGAGTTCTAGTTTCGGAGATAGAAATTCTAGAAAATCCCGCGCAAAACATTGCATATTTTGATTACATCTATTAAATTGTGTGGAAGTGTCAAAGTTGTTCATTACATCTCATAATGTGCAACTTTCCCAAGGTTGAGCCTGAATTTATTAATGATATTGCATATCGATTGCGAAGATGGTTCTCTTAGCAAACAACAATTAAAAATCCATATTTCTCTCCCATGCTCTCATATGATATGTGAGGTATAGATTAAAATATTTATTTGGATAGAGAACAACATTTACTACAAGATAGTTCCCAAGACCAGATAGTTACAACTTATAGTTTCGGGAATAAAAATTCGAGAATTGCCCAATCTTTCGATACCTTTTCATACGTATTTCCCATTAAAACACCTCTGAAATCACTGTGTATTCCGTTATAGAGTATACTTTTCCATATTGTTAGGTGCGTTTTGCTTTCAGCATAAGCGCCTATTAAAATAGTTTTTAAATAATCTTGTAGTACTAGTAACGTAGAATATTTCATTTTCTCTACATTTCCTCTACTATTTTAATTTGACCAAAAATTTACTAGATATAACGGAAAGTTCATTTTTGTCACCAGTAAAGTGGTACCCCTGACTGGCTTACGTGATTTATTTTTGTCTTTGACTGTCAGTCCTTAATATCAAATTTCATAGAAATCCATTTGGTAGAAGCTGAGAACGAACATGTGGATGGACGGACAGACAAACCAAAGCTAATAGGCACTTATGCTGAAAGCAAAATGTGCCTAAAAAGGGGAGGTTGAAAAAATGGGAGCCCATTGTTAAAATATTCATAGCTCACCACTGATTAATAAGGATTCTAAACAAATTTTTCAGGGTCTGATTTTGCCGAGGTCACAGAATATATTAAGTAAGAGAGCTATTTTATCTTAGGTTTTTGCATAGGTTAATTCTTGGATAATAAGCACTTAAGATGCAAAAATTGAAGAAGAAAAATAAGTTCAGGTCTCCCTTGGTATCCTCGAGTTCCATATCCATGGATTCATGTACCTGTCAGTCATTTTATATATCCTATTGCTCACAATCAGTGTATGCGTGCTTATCCTAGCATATTCATGAAGCTAAGTTTGTGGGCATGTGAGGCTAATATGATATTTTTGTCCCAAGCAGCTTACCCTATGTAATGTTTTCAAAGAAAAACATTTTCTTAAAAGCAAAATTGTGCTAATGTGGTTTCTCTTTGTACTTTTTGTTTTAAGAGATATTTAGAAAATTCTTTTTGAGTTAGATATATCTATGAATTTTCCTCATTGGTTTTTCCATATATGTAGTTCATAGATTTTCTGCTAGATGGCTTCCAAGTCAGAAAATTCAAAACTTTGAAATGTTGTTGTAGTCATACTGTGGAAGCTAGAGGAGTGAAGTTTTTATGGATAGGCAGATCTGGTGAGGATTTACATTCCAATGGTGCTGGTTTCCTCCTCCCTAAAGGTGGAGGCAAACCAGAACACTGAAAAGTTATAACCTCTTACTTTAGCAAGGGTATCTTGTTTGTTTTTGTGTGTGCAGCAGAGGAGAGGGTTGTGGGTGTCCATTAAGGGAGCAGGTGAGGGTTTGGGGCCTATATAACTAGGGTTATTCCTAAGGATTTTACTAAGAAGACAGTTACCATGTATTCTGCCAAGAAATATAGTGGAGACTGTGGAATTGGGTCGAGATCATAGGCTCTTTACTGTATTTAATTTTCAGGTTGTTTTTAATTTCAAATCATAAATATGTTTTCTTTGATGTTTAGCAATACTAGATTTTTCAGTGAAGCATGTTCTTTGAGGTATGTTTGTAGTTGTCTTCTTGTTCTATGTAACATTTGTGGCCATGTTCAGTTTATTCTATAAATTCCAGATTTTTCGATGCTTGTCTTCCCATGTCTATTGGAGATACCCAAGTAAGTACTTAATTTTAATTTTTGATTGTTAAGTGCTTATTACCAACTTTTATATTAACTTCGCTTTGTATACCTATATAAATGTTTTGGACCCTGTCTAATCTGAAAAAAATCCAAAGCTAATTGCGGGGTTCGAACCGCCTCTCCTCACCATCACGTAAGATGAGTGATTTAGTTACCTTGGCCACCAGATCCTTGCATTTTTGCTGTGATAAATGTGTATTTAAATTTGCGTGGGAAGATAGACGCGTATGGTATAGCAATGAGATCAAACAAACTATTGTCATTGTTTAATAGAATTCCCTTTATTTTAATGTGGATTTGTTTTGATACGAGCATTCCTACGTTTCTTGAAGGAATATTTCTGCTAATAATTGTTTTTATTTATAGTAATTATTATTGATAGTAAGTTTTAATTTATTAAATATTTTTTAGCTTTATTCATTTAAGATTATTCTAAAAACTGCTTTCCCTGTGAGTTTCATTAAGAATTATGTCTGGAAAATCAAGATAAATGTAAGCTTTTGATTAATTTTATTATTATTAATTTCTTATTGATCCTCTCATAATATAGCCTTATAAATGTATTTTATTATTATTGCATTATAATAACATTTGTATTGCTCTACTATTAATAATCATTAATGTGACCTTCTCAGAATAGTTAAGATTGAAAATTTATTTAAAAACTACTTGAGCTGACTATATTTATGTAGTTTGTGCCATGAACATAATTTTATTCTTTGGAACTTTTCACTTGGCTTATTTTTTATATTCAAAATATGAAAAGCATAATATAACCTTGCCATTTGCAGTTATTTTAATTTGAAATTAACTAATTTATGACCAAAGCAAACATTTTCTCACAAATCATTCTTTGTTCCATTTAAAATAACAGAATATCCAATTCAAAGTGAACAAGCAGCATAAGAAATGCTAACTTTAAAAGAGAGATTCACAGAATGATTCTCCAACCTTCCAACAACCATATCTATTTAAAATACAGAAATATGATGCCTGAGACTCCTGAAGTAATAAATTTAACTAATTAAATTTTTACCAATATTTGTTATAAAGGACCGCATTATGTAATACAATTCTAGGATTTTTATTTTATCATAGCGGTGATTTCAGAAAAAACATGGCAAAACAATGCAATAACAGAGATTATACACAGTAAACCCTCGATGTTAGCAGAATTAATATTTGTGGTTTTGAGTATTTGTGAGTCATGTCTTTGTGTACATATTCAAAAAGGACGACATCTGGCCATTTCACCACAATTTTTCATAACCAAATATCCTTTACCCCTCTACACCTTCGTCTCCATCACTCCACTCCATGGCATTTGTTCTCTTTCTGGGAGAAGAGGGTTCGACTGACCATGTTGCGTCAGAAAATTACCTACTCATAGAGAAGAAGGGATATACCATTTATCAGATCTTCAATGCTGATGAAACAGCACTTTTCTGGACTTTGCACTTTCTTGTACAAGGAGTAGAGGTCTGCGTCAGGTTTTAAGGTAAGGACTGGCAAACTCTTCTATGGAAATGCAGCAAGAGAATTCATGATGAAACCAATGGTAATATACAAATCTATGAGCCCCAGGATCCTTAAAGGAAAAAACAAGGATCATCTCATGGTGTTCTGGAACACTAACTGGAGGGCCTGGATGACTGCTGAGCTGTTTTTTGAATGATTTCATAAGTGCTTCGTATATGAAGTGAAAATACCTTGCAGCCAAAAACCTAGCATTCGAGGTCCTTCTGATCTTACGTTAGACAATGCAGCAGGCCATTCTGAAAGTCTGCAATTTGCCCACTTGAACATTGTGGTAGTCTTCCTACCATCTAATACCACCTCCCTTCTCCAACCAATGGATCAAGGTCTCATTGCAACATTTAAATCACATTACAGTTCTTGCAAGTTTGTGAGAATTCTTGACCAGATGGAGAGCAATTCCTCTATGTCAGACAGCGATTGTCGGAAAAAGTGTAACATCAATGTATGTATAACAATTATAAAGGAATCTCTAGATGATATCAAACCATTGGCATGAAATGCATGCTGGAGGAAGCTTTGACCTGACACAGTGAAAGACCTGAAAGGCATCTCATCAGAAGAAGAAGAGATGCAGAGGATTGTGAGTTTGGCACATGATGTGGGAGAGGAGGGTTTTGATGATCACAAAGAAAGGATGTCCCACCAATTCATCTTGTGGAAATTCGTTGCATGTCAAATTCATCGCAATAAAAATTGTTGCTTGTCAAATTCGTCGCATTGCAAATTCATCGCAAGGCAAATTTGTCACTTGGGAAATTCATCACGTGTTGAATTTGTCGCAAATTCAGAAATTGTTGAGGAAATAGGAAATCCTTTTCTTCATTAACTGGATGGGCCCTCCATTTTTTTATAAGCATGACATCGTTAACAGTTGAATCAGACTCTAGTTCAATGTAATGCAAAACTACATCTAGGGCATCTTTAGCTGCTGCATGAGGTGTTTTTGGCTCTGTATTTAATTCTTCTTCCTCTTCAAACTTTGATCCTTCTGTTTCCATCACGGCCTGTATGATTTCTGCATCCTTCATAATTTCATTCTCCAACAAATAGTCACCTTGGATCCATTGCTTTATGTCTTCTTGCTGTAAATCTTCAGAACCTTCAATTTGCCTTGCATCACTTAATAGACTTAATTAATTTTTAACATCGATATCATACTCAAGCCAAAGTTTTCTTCAAGATTTGGTAAATGTTGAACTCTTGGATTTTGTTCCAAGCTTGTGCTAAGTTATAAACAACATCTTTGATGCAGATGTCTGTCAAGGATTCCATTATACCTATATTTTTATCTTCTATTTTTTTCAAAACTGAAATCAGAAATTTTCGCCTGTATCTTCTTTTTAAGCTTTCTAAAACCCCTTGATCCATAGGCTGAATTAAGGATGTTACATTCGCTGGTAGAAATGTGACCTTTATGTCCCTATCTTTGAGTTCCTCGCAATTGGGATGTGAAGGAGCATTATCCAGAATGAGAATGGCCTTTCCAGGTAAGTTCAGTATTTTCAAATGTCTTCATACAGAAGATACAAACTCATTAAAAAACCATTCTCTGAATAATGCAGAATCCATTCAGGTTGATTTTTGTGATCGGTAGTATACTGGTAAAGACAAACGATTTATAGTTTTAAATGCTCTGGGATTTTTTGATTTACCAACAATAAATGCGGCAAATTGTGAGTTTCAGCTGCATTGCTGCAGGCAGCTACATGAGTCTTTCTTTGGATTTTTTGTATCCTGATGCTGCAGGCTCATCCTTTTTTGCCTTCGTTTTTTTGGTAACATCTTGTAATTTAGACCCGTTTCATCTGTATTGTAGAGTTGTCTTCAAACTGATTTATCTCCATCAATAAGCTCTCTTAAATCCTGCAAAAATTTCTGAGCAGCATGCTGATCAGACGATAACTTCTCACCAGTGATGATTAATACATGGATACCATGACGTTTTTTTCCAACGTCCAAGCCATCCGTTATTTGCAGTAAATTTCTGGGCACCACCAATTTTTTGATTTAGGGTTAGGTCCTTTTCTTTGGGTATAGGTCCACTGATTGAAATTCCAAGATGTCTTTCTTGCATAAACCACAGCCATAATGCATCTTCTAAAATTTCCAATTTTGGTTCCTTTAATGTTGAATGGGAAGATAAAGACACTTGTGTTGCAATCTGACTGCAAAATCCTTCTAGATTCATGCGATTTTTTCAAGTCTTTTACAGTAGTCTCTCCAACACCTAATTCCACAGAAATTTGTCTTACTGACTCACCCTTATCAATTCATTCCAGAGCATCAAGATTAGTTTTCATGGAAACAACCACACACAGCTCATTATAATTTAACTACACTTTCTAGTAGAAGGTCCCGAACCAGCCTAAATTTTTATACAAAATAATTAATAATACATTTGATTGCCCTAATTTATTATCGCTTATAAATTTAAGGATCCCTGCTCACTCAATAAGCTTTCTGTGCCATGCCATCTAGGTTATCATAGAAATAATTACACTTTTAATTCACCTATTACAAGTGTTGGAAGGCTAGGCTACAATTGATTTGTTCAGATCTCTCCAAGTATATAAAAGGAAAATTAAGGTTTTTATTTGACTTTGAAATATAAGCATGATTAGGTATATATATAAAATGATTTTAATTGATAACTTTCATCTTTTAAATATTATGTGTATGTGAAGTGCAATATTAAATGCATTGTTGTATTATGATTTAACAGAGTGAAAGCTTTGATAAATATAAACTGTCACATTTTTGTAAATTTTATATCTATGGGTATATGTACGGTTATATAAATGTTGCAGGAAATTGAATATTCTAAAACATTTATTTGAAACATTTTTAAAAACCATATGTTATAGCTGCCACAACCACACCACCTACTGGTGATTATTGCTAACAATTGACGCTAGTTATGTCTAACTAACACTCCTTTTAAATTTCTTAATTGTTGGAGATTCCTGGCTATATCCAGTATCAGAAGGCTATGGTATCAATCTATTTGTGTTCATTGTGAAGCCTTAAAAATTTCTCGCAGTTCCTTAAAAAATTCATTATCATTTAACCTGTTTGGAATTTTTAGAAATATTAATCATGGAGAGAGTAATGTGGTTGCCACATCAGATTTTTTGAAATATTTGCTTTTATATATGAAATAAGATTACCTCAAATTAAACCCTTAAAAGGTATTAGACATAGAGATGATGATAATATTAAGCCAATGGAGGAATTATATCTTGGAATAAAAGTTAAATTGAGCTTAGAAATTCAACTAATATTGACCTTGGAGAAATTAGAAACTTTCTAAATAGCTCTTTGGAATTTCTAATTGTGAGTGCTTCCCAAATTTTCAAAAAAGATTTTAATTTGAATCAGTGGCTTCAAAATCCCTACAAATGCTGTTCTAAAGAGGTGTTTAAAAAACAAGTAACTTCCCTAATTAATCTTATTTTAACCTTTGAACATTTGCCTTCTTCAGAAATTCAAATGACTGATAGTGAATGGAGACAGCAAAGAAACATGTTAAAGAGTTTAGAAGTAAATTACAATATGAGACCTAAAGTATAGTGAAGTAGTGGAAATGAAGCAAGTAGACGATGAAGAAATTTTTCCTAAGCTATTTAAATTTATGGAAATGTTATTATGCTTTCCTTATTAGAGTGCTGCAGTTGCGTATTCTCAGAAATTTACTTAATGAAAGATGAAACAAGAAAGACTATCAATGGAAACCTCCACAGGTTTAATATTAACAAAACAATTCATAATGAATTATAATTTTAATGCAAGAAAGTCGCTGTTGAAGGGAGCGAACAAGGCAGGAGAGAAATATAAATGTTAAGTTTAGTCCTAAATCACATAGTAGTAGATTAGAGGAAAATAAAATATTTCGTTTACCTTATTTCATCATATGTATTCATAAAAATATTTTATCGATTTACGTATTTTTCATTTAGGGTTGAGCAATTTTGTTTCATTGCCATACCTAGTTGCATTATATATTCCTAACAGAGGTATTTCTTTTTTCATTAATAAATAATTATTATCATAAAAAACATTTCTTTAGTAAATCGAGTAAAATAACCGTGTTTAGTTTTTCCTAAATTTACATATATAAAATGGAATTTTGACCATAAATATTCCTTTAACAGATAATTCTACAGATTTTTCTTTCCGATTCTACAGATGTTTTAAGTTTTGGAAAGGCAACACTGTGACAATATCCAAATTATTCAGACCTGAAAAGAATTGTAAAACCAAACAATAAAAAACCACTGAATGCTAAACACAATTATATTATTAAAAAGACGAAATGCTTCTGCATAACAAGTTTTTAATTATTTGCTGAATTTCATAAGACAAATAATGTATACAGCTCGTTTATTATAGTTAAAAGCTACAAAATCCTTAATTCTATTTAAATCTAAGTGTAAAGCAGGTATAGCAAATATCAGCATTCAAGAAACAGTAAAATTGAATAAAAGACAGGGTATTTTATTCATTTTTTTATTCTTTCAGTGTGACAGCATTTCGCTGTCTTTCAGTCACATTAAATATAATCCACCTCTCTGACCAGGTAAGTTTAAGTATGGAGGCATTTCACACTAGATGTTTCTGAACCACAGGTGGCTAGAACTTAGGTAATGACTGCACTGTATGCTACCAAAAACACAATTTTAAGTTTTTAACAGAAAGATATAAGTAAATTAAGCGAGGCTTGTTCAAGCATAGCAGCAACACAAATACTTGGGCTGCTTGGAGATTCTTTGAAATCATATTTAGAGCAGGTTCTAAAAAGTTGACTTGCAATTGTCCTGGATATCCAGTTGAAAGACAACGTGTTGGCCTCTGTGGTCTTAGCATTGTTGATTCAGGTATGAGATTGAAATTCCCTGGAGTTCAAGCATCCCTGTACATCCTGAATGTTTAATATTTCAGTGATGGATTACCCCTTTACCCTTCTATTTGAGCAGAATTCATCATAATATCTTAGCTGTTGCTCCTCAACAATGAAATTTTTGTTATAAAATGAATTGAGACATTCTGAACCTGCAATAAAAGATTTATTATTATTTATTAATTCACAGGCAAAAGGCCATTACAAAATAAAATGAACATTTTCAAAATTGGTAGTAAAGTACTTGAAATATGATTCCCCAAAGAAAACACAGCGGGCCTGAATCCTGCGAAAGTAGAATTTTTTCCTAGGTCTTCCGGCCTCCTGTTTGAGTGGTTTGAGAAGCCTGCACTGGGATTCTCTCCTTCTCTGTGAGTGTTTTCAGTGTGGAAGGAGCTATGGATATATTAATCCAAGAAGAGGTTGATTAGCCAAAACTACACACAAACATTTTATTCATAATTAAGAAATTTCATCTCCACTACTTGACTATTTGATAGCATCATTTCTCTGCAACTATTTTTTAGTGCATTTTAAAGTCATTTCAGAATCATATTGTACTTTTTCACCACTTCGCACGATTTTGTAGTAGCAGAGAAGAAATTATAAAATTCCTTCCCAACAGAATAGCAACCTATTACTTTGTACTATATTTTAGCCCAGGCATTCACAACTAAATTTAATGAATGAGCTGTGCTGGGAATAAAAATCCTCTGGGGTTTATTTTTCGTATCCTGATTTACTTGCCCACATGTTTGATTGATTATCATTGTAATGTTGTTCTCTAATATATTTGATTGATAATTTTACCTTATTCAGCTCCTTAAATAGAGAATCTGTTAATAAAGCAGCCCCACTGTCTATCAGATTGCTGAGGGCCACTGGTTAGCTGCTGGGGGTGGGGAGACACGTGGGCCTTGGTGACCAGCATTGCCAACTTTCATTCTAGCACTGTCATTGGAGAAACTAAAAATTATCTACTGTAAATTTTATGCTAAATAGATTATTCAAAACTGTCAATATTGAAATGTTAAAATTGTTATATTATGCAAAGATTCATTCTTATTTGTCATATGGAATAATCTTTTGGGGTCATGATAGATATGCCAATAAAGTCTTCTTCCTGAAAAAAGTCGGCCATTAAAGCTCTCCTGGTAAACCATTGTAAATTTCTTTAGGCATAACCAAAAAACCCCATATACACACACGCACGCACGCACACACACACAAACACACTGAAGTTCAAGGCGGTTAGACGCGACCAAGTTTCGCTCTCGTGTTTTTCCTCAGAAGTGTGAGTATTTTTTCGCTTAACGTGATATATCTTATACGAGTCGACGCGTGAATATCTCCTGCGTCGAGTGGTGTTCTCAGCTTCATCAGGTGTCGCCTAGTTTAATTTATATCTGCGTTTTTATACGTTGGTGTTAAACGGAACTTTGAGTGAGTCACCGTTTCTTCCCGCCGCCCGGGCTCCCTCCCGGTCGGACGCGGCGGAATACTGCACAACCGCTCGAAGTCCAGTGCCTAGCCTCACCAAGGACATCATTACCGCATCACCTACTAGATGTGCATCACCCATCATCACAGATTCTACTCAAATATCGACCCGTAATGAAGAAAGTGCTTCCCTCGGCAACGTAAGTGGAAATGATTTTGTTCGGGAACAAGATCAATGGTTCACCCCCCAACGCGTGTTATCCAACGATCACAACAGAACAGAAAATAGCTTTTACAGAAAATGTGCCCCAATGCAATCTGAAGGCAACTTATCTCCCAAAACATCAAACTCATATATGAAATCCTTTCGCAAGTGCTTATCACTTTCCCATAGTAGCCTAAATACAGCGAGGATAGAGGATTTTAGCAATACTACTGATACATTTTCCATTATTCGCAGAAATAGGGGCAAAGTAGTTATAGAGTCGCCAACGAGTGTCATTCTTAATAGCAATTTATCGTCGTCCACAAAGTCACTGCCCTCCTCTCACGTTGAGCAAACGCCCCAGAAAAGAGCTTTCTCCGACTTATTTCACTCATCTCCAAGATTTCACCCTATGCCTTCCTCTGGAAAAGACGCACGTGTGTGGAACAATTACCCATCAGCCGGGAGGTTGCCGTCAACATCTACGTGGCCAACTCCTGCTCTCTCTCCTTCCCCTTCCCTCTCCCCTCTGCCCATGACGGACACGCAAAACAGTCAACACTCACCGTCCCCCCCTCCCCCATCCCCATCAAGAAAAACTGCTCCCTTACTTCCATCAACACCAGGCATAACTCAACACGGCTCGTCAAATGAGATAGAGCCAAATGCCATACACACGCAATGAACGTATATAGCCAATACGAGGAATGCTCCGGTGAGTTATGCTAGTGTTGCGAGCCGTCAAACTCACCCCACAACGCGCAATGTCGTCACTGCAGAATCGTACTCAACGCCACAAAACGTCTTCAATTTCATCCTGAAGAATATCCACCCTCTCCCAACTGGTCCGAATAAAAAACTGGGTGTAATACTACAATCCATATCTTCAACCCCTCTAGCTGACTATGTAGCTCCTATGGACGATCTTATGGGAAAAGATGCAGTAACAAGCATAACACGACTTTCTGGAAACAGAATATGTATATATCTTAAAAACGAAGAAACCCTCGATCTATTCATGAAGGAGCACGGAGGCATCACAATCAAAGGCGAATTTATAACTGCCAGGAGAATGATAAACAAAGCGAGGAAACTTATGGTTTCGCATATTCCACCATAATTCTCCGATGCAGACCTTTTGGACATCATTTCCCAAGCGGCCACAATCGTAAGCCCTATTATCACCCACACACTAGATCTCAAAGGGCATCCCGGGTATATTAATCCGGTATTATGGCGGAGACATGTCTATATAGTCCCCAGGGACGGCGTCGTCTTTCCCGAATCTCTGGTAGTCAATTTTGACAGAAGTCCTCACAGAATATTCTTCTGCATCGAAGCCAATACGTGCTATAAATGCCACGGAGAAGGACATATATCAGCGGATTGCCCCCTCAACACTCGTCAAGTAGATAAAAACACCAAAGTGAAATAGCAAACATTCCCGATCCTCCCATACCTCTCCCCCAGCCTACTGATCCTTCGATAACAAAAAAGGCAGACCCTCCCACCCCACCTCCACCGGCATTCGCAGACCAAAGAGCGGAAGCCCAACCCACTCCCTCCCCCCCACCCTCCCTCACACAGTCCCTCGACTTTGAGGCTATCCTTCCACATACCTCCATCTCCCCTCCACTACTGCCAACCCCCACTACCTCTCTAGTATCACCCACAAACCCCTCACCTTCAACCCTGTTTAATGCGGAAATGCTTCAAGGTAAGAGAAAACAAACCGAAGCAAGTGGCAGTGATAGTGAAACCTCCTTACTCTCCGGAACGGAAAAAAGGTGCCGTAAAGAAAAATCCTCGGAAACAAGAAAAAGATCGACAAGGAATGACGCAGCTACTAAACTTTTACCGTGAAAACCCTGGATTCACAAGTATATCTTTTCCGGTATTGAGTAAATTTCTCTCGGAAACCAAAGGAATCAAAAACCCTGCAGCTAAAGCGGCGGAATATTCCGTCGACAAAGAAGCGCTAAGCGCTACGCTGAACGAAATTCATCACCGTAAGGCAATCAAAGAAACAGCCTTACGAATGCGCGTGTCTAGGCTCGCAGAAGCAATTTCGCAGTCCATTCTTGAAACTCAGTGATTGAAGGGCAGAGAAAGAACCGCATTTATCCATTCAAGAACCCATCCTCTTCTTTCTTTTATAATTCATTTTTCAACTCTTCCTTATATACACGCCTACGAATTGTTTGTGGTTAACATCATTAATACCCATAATGGCTGACTTATTGCTGATGACTCTAAATGTAAAATCCATCCAGAGTGTAAGGAAATGGGCGCTCTTTGAATTGTTTTTACAAAAATGGTCGCCGGACATAATACTAGTACAAGAGTCCAACACAAACGAGGCCACTTTCCTTTCCGTTCAGTCAAGGTATGACTTTGTGTTCAACCCACCAAGTTCGCACCACACGGGTACAATTATAGGATACAAAAAGAGTCTGAACATCACCAAAAGCCACTCAACTGTGCTAGTTCCAGGACATGTGCAGCAAACAACATTTATATTTAATGATTTCCCCAGTATGACACTGCTAATAATATCATACTACGGGTCGCACGCTCAAGAAAATGCAATACGAGCTATTGAAAATATTAAGAGACACGTTGCTAACGTGCTATCCACCTCTGACTCAAGAACCAGAATAATCATCGGTGGTGATTTCAACGTTACGTTAAATCCCACCAAGGATCGAAAATCAGGGATTGAACGAAACCCAAGAGTTGCGGAAGCGTTACGTGATCTCATTACATCCCTCAATTTACATGACGCATGGGAAGAAAAAGGCTCTGCAACGTCCGGATTTACTTTCCCTAATACCAAACAACCAAACGATGCTTCAGCTAGATTAGATAGATTCTATGTGTCAGATAATCTTCTTGTAAATGTTAAAAAGATGAAATTAATTAACTCTTTCTCAGATCACAGAGCGCTCGCGATGAGTCTTACACTAAACGCAAAAGTTACGCGCGCGCCCTACTGGCGGTTCAACAACGCTCTCCTGAACTCGCAAAACTTTATTAAAAACGCTCGCACCATCATTGACATTATTGCAAATGAAACCAATACTATCAGTGATCCTGTCGGAAAATGGGAATTAATCAAGGAAGAAATTAAAGACTATGCCTTAAAATATGCAAGATGTATGAGCATGCTTGAGAATGATACGTACCTAACCTCCAAAGCTCTGGAGTCACAAACTCTACTGGCACGGATAGGATGGGAGAAACTGGTCGAAAACAATTCTCCTGCACTGGAGCATCTCGCCGCATGGGCCAGAAGAACCCTCCCAAAACCACTTACCAAACTGGAGATAGATGGGCAAATAGTGACTGAACCCATAGAACTACGCGCTATTGTTAGAAAACACTTTCTAAAAATATATGGCCCTCCTACAGAGGAAGAGTCAGATGTGCCGCCAGAAGAAGACGACATCCTTGATGAAGTACTCACGCTCTCAGAAAGTGAAAAACTTATCCTCAATTCACCGCTCCGCGCCGAAGACCTCAGCAACGCTTTAAAAAAACTTGCGAGGAATAAAGCGCCAGGAATGGACGGATTGACAGCCGAGCTATATGTAAAGTTGTGGGGTTCACTGAAAATACCCTTCCAGCGGATGGTCGAGGCCAGTTTCTTCACAGGGCGCCTACCACGTTCAACCTCGACAGCGGTCATCGCTCTTATGCCTAAATGCGGGGACCCGAAAACTATAGACGACTGGAGACCACTCTCACTACTAAACGTAGACTATAAAATTATTGCAAAAGCCATGTCTGAAAGACTATCCGTCGTCATAGCCTCTCTTGTCTCACCTGAGCAAAGTTACTGTGTACCCGGTCGCACTATTTTTGACAACATAAGCCTCGTCAGAGATGTCATCAACACCACCAACAGTGCCAACGACCCTCTCGCAGTGCTCTTCCTAGACCAACGAAAAGCGTTCGATAAGGTAGATCACAATTACCTTTACATGACATTAGGAAGAATGGGGTTCGGAAATACGTTCATCGATTACCTGAAGACACTATACCATGAAGCTCGGTGTCACGTGCGCGTAGCTAGCACCCTTACCAGCCCGATACCCGTCAAGAGAGGCATCAAGCAGGGCTGCCCACTTTCGGGGCAGTTATATTCTCTTTCCCTAGAACCACTCATCGGCATGCTCAAGCACAGAACAAGGGGCCTCCCCCTACCAAACCCGTCCGTAAATACACTCGTTGTTAGTGCCTACGCAGATGATGTTTCCGTCTTCATCACAAGCAATGAGGACTTCGAACGAGTAGCTTCATGCTTCAGGGATTTCTCGCGCGTATCCTGTGCATCCCTGAACACCCTGAAAAGCAAAGGTCTTTGGGTAGGCAGGTGGAAAGGGAGAACAGATAGACCACTGGGTTTTTCTTGGACGCAAGATACCACCAAATATTTAGGGGTCATTGTTGGTAATGACAGCCATGTAGTCCACCATGCCAACAACGAAGAAATAAACAACAGAATCGCAGAAGCCCTCCGAATCGGGAAGCCAAGATTAGGTCCACTACCACTGAGAGCACGAGCACTAGCCATTAATCAATTCATTGCCCCCAAGATATGGCACATTTTACAGTGCTTCACTCCATTCTCGCAGTTCCTTAGGCGCCTTCAAGCGAGACTCGCGGGGTTTCTGTGGTACCGTGGGAAGCATTGGACTGATGGAAGAGTTTTAACAACACCTATTAAAGAAGGGGGCCTCTCCCTTGTAAGCTTGGAAGATAAAATGTTGGCATTCAGGTTCCTATTTTGTCAGCGTCTGCTTTTCGGTGAACATGAAAGCCCTTGGAGAATCTTTGCAGCCAAAATACTCAAAAGATATAGACGACAAGATCAGGTATTTGGAATATTTCTCTCGCAACAAAACCCTTGCTACAGTAGAACCATTGGCCCGTTTTACAACTCCATCTTGAAGGCCTGGTCGATACTTAACTCGAAGATCGCGGATCATACATACGAAGAAGAAAACGGGCGTCCATTCCCAACAGGATGGCCGCCACCCAACCCGTGCCCAGATTTTCAAATCAGGAGTGTGAGAGTTAAAAGTTTCATTCCTCTACCTATAAAGAAAAAATGGGCATATCACGAACTTCTGTACATGCGGAGAGGAGGTGCATGGCCAATGAAAGGAGGGATTACTGAGGACAAAGTCCACTGGCAAGAAATAAGAGCTTTACCGACTTTTGGCCACGATGCAGATATAGCGTGGAGAGTAGCCCATGGAAAAGTGGCAGACGCTGTCTTCCTCCGCAACATAGGCATACTCGAAAGTAGAACTTGCCCATGGTGTCCGGGCCAAGAGGGAGACATGTGGCATTTAATATTTGAATGTAGAAAGGTTCAATCAATATGGAATACCGTCACAACTTATGTTAAAGCGCTAACTGGAAGATGTACCATCTATCCCCAAGATCTCTATTCAGGATTAGCGAAACAAAAATGGGATAATGATGTCGAAATAAAACTTTCCAACTACCTAATAACCTTAGCAAAGGCGACAACTTATAAACGGATGACGTTGTATTTCAGAGGTAAAGTAACAACCCTTGAGCTCCCCGAATATTTGAAACGTACACTAGACAGAAGATTGAGAAATGAGTACCAACACAGCGTGGTAATGGGCCAAGAAGAAGCATTCAAGAACATATGGTCACATAGGAATGTACTCTGCAGCATCAACGGAGATGGACTCACTCTTCACACAGACCTTGCATAAAATATGAACGAGTCTTGAAAAGGAGACGAAATATTAAGCTGGATGAATATAAAGGGGGAAGAAGGCAATATGCAGTGGAACATGGGCCCCAAGATTGGTGTTGCAGCCCCTTTGGCGGGGCCCACCCAGTGCTTGCCTCCCAGTTCCGAGAGCTGTCATCAAAATATAAAATGATTTTAAAATAAATAAATGAATGAATAAATGAATCAAAGACAATGATTAAATAAATAAGGTGACGGTGAGAGCATAAAATCTCCCCGACTCCAGTGATAAATAATAATAATAATAATAGTAATAATAAAAACACACACACGTATGTATGTATGTATGCATGTATGCATGCATGCATATTTGTAAAACAAAACTCTGCACTGTTCCAATTTATTCAGAACCTTTACAATTATAATACAGGACTCAAAAATGATGTTCTTATCAAGGATTACAGGCTATCAACAATGCCGCCTCAGTGGCTTATAACAAGTTACCTTGTAATATTAAATGTTCTTCAAGTATTCCTAACATTAGAAAACGATTCAAATGTTTATTGTTAAATAATAATTTTTATAGTGTTCAAGAATTTCTAAGTTCATCAACTGTTTTAATTCTGTAGCGATGTACTATAGCGGTTATGTACCTGCTCCATGCCTATTTGAGACCTACAGAGTTAATAAAATTATTATTATTACCTATAATTCTAAATGAAAATTCTGAAATCTTTAAAATCTAAAAAAATCACATTGTTTTATAATAGTTAATTTAGATTATAAAAATTAATGTCTTATTATCATGACATTATGGTATAATGAAATCTATACCTTCATATGAAGTTTGTTCAGTTTCTGTGCAGGCCATAATTTGAACTGAGGATCGTTTAAGCAAACAAGTCTACATTTCTGTATGTATTGAGGCTCAATTATATTTTCCACAAGTTCCATTCTAAACTCCAGGTTACTTTTTGTTCCTCCATTCTTCCTGTACAACACAAATGAGTTCCAAGTGGCCTGATCTAACAAGTGGAAAAATATTTTTTTATAATACTTTTTCCCCCATTTTTTTTATAATGGGATAGTTTGTCAGCCCTCCCTAAGGACTGCATAACTTTACAGAGGTGGGAGGGTTTGTGTACTCTTATGAACCAAAGAGCTATGCCGGCGGGAGATAATTCTCCTGGTAGGACCATCCAAGCCAGAAAGGTCTGAGGGGAAGAGTCAGACTAAGAAGCAGTCTTAGGGGTTTTACATCCCCCTGTGCAAGGGAAGCAGCTTGCACAGTACCTCTGTAGGTGGTGATCATGTGGATCTGAACAGCTACAGATGGGTAATCACTCTGTGAAACTGCGATGAGGAAAGCAAGGAGAAACTACCTCATTATATATCCCATGATAGGCTGAAAAGCTGCAAATACCTCTATGGATCTCTCTGGGGTAAAATATTCCGGAGGTAAAATAGTCCCCCATTTGGATCTCTGGGTGGGGACTACCCTAGGGGATGCACAGAGGAAATGTAACATTAATAGGAAAGCAAGTGGTGAGAAATTAAGAATAGGCACATGGAATGTTAGGACTATGAATTCAGGGGGTAAACTAGAGAACTTAAAAAGGGAAATGAGAAGGAATAACGTAGGTATAGTAGGTCTTAGTGAAGTTCGGTGGGAAGGAGAAGGCGAGATAAATTCAGACGAATTTAAGATTATTTACTCGGGAGGAGAGAAAAAGGAAAGGGGAGTGGGGATTATAATGATAAAAGAGATAGCTGAAAGAATTAGCAAGGTAGTGACATTTAATGATAGATTAATAGCCGTAAAACTTCAGATGGAGCCAGTGGAAATGCTTATAATTCAAGTGTATATGCCAACGACTAATGCTGGCGACGACAAAGTAGATGAAATGTATGAACAGATTATGGAGATATTGGAGGAGGAGGGAAAAGAAAGGATCACCACCATAGTAATGGGAGACTTGAACAGCGTAGTCGGAGAGGGACAGGAAGAAAACAGAAGGGAAAATATGGACTAGGGAAGAGAAATGAAAGAGGGGAGAAACTTGTGGAATTCTGCAATAGAAATAGATTGATTGTAACTAATACATGGTTTAAGCATCACCAGCGGAGACTTTACACATGGAGAAGCCCAGGAGACTAGAGACGATACCAGATAGATTACATACTAGTCAATGAATGATTTAGAAATAGCATTAAAAATGTGAAAACATTACCAGGGGCATATCGATTCTGACCACAACCTTTTGGTGGCAAATACACAATGTAGACTGAAGAGCATTAAGAGAAACATAAGAGTTAACAAGAAATGGAACTTAGAGGAACTCCTTAAAAACAAGGAGGCTATCATGACAGAGCTGGAGGAAAGGTTGGGGGAGAGAGCTGAGGAAAATAGGAAGAATGTAGATGAGGAGTGGAGATACATCCATAGCAACATTAAAGATGTAATGGAAAAGAAGGTAGGAAAGGTAACAGGTGAAAGAATAAAAAAACCCTGGATCACAGCAGCCATGCTGCAAAAAATGGAAGAGCGAAGAAAGTGGAAGAACATAAACACTGAAGAAGGCCAAAGAAAATACAAGGAGTTAAATAATGCTTTAAGAAGGGAAACAGATAAAGCCAGAGAACAGTGGATAAATGAGAAATGCGTCGAGATTGTCGAGTGTGAAAGAATTTGTAGAATAGACCTCATGTATAGCAAAGCAAGGGAACTATTCAAGAAAACGGCAAGAAAGATAGGATGTAAAGGAATCATGAACAAAAGTGGTAAAATAGCCTCGAAGCCAGACAATGTAAAGAATGTCTGGTAAGAATACATTGAGGTTCTGTATGACAAAGAAGAAAAGCCAAGAAATATTGAATTAAATGAAAAAGAGGATGTGGAAAAAGATCAGCTAGGACCAAGTATTCTCGAGTCTGAAGTTAAAAGAGCAATTGATGACATGAAAAGAAGGAAGGCTGTTGGGAGTGATGATATACCAGTGGACGTTCTTAAGGTTTTGGGGTCGAAAGCAGTTAAGCATCTCACAAAATTCTTTAACCAAGTATATGATACTGGCATATGGCCTGAAGATTTTTTGGATGTTGTTATGGTACCACTGGAGAAAAAGAACAATGCAAAAAGTTGTAAAGATTACAGAACTATTAGTTTAATTTCTCATACAGCTAAAGCTCTAACCAGAATAATAACCAAAAGAATTGAATGTAAAATAGAAAAGGAGCTGCAAGATAATCAGTTTGGTTTCAGAAGAGGAAGAGGGACTAGAAATGCTATAGGATGTATGAGGATGATGATAGAAAGAGCGCTAGAAGTCAATAAAGTCACGTATTATTGTTTTGTAGATTGGGAGAAAGCTTTTGACCGAGTGAAATTGGATAAAATGCTGGGTATTTTAAACAAAATTGGAATAGATTGGAAAGATAAAAGACTGCTTAAAAACCTTTACTTTGATCAAAAGATTAGAGTCAGGGTTGAAGGAGAAGAAACAGAAAGTACTTCAATAGGGAGGGGAGTGAGGCAGGGATGTCCTATTTTACCAGCGATATTTAATATTTATGCAGAAACAATAACAGAAGAAGCATTGATGGAAGAGAAAGGATTTAAGATAGGAGGTGAAAGTATTACCACCATTAAATATGCAGATGATCAGGAATTAATAGCAGAAGACGAGAAAGAGCTTCAGAGGATGACAGACAGACTAGTGGAGGTTGGCCAACAATATGGAATGAAGATCAATGCCGAAAAACGAAAGTCATGGTGGTTTCAAAGGAACATAAAGAATTAAATATAACGGTAAATGGACAAAAATTGGAACAAGTATGTAGTTTCAAATATCTTGGCAGTATTTTAGCGCAGGATGGAAGTAGTACACAGGACATCAGAAGTAGGATTGCAATGGCAAAAGCAGCATTTAACGAGAAGGAGCTTCTCACAAGCAAGAAAATAAATTTAGAAACAAGGAAGAAATTAGCAAAATGCTACATATGGAGCATAGCTCTTTATGGTGCAGAGACGTGGACGATAAGGAGAAAGGAGGAAAAATATTTAGAAAGTTTTGAGCTGTGGGTATGGAGGAGAATGATGAAAGTGAAATGGACAGAGAGGAAGAGAAATGAAGAAGTATTAGAAATGGTGGGAGAAGATAGGATGCTAATAAAAACAATCAGGAAAAGAAAAGCAGATTGGATAGGGCACATATTGAGAAGGCAGTGTTTACAAAGGACGATCTTAGAAGGAAAAATTAGTGGAAGAAGAGGAAGAGGGATAAAAAGAATAGGAATATTAGATAATATAAAGCAGGGATATAATACTTATAGAGATATAAAAGAGGCTTCTAGGGAGAGAGAGAAATGGAGGCAGCGATTCAGTTAAAACCTGTCTTCGGACAGAAGCATGATGATGATGATGAGTTTGTCAGGTGCTGATCTGCCCTATCCACTCCACCCATTGTATTATTGTACTCGACAATAAGTTTCGGGTTCCGTAACACCTTTTCCCTCTTTTTCAGCTCAACAAATTCGGTGTTATGTACCGTAGAGAGTACGGTAACAACCTTCTTGTCATGCCATTTCATCACCATTACTTTACCTCTCTGAAAGGCAGTAAATTCCCCCTTTTTCAACTTTTTTTGTTTCAGGTCATTTGGAACTTCTTTTCTTGTAATTCTCAATGTCCCATAGGTATCAGTTCCTTTAGCAATCAATAAATCAGCCAGCTCTGGGGAGGTGTAGTAGTTGTCTGTAGTCAAACAATAACCTTTACCTAGAAGGGGCTTCATTAGTGCTAGGACAATCTGGGATGATATAGGTAGATTACTATATTCCTCATTCAATACTGACCCTTTTCCTGTATATATTATAATTGACCATACATATCCAGACTTTGACTCACATAGCATGAAAGTTTTTATTCCAAATCTTGCTCTTTTTAGGGGAACATATTGGAGCCATGCTAGCCTACCCTTGTAAAGCATGAGACTTTCATCAATAGAAATGTCCCCCTCAGGAGTCAGCAAACTTGAGAACTTATTGTTCAAATAAACAAGCACAGGCCAAATTTTATTTAGCTTGACATTCGGATGTGTATCCTTATCAAAGACACTATTATCCGAAAAATGCAGATAGTGTTTTATGAGGACAAATCTACGGTATGACATTACTTTAGCAAAGAATGGAGTAAGAATTGTCTGTTTTTTTGACCAATACCATTCTTCCACAGGTTTGCTTATAATTCCCTGAAGAATAATCAAACCAAAAAACACTCAAATTTCACTGGATTTTAAGTATTTACTTCTTAATGCTTATCAATATTTCATAATAGTATCTACAGTTTTAAGTAACTAACATTATTCTTAAATATTTTTTGAGATCTTGTAAGTTGTAAGATAATTTAAGACTTTTATATTTTTTAACTTCAAATCTTTGTTTAGAAGCAGAGTAATTTTACATTTAACCTTGGCTGTTCACCATTCCTGAGAGCTAAAGGTCATCGAGTTGAATGTACAACAATAAAGTGCGATGCTGGACCCTTTTTGAACTCATTGACAGTTGCTCAATTGTTTCTGCATATGGAACTGAATGTGAAGACACTCTGTAAGATAGTGGTATCATAGAAAATTTTCCAACTTCTTACTTTAGGTCATTGCACATCAGAATGTCTTAAATTTGGAATAACATTTATTACTCAAGTCTTTGGGCACTTTACTAAATAATGAAATACTTCCTTTTTTAAAAAGATCCCTTCATAAGCATTCAAAGAACTATTTCAATAGCAACCACTGGCACTGTCAAAGTAAAAGAACCAGAAAATTTAAAGCAGCCAACTTTAGACAAGTAAGTTCAGTTGGATTGTAATAAAGCTATTTATTACTGTCACTTCTTTAGAGTAACAACCTCTCTCAAAATTAACTTTTTGAAAAGCAAAACAGTGCATAATTATAATACCGTATTGAGTCGTGTAATACATGCTTGGGTGTAATGTCTGCACTTCCAAAATTTCAGTTTTACAGCAACATCAGTTGAATAATGCACTTCCATTTACATCGAATATTTACATGATTTAGGTTTACTACCGACTGCTGGCAACAATTTTAAAAAATACCTGATAAATATTGTGCTTTTTATATTATTACATGCATTTTTAAAAAATACTCAAGTTAAAAATCGGGAAAATAAAATGCATGGCATATTGTACCCACAGAAAAAAATGCCTACTCATTATCTCATGCCAGGGACGCAGTAATGAGTTAGTTTCATGAGTGTCTTACCCTTATCAGATGAATGGACAAATCTCATGTAATGCCCACACCTAGTTTCGATGGGAACTTTTGGAGAAAAAATGGCTGGTATTACACGAGTAAATACTGTATACAATCAAAAAGTGAATGTGAATTTGCACCAAGACATATAGATAGAATTGTTTGATATACAATGCTTTGAGAACAAATTTATTTATAATCCATTCAGGCCTGATCAAGCAATAATATCAACATGGTTTGCTGAAGAGAACACAGGAGAAAATTTAGAATCTTTGACAGTTGCACTGTCCATTGCTACTGGAATGATGATTTTTCTATTATTAGTAACAGGACTTTCTAAGGTAATATTCAAATGGAAGTATAAATTCCCACCAATTAATTTGTGTAATCATATTTTTAGGAATTTACTTATAGATTCATCATTATATATAGACGTTTCTTACAGATGAGGAGGAGAATACTAATGTTTAGGCACTTCCAGTTGAGCTGGAGATTCGAATTTTTTTCTTAGGTAGGATTTTGTGCAAAACCGACTAGAAAAAACGAAAATCTTGAAAAAGTGCAACAATGCGGCCGCTAAAAATTCGCATTTGTTTAAACAAATTTTCAAGGTTTATGTATTTCCGAATGTGCTATGGAGGTGAAATTATTTTAGAGGTACGATTTGTAAAAAAACTAAATAGGGATTATAGAAATTTTGATATTTTAATTTGTTTGGCAGTTAAAAATTCTTAAATTTTAAATAAATAGGTAAATGTTTTGATACCACGGGGCAAGATAGGGAGCTGAAATTATAAAGATATTTAGAAATTAGTCTATACAAACGAATAAACATTTCAGTGATTTCAAGAAATTGTTATTGCGGACGTTAAAAATTAATTAATTTTAAAAAATTAGATAAATGTTATATCACTTCTATATGAGCTACAAATTTAAAATTTGGCATAAATGTGTGGCATTATTAACTCAATGTGGAAAAATTATAATATTCCTAAAATTGCAAAAATTAGCTATTGTTTTACTCCATTATTGTTCCATAAGGAAAAAACGAAAATAGGTCCCGAGGAGAAATATTTTGAATTAAAGAAATATTTCCCTTGATGAAATATCTCTCTGAAAAATTAATGTTTTTTCAAGGTGAGATGATATGCTTGCAGTACGCAAGCACCTTCTACTAGTATAATATATTCTTCCCATATCGTAGCGTGTTAGTTCAAAATTTATACACATGGAGTGCTCGATTATCTGACAGATTACGTTCAGGTAAACTTCGTTGGGTAGCGAATTGTCAGAAAGCGGAACCAATTTTCCCATAAGAGTTATGTAAAAAACAAGGATCATGTTCCCAGCCAAGTCAAACAACTATTTGATTATACCTAACTTAGTTTTGTTCTTATACAGGCAATTTTAACACAAATATCTAACAAGTTGCATTTTGTGACAAACAATAGATTCTATAAAATGAGACCTTGGTTTGGCATGCAAAAATAAAAAGTAGCGATATGAAAAAATAAAAAATACATTTGCCTCCCTTATCGTCTTACTTTCTGAATTCAAGAAATTCGATTTGATATGTAGAATGCAGAGTCCTTCATTAGATGATTGGAGAAGAGGATGGGCCTCTTTCAGCAGTGTTCAGTCGAAGTCTTTTTGCAGAAAATTCAGGATGGCTTTTCTTTTGTCTCTCACTTGAAGCAGATGGTTGGTGCTTTCTGAAAAACTTCTATAATAAATTTGAATGGCTTAATTCTTCTTTCTGTAGAGCTCTCTGTCTCTCAGTTCACCATGTTTCAAGCTGCCTTCATGTTTACACACACAATGCAATATTTGGGCTGATTCCGTCAGTTAGTCGCAGTAAATGCCAGTGCATGTACCAGTGCTGTAAACAACTGGATTTGATAGTGAATTTGTGTAATTGTGGTTAGTCAAAGTTATAATAAACTAGCTGAAACATCCGGCTTTGCTCAGGGAGGGGTTTTCTTTTAAGTAGCAAACGATTTTTATTGATATCACTTTTGATGTCATATTACAATAAAACTAATAAAATAAATTCTGAAATTTACTTACTTTCACTGTTGGGTACCCCAAGTTTACCAAACGTGCCCATTTCCTTAATTATGCAAGCGATGTTTACATTAACATTTACTATTTTATCTATTGTATTGTAAAGTTTTATCATTAATATAATTACGCATTAACATCTTACTTAATATTCAAATGGATAGATGCACCAAAGCCTTTAAGCAGCAATAAAATTATGTGGATTATGTCAATACTATTAGGCAAAATGTAAACAATAAACATCTTGGGAATAATTTTGAAACGAGGAAAAAGTCTGCTATGACCGGGAGTCGAACCCGGGTCTTCCACTTGCCGGGTGGATATTCTACCTCTGAGCTATCGTGGCAGAACAATTTCTCTCGTTTCTGAACGCGGATGTTTCCTTGGTTGGGCCACCTTTACAGCTTATGCCTGTCTGCATAGGATCTTCGGATCATAATATTCCATCAATAAACATCTTGGTTACCGAACAAATGTAAGTAGGTGTATCGATTTATGTTACAATAAATCTTTTAATGTTAATGATGAAAGATGCATCTGAAATAACATCTGCCCACATAGATTAATCCTTACTCCCTTACACCCATTATAACAACTAAGCAAATACCAAATATTCTTTATTTCATTTCATTTATTCCATAAAAGTTGCAAATACAAGGCATTCTACAATCTTCAAGAGTCGTCAAACAAACATTAGATTTGCAATCTACCATAATGATTGATGCCTAAATAGGCATTGAATTTTCCCAAACTTTTGATGGCTATTGTATATTCCTCTTTCCCAAGCCATTAAAATAACAAGATATATGTAAAAGTCATCAACAAGATGTTTGAATTTTTTGCATAAATAGCTATTTTAGAATGAAGGATAATAACACATATTGGATAATTATTATCTGTTAACTAAAAATAAGATATTTCTCTTTCAGTAGCCTAGAAAAGTATTTTTTTTCAAATCATGACTACATCTAAAGTTCAAAAATTACACATTCTTTTACAAAAGCTGTTCTATTACTTCTTGATATCTATTTCCCACATTTTTCCTAAAGGCAAATAAATTTTATTCCTTGTAAACTTTATCAAACAGGACTGCCGATGGAGTTCTGATTGGTGTTAGCATGGCTGTTGTGCTCCATTCCTCACCTCCAACTTTTATATATATTCCCGTCCATTGCATATTATTTTCCTATAAATAATAATAGAATTATAACTTTACATTATATTTATTTTATTTTACACTTCTAATGTTCCTACAAATGAAACAGAATGGAGGAAAATCGCTAATTATACCAAGTACAGAACTTTAGTAACAGTAAAGTATAAAAGATAATATGGTTGATTACTTACAAAACAACATTTTGAGACAAGTATTAGCTTTAAATTATTATGGTTAATGGCATAAACTATAAAATAGGTGAATAGATATTTCAGTTACTAACTTTTTCAGTGGTATTAAAATGGATTGAGCAAATCAGTTGGCTTAGTCACAGACCAAGAGATGGTCCTGAAATGTGAGACCAATAACCCCTATCATTCTCTAATTAAATCACTGGCCTTTGGAATCAATGGAAAATTTCCAAAAATAAAAAATAATTCCATTCTGTCTAATTGCTAACTTGAGAGACTTAATGAAAAAACCTGAAAATTAAGCCAAAAATAAAAATTAAATTACTTACATTGGATTGAACATTTTTGGTAGAGTACTGTTGTGTGGGAAGACAAAAGCAAGGGGCAATGTCAGGAATTAAGGCAAAAACACATCTGTGTGATTCTTCCACTCCATCCTCAATCTGTTTCATGTAGGCCTTAAAAAGAAGTCTCTCCACAACCCTCTTCTCTCGGATGAACATAAGTCCTTCTGGGAAAAAATTAATTTCTCAGAAAGTTAAGAAATTAAACATTACAAATTACATGTATACACTATTTTATAAAAATTGCTATATATTCATTTGAACATGTCTACAAAAAGTAATTGCCAAAAATATGTAATATCATCAATTATCCGACTTCCAACATTATCCAGCAGTCCTGGCCAATCTGGTGAAAGTTGCTAGTAATTCGGTGTTCACAAGAGAATCACATCAATGGCAGTATCAGTCCAGCGATACCAAACCGTCTGGTGCCAAGACATTTTGGAACAACTGCAATTAGTACAGTAGGATCTGGGTTATATGTAACCCAGTTATACCTAATACTGGTTTATCCATATTTTTTGTAATCCCTGTGAAACACTATGCCAAATCATACCCACACATACTGAATTGTACATAATTCTCTTTTATACATATCGCTTCTTCCATCCCATACTTATACGTATATAATTTGTGAATGATTTTAATGGCCTTTTTCTTGCATACCACTTCTTCGGCAATATGGCAGAAATGTATGGTCTGTGGGTCATATTCAGCCTGCACAGTGATTTCATCTGGTCTGACTTACCTCATCATTTTCTTTCAGCCATGCATATTTGTATAGGCACAGTAAACCCTCCTTAACACAAACCCATGGTTTACATGAACAAATATTTTCCCCGGCACTGAATATATGGATTAATGTATGCGAGTTGGTTGGTTAAAACGAAATTCGCTTAAGACGAACTTTGAACAAAATTTGGGAACCAAGAACTCAAGTAATTAGTTAACACGAACACTTGTGTTTCGTCAGAACTATTTTACAGCCCTATTACTTTATTTCTGGCATGTAGAGAGGTTGTTTGTGAGATAAGTTCAATATGAGGATGCCTTGGGATGCTATGATCGATGATTCCACAATTTTCTTCATTCCTGGCTCTAACTATCTTCAGTCGTTTTTCATCATCAGAAGGATGTTACAAACGCAGATGCTTTCATTGTATTAACATAGGTATTTGCATTCCTCGAGGTAATTTTTTTTTTGAACAGTTCACCAAAATTATTTTGCCTGATATCATCATTCACAATCAACAACGGCATGCCTTGATACGATAGCAATTCTGATGAGGATGCACAACTGCTAAATGTTTAAATTCACAGGTGCTGAGAGTTTACTGCGCTTCTGCACCATTTACCATGCCTGCAAGAACATGGCTCTGCAGAGACAGAAGTGTTTTTCTCTCACTCCAAGAAGTGGAATTCAAAAATTCGGGTAAGCTATTTGGTGTCATCAAACAAAATTTATATTTTGTATTTGACCTTCGCCTTGCCAAAGAAAATCACAGACCAGGCAATTCCAACATTGTCCTCTGTTTCTTGCTACAAAAAATTATAAATTTAGCAAGGCGACTATGGCTCGACCAATAGTATTGCTTCTTGATTGCGAAAGAAGTAAACATCCGCATCTCACCATCTTCCCCTGTTAGACAATAGTTTCGTGTGTAAACATTCAACCATATAAATGAATGGCACAAGTTGCAAAAGAAGCCAAATTTCAATTACATTGGCAACAAAAATGAAAATACTACAGGTATCGGAATGGGGTATTAAAAAAAAACAGAATTATAGAAAAATGTATAATTCTGAAATTGACACTATCCACAATTGTAAAAATAAATATAATATAATCGACCAAGTTGTATCTGCAGGGACAGCAACGAAAATAAAAAACCTATGTGATTTAGATTTAGTAAATGTAAGTTAAGACATATGTATTTACATCATTTAACTTCAAGGTGAACATTATAAATTTGCAGATAATTGAGATCTATCATTTACATCAAATTTAAAGTTACGTTAATTTGAATATTACTCAAAATTGTGCATTTGTGGTGTTATTAACAATAATGTATTTAACATGAACAGGTTATAGGTAGGTACCTAAATTTAAGCAGAAATTTGTAATATTTTTTCAGTTTTTCATATATAATTCGGTTATCACGAACTCGGTTAAACCGAACACATGATTTGATTCTCCCTTGGAGTTTGTGTTAACAAGAGTTTACTGCATTTGCTAGCAGGAGGTGTCACTAGGTATCATTTATGGATTCTAAATGCGATATTTTTCAAGTACATGGATCCAATATACCATATATGCTCATGTATAAATTGATCTTGTGAATAGGTTGACACCTGTCTTTTTCTTCAAATGTTTAGTTTTTTTGTATGTCTCGTGTATAAAATTGATGGAATGATATGATCCGAAGATCCTATGCAGACAGGCATAAGCTGTTTTCGTTTCAAAAATTGTTCCATCTCGTGTATAAGTTGGCTCCAGATTTTCAGGTGTAGTAGAATGAAATTACATAAAATTCGAATGCTTAGGTTGGTTACATTTAAATCTGGGCCCAGAGGAAGGTGACCGGTTGCTGAGTAGGTGGAGTCATTGAGTTCGTTAGGAAACTAATGGGAGGGGAGGGGGGGCATATGGAGTGGATATCAAAGAGGGGTGAGTGGGAAGGGTACAAAAGTTCATTAATAACATTGTGGCCACTTTTAACAACAGAAACAATTTCTATAATTCCCAATGCATTAAGCCTGTGGCCCCCTTTGTCTGTTTAAAATAAAAGATATCTCTTAAACAATGCATTCTATGGGAAAATGTTACAAATAAAGGTTTTAGAAAATTTCATTTTCCACAACTTTTATTCCTTAACATTTTTACATTTATCAAATATTAAAGCAAATATTCCAAAAATCATGGCTATGTAACAAGTGTAAACACTCATTTCTGGTTGACCGATGTTTACCAAAAACTAATCAGTTCTTGTGACTATTATAAAAATGTTAAATATAAAATTTCACCTTTACCTGATTAATAATTTCTGAGTTAGAGCACCCACAAATAGCTATCACATACACACAGACAGAGAAAATTGTCAAAACGTGTTCAGGGGACCTCAAAATGTGTATTTCCCTTGAAATCTCAAAGTCGATTTTTTTCATCAAAACAATACTTTCCCCTATACTACGTATGGAGAAAGTAAAAAATAAAAGAATGTTCATTGGTTATCATAGATAACGCAGATAAAGGACTATTCCTAAAACACCACTTTAGCATAACTTTTCTCTGTTTCCTTGAAAATGTATTACCAATCTATGAGATACTTTGGAGCACTATCACTTACTCATATAAGAGTAATTCTCAAAGTTTTTACATACCAAGAGTATATTAATTTAGAAGTAACTGGTCACAATGAACTCATTAGAGATAAATTAATTTTAGTTGATATGGAATATTTAGGCCACCCCACTCTGCTGCAATATACTGTAAATACCCACATATAAAGCACACTTTTGTTTCGAAATATTTGAGTTAAAAATAAGGATGCGTACATAATCTTCCTATTTTCATTTGATTCCATATTTCCACAATTTCAGCTCATTAATTACTGCCCGGGTATCCTCATAATTTTATTGGTGATTTTTACGAAAAGTAAGATAGATAATAGATAAAATTTATTAACTAATTCTATGAACATACATTAATTAGATATGAAAAGAATGAATTCAGTATTTATTCATTTTAAAAGCCAAGAAATTCTTCATCACTGGAACATTCTTCTTCGATGTTGTTATCGGAATCGTCATCTTACGCATGACGTCACAATACACCTGCTCCCGGCCTGGTGGTGAGGTACTGGTACTACTTACAATTAGAAACAATGACAGCTGATGCCTTTGAGTACGCTGGCAGTTGATGCTTCTTGTAGAACTAAATCAAGTAATCGTTCCCTACTTTTCTCTCAGCATTCATACGTGGTTTATTCTTGATTCTTAGAGTCTGTAGTTAATTATGGTTTATTGCTATCATTTTTGCGAGCTCTAGAGTGCTCTAATAACGTTAAAACTGAAGGTTGGGCGAACCCGTCCATCTCAGGCATGACTAAAACGTATGTAAAAGACTTTGACATAGGATTATCGTCATTCCTTCAATTTATTAGCTCAAACAATGTCATATGCCATACTATGAAATAGATATAATTGGATTATTGCGTCCTAATCCTAATATCATCCTGCAAGTAAACAGAGTATGTAATGATTGAGTTAGCTGACGTTCTTTTGGAATGTTATTCGAAAATTTCATTTCACACTTTCGTTATTTTACCAATACATAATACCAATAATTCGATCATTGCTTTAGACCACGTTACACCATCTACTTTATTCTGGAATGGTAACGCTAAAAGAAATCTGATCGTGCTATACGCGGGTATATAGAAAAATCATAGATTACGAGGCTGAAAACCTCCCTGCGCATTATACAAGGGTGTGCATTATGCGCGGGTATTTACGGTAAATAATAAAATAGTAGAGTATTAATTTGGGCAATCTAAAAAATAATACAGTAGACTCTCAAATGTTGTAGTGATTGCAGTGTAAGGATACCATGAAGGCATAAGCTACGATGACTGAACCAAGGGTTTATGGGAAAAAGGCAGATTGGTTCCTAACTAACCTAACATTATTTTGACAACAATAAATGATGTGAAGGTGAACTAATCTTTAAAGCTGATGTTGTTGATGATAACAAAGATGTTCATGAAGATGAATACAAAGAAGACAACAAGAGGAATACAAGATGATGACTAAGACATTGGTTGTTAGGGTTTTTATTCCTCTGGAGCAGTGCTCCGCAACCATTTAAATTTCATAGCACCCTTTTCTGTTCACTCAAACTTCATGGGACTCCAAACCACATTTTACTAAACATTTTTATCACCTTTTATCCAAAAAATGGAAGAAAATAATCAATTGTCACACATCAATCAATCAATCATTAGTTGATTTACAAAAGCATTTATTGAAATTTAATTTAGAAAAAGTGCATGGAGGTGTGAGGACAAAATTAGGCCTTGCATTTGATATTTTGTTATTATTCCATGCCAGGTCAAATTACTGTGAGTTTTACTAATTATAAATGTATGGATGTAGTGATGAAATTTGCAGAACAGAGATTAGCTGGCACACTAAAATATGAAATCTTTAAGTGCTCTGGCATTGGTATATATTGATGGTGTAGCACTAATAGCAGATAGCAAGATGTCAGCATTCAAATGGACAAAGGGCTTAGAAATAACGGGAATGGAATTGAATATTAACAAGTTCAAGTTAGATGTACATTGAATAAATTTGGGGAGATGGAAAGAATATGCATAAAAGTATAGGAATGGAAATTTTAGTTGTAATTATGTAATAATATTTTAGCTCAATTTTTAATAAAGAAATAATAAGAAAGAAATAATAGGGTATAGAGAACTTAAGCTTTAGGCAAGAATTCTGATTTACAAGTTATTTTGGAGCCAATTATATTGGATAGGAATGAAAGCTGCTATGCATAAGACAAGAATGCAAGTTTAATAACCATTGTAAAGACAAGTATGTGAAGAAAAACTAGCAGGAAGAAGAACAGAGCTAGATTTCGAGGGAAGCACGTGCAATAGATACAATACGTTGCACAAGGTAAAGATAGAAATGGCTGCAGAGAATACTCACTGTGAGATAAAACTAGAATAATACATTGTTTCTTTTGATTATGCTTAGATTTTCTTAACTGTTAATTAAATATATTTTAGTATATAAAAAGCCAAAAAAGATATTACTAAATTTGATTAAAATATTAGATGAAAACAGTACAGAGTCCAAAAACCTACAATGGGAGTTAGAGATTTTATGATTTTAGCCATATCTGTGACAATGCATATACCTAGGGTTACCAGATAACAGAGGGTAAATAGTTGGATAGCGTTTTGAAACTTTATAAGAGTGCCCGGATAAATAGTTGCAACCTAAGCAGTTTTATTAGGTCACGTTTGCTCTAGCCTATTAAAGGTAGCATCTGATTAAAGACATGGTATCATACCTACCACCACCACCACCGACCCTCCATACAAGTCCTGGAGCCTGGCCCAATGGGCTCTGGATAATCAACCCCTTCCCCATCCAATCCCTCCCTCCCTCTTAGTTATCAAAAACCACCTCCCCTATTACCACCTCCACCAACTCCTCCACCAATTCCACCAACCCGTCTCCCCCAAAATTATCCCCCCCAGAATAAACCCTGTGAAACCCCTGTAAGGGCATTCCCCAATTTAAATCCCCCCTCCCGAAAAACACTTCCTCACCCCCCCTCCTGCCCCTCACCCACTTCCTCAACCACCTCCCCCTCACCTCCTTCCTCCCCCTCACCCCCTTCCTCCCCCCCACCCACTTCCTCAACCTCCTTCCCCTCACCTCCTTCCTCCCCCTCACCCCCTTCCTCCCCCTCACCCCCTTCCTCCCCCTCACCCCCTTCCTCCCCCTCACCCCCTTCCTTCCCCTCACCCCCTTCCTCCCCCTCACCCCCTTCCTCCCCCTCAACCCCTTCCTCCCCCTCAACCCTATCACCCTCCACTACTCCATCCCCCCCACCATTTACTTCCTCTCCCTCCTCCGCCTGAAATTAGTGCAAGAATGAATCAATTAAGGAATGAATAGCTAAATAATAACTGATTTGTAGTATCTACAAATCATCATGAAAAATCAAAATGCTTAAATTAAATACTAATCAACATAACTCTGCACAATTCTCATGCTCTATTTCTACTGTTCAGCCAATTAAGCTATATCAAACAACACACACTTGATGTTCTTAAATGGTGCCAGGAAAATCAAGTGCTAACTGAAACAGTGCTATTCGGAACATGTACTTCCATAAGAAATGAAGTTATAAGATACAATTCATCCTTCAGATTCTATTAATGGAAATGAAAATAGGTAGTATTTTACAAATAATACACCAAAGTATTATTTGTTAAACATATTACGTAACATAAAATAGGTCATAATTTGCATTGCAATTATATTTTAAATTGAACAATAAAAGTTGAATATAAATGAAGAACGGAGTAGAAGAAGATACCTGCGTCTACTTATATATACAGGGTGAGGCAATAGTCACTATACAGCCACAATTTTATTAAAAGAAAATTGGAACATAATAACATAAGCATCATGACTGAAGATACTGTTCAATTAAGAGAAGGCCACCAATAAGACAAAAACAAAATCGTACATCCAAACTATCAAAATCTTACTAAGTTTTCATAAAGAAATACGGATTCATAAAAGAATTACCACATGTGCTTTATAAATAAAGGAACATGGAATGAGACCAAATAAAGAAAATATTCAAATACCTCGGTATTACATTTTAAAAAACTGAACAATCAAAAAGGAAGCGATTCACAAAAAACAAATGTTGGCACTCTCCAGCTTTCAGTCTCCATAAAATCTCTAATTTAACCTCGAGAGTAAAATTTTTCCTCTTTTTCTCCTCTGACTGCCAGTTATGACTCACGGACTTTTTATTTATAGGGGAAATATAATTTAAACAAAGTTCACTCTATATTTTGACCTAACAATCATCGACAAGTGTACACAGAATCATCAAGCTACTGAAAATACTAACGTCAGAGGCGCTGTGCAGTGGACTTCATGAATTACACCAGAAATTTTGAATAGCGTTAATGTGGAATGCGTGAGTGCAATTCGGAAAAAGGTATTACATTATTTTCAGTGTTAATGCAGAACAGTGTTAAAACAGGGAGTGTGTGTAGCTTATATATAATTATATATATATATATATATATATATATATATATATATATATATATATATATATATATATATATATCATCATAGGTAGTCTGTCCGTAGACAGGTCCGTGATTATTCTTGGTTAAACTTAGTTCTCCATATACTCCTATTTTCCGCTGTCCTCTTTATATCTTGATAACTCTCTTTCCCTTTCAAATCGTCTATCAGCTGAAACCTTTTCCTACCTCTTTCCCTTTTCCCATCTAGTTTTCCTTCTAACACGTCTTTAATCATACTCTCTCTCCTCAGGTAATGTCCAACCCAGTTAGCCTTCCTCTTTCTGATAGTCTGTATAATCATTCGCTTCTCTCCTATTCTTCGTAGCACTTCATCGTTTTTCATCCTATCTGTCCATTTTATCTTCAGCATTCTCCTCCAAGTCCACATTTCAAAGCTTTCCAAGTATTTGATGTCATTTTTCCTTAGCGTCCATGTTTCTGCCCCATACAATGCTATACTCCATACGTAGCATTTTATCAACTTCTTGCGGATATCTTCCCTTATATTCCCTGTAAGTAGTTGTTTCTTTCTCCTGAAAGCCGCTTTTGCTTTTCCTATTCTAGTTTTGATCTCATCCGTACATTTTGCCTCTCGTGTTATGATACTTCCAAGGTATTTATATTCTGAAACTTGTTCTAATGGCTTTCCCCCAATAGTTATGTTCAGATTCTCTTCTTTACCCGATATTCGAATGACCTTGGATTTTTCTGTATTTATTTCCATACCGTATTTTCTACCTGTTATCACTAGTCTATTTATCATTTTTTGTAGCTCCTCTTCCTTTCTTGCTAGAAGTACTTGATCATCTGCGTATTTCACTGTTCTTATAATCCTTCCTCCAATTTTGAAATCCCCTGTGCCTTCTAAAGCTTCTTGCATTAGACTTTCTCCATATATATTGAATAGGGTTGGCGATAGGCAGCAGCCTTGTCTTACTCCTCTACCGATATTTATTCCGCAGGTGTTCACATTCTCAAACCTGACCTTTACAACTTGATTCTCATATAGATTCCTAATCAGTCTCCTGTCTTTCCAGTCTACACCTATATCCTTTAATATCTTCATCAACTTTATCCAATTTACTCTATCAAAGGCCTTCTGCCAGTCTACGAAACATGCGCAGATATCTTGACTGTATTCTATTGCCCTTTCTGATATGATTCTAACTACTCCTATAGCATCTCTAGTTCCTCGTCCTTTTCTGAAACCGAATTGATCTTCCCCTATTATTTCTTCTGCCTTTTTCTCCAGCCTATTATTAAGAATCCTCGTGATGATCTTCGATGTGTGTGACAGAAGGCTTATAGTTCTGTAATCTTTACACTGCATTGCCTTTGGCTTCTTCTTTAGAGGGATCATTGTTACTTCTAGGAAATCCTGAGGCCACTCTCCCGTGTCGTAAATCTTATTAATTAATTTCGTGATCACTTTTAGTCCTTCTGATCCTATGACTTTAAGTATCTCAGCCGGTATTCCATCGCTGCCCGTGGCTTTCCCCTTCTTTAGTTCCACTATCGCCTTTTCTACGTCGCTCTCCATAATACTTGGTCCTAAGTTGTCTTCTTCAATGTTTTCCTCATTTTCCAGTTCTATTTTTGCCGCTCCTGCCTGTTTGCTGTATAATTCTTTAATGTATTCTTCCCATACCTGTGCTACATCCTTTGTTTCTGAGCTTCCCATCCGTATTCATAATTCCTTTACCACAAATTCTATTAGACTTCTTATCTTCTAATTCCAGTGCCCTAGCGTACATCATATCGTACCGTCCTAGCTTCTCCATTTGTTCTATTTCATCACATTTTCCTTTTATCCAATTTTCTCTAGCTAGAGAAAAAAAAAATTGGATATATATATATATATATATATATATATATACTCTTTCGCTGAAGAAGGTCATAGGCCCGTTAAGCTTGCGTGTGTTTTGCTTGTGTGCGTGTTTTACGCGTTTCTTCGACGCCCCCAGCAGCCTGCCAACATGGTCCCCAACTTGGTAAGTGTCCGCTGGGATTTCCTCAACACCTTGTTGCCACCCTCATCAGTACCATTTCTTTTCCTTAAGTTAATATATATATATATATATATATATATATATATATATATATATATATATATATATATATATATATATATGCATATAACAGCTTACGGAAAAGGAAAGGTAAAATGATATGGATATCAACAAGGTGTTGGGATGAGGAAACCCAGTGCACACTCACCAATCAGACGACTTCAGGTTGGCGAGGCCCCAGGGATGTCGAAGCGAGACACGTAAAAGAACACTAAAACACAGAAACATCATAAACGTAGTAGCTTTCGGAAATATTCCTTCATCAGCTACAGAGTTTGTGATGTTTCTGTCTTTTAGTGTTCTTTTACGTGTGTCGCTTCGACATCCGTGGGGCCTCGCAAACCTGAAGTCGTCTGATTGCTGAGTGTTCACAGGGTTTCCTCATCCCAACACCTTGTTGACATCCATATATATATATATATATATATATATATATATATATATATATATATATATATATATATATATGTTATGTTATAACACATTATAGGCTTACCACATATTGTGTATCAAACAGAAAAATGTCTTTTATTATGTATATATATATATATATATATATATATATATATATATATATATATATATATATGGCTCATCTGCTACAATAGTGACACAACTCTGAAAATGCAATTTTTCAGGAGAGCAATTTGAAAATTTCATTTTTTTTTAATTAAAATAAAACTATGAATTATTATAAATTATTATATTATTATATAATATGATTTCAGCATTCTCTGAACCAAATTAATGCACAATAATTTTACTTTTAGTGTGAATAGTAACCACTAAAACACTCCATTTTCAACCCCTATTTTGACTTACGACTTTATTCTTGTAAAATTTGAAAACTTTTTTCAGATGTAACAAATTACTCAGAATAAAAATTGTTGAAAAAGTATAAAGTTATTGTATTATAACATATTCTTACAAAAATTTCAATTTATAGAACAGAGATTATTATAGAAATCACTGCAGTTTTGCTTTCAATTTTTAAAATTCTTATGTCACCTATCTTTACAGTATTGCCTTCTGTATTCTTGCAAAAATTATTTCCAAATGTCGTACTTAATTTCTTCAAATCAAAAAAATTGCCGTGACACGGTCAATAACCTTATACGGTTTGCCTGTTTTCTTCACATATCTTCTCAGGGTTATAAATTGATCAGGAGCATAAATTGGTTCTGATCATATGGACCTTTAAACTTCATTTTCAGTAACGGAGTAAAGCGAATCCCTTTCATTACCGAAAAATTTTAACACATTAAAACCTTACGACACAAAATCTGTCATTATTGCAGAAAGAAATACGTCTTTTATATCTCACTAACAGAGCACAACTGAGATGTGTCATTATTCATGATAACCCACTCATACTTAAGGTAGATTCATATTATCAGGCATCGAACGTTTCAAGCACGTGGCATATCAGTTCTGAAAAATATTGTTGAATGGTTTTCAATTGATGTATTCATATTATACCGCACGTTACGTTTATAGCCGGTATTCTTGCTGAGAATATTTTGCCCGATACGCGACGTGCTCGAACGTGCCCAACCGTACAATGTGAATTACCATCAGTTTGGTTTCATTCAGTATTGTTCGAACCCAGCAGTGGTGAACGATGGTTCTTTGGTTGGTGAAGAATAGTTTATTGCGATATATATTGTGTCCAAAGTCAAAGCAGTGAATATGCTGAAAAATGGAAAAGCTGCAGGTGTGGATGGCATAACGGGAGAGATGTTGAAGTATGGAGGTGATTTGCTTATGTGTTGGATGTGTGATCTGTGCAATCTGTGTGCAAGGAGTTCGAGAGTGCCTGCTGAATGGAAGGATGGTGTAATTGTACCGTTCTACAAGGGTAAGGGAAATAGGACTGAATGTAAGAATTCGTTAACAACAGGTGACAAGCATTGTGTAATAGGTGATTTTAATATTGATTTTTTAAATGAGAAAAATGTTAATTCTAGGGATTTTTTGCTACTCTTAAGTATGTTTGGTTGCAAATTTCTCATCAAGAAAACCACAAGGCCAAGTAGTAACAGTTGTATAGACAATGTTATTACAAATACTGCAAATTCTACTGCTCATGTAGTAATTGCCGAACTGTCAGACCATCATCCCATTATTTTTAACTGTATAAAGGAAATTTTGGAAGATAAAACCCCCATCAGGATGTGTAGGGATTTAAATATGAGTGACATAAGTAAGTTTTGTGAGCACTTGAGTACGTTGAAATGGAATGAAATTCATGAGGATTGTGAGGATTCGGTACGTTACTTTCTTAACTTTGGAATATTTTTATGGGTGACTTTGAGCTCTTTTTTCCCTACATGACTAATAAAAAAATAATTACCAGAAAGAAAAGGCTACCCTGGTACACAGACAATCTAATATTAAAGAAAGAAAATATCTTTAAAATTTCATGGCAAATATCCGATCAAAACTGCCACGAAAGAATATAAATTAGCAATAAATAAAGCAAAACTAGAATATAATGACAGGTTGATACTCCAATAATAAGTCCAAGCAAACCTGGTCTATCATAAACTCCACAAAAAGTATAAAATCCAAGCAAAACTCATTGTCACCAAAGGTATTTGCTAAGTATTGGGAATTATCTGTCACAAATACACAAAAATTTCACTCAAAATATTAATGATTTTGTTTCCTATCTTAAAATTGCAAAACTAAGTGGCATAAACTGTAAAATGCTAGAAATTGAGGCAAATCTTCTTTTCTTCATGGTTTGCCTGTAATAAATTGAGCCTCAATGTTACCAAAAACCAACATGTGCATTTTAACCCATCCAAAAGTTTCTTAAATAGAAATGAAGCAGGCAAACTTCTAGGAATAGTTTTGGACCCTGGGCTAACTTGGAACAAGAACATTGAATAGTACTTAAAAAACAAATTGGCAAAATTAATATATCTTTTAACAAGATTAAGGACTGAAGTATCTATTCTATGATACCCTCAGATGCGCCTATTTAACTTTATTTCATAGTGTTATGTATTACAGCATTCTATTACTAAACAGATATTCTGTATGCAGAAAATTACAATTAGAATTATACACAATCTCAAACCAAGAGAACATTGTAGAGATGCTTTTAGATGTAGCAATATCTTAACATTACCCTTTAGTTTAAATCCGTTCAACCAATTCCATCAAAAACCATAATTACTAAAAGGATTCAATTGTAATTGTGGCACACCTGTTCGATTTATCCAGTCCATTATATGTTATTATGGTTTTATATGTATGTGTACATTGTAAATATTAAATTTGGGTTAAACTAAATTCCGGTCAATTTGTTGTGAAAAATATGCACAAATGGCAAATTGCGGTAAGTGGCATACTTGGTATGGGACAAACAAAATATTTCATAATTGCCTTGCGGAAAATGGGAATTGGGATATATTAACAATTGGTGGATGGCTGAATCCGAGGATAGCGGCGGAGACCTCATATAGATGACTGAAGTTAGACATTTCTGCGCAACTCTTCCTTTTGGGCAATTATGGAAGTGCTGTAATATATAACTGCTTTCTGATTGTTCACTCCGTCATTTGTCAGCCATGCCAAGAATATCATCTGTACCGTAGGGCTGATCAAAAAAACAACTCTTATTTACTGTTTGATTGAAGGGGTGAGACGTGTGACGGACTGCCTTCGTCTGCCCATTTTAACAGCGCCACTGACAACAACGACTTTCAACTCAAAGGACATGGAGCCCATAGCATATTTTTACAGTTAACCTTGTGCAGCAAACGTCTTTTATATTTATTCTGGAAAGAGGCTGATGGCAAAACAACTTCTTATTTATGAAATAGTCTTCTTTGATTAATATTTTTAAGCGTTATCAAAAATGGATAAAACGATCTATTGTTATCCATTTGTTGTCAGTGCGTTTATGGAAATTCAATTTTTTTGTTTAAAGAGATAATAGAAGAAATTTCATTTTTGGTTCGATTGGTACTAATAGTATATATTGGGGCCGCCCAAAAGTTGAAATATCTTTCTCAGAAGTTTTATTAGCACATCACTGTAGTAAAAAAAGCACAAAAAGATCTTAATATATCATAACATGTCATACTATTTGCAACGATTACAGTGGCGTTAAATATGTCAATCGTTCACATCCTCTCCACGCGATCTTAGCCAAGTCCCTAATGCGTTTATCATCGGCACGTTTGAATTGTAAAAGTAATGTGAAGGTAATTTAATCCTGAAATACTTCACTTCTAAGAAACCACGCTACTCCTGCACATGGGTGAATTTTCACCCGGCAGCTTTCGTATGCGGATTTAGTTTGAATAAATGTTTTTGACAACAAGCACCGATGTTTTTATTAAAAATGTTCATACTGCACACATAAGTAGTGCAAAATTGACAATGATACAAAATGAATTTAAAAATAATAAGAAACACTTTATGAAGAGCATTCTTCTGACATATTTTTAATACAGTTTTCACAGATTATAGCGATGTTGACCACAAAGAAACTGCTGGAACGATTTGCCCTTCACCGAATATAGTTTGCATCAACATCTTTTTTCACAGCGGTAATATATAAAAGCCCCAAAAATGCTTTGAGCTCCACTATAGAAATATCTCTAGACAGCGACACGCTATGACCAAATCTAAAAGCAAAGTGACCACAGCTGGAGAAGACATACGGGAAGAGATATGTAAGGGGGGACGATGTTTACTCTGAACATTCTTGAGCTATAAGTAACCCAAGCTGCCAGAGACGACTGGACACTTCTGTTATCAACTATTTAAAATTACATATTGGAAGAGTTTATAAAATAAGAGAAGTAATTGCCACTATTGCCTACTATTTTACTTACAGAAAAAGTAACGGGGTCAATGACCCCGTCCTCGACGCACCGCCTCCTTCTCCGACACCACCTACGCCACAAACGTACCCAGGCCCACCAACCTTCGAGGCAGCCGAAGAAAACTACGACTGCCCCGAGGACGGCGAGCCTGGATAACGTCTCGGTCATATCTGCAGAAACAAATGAAAAAAGAATTTCAAATTTAACGTATGTTGTCGGATTTGCGAGGGATGCGAAATCCTTCAAATTTCTGAAATATGCCAGATTATTATTAATACTGTTAAAAAAATTCAAATACCTTTATTCGCCATCTTCATTAACAATGAACTAGTTCTGAATAATGAGGTTTGCCACGGTAACGGGCAACAGAGGAGTCAGCTGGACGACACGAGAAAAAAATCCTCCTAGTTTGATATGATGAATTTAAAGCAAACAATTTTTCATCAAATTGCGGTAAAGCACTAATGGCAATGACACGAATATTTATATGCGCTGAATAGTAAACTACAAGTTCTACTAGTCCACAAGCTACAGCGGCGCCACTAGTGGCGGGATTGGGCACTACGCGCTCGGGTTCAGTTGGATGTAACGCCCTGGTTGGGTTGGCTGGTAATGTGCGGGAATAGAAGGCGTTCCTAGCAATTAATGCTATCGTGTCAAAAAAGATCAATTATAATGTCTTAGTCTAACGTCTAAACACTGCTAAAGGATACACCAGAAGCGATGTCCGGGGAATATAGAATTTGTGATTTACCGATTTATTTTATAACCAGTAGGTTGTAATTAATAGAACAACCGAAAATTAAGTTATTTAAATCATACATACCTCACTTGAGATGAGCAATAGTAACTTAACACTCACGTTCATTCTCTCTTCGAAAATTATCTATTTCTTTTTTACTTACAAATGCTGTGTGTGCACGTAAGGAAACTGAATGTATTTAAGTTGACTTCTTCGTCGTGAATAATCCATTTCCTTTCATTTACTATACGTATTTATATTAGATTTTGTTTACTTCATTTGCTACGAAGATTGTTTTCGTTGACAACAATAAACAAGGAGATAAAGTACCTCTCTACATAGTGTAACAAGACGATCCAAAAAGAACTAATGATGCGAACTTTCCGTTTAATTAATACTTATATTGGCTTTAATTTATTTAAAATACCACGGATATGTTGATCTATGTGTTCCCAAATTTCATAATTTAGCGTTATAAAATATTACAAATACATTCGAACGGAATATTCAATTGATCACGAGTATTTGTTCGGCAAACAAAACAATACCTGTATGCACTATACGGATAATGTGGATAGAGGCGAGGAGATACGTGAGGGCTAGGGAAGCGCGGATAGGGGGAGGAAGGCCTGAAAGAGGAATTCTGAAGGTGAGGCATTTGGGGGTGAGTCCAAGTGCAAGGCAGGAGTTGAGGAATTCAATCTGGCAGTTGAGGGTAATGTGTCTACGGAGATGATAACGGAGACGGGTCAGTTCCATGGTGGAAGAGAAAGATAAGAGGAAAAGACGACAGGAAAGAAACGTAAAGATATAGACAAAAAAGGACGGTATATATATTCACTAAAGGAAAAGAAAATGTAGTGATGAGGGTGGCAACAAGTTGTTGAGGGAAGCCCAGCGGACACTTACCAAGTTGATGACCAAGTTGAGGACCAAGCTGGCAGGCTGCTGGGTACGTTGAAGAGACACGTGAAATATATATATATATATATATATATATATATATATATATATATATATATATATATATATAGAAGACTCTCTCACCTCTGCCAACCCAAAACTCCCTCCCGGCCTCCCACCTACCTTTTCCGTCTTCAAACCTCCTTCCCAATACATTCCACCCACCCTTCCTTCCCTACACCCGGTCGAACAATACTTCAATTATATCCTTTCCAGAATCTCCCAACCTAACTTTTCCGATCTTATCGACCATACAGATAATCTTACCAGACGTGAAAGTCATGCCATTTCCACACTCAAACATCTTGACCATATCATCATCCTCCCTGCCGACAAGGGCACCACCACGGTTGTGATGGATCGCGCCAAATATAACGAGGAAGCCGAGCGCCAACTTTCTGACGAAACCTCTTACCATCACCTTACTTCCAACCCCACAGACCACCACTCCTACCAAATTTCGTCCTATCTTCATTCCTCAGGCAAACAGGAAGGCCTTTCCGATTCCGCCATTGCTCTAATGATCCCCAACAAACCCCGCACACCCACATTCTACCTTCTCCCTAAAATCCATAAACCCAACATCCCCGGCCGCCCCATTGTTGCCAGCTTTAATTCCCCTACAGAACGCATCTCCGCCTTCGTTGACTCCCACCTACAACCTCTCATTCGTCAATTCCCTTCCTTCATCCAAGACACTAACCACTTTCTCAAACGTCTCAAACACCTCCCCTTTCCTCTCCCACCCAATACCATTTTGGCCACTATCGATGTCTGTTCCCTCTATACAAACATCCCCCACGATGATGGACTCTCTGCCCTTAGTAAACTCCTGGACTCAAGACCACCCGACGCAAGACCTTCCTCCCATTTCTTATTAGACTTGGCAGCAATGGTGCTCAAATTGAACAACTTCTCTTTCGATGGTCGTCACTACCTTCAAATTAGAGGCACTGCGATGGGCACCCAAATGGCGCCTTCATACGCCAATTGCTACCTTGGAGAATGGGAAAGACTCTTCCTCAACGTTCCACTCAGACCACTTTTGTGGCTGAGATACATCGACGATGTCTTCCTCATTTGGATGCATGGACCTGACTCTCTCCTTTCCTTTCTCTCGCGTCTCTCCTCCCATCCTTCACTGTCCTTCACCCACCAATCCTCTACCTCCCACATCACATTCCTGGATGTCGATCTTTACCTTCAAGACAGCCAAATCCGCACCTGTGTTCACATCAAACCCACCAACAGCCTCCAATACCTCCACTTTGATAGCTGCCATCCCCTTCATACCAAAACCTCTATCCCCTATGCCCTTGCTCGTCGAGGATGGAGGCTTTGTTCCGATAGAGCATCCCTTCTAGAGTATTACTCTGTCCTCGAGGATGCTCTTCTCAAATGTGGTTACCCTCCAGTCTTGGTCCGCGAACAGATCCATAGGGCGATGACGCCTACCCACATTGGATCTCATCCTCACACACCCACTATTCCTGCATCTACCCCTCCACTCACTCTTACGACACTTTTCCATCCTGGTATCTACGAAGCTCTCAAAACAATCCTTCATGCTGCCCACCCAATTCTTACCTCTTCCTCCCATCAGTCCCTCTTTATCAACCTTTTTGCCAATCCTCCGCTCCTCTCCTTCCGCCGGCCCCCAAATTTGGGAAATATCTTGTGGAGGAAGGAACTTCCCACTTCTACCACGCTTCTTGCAATAGGTTCCCACCCCTGCGGAAAACCTCGCTGCCTCACTTGCCCTATCCACCCTCCATCATCTTCTTTCTTGAGTCCCTCCACCAACATCACCTACCCCATCACCTCCAGAAGCAACTGCACCACCCGTAACGTCATTTACCTCCTTACCTGCACCCTTTGTCCCGCGTTTTACGTAGGCCTCACCAGCAATCTCTTTCTCTCCGCCTGGCCTCAACCTCCGCTAACCCTATTAGCCCCCTTACAATGTTTCCTTGTTACTTTGTAACTATTCGGACTCTACCTCATCACACTCCCTCTTTATTGGCTATCCACCCCTCCTACTCCCCACCTCCTCCAATCATCAACCTTCCCACATCACCCTGTCATTCCCCGCCCAGTGTGTCACTTTACGTTACTCTTTCGCTGAAGAAGGGCTTAGGCCCGATAAGCTTGCGTGTGTTTTTGTGTTCGTGTGTTTTACGTGTCTCTTCGACGCCCCCAGCAGCCTGCCAGCTTGGTCCTCAACTTGGTGAGTGTCCGCTGGGCTTCCCTCAACACCTTGTTGCCACCCTCATCACTACCTTTTCTTTTCCTTTGTTAATATATATATATATATATAGCATTTGGGGAGCTGGTGGTGTAGTGGCTAGAGTGTTGGCCCCACCAGCTAAAGCGACACCTGCTTTGAATACTGTAGGATTTTTTCGGGTAAAAGAGGAAATATATATATATATATATATATATATATATATATATATATATATATATATATACACACAGTTTTTCTCTCTTTATGCGGGGGTTGTTGTCCAGGAAAGAGACAAAGTGAATACGCATAAAGAGAACACAAATTTACATGTAAAAGATAGAGTTACATTCCGCAAGCAACCCTAACTCCCTTCCAAGATGCTCTTCTTTTGCTTCATAATGACTTCTTATGCGTGAAATACAAACCTAAGGCAATTAACACTTTAAATTATACTCGCAAATAAAAGGAAGCAGCAGAGCACAAGTAGTGGTTGTTGTGAGTGACATAATTATGGAGGTTTAAAGTGCTGGTCTGTTGTCTTGGCCCAATGCAATTTCCATGGGTAAGGAGACAAAACTTCTCAAGTGTGCTCAGACAGTATCACATGAAATCACCTTCTCATCTCCACTCTACCATATCCTCTCCACTCTCATGTCTTTTACTGTAGTATTAATATGCAAAGCATAAGAGACAATGAGAGACTAAATGGTCACCTTGTGGTGTAATGGAGAACTTTCTTGCATTTGTATTGCCCTGGCCACATAATTGCATAAGAGTGAACAAAGATGGTTTATAGTCTTATAGGAATTAAACTGGATCTTGATAAATAAGCTTTGTCTGAGATTGAATCTAATACTGATTGAAATATATAACATGTTTTCAGGAATTGATTACTGATCAGAGTGATGTCAAAAGTTTGAAACTTTTTCCAAATACATAACCAAAAAGTCCAAAATCAATTGAATCAAATACATTAGAGGCTCGATTATCCAAGGTAAAGTAGACCAAGCTAACCTCAGATAATGATAAACTCTGATAAAATGGAAGTTTCATTTTTAGGTATTAAAAATCGGCCTATGTATGTTCAGAAATTTTATTTTATATATGAATAACTAATCTGAAAGAACAATTTATTGATATTATTTAAACAAAATAGCCTTTTAATTATTTTTGCCTAACTTTGGTTGATCGCTTTTTGGCCACATTGTTATGTCACCTAAATCATTGAATAGCCTTTAATTTGGTATCTAGATACACCACAACATGCTTTCTCTTCCCACTCATTATTCAGTCGAGTCAAGAAATGTCTAACTATTGCAGGGTAAAAAAAAATGATAAATGTTAAGGATGGCCAAGTCCATGGGTATCGAAGCGTAGTTTAATGTCTCCTTTTTACTGAGGTTCATTGACAACTGACTCGACAATCTGAACCTCCGTAGAGAGGACCATGCCTCAGTTACATACATTTTTGTGGCTGAATGCAGCCGCATGCTTCGTGAATCTTACACTATGCATCAACTGAAAACTGAAGTCATGAGGAATCATGATTTACATGTGATAAATAACCTGTGACCTTGACCACAAGCTAAAAACCACAATGTATTTAGAGGGGGCTGCTTCGGTTAACACAGAAGCTCGGATAAGTGGGGCTTGGATAATCTACTCTACTGTACACAATAAAGTCAACTAAATATCCTACAAATGCAAAATAATATCACAGAAACTTTTACTCACATACAAATATGGAAAATCTCTGTATGTAAATACAAATATGTATTTTATTGCACCAGTCTTGGCCATATCAATTAAACTTTTTAATTCTTTATATTTTCATTCAATAGAAAAACACACGAGTGACATCCTGACATGACACACAATTGATGAAAAAACACTACGGGTTCAACGTACACGTTACTCGTACCATCCAGCTTACCCTCACAGTGACAACTGACAAATTCTGGAAATAAAAATGGTTCGGCATCTAGGTCAACCCTCTTTGGCACTGCCATTGGGTCTGTTGCTACAGGTGATACATGAAGTTGCCAAATGGCAGTTAACTTGTTTGGAAAATTCTGATCCAATATAAATATAAAAAAGCAATAACATTGTGTTATACATAAAAAATAGTTTTGAAACTTTAAAGGAAAAAATCAGCGTAAAGTGTAAAAACAGCACTTTATAATTTTATCAATAATAGGATTTAGGATCAACTATTTAAGGAATGAATAGCTAAATATTAACTGATTTGTAGAATCTACAAATCACCATGAAAAATCAAAATGCTTAAATTAAATACTAATCAACATAACTCTGCACAATTCTCATGCTCTATTCCTACTGTTCAGCCAATTAAGCTATATCAAACAACACACACTTGATGTTCTTAAATGGTGCCAGGAAAATCAAGTGCTAACTGAAACAGTGCTATTCGGAACATGTACTTCCATAAGAAATGAAGTTATAAGATACAATTCATCCTTCAGATTCTATTAATGGAAATGAAAATAGGTAGTATTTTACAAATAATACACCAAAGTATTATTTGTTAAACATATTACGTAACATAAAATAGGTCATAATTTGCATTGCAATTATATTTTAAATTGAACAATAAAAGTTGAATATAAATGAAGAACGGAGTAGAAGAAGATACCTGCGTCTACTTATATATACAGGGTGAGGCAATAGTCACTATACAGCCACAATTTTATTAAAAGAAAATTGGAACATAATAACATAAGCATCATGACTGAAGATACTGTTCAATTAAGAGAAGGCCACCAATAAGACAAAAACAAAATCGTACATCCAAACTATCAAAATCTTACTAAGTTTTCATAAAGAAATACGGATTCATAAAAGAATTACTACATGTGCTTGATAAATATAGGAACATGGAATGAGACCAAACAAAGAAAAAATTCAAATACCTCAGTATTACATTTAAAAAAACTGAACAATCAAAAAGGAAGCGATTCACAAAAAACAAATGTTGGCACTCTCCAGCTTTTAGTCTGCATAAAACCTCTAATTTAACCTCGAGAGTTAAGTTTTTCCTCTTTTTCTCCTCTGACTGCCAGTTATGACTCACAGACTTTTTATTTAAAGGGGAAATATAATTTAAACAAAGTTCACTCTATATTTTGACCTAAAAAGCATCGACAAGTATACACAGAATCATCAAGCTACTGAAAATACTAACGTCAGAGGCGCTGTGCAGTGGACTTGATAAATTACACCAGAAATTTTGAAGAGCGTTAATGTGGAATGCGTGAGTGCAATTTGGAAAAAGGTAATACATTATTTTCAGTGTTACTCATACTTAAGGTAGATTCATATTATCAAGCATCGAACGTTTCAAGCACGTAGCGTATCGGTTCCGAAAAATATTGTTGAATGGTTTTCAATTGATGTATTCATATTATACGGCATGTTACGTTTATGGCCGGTATTCTTGCTAAGAATATTTTGCCCGATACGCGACGTGCTCGAACGTGCCCAACCGTACAATGTGAATTACCATCAGTTGATTACCATCATTCAGTATCGTTCGAACCCAGCAGTGGTGAACGATGGTTCTTTGGTTGGTGAAGAATAGTTTATTGCGATATATATTGTGTCCAAAGTCAAAGCAGTGAATATGCTGAAAAATGGGAAAGCTGCAGGTGTGGATGGCATAACGGGAGAGATGTTGAAGTATGGAGGTGATTTGCTTATGTGTTGGATGTGTGATCTGTGCAATCTGTGTGCAAGGAGTTTGAGAGTGCCTGCTGAATGGAAGGATGGTTTAATTGTACCATTCTACAAGGGTAAGGGAGATAGGACTGAATGTAAGAATTCGTTAACAACAGGTGACAAGCATTGTGTAATAGGTGATTTTAATATTGATTTTTTAAATGAGAAAAATGTTAATTCTAGGGATTTTTGCTACTCTTAAGTATGTTTGGTTGCAAATTTCTCATCAAGAAAACCACAAGGCCAAGTAGTAACAGTTGTATAGACTATGTTATTACAAATACTGCAAATTCTACTGCTCATGTAGTAATTGCCGAACCGTCAGACCATCATCCCATTTTTTTTAACTGTATAAAGGAAATTTTGGAAGATAAAACCCCCATCAGGATGTGTAGGGTTTCAAATATGAGTAACATAAATAAGTTTTGTAAGCACTTGAGTATGTTCAAATGGAATGAAATTCATGAGGATTGTGAGGATTCGGTACGTTACTTTCTTAACTTTGGAATATTTTTATGGGTGACTTTGAGCTCTTTTTTTCCCTACATGACTAATAAAAAAATAATTACCAGAAAGAAAAGGCTACCCTGGTACACAGACAATCTAATATTAAAGAAAGAAAATATCTTTAAAATTTCAAGGCAAATATCCGATCAAAACTGCCACGAAAGAATATAAATTAGCAATAAATAAAGGAAAAATAGAATATAATGACAGGTTGATACTCCAATAATAAGTCCAAGCAAAGCTGGTCTATCATAAACTCTACAAAAAGTATAAAATCCAAGCAAAACTCCTTGCCACCACAGGTATTTGCTAAGTATTGGGAATTATCAGTCACAAATACAAAAAAATTTCACTCAAAATACTAATGATTTTGTTTCCTATCTTAAAAATGCAAAACTAAGTCTGGTAGCGACCGTGCGAAACCATGGTCATTGTATTAGCGGTGGCGGCGGACGTCAATCGACTTCCACTTTTATTATTACAAATAAATATATTTATATAATTACTAACTTCAAAAATACTATACCAAACCTTTCTAAGGACCCGTTACAAGAGAAAAAAATCAAAAGTGAAATCAGTCACCGGTAAAAGATTTCAATTTTAAGGCCAACGTATTGAGTTTATTGCCATGTATGATAAGCACCCTAAATTCCGGTCAATTTGTTGTGAAAAATATGCACAAATGGCAAATTGCGGTAAGTGGAATACTTGGTATGGGACAAACAAAATATTTCATAATTGCCTTGCGGAAAATGGGAATTGGGATATATTAACAATTCGTGGAGGGCTGAATCCGCGGATAGCGGCGGAGACCTCATATAGATGACTGAAGTTAGACATTTCTGCGCAACTCTTCCTTTGGGCAATTATGGAAGTGCTGTAATATATAACTGCTTTCTGATTGTTCGCTCCGTCATTTGTCAGCCATGCCAAGAATATCATCTGTACCGTAAGGCTGATCAAAAAAATACTCTTATTTACTGTTTGATTGAAGGGGTGAGACGTGTGACGGACTGCCTTCGTCTGCCCATTCTAACAGCGCCACTGACAGTAACGACTTTCAACTCAAAGGACATGGAGCCCATAGCATATTTTTACAGTTAACCTTGTGCAGCAAACGTCTTTTATATTCATTCTGGAAAGAGGCTGATGGCAAAACAACTTCTTATTTGTGAAATAGTCTTCTTTGATTAATATTTTTAAGCGTTATCAAAAATGGATAAAACGCTCTATTGTTATCCATTTGTTGTCAGTGAGTTTATGGAAATTCAATTTTTTTGTTTAAAGAGATAATAGAAGAAATTTCATTTTTGGTTCGATTGGAACTAACAGTATATTTTGGGGCTCCCAAAAGTTGAAATATCTTTCTCAGAAGTTTTATTAGCACATCACTGTAGTAAAAAAAAGCACAAAAAGATCTTAATGTAGTATAACATTAAGGTGACCTCCTTTTGGAAGGACAGTCCTTCTTTTTCAATCGCTGTCCTCCCTAAACCTTTTTTCCTTCCATGTCCTCCTTTTTGAACATTTCTCTGCTATTGTCCTTCCTTTTACTCAAGCCACGAGTTCTTTTAATTGGTGTATTTGTGTATTCTCAAGTCAACTGGCTATAGATATAGAAGTAATCCTTCCACAAATATACTTACATTTTCATCGTTTCACTGTGAGAGTAAAGAGTCAAACTAAATTTTGTGAGGTCATTCACGGACGAGGTTCAACTATTTTATAGAAATTGCCTTGATTATTTGATCAAATGGACAAAATTTCTGGATGGAATAAATTTTTTTCAGTGGACTTTATTAAGAAAATCGATCGAGTGGGAAAAGTGGTAGAATCGGTGAAATTTGCAAATCAAGTGTCTCATAAAGATTGATGACAATACTGTTTGATGAGGTTCGGAGACTAAATGAGCACTGCTCAGCTAATAAGTTTTCAGAATGGTCTGAAAATAAAATAGAAGTCTACAAAAGAGTAGTAAGTAGTGCAAAATTGGCAATGATACAAAATGAATTTAAAAATATTAAGAATCACTTTATGAAGAGCTATCTTCTGACATATTTTTAATACAGTTTTCACAGATTATAGCGATGTTGACCACAAAGAAACTGCTGGAACGATTTGCCCTTCACCGAATATAGTTTGCATCAACATCTTTTTTCACAGCGGTAATATATAAAAGCCCCAAAAATGCTTTGAGCTCCACTATAGAAATATCTCTAGACAGCGACACGCTATGACCAAGTCAAAAAGCAAAGTGACCACAGTAGGAGAAGACATGCGGGAAGAGATATGTAAGGGGGGACGATGTTTACTCCGTACATTCTTAAGCTATAAGTCAACACAGCTGCCAGAGACGACTGGACACTTCTGTTATCAACTATTTAAAATAACATATTGGAAGAGTTTATAAAATAAGAGAAGTAATTGCCACTATTGCCTACTATTTTACTTACAGAAAAAGTAACGGGGTCAATGACCCCGTCCTCGACGCACCGCCTCCTTCTCCGACACCACCTACCACACAAACTTACCCAGGCCCACCAACCTACGAGGCAGCCGACGAAAACGACGACTGCCCCGAGGACGGCGAGCCTGGATAACGTCGCGGTCAAATCTGCAGAAACAAATGAAAAAAGAATTTCAAATTTAACGTATGTTGTCGGATTTGCGAGGGATGCGAAATCCTTCAAATTTCTGAAATATGCCAGATTACTATTAATACTGTTAAAAAAATTCAAATACCTTTACTCGGCATCTTCATCAACAATGAACAAGTTCTGAATGGTGAGGTTGCCACGGTAACGGGCAACAGAGGAGTCAGCTGGACGACACGAGAAAAAAAGCCTCCTAGTTTGATATGATGAATTTAAAGCAAACAATTTTTCATCGAATTGCGGTAAAGCACTAATGGCAATGACACGAATATTTATATGCGCTGAATAGTAAACTACAAGTTCTACTAGTCCACAAGCTACAGCGGCGCCACTAGTGGCGGGATTAGGCACTACGCGCTCGGGTTCAGTTGGATGTAACGCCCTGGTTGGGTTGGCTGGTAATGGGCGGGAATAGAAGGCGTTCCTAGCAATTAATGCTATCGTGTCAAAAAAGATCAATTATAATGGCTTAGTCTAACGTCTAAGCACTGCTAAAGGATACACCAGAAGCGATGTCCGGGGAATATAGAATTTGTGATTTACCGATTTATTTTATAACCAGTAGGTTGTAATTAATAGAACAATCGAAAATTAAGTTACTTAAATCATACATACCTCACTTGAGATGAGCAATAGAAACTTAACACGTTCATTCTCCCTTTGAAAATTATTTATTTCTTTTTTACTTACAAATGCTGTGTGTGTACGTAAGGAAACTGAATGTATTTAAGTTGACTTCTTCGTCGTGAATAATCCATTTCCTTTCATTTACTATACGTATTTATATTAGATTTTGTTTACTTCATTTGCTACGAAGATTGTTTTCGTTGACAACAATAAACAAGGAGAAAAAGTACCTCTCTACATAGCGTAACAAGTCGATCCAAAAAGAACTAATGATGCGAACTTTCCGTTTAATTAATACTTATATTGGCTTTAATTTATTTAAAATACCACGGATATGTTGATCTATGTGTTCCCAAATTTCATAATTTAGCGTTATAAAATATTACAAATACATTCGAACGGAATATTCAATTGATCACGAGTATTTGTTCGGCAAACAAAACAATACCTGTATGCACTATACCGAATCCGAGTCCAACAATAGTCGTTCCAATAGCAACACTCGTGAGGAGTGATAAAAACTGCAAAACGCCAATATTTACTCGAAATTCGAAAAAATACGATACGATAAAAATTAGAATCTACATTCCTTTCCTCATAGAACAGTACAAATCCCGCTCCGACATTACGATTCTAAGATATTTTAATGTGCAAGAGAATATTACCCTGCACGGTGGATTTCAGATTTCCCATGCAGATCAAATTTGAAGGATTGTTCCCGGAATCAAATCCGGGATTTCAATCTTCGCAACAAAAACTATCACCGGGAGCTAGGTCCAAGTAGCAAGAGATTTCCACCAAATGTCATGAAAATCGGTCTATTAGTTCAAAGATAATAGGGGGACAGAAAGACAGTGCAGCATTTTCCTACTTTTGGCAGTTCCCCATCAGTTTTTCGTGTTCGCCAGAAGTTTTTGTGTTCGAACTCTTTCCAATGGCGATATACAAAGGCGTTTTTTTGCGACGATTCATCAAACATACTAACCAGGACCATTATTTTAAGACATACTAAACAACTATTTTTAATAAGTATTTAAATGAAATGGGGACCTTGAGAAATTGACGTACTAAAGAGGAAAACGTCCTAACGAGGAACGAACTAAGTTCCACTGCAATTAGTTCCAAATAAAATCAGTGACAATTCTCATTGGAAAAGGAACTCATTAGATATTAATAAAAAATACAGTATATTGCTGCCTAATTTCCACACTATATATGCAAATAAATTATCTTTAAAGTTGAAGCACAAAAATATGCAAGAAATTTTCCTCAATGCCTTGATATTACTAGGAAGATTGAAATAATCAATAACTACTCTGTATAATAAAATAACCCTTATGGTACTATTTATTTACAAATTATAAATGAACTCAATATTTATGCAATGCTATTCGAAAAACGTATTATAAATTATGCAAAGAAAATAAAAATTTATTTTATCTTATTGCAAATTATGGTTAGAATTACATTATGGCAAACATTATCTAACAAATATGGTAGAAAATAAAGAATTACCACTTGGATTTTATATGCTGCACATGCACACAAATGGTTCTCTGTTCGTGTAACATAAGGAAAAATTTTACATCATTTTCCTTCCTCTTTTCACACAAAGCAGATGACAACCTCCCAAAAAAGTGATTTTAAGACTTTCCTTTTATGTTCGTATGTGCAATGAAACTATAGAAGGCAATGCAGAAGGTGGGAGTAAAAGAGATGCATGTACTAAAGATTGATACCAATGAAAAATGGAGAAACCATCAAAATAATAAAAAAGGGAAATTTCTCCACACCAGCGACCAAACACTCAGGCAATCTCACACTCTCCATGCTCCTATTGGAAACTAATTGTGCATTTTTGTTCAAAGAAGTTCATGACTAAATTGGGCAAGAAAGGTGAAAGTGGGTTCCTAATGGCTGTCCAGTCATGTTAAAAAAATTTGTTGAATTGCAAAAAACAGTTTCATGCAGTTTAGAAAGCTTAATTAATTCAATGGATATATCGGTGGAAACATGATCATTAGTGAACCACTCTTCAAGAAAACTACATGTAGTATTTATTGAGATGGTAGGAAAGAGATATGTGACAACAAAAGAAACTAACGTTGGGAATCACTAAGTTTTAAATTTTTGGGATTTTCAAAGAAATCTTCAGCATTTTTAGGTAATATTTTAAATTTGTCAACTATCCATTTAGAAATGAGATAAGTGTGAGAATCAATACATGGCACAATAGGTCTCATAGAAATCCCAGGTTTGTAGACTTAAGGTCAATGTAATATTGAGATGGTAACATTAGTAACCTCCTACACACACACACATATATATATATATATAATATATATATATATATATATATAATATATATATATATAATATATATATATATAGCATATGGAGAGCTGGTGGTGTAGTGGCTATAGTGTTGGCCCCACCAGCTAAAGTGACACCTGCTTCGAATACTGTAGGATTTTTTTGGGGAAAAGTGGAAATATATATATATATATATATATATATATATATATATATATATATATATATATATATATATATACACACACAGCTTTTCTCTCTTTATGCGGGGGTTGTTGTCCAGGAAAGAGACAAAGTGAACTCGCATAAACAGAACACAAATTTACATGTAAAAGATAGAGTTACATTCCACGAGCAAATCTAACTTCATAATGACTTCTTATGCGTGAAATACAAACCAAAGGCAATTAACACTTTAAATTATACTCGCCAATAAAAGGAAGCAGATTAGCACAAGTAGTGGTTGTTGTGAGTGTCATAATTGTGGAGGTTTAAAATCTGGAGGGATGTCTTGGCCCAATGCAAGTTCCATGGGTAAGGAGACAAAACTTCTCAAGTGTGCTCAGACAGTATCACATGAAATCACCTTCTCATCTACACTCTACAATATCCTCTCCACTCTCATGTCTTTTACTGTAGCATTAATATGCAAAGCATAAGGGACAATGAGAGACTAAATGGTCACCCTGTGGTGTAATGGAGAACTTTCTTGCAATTGTATTGCCCTGGCCACATAATTGCATAAGAGTGAACAAAGATGGTTTTATAGCCTTATAGGAATTAAACTGGATCTTGATAAATAAGCTTTGTCTGAGATTGAATCTAATACTGATTGAAATATATAACATGTTTTCAGGAATTGATTACTGATCAGAGTGATGTCAAAAGTTTGAAACTTTTTCCAAATACATAACCAAAAAGTCCAAAATCAATTGAATCAAATACAGTAGAGTCTGGATTATCCAAGGTAAAGTAGACCAAGCTAACCTCAGATAATGATAAACTCTGATAAAATGGAAGTTTCATTTTTAGGTATTAAAAATCGGCCTATGTATGTTCAGAAATTTTATTTTATGCATACGTAACTAATCTGAAAGAACAATTTATTGATATTATTAAAACAAAATAGCCTTTTAATTATTTCTGCCTAAATTTGGTCGATCGCTTTTTGGCCGCATTGTTATGTCACCTAAATCATTGAATAGCCTTTAATTTGGTATCTAGATACACCACAACATGCTTTCTCTTCCCACTCATTATTCAGTCGAGTCAAGAAATGTCCAACTATTGCAGGGTAAAAAAAATGATAAATGTCCAGGATGGCCAAGTCCATGGGTATGGAAGCGTAGTTTAATGTCTCCTTTTTACTGAGGTTCATTGACAACTGACTCGACAGTCTGAACCTCCGTAGAGATGACCATGCCTCAGTTACATGCATTTTTGTGGCTGAATGCTGCCGCATGCTTCGTGAATCTTACACTATGCATCAACTGAAAACTGAAGTCATGAGGAGTCATGATTTACATGTGATAAATAACCTGTGACCTTGACCACAAGCTAAAAACAACAATGTATTTAGAGGGGGCTGCCTTGGTTAACACAGAAGCTCGGATAAGTGGGGCTTGGATAATCTACTCTACTGTACACAATAAAGTCAACTAAATAGCCTACAAATGCAAAATATATCACAGAAACTTTTACTCACATACAAATTTGGAAAATCTCTGTATGTAATTACAAATATGTATTTTATTACACCAGTCTTGGCCATATGAATTAAACTTTTTAATTCTTTATATTTTCATTCAATAGAAAAACACATGAGTGACATCCTGACATGACATACAATTGATGAAAAAACACTACGGGTTCAACGTACACGTTACACGTACCTTCCAGCTTACCCTCACAGTGACAACTGACAAATTCTGGAAATAAAAATGGTTCGGCATCTAGGCCAACCCTCTTTGGCACTGACATTGGGTCTGTTGCTACAGGTGATACATGAAGTTGCCAAATAGCAGTAAACTTGTTTGGAAAATTCTGATCCAATGTAAATATAAAAAAGCAATAACATTGTGTTATACATAAAAAATAGTTTTGAAACTTTAAAGGAAAAAATCAGTGTAAAGTGTAAAAACAGCTCTTTATAATTTTATCAATAATAGGATTTAGGATCAACTATTTAATAAGACAAAATCTATTATTATAATTTTATGTCTGCAGAATTTCTTCTCTAGAGCATGGGCCTCCTTAAAGCATGGGGCCTAGGGCACATGCCCTAAATGCCCAGGGGTTCACATGTCCCTGACCCCGGTACCTCATATGTCGAGAAATACAGTATATTATTATTTTCATTAAATGGTTTATATATGTATATATAAGGAGTAATGCATTTTTTTAATAAACAGAGTATTTTGTGTGTTAGGATTATGATATCATATGTTTGTCCCCGATTAAAATTAATGGTATTATGCTGTTTATTTATTCTCATTAAAAGCATTAAATCAATTTTATTATAATATATACTATGAATTCCCATTTGAAAACACTGGACTAGTTGCCATGATAGTTAATATTTTTCATTGTTAAAAACTGAAAATTTTTCCCTCTTCTTATGATTAAAAACTAATTTCTGTACCAATTCAACACAGATTTTAATTCTGTCAGTAGGAAAAATAAACTTCATTCTTCTAGCTATGAAACCGTTTATATTTAGAGTTTGAATCTCAGTTTTAAATAATTTGAAAATAAAATATTAAAAAGCCCTGCACTGGTTTCCATGCTTTTCTTATCGGACAAGAAATGTTGCAATGGGGGTCGGAAAAACTACCTAATGAATTTTTGTAATTTATATCCTCCTATGTAAGGATATTACATTATTTCAAGAAATTTCTCCTTTAAGTCTTTTGTCCAATAATGAACATTTGTCTAACCTTATCCACTAAGAACAAATATCTGCCAATCTCTTCTCTAAGGGACATATTAAATCTCTTGAATTATGAACATTTAGCTGCCACTAAAACAGCTGACATTGTCGCTAACTTCCAAAGGTGATGTCAGCAACAACTGGCTAGGTCATGAAAATATTATTTATGAAACCACTTTTTCATTTTCAATATTTTTAAAAGCTGTAAAGAATATTATTAAAATTTTCCAATTATAGACTTAGCTGTTGGAGCTTATGCATCTGGACATGCAGTTATTTTCCGTGGGCGGCCTGTAATGAGATGGGAAGTTATATCTTCATATTCTTTGGAAGAACATGTTCCACGCAATGCCTCGGTCTTAACATTAGTGGATGTATGCATCACTTACAATGGACAACATGCTCCAAATAGCATTGGTTTGAGATTTTTCATTTTTTTTTTGATAAGGCATAGATATACTGAACACAAAAATGTTCAGTTGGATAGGCTGCCATTACTCTGCGCATTGTTCTTGTATAATAATAAAAGTCAATATTGTTTGGCTGTAACATTGGATTAATTTAAAACTACTAAAATTATTGCTGTGATATTGAAGCTTTCTTGAATTGATAGTTGCATTCTCATATATTCTTCAATTTGCAAAAAATTATTGAATTTATTCTTATTACAGGAGTTTGGAGAACAATGGAGGTAGATGCATTACATCAAAGGTGCCATATGAAAAATTTTCAGATATGATTCATCTAACTAAAGGAAAACCTTACTGTGAAAGCAAGGAAATAATGCTGAAGGTAGGTTTAGAATTAGGAAATTTGAAATATAAATATTTTTATCAACAACAATGATCATCCGAGAGAGTATCTTAAGATTTTGATAAATAAACATACACATCATGAATGATCGTTAACACACCTATATATGTTTTTATGAGTTTCAGGGCCTTGGGCTAAGGTAAGAATCAGAAGGTAAAATTAGAGCACACCATCATCCTGTATCTGTCTGTAATGATCTGGGATGGCATTTAGTGCTTTTATCTCAGGGAGTAGATTTTCACTCCACTGCCATAAAGAGCATAATAAAAGTAAAATGTTTTTGTTACTCTCTATTGAGTTCAATCCATGCCTCAAGCTAGTTTGATAGTGAGATGACTTTTTAAAACTCCTTAGAACCAAATTGTTGAATTTTAATAGGAAAATCAAAATATTTGCTTGATTACAGCCGAATATACAGAATTATATGAATCCAATTGAAGTTAACATCTGGTACCAGTTACCAGAGGAAAAAGAGTTGCAAGAGATACGTGCAGAAAAAGGAAATTCAGAATTCAAAATACAGCCCATACTTATTAAAAGGAATGGTGTTAGAGGTTAGTAGCAATTTAATAAATATATATTACGTAATTTGTGTTATTATAAATTTTTGAATTTTATGGCAGATTGCAAACTAAAGATTAAACAAAAGTAACTTAAGTTATTTTGATGGTGATAAATTAACCCATGATTTCTAACTAATGGATGGTTTGAGGTATTGTAAGCAGTTTAGAGGAATGGCTAAAGTCAAATGATTAGATATTACACTCGGTTAAATAGAATATTACCCTTCCAGGTGCAGACAATTTCTGTAAAGATTGTCCAATTCCACGAGGAATTTCTAAAATCAGCATATCAGTACCATTTAAAGTGGAATGTAGAAAGGACAATATTTGTCATGCTGATCTTCACATAACTGGCATCCTACATCAATTAAGCAAAAGGTCAGTAGTGGATTTACAAATATTGCACCCTTAGGCATTTAGAGATTTTTGACCTTCCCTCCGTTTTCTCTTCTTTAGTTAAAATAAAAATGTATCCATTTTTTATTAAACTTTAGAATTCATTTTCATTCTAATATTTCTAAGTAAACATCAAATTAACAATCTTAAATATCATTTGTTGACTACAGTTAGACCCCCATTTAGCACAACCATTTGTCCATCATTGACATTGGTGCTAAACCAAGGGTGGTGGTAAATTGAGATATATGCTAGCTTTATGTATTCATAAGATGGAAGTTTTGTTCACAATGATTCATGGGTGGTATGTGAGGGTGGCACTATATAGGGTGATGCTAAATTTGAGTTTGACTGTATATTCAAACAATAAATGTAAAATATTACATGAAATAACAAATATGCACCCACTAATCATTTGTGCCATTAGGCACTGCCTTAAGGTAACTCCACTATTGCAAATGGTAATGTTAATATATCTCCATATTTCATCAAATAATTTTTCATTTATAATTGAAAAAATAAACTTTTTGGGTCAACATTTAGAATTTGCTGGATTCTATGACTACTATAGTATGCTACTATAGCAAATAATGGGTAGTAAATTAAATTTGTTATATGGGTGAATCGTTGGAAGCTGAAACATTGTATAAAACCTCTCACTATCATGACCAATAATGAACTACATATGTTATATGCACAATAGCTTGGCTGATACCAATAAACTTTCACCATAAGCCACAATTATCCTTTACACAATGCTGGAAATAAGTATAAAACACCCCTAAAAAATGAATAACAATTGCAAATGAGATATTTCTAATGAGATATTTTTGGCCACTTACAGTTATGCAAAAAAACTGAAAATCATGTTGCATGCAATATTTAATATATAATAAAGTATAAGGCGCCAACAAAAAATTAATGTTCTTCAAACTTTAGAAATTTATTTATGCTCCTATAGTCCTTTGTCTTTGTTCCTTTACATTGTAAAATACTTGGGTATAGATCTCTCAATGCTCTTGCAAGTGATTTCAATGTTTATTGGAGCATTTTATCCAATGACTCAAGAACTACACTCTCGAATTCATCATGTGACTGAAATTGTATGCCTTTGCTATAAACTTTTCTTGCTAATATTGACTGAATGTATTCAATGCTGATCATTTCATCACGATATTTTTCTCCTAAAACCATTCTTTTGTCTCAGTTGATGAGTGATGGGTCTATTATCCCACTGAAATGAGAAATTTGTTCCATAATACTAAAAGTTGACAATTGCTAAGAGATGTTCTGAGAGTATGTAGATGTACCCTGAAATGTTTCATTTTTCCTCCAAAATTGCAAAAAAATTAGCTTTTCAGGAAATGAAATAGCACACAAAACAGTGCTGAAAATGTTACGCATAACGTAACAAAAAACATTAACAAAATTTTTCAAATAGCTGTAACGGAAAACGTAATGAAAACGAAAATATAAATTTTATTTCGTTAACAGATGGTAGCTTATGTAATTGGAATTTGATTTAGGAGCACCATTCGTTATATTGGCAGGGGGGAAGTGAATAGATACTGCTGTTACTTATTGAAAATTCATTACATTATGGGAAAGAAATAACTTTGTATCCATTTCTACTAGATAAGTTTTTATTCAACTCAATCCAGTTACAATGTTATGGCATCAGGTGTCAATTAAGCAAGTTGATCATTGGAAAGTGAAATTTCAAGCCTTAAAGGTTAGGCATTGGAAAGCAAACCACCATAAAATGAAGACTCTTTGTATATATATATATATATATATATATATATATATATATATATATATATATATATATATATATGTATATGTGTGTGTGTGAGACTTTTTATAAGGTGTCTGATGCAGGATTGTACTATGTATATATGCTACTTGGTTTATCATTTCAGGCTGGCTTCTTTGAAAGGAGAAATAAGGAAGAACTGAAGAAGTTTAAAAGAGAGGTAATTATTTTAGTATGGTAAAAATCTTTTCTTAAATTTATTCTTGAAAAGAGCTTAATTAAATACTGCATTTGTTAATAAAGTATTATTTCTTAATTGATAATAAAATATGGATTTTTTTCAGCTATTACTTGGAGAAGAATCTCAAGCAGATTAATGTTCAAGTGGAAAATATTAAAAATCGTGAAAAAAGAAGATAAAAATCTTGTAAAGAAAGTCTAATTTAAACTCTACAGAATCTGAAGCTTTCTGCGAGATATCCAGAACTAGCCTTTTTGTAAATATAAATTGTAATCTTAATGAATCGTTCCCATGATGAATGTTAAGTGGACATGTAAATATAATTAACTGCTTTAAACAAGATGTCATGCATTATATTTCAAACTGATATGTTGAAGTAATTGGAAATGATTTATTATATTTGTAAGATAATATCATTCATAAAAGACATTCTGAAAAGCTAAACAATATTGTGCAACAACTAAGGGTACTTAATTCTTGGATATTTTGAAACAAAATTTGATTTACTCAAAAATGGCTCTAAGGATTTCGATTAAAATCCATCCAAACGTACAGTCTGATGTCACCAATAATACTAACTAAGCCATGTGACCAAAAACAGTTGCCATATATTATCCAGTGGCATTATTTCTGTACAAGATGCTCAGCACATGCGTCAGAAGGGAGAGGGCCCCCAGGGATTCCCAAATACAAAATTCCATCAGTGAGAGGCAGGGGTTCACCAAGAGGGAGGGGCTGATGGGCTTCAGCCTCTATTAAATAATCTCTTACTAGCCTTATAAATATACAGGAAATATACTCTTTTGACTTTTTATATTTTTCTATTTCTCTCAGCTTACAATATATAATCATTATACAGATACTTCTTGAATTACGCATATTTATATTGTGTGAAGTTTCTAACAACTAGCAATCTACTCATGAAATTTTAGGGCTGAACCCCTCCTAAGAGAAAATCCTGGTTGCGTGCTTGGTGAGATGTATTAGACGTGAGAGGTTGATGGTGTCAGTTGCTTTGGTTCTGTTGCTATGCATTATTAACATAATTGGCAGTGAAACGCCAAGCACACACAATTAATTTCGAGGAAGAATGTAGTGAGACCAAACATATATAGGTATATGAGAAAGTTTGTGCAATGTATATTGCACTATTTATTTTCTTAAAAACATAGTCATTTACTTAGAATCCAGCATTCTGAACACCTTGATAATGCAAACACACAGTTGCACCTATTAGATCAGATTATAGAGGCTTCACTGTATATATACACAGAGCTGCCCCTTCCATGGATTTTATCCTTTTTTAGAGATTTTATCGGTTTTTATAGATTTTTAAATATAAAAAACTGACATTTTCATCATTCACAGATATTTATAAGATGAAATTCAGATGTTATCTAAGCTGTTTGCTTAGCAACCCCATAAAAAACTAAGAAATTCAGTGAGTAGTAATATTTCTATGCAAATACAGGTATCCCCCGATTTATGCGCGAGTTGCATTCCTGAAAATCGTTGTGTAAATCAAAAATGCATAATATTTTTCCTATTGAAAATAATGTAATAGGCATTAATGTTTCTGAGCAGAGATTTTCTACTTAGAAGCATCTTTAAAGTTGATTTAATGAGCATTTTAATTGATCAATCGTTTACAGCAACATCTACTTTTACAATTACTTAATTTTTTGTGCATTGAGTTTCTGCCATAAATTACAGATGTCTCAAAGCTCCTTCAATCAGTGAACCTTCCTACTACAAATATATTCTTCTCATCCAACTTGATGAATATTTTTCTGAGGGTTTCTCCCTTACAGTTGTTGACCGCTATCAGTGCATCACTTTCTAGAAGAAAACCCTTCTTCAGCACAAAAAGTGAGTTCAAGTCTGTTTGCTTAAAGATTTGAATAAGAAAAGACATTCTACCACTGTAGGAACACCCAGAAAATCCAATCCTGTGAAAGTGGGATTTTTTCTGAGGTCACCCCTCCGACTTACGTGGTTTGAGGAGACCGTGCAAAAATCAGCACCCCATCCTTCGGAAGGGACATTAAGCAGTTTACTCCCTCAGTGCTCTTTCAAAGCAGCAGGATAATGCCGGCATTGGGATTCCCTCCTCCCTGCTGTGTGTGTGTCCGGTCTGAATTGGTAAGACCTGTCATAAGACAACACTAGAAGAAGAAATTATGATATACTCTTTATAGTGCCATTGTAAACAAAAATGGAAATGTATCACTGATGTGCAAAAGGACAGTGTTTTTATACCACATATTCCCATAATTTCTTGCGACTAACCATTTTCAATTCAAACATTGTCAATTTCCAGTAAAGGTTTGTTTTACAATGACCATTTATAAGGTCCAAGGTCAATCACTACAAGTTTTTGGCATTGATTTATGTGCCTAATGCTTTTCTCATCATCAGTTTACACAAGGCATTCAAGGGTAAGTAACCAAAAAAGTTTGTGTATAATTTCGCCTGGTAGGAAGGCCATCAACAATTCTTGAATAAATATTGTAAAAGTGTTTTCAGTATGTTTTTCAAAATTATGGAGGTCAAAGAAGATAAAGTTATGATTTCAGAGTCACAAAAGATCATTAATACCTACCTAAGGAAGCTTTTCAAGGTGTCAATTATAAACACAAGGCATAGAATGGGTTCTTCTAGTTATATGTAAAACAAATCACATTCAATGAATGACTACATTAAGCACACCAAACTTTGCCATTGTTTCTAACAGTAGTTTATCCAAATTCTTTATTTTTATCCTTAATTACTATTGATTTGCTTGAGGAATACCCAGTGGATAACCTAAATTTTTTTGCAATGATACAATTGTTATATTTGAATCTTGATATTGTTTAATATTTGAAATAGAATAAGTAGAAGTGATATGAGTCAACTTTTCACAGAATATCAAGTTGATTCTGTTCCCTGAATGAAATATAAAGGACTAAAAACCAGTAATGCATTAATTAAAAATAGCTTACTCCTATCTGTATCATACCTAAGTGTTGTCCTATTTCAATTATAATAATATCCAGAAATAAGAGTCGAATCAGACTCTAAAGCTCTCTGAGAAATAAATTCCTTTCAATCGTGAATATTCTGCTCCACACAGTCATACTGTGCTAAGTTGAACTATTTGACTTGTGTAAAGCAAAGATCTGGATTAACTGTCGTAATCACTATGCTAATATGTTCAATAAATCCTTGAATTAAATTGTTACTATTTTTAATATTAATAGGAATGAGTCATGATGCATAAACTAACAATGCCTATTGGATGATTACTGTATCCAATGATGTTGAATATTTTATGGCATCTTGGTCATTGTCCCAGGAAATGCTTAAATTGCTCAATCAGGAATTAAAGAATAATCAACCTCAGATTATAATTTAGAATAATAGGACAATGCTTAGTGCAGCAAAATTATAAAATATTATGTTAGAGATAAAAACCGATATTTTAGTCTAATGGGAAGTTTGGTTAAGACAAGATTGCTTGAGTGAAATAAGTTACAAAGAGACTATTTTTCATATGAAAGAAAAAGGTAGTTCCACAAAATGAATAGGTTTAAATACAATTAGTGTAGAGAGTAAGCATCTTATAGGCAAAGATAAAGTTGAAAATTGCTGGAGGAGATGCTGAGGTTTCTGCTCGACTATATCAAGATTAAGTGAAGGTCTGATCATAGCCGTCTTGAGGTGAAGACAATATGGGCCTTGGCCCAGGGTCTCAAAATTTGGGGAGAAGTAAAACAGAGATTCAAAAGTCAGAAATACTTATGAACTATTATACATGAGGAAAGAATGATTTTTATTTTGGTTCCGAGAAGAGTCGTGTTCCATTGTTATCAACTTTCTGTTCCATTGATATCCTGTGCGGTCGGGCATGTTGCCTACCCCAAGTGCCATCCTTGGCCATGCCTGCCACCCATTCAGTTCACCATGTTTCAAGCTTCCTTCATGTTTACACACACAATGCAATATTTGGGCTGATTCCGTCAGTTAGCCGCAGTAAATGCCAGTGCATGTACCAGTGCTGTAAACAACTGGATTTGATAGTGAATTTGTGTAATTGTGGTTAGTCAAAGTTATAATGAACTAGCTGAAACATCCGGCTTTGCTCAGGGAGGGGTTTTCTTTTAAGTAGCAAACGATTTTTATTGATACCACTTTTGTTGTCATATTACAATAAAACTAATATAATAAATTCTGAAATTTACTTACTTTCACTGTTGGGTACCCCAAGTTTATCAAACGTTCCCCTTTCCTTAATTATGCAAGCGATGTTTACATTAACATTTACTATTTTATCTATTGTATTGTAAAGTTTTATCATTAATATAATTACGCATTAACTTCTTACTTAATATTCACATGGATAGATGCACCAAAGCCTTTAAAGCAGCAATAAAATTATGTGGATTATGTCAATACTATTAGGCAAAATGTAAACAATAAACATCTTGGGAATAATTTTGAAACTAGAAAAAAGTCTGCTATGACCGGGAATCGAACCCGGGTCATCCACTTGCCGGGCGGATATTCTACCTCTGAACTATCGTAGCAGAACAATTTCTCTCGTTTCTGAACGCGAATGTTTCCTTGGTTGGGCCACCTTAAAAGCTTATGCCTGTCTGCATAGGATCTTAGGATCATATTATTCCATCAATAAACATCTTGGTTACCGAACAAATTTAAGTAGGTGTATCGATTTATTTTAATGTTAATGGTGAAAGATGCATCTGAAATAACATCTGCCCGCATAGATTAATCCTTACTCCCTTACACCCATTATAACAATTAAGCAAATACCAAATGTTCTTTATTTCATTTCATTTATTCCATAAAAGTTGCAAATACAAGGCATTCTACAATCTTCAAGAGTCGTCAAACAAACATTAGATTTGCAATCTACCATAATGATTGATACCTAAATAGGCATTGAATTTTCCCAAACTTTTGATGGCTATTGAATGTTCCTCTTTCCCAAGCCATTAAAGTAACAAGATATATGTACAAGTCATCAACAAGATGTTTGAATTTTTTGCATAAATAGCTATTTTAGAATGAAGGATAATAACACATATTGGATAATTATTATCTGTTAACTAAAAATAAGATGTTTCTCTTTCAGTAGCCTAGAAAAGTATTTTTTTTTTCAATTCATGACTTCATCAAAAGTTCAAAAATTACACATTCTTTTACAAAAGCTGTTCTATTACTTCTTGATGTCTATTTCCCTCATTTTTCCTAAGGGCAAATAAATTTTATTCCTTGTAAACTTTAGCAAACAGGACTGCCGATGGAGCTCTGATTGGTGTTAGCATGGCTGTTGTGCTCCATTCCTCACCTCCAACTTTTATGTATATATTCCCGTCCATTGCATATATTCAATTTGCCACCCAATTTCTCACATGTCAGATCATCACTTTCTATGCTCTTATTTTCTCATTCAGCCTTTCTATCTCTTGAGTGTCTATAATTTTCATTATTATCTTTCCTAGTACACTTCCCTGTAAACCAGGGATACACAAACAGTATTTACAATTGGAGGATTCATTTTTCTTTTAAATAATTTCTTCTTTGATTTACTGCATTTCCACTTGATCCACAAGTTTATCGTCTTCTCTGCAAAGAAGGCCACAGTTGCCACCAGAAGGCTAATCCCCACTGCTTGGTATGTTGTAATTAGGTCCGACTACACAATTGCCTATCTTTGTTTCTTAGGTCCAACGGACAGATCTCTGACTGAGGGAGATCCGATTGTATGAGATGATCTACTATTCCAGCTTCAACAAGTGATGTGAGCCTGCCAATAAAAATGGGATATTGCTTTGGTTTAGAGTTGGAAGAGACTCATTTTGCATTAGCAAATTTTAAATTAGCCCTAATAAATGTCTCAAAATCTAATTAATTAGCATGCTTGACAGCAAGATAAGTTAAATATAAGAAATGTATTCTCAAACTATGATAAAATTGGGTTTTTTGTTCAATCTGAATAAAGCCAAATGCCATGTAAGTAACTTAAAAAGCAAAGACATGAGAAACAACTTCAATCCCAACAATTCTTCACCAATATAAGATCTTAATTGAGGTTTTGAAACACCCAGTACAGGAACTCATTTTCATTAGAGAATATGAATGAATCCATTTAACATGTTTGATATGATTCAAAAGTTACCACAAAGTGAATAAGGCACTGGCAGATTCTAAAATAGCAAAATTTATTTCCTTGGATTTTTATATTTTGACTTTATTGTATTATTTTCCTATAAATAAAAATAGAATTATAACTTTACATTATATTTTTTTTATTTTACACTTCTAATGTTCCTACAAATGAAACATAGAATGGAGGAAAATCGCTAATTATACCAAGTACAGAACTTTGGTAATAGTAAAGTATAAAAAATAATATGGTTGATTACTTACAAAGCAACATTTTGAGACAAGTTTTATCATTAAATTATTATGGTTAATGGCATAAACTATAAAACCGGTAAATGGATATTTGAGTTACTAACTTCTTCAGTGGTATTAAAATGGATTGAGCAAATCAGTTGGCTTAGTCACAGACCAAGAGATGGTCCTGAAATGTGAGACCTGTAACCCCTATCATTCTCTAATTAAATCACTGGCCTTTGGAATCAATGGAAAATTTCCAAAAATAAAAAATAATTCCATTCTGTTTAATTGCTAACTTGAGAAACTTAATGAAAAAACCTGAAAATTAAGCCAGAAATAAAAATTAAATTACTTACATTGGATTGAACATTTTTGGTCGAGTACTGTTGTGTGGGAAGACAAAAGCAAGGGGCAATGTCAGGAATTAAGGCAAAAACACATCTATGTGATTCTTCCACTCCTTCCTCAATCTGTTTCATGTAGGCCTTAAAAAGAAGTCTCTCCACAACCCTCTTCTCTCGGATGAACATAAGTCCTTCTGGAAAAAAATTAATTTCTCATTAAGAAATTAAACATTACAAATTACATGTATGCACTATTTTATAAAAATTGCTATATATTCATTTGAACATGTCTACAAAAAGCAATTGCCAAAAATATGTAATATCATCAATTATCCGACTTCCAACATTATCCAGCAGTCCTGGCCAATCTGGTGAAAGTTGCTAGTAATTCGGCGTTCACCAGAGAATCACATCAATGGCAGTATCAGTCCGGCGATACCGCACCGTCTGGTGCCAAGACATTTTGGAACAACTGCAATTAGTACAGTAGGATCTGGGTTATATGTAACCCAGTTATACCTAATACTGGTTTATCCATATTTTTTGTAATCCCCGCGAAACACTATGCCAAATCATACCCACACATACTGAATTGTACATAATTCTCTTTTATACATATCGCTTCTTCCATCCCATGGGAGTTTTTCTCTCACTTATACGTATACAATTTGTGAATGATGTTAATGGCCTTTTTCTTGCTTACCACTTCTTCGGCAATATGGCAGAAATGTATTCTATATCACCACTACATTGTGTACTTTATATCACCTGATACCCATGCAATCACTCTGAAGTGTTGAATACAATGTTGTAAAAGAATGTTCAAAAATAAACTGTATAAAAATTTTGATATGATTATCCAGCATTTTTGAGAATCTGGTGACCCCATCCCCCCATTGCGCCAGATACTCGATGATCTACTGTATTAAAAATAAAAACAACATCATGTATTATAACCTCATGTTGTGCAGACATCACCTAAGTATGGTCTGTGGGTCATATTCAGCCTGCACAGTGATTTCATCTGGTCTGACTTACCTCATCATTTTCTTTCAGCCATGCATATTTCTATAGGCACAGTAAACCCTCGTTAACACAAACACATGGTTTACATGAACAAATATTTTCCCCGGCACTGAATGTATGGATTAATGTATACGAGTTGGTTGGTTAAAACGAAATTCGCTTAAGACGAACTTTGAACAAAATTTGGGAACCAAGAACTCAAGTAATTAGATAACACGAACACTTGTGTTTCGTCAAAACTATTATACAGCCATATTACTTTATTTCTGGCATGTAGAGAGGTTGTTTGTGAGATAAGTTCAATATGAGGATGCCTTGGGATGCTATGATTGATGATTCCACAATTTTCTTCATTCCTGGCTCTAACTATCTTCGATGCTTTCATTGTATTAACATAGGTATTTGCATTCCTTGAGGTAATTTTTTTATTTGAACAGATCACCAAAATTATTTTGCCTGATATCATCATTCACAATCAACAACGGTATGCCTTGATACGATAGCAATTCTGATGAGGATGCACAACTGCTAAATGCTCAAATTCACAGGTGCTGAGAGCTTACTGCGCTTCAGCACCATTTACCAAGCCTGCGAGAACATGGCTGTGAAGAGACAGAAGTGTTTTTCTCTCACTCCAAGAAGTGGAATTCAAAAATTTGGGTAAGCTATTGGGTGTCATCAAACAAAATTTATATTTTGTATTTGACCTTCGCCTTGCCAAAGAAAATCACAGACCAGGCAATTCCAACATTGTCCTCTGTTTCTTGCCACAAAAAATTATAAATTTAGCAAGGCGACTATGGCTCAAACAATAGTATTGCTTCTTGATTGCGAAAGAAGTAAACATCCGCATCTCACCATCTTCCCCTGTTAGACAATAGTTTCGTGTGTAAACATTCAACCATATAAATGAATGGCACAAGTTGCAAAAGAAGCCAAATTTCAATTACATTGGCAACAAAAATGAAAATACTACAGGTATCAGAATGGGGTATTAAAAAAAAAACAGAATTATAGAAAAATGTATAATTCTGAAATTGACACTATCCACAATTGTAAAAATAAATATAATATAATCGACCAAGTTGTATCTGCAGGGACAACAACGAAAATAATAAACCTATGTGATTTAGATTTAGTAAAAGTAAGTTAAGACATATGTATTTACATCATTTAACTTCAAGGTGAGCATTATAAATATGCAGATAATTGAGATCTATCATTTACATCAAATTTAACGTTACGTTAATTTGAATATTACTCAAAATTGTGCATTTGTGGTGTTATTAACAATAATGTATTTAACATGAACAGGTTATAGGTAGGTACATATATTTAAGCAGAAATTTGTAACATTTTTTCAGTTTTTCATATATAATTCGGTTATCACGAACTCGGTTGAACCGAACACATGATTTGATTCTCCCTTGGAGTTTGTGTTAACAAGAGTTTACTGCATTTGCTAGCAGGAGGTGTCACTAGGTATCATTTATGGATTCTAAATGCGATATTTTTCAAGTACATGGATCCAATATACCATATATACTCATGTATAAATTGATCTCGTGAATAGGTTGACATCTGTCTTTTTCATGTTTTTTTGTATGTCTCGTGTATAAGTCGGCTCCAGATTTTCAGGTGTAGTAGAATGAAATTACAATAAATTCGAATGCTTAGGTTGGTTACATTTAAATCTGGGCCCAGAGGAAGGTGACCGGTTGCTGAGTAGGTGGAGTAATTGGGTTCGTTAGGAAACTAATGGGAGGGGAGGGGGGCCTATGGAGTGGATATCAAAGAGGGGTGAGTGGGAAGGGTACAAAAAGTCATTAATAACATTGTGGCCACTTTTAACAACAGAAACATTTACTATAATTCCCAATGCATTAAGCCTGTGGCCCTTATTTTCACAATGTAAAATTTTTGAGTCAAAATCAGAAAAATATCCATGATCAAGAATGTGCTGAGTGAGTTGAGAAGCAGTCCTATTGTTGTAGATGTAGCACCGCCAATGTTCTTTTTCCCTGTTTGTAAATTCCCTTCCAGCCTGACCGATATATATTTATATAGTTTGGCAGTCACCACATTCCATTTTGTAAACACCACATTTATCACTTGGAGTCACATATATATATACACAACATATGGCTAAAGTTCACTTTACTAAGGAAAGCTATCCTGTGGGTATCACTAGGGAATAACTTATTCAATCATTGGGATAAGGGTTCAAGAAAGGTCAAAAAGCAACATATTTGGGGGGTGGGTCTATCGGGAAGCTGTAGTGGGAAAGTCTTGTTGAGAGTGATGTTCTTTTGTTTTTCTGGAGAATGTGTTCTATTAATTTTTCTGGATATCCACTATTTAAGACTATTGTTTTTATGATTTGTAATTCTGCAATAAAAACATTCTTTCTTAAAGGTAGTTTAATAAGTACTGACTGTACTGACGAATGGAACATGGCTTGCTTATGAAAGATTGGATGGTTGGATGAGGTATGAATAATGTTGTCCATGTATGTAGATTTTCTAAACACAGCAAAATGGTGACTTGTTTTCAAGGGTAATGGTTAAATCAAGGAAGTTGAGGTGGGAATTTACTTGTAACTCATGCATGAATGTGATCGAAGGATGCAAGGAATTAAGAATGGAAAGAAAACAAGCAAGCTGTCTATCAGTACTTTTCCATAAACAAAGAACACCATCTACATATTGGTACCAATAAATAACATTGTCTAATACTTTCTGTACCCTTCTCACTCCCCCTCCTCATATCCACTCCATTTCCCACCCCCCACCTCCCATTACCTATAGTTTCCTAGCGAACCCCTTTGTATTTACTTGCATTTGCAAGAAATTTATTACGAGAGAAATTAATTTATTGAGAGGAATATGATCAATATGAAAGTATAAATTTAACAGAGAATTGGCAATTTAATTTTTAAAAAGATCATTCCAGCTGTCATCATGATGTAATGTATTATTAGTTAGACTTAACAAATAATTGTAGCTATTAACAATATTTTCAAAAGAGAGGGAAATTAAAATCTCACCTGGAATAGGATTGAGAGTTGAATCCTGTTTCACTAGAGTGCCATAAACAAACCAAACACAAGATGACCGAGGGAAGATGAGCATCTCCTTTGCATAATTTTATGAGTATGATTATGATGACATACATAACAGGGCCAACAATTGAAAGAGACAATCAAATGAGAATCCAAACCTGAAAATCAAATTAATAAAATGAGAGAATAATTCCATATTCTATAAAAATTTTAATTAATCCTATCCTTATTCCACTGACTGATGTATAACACAATAAATGAGTACCTATGCTACCCATTTACAAAACCATGAAATTGGCCATTTGAGTGATTCCTAAAAAAATGTTAAAGTAATACGATAAATGCTAGATTACCACTCTATCGTTTGAAAAATAATCACATACTTCCCATTATTATAATTAAGATACACTGTTTCGAAAAATAAGAGAATAAACCAAAATTATTTTAAACTACTCAAACATGCACAATGCAGAATGTTACATTATCCCCTAAGGAAAATTCCTAAATAATTTCCAACATTCAAATATATTGTATTGAAATTCCAAATATATACTTACAATATAGTATGATGTATAGTTGAATGTATATCATCAGAATTCTAGGTTAATCTATCAATTGTTAACAACAGTCATCGGTAGGTGGTGGCAGCTAAAAATAAGAGATATCTCTTAAACAATGCATTCTATGGGAAAATGTTACAAATAAAGGTGGTAGAAAATTTTATTTTCCACAACTTTTATTCCAATACATTTTTACATTTATCAAATATTAAAGCAAATATTCCAAAAATCATGGATATGTGACAAGAGTAAACACTCATTTCTGGTTGACCGATTTTTACCAAAAACTAATCAGTTCTTGTGACTTTTATAAAAATGTTAAATATAAAATTTCACGTTGACCTGATTAATAATTTCTGAGTTACAGCACCCACAAATAGCTATCACATACACACAGACATCGAGAAAATTGTCAAAACGTGTTCAGGGGACTTCAAAATGTGTATTTCCGTTGAAATCTCAAAGTCGATTTTTTTCATCAAAACAATACTTTCCCCTATACTACGTATGGAGAAAGTAAAAAATAAAAGAATGTTCATTGGTTATCATAGATAACGCAGATAAATGACTCTTCCTAAAACACCACTTTAGCATAACTTTTCTCTGCTTCCTTGAAAATGTATTACCAATCTATGAGATACTTTGGAGCACTATCACTTACTCATAAAAGAGTAATTCTCAAAGTTTTTACATACCAAGAGTATATTAATTTAGAAGTAACTGGTCACAATGAACTCATTAGAGATAAATTAATTTTTGATGATATGGAATATTTAGGCCACCCCACTCTGCTGCAATATACCGTAAATACCCGCATATAAAGCACACTTTTTTCGAAATATTTGAGTTAAAAATAAGGATGTGTGTTATGCGAGGGTACATAATCTTCCTATTTTCATTTGATCCCATATTTCCACAATTTCAGCTCATTAATTACTGCCCGAGTTTCCTCATAATTTTATTGGCGATTTTTACGAAAAGTAAGATACATAATAGTTAAAATTTATTAACTAATTCTATGAACGTACATTAATTAGATATGAAAAGGATGAATTCAGTATTTATTCATTTTAAAAGCCAAGAAATTCTTCGTCACTGGAACATTCTTCTTCGATGTTGTTATCGGAATCGTCATCTTACGCATGACGTCACCCCGCACCTGCGCCCGGCCTGGTGGTAAGGTACTGGTACTACTTACAATTAGAAACAATGGCAGCTGATGCCATTGAGCACGCTGGCAGTTGATGCTTCTTGTAGAACTAAATCAAGTTATCGTTCCCTACCTTTCTCTCAGCATTCATACGTGGTTTATTCTTGATTCTTAGAGTCTGTAGTTAATTATGGTTATTTGCTATCGTTTTTGCGTCCTCCAGAGTGCTCTAATAACACTAAAACTGAAGGTTGGGTGAACCCGTCCATCTCAGGCGTGACTAAAACGTATGTAAAAAACTTTGACATAGGTTTATCGTCATTCCTTCAATTTATTAGCTCAAACAATGTCATCTGTAAGTAAACAGAGTATGTATTGATTGAGTTAGCTGACATTCTTTTGGAATGTTATTCGAAAATTTCATTTCACACTTTTGTTATGTTACCAATACATAATACCAATAATTTTATCATTGCTTTAGACCACGTTACACCATCTACTTTATTCTGGAACGGTAACGCTAAAAGAAATCTGTTCGTGCTATATGCGGGTATATAAAAAAATCATAGATTACGAGGCTGAAAACCTCCCTGCGCATTATAGGAGGGTGGGCATTATAGGCGGGTATTTACGGCAAATATTAACAAATTGCGGGACATAAAGGCTGTTACGACTTCTTGGTCCTCCTCTGTCAGGAATAGTAGGCGGGAGGAAGTAGTGCTGACCCGATTGAGGATAGGGCACTGTGCCCTTACTCACTGTTATCTGTTCACACAGGAGAAGGATGTACCACACTGTGACCATTGTGACTCCCGTCTCACTATAAGACATATCCTGACCGAATGTACCCACTACCAGGGTATGCGAAACAGTCTTTCGATGCAAGGCCAGCTTAACGATGTTCTGGGAGATGACCCTGTTGCGATAGACGTGGTTTTCAAGTTCCTCAGGGAAGCTAAATTGCTTTCATACATTTAAATAATTTTAACATTACATTTTTTCTATACACATCACCTGTATAAAATTTTATTTTAATTTTATCACAATTAGTAGGGAAATATAATAACTTTTATTGTATTACTGATTTGAGTACGGTGTGAAATGACCTTGCAGTCGACACACCTTATAAAATCAACTCTACTACTACTACTGAACCAAGGGTTTATGGGAAAAAGGCAAATTGGTTCCTAACTAACCTAACATTATTTTGACAACAAGAAATGATGTGAAGGTGAACTGATCTTTAAAGCTGATGTTGTCGATGATAACAAAGATGTTCATGAAGATGAATACAAAGAAGACAACAAGAGGAATACAAGATGATGACTAAGACATTGGTTGTTAGGGTTTTTATTCCTCTGGAGCAGTGCTCCGCAACCATTTAAATTTCATAGCACCCTTTTCTGTTCACTCAAACTTCATGGGACTCCAAACCACATTTTACTAAAGATTTTTATCACCTTTTATCCAAAAAATGGAAGAAAATAATCAATTGTCACACATCAATCAATCAATCATTAGTTGATTTACAAAAGCATTTATTGAAATTTAATTTAGAAAAAGTGCATGGAGGTTTGAGGACAAAATTAGGCCTTGCATTTGATATTTTGTTATTATTCCATGCCAGGTCAAATTACTGTGAGTTTTACTAATTATAAATGTATGGATGTAGTGATGAAATATGCAGAACAGAGATTAGCTGGCACACTAAAATATGAAATCTTTAAGTGCTCTGGCATTGGTATATATTGATGGTATAGCACTAATAGCAGATAGCAAGATGTCAGCATTCAAATGGACAAAGGGCTTAGAAATAACGGGAATGGAATCGAATATTAACGATTTCAAGTTAAATGTACATTGAATAAAGTTGGGGAGATGGAAAGAATGTGCATAGAAGTATAGGAATGGAAATTTTAGTTGTAATTATGTAATAATATTTTATCTCAATTTTTAATAAAGAAATAATTAAGAGCCAAGAAAGAAATAATAGGGTATAAAGAACTTAAGCTTTAGGCAAGAATTCTGGTTTACAAGTTACTTTTGGAGCCAATTATATTGGATAGGCATGAAAGCTTCCATGCATAAGACAGGAATGCAAGTTTAGTAACCATTATCTAGACAAGTATGTGAAGAAAAACTAGCAGGAAGAAGAACAGAGCTAGATTACAAGGGAAGCACGTGCAATAGATACAATACATTGCACAAGCTAAAGATAGAAATGGCTGCAGAGAATACTCACTGTGAGATAAAACTAGAATAATACATTGTTTCTTTTTATTATGCTTAGATTTTCTTAACTGTTAATAAAATATATTTTAGTATATAAAAAGCCAACAAAGATATTACTCAATTTGATTAAAATATTAGATGAAAACAGTACAGAGTCCAAAAACCTACAATGGGAGTTAGAGATTTTTTGATTTTATCCATAGGGTTACCAGATAACAGAGATTAAATAGTTGGATAGCGTTTTGAAACTTTATAAGAGTGCCCGGATAAACAGTTGCAACATAAGCAGTTTTATTAGGTCACCTTTGCTCTAGCATATTAAAGGTAGCATCTGATGAAAGACATGGTATCATACCTACCACCACCGACCCTCCATACAAGTCCTGGAGCCTGGCCACTGGGCTCTGGATAAGAAACATCTTCCCCATCCAATCCCTCCCTCCCTCTTAGTCATCAAAAACCACCTCCCCTATTACCACCTCCACCAACTCCTCAACCAAGTCCACCAACCCGTCTCCCCCAAAATTATCCCCCCCCGAATAAACCCTGTGAAACCCCTGTAAGGGCATTCCCCAATTAAAATCCCCCCTCCCAAAAAACACTTCCACACCCCCCTCACCCCCCTCCTGCCCCTCACCCACTTCCTCAACCACCTCCCCCTCACCTCCTTCCTCCCCCTCAACCCCTTCCTCCCCCTCACCCCCTTCCTCAACCTCCTCCCCCCCACCTCCTTCCTCCCCATCACCACCTTCCTCCCCCTCACCCCCTTCCACCCCCTCACCGCCTTCCTCCCCCTCACCCCCTTCCTCCCCCTCACCCCCTTCCTCCCCCTCACCCCCTTCCTCCCCCTCAACCCCTTCCTCCCCCTCAACCCCTTCCTCCCCCTCAACCCTATCACCCTCCACTACTCCATCCCCCCCACCATTTACCTCCTCTCCCTCCTCCGCCTGAAATAAGTGCAAGAATGAATCAATTAAGGAATGAATAGCTAAATATTAACTGATTTGTAGAATCTACAAATCATCATGAAAAATCAAAATGCTTAAATTAAATACTAATCAACATAACTCTGCACAATTCTCATGCTCTATTCCTACTGTTCAGCCAATTAAGCTATATCAAACAACACACACTTGATGTTCTTAAATGGTGCCAGGAAAATCAAGTGCTAACTGAAACAGTGCTATTCGGAACATGTACTTCCATAAGAAATGAAGTTATAAGATACAATTCATCCTTCAGATTCTATTAATGGAAATGAAAATAGGTAGTATTTTACAAATAATACACCAAAGTATTATTTGTTAAACATATTACGTAACATAAAATAGGTCATAATTTGCATTGCAATTATATTTTAAATTGAACAATAAAAGTTGAATATAAATGAAGAACGGAGTAGAAGAAGATACCTGCGTCTACTTATATATACAGGGTGAGGCAATAGTCACTATACAGCCACAATTTTATTAAAAGAAAATTGGAACATAATAACATAAGCATCATGACTGAAGATACTGTTCAATTAAGAGAAGGCCACCAATAAGACAAAAACAAAATCGTACATCCAAACTATCAAAATCTTACTAAGTTTTCATAAAGAAATACGGATTCATAAAAGAATTACCACATGTGCTTGATAAATATAAGAACATGGAATGAGACCAAACAAAGAAAAAATTCAAATACCTCGGTATTACATTTAAAAAAACTGAACAATCAAAAAGGAAGCGATTCACAAAAAACAAATGTTGGCACTCTCCAGCTTTTAGTCTGCATAAAACCTCTAATTTAACCTCGAGAGTTAAGTTTTTCCTCTTTTTCTCCTCTGACTGCCAGTTATGACTCACAGACTTTTTATTTAAAGGGGAAATATAATTTAAACAAAGTTCACTCTATATTTTGACCTAAAAAGCATCGACAAGTATACACAGAATCATCAAGCTACTGAAAATACTAACGTCAGAGGCGCTGTGCAGTGGACTTGATAAATTACACCAGAAATTTTGAAGAGCGTTAATGTGGAATGCGTGAGTGCAATTTGGAAAAAGGTAATACATTATTTTCAGTGTTACTCATACTTAAGGTAGATTCATATTATCAAGCATCGAACGTTTCAAGCACGTAGCGTATCGGTTCCGAAAAATATTGTTGAATGGTTTTCAATTGATGTATTCATATTATACGGCATGTTACGTTTATGGCCGGTATTCTTGCTAAGAATATTTTGCCCGATACGCGACGTGCTCGTACGTGCCCAACCGTACAATGTGAATTACCATCAGTTTGGTTTCATTCAGTATCGTTCGAACCCAGCAGTGGTGAACGATGGTTCTTTGGTTGGTGAAGAATAGTTTATTGCGATATATATTGTGTCCAAAGTCAAAGCAGTGAATATGCTGAAAAATGGAAAAGCTGCAGGTGTGGATGGCATAACGGGAGAGATGTTGAAGTATGGAGGTGATTTGCTTATGTGTTGGATGTGTGATCTGTGCAATCTGTGTGCAAGGAGTTTGAGAGTGCCTGCTGAATGGAAGGATGGTGTAATTGTACCGTTCTACAAGGGTAAGGGAGATAGGACTGAATGTAAGAATTCGTTAACAACAGGTGACAAGCATTGTGTAATAGGTGATTTTAATTTTGATTTTTTAAATGAGAAAAATGTTAATTCTAGGGATTTTTTGCTACTCTTAAGTATGTTTGGTTGCAAATTTCTCATCAAGAAAACCACAAGGCCAAGTAGTAACAGTTGTATAGACTATGTTATTACAAATACTGCAAATTCTACTGCTCATGTAGTAATTGCCGAACCGTCAGACCATCATCCCATTTTTTTTAACTGTATAAAGGAAATTTTGGAAGATAAAACCCCCATCAGGATGTGTAGGGTTTCAAATATGAGTAACATAAATAAGTTTTGTAAGCACTTGAGTATGTTCAAATGGAATGAAATCCATGAGGATTGTGAGGATTCGGTACGTTACTTTCTTAACTTTGGAATATTATTATGGGTGACTTTGAGCTCTTTTTTTCCCTACATGACTAATAAAAAAATAATTACCAGAAAGAAAAGGCTACCCTGGTACACAGACAATCTAATATTAAAGAAAGAAAATATCTTTAAAATTTCAAGGCAAATATCCGATCAAAACTGCCACGAAAGAATATAAATTAGCAATAAATAAAGGAATACTAGAATATAATGACAGGTTGATACTCCAATAATAAGTCCAAGCAAAGCTGGTCTATCATAAACTCTACAAAAAGTATAAAATCCAAGCAAAACGCCTTGCCACCACAGGTATTTGCTAAGTATGGGGAATTATCAGTCACAAATACACATAAAAATTTCACTCAAAATACTAATGATTTTGTTTCCTATCTTAAAAATGCAAAACTAAGTGGCATAAACTGTAAAATGCTAGAAATTGTGGCAAATCTTCTTTTCTTCATGGTTTGCCTGTAATAAATTGAGCCTCAATGTTACCAAAAACCAACATATGCATTTTAATCCATCCAAAAGTTTCTTAAATAGAAATGAAGCAGGCAAACTTCTAGGAATAGTTTTGGACCCTGGGCTAACGTGGAACAAGCACATTGAATAGTACTTAAAAAACAAATTGGCTAAATTAATATATCTTTTAACTAGATTAAGGACTAAAGTATCTATTCTATGATGCCCTCAGATGCGCCTATTTAACTTTATTTCATAGTGTTATGTCTTACAGAATTCTATTACTAAACAGATATTCTGTATGCAGACAAAGACAATTAGAATTATACACAATCTCAAACCAAGAGAACATTGTAGAGATGCTTTTAAATGTAGCAATATCTTAACATTACCCTTTGTGTATATCTTGGAAGCCCCTTGTTATGTTCACTCTGGCTTCAAAAATGTTGTACATGGCGATATTCACAAATATGAAATGAGATATTGTAAAAATATTGATATGAAATACTGTGGGCTTGCAACAAGCCAAAATGATTATGAATATTCTAGTAAAGAACTGCACAATTCACTCCCTATTAAATTCAAATCTATGCCTGCAATCATATTTAAAAGAAATGTTAAGGATATAATGTTAAAAGGTCCTTATTATAGTATAAATGATTTTCTCTCAGAAAAATTGTAAAATTTTTCATAAATGGTGGCTTTTGTATTGTAGTGTTGTGCACTTTTATTCATTGTATTTTACTGTATTTTTTATTGACTATGCTCTTGACAATACAACGCCTCATACTGGGGTCACAGCAGCAAATTATTATTATTATAACAGAAAATGAATCTCGACTCGACAATTGCATTCACAACTACAAACGTTTTAAAACTTTTCCATAATGCTTCCTTAAAACTACTATTCAAATTGCATTCCTTAAATTAAAATAACCTTTAGTGGCTTTCAAAATAAAAGAAAATATTTTAATAACAAATGAGGACGTACAGCAGTTTCCCTCGGCACAGTAGTGCTTCACGTCATATTCATAGTTACAGAAAAATTTTAACCCCGATATTGTGCTAGCTCTGTTTAGTCGACCCGGTTAAAATATGTTTTCTTGGTTATTTATTTATATGAAGATTATATATACCTAATTGGGTTAATATCGTTGCCGTGAGTTCTCTAGAAATACGCAAAAAAACTATTATTATTTTAATTTTTACTGTGACAGCCCTGCGCTTTAGCTACGCTTTACACATCTTCATTTCATTATGGTAAGTCTTACAAATTTTATATAAAAAATTTAGTTTAAATCCGTTCAGCCAATTCCATCAAAATCCATAATTACTAAAAGGATTCAATTGTAATTGTGGCACACCTGTTCGATTGATCCGGTCCAAATATGTTATTATGGTTTTATATGTATGTGTACATTGTAAATATTAAATTTGGGTAAAACTAATGAGGACAGTTCAGCTCAAATACTTGTAAAAATAATGTTTTTATTACTTGTATTGTGGCAGCCCTACTTTCCATATATAAACTAAATATATTGATTTTTGTTTTTTGTGTTGCACACCTTCTTCGTACTAAATTTCGTTGAACTCGCTTAAGCCAATTCCTCCCAAATTCATAATTACTGAAAAGTTTAACTATGCAATTGTGGCACCCTTGCTAAGTCGATCCGTTCGAAGTATGTCAATTTGGTGATTAATATATGGGAGTATTGTGTATACCAAATTTGGTTGAAATCGATTTAGCCAATTCTTTCCTTATATATGCGTACGGACGGACATCACGAAGATAATAGCGCTTTTCAGCATTGACGAAAAGCACTAAAAAGCAAAAACGAATACTTTCTACATTCATCATTTATTGCTCTCTAACTTATAATTTTTAAAACCTTAGCTTTATGAAATGCGATGTAAATAGATATCTGTATGTTATAAACTGTTATAATAAAATCAATAAATAATGTGAATAATTGTAATAAAAAAGACATTGTAGGTAGTAAAACACTGTATGATAATTTTGTATTTTATTGTAGTATTATATTTTTGTATTTTATTGTAGTATCATATTTTTGTATTTTGCATAGGTATTTTATTTTTGTATTATATAATTGTATTACTATACCAAACCTTTCTAAGGACCCGTTACAAGAGAAAAAAATCAAAAGTGAAATCAGTCACCGGTAAAAGATTTCAATTTTAAGGCCAACGTATTGAGTTTATTGCCATGTATAATAAGCACCCTAAATTCCGGTCAATTTGTTGTGAAAAATATGCACAAATGGCAAATTGCGGTAAGTGGAATACTTGGTATGGGATAAACAAAATATTTCATAATTGCCTTGCGGAAATGGGAATTGGGATATATTAACAATTCGTGGAGGGCTGAATCCGCGGATAGCGGCGGAGACCTCATATAGATGACTGAAGTTAGACCTGCGCAACTCTTCCTTTGGGCAATTATGGAAGTGCTGTAATATATAACTGCTTTCTGATTGTTCGCTCCGTCATTTGTCAGCCATGCCAAGAATATCATCTGTACCGTAAGGCTGATCAAAAAAATACTCTTATTTACTGTTTGATTGAAGGGGTGAGACGTGTGACGGACTGCCTTCGTCTGCCCATTCTAACAGCGCCACTGACAGTAACGACTTTCAACTCAAAGGACATGGAGCCCATAGCATATTTTTACAGTTAACCTTGTGCAGCAAACGTCTTTTATATTCATTCTGGAAAGAGGCTGATGGCAAAACAACTTCTTATTTGTGAAATAGTCTTCTTTGATTAATATTTTTAAGCGTTATCAAAAATGGATAAAACGCTCTATTGTTATCCATTTGTTGTCAGTGAGTTTATGGAAATTCAATTTTTTTGTTTAAAGAGATAATAGAAGAAATTTCATTTTTGGTTCGATTGGAACTAACAGTATATTTTGGGGCTCCCAAAAGTTGAAATATCTTTCTCAGAAGTTTTATTAGCACATCACTGTAGTAAAAAAAGCACAAAAAGATCTTAATGTAGTATAACATTAAGGTGACCTCCTTTTGGAAGGACAGTCCTTCTTTTTCAATCGCTGTCCTCCCTAAACCTTTTGTCCTTCCATGTCCTCCTTTTTGAACATTTCTCTGCTATTGTCCTTCCTTTTACTCAAGCCACGAGTTCTTTTAATTGGTGTATTTGTGTATTCTCAAGTCAACTGGCTATAGATATAGAAGTAATCCTTCCACAAATATACTTACATTTTCATCGTTTCACTGTGAGAGTAAAGAGTCAAACTAAATTTTGTGAGGTCATTCACGGACGAGGTTCAACTATTTTATAGAAATTGCCTTGATTATTTGATCAAATGGACAAAATTTCTGGATGGAATAAATTTTTTTCAGTGGACTTTATTAAGAAAATCGATCGAGTGGGAAAAGTGGTAGAATCGGTGAAATTTGCAAATCAAGTGTCTCATAAAGATTGATGACAATACTGTTTGATGAGGTTCGGAGACTAAATGAGCACTGCTCAGCTAATAAGTTTTCAGAATGGTCTGAAAATAAAATAGAAGTCTACAAAAGAGTAGTAAGTAGTGCAAAATTGGCAATGATACAAAATGAATTTAAAAATATTAAGAATCACTTTATGAAGAGCTATCTTCTGACATATTTTTAATACAGTTTTCACAGATTATAGCGATGTTGACCACAAAGAAACTGCTGGAACGATTTGCCCTTCACCGAATATAGTTTGCATCAACATCTTTTTTCACAGCGGTAATATATAAAAGCCCCAAAAATGCTTTGAGCTCCACTATAGAAATATCTCTAGACAGCGACACGCTATGACCAAGTCAAAAAGCAAAGTGACCACAGTAGGAGAAGACATGCGGGAAGAGATATGTAAGGGGGGACGATGTTTACTCCGTACATTCTTAAGCTATAAGTCAACACAGCTGCCAGAGACGACTGGACACTTCTGTTATCAACTATTTAAAATAACATATTGGAAGAGTTTATAAAATAAGAGAAGTAATTGCCACTATTGCCTACTATTTTACTTACAGAAAAAGTAACGGGGTCAATGACCCCGTCCTCGACGCACCGCCTCCTTCTCCGACACCACCTACCACACAAACTTACCAAGGCCCACCAACCTACGAGGCAGCCGACGAAAACGACGACTGCCCCGAGGACGGCGAGCCTGGATAACGTCGCGGTCAAATCTGCAGAAACAAATGAAAAAAGAATTTCAAATTTAACGTATGTTGTCGGATTTGCGAGAGATGCGAAATCCTTCAAATTTCTGAAATATGCCAGATTACTATTAATACTGTTAAAAAAATTCAAATACCTTTACTCGGCATCTTCATCAACAATGAACTAGTTCTGAATGGTGAGGTTGCCACGGTAACGGGCAACAGAGGAGTCAGCTGGACGACACGAGAAAAAAAGCCTCCTAGTTTGATATGATGAATTTAAAGCAAACAATTTTTCATCGAATTGCGGTAAAGCACTAATGGCAATGACACGAATATTTATATGCGCTGAATAGTAAACTACAAGTTCTACTAGTCCACAAGCTACAGCGGCGCCACTAGTGGCGGGATTGGGCACTACGCGCTCGGGTTCAGTTGGATGCAACGCCCTGGTTGGGTTGGCTGGTAATGGGCGGGAATAGAAGGCGTTCCTAGCAATTAATGCTATCGTGTCAAAAAAGATCAATTATAATGGCTTAGTCTAACGTCTAAGCACTTCTAAAGGATACACCAGAAGCGATGTCCGGGGAATATAGAATTTGTGATTTACCGATTTATTTTATAACCAGTAGGTAGTAATTAATAGAACAATCGAAAATTAAGTTATTTAAATCATACATACCTCACTTGAGATGAGCAATAGAAACTTAACACTCACGTTCATTGTCCCTTTGAAAATTATTTATTTCTTTTTTACTTACAAATGCTGTGTGTGTACGTAAGGAAACTGAATGTATTTAAGTTGACTTCTTCGTCGTGAATAATCCATTTCCTTTCATTTACTATACGTATTTATATTAGATTTTGTTTACTTCATTTGCTACGAAGATTGTTTTCGTTGACAACAATAAACAAGGAGAAAAAGTACCTCTCTACATAGCGTAACAAGACGATCCAAAAAGAACTAATGATGCGAACTTTCCGTTTAATTAATACTTATATTGGCTTTAATTTATTTAAAATACCACGGATATGTTGATGTATGTGTTCCCAAATTTCATAATTTAGCGTTATAAAATATTACAAATACATTCGAACGGAATATTCAATTGATCACGAGTATTTGTTCGGCAAACAAAACAATACCTGTATGCACTATACCGAATCCGAGTCCAACAATAGTCGTTCCAATGGCAACACTCGTGAGGAGTGATAAAAACTGCAAAACGCCAATATTTACTCGAAATTCGAAAAAATACGATACGATAAAAATTAGAATCTACATTCCTTTCCTCATAGAACAGTACAAATCCCGCTCCGACATTACGATTCTAAGATATTTTAATGTGCAAGATAATATTACCCTGCACGGTGGATTTCAAATTTCCCATGCAGTTCAAATTTGAATGATTGTTCCCGGAATCAAATCCGGGATTTCAATCTTCGCAACAAAAACTATCACCGGGAGCTAGGTCCAAGTAGCAAGAGATTTCCACCAAATGTCATGAAAATCGGTCTATTAGTTCAAAGATAATAGGGGGACAGAAAGACAGTGCAGCATTTTCCTACTTTTGGCAGTTCCCCATCAGTTTTTCGTGTTCGCCAGAAGTTTTTGTGTTCGAACTCTTTCCAATGGCGATATACAAAGGCGTTTTTTTGCGACGATTCATCAAACATACTAACCAGGACCATTATTTTAAGACATACTAAACAACTATTTTTAATAAGTATTTAAATGAAATGGGGACCTTGAGAAATTGACGTACTAAAGAGGAAAACGTCCTAACGAGGAACGAACTAAGTTCCACTGCAATTAGTTCCAAATAAAATCAGTGACAATTCTCATTGGAAAAGGAACTCATTAGATATTAATAAAAAATACAGTATATTGCTGCCTAATTTCCACACTATATATGCAAATAAATTATCTTTAAAGTTGAAGCACAAAAATATGCAAGAAATTTTCCTCAATGCCTTGATATTACTAGGAAGATTGAAATAATCAATAACTACTCTGTATAATAAAATAACCCTTATGGTACTATTTATTTACAAATTATTAATGAATTCAATATTTATGCAATGCTATTCGAAAAACGTTTTATAAATTATGCAAAGAAAATAAAAATTTATTTTATCTTATTGCAAATTATGGTTAGAATTACATTATGGCAAACATTATCTAACAAATATGGTAGAAAATAAAGAATTACCACTTGGATTTTATATGCTGTACATGCACACAAATGGTTCTCTGTTCGTGTAACATAAGGAAAAATTTTACATCATTTTCCTTCCTCTTTTCACACAAAGCAGATGACAACCTCCCAAAAAAGTGATTTTAAGACTTTCCTTTTATGTTCGTATGCGCAATGAAACTATAGAAGGCAATGCAGAAGGTGGGAGTAAAAGAGATGCATGTACTAAAGATTGATACCAATGAAAAATGGAGAAACCTCCTATTAGCCATCAAAATAATAAAAAAGGGAAATTTCTCCACACCAGCGACCAAACACTCAGGCAATCTCACACTCTCCATGCTCCTATTGGAAACTAATTGTGCATTTTTGTTCAAAGAAGTTCATGACTAAATTGGGCAAGAAAGGTGAAAGTGGGTTCCTAATGGCTGTCCAGTCATGTTAAAAAAATTTGTTGAATTGCAAAAAACAGTTTCATGCAGTTTAGAAAGCTTAATTAATTCAATGGATATATCGGTGGAAACATGATCATTAGTGAACCACTCTTCAAGAAAACTACATGTAGTATTTATTGAGGTGGTAGGAAAGAGATATGTGACAACAAAAGAAACTAACGTTGGGAATCACCAAGTTTTAAATTTTTGGGATTTTCAATGAAATCTTCAGCATTTTTAGGTAATATTTTAAATTTGTCAACTATCCATTTAGAAATGAGATAAGTGTGAGAATCAATACATGGCACAATAGGTCTCATAGAAATCCCAGGTTTGTAGACTTAAGGTCAATGTAATATTGAGATGGTAACATTAGTAACCTCCTACACACACACACATATATATATATAATATATATATATATATATATAGCATATGGAGAGCTGGTGGTGTAGTGGCTATAGTGTTGGCCCCACCAGCTAAAGTGACACCTGCTTCGAATACTGTAGGATTTTTTTGGGGAAAAGTGGAAATATATATATATATATATATATATATATATATATATATATATATATACACACACACAGCTTTTCTCTCTTTATGCGGGGGTTGTTGTCCAGGAAAGAGACAAAGTGAACTCGCATAAACAGAACACAAATTTACATGTAAAAGATAGAGTTACATTCCACGAGCAAACCTAACTTCATAATGACTTCTTATGCGTGAAATACAAACCAAAGGCAATTAACACTTTAAATTATACTCGCCAATAAAAGGAAGCAGATTAGCACAAGTAGTGGTTGTTGTGAGTGTCATAATTGTGGAGGTTTAAAATCTGGAGGGATGTCTTGGCCCAATGCAAGTTCCATGGGTAAGGAGACAAAACTTCTCAAGTGTGCTCAGACAGTATCACATGAAATCACCTTCTCATCTACACTCTACAATATCCTCTCCACTCTCATGTCTTTTACTGTAGCATTAATATGCAAAGCATAAGGGACAATGAGAGACTAAATGGTCACCCTGTGGTGTAATGGAGAACTTTCTTGCAATTGTATTGCCCTGGCCACATAATTGCATAAGAGTGAACAAAGATGGTTTTATAGCCTTATAGGAATTAAACTGGATCTTGATAAATAAGCTTTGTCTGAGATTGAATCTAATACTGATTGAAATATATAACATGTTTTCAGGAATTGATTACTGATCAGAGTGATGTCAAAAGTTTGAAACTTTTTCCAAATACATAACCAAAAAGTCCAAAATCAATTGAATCAAATACAGTAGAGTCTGGATTATCCAAGGTAAAGTAGACCAAGCTAACCTCAGATAATGATAAACTCTGATAAAATGGAAGTTTCATTTTTAGGTATTAAAAATCGGCCTATGTATGTTCAGAAATTTTATTTTATGCATACGTAACTAATCTGAAAGAACAATTTATTGATATTATTAAAACAAAATAGCCTTTTAATTATTTCTGCCTAAATTTGGTCGATCGCTTTTTGGCCGCATTGTTATGTCACCTAAATCATTGAATAGCCTTTAATTTGGTATCTAGATACACCACAACATGCTTTCTCTTCCCACTCATTATTCAGTCGAGTCAAGAAATGTCCAACTATTGCAGGGTAAAAAAAATGATAAATGTCCAGGATGGCCAAGTCCATGGGTATGGAAGCGTAGTTTAATGTCTCCTTTTTACTGAGGTTCATTGACAACTGACTCGACAGTCTGAACCTCCGTAGAGATGACCATACCTCAGTTACATGCATTTTTGTGGCTGAATGCTGCCGCATGCTTCGTGAATCTTACACTATGCATCAACTGAAAACTGAAGTCATGAGGAGTCATGATTTACATGTGATAAATAACCTGTGACCTTGACCACAAGCTAAAAACAACAATGTATTTAGAGGGGGCTGCCTTGGTTAACACAGAAGCTCGGATAAGTGGGGCTTGGATAATCTACTCTACTGTACACAATAAAGTCAACTAAATAGCCTACAAATGCAAAACATATCACAGAAACTTTTACTCACATACAAATTTGGAAAATCTCTGTATGTAAATACAAATATGTATTTTATTACACCAGTCTTGGCCATATGAATTAAACTTTTTAATTCTTTATATTTTCATTCAATAGAAAAACACACGAGTGACATCCTGACATGACACACAATTGATGAAAAAACACTACGGGTTCAACGTACACGTTACACGTACCTTCCAGCTTACCCTCACAGTGACAACTGACAAATTCTGGAAATAAAAATGGTTCGGCATCTAGGCCAACCCTCTTTGGCACTGACATTGGGTCTGTTGCTACAGGTGATACATGAAGTTGCCAAATAGCAGTAAACTTGTTTGGAAAATTCTGATCCAATGTAAATATAAAAAAGCAATAACATTGTGTTATACATAAAAAATAGTTTTGAAACTTTAAAGGAAAAAATCAGTGTAAAGTGTAAAAACAGCTCTTTATAATTTTATCAATAATAGGATTTAGGATCAACTATTTAATAAGACAAAATCTATTATTATAATTTTATGTCTGCAGAATTTCTTCTCTAGAGCATGGGCCTCCTTAAAGCATGGGGCCTAGGGCACATGCCCTAAATGCCCAGGGGTTCACATGTCCCTGACCCCGGTACCTCATATGTCGAGAAATACAGTATATTATTATTTTCATTAAATGGTTTATATATGTATATATAAGGAGTAATGCATTTTTTTAATAAACAGAGTATTTTGTGTGTTAGGATTATGATATCATATGTTTGTCCCCGATTAAAATTAATGGTATTATGCTGTTTATTTATTCTCATTAAAAGCATTAAATCAATTTTATTATAATATATACTATGAATTCCCATTTGAAAACACTGGACTAGTTGCCATGATAGTTAATATTTTTCATTGTTAAAAACTGAAAATTTTTCCCTCTTCTTATGATTAAAAACTAATTTCTGTACCAATTCAACACAGATTTTAATTCTGTCAGTAGGAAAAATAAACTTCATTCTTCTAGCTATGAAACCGTTTATATTTAGAGTTTGAATCTCAGTTTTAAATAATTTGAAAATAAAATATTAAAAAGCCCTGCACTGGTTTCCATGCTTTTCTTATCGGACAAGAAATGTTGCAATGGGGGTCGGAAAAACTACCTAATGAATTTTTGTAATTTATATCCTCCTATGTAAGGATATTACATTATTTCAAGAAATTTCTCCTTTAAGTCTTTTGTCCAATAATGAACATTTGTCTAACCTTATCCACTAAGAACAAATATCTGCCAATCTCTTCTCTAAGGGACATATTAAATCTCTTGAATTATGAACATTTAGCTGCCACTAAAACAGCTGACATTGTCGCTAACTTCCAAAGGTGATGTCAGCAACAACTGGCTAGGTCATGAAAATATTATTTATGAAACCACTTTTTCATTTTCAATATTTTTAAAAGCTGTAAAGAATATTATTAAAATTTTCCAATTATAGACTTAGCTGTTGGAGCTTATGCATCTGGACATGCAGTTATTTTCCGTGGGCGGCCTGTAATGAGATGGGAAGTTATATCTTCATATTCTTTGGAAGAACATGTTCCACGCAATGCCTCGGTCTTAACATTAGTGGATGTATGCATCACTTACAATGGACAACATGCTCCAAATAGCATTGGTTTGAGATTTTTCATTTTTTTTTTTGATAAGGCATAGATATACTGAACACAAAAATGTTCAGTTGGATAGGCTGCCATTACTCTGCGCATTGTTCTTGTATAATAATAAAAGTCAATATTGTTTGGCTGTAACATTGGATTAATTTAAAACTACTAAAATTATTGCTGTGATATTGAAGCTTTCTTGAATTGATAGTTGCATTCTCATATATTCTTCAATTTGCAAAAAATTATTGAATTTATTCTTATTACAGGAGTTTGGAGAACAATGGAGGTAGATGCATTACATCAAAGGTGCCATATGAAAAATTTTCAGATATGATTCATCTAACTAAAGGAAAACCTTACTGTGAAAGCAAGGAAATAATGCTGAAGGTAGGTTTAGAATTAGGAAATTTGAAATATAAATATTTTTATCAACAACAATGATCATCCGAGAGAGTATCTTAAGATTTTGATAAATAAACATACACATCATGAATGATCGTTAACACACCTATATATGTTTTTATGAGTTTCAGGGCCTTGGGCTAAGGTAAGAATCAGAAGGTAAAATTAGAGCACACCATCATCCTGTATCTGTCTGTAATGATCTGGGATGGCATTTAGTGCTTTTATCTCAGGGAGTAGATTTTCACTCCACTGCCATAAAGAGCATAATAAAAGTAAAATGTTTTTGTTACTCTCTATTGAGTTCAATCCATGCCTCAAGCTAGTTTGATAGTGAGATGACTTTTTAAAACTCCTTAGAACCAAATTGTTGAATTTTAATAGGAAAATCAAAATATTTGCTTGATTACAGCCGAATATACAGAATTATATGAATCCAATTGAAGTTAACATCTGGTACCAGTTACCAGAGGAAAAAGAGTTGCAAGAGATACGTGCAGAAAAAGGAAATTCAGAATTCAAAATACAGCCCATACTTATTAAAAGGAATGGTGTTAGAGGTTAGTAGCAATTTAATAAATATATATTACGTAATTTGTGTTATTATAAATTTTTGAATTTTATGGCAGATTGCAAACTAAAGATTAAACAAAAGTAACTTAAGTTATTTTGATGGTGATAAATTAACCCATGATTTCTAACTAATGGATGGTTTGAGGTATTGTAAGCAGTTTAGAGGAATGGCTAAAGTCAAATGATTAGATATTACACTCGGTTAAATAGAATATTACCCTTCCAGGTGCAGACAATTTCTGTAAAGATTGTCCAATTCCACGAGGAATTTCTAAAATCAGCATATCAGTACCATTTAAAGTGGAATGTAGAAAGGACAATATTTGTCATGCTGATCTTCACATAACTGGCATCCTACATCAATTAAGCAAAAGGTCAGTAGTGGATTTACAAATATTGCACCCTTAGGCATTTAGAGATTTTTGACCTTCCCTCCGTTTTCTCTTCTTTAGTTAAAATAAAAATGTATCCATTTTTTATTAAACTTTAGAATTCATTTTCATTCTAATATTTCTAAGTAAACATCAAATTAACAATCTTAAATATCATTTGTTGACTACAGTTAGACCCCCATTTAGCACAACCATTTGTCCATCATTGACATTGGTGCTAAACCAAGGGTGGTGGTAAATTGAGATATATGCTAGCTTTATGTATTCATAAGATGGAAGTTTTGTTCACAATGATTCATGGGTGGTATGTGAGGGTGGCACTATATAGGGTGATGCTAAATTTGAGTTTGACTGTATATTCAAACAATAAATGTAAAATATTACATGAAATAACAAATATGCACCCACTAATCATTTGTGCCATTAGGCACTGCCTTAAGGTAACTCCACTATTGCAAATGGTAATGTTAATATATCTCCATATTTCATCAAATAATTTTTCATTTATAATTGAAAAAATAAACTTTTTGGGTCAACATTTAGAATTTGCTGGATTCTATGACTACTATAGTATGCTACTATAGCAAATAATGGGTAGTAAATTAAATTTGTTATATGGGTGAATCGTTGGAAGCTGAAACATTGTATAAAACCTCTCACTATCATGACCAATAATGAACTACATATGTTATATGCACAATAGCTTGGCTGATACCAATAAACTTTCACCATAAGCCACAATTATCCTTTACACAATGCTGGAAATAAGTATAAAACACCCCTAAAAAATGAATAACAATTGCAAATGAGATATTTCTAATGAGATATTTTTGGCCACTTACAGTTATGCAAAAAAACTGAAAATCATGTTGCATGCAATATTTAATATATAATAAAGTATAAGGCGCCAACAAAAAATTAATGTTCTTCAAACTTTAGAAATTTATTTATGCTCCTATAGTCCTTTGTCTTTGTTCCTTTACATTGTAAAATACTTGGGTATAGATCTCTCAATGCTCTTGCAAGTGATTTCAATGTTTATTGGAGCATTTTATCCAATGACTCAAGAACTACACTCTCGAATTCATCATGTGACTGAAATTGTATGCCTTTGCTATAAACTTTTCTTGCTAATATTGACTGAATGTATTCAATGCTGATCATTTCATCACGATATTTTTCTCCTAAAACCATTCTTTTGTCTCAGTTGATGAGTGATGGGTCTATTATCCCACTGAAATGAGAAATTTGTTCCATAATACTAAAAGTTGACAATTGCTAAGAGATGTTCTGAGAGTATGTAGATGTACCCTGAAATGTTTCATTTTTCCTCCAAAATTGCAAAAAAATTAGCTTTTCAGGAAATGAAATAGCACACAAAACAGTGCTGAAAATGTTACGCATAACGTAACAAAAAACATTAACAAAATTTTTCAAATAGCTGTAACGGAAAACGTAATGAAAACGAAAATATAAATTTTATTTCGTTAACAGATGGTAGCTTATGTAATTGGAATTTGATTTAGGAGCACCATTCGTTATATTGGCAGGGGGGAAGTGAATAGATACTGCTGTTACTTATTGAAAATTCATTACATTATGGGAAAGAAATAACTTTGTATCCATTTCTACTAGATAAGTTTTTATTCAACTCAATCCAGTTACAATGTTATGGCATCAGGTGTCAATTAAGCAAGTTGATCATTGGAAAGTGAAATTTCAAGCCTTAAAGGTTAGGCATTGGAAAGCAAACCACCATAAAATGAAGACTCTTTGTATATATATATATATATATATATATATATATATATATATATATATATATATATATGTATATGTGTGTGTGTGAGACTTTTTATAAGGTGTCTGATGCAGGATTGTACTATGTATATATGCTACTTGGTTTATCATTTCAGGCTGGCTTCTTTGAAAGGAGAAATAAGGAAGAACTGAAGAAGTTTAAAAGAGAGGTAATTATTTTAGTATGGTAAAAATCTTTTCTTAAATTTATTCTTGAAAAGAGCTTAATTAAATACTGCATTTGTTAATAAAGTATTATTTCTTAATTGATAATAAAATATGGATTTTTTTCAGCTATTACTTGGAGAAGAATCTCAAGCAGATTAATGTTCAAGTGGAAAATATTAAAAATCGTGAAAAAAGAAGATAAAAATCTTGTAAAGAAAGTCTAATTTAAACTCTACAGAATCTGAAGCTTTCTGCGAGATATCCAGAACTAGCCTTTTTGTAAATATAAATTGTAATCTTAATGAATCGTTCCCATGATGAATGTTAAGTGGACATGTAAATATAATTAACTGCTTTAAACAAGATGTCATGCATTATATTTCAAACTGATATGTTGAAGTAATTGGAAATGATTTATTATATTTGTAAGATAATATCATTCATAAAAGACATTCTGAAAAGCTAAACAATATTGTGCAACAACTAAGGGTACTTAATTCTTGGATATTTTGAAACAAAATTTGATTTACTCAAAAATGGCTCTAAGGATTTCGATTAAAATCCATCCAAACGTACAGTCTGATGTCACCAATAATACTAACTAAGCCATGTGACCAAAAACAGTTGCCATATATTATCCAGTGGCATTATTTCTGTACAAGATGCTCAGCACATGCGTCAGAAGGGAGAGGGCCCCCAGGGATTCCCAAATACAAAATTCCATCAGTGAGAGGCAGGGGTTCACCAAGAGGGAGGGGCTGATGGGCTTCAGCCTCTATTAAATAATCTCTTACTAGCCTTATAAATATACAGGAAATATACTCTTTTGACTTTTTATATTTTTCTATTTCTCTCAGCTTACAATATATAATCATTATACAGATACTTCTTGAATTACGCATATTTATATTGTGTGAAGTTTCTAACAACTAGCAATCTACTCATGAAATTTTAGGGCTGAACCCCTCCTAAGAGAAAATCCTGGTTGCGTGCTTGGTGAGATGTATTAGACGTGAGAGGTTGATGGTGTCAGTTGCTTTGGTTCTGTTGCTATGCATTATTAACATAATTGGCAGTGAAACGCCAAGCACACACAATTAATTTCGAGGAAGAATGTAGTGAGACCAAACATATATAGGTATATGAGAAAGTTTGTGCAATGTATATTGCACTATTTATTTTCTTAAAAACATAGTCATTTACTTAGAATCCAGCATTCTGAACACCTTGATAATGCAAACACACAGTTGCACCTATTAGATCAGATTATAGAGGCTTCACTGTATATATACACAGAGCTGCCCCTTCCATGGATTTTATCCTTTTTTAGAGATTTTATCGGTTTTTATAGATTTTTAAATATAAAAAACTGACATTTTCATCATTCACAGATATTTATAAGATGAAATTCAGATGTTATCTAAGCTGTTTGCTTAGCAACCCCATAAAAAACTAAGAAATTCAGTGAGTAGTAATATTTCTATGCAAATACAGGTATCCCCCGATTTATGCGCGAGTTGCATTCCTGAAAATCGTTGTGTAAATCAAAAATGCATAATATTTTTCCTATTGAAAATAATGTAATAGGCATTAATGTTTCTGAGCAGAGATTTTCTACTTAGAAGCATCTTTAAAGTTGATTTAATGAGCATTTTAATTGATCAATCGTTTACAGCAACATCTACTTTTACAATTACTTAATTTTTTGTGCATTGAGTTTCTGCCATAAATTACAGATGTCTCAAAGCTCCTTCAATCAGTGAACCTTCCTACTACAAATATATTCTTCTCATCCAACTTGATGAATATTTTTCTGAGGGTTTCTCCCTTACAGTTGTTGACCGCTATCAGTGCATCACTTTCTAGAAGAAAACCCTTCTTCAGCACAAAAAGTGAGTTCAAGTCTGTTTGCTTAAAGATTTGAATAAGAAAAGACATTCTACCACTGTAGGAACACCCAGAAAATCCAATCCTGTGAAAGTGGGATTTTTTCTGAGGTCACCCCTCCGACTTACGTGGTTTGAGGAGACCGTGCAAAAATCAGCACCCCATCCTTCGGAAGGGACATTAAGCAGTTTACTCCCTCAGTGCTCTTTCAAAGCAGCAGGATAATGCCGGCATTGGGATTCCCTCCTCCCTGCTGTGTGTGTGTCCGGTCTGAATTGGTAAGACCTGTCATAAGACAACACTAGAAGAAGAAATTATGATATACTCTTTATAGTGCCATTGTAAACAAAAATGGAAATGTATCACTGATGTGCAAAAGGACAGTGTTTTTATACCACATATTCCCATAATTTCTTGCGACTAACCATTTTCAATTCAAACATTGTCAATTTCCAGTAAAGGTTTGTTTTACAATGACCATTTATAAGGTCCAAGGTCAATCACTACAAGTTTTTGGCATTGATTTATGTGCCTAATGCTTTTCTCATCATCAGTTTACACAAGGCATTCAAGGGTAAGTAACCAAAAAAGTTTGTGTATAATTTCGCCTGGTAGGAAGGCCATCAACAATTCTTGAATAAATATTGTAAAAGTGTTTTCAGTATGTTTTTCAAAATTATGGAGGTCAAAGAAGATAAAGTTATGATTTCAGAGTCACAAAAGATCATTAATACCTACCTAAGGAAGCTTTTCAAGGTGTCAATTATAAACACAAGGCATAGAATGGGTTCTTCTAGTTATATGTAAAACAAATCACATTCAATGAATGACTACATTAAGCACACCAAACTTTGCCATTGTTTCTAACAGTAGTTTATCCAAATTCTTTATTTTTATCCTTAATTACTATTGATTTGCTTGAGGAATACCCAGTGGATAACCTAAATTTTTTTGCAATGATACAATTGTTATATTTGAATCTTGATATTGTTTAATATTTGAAATAGAATAAGTAGAAGTGATATGAGTCAACTTTTCACAGAATATCAAGTTGATTCTGTTCCCTGAATGAAATATAAAGGACTAAAAACCAGTAATGCATTAATTAAAAATAGCTTACTCCTATCTGTATCATACCTAAGTGTTGTCCTATTTCAATTATAATAATATCCAGAAATAAGAGTCGAATCAGACTCTAAAGCTCTCTGAGAAATAAATTCCTTTCAATCGTGAATATTCTGCTCCACACAGTCATACTGTGCTAAGTTGAACTATTTGACTTGTGTAAAGCAAAGATCTGGATTAACTGTCGTAATCACTATGCTAATATGTTCAATAAATCCTTGAATTAAATTGTTACTATTTTTAATATTAATAGGAATGAGTCATGATGCATAAACTAACAATGCCTATTGGATGATTACTGTATCCAATGATGTTGAATATTTTATGGCATCTTGGTCATTGTCCCAGGAAATGCTTAAATTGCTCAATCAGGAATTAAAGAATAATCAACCTCAGATTATAATTTAGAATAATAGGACAATGCTTAGTGCAGCAAAATTATAAAATATTATGTTAGAGATAAAAACCGATATTTTAGTCTAATGGGAAGTTTGGTTAAGACAAGATTGCTTGAGTGAAATAAGTTACAAAGAGACTATTTTTCATATGAAAGAAAAAGGTAGTTCCACAAAATGAATAGGTTTAAATACAATTAGTGTAGAGAGTAAGCATCTTATAGGCAAAGATAAAGTTGAAAATTGCTGGAGGAGATGCTGAGGTTTCTGCTCGACTATATCAAGATTAAGTGAAGGTCTGATCATAGCCGTCTTGAGGTGAAGACAATATGGGCCTTGGCCCAGGGTCTCAAAATTTGGGGAGAAGTAAAACAGAGATTCAAAAGTCAGAAATACTTATGAACTATTATACATGAGGAAAGAATGATTTTTATTTTGGTTCCGAGAAGAGTCGTGTTCCATTGTTATCAACTTTCTGTTCCATTGATATCCTGTGCGGTCGGGCATGTTGCCTACCCCAAGTGCCATCCTTGGCCATGCCTGCCACCCATTCAGTTCACCATGTTTCAAGCTTCCTTCATGTTTACACACACAATGCAATATTTGGGCTGATTCCGTCAGTTAGCCGCAGTAAATGCCAGTGCATGTACCAGTGCTGTAAACAACTGGATTTGATAGTGAATTTGTGTAATTGTGGTTAGTCAAAGTTATAATGAACTAGCTGAAACATCCGGCTTTGCTCAGGGAGGGGTTTTCTTTTAAGTAGCAAACGATTTTTATTGATACCACTTTTGTTGTCATATTACAATAAAACTAATATAATAAATTCTGAAATTTACTTACTTTCACTGTTGGGTACCCCAAGTTTATCAAACGTTCCCCTTTCCTTAATTATGCAAGCGATGTTTACATTAACATTTACTATTTTATCTATTGTATTGTAAAGTTTTATCATTAATATAATTACGCATTAACTTCTTACTTAATATTCACATGGATAGATGCACCAAAGCCTTTAAAGCAGCAATAAAATTATGTGGATTATGTCAATACTATTAGGCAAAATGTAAACAATAAACATCTTGGGAATAATTTTGAAACTAGAAAAAAGTCTGCTATGACCGGGAATCGAACCCGGGTCATCCACTTGCCGGGCGGATATTCTACCTCTGAACTATCGTAGCAGAACAATTTCTCTCGTTTCTGAACGCGAATGTTTCCTTGGTTGGGCCACCTTAAAAGCTTATGCCTGTCTGCATAGGATCTTAGGATCATATTATTCCATCAATAAACATCTTGGTTACCGAACAAATTTAAGTAGGTGTATCGATTTATTTTAATGTTAATGGTGAAAGATGCATCTGAAATAACATCTGCCCGCATAGATTAATCCTTACTCCCTTACACCCATTATAACAATTAAGCAAATACCAAATGTTCTTTATTTCATTTCATTTATTCCATAAAAGTTGCAAATACAAGGCATTCTACAATCTTCAAGAGTCGTCAAACAAACATTAGATTTGCAATCTACCATAATGATTGATACCTAAATAGGCATTGAATTTTCCCAAACTTTTGATGGCTATTGAATGTTCCTCTTTCCCAAGCCATTAAAGTAACAAGATATATGTACAAGTCATCAACAAGATGTTTGAATTTTTTGCATAAATAGCTATTTTAGAATGAAGGATAATAACACATATTGGATAATTATTATCTGTTAACTAAAAATAAGATGTTTCTCTTTCAGTAGCCTAGAAAAGTATTTTTTTTTTCAATTCATGACTTCATCAAAAGTTCAAAAATTACACATTCTTTTACAAAAGCTGTTCTATTACTTCTTGATGTCTATTTCCCTCATTTTTCCTAAGGGCAAATAAATTTTATTCCTTGTAAACTTTAGCAAACAGGACTGCCGATGGAGCTCTGATTGGTGTTAGCATGGCTGTTGTGCTCCATTCCTCACCTCCAACTTTTATGTATATATTCCCGTCCATTGCATATATTCAATTTGCCACCCAATTTCTCACATGTCAGATCATCACTTTCTATGCTCTTATTTTCTCATTCAGCCTTTCTATCTCTTGAGTGTCTATAATTTTCATTATTATCTTTCCTAGTACACTTCCCTGTAAACCAGGGATACACAAACAGTATTTACAATTGGAGGATTCATTTTTCTTTTAAATAATTTCTTCTTTGATTTACTGCATTTCCACTTGATCCACAAGTTTATCGTCTTCTCTGCAAAGAAGGCCACAGTTGCCACCAGAAGGCTAATCCCCACTGCTTGGTATGTTGTAATTAGGTCCGACTACACAATTGCCTATCTTTGTTTCTTAGGTCCAACGGACAGATCTCTGACTGAGGGAGATCCGATTGTATGAGATGATCTACTATTCCAGCTTCAACAAGTGATGTGAGCCTGCCAATAAAAATGGGATATTGCTTTGGTTTAGAGTTGGAAGAGACTCATTTTGCATTAGCAAATTTTAAATTAGCCCTAATAAATGTCTCAAAATCTAATTAATTAGCATGCTTGACAGCAAGATAAGTTAAATATAAGAAATGTATTCTCAAACTATGATAAAATTGGGTTTTTTGTTCAATCTGAATAAAGCCAAATGCCATGTAAGTAACTTAAAAAGCAAAGACATGAGAAACAACTTCAATCCCAACAATTCTTCACCAATATAAGATCTTAATTGAGGTTTTGAAACACCCAGTACAGGAACTCATTTTCATTAGAGAATATGAATGAATCCATTTAACATGTTTGATATGATTCAAAAGTTACCACAAAGTGAATAAGGCACTGGCAGATTCTAAAATAGCAAAATTTATTTCCTTGGATTTTTATATTTTGACTTTATTGTATTATTTTCCTATAAATAAAAATAGAATTATAACTTTACATTATATTTTTTTTATTTTACACTTCTAATGTTCCTACAAATGAAACATAGAATGGAGGAAAATCGCTAATTATACCAAGTACAGAACTTTGGTAATAGTAAAGTATAAAAAATAATATGGTTGATTACTTACAAAGCAACATTTTGAGACAAGTTTTATCATTAAATTATTATGGTTAATGGCATAAACTATAAAACCGGTAAATGGATATTTGAGTTACTAACTTCTTCAGTGGTATTAAAATGGATTGAGCAAATCAGTTGGCTTAGTCACAGACCAAGAGATGGTCCTGAAATGTGAGACCTGTAACCCCTATCATTCTCTAATTAAATCACTGGCCTTTGGAATCAATGGAAAATTTCCAAAAATAAAAAATAATTCCATTCTGTTTAATTGCTAACTTGAGAAACTTAATGAAAAAACCTGAAAATTAAGCCAGAAATAAAAATTAAATTACTTACATTGGATTGAACATTTTTGGTCGAGTACTGTTGTGTGGGAAGACAAAAGCAAGGGGCAATGTCAGGAATTAAGGCAAAAACACATCTATGTGATTCTTCCACTCCTTCCTCAATCTGTTTCATGTAGGCCTTAAAAAGAAGTCTCTCCACAACCCTCTTCTCTCGGATGAACATAAGTCCTTCTGGAAAAAAATTAATTTCTCATTAAGAAATTAAACATTACAAATTACATGTATGCACTATTTTATAAAAATTGCTATATATTCATTTGAACATGTCTACAAAAAGCAATTGCCAAAAATATGTAATATCATCAATTATCCGACTTCCAACATTATCCAGCAGTCCTGGCCAATCTGGTGAAAGTTGCTAGTAATTCGGCGTTCACCAGAGAATCACATCAATGGCAGTATCAGTCCGGCGATACCGCACCGTCTGGTGCCAAGACATTTTGGAACAACTGCAATTAGTACAGTAGGATCTGGGTTATATGTAACCCAGTTATACCTAATACTGGTTTATCCATATTTTTTGTAATCCCCGCGAAACACTATGCCAAATCATACCCACACATACTGAATTGTACATAATTCTCTTTTATACATATCGCTTCTTCCATCCCATGGGAGTTTTTCTCTCACTTATACGTATACAATTTGTGAATGATGTTAATGGCCTTTTTCTTGCTTACCACTTCTTCGGCAATATGGCAGAAATGTATTCTATATCACCACTACATTGTGTACTTTATATCACCTGATACCCATGCAATCACTCTGAAGTGTTGAATACAATGTTGTAAAAGAATGTTCAAAAATAAGCTGTATAAAAATTTTGATATGATTATCCAGCATTTTTGAGAATCTGGTGACCCCATCCCCCCATTGCGCCAGATACTCGATGATCTACTGTATTAAAAATAAAAACAACATCATGTATTATAACCTCATGTTGTGCAGACATCACCTAAGTATGGTCTGTGGGTCATATTCAGCCTGCACAGTGATTTCATCTGGTCTGACTTACCTCATCATTTTCTTTCAGCCATGCATATTTCTATAGGCACAGTAAACCCTCGTTAACACAAACACATGGTTTACATGAACAAATATTTTCCCCGGCACTGAATGTATGGATTAATGTATACGAGTTGGTTGGTTAAAACGAAATTCGCTTAAGACGAACTTTGAACAAAATTTGGGAACCAAGAACTCAAGTAATTAGATAACACGAACACTTGTGTTTCGTCAAAACTATTATACAGCCATATTACTTTATTTCTGGCATGTAGAGAGGTTGTTTGTGAGATAAGTTCAATATGAGGATGCCTTGGGATGCTATGATTGATGATTCCACAATTTTCTTCATTCCTGGCTCTAACTATCTTCGATGCTTTCATTGTATTAACATAGGTATTTGCATTCCTTGAGGTAATTTTTTTATTTGAACAGATCACCAAAATTATTTTGCCTGATATCATCATTCACAATCAACAACGGTATGCCTTGATACGATAGCAATTCTGATGAGGATGCACAACTGCTAAATGCTCAAATTCACAGGTGCTGAGAGCTTACTGCGCTTCAGCACCATTTACCAAGCCTGCGAGAACATGGCTGTGAAGAGACAGAAGTGTTTTTCTCTCACTCCAAGAAGTGGAATTCAAAAATTTGGGTAAGCTATTGGGTGTCATCAAACAAAATTTATATTTTGTATTTGACCTTCGCCTTGCCAAAGAAAATCACAGACCAGGCAATTCCAACATTGTCCTCTGTTTCTTGCCACAAAAAATTATAAATTTAGCAAGGCGACTATGGCTCAAACAATAGTATTGCTTCTTGATTGCGAAAGAAGTAAACATCCGCATCTCACCATCTTCCCCTGTTAGACAATAGTTTCGTGTGTAAACATTCAACCATATAAATGAATGGCACAAGTTGCAAAAGAAGCCAAATTTCAATTACATTGGCAACAAAAATGAAAATACTACAGGTATCAGAATGGGGTATTAAAAAAAAAACAGAATTATAGAAAAATGTATAATTCTGAAATTGACACTATCCACAATTGTAAAAATAAATATAATATAATCGACCAAGTTGTATCTGCAGGGACAACAACGAAAATAATAAACCTATGTGATTTAGATTTAGTAAAAGTAAGTTAAGACATATGTATTTACATCATTTAACTTCAAGGTGAGCATTATAAATATGCAGATAATTGAGATCTATCATTTACATCAAATTTAACGTTACGTTAATTTGAATATTACTCAAAATTGTGCATTTGTGGTGTTATTAACAATAATGTATTTAACATGAACAGGTTATAGGTAGGTACATATATTTAAGCAGAAATTTGTAACATTTTTTCAGTTTTTCATATATAATTCGGTTATCACGAACTCGGTTGAACCGAACACATGATTTGATTCTCCCTTGGAGTTTGTGTTAACAAGAGTTTACTGCATTTGCTAGCAGGAGGTGTCACTAGGTATCATTTATGGATTCTAAATGCGATATTTTTCAAGTACATGGATCCAATATACCATATATACTCATGTATAAATTGATCTCGTGAATAGGTTGACATCTGTCTTTTTCATGTTTTTTTGTATGTCTCGTGTATAAGTCGGCTCCAGATTTTCAGGTGTAGTAGAATGAAATTACAATAAATTCGAATGCTTAGGTTGGTTACATTTAAATCTGGGCCCAGAGGAAGGTGACCGGTTGCTGAGTAGGTGGAGTAATTGGGTTCGTTAGGAAACTAATGGGAGGGGAGGGGGGCCTATGGAGTGGATATCAAAGAGGGGTGAGTGGGAAGGGTACAAAAAGTCATTAATAACATTGTGGCCACTTTTAACAACAGAAACATTTACTATAATTCCCAATGCATTAAGCCTGTGGCCCTTATATTCACAATGTAAAATTTTTGAGTCAAAATCAGAAAAATATCCATGATCAAGAATGTGCTGAGTGAGTTGAGAAGCAGTCCTATTGTTATAGATGTAGCACCGCCAATGTTCTTTTTCCCTGTTTGTAAATTCCCTTCCAGCCTGACCGATATATATATAGTTTGGCAGTCACCACATTCCATTTTGTAAACACCACATTTATCACTTGGAGTCACATATATATATACACAACATATGGCTAAAGTTCACTTTACTAAGGAAAGCTATCCTGTGGGTATCACTAGGGAATAACTTATTCAATCATTGGGATAAGGGTTCAAGAAAGGTCAAAAAGCAACATATTTGGGGGGTGGGTCTATCGGGAAGCTGTAGTGGGAAAGTCTTGTTGAGAGTGATGTTCTTTTGTTTTTCTGGAGAATGTGTTCTATTAATTTTTCTGGATATCCACTATTTAAGACTATTGTTTTTATGATTTGTAATTCTGCAATAAAAACATTCTTTCTTAAAGGTAGTTTAATAAGTACTGACTGTACTGACGAATGGAACATGGCTTGCTTATGAAAGATTGGATGGTTGGATGAGGTATGAATAATGTTGTCCATGTATGTAGATTTTCTAAACACAGCAAAATGGTGACTTGTTTTCAAGGGTAATGGTTAAATCAAGGAAGTTGAGGTGGGAATTTACTTGTAACTCATGCATGAATGTGATCGAAGGATGCAAGGAATTAAGAATGGAAAGAAAACAAGCAAGCTGTCTATCAGTACTTTTCCATAAACAAAGAACACCATCTACATATTGGTACCAATAAATAACATTGTCTAATACTTTCTGTACCCTTCTCACTCCCCCTCCTCATATCCACTCCATTTCCCACCCCCCACCTCCCATTACCTATAGTTTCCTAGCGAACCCCTTTGTATTTACTTGCATTTGCAAGAAATTTATTACGAGAGAAATTAATTTATTGAGAGGAATATGATCAATATGAAAGTATAAATTTAACAGAGAATTGGCAATTTAATTTTTAAAAAGATCATTCCAGCTGTCATCATGATGTAATGTATTATTAGTTAGACTTAACAAATAATTGTAGCTATTAACAATATTTTCAAAAGAGAGGGAAATTAAAATCTCACCTGGAATAGGATTGAGAGTTGAATCCTGTTTCACTAGAGTGCCATAAACAAACCAAACACAAGATGACCGAGGGAAGATGAGCATCTCCTTTGCATAATTTTATGAGTATGATTATGATGACATACATAACAGGGCCAACAATTGAAAGAGACAATCAAATGAGAATCCAAACCTGAAAATCAAATTAATAAAATGAGAGAATAATTCCATATTCTATAAAAATTTTAATTAATCCTATCCTTATTCCACTGACTGATGTATAACACAATAAATGAGTACCTATGCTACCCATTTACAAAACCATGAAATTGGCCATTTGAGTGATTCCTAAAAAAATGTTAAAGTAATACGATAAATGCTAGATTACCACTCTATCGTTTGAAAAATAATCACATACTTCCCATTATTATAATTAAGATACACTGTTTCGAAAAATAAGAGAATAAACCAAAATTATTTTAAACTACTCAAACATGCACAATGCAGAATGTTACATTATCCCCTAAGGAAAATTCCTAAATAATTTCCAACATTCAAATATATTGTATTGAAATTCCAAATATGTACTTACAATATAGTATGATGTATAGTTGAATGTATATCATCAGAATTCTAGGTTAATCTATCAATTGTTCACAACAGTCATCGGTAGGTGGTGGCAGCTAAAAATAAGAGATATCTCTTAAACAATGCATTCTATGGGAAAATGTTACAAATAAAGGTGGTAGAAAATTTTATTTTCCACAACTTTTATTCCAATACATTTTTACATTTATCAAATATTAAAGCAAATATTCCAAAAATCATGGATATGTGACAAGAGTAAACACTCATTTCTGGTTGACCGATTTTTACCAAAAACTAATCAGTTCTTGTGACTTTTATAAAAATGTTAAATATAAAATTTCACGTTGACCTGATTAATAATTTCTGAGTTACAGCACCCACAAATAGCTATCACATACACACAGACATCGAGAAAATTGTCAAAACGTGTTCAGGGGACTTCAAAATGTGTATTTCCGTTGAAATCTCAAAGTCGATTTTTTTCATCAAAACAATACTTTCCCCTATACTACGTATGGAGAAAGTAAAAAATAAAAGAATGTTCATTGGTTATCATAGATAACGCAGATAAATGACTCTTCCTAAAACACCACTTTAGCATAACTTTTCTCTGCTTCCTTGAAAATGTATTACCAATCTATGAGATACTTTGGAGCACTATCACTTACTCATAAAAGAGTAATTCTCAAAGTTTTTACATACCAAGAGTATATTAATTTAGAAGTAACTGGTCACAATGAACTCATTAGAGATAAATTAATTTTTGATGATATGGAATATTTAGGCCACCCCACTCTGCTGCAATATACCGTAAATACCCGCATATAAAGCACACTTTTTTCGAAATATTTGAGTTAAAAATAAGGATGCGTGTTATGCGAGGGTACATAATCTTCCTATTTTCATTTGATCCCATATTTCCACAATTTCAGCTCATTAATTACTGCCCGAGTTTCCTCATAATTTTATTGGCGATTTTTACGAAAAGTAAGATACATAATAGTTAAAATTTATTAACTAATTCTATGAACGTACATTAATTAGATATGAAAAGGATGAATTCAGTATTTATTCATTTTAAAAGCCAAGAAATTCTTCGTCACTGGAACATTCTTCTTCGATGTTGTTATCGGAATCGTCATCTTACGCATGACGTCACCCCGCACCTGCGCCCGGCCTGGTGGTGAGGTACTGGTACTACTTACAATTAGAAACAATGGCAGCTGATGCCATTGAGCACGCTGGCAGTTGATGCTTCTTGTAGAACTAAATCAAGTTATCGTTCCCTACCTTTCTCTCAGCATTCATACGTGGTTTATTCTTGATTCTTAGAGTCTGTAGTTAATTATGGTTATTTGCTATCGTTTTTGCGTCCTCCAGAGTGCTCTAATAACACTAAAACTGAAGGTTGGGTGAACCCGTCCATCTCAGGCGTGACTAAAACGTATGTAAAAAACTTTGACATAGGTTTATCGTCATTCCTTCAATTTATTAGCTCAAACAATGTCATCTGTAAGTAAACAGAGTATGTATTGATTGAGTTAGCTGACATTCTTTTGGAATGTTATTCGAAAATTTCATTTCACACTTTTGTTATGTTACCAATACATAATACCAATAATTTGATCATTGCTTTAGACCACGTTACACCATCTACTTTATTCTGGAACGGTAACGCTAAAAGAAATCTGTTCGTGCTATATGCGGGTATATAAAAAAATCATAGATTACGAGGCTGAAAACCTCCCTGCGCATTATAGGAGGGTGGGCATTATAGGCGGGTATTTACGGCAAATATTAACAAATTGCGGGACATAAAGGCTGTTACGACTTCTTGGTCCTCCTCTGTCAGGAATAGTAGGCGGGAGGAAGTAGTGCTGACCCGATTGAGGATAGGGCACTGTGCCCTTACTCACTGTTATCTGTTCACACAGGAGAAGGATGTACCACACTGTGACCATTGTGACTCCCGTCTCACTATAAGACATATCCTGACCGAATGTACCCACTACCAGGGTATGCGAAACAGTCTTTCGATGCAAGGCCAGCTTAACGATGTTCTGGGAGATGACCCTGTTGCGATAGACGTGGTTTTCAAGTTCCTCAGGGAAGCTAAATTGCTTTCATACATTTAAATAATTTTAACATTACATTTTTTCTATACACATCACCTGTATAAAATTTTATTTTAATTTTATCACAATTAGTAGGGAAATATAATAACTTTTATTGTATTACTGATTTGAGTACGGTGTGAAATGACCTTGCAGTCGACACACCTTATAAAATCAACTCTACTACTACTACTGAACCAAGGGTTTATGGGAAAAAGGCAAATTGGTTCCTAACTAACCTAACATTATTTTGACAACAAGAAATGATGTGAAGGTGAACTGATCTTTAAAGCTGATGTTGTCGATGATAACAAAGATGTTCATGAAGATGAATACAAAGAAGACAACAAGAGGAATACAAGATGATGACTAAGACATTGGTTGTTAGGGTTTTTATTCCTCTGGAGCAGTGCTCCGCAACCATTTAAATTTCATAGCACCCTTTTCTGTTCACTCAAACTTCATGGGACTCCAAACCACATTTTACTAAAGATTTTTATCACCTTTTATCCAAAAAATGGAAGAAAATAATCAATTGTCACACATCAATCAATCAATCATTAGTTGATTTACAAAAGCATTTATTGAAATTTAATTTAGAAAAAGTGCATGGAGGTTTGAGGACAAAATTAGGCCTTGCATTTGATATTTTGTTATTATTCCATGCCAGGTCAAATTACTGTGAGTTTTACTAATTATAAATGTATGGATGTAGTGATGAAATATGCAGAACAGAGATTAGCTGGCACACTAAAATATGAAATCTTTAAGTGCTCTGGCATTGGTATATATTGATGGTATAGCACTAATAGCAGATAGCAAGATGTCAGCATTCAAATGGACAAAGGGCTTAGAAATAACGGGAATGGAATCGAATATTAACGATTTCAAGTTAAATGTACATTGAATAAAGTTGGGGAGATGGAAAGAATGTGCATAGAAGTATAGGAATGGAAATTTTAGTTGTAATTATGTAATAATATTTTATCTCAATTTTTAATAAAGAAATAATTAAGAGCCAAGAAAGAAATAATAGGGTATAAAGAACTTAAGCTTTAGGCAAGAATTCTGGTTTACAAGTTACTTTTGGAGCCAATTATATTGGATAGGCATGAAAGCTTCCATGCATAAGACAGGAATGCAAGTTTAGTAACCATTATCTAGACAAGTATGTGAAGAAAAACTAGCAGGAAGAAGAACAGAGCTAGATTACAAGGGAAGCACGTGCAATAGATACAATACATTGCACAAGCTAAAGATAGAAATGGCTGCAGAGAATACTCACTATGAGATAAAACTAGAATAATACATTGTTTCTTTTTATTATGCTTAGATTTTCTTAACTGTTAATAAAATATATTTTAGTATATAAAAAGCCAACAAAGATATTACTCAATTTGATTAAAATATTAGATGAAAACAGTACAGAGTCCAAAAACCTACAATGGGAGTTAGAGATTTTTTGATTTTATCCATAGGGTTACCAGATAACAGAGATTAAATAGTTGGATAGCGTTTTGAAACTTTATAAGAGTGCCCGGATAAACAGTTGCAACATAAGCAGTTTTATTAGGTCACCTTTGCTCTAGCATATTAAAGGTAGCATCTGATGAAAGACATGGTATCATACCTACCACCACCGACCCTCCATACAAGTCCTGGAGCCTGGCCACTGGGCTCTGGATAAGAAACATCTTCCCCATCCAATCCCTCCCTCCCTCTTAGTCATCAAAAACCACCTCCCCTATTACCACCTCCACCAACTCCTCAACCAAGTCCACCAACCCGTCTCCCCCAAAATTATCCCCCCCCGAATAAACCCTGTGAAACCCCTGTAAGGGCATTCCCCAATTAAAATCCCCCCTCCCAAAAAACACTTCCACACCCCCCTCACCCCCCTCCTGCCCCTCACCCACTTCCTCAACCACCTCCCCCTCACCTCCTTCCTCCCCCTCAACCCCTTCCTCCCCCTCACCCCCTTCCTCAACCTCCTCCCCCCCACCTCCTTCCTCCCCATCACCACCTTCCTCCCCCTCACCCCCTTCCACCCCCTCACCGCCTTCCTCCCCCTCACCCCCTTCCTCCCCCTCACCCCCTTCCTCCCCCTCACCCCCTTCCTCCCCCTCAACCCCTTCCTCCCCCTCAACCCCTTCCTCCCCCTCAACCCTATCACCCTCCACTACTCCATCCCCCCCACCATTTACCTCCTCTCCCTCCTCCGCCTGAAATAAGTGCAAGAATGAATCAATTAAGGAATGAATAGCTAAATATTAACTGATTTGTAGAATCTACAAATCATCATGAAAAATCAAAATGCTTAAATTAAATACTAATCAACATAACTCTGCACAATTCTCATGCTCTATTCCTACTGTTCAGCCAATTAAGCTATATCAAACAACACACACTTGATGTTCTTAAATGGTGCCAGGAAAATCAAGTGCTAACTGAAACAGTGCTATTCGGAACATGTACTTCCATAAGAAATGAAGTTATAAGATACAATTCATCCTTCAGATTCTATTAATGGAAATGAAAATAGGTAGTATTTTACAAATAATACACCAAAGTATTATTTGTTAAACATATTACGTAACATAAAATAGGTCATAATTTGCATTGCAATTATATTTTAAATTGAACAATAAAAGTTGAATATAAATGAAGAACGGAGTAGAAGAAGATACCTGCGTCTACTTATATATACAGGGTGAGGCAATAGTCACTATACAGCCACAATTTTATTAAAAGAAAATTGGAACATAATAACATAAGCATCATGACTGAAGATACTGTTCAATTAAGAGAAGGCCACCAATAAGACAAAAACAAAATCGTACATCCAAACTATCAAAATCTTACTAAGTTTTCATAAAGAAATACGGATTCATAAAAGAATTACCACATGTGCTTGATAAATATAAGAACATGGAATGAGACCAAACAAAGAAAAAATTCAAATACCTCGGTATTACATTTAAAAAAACTGAACAATCAAAAAGGAAGCGATTCACAAAAAACAAATGTTGGCACTCTCCAGCTTTTAGTCTGCATAAAACCTCTAATTTAACCTCGAGAGTTAAGTTTTTCCTCTTTTTCTCCTCTGACTGCCAGTTATGACTCACAGACTTTTTATTTAAAGGGGAAATATAATTTAAACCAAGTTCACTCTATATTTTGACCTAAAAAGCATCGACAAGTATACACAGAATCATCAAGCTACTGAAAATACTAACGTCAGAGGCGCTGTGCAGTGGACTTGATAAATTACACCAGAAATTTTGAAGAGCGTTAATGTGGAATGCGTGAGTGCAATTTGGAAAAAGGTAATACATTATTTTCAGTGTTACTCATACTTAAGGTAGATTCATATTATCAAGCATCGAACGTTTCAAGCACGTAGCGTATCGGTTCCGAAAAATATTGTTGAATGGTTTTCAATTGATGTATTCATATTATACGGCATGTTACGTTTATGGCCGGTATTCTTGCTAAGAATATTTTGCCCGATACGCGACGTGCTCGTACGTGCCCAACCGTACAATGTGAATTACCATCAGTTTGGTTTCATTCAGTATCGTTCGAACCCAGCAGTGGTGAACGATGGTTCTTTGGTTGGTGAAGAATAGTTTATTGCGATATATATTGTGTCCAAAGTCAAAGCAGTGAATATGCTGAAAAATGGAAAAGCTGCAGGTGTGGATGGCATAACGGGAGAGATGTTGAAGTATGGAGGTGATTTGCTTATGTGTTGGATGTGTGATCTGTGCAATCTGTGTGCAAGGAGTTTGAGAGTGCCTGCTGAATGGAAGGATGGTGTAATTGTACCGTTCTACAAGGGTAAGGGAGATAGGACTGAATGTAAGAATTCGTTAACAACAGGTGACAAGCATTGTGTAATAGGTGATTTTAATTTTGATTTTTTAAATGAGAAAAATGTTAATTCTAGGGATTTTTTGCTACTCTTAAGTATGTTTGGTTGCAAATTTCTCATCAAGAAAACCACAAGGCCAAGTAGTAACAGTTGTATAGACTATGTTATTACAAATACTGCAAATTCTACTGCTCATGTAGTAATTGCCGAACCGTCAGACCATCATCCCATTTTTTTTAACTGTATAAAGGAAATTTTGGAAGATAAAACCCCCATCAGGATGTGTAGGGTTTCAAATATGAGTAACATAAATAAGTTTTGTAAGCACTTGAGTATGTTCAAATGGAATGAAATCCATGAGGATTGTGAGGATTCGGTACGTTACTTTCTTAACTTTGGAATATTATTATGGGTGACTTTGAGCTCTTTTTTTCCCTACATGACTAATAAAAAAATAATTACCAGAAAGAAAAGGCTACCCTGGTACACAGACAATCTAATATTAAAGAAAGAAAATATCTTTAAAATTTCAAGGCAAATATCCGATCAAAACTGCCACGAAAGAATATAAATTAGCAATAAATAAAGGAAAACTAGAATACAATGACAGGTTGATACTCCAATAATAAGTCCAAGCAAAGCTGGTCTATCATAAACTCTACAAAAAGTATAAAATCCAAGCAAAACGCCTTGCCACCACAGGTATTTGCTAAGTATTGGGAATTATCAGTCACAAATACACATAAAAATTTCACTCATAATACTAATGATTTTGTTTCCTATCTTAAAAATGCAAAACTAAGTGGCATAAACTGTAAAATGCTAGAAATTGTGGCAAATCTTCTTTTCTTCATGGTTTGCCTGTAATAAATTGAGCCTCAATGTTACCAAAAACCAACATATGCATTTTAATCCATCCAAAAGTTTCTTAAATAGAAATGAAGCAGGCAAACTTCTAGGAATAGTTTTGGACCCTGGGCTAACGTGGAACAAGCACATTGAATAGTACTTAAAAAACAAATTGGCTAAATTAATATATCTTTTAACTAGATTAAGGACTAAAGTATCTATTCTATGATGCCCTCAGATGCGCCTATTTAACTTTATTTCATAGTGTTATGTCTTACAGAATTCTATTACTAAACAGATATTCTGTATGCAGACAAAGACAATTAGAATTATACACAATCTCAAACCAAGAGAACATTGTAGAGATGCTTTTAAATGTAGCAATATCTTAACATTACCCTTTGTGTATATCTTGGAAGCCCCTTGTTATGTTCACTCTGGCTTCAAAAATGTTGTACATGGCGATATTCACAAATATGAAATGAGATATTGTAAAAATATTGATATGAAATACTGTGGGCTTGCAACAAGCCAAAATGATTATGAATATTCTAGTAAAGAACTGCACAATTCACTCCCTATTAAATTCAAATCTATGCCTGCAATCATATTTAAAAGAAATGTTAAGGATATAATGTTAAAAGGTCCTTATTATAGTATAAATGATTTTCTCTCAGAAAAATTGTAAAATTTTTCATAAATGGTGGCTTTTGTATTGTAGTGTTGTGCACTTTTATTCATTGTATTTTACTGTATTTTTTATTGACTATGCTCTTGACAATACAACGCCTCATACTGGGGTCACAGCAGCAAATTATTATTATTATAACAGAAAATGAATCTCGACTCGACAATTGCATTCACAACTACAAACGTTTTAAAACTTTTCCATAATGCTTCCTTAAAACTACTATTCAAATTGCATTCCTTAAATTAAAATAACCTTTAGTGGCTTTCAAAATAAAAGAAAATATTTTAATAACAAATGAGGACGTACAGAAGTTTCCCTCGGCACAGTAGTGCTTCACGTCATATTCATAGTTACAGAAAAATTTTAACCCCGATATTGTGCTAGCTCTGTTTAGTCGACCCGGTTAAAATATGTTTTCTTGGTTATTTATTTATATGAAGATTATATATACCTAATTGGGTTAATATCGTTGCCGTGAGTTCTCTAGAAATACGCAAAAAAACTATTATTATTTTAATTTTTACTGTGACAGCCCTGCGCTTTAGCTACGCTTTACACATCTTCATTTCATTATGGTAAGTCTTACAAATTTTATATAAAAAATTTAGTTTAAATCCGTTCAGCCAATTCCATCAAAATCCATAATTACTAAAAGGATTCAATTGTAATTGTGGCACACCTGTTCGATTGATCCGGTCCAAATATGTTATTATGGTTTTATATGTATGTGTACATTGTAAATATTAAATTTGGGTAAAACTAATGAGGACAGTTCAGCTCAAATACTTGTAAAAATAATGTTTTTATTACTTGTATTGTGGCAGCCCTACTTTCCATATATAAACTAAATATATTGATTTTTGTTTTTTGTGTTGCACACCTTCTTCGTACTAAATTTCGTTGAACTCGCTTAAGCCAATTCCTCCCAAATTCATAATTACTGAAAAGTTTAACTATGCAATTGTGGCACCCTTGCTAAGTCGATCCGTTCGAAGTATGTCAATTTGGTGATTAATATATGGGAGTATTGTGTATACCAAATTTGGTTGAAATCGATTTAGCCAATTCTTTCCTTATATATGCGTACGGACGGACATCACGAAGATAATAGCGCTTTTCAGCATTGACGAAAAGCACTAAAAAGCAAAAACGAATACTTTCTACATTCATCATTTATTGCTCTCTAACTTATAATTTTTAAAACCTTAGCTTTATGAAATGCGATGTAAATAGATATCTGTATGTTATAAACTGTTATAATAAAATCAATAAATAATGTGAATAATTGTAATAAAAAAGACATTGTAGGTAGTAAAACACTGTATGATAATTTTGTATTTTATTGTAGTATTATATTTTTGTATTTTATTGTAGTATCATATTTTTGTATTTTGCATAGGTATTTTATTTTTGTATTATATAATTGTATTACTATACCAAACCTTTCTAAGGACCCGTTACAAGAGAAAAAAATCAAAAGTGAAATCAGTCACCGGTAAAAGATTTCAATTTTAAGGCCAACGTATTGAGTTTATTGCCATGTATAATAAGCACCCTAAATTCCGGTCAATTTGTTGTGAAAAATATGCACAAATGGCAAATTGCGGTAAGTGGAATACTTGGTATGGGATAAACAAAATATTTCATAATTGCCTTGCGGAAATGGGAATTGGGATATATTAACAATTCGTGGAGGGCTGAATCCGCGGATAGCGGCGGAGACCTCATATAGATGACTGAAGTTAGACCTGCGCAACTCTTCCTTTGGGCAATTATGGAAGTGCTGTAATATATAACTGCTTTCTGATTGTTCGCTCCGTCATTTGTCAGCCATGCCAAGAATATCATCTGTACCGTAAGGCTGATCAAAAAAATACTCTTATTTACTGTTTGATTGAAGGGGTGAGACGTGTGACGGACTGCCTTCGTCTGCCCATTCTAACAGCGCCACTGACAGTAACGACTTTCAACTCAAAGGACATGGAGCCCATAGCATATTTTTACAGTTAACCTTGTGCAGCAAACGTCTTTTATATTCATTCTGGAAAGAGGCTGATGGCAAAACAACTTCTTATTTGTGAAATAGTCTTCTTTGATTAATATTTTTAAGCGTTATCAAAAATGGATAAAACGCTCTATTGTTATCCATTTGTTGTCAGTGAGTTTATGGAAATTCAATTTTTTTGTTTAAAGAGATAATAGAAGAAATTTCATTTTTGGTTCGATTGGAACTAACAGTATATTTTGGGGCTCCCAAAAGTTGAAATATCTTTCTCAGAAGTTTTATTAGCACATCACTGTAGTAAAAAAAGCACAAAAAGATCTTAATGTAGTATAACATTAAGGTGACCTCCTTTTGGAAGGACAGTCCTTCTTTTTCAATCGCTGTCCTCCCTAAACCTTTTGTCCTTCCATGTCCTCCTTTTTGAACATTTCTCTGCTATTGTCCTTCCTTTTACTCAAGCCACGAGTTCTTTTAATTGGTGTATTTGTGTATTCTCAAGTCAACTGGCTATAGATATAGAAGTAATCCTTCCACAAATATACTTACATTTTCATCGTTTCACTGTGAGAGTAAAGAGTCAAACTAAATTTTGTGAGGTCATTCACGGACGAGGTTCAACTATTTTATAGAAATTGCCTTGATTATTTGATCAAATGGACAAAATTTCTGGATGGAATAAATTTTTTTCAGTGGACTTTATTAAGAAAATCGATCGAGTGGGAAAAGTGGTAGAATCGGTGAAATTTGCAAATCAAGTGTCTCATAAAGATTAATGACAATACTGTTTGATGAGGTTCGGAGACTAAATGAGCACTGCTCAGCTAATAAGTTTTCAGAATGGTCTGAAAATAAAATAGAAGTCTACAAAAGAGTAGTAAGTAGTGCAAAATTGGCAATGATACAAAATGAATTTAAAAATATTAAGAATCACTTTATGAAGAGCTATCTTCTGACATATTTTTAATACAGTTTTCACAGATTATAGCGATGTTGACCACAAAGAAACTGCTGGAACGATTTGCCCTTCACCGAATATAGTTTGCATCAACATCTTTTTTCACAGCGGTAATATATAAAAGCCCCAAAAATGCTTTGAGCTCCACTATAGAAATATCTCTAGACAGCGACACGCTATGACCAAGTCAAAAAGCAAAGTGACCACAGTAGGAGAAGACATGCGGGAAGAGATATGTAAGGGGGGACGATGTTTACTCCGTACATTCTTAAGCTATAAGTCAACACAGCTGCCAGAGACGACTGGACACTTCTGTTATCAACTATTTAAAATAACATATTGGAAGAGTTTATAAAATAAGAGAAGTAATTGCCACTATTGCCTACTATTTTACTTACAGAAAAAGTAACGGGGTCAATGACCCCGTCCTCGACGCACCGCCTCCTTCTCCGACACCACCTACCACACAAACTTACCAAGGCCCACCAACCTACGAGGCAGCCGACGAAAACGACGACTGCCCCGAGGACGGCGAGCCTGGATAACGTCGCGGTCAAATCTGCAGAAACAAATGAAAAAAGAATTTCAAATTTAACGTATGTTGTCGGATTTGCGAGAGATGCGAAATCCTTCAAATTTCTGAAATATGCCAGATTACTATTAATACTGTTAAAAAAATTCAAATACCTTTACTCGGCATCTTCATCAACAATGAACTAGTTCTGAATGGTGAGGTTGCCACGGTAACGGGCAACAGAGGAGTCAGCTGGACGACACGAGAAAAAAAGCCTCCTAGTTTGATATGATGAATTTAAAGCAAACAATTTTTCATCGAATTGCGGTAAAGCACTAATGGCAATGACACGAATATTTATATGCGCTGAATAGTAAACTACAAGTTCTACTAGTCCACAAGCTACAGCGGCGCCACTAGTGGCGGGATTGGGCACTACGCGCTCGGGTTCAGTTGGATGCAACGCCCTGGTTGGGTTGGCTGGTAATGGGCGGGAATAGAAGGCGTTCCTAGCAATTAATGCTATCGTGTCAAAAAAGATCAATTATAATGGCTTAGTCTAACGTCTAAGCACTTCTAAAGGATACACCAGAAGCGATGTCCGGGGAATATAGAATTTGTGATTTACCGATTTATTTTATAACCAGTAGGTAGTAATTAATAGAACAATCGAAAATTAAGTTATTTAAATCATACATACCTCACTTGAGATGAGCAATAGAAACTTAACACTCACGTTCATTGTCCCTTTGAAAATTATTTATTTCTTTTTTACTTACAAATGCTGTGTGTGTACGTAAGGAAACTGAATGTATTTAAGTTGACTTCTTCGTCGTGAATAATCCATTTCCTTTCATTTACTATACGTATTTATATTAGATTTTGTTTACTTCATTTGCTACGAAGATTGTTTTCGTTGACAACAATAAACAAGGAGAAAAAGTACCTCTCTACATAGCGTAACAAGACGATCCAAAAAGAACTAATGATGCGAACTTTCCGTTTAATTAATACTTATATTGGCTTTAATTTATTTAAAATACCACGGATATGTTGATGTATGTGTTCCCAAATTTCATAATTTAGCGTTATAAAATATTACAAATACATTCGAACGGAATATTCAATTGATCACGAGTATTTGTTCGGCAAACAAAACAATACCTGTATGCACTATACCGAATCCGAGTCCAACAATAGTCGTTCCAATGGCAACACTCGTGAGGAGTGATAAAAACTGCAAAACGCCAATATTTACTCGAAATTCGAAAAAATACGATACGATAAAAATTAGAATCTACATTCCTTTCCTCATAGAACAGTACAAATCCCGCTCCGACATTACGATTCTAAGATATTTTAATGTGCAAGATAATATTACCCTGCACGGTGGATTTCAAATTTCCCATGCAGTTCAAATTTGAATGATTGTTCCCGGAATCAAATCCGGGATTTCAATCTTCGCAACAAAAACTATCACCGGGAGCTAGGTCCAAGTAGCAAGAGATTTCCACCAAATGTCATGAAAATCGGTCTATTAGTTCAAAGATAATAGGGGGACAGAAAGACAGTGCAGCATTTTCCTACTTTTGGCAGTTCCCCATCAGTTTTTCGTGTTCGCCAGAAGTTTTTGTGTTCGAACTCTTTCCAATGGCGATATACAAAGGCGTTTTTTTGCGACGATTCATCAAACATACTAACCAGGACCATTATTTTAAGACATACTAAACAACTATTTTTAATAAGTATTTAAATGAAATGGGGACCTTGAGAAATTGACGTACTAAAGAGGAAAACGTCCTAACGAGGAACGAACTAAGTTCCACTGCAATTAGTTCCAAATAAAATCAGTGACAATTCTCATTGGAAAAGGAACTCATTAGATATTAATAAAAAATACAGTATATTGCTGCCTAATTTCCACACTATATATGCAAATAAATTATCTTTAAAGTTGAAGCACAAAAATATGCAAGAAATTTTCCTCAATGCCTTGATATTACTAGGAAGATTGAAATAATCAATAACTACTCTGTATAATAAAATAACCCTTATGGTACTATTTATTTACAAATTATTAATGAATTCAATATTTATGCAATGCTATTCGAAAAACGTTTTATAAATTATGCAAAGAAAATAAAAATTTATTTTATCTTATTGCAAATTATGGTTAGAATTACATTATGGCAAACATTATCTAACAAATATGGTAGAAAATAAAGAATTACCACTTGGATTTTATATGCTGTACATGCACACAAATGGTTCTCTGTTCGTGTAACATAAGGAAAAATTTTACATCATTTTCCTTCCTCTTTTCACACAAAGCAGATGACAACCTCCCAAAAAAGTGATTTTAAGACTTTCCTTTTATGTTCGTATGCGCAATGAAACTATAGAAGGCAATGCAGAAGGTGGGAGTAAAAGAGATGCATGTACTAAAGATTGATACCAATGAAAAATGGAGAAACCTCCTATTAGCCATCAAAATAATAAAAAAGGGAAATTTCTCCACACCAGCGACCAAACACTCAGGCAATCTCACACTCTCCATGCTCCTATTGGAAACTAATTGTGCATTTTTGTTCAAAGAAGTTCATGACTAAATTGGGCAAGAAAGGTGAAAGTGGGTTCCTAATGGCTGTCCAGTCATGTTAAAAAAATTTGTTGAATTGCAAAAAACAGTTTCATGCAGTTTAGAAAGCTTAATTAATTCAATGGATATATCGGTGGAAACATGATCATTAGTGAACCACTCTTCAAGAAAACTACATGTAGTATTTATTGAGGTGGTAGGAAAGAGATATGTGACAACAAAAGAAACTAACGTTGGGAATCACCAAGTTTTAAATTTTTGGGATTTTCAATGAAATCTTCAGCATTTTTAGGTAATATTTTAAATTTGTCAACTATCCATTTAGAAATGAGATAAGTGTGAGAATCAATACATGGCACAATAGGTCTCATAGAAATCCCAGGTTTGTAGACTTAAGGTCAATGTAATATTGAGATGGTAACATTAGTAACCTCCTACACACACACACATATATATATATAATATATATATATATATATATAGCATATGGAGAGCTGGTGGTGTAGTGGCTATAGTGTTGGCCCCACCAGCTAAAGTGACACCTGCTTCGAATACTGTAGGATTTTTTTGGGGAAAAGTGGAAATATATATATATATATATATATATATATATATATATATATATATATACACACACACAGCTTTTCTCTCTTTATGCGGGGGTTGTTGTCCAGGAAAGAGACAAAGTGAACTCGCATAAACAGAACACAAATTTACATGTAAAAGATAGAGTTACATTCCACGAGCAAACCTAACTTCATAATGACTTCTTATGCGTGAAATACAAACCAAAGGCAATTAACACTTTAAATTATACTCGCCAATAAAAGGAAGCAGATTAGCACAAGTAGTGGTTGTTGTGAGTGTCATAATTGTGGAGGTTTAAAATCTGGAGGGATGTCTTGGCCCAATGCAAGTTCCATGGGTAAGGAGACAAAACTTCTCAAGTGTGCTCAGACAGTATCACATGAAATCACCTTCTCATCTACACTCTACAATATCCTCTCCACTCTCATGTCTTTTACTGTAGCATTAATATGCAAAGCATAAGGGACAATGAGAGACTAAATGGTCACCCTGTGGTGTAATGGAGAACTTTCTTGCAATTGTATTGCCCTGGCCACATAATTGCATAAGAGTGAACAAAGATGGTTTTATAGCCTTATAGGAATTAAACTGGATCTTGATAAATAAGCTTTGTCTGAGATTGAATCTAATACTGATTGAAATATATAACATGTTTTCAGGAATTGATTACTGATCAGAGTGATGTCAAAAGTTTGAAACTTTTTCCAAATACATAACCAAAAAGTCCAAAATCAATTGAATCAAATACAGTAGAGTCTGGATTATCCAAGGTAAAGTAGACCAAGCTAACCTCAGATAATGATAAACTCTGATAAAATGGAAGTTTCATTTTTAGGTATTAAAAATCGGCCTATGTATGTTCAGAAATTTTATTTTATGCATACGTAACTAATCTGAAAGAACAATTTATTGATATTATTAAAACAAAATAGCCTTTTAATTATTTCTGCCTAAATTTGGTCGATCGCTTTTTGGCCGCATTGTTATGTCACCTAAATCATTGAATAGCCTTTAATTTGGTATCTAGATACACCACAACATGCTTTCTCTTCCCACTCATTATTCAGTCGAGTCAAGAAATGTCCAACTATTGCAGGGTAAAAAAAATGATAAATGTCCAGGATGGCCAAGTCCATGGGTATGGAAGCGTAGTTTAATGTCTCCTTTTTACTGAGGTTCATTGACAACTGACTCGACAGTCTGAACCTCCGTAGAGATGACCATACCTCAGTTACATGCATTTTTGTGGCTGAATGCTGCCGCATGCTTCGTGAATCTTACACTATGCATCAACTGAAAACTGAAGTCATGAGGAGTCATGATTTACATGTGATAAATAACCTGTGACCTTGACCACAAGCTAAAAACAACAATGTATTTAGAGGGGGCTGCCTTGGTTAACACAGAAGCTCGGATAAGTGGGGCTTGGATAATCTACTCTACTGTACACAATAAAGTCAACTAAATAGCCTACAAATGCAAAACATATCACAGAAACTTTTACTCACATACAAATTTGGAAAATCTCTGTATGTAAATACAAATATGTATTTTATTACACCAGTCTTGGCCATATGAATTAAACTTTTTAATTCTTTATATTTTCATTCAATAGAAAAACACACGAGTGACATCCTGACATGACACACAATTGATGAAAAAACACTACGGGTTCAACGTACACGTTACACGTACCTTCCAGCTTACCCTCACAGTGACAACTGACAAATTCTGGAAATAAAAATGGTTCGGCATCTAGGCCAACCCTCTTTGGCACTGACATTGGGTCTGTTGCTACAGGTGATACATGAAGTTGCCAAATAGCAGTAAACTTGTTTGGAAAATTCTGATCCAATGTAAATATAAAAAAGCAATAACATTGTGTTATACATAAAAAATAGTTTTGAAACTTTAAAGGAAAAAATCAGTGTAAAGTGTAAAAACAGCTCTTTATAATTTTATCAATAATAGGATTTAGGATCAACTATTTAATAAGACAAAATCTATTATTATAATTTTATGTCTGCAGAATTTCTTCTCTAGAGCATGGGCCTCCTTAAAGCATGGGGCCTAGGGCACATGCCCTAAATGCCCAGGGGTTCACATGTCCCTGACCCCGGTACCTCATATGTCGAGAAATACAGTATATTATTATTTTCATTAAATGGTTTATATATGTATATATAAGGAGTAATGCATTTTTTTAATAAACAGAGTATTTTGTGTGTTAGGATTATGATATCATATGTTTGTCCCCGATTAAAATTAATGGTATTATGCTGTTTATTTATTCTCATTAAAAGCATTAAATCAATTTTATTATAATATATACTATGAATTCCCATTTGAAAACACTGGACTAGTTGCCATGATAGTTAATATTTTTCATTGTTAAAAACTGAAAATTTTTCCCTCTTCTTATGATTAAAAACTAATTTCTGTACCAATTCAACACAGATTTTAATTCTGTCAGTAGGAAAAATAAACTTCATTCTTCTAGCTATGAAACCGTTTATATTTAGAGTTTGAATCTCAGTTTTAAATAATTTGAAAATAAAATATTAAAAAGCCCTGCACTGGTTTCCATGCTTTTCTTATCGGACAAGAAATGTTGCAATGGGGGTCGGAAAAACTACCTAATGAATTTTTGTAATTTATATCCTCCTATGTAAGGATATTACATTATTTCAAGAAATTTCTCCTTTAAGTCTTTTGTCCAATAATGAACATTTGTCTAACCTTATCCACTAAGAACAAATATCTGCCAATCTCTTCTCTAAGGGACATATTAAATCTCTTGAATTATGAACATTTAGCTGCCACTAAAACAGCTGACATTGTCGCTAACTTCCAAAGGTGATGTCAGCAACAACTGGCTAGGTCATGAAAATATTATTTATGAAACCACTTTTTCATTTTCAATATTTTTAAAAGCTGTAAAGAATATTTTTAAAATTTTGCAATTATAGACTTAGCTGTTGGAGCTTATGCATCTGGACATGCAGTTATTTTCCGTGGGCGGCCTGTAATGAGATGGGAAGTTATATCTTCATATTCTTTGGAAGAACATGTTCCACGCAATGCCTTAACATTAGTAGATGTATGCATCACTTACAATGGACAACATGCTCCAAATAGCATTGGTTTGAGATTTTTCATTTTTTTTTTTGATAAGGCATAGATATACTGAACACAAAAATGTTCAGTTGGATAGGCTGCCATGACTCTGCGCATTGTTCTTGTATAATAATAAAAGTCAATATTGTTTGGCTGTAACATTGGATTAATTTAAAACTACTAAAATTATTGCTGTGATATTGAAGCTTTCTTGAATTGATAGTTGCATTCTCATATATTCTTCAATTTGCAAAAAATTATTGAATTTATTCTTATTACAGGAGTTTGGAGAACAATGGAGGTAGATGCATTACATCAAAGGTGCCATATGAAAAATTTTCAGATATGATTCATCTAACTAAAGGAAAACCTTACTGTGAAAGCAAGGAAATAATGCTGAAGGTAGGTTTAGAATTAGGAAATTTGAAATATAAATATTTTTATCAACAACAATGATCATCCGAGAGAGTATCTTAAGATTTTGATAAATAAACATACACATCATGAATGATCGTTAACACACCTATATATGTTTTTATGAGTTTCAGGGCCTTGGGCTAAGGTAAGAATCAGAAGGTACAATTAGAGCACACCATCATCCTGTATCTGTCTGTAATGATCTGGGATGGCATTTAGTGCTTTTATCTCAGGGAGTAGATTTTCACTCCACTGCCATAAAGAGCATAATAAAAGTAAAATGTTTTTGTTACTCTCTATTGAGTTCAATCCATGCCTCAAGCTAGTTTGATAGTGAGATGACTTTTTAAAACTCCTTAGAACCAAATTGTTGAATTTTAATAGGAAAATCAAAATATTTGCTTGATTACAGCCGAATATACAGAATTATATGAATCCAATTGAAGTTAACATCTGGTACCAGTTACCAGAGGAAAAAGAGTTGCAAGAGATACGTGCAGAAAAAGGAAATTCAGAATTCAAAATACAGCCCATACTTATTAAAAGGAATGGTGTTAGAGGTTAGTAGCAATTTAATAAATATATATTACGTAATTTGTGTTATTATAAATTTTTGAATTTTATGACAGATTGCAAACTAAAGATTAAACAAAAGTAACTTAAGTTATTTTGATGGTGATAAATTAACCCATGATTTCTAACTAATGGATGGTTTGAGGTATTGTAAGCAGTTTAGAGGAATGGCTAAAGTCAAATGATTAGATATTACACTCGGTTAAATAGAATATTACCCTTCCAGGTGCAGACAATTTCTGTAAAGATTGTCCAATTCCACGAGGAATTTCTAAAATCAGCATATCAGTACCATTTAAAGTGGAATGTAGAAAGGACAATATTTGTCATGCTGATCTTCAGATAACTGGCATCCTACATCAATTAAGCAAAAGGTCAGTAGTGGATTTACAAATATTGCACCCTTAGGCATTTAGAGATTTATGACCTTCCCTCCGTTTTCTCTTCTTTAGTTAAAATAAAAATGTATCCATTTTTTATTAAACTTTAGAATTCATTTTCATTCTAATATTTCTAAGTAAACATCAAATTAACAATCTTAAATATCATTTGTTGACTACAGTTAGACCCCCATTTAGCACAACCATTTGTCCATCATTGATATTGGTGCTAAACCAAGGGTGGTGGTAAATTGAGATATATGCTAGCTTTATGTATTCATAAGATGGAAGTTTTGTTCACAATGATTCATGGGTGGTATGTGAGGGTGGCACTATATAGGGTGATGCTAAATTTGAGTTTGACTGTATATTCAAATAATAAATGTAAAATACTACATGAAATAACAAATATGCACCCACTAATCATTTGTGCCATTAGGCACTGCCTTAAGGTAACTCCACTATTGCAAATGGTAATGTTAATATATCTCCATATTTCATCAAATAATTTTTCATTTATAATTGAAAAAAGAAACTTTTTGGGTCAACATTTAGAATTTGCTGGATTCTATGACTACTATAGTATGCTACTATAGCAAATAATGGGTAGTAAATTAAATTTGTTATATGGGTGAATCGTTGGAAGCTGAAACATTGTATAAAACCTCTCACTATCATGACCAATAATGAACTACATATGTTATATGTACAATAGCTTGGCTGATACCAATAAACTTTCACCATAAGCCACAATTATCCTTTACACAATGCTGGAAATAAGTATAAAACACCCCTAAAAAATGAATAACAATTGCAAATGAGATATTTCTAATGAGATATTTTTGGCCACTTACAGTTATGCAAAAAAACTGAAAATCATGTTGCATGCAATATTTAATATATAATAAAGTATAAGGCGCCAACAAAAAATTAATGTTCTTCAAACTTTAGAAATTTATTTATGCTCCTATAGTCCTTTGTCTTTGATCCTTTACTTTGTAAAATACTTGGGTATAGATCTCTCAATGCTCTTGCAAGTGATTTCAATGTTTATTGGAGCATTTTATCCAATGACTCAAGAACTACACTCGCGAATTCATCATGTGACTGAAATTGTATGCCTTTGCTATAAACTTTTCTTGCTAATATTGACTGAATGGTTTCAATGCTGATCATTTCATCACGATATTTTTCTCCTAAAACCATTCTTTTGTCTCAGTTGATGAGTGATGGGTCTATTATCCCACTGAAATGAGAAATTTGTTCCATAATACTAAAAGTTGACAATTGCTAAGAGATGTTCTGAGAGTATGTAGATGTGCCCTGAAATGTTTCATTTTTCCTCCAAAATTGCAAAAAAATTAGCTTTTCAGGAAATGAAATAGCACACAAAACAGTGCTGAAAATGTTACGCATAACGTAACAAAAAACATTAACAAAATTTTTCAAATAGCTGTAACGGAAAACGTAATGAAAACGAAAATATAAATTTTATTTCGTTAACAGATGGTAGCTTATGTAATTGGAATTTGATTTAGGAGCACCATTCGTTATATTGGCAGGGGGGAAGTGAATAGATACTGCTGTTACTTATTGAAAATTCATTACATTATGGGAAAGAAATAACTTTGTATCCATTTCTACTAGATAAGTTTTTATTCAACTCAATCCAGTTACAATGTTATGGCATCAGGTGTCAATTAAGCAAGTTGATCATTGGAAAGTGAAATTTCAAGCCTTAAAGGTTAGGCATTGGAAAGCAAACCACCATAAAATGAAGACTCTTTGTATATATATATATATGTATGTATATGTGTGTGTGTGAGACTTTTTATAAGGTGTCTGATGCAGGATTGTACTATGTATATATGCTACTTGGTTTATCATTTCAGGCTGGCTTCTTTGAAAGGAGAAAGAAGGAAGAACTGAAGAAGTTTAAAAGAGAGGTAATTATTTTAGTATGGTAAAAATCTTTTCTTAAATTTATTCTTGAAAAGAGCTTAATTAAATACTGCATTTGTTAATAAAGTATTATTTCTTAATTGATAATAAAATATGGATTTTTTCCAGCTATTACTTGGAGAAGAATCTCAAGCAGATTAATGTTCAAGTGGAAAATATTAAAAATCGTGAAAAAAGAAGATAAAAATCTTGTAAAGAAAGTCTAATTTAAACTCTACAGAATCTGAAGCTTTCTGCGAGATATCCAGAACTAGCCTTTTTGTAAATATAAATTGCAATCTTAATGAATCGTTCCCATGATGAATGTTAAGTGGACATGTAAATATAATTAACTGCTTTAAACAAGATGTCATGCATTATATTTCAAACTGATATGTTGAAGTAATTGGAAATGATTTATTATATTTGTAAGATAATATCATTCATAAAAGACATTCTGAAAAGCTAAACAATATTGTGCAACAACTAAGGGTACTTAATTCTTGGATATTTTGAAACAAAATTTGATTTACTCAAAAATGGCTCTAAGGATTTCGATTAAAATCCATCCAAACGTACAGTCTGATGTCACCAATAATACTAACTAAGCCATGTGACCAAAAACAGTTGCCATATATTATCCAGTGGCATTATTTCTGTACAAGATGCTCAGCACATGCGTCAGAAGGGAGAGGGCCCCCAGGGATTCCCAAATACAAAATTCCATCAGTGAGAGGCAGGGGTTCACCAAGAGGGAGGGGCTGATGGGCTTCAGCCTCTATTAAATAATCTCTTACTAGCCTTATAAATATACAGGAAATATACTCTTTTGACTTTTTATATTTTTCTATTTCTCTCAGCTTACAATATATAATCATTATACAGATACTTCTTGAATTACGCATATTTATATTGTGTGAAGTTTCTAACAACTAGCAATCTACTCATGAAATTTTAGGGCTGAACCCCTCCTAAGAGAAAATCCTGGTTGCGTGCTTGGTGAGATGTATTAGACGTGAGAGGTTGATGGTGTCAGTTGCTTTGGTTCTGTTGCTATGCATTAATAACATAATTGGCAGTGAAACGCCAAGCACACACAATTAATTTCGAAGAAGAATGTAGTGAGACCAAACATATATAGGTATATGAGAAAGTTTGTGCAATGTATATTGCACTATTTATTTTCTTAAAAACATAGTCATTTACTTAGAATCCAGCATTCTGAACACCTTGATAATGCAAACACACAGTTGCACCTATTAGATCAGATTTTAGAGGCTTCACTGTATATATACACAGAGCTGCCCCTTCCATGGATTTTATCCTTTTTTAGAGATTTTATCGGTTTTTATAGATTTTTAAATATAAAAAACTGACATTTTCATCATTCACAGATATTTATAAGATGAAATTCAGATGTTATCTAAGCTGTATGCTTAGCAACCCCATAAAAAACTAAGAAATTCAGTGAGTAGTAATATTTCTATGCAAATACAGGTATCCCCCGATTTATGCGCGAGTTGCATTCCTGAAAATCGTTGTGTAAATCAAAAATGCATAATATTTTTCCTATTGAAAATAATGTAATAGGCATTAATGTTTCTGAGCAGAGATTTTCTACTTAGAAGCATCTTTAAAGTTGATTTAATGAGCATTTTAATTGATCAATCGTTTACAGCAACATCTACTTTTACAATTACTTAATTTTTTGTGCATTGAGTTTCTGCCATAAATTACAGATGTCTCAAAGCTCCTTCAATCAGTGAACCTTCCTACTACAAATATATTCTTCTCATCCAACTTGATGAATATTTTTCTGAGGGTTTCTCCCTTACAGTTGTTGACCGCTATCAGTGCATCACTTTCTAGAAGAAAACCCCTCTTCAGCACAAAAAGTGAGTTCAAGTCTGTTTGCTTAAAGATTTGAATAAGAAAAGACATTCTACCACTGTAGGAACACCCAGAAAATCCAATCCTGTGAAAGTGGGATTTTTTCTGAGGTCACCCCTCCGACTTACGTGGTTTGAGGAGACCGTGCAAAAATCAGCACCCCATCCTTCGGAAGGGACATTAAGCAGTTTACTCCCTCAGTGCTCTTTCAAAGCAGCAGGATAATGCCGGCATTGGGATTCCCTCCTCCCTGCTGTGTGTGTGTCCGGTCTGAATTGGTAAGACCTGTCATAAGACAACACTAGAAGAAGAAATTATGATATACTCTTTATATTGCCATTGTAAACAAAAATGGAAATGTATCACTGATGTGCAAAAGGACAGTGTTTTTATACCACATATTCCCATAATTTCTTGCGACTAACCATTTTCAATTCAAACATTGTCAATTTCCAGTAAAGGTTTGTTTTACAATGACCATTTATAAGGTCCAAGGTCAATCACTACAAGTTTTTGGCATTGATTTATGTGCCTAATGCTTTTCTCATCATCAGTTTACACATGGCATTCAAGGGTAAGTAACCAAAAAAGTTTGTGTATAATTTCGCCTGGTAGGAAGGCCATCAACAATTCTTGAATAAATATTGTAAAAGTGTTTTCAGTATGTTTTTCAAAATTATGGAGGTCAAAGAAGATAAAGTTATGATTTCAGAGTCACAAAAGATCATTAATACCTACCTAAGGAAGCTTTTCAAGGTGTCAATTATAAACACAAGGCATAGAATGGGTTCTTCTAGTTATATGTAAAACAAATCACATTCAATGAATGGCTACATTAAGCACACCAAACTTTGCCATTGTTTCTAACAGTAGTTTATCCAAATTCTTTATTTTTATCCTTAATTACTATTGATTTGCTTGAGGAATACCCAGTGGATAACCTAAATTTTTTTGCAATGATACAATTGTTATATTTGAATCTTGATATTGTTTAATATTTGAAATAGAATAAGTAGAAGTGATATGAGTCAACTTTTCACAGAATATCAAGTTGATTCTGTTCCCTGAATGAAATATAAAGGACTAAAAACCAGTAATGCATTAATTAAAAATAGCTTACTCCTATCTGTATCATACCTAAGTGTTGTCCTATTTCAATTATAATAATATCCAGAAATAAGAGTCGAATCAGACTCTAAAGCTCTCTGAGAAATAAATTCCTTTCAATCGTGAATATTCTGCTCCACACAGTCATACTGTGCTAAGTTGAACTATTTGACTTGTGTAAAGCAAAGATCTGAATTAACTGTCGTAATCACTATGCTAATATGTTCAATAAATCCTTGAATTAAATTGTTACTATTTTTAATATTAATAGGAATGAGTCATGATGCATAAACTAACAATGCCTATTGGATGATTACTGTATCCAATGATGTTGAATATTTTATGGCATCTTGGTCATTGTCCCAGGAAATGCTTAAATTGCTCAATCAGGAATTAAAGAATAATCAACCTCAGATTATAATTTAGAATAATAGGACAATGCTTAGTGCAGCAAAATTATAAAATATTATGTTAGAGATAAAAACCGATATTTTAGTCTAATGGGAAGTTTGGTTAAGACAAGATTGCTTGAGTGAAATAAGTTACAAAGAGACTATTTTTCATATGAAAGAAAAAGGTAGTTCCACAAAATGAATAGGTTTAAATACAATTAGTGTAGAGAGTAAGCATCTTATAGGCAAAGATAAAGTTGAAAATTGCTGGAGGAGATGCTGAGGTTTCTGCTCGACTATATCAAGATTAAGTGAAGGTCTGATCATAGCCGTCTTGAGGTGAAGACAATATGGGCCTTGGCCCAGGGTCTCAAAATTTGGGGAGAAGTAAAACAGAGATTCAAAAGTCAGAAATACTTATGAACTATTATACATGAGGAAAGAATGATTTTTATTTTGGTTCCGAGAAGAGTCGTGTTCCATTGTTATCAACTTTCTGTTCCATTGATATCCTGTGCGGTCGGGCATGTTGCCTACCCCAAGTGCCATCCTTGGCCATGCCTGCCACCCATTCAGTTCACCATGTTTCAAGCTTCCTTCATGTTTACACACACAATGCAATATTTGGGCTGATTCCGTCAGTTAGCCGCAGTAAATGCCAGTGCATGTACCAGTGCTGTAAACAACTGGATTTGATAGTGAATTTGTGTAATTGTGGTTAGTCAAAGTTATAATGAACTAGCTGAAACATCCGGCTTTGCTCAGGGAGGGGTTTTCTTTTAAGTAGCAAACGATTTTTATTGATACCACTTTTGTTGTCATATTACAATAAAACTAATATAATAAATTCTGAAATTTACTTACTTTCACTGTTGGGTACCCCAAGTTTACCAAACGTTCCCCTTTCCTTAATTATGCAAGCGATGTTTACATTAACATTTACTATTTTATCTATTGTATTGTAAAGTTTTATCATTAATATAATTACGCATTAACTTCTTACTTAATATTCACATGGATAGATGCACCAAAGCCTTTAAAGCAGCAATAAAATTATGTGGATTATGTCAATACTATTAGGCAAAATGTAAACAATAAACATCTTGGGAATAATTTTGAAACTAGAAAAAAGTCTGCTATGACCGGGAATCGAACCCGGGTCATCCACTTGCCGGGCGGATATTCTACCTCTGAACTATCGTAGCAGAACAATTTCTCTCGTTTCTGAACGCGAATGTTTCCTTGGTTGGGCCACCTTAAAAGCTTATGCCTGTCTGCATAGGATCTTAGGATCATATTATTCCATCAATAAACATCTTGGTTACCGAACAAATTTAAGTAGGTGTATCGATTTATTTTAATGTTAATGGTGAAAGATGCATCTGAAATAACATCTGCCCGCATAGATTAATCCTTACTCCCTTACACCCATTATAACAATTAACCAAATACCAAATGTTCTTTATTTCATTTCATTTATTCCATAAAAGTTGCAAATACAAGGCATTCTACAATCTTCAAGAGTCGTCAAACAAACATTAGATTTGCAATCTACCATAATGATTGATACCTAAATAGGCATTGAATTTTCCCAAACTTTTGATGGCTATTGAATGTTCCTCTTTCCCAAGCCATTAAAGTAACAAGATATATGTACAAGTCATCAACAAGATGTTTGAATTTTTTGCATAAATAGCTATTTTAGAATGAAGGATAATAACACATATTGGATAATTATTATCTGTTAACTAAAAATAAGATGTTTCTCTTTCAGTAGCCTAGAAAAGTATTTTTTTTTTCAATTCATGACTTCATCAAAAGTTCAAAAATTACACATTCTTTTACAAAAGCTGTTCTATTACTTCTTGATGTCTATTTCCCTCATTTTTCCTAAGGGCAAATAAATTTTATTCCTTGTAAACTTTAGCAAACAGGACTGCCGATTGAGCTCTGATTGGTGTTAGCATGGCTGTTGTGCTCCATTCCTCACCTCCAACTTTTATGTATATATTCCCGTCCATTGCATATATTCAATTTGCCACCCAATTTCTCACATGTCAGATCATCACTTTCTATGCTCTTATCTTCTCATTCAGCCTTTCTATCTCTTGAGTGTCTATAATTTTCATTATTATCTTTCCTAGTACACTTCCCTGTAAACCAGGGATACACAGACAGTATTAACAATTGGAGGCTTCATTTTTCCTTTAAATAATTTCTTCTTTGATTTACTGCATTTCCACTTGATCCACAAGTTTATCGTCTTCTCTGCAAAGAAGGCCACAGTTGCCACCAGAAGGCTAATCTCCACTGCTTGGTATGTTGTAATTAGGTCCGACTACACAATTGCCTATCTTTGTTTCTTAGGTCCAACGGACAGATCTCTGACTGAGGGAGATCCGATTGTATGAGATGATCTACTATTCCAGCTTCAACAAGTGATGTGAGCCTGCCAATAAAAATGGGATATTGCTTTGGTTTAGAGTTGGAAGAGACTCATTTTGCATTAGCAAATTTTAAATTAGCCCTAATAAATGTCTCAAAATCTAATCAATTAGCATGCTTGACAGCAAGAGAAGTTAAATATAAGAAATATATTCTCAAACTATGATAAAATTGGGTTTTTTGTTCAATCTGAATAAAGCCAAATGCCATGTAAGTAACTTAAAAAGCAAAGACATGAGAAACAACTTCAATCCCAACAATTCTTCACCAATATAAGATCTTAATTGAGGTTTTGAAACACCCAGTACAGGAACTCATTTTCATTAGAGAATATGAATGAATCCGTTTAACATGTTTGATATGATTCAAAAGTTACCACAAAGTGAATAAGGCACTGGCAGATTCTAAAATAGCAAAATTTATTTCCTTGGATTTTTATATTTTGAATTTATTGTATTATTTTCCTATAAATAATAATAGAATTAAAACTTTACATTATATTTTTTTTATTTTACACTTCTAATGTTCCTACAAATGAAACATAGAATGGAGGAAAATCGCTAATTATACCAAGTACAGAACTTTGGTAATAGTAAAGTATAAAAAATAATATGGTTGATTACTTACAAAGCAACATTTTGAGACAAGTTTTATCATTAAATTATTATGGTTAATGGCATAAACTATAAAACCGGTAAATGGATATTTGAGTTACTAACTTCTTCAGTGGTATTAAAATGGATTGAGCAAATCAGTTGGCTTAGTCACAGACCAAGAGATGGTCCTGAAATGTGAGACCTGTAACCCCTATCATTCTCTAATTAAATCACTGGCCTTTGGAATCAATGGAAAATTTCCAAAAATAAAAAATAATTCCATTCTGTTTAATTGCTAACTTGAGAAACTTAATGAAAAAACCTGAAAATTAAGCCAGAAATAAAAATTAAATTACTTACATTGGATTGAACATTTTTGGTAGAGTACTGTTGTGTGGGAAGACAAAAGCAAGGGGCAATGTCAGGAATTAAGGCAAAAACACATCTATGTGATTCTTCCACTCCTTCCTCAATCTGTTTCATGTAGGCCTTAAAAAGAAGTCTCTCCACAACCCTCTTCTCTCGGATGAACATAAGTCCTTCTGGAAAAAAATTAATTTCTCATTAAGAAATTAAACATTACAAATTACATGTATGCACTATTTTATAAAAATTGCTATATATTCATTTGAACATGTCTACAAAAAGCAATTGCCAAAAATATGTAATATCATCAATTATCCGACTTCCAACATTATCCAGCAGTCCTGGCCAATCTGGTGAAAGTTGCTAGTAATTCGGCGTTCACCAGAGAATCACATCAATGGCAGTATCAGTCCGGCGATACCGCAGCGTCTGGTGCCAAGACATTTTGGAACAACTGCAATTAGTACAGTAGGATCTGGGTTATATGTAACCCAGTTATACCTAATACTGGTTTATCCATATTTTTTGTAATCCCCGCGAAACACTATGCCAAATCATACCCACACATACTGAATTGTACATAATTCTCTTTTATACATATCGCTTCTTCCATCCCATGGGAGTTTTTCTCTCACTTATACGTATACAATTTGTGAATGATGTTAATGGCCTTTTTCTTGCTTACCACTTCTTCGGCAATATGGCAGAAATGTATTCTATATCACCACTACATTGTGTACTTTATATCACCTGATACCCATGCAATTACTCTGAAGTGTTGAATACAATGTTGTAAAAGAATGTTCAAAAATAAGCTGTATAAAAATTTTGATATGATTATCCAGCATTTTTGAGAATCTGGTGACCCCATCCCCCCATTGCGCCAGATACTCGATGATCTACTGTATTAAAAATAAAAACAACATCATGTATTATAACCTCATGTTGTGCAGACATCACCTAAGTATGGTCTGTGGGTCATATTCAGCCTGCACAGTGATTTCATCTGGTCTGACTTACCTCATCATTTTCTATCAGCCATGCATATTTCTATAGGCACAGTAAACCCTCGTTAACACAAACACAGGGTTTACATGAACAAATATTTTCCCCGGCACTGAATGTATGGATTAATGTATACGAGTTGGTTGGTTAAAACGAAATTCGCTTAAGACGAACTTTGAACAAAATTTGGGAACCAAGAACTCAAGTAATTAGATAACACGAACACTTGTGTTTCGTCAAAACTATTATACAGCCATATTACTTTATTTCTGGCATGTAGAGAGGTTGTTTGTGAGATAAGTTCAATATGAGGATGCCTTGGGATGCTATGATTGATGATTCCACAATTTTCTTCATTCCTGGCTTCAGTCATTTTTCATCATCAGAAGGATGTTACAAACGCAGATGCTTTCATTGTATTAACATAGGTATTTGCATTCCTTGAGGTAATTTTTTTATTTGAACAGATCACCAAAATTATTTTGCCTGATATCATCATTCACAATCAACAACGGTATGCCTTCATACGATAGCAATTCTGATGAGGATGCACAACTGCTAAATGCTCAAATTCACAGGTGCTGAGAGCTTACTGCGCTTCAGCACCATTTACCAAGCCTGCGAGAACATGGCTGTGAAGAGACAGAAGTGTTTTTCTCTCACTCCAAGAAGTGGAATTCAAAAATTTGGGTAAGCTATTGGGTGTCATCAAACAAAATTTATATTTTGTATTTGACCTTCGCCTTGCCAAAGAAAATCACAGACCAGGCAATTCCAACATTGTCCTCTGTTTCTTGCCACAAAAAATTATAAATTTAGCAAGGCGACTATGGCTCAAACAATAGTATTGCTTCTTGATTGCGAAAGAAGTAAACATCCGCATCTCACCATCTTCCCCTGTTAGACAATAGTTTCGTGTGTAAACATTCAACCATATAAATGAATGGCACAAGTTGCAAAAGAAGCCAAATTTCAATTACAATGGCAACAAATATGAAAATACTACAGGTATCGTAATGGTGTATTAAAAAAAAAAACAGAATTATAGAAAAATGTATAATTCTGAAATTGACACTATCCACAATTGTAAAAATAAATATAATATAATCGACCAAGTTGTATCTGCAGGGACAACAACGAAAATAATAAACCTATGTGATTTAGATTTAGTAAAAGTAAGTTAAGACATATGTATTTACATCATTTAACTTCAAGGTGAGCATTATAAATATGCAGATAATTGAGATCTATCATTTACATCAAATTTAACGTTACGTTAATTTGAATATTAATCAAAATTGTGCATTTGTTGTGTTATTAACAATAATGTATTTAACATGAACAGGTTATAGGTAGGTACATATATTTAAGCAGAAATTTGTAATATTTTTTCAGTTTTTCATATATAATTCGGTTATCACGAACTCGGTTAAACCGAACACATGATTTGATTCTCCCTTGGAGTTTGTGTTAACAAGAGTTTACTGCATTTGCTAGCAGGAGGTGTCACTAGGTATCATTTATGGATTCTAAATGCGATATTTTTCAAGTACATGGATCCAATATACCATATATACTCATGTATAAATTGATCTCGTGAATAGGTTGACATCTGTCTTTTTCATGTTTTTTTGTATGTCTCGTGTATAAGTCGGCTCCAGATTTTCAGGTGTAGTAGAATGAAATTACATTAAATTCGAATGCTTAGGTTGGTTACATTTAAATCTGGGCCCAGAGGAAGGTGACCGGTTGCTGAGTAGGTGGAGTAATTGGGTTCGTTAGGAAACTAATGGGAGGGGAGGGGGGCCTATGGAGTGGATATCAAAGAGGGGTGAGTGGGAAGGGTACAAAAAGTCATTAATAACATTGTGGCCACTTTTAACAACAGAAACATTTACTATAATTCCCAATGCATTAAGCCTGTGGCCCTTATATTCACAATGTAAAATTTTTGAGTCAAAATCAGAAAAATATCCATGATCAAGAATGTGCTGAGTGAGTTGAGAAGCAGTCCTATTGTTATAGATGTAGCACCGCCAATGTTCTTTTTCCCTGTTTGTAAATTCCCTTCCAGCCTGACCGATATATATATAGTTTGGCAGTCACCACATTCCATTTTGTAAACACCACATTTATCACTTGGAGTCACATATATATATACACAACATATGGCTAAAGTTCACTTTACTAAGGAAAGCTATCCTGTGGGTATCACTAGGGAATAACTTATTCAATCATTGGGATAAGGGTTCAAGAAAGGTCAAAAAGCAACATATTTGGGGGGTGGGTCTATCGGGAAGCTGTAGTGGGAAAGTCTTGTTGAGAGTGATGTTCTTTTGTTTTTCTGGAGAATGTGTTCTATTAATTTTTCTGGATATCCACTATTTAAGACTATTGTTTTTATGATTTGTAATTCTGCAATAAAAACATTCTTTCTTAAAGGTAGTTTAATAAGTACTGACTGTACTGACGAATGGAACATGGCTTGCTTATGAAAGATTGGATGGTTGGATGAGGTATGAATAATGTTGTCCATGTATGTAGATTTTCTAAACACAGCAAAATGGTGACTTGTTTTCAAGGGTAATGGTTAAATCAAGGAAGTTGAGGTGGGAATTTACTTGTAACTCATGCATGAATGTGATCGAAGGATGCAAGGAATTAAGAATGGAAAGAAAACAAGCAAGCTGTCTATCAGTACTTTTCCATAAACAAAGAACACCATCTACATATTGGTACCAATAAATAACATTGTCTAATACTTTCTGTACCCTTCTCACTCCCCCTCCTCATATCCACTCCATTTCCCACCCCCCACCTCCCATTACCTATAGTTTCCTAGCGAACCCCTTTGTATTTACTTGCATTTGCAAGAAATTTATTACGAGAGAAATTAATTTATTGAGAGGAATATGATCAATATGAAAGTATAAATTTAACAGAGAATTGGCAATTTAATTTTTAAAAAGATCATTCCAGCTGTCATCATGATGTAATGTATTATTAGTTAGACTTAACAAATAATTGTAGCTATTAACAATATTTTCAAAAGAGAGGGAAATTAAAATCTCACCTGGAATAGGATTGAGAGTTGAATCCTGTTTCACTAGAGTGCCATAAACAAACCAAACACAAGATGACCGAGGGAAGATGAGCATCTCCTTTGCATAATTTTATGAGTATGATTATGATGACATACATAACAGGGCCAACAATTGAAAGAGACAATCAAATGAGAATCCAAACCTGAAAATCAAATTAATAAAATGAGAGAATAATTCCATATTCTATAAAAATTTTAATTAATCCTATCCTTATTCCACTGACTGATGTATAACACAATAAATGAGTACCTATGCTACCCATTTACAAAACCATGAAATTGGCCATTTGAGTGATTCCTAAAAAAATGTTAAAGTAATACGATAAATGCTAGATTACCACTCTATCGTTTGAAAAATAATCACATACTTCCCATTATTATAATTAAGATACATTGTTTCGAAAAATAAGAGAATAAACCAAAATTATTTTAAACTACTCAAACATGCACAATGCAGAATGTTACATTATCCCCTAAGGAAAATTCCTAAATAATTTCCAGCATTCAAGTATACTGTATTGAAATTCCAAATATGTACTTACAATATAGTATGATGTATAGTTGTATGTATATCATCAGAATTCTAGGTTAATCTATCAATTGTTAACAACAGTCATCGGTAGGTGGTGGCAGCTAAAAATAAGAGATATCTCTTAAACAATGCATTCTATGGGAAAATGTTACAAATAAAGGTGGTAGAAAATTTTATTTTCCACAACTTTTATTCCAATACATTTTTACATTTATCAAATATTAAAGCAAATATTCCAAAAATCATGGATATGTGACAAGAGTAAACACTCATTTCTGGTTGACCGATTTTTACCAAAAACTAATCAGTTCTTGTGACTTTTATAAAAATGTTAAATATAAAATTTCACGTTGACCTGATTAATAATTTCTGAGTTAGAGCACCCACAAATAGCTATCACATACACACAGACATCGAGAAAATTGTCAAAACATGTTCAGGGGACTTCAAAATGTGTATTTCCGTTGAAATCTCAAAGTCGATTTTTTTCATCAAAACAATACTTTCCCCTATACTACGTATGGAGAAAGTAAAAAATAAAAGAATGTTCATTGGTTATCATAGATAACGCAGATAAATGACTCTTCCTAAAACACCACTTTAGCATAACTTTTCTCTGCTTCCTTGAAAATGTATTACCAATCTATGAGATACTTTGGAGCACTATCACTTACTCATAAAAGAGTAATTCTCAAAGTTTTTACATACCAAGAGTATATTAATTTAGAAGTAACTGGTCACAATGAACTCATTAGAGATAAATTAATTTTTGATGATATGGAATATTTAGGCCACCCCACTCTGCTGCAATATACCGTAAATACCCGCATATAAAGCACACTTTTTTCGAAATATTTGAGTTAAAAATAAGGATGCGTGTTATGCGAGGGTACATAATCTTCCTATTTTCATTTGATCCCATATTTCCACAATTTCAGCTCATTAATTACTGCCCGAGTTTCCTCATAATTTTATTGGCGATTTTTACGAAAAGTAAGATGCATAATAGTTAAAATTTATTAACTAATTCTATGAACGTACATTAATTAGATATGAAAAGGATGAATTCAGTATTTATTCATTTTAAAAGCCAAGAAATTCTTCGTCACTGGAACATTCTTCTTCGATGTTGTTATCGGAATCGTCATCTTACGCATGATGTCACCCCGCACCTGCGCCCGGCCTGGTGGTGAGGTACTGGTACTACTTACAATTAGAAACAATGGCAGCTGATGCCATTGAGCACGCTGGCAGTTGATGCTTCTTGTAGAACTAAATCAAGTTATCGTTCCCTACCTTTCTCTCAGCATTCATACGTGGTTTATGCTTGATTCTTAGAGTCTGTAGTTAATTATGGTTATTTGCTATCGTTTTTGCGTCCTCCAGAGTGCTCTAATAACACTAAAACTGAAGGTTGGGTGAACCCGTCCATCTCAGGCGTGATTAAAACGTATGTAAAAAACTTTGACATAGGTTTATCGTCATTCCTTCAATTTATTAGCTCAAACAATGTCATCCTGTAAGTAAACAGAGTATGTATTGATTGAGTTAGCTGACGTTCTTTTGGAATGTTATTCGAAAATTTCATTTCACACTTTTGTTATGTTACCAATACATAATACCAATAATTTGATCATTGCTTTAGACCACGTTACACCATCTACTTTATTCTGGAACGGTAACGCTAAAAGAAATCTGTTCGTGCTATATGCGGGTATATAAAATAATTTTAACATTACATTTTTTCTATACACATCACCTGTATAAAATTTTATTTTAATTTTATCACAATTAGTAGGGAAATATAATAACTTTTATTGTATTACTGATTTGAGTACGGTGTGAAATGACCTTGCTGTCGACACACCTTATAAAATCAACTCTACTACTATTACTGAACGAAGGGTTTATGGGAAAAAGGCAAATTGGTTCCTAACAAACCTAACATTATTTTGACAACAATAAATGATGTGAAGGTGAACTGATCTTTAAAGCTGATGTTGTTGATGATAACAAAGATGTTCATGAAGATGAATACAAAGAAGACAACAAGAGGAATACAAGATGATGACTAAGACATTGGTTGTTAGGGTTTTTATTCCTCTGGAGCAGTGCTCCGCAACCATTTAAATTTCATAGCACCCTTTTCTGTTCACTCAAACTTCATGGGACTCCAAACCACATTTTACTAAACATTTTTATCACCTTTTATCCAAAAAATGGAAGAAAATAATCAATTGTCACACATCAATCAATCAATCATTAGTTGATTTACAAAAGCATTTATTGAAATTTAATTTAGAAAAAGTGCATGGAGGTGTGAGGACAAAATTAGGCCTTGCATTTGATATTTTGTTATTATTCCATGCCAGGTCAAATTACTGTGAGTTTTACTAATTATAAATGTATGGATGTAGTGATGAAATATGCAGAACAGAGATTAGCTGGCACACTAAAATATGAAATCTTTAAGTGCTCTGGCATTGGTATATATTGATGGTATAGCACTAATAGCAGATAGCAAGATGTCAGCATTCAAATGGACAAAGGGCTTAGAAATAACGGGAATGGAATCGAATATTAACGATTTCAAGTTAAATGTACATTGAATAAAGTTGGGGAGATGGAAAGAATGTGCATAGAAGTATAGGAATGGAAATTTTAGTTGTAATTATGTAATAATATTTTAGCTCAATTTTCAATAAAGAAATAATTAAGAGCCAAGAAAGAAATAATAGGGTATAAAGAACTTAAGCTTTAGGCAAGAATTCTGGTTTATAAGTTACTTTTGGAGCCAATTATATTGGATAGGCATGAAAGCTTCCATGCATAAGACAGGAATGCAAGTTTAGTAACCATTATCTAGACAAGTATGTGAAGAAAAACTAGCAGGAAGAAGAACAGAGCTAGATTACAAGGGAAGCACGTGCAATAGATACAATACATTGCACAAGCTAAAGATAGAAATGGCTGCAGAGAATACTCACTGTGAGATAAAACTAGAATAATACATTGTTTCTTTTTATTATGCTTAGATTTTCTTAACTGTTAATAAAATATATTTTAGTATATAAAAAGCCAACAAAGATATTACTCAATTTGATTAAAATATTAGATGAAAACAGTACAGAGTCCAAAAACCTACAATGGGAGTTAGAAATTTTTTTATTTTATCCATAGGGTTACCAGATAACAGAGATTAAATAGTTGGATAGCGTTTTGAAACTTTATAAGAGTGCCCGGATAAACAGTTGCAACATAAGCAGTTTTATTAGGTCACCTTTGCTCTAGCATATTAAAGGTAGCATCTGATGAAAGACATGGTATCATACCTACCACCACCGACCCTCCATACAAGTCCTGGAGCCTGGCCACTGGGCTCTGGATAAGAAACATCTTCCCCATCCAATCCCTCCCTCCCTCTTAGTCATCAAAAACCACCTCCCCTATTACCACCTCCACCAACTCCTCAACCAAGTCCACCAACCCGTCTCCCCCAAAATTATCCCCCCCCGAATAAACCCTGTGAAACCCCTGTAAGGGCATTCCCCAATTAAAATCCCCCCTCCCAAAAAACACTTCCACACCCCCCTCACCCCCCTCCTGCCCCTCACCCACTTCCTCAACCACCTCCCCCTCACCTCCTTCCTCCCCCTCACCCCCTTCCTCCCCCTCACCCCCTTCCTCAACCTCCTCCCCCCCACCTCCTTCCTCCCCATCACCACCTTCCTCCCCCTCACCCCCTTCCACCCCCTCACCGCCTTCCTCCCCCTCACCCCCTTCCTCCCCCTCACCCCCTTCCTCCCCCTCACCCCCTTCCTCCCCCTCAACCCCTTCCTCCCCCTCAACCCCTTCCTCCCCCTCAACCCTATCACCCTCCACTACTCCATCCCCCCCACCATTTACCTCCTCTCCCTCCTCCGCCTGAAATAAGTGCAAGAATGAATCAATTAAGGAATGAATAGCTAAATATTAACTGATTTGTAGAATCTACAAATCATCATGAAAAATCAAAATGCTTAAATTAAATACTAATCAACATAACTCTGCACAATTCTCATGCTCTATTCCTACTGTTCAGCCAATTAAGCTATATCAAACAACACACACTTGATGTTCTTAAATGGTGCCAGGAAAATCAAGTGCTAACTGAAACAGTGCTATTCGGAACATGTACTTCCATAAGAAATGAAGTTATAAGATACAATTCATCCTTCAGATTCTATTAATGGAAATGAAAATAGGTAGTATTTTACAAATAATACACCAAAGTATTATTTGTTAAACATATTACGTAACATAAAATAGGTCATAATTTGCATTGCAATTATATTTTAAATTGAACAATAAAAGTTGAATATAAATGAAGAACGGAGTAGAAGAAGATACCTGCGTCTACTTATATATACAGGGTGAGGCAATAGTAACTATACAGCCACAATTTTATTAAAAGAAAATTGGAACATAATAACATAAGCATCATGACTGAAGATACTGTTCAATTAAGAGAAGGCCACCAATAAGACAAAAACAAAATCGTACATCCAAACTATCAAAATCTTACTAAGTTTTCATAAAGAAATACGGATTCATAAAAGAATTACCACATGTGCTTGATAAATATAGGAACATGGAATGAGACCAAACAAAGAAAAAATTCAAATACCTCGGTATTACATTTAAAAAAACTGAACAATCAAAAAGGAAGCGATTCACAAAAAACAAATGTTGGCACTCTCCAGCTTTTAGTCTGCATAAAACCTCTAATTTAACCTCGAGAGTTAAGTTTTTCCTCTTTTTCTCCTCTGACTGCCAGTTATGACTCACAGACTTTTTATTTAAAGGGGAAATATAATTTAAACAAAGTTCACTCTATATTTTGACCTAAAAAGCATCGACAAGTGTACACAGAATCATCAAGCTACTGAAAATACTAACGTCAGAGGCGCTGTGCAGTGGACTTGATAAATTACACCAGAAATTTTGAAGAGCGTTAATGTGGAATGCGTGAGTGCAATTTGGAAAAAGGTAATACATTATTTTCAGTGTTACTCATACTTAAGGTAGATTCATATTATCAAGCATCGAACGTTTCAAGCACGTAGCGTATCGGTTCCGAAAAATATTGTTGAATGGTTTTCAATTGATGTATTCATATTATACGGCATGTTACGTTTATGGCCGGTATTCTTGCTAAGAATATTTTGCCCGATACGCGACGTGCTCGTACGTGCCCAACCGTACAATGTGAATTACCATCAGTTTGGTTTCATTCAGTATCGTTCGAACCCAGCAGTGGTGAACGATGGTTCTTTGGTTGGTGAAGAATAGTTTATTGCGATATATATTGTGTCCAAAGTCAAAGCAGTGAATATGCTGAAAAATGGAAAAGCTGCAGGTGTGGATGGCATAACGGGAGAGATGTTGAAGTATGGAGGTGATTTGCTTATGTGTTGGATGTGTGATCTGTGCAATCTGTGTGCAAGGAGTTTGAGAGTGCCTGCTGAATGGAAGGATGGTGTAATTGTACCATTCTACAAGGGTAAGGGAGATAGGACTGAATGTAAGAATTCGTTAACAACAGGTGACAAGCATTGTGTAATAGGTGATTTTAATTTTGATTTTTTAAATGAGAAAAATGTTAATTCTAGGGATTTTTTGCTACTCTTAAGTATGTTTGGTTGCAAATTTCTCATCAAGAAAACCACAAGGCCAAGTAGTAACAGTTGCATAGACTATGTTATTACAAATACTGCAAATTCTACTGCTCATGTAGTAATTGCCGAACCGTCAGACCATCATCCCATTTTTTTTAACTGTATAAAGGAAATTTTGGAAGATAAAACCCCCATCAGGATGTGTAGGGTTTCAAATATGAGTAACATAAATAAGTTTTGTAAGCACTTGAGTATGTTCAAATGGAATGAAATCCATGAGGATTGTGAGGATTCGGTACGTTACTTTCTTAACTTTGGAATATTTTTATGGGTGACTTTGAGCTCTTTTTTTCCCTACATGACTAATAAAAAAATAATTACCAGAAAGAAAAGGCTACCCTGGTACACAGACAATCTAATATTAAAGAAAGAAAATATCTTTAAAATTTCAAGGCAAATATCCGATCAAAACTGCCACGAAAGAATATAAATTAGCAATAAATAAAGGAAAACTAGAATACAATGACAGGTTGATACTCCAATAATAAGTCCAAGCAAAGCTGGTCTATCATAAACTCTACAAAAAGTATAAAATCCAAGCAAAACGCCTTGCCACCACAGGTATTTGCTAAGTATTGGGAATTATCAGTCACAAATACACATAAAAATTTCACTCATAATACTAATGATTTTGTTTCCTATCTTAAAAATGCAAAACTAAGTGGCATAAACTGTAAAATGCTAGAAATTGTGGCAAATCTTCTTTTCTTCATGGTTTGCCTGTAATAAATTGAGCCTCAATGTTACCAAAAACCAACATATGCATTTTAACCCATCCAAAAGTTTCTTAAATAGAAATGAAGCAGGCAAACTTCTAGGAATAGTTTTGGACCCTGGGCTAACGTGGAACAAGCACATTGAATAGTACTTAAAAAACAAATTGGCTAAATTAATATATCTTTTAACTAGATTAAGGACTAAAGTATCTATTCTATGATGCCCTCAGATGCGCCTATTTAACTTTATTTCATAGTGTTATGTCTTACAGAATTCTATTACTAAACAGATATTCTGTATGCAGACAAAGACAATTAGAATTATACACAATCTCAAACCAAGAGAACATTGTAGAGATGCTTTTAAATGTAGCAATATCTTAACATTACCCTTTGTGTATATCTTGGAAGCCCCTTGTTATGTTCACTCTGGCTTCAAAAATGTTGTACATGGCGATATTCACAAATATGAAATGAGATATTGTAAAAATATTGATATGAAATACTGTGGGCTTGCAACAAGCCAAAATGATTATGAATATTCTAGTAAAGAACTGCACAATTCACTCCCTATTAAATTCAAATCTATGCCTGCAATCATATTTAAAAGAAATGTTAAGGATATAATGTTAAAAGGTCCTTATTATAGTATAAATGATTTTCTCTCAGAAAAATTGTAAAAATTTTCATAAATGGTGGCTTTTGTATTGTAGTGTTGTGCACTTTTATTCATTGTATTTTACTGTATTTTTTATTGACTATGCTCTTGACAATACAACGCCTCATACTGGGGTCACAGCAGCAAATTATTATTATTATAACAGAAAATGAATCTCGACTCGACAATTGCATTCACAACTACAAACGTTTTAAAACTTTTCCATAATGCTTCCTTAAAACTACTATTCAAATTGCATTCCTTAAATTAAAATAACCTTTAGTGGCTTTCAAAATAAAAGAAAATATTTTAATAACAAATGAGGACGTACAGCAGTTTCCCTCGGCACAGTAGTGCTTCACGTCATATTCATAGTTACAGAAAAATTTTAACCCCGATATTGTGCTAGCTCTGTTTAGTCGACCCGGTTAAAATATGTTTTCTTGGTTATTTATTTATATGAAGATTATATATACCTAATTGGGTTAATATCGTTGCCGTGAGTTCTCTAGAAATACGCAAAAAAACTATTATTATTTTAATTTTTACTGTGACAGCCCTGCGCTTTAGCTACGCTTTACACATCTTCATTTCATTATGGTAAGTCTTACAAATTTTGTATAAAAAATTTAGTTTAAATCCGTTCAGCCAATTCCATCAAAATCCATAATTACTAAAAGGATTCAATTGTAATTGTGGCACACCTGTTCGATTGATCCGGTCCAAATATGTTATTATGGTTTTATATGTATGTGTACATTGTAAATATTAAATTTGGGTAAAACTAATGAGGACAGTTCAGCTCAAATACTTGTAAAAATAATGTTTTTATTACTTGTATTGTGGCAGCCCTGCTTTCCATATATAAACTAAATATATTGATTTTTGTTTTTTGTGTTGCACACCTTCTTCGTACTAAATTTCGTTGAACTCGCTTAAGCCAATTCCTCCCAAATTCATAATTACTGAAAAGTTTAACTATGCAATTGTGGCACCCTTGCTAAGTCGATCCGTTCGAAGTATGTCAATTTGGTCATTAATATATGGGAGTATTGTGTATACCAAATTTGGTTGAAATCGATTTGGCCAATTCTTTCCTTATATATGCGTACGGACGGACATCACGAAGATAATAGCGCTTTTCAGCATTGACGAAAAGCACTAAAAAGCAAAAACGAATACTTTCTACATTCATCATTTATTGCTCTCTAACTTATAATTTTTAAAACCTTAGCTTTATGAAATGCGATGTAAATAGATATCTGTATGTTATAAACTGTTATAATAAAATCAATAAATAATGTGAATAATTGTAATAAAAAAGACATTGTAGGTAGTAAGACACTGTATGATAATTTTGTATATTATTGTAGTATTATATTTTTGTATTTTATTGTAGTATCATATTTTTGTATTTTGCATAGGTATTTTATTTTTGTATTATATAATTGTATTTCATTTTTATTATATTTTAGTATTACATATTTGTATATATAGCACCCCGGTTTTAATACCGTCGGTTAACCCGGGGATTCGGATATTCCCTTCTCGCCATTCCTTGGAAAGAAAGTCCGGTCAAAAATAAGATCGTTCTTCGGTTATATGGTGGCTGTCTTATAATGCGGGTCGCTGCTCCTGCCCCGAAACCCGCGTTAAAATCGGGGAGCGGTGTATTATATTTTTCCAAAAAATGAAATATAAATATATAATAGTGAAGTTTATTGTATTTTTTCCTATTCCGTGATTTATTGATCGGCAAATCAGAAAAAACATTTGCAATATTACTAACATAACAACCAATCTAATCAAGAATCGTTTCATGTTAAAATAAAACAGCTGTGTAAAGTAAAAAACAGTAGCATAACACGAGGGGACTGCTGAGTTAGGTAAGTCTGGTAGCGACCGTGCGAAACCATGGTCATTGTATTAGCGGTGGCGGCGGACGTCAATCGACTTCCACTTTTATTATTACAAATAAATATATTTATATAATTACCAACTTCAAAAATACTATACCAAACCTTTCTAAGGACCCGTTACAAGAGAAAAAAATCAAAAGTGAAATCAGTCACCGGTAAAAGATTTCAATTTTAAGGCCAACGTATTGAGTTTATTGCCATGTATAATAAGCACCCTAAATTCCGGTCAATTTGTTGTGAAAAATATGCACAAATGGCAAATTGCGGTAAGTGGAATACTTGGTATGGGATAAACAAAATATTTCATAATTGCCTTGCGGAAATGGGAATTGGGATATATTAACAATTCGTGGAGGGCTGAATCCGCGGATAGCGGCGGAGACCTCATATAGATGACTGAAGTTAGACATTTCTGCGCAACTCTTCCTTTGGGCAATTATGGAAGTGCTGTAATATATAACTGCTTTCTGATTGTTCGCTCCGTCATTTGTCAGCCATGCCAAGAATATCATCTGTACCGTAAGGCTGATCAAAAAAATACTCTTATTTACTGTTTGATTGAAGGGGTGAGACGTGTGACGGACTGCCTTCGTCTGCCCATTCTAACAGCGCCACTGACAGTAACGACTTTCAACTCAAAGGACATGGAGCCCATAGCATATTTTTACAGTTAACCTTGTGCAGCAAACGTCTTTTATATTCATTCTGGAAAGAGGCTGATGGCAAAACAACTTCTTATTTGTGAAATAGTCTTCTTTGATTAATATTTTTAAGCGTTATCAAAAATGGATAAAACGCTCTATTGTATCCATTTGTTGTCAGTGAGTTTATGGAAATTCAATTTTTTTGTTTAAAGAGATAATAGAAGAAATTTCATTTTTGGTTCGATTGGAACTAACAGTATATTTTGGGGATCCCAAAAGTTGAAATATCTTTCTCAGAAGTTTTATTAGCACATCACTGTAGTAAAAAAAAGCACAAAAAGATCTTAATGTAGTATAACATTAAGGTGACCTCCTTTTGGAAGGACAGTCCTTCTTTTTCAATCGCTGTCCTCCCTAAACCTTTTGTCCTTCCATGTCCTCCTTTTTGAACATTTCTCTGCTATTGTCCTTCCTTTTACTCAAGCCACGAGTTCTTTTAATTGGTGTATTTGTGTATTCTCAAGTCAACTGGCTATAGATATAGAAGTAATCCTTCCACAAATATACTTACATTTTCATCGTTTCACTGTGAGAGTAAAGAGTCAAACTAAATTTTGTGAGGTCATTCACGGACGAGGTTCAACTATTTTATAGAAATTGCCTTGATTATTTGATCAAATGGACAAAATTTCTGGATGGAATAAATTTTTTTCAGTGGACTTTATTAAGAAAATCGATCGAGTGGGAAAAGTGGTAGAATCGGTGAAATTTGCAAATCAAGTGTCTCATAAAGATTGATGACAATACTGTTTGATGAGGTTCGGAGACTAAATGAGCACTGCTCAGCTAATAAGTTTTCAGAATGGTCTGAAAATAAAATAGAAGTCTACAAAAGAGTAGTAAGTTGTGCAAAATTGGCAATGATACAAAATGAATTTAAAAATATTAAGAATCACTTTATGAAGAGCTATCTTCTGACATATTTTTAATACAGTTTTCACAGATTATAGCGATGTTGACCACAAAGAAACTGCTGGAACGATTTGCCCTTCACCGAATATAGTTTGCATCAACATCTTTTTTCACAGCGGTAATATATAAAAGCCCCAAAAATGCTTTGAGCTCCACTATAGAAATATCTCTAGACAGCGACACGCTATGACCAAGTCAAAAAGCAAAGTGACCACAGTAGGAGAAGACATGCGGGAAGAGATATGTAAGGGGGGACGATGTTTACTCCGTACATTCTTAAGCTATAAGTCAACACAGCTGCCAGAGACGACTGGACACTTCTGTTATCAACTATTTAAAATAACATATTGGAAGAGTTTATAAAATAAGAGAAGTAATTGCCACTATTGCCTACTATTTTACTTACAGAAAAAGTAACGGGGTCAATGACCCCGTCCTCGACGCACCGCCTCCTTCTCCGACACCACCTACCACACAAACTTACCAAGGCCCACCAACCTACGAGGCAGCCGACGAAAACGACGACTGCCCCGAGGACGGCGAGCCTGGATAACGTCGCGGTCAAATCTGCAGAAACAAATGAAAAAAGAATTTCAAATTTAACGTATGTTGTCGGATTTGCGAGGGATGCGAAATCCTTCAAATTTCTGAAATATGCCAGATTACTATTCTTCTTCATCTAAAGGCTAAGCCTTGTCTCTGCAACCATGAACTCCTGTCCTCTGCCATTCTCTTCAACATCTCGTACTTCTCAACTCCCATCACTGACTCCACGTCATCTAGGTATTTCTTTCTTGGTCTGCCTCTTCCTTTCTTCCCTAAAAGTTTCCCCTCCAAGATGTTCACAATTAATCCATTATGTCTAATCACATGGCCTAAAAATTTTGCCTTCCTTTCTTCCATTCCTCTGATCAGTTTCCTTTCTTCTTTTACTTCTTCCAAAACTTCAAGGTTTGTCTTTCTCTCTGTCCAACTTGTCTTTATCAATCTTCTCCATATCCACATTTCTGTCGCTTCCAGACGGGACCTCTCCCTCTTTCCTAACGTCCAACTTTCACTACCATAAAGTATGGTACTCCAGACAAAAGCTTTTGCAAAGGATTTCCTTACTTCCAAATTCATGTGACTGCTTGTCAGTAGGCTCCTTTTGCATTGAAAAGCTTGCTTTGCAAGTGCTATTCTTCTTTTCACTTCCTGTACACATCTATTATCTTCAGTAATTGTACTACCTAGGTAGCAAAACTGCTTCACCTGCTCAATTTCCTGATTGTCTATTTTGATCTTTGATATTGTCCCTGCATTACTTTTGCCTATAACCATCAATTTGGTTTTCTTGATATTTATCTTTAATTCCCACTGTTTTAACGTGTCCGATAATACTTTCAGCATTTTATTCATTTCTCTTTTTGAATCGCTGAATATTACAATGTCATCTGCAAATCTAATGCAGTGTATTCTAACTCCATTTATTTTTATGCCTTTTGTCTTTTCCTTCATAACTTCTATACTTTCTTCAATGAACATATTAAACAAATATGGAGATAGCGGACATCCTTGTCTTACTCCTTTCCTTATCTTTGCTTCACTCTCTAATCCATTTATATTTATTCTTGTAGTTTGATTTTGATAAAGCTTAAAAATTAATCTTCTGTCCCTCCAATCAATACCTATTTTTTTCATAGTCTTAAACAACAGTTCCCAATTAACTGTATCAAAGGCCTTCTCCAAATCAATAAACGTTAAATATAATGTCCTGTTCATTTCTAAACATCTTTCCATTATCACCCTGAGGGCTAATATAGCTTCTCTCGTTCCTCTCCCACTTCTAAATCCAAATTGATCTTCACTAATATAATGTTCTATTTTCCTTTTTATTCTGTTTTTCACGATATAAATTAAAACTTTTGAGGCGTGCGAAAGTAGTGAAATTGTTCTGTAGTTACTACACTCCACTGCATTCCCCTTCTTTGGTAAACTTATAGTTTTACTTTTTATAAAGTCATCAGGTAATTTTCCTTTTTCGTAACAATCTTTTATAATTTTAAAGAAATGTTCTTTTGCTTCCTCCCCTAAGTTCTTCAAAAGTTCTGCAGGTATACCATCAACACCTGTTGCCTTGCCTGAATTAAGATTATTAATAGCTTTATAAAACTCTTCTTTGGTTATTGTTGGGCCTAGCTCGTCATTTCCTATTTCCTCTTCATTTTCAATAAATCTACATCCATCTCCAACATCTCTTCCACTATATAATTCTTCTATGTATTCTTTCCACCGAGCACATACTTTTTCATTTTCCCATAACATATTTCCTTCCTTATCCTTAACTATTGCCGATTTAGTTCTTGGTTTGTACTGGAGAGTTTTAATTTTGAAGTATGCTTTGTCTTGCCTTCCTCCCTTTGTATCTTCCTCAATTTCCTTCACTATCTCTTTGGTCCATCTCTCTTTTTCTTCTCTGCATTTGTTAATAATCTCATTCTTAACTTTTTTATAAGTTTCATCATTTCCATTCTTCCTCAACTTGTTCCTTTCTTCAATTAAAATCAGTATCTCCTCAGTCATCCAAGGTTTTCTAGGCTCCAATTTTCTCTTTCCAATAACTTCCTCTGTAGCTTTAATAACCCCTTTTTTAAATTCTTCCCAACTAAGTTGTCCTTTATAATTTCTCATCAACTCATTTGTTTTTTCTTGGTAATTCTTAGCCGTTGGTAACTCTTTCAGTCCCTGTAAATGCCAGTTCTTTTTAACTGTTCTCTTTATTTTCTTAAACCTAATATTGCATTTTGCCATGACTAGCTTGTGGTCACTGTCTACATCTGGACCTGGGTAACTATAACACGATTTTACCTGGTTCTTATATCTTCTTTTTACTAAAATATAATCTATTTGAAACCTTCTTCTGTCTGGCGCCTCCCATGTGTATCTTCTTCTTTTGGGAACTTCAAAGAAAGTGTTTGATACCATCATCTCATTCTGTTCACAAAACTCAATTAATCTTTCTCCCCTTTCATTTGTTTCACCTAAACCAAATTTTCCTACCATTCTACTATTTCGACTAGATCCAATCACAGCATTAAAGTCTCCCATTATTATTACATTATCTTTATCTTTTGTCATCTTTATAAGTTCTTCTATTTCTTCATACACCTTTTCTACTTCTCCTTCTTCTGCACTACTTGTTGGGAAATACGCTTGTATTATCACTGTATCCGTTGGCACGGTGCTCATTCTTACCATCAACAACCTATCATTTATGTGATATGTATTGCAAACACTGTTTGCCCATTTCTTACTAATAATGACTGCTATTCCATTCCTTCCTCTCTTTTCACCTCCACTATGAATTATTCTAAATTTATCACTGTAAAAATCTCCTTTCTCTTGCCACCTTGTTTCACATAAACCTAAGATATCAATCTCATTTTTCTCCATTTCTTTCTTTATTTCTTCTAATTTACCTATTTTTAGTAATGTTCTGACGTTCCAAGTACCTATTTTGACGTTTTGACAGGGATTTCGTTGGATAACGACCTGAGAGGCCCTGCTACATCCCCTGCCGGATCTTGGGTTCCGAATACCATGATCAGTAACAAATTCCTTTCTAAAACCTTCCATGGTTGCTACCCTCGGGATATCCAATAGGATCTTTAATGGAGTGGTTTCCTGTTGCCTTCTCCATCCTATGCCGTTGACTATCAAAATAGTTCCTCCGCCTTTAGGGGCAGTTTCCCACCCCAAGGGCAAGAGGGTGCCCTACCCCTCCACCTTCTCATCCGCCCCTAAATAGGCCGTTGGCATTTGGTAGAGGGGGGACTCCTTATCCCGGGAGTCACTCGGACGCCAGAGCCTCGTCTGTGAAGCAGGGTGCACCACGTGCAGGTGAGGTTGACATTTGAGTGGGAGAGGCTATATAATCGCATCCCACCCCAAAACACCCCAGATTACTATTAATACTGTTAAAAAAATTCAAATACCTTTACTCGGCATCTTCATCAACAATGAACTAGTTCTGAATGGTGAGGTTGCCACGGTAACGGGCAACAGAGGAGTCAGCTGGACGACACGAGAAAAAAAGCCTCCTAGTTTGATATGATGAATTTAAAGCAAACAATTTTTCATCGAATTGCGGTAAAGCACTAATGGCAATGACACGAATATTTATATGCGCTGAATAGTAAACTACAAGTTCTACTAGTCCACAAGCTACAGCGGCGCCACTAGTGGCGGGATTGGGCACTACGCGCTCGGGTTCAGTTGGATGCAACGCCCTGGTTGGGTTGGCTGGCAATGGGCGGGAATAGAAGGCGTTCCTAGCAATTAATGCTATCGTGTCAAAAAAGATCAATTATAATGGCTTAGTCTAACGTCTAAGCACTGCTAAAGGATACACCAGAAGCGATGTCCGGGGAATATAGAATTTGTGATTTACCGATTTATTTTATAACCAGTAGGTAGTAATTAATAGAACAATCGAAAATTAAGTTATTTAAATCATACATACCTCACTTGAGATGAGCAATAGAAACTTAACACTCACGTTCATTCTCCCTTTGAAAATTATTTATTTCTTTTTTACTTACAAATGCTGTGTGTGTACGTAAGGAAACTGAATGTATTTAAGTTTACTTCTTCGTCGTGAATAATCCATTTCCTTTCATTTACTATACGTATTTATATTAGATTTTGTTTACTTCATTTGCTACGAAGATTGTTTTCGTTGACAACAATAAACAAGGAGAAAAAGTACCTCTCTACATAGCGTAACAAGACGATCCAAAAAGAACTAATGATGCGAACTTTCCGTTTAATTAATACTTATATTGTCTTTAATTTATTTAAAATACCACGGATATGTTGATCTATGTGTTCCCAAATTTCATAATTTAGCGTTATAAAATATTACAAATACATTCGAACTGAATATTCAATTGATCACGAGTATTTGTTCGGCAAACAAAACAATACCTGTATGCACTATACCGAATCCGAGTCCAACAATAGTCGTTCCAATGGCAACACTCGTGAGGAGTGATAAAAACTGCAAAACGCCAATATTTACTCGAAATTCGAAAAAATACGATACGATAAAAATTAGAATCTACATTCCTTTCCTCATAGAACAGTACAAATCCCGCTCCGACATTACGATTCTAAGATATTTTAATGTGCAAGATAATATTACCCTGCACGGTAGATTTCAAATTTCCCATGCAGTTCAAATTTGAATGATTGTTCCCGGAATCAAATCCGGGATTTCAATCTTCGCAACAAAAACTATCACCGGGAGCTAGGTCCAAGTAGCAAGAGATTTCCACCAAATGTCATGAAAATCGGTCTATTAGTTCAAAGATAATAGGGGGACAGAAAGACAGTGCAGCATTTTCCTACTTTTGGCAGTTCCCCATCAGTTTTTCGTGTTCGCCAGAAGTTTTTGTGTTCGAACTCTTTCCAATGGCGATATACAAAGGCGTTTTTTTGCGACGATTCATCAAACATACTAACCAGGACCATTATTTTAAGACATACTAAACAACTATTTTTAATAAGTATTTAAATGAAATGGGGACCTTGAGAAATTGACGTACTAAAGAGGAAAACGTCCTAACGAGGAACGAACTAAGTTCCACTGCAATTAGTTCCAAATAAAATCAGTGACAATTCTCATTGGAAAAGGAACTCATTAGATATTAATAAAAAATACAGTATCTTGCTGCCTAATTTCCACACTATATATGCAAATAAATTATCTTTAAAGTTGAAGCACAAAAATATGCAAGAAATTTTCCTCAATGCCTTGATATTACTAGGAAGATTGAAATAATCAATAACTACTCTGTATAATAAAATAACCCTTATGGTACTATTTATTTACAAATTATTAATGAATTCAATATTTATGCAATGCTATTCGAAAAACGTATTATAAATTATGCAAAGAAAATAAAAATTTATTTTATCCTATTGCAAATTAGGGTTAGAATTACATTATGGCAAACATTATCTAACAAATATGGTAGAAAATAAAGAATTACCACTTGGATTTTATATGCTGTACATGCACACAAATGGTTCTCTGTTCGTGTAACATAAGGAAAAATTTTACATCATTTTCCTTCCTCTTTTCACACAAAGCAGATGACAACCTCCCAAAAAAGTGATTTTAAGACTTTCCTTTTATGTTCGTATGCGCAATGAAACTATAGAAGGCAATGCAGAAGGTGGGAGTAAAAGAGATGCATGTACTAAAGATTGATACCAATGAAAAATGGAGAAACCTCCTATTAGCCATCAAAATAATAAAAAAGGGAAATTTCTCCACACCAGCGACCAAACACTCAGGCAATCTCACACTCTCCATGCTCCTATTGGAAACTAATTGTGCATTTTTGTTCAAAGAAGTTCATGACTAAATTGGGCAAGAAAGGTGAAAGTGGGTTCCTAATGGCTGTCCAGTCATGTTAAAAAAATTTTGTTGAATAGCAAAAAACAGTTTCATGCAGTTTAGAAAGCTTAATTAATTCAATGGATATATCGGTGGAAACATGATCATTAGTGAACCACTCTTCAAGAAAACTACATGTAGTATTTATTGAGGTGGTAGGAAAGAGATATGTGACAACAAAAGAAACTAACGTTGGGAATCACCAAGTTTTAAATTTTTGGGATTTTCAATGAAATCTTCAGCATTTTTAGGTAATATTTTAAATTTGTCAACTATCCATTTAGAAATGAGATAAGTGTGAGAATCAATACATGGCACAATAGGTCTCATAGAAATCCCAGGTTTGTAGACTTAAGGTCAATGTAATATTGAGATGGTAACATTAGTAACCTCCTACACACACACACATATATATGTATATATATAATATATATATATATATATATATATATAGCATATGGAGAGCTGGTGGTGTAGTGGCTATAGTGTTGGCCCCACCAGCTAAAGTGACACCTGCTTCGAATACTGTAGGATTTTTTCGGGGAAAAGTGGAAATATATATATATATATATATATATATATACACACAGCTTTTCTCTCTTTATGCGGGGGTTGTTGTCCAGGAAAGAGACAAAGTGAACTCGCATAAACAGAACACAAATTTACATGTAAAAGATAGAGTTACATTCCACGAGCAAACCTAACTTCATAATGACTTCTTATGCGTGAAATACAAACCAAAGGCAATTAACACTTTAAATTATACTCGCCAATAAAAGGAAGCAGATTAGCACAAGTAGTGGTTGTTGTGAGTGTCATAATTGTGGAGGTTTAAAATCTGGAGGGATGTCTTGGCCCAATGCAAGTTCCATGGGTAAGGAGACAAAACTTCTCAAGTGTGCTCAGACAGTATCACATGAAATCACCTTCTCATCTACACTCTACAATATCCTCTCCACTCTCATGTCTTTTACTGTAGCATTAATATGCAAAGCATAAGGGACAATGAGAGACTAAATGGTCACCCTGTGGTGTAATGGAGAACTTTCTTGCAATTGTATTGCCCTGGCCACATAATTGCATAAGAGTGAACAAAGATGGTTTTATAGCCTTATAGGAATTAAACTGGATCTTGATAATAAGCTTTGTCTGAGATTGAATCTAATACTGATTGAAATATATAACATGTTTTCAGGAATTGATTACTGATCAGAGTGATGTCAAAAGTTTGAAACTTTTTCCAAATACATAACCAAAAAGTCCAAAATCAATTGAATCAAATACAGTAGAGTCTGGATTATCCAAGGTAAAGTAGACCAAGCTAACCTCAGATAATGATAAACTCTGATAAAATGGAAGTTTCATTTTTAGGTATTAAAAATCGGCCTATGTATGTTCAGAAATTTTATTTTATGCATACGTAACTAATCTGAAAGAACAATTTATTGATATTATTAAAACAAAATAGCCTTTTAATTATTTCTGCCTAAATTTGGTCGATCGCTTTTTGGCCGCATTGTTATGTCACCTAAATCATTGAATAGCCTTTAATTTGGTATCTAGATACACCACAACATGCTTTCTCTTCCCACTCATTATTCAGTCGAGTCAAGAAATGTCCAACTATTGCAGGGTAAAAAAAATGATAAATGTCCAGGATGGCCAAGTCCATGGGTATGGAAGCGTAGTTTAATGTCTCCTTTTTACTGAGGTTCATTGACAACTGACTCGACAGTCTGAACCTCCGTAGAGATGACCATGCCTCAGTTACATGCATTTTTGTGGCTGAATGCTGCCGCATGCTTCGTGAATCTTACACTATGCATCAACTGAAAACTGAAGTCATGAGGAGTCATGATTTACATGTGATAAATAACCTGTGACCTTGACCACAAGCTAAAAACAACAATGTATTTAGAGGGGGCTGCCTTGGTTAACACAGAAGCTCGGATAAGTGGGGCTTGGATAATCTACTCTACTGTACACAATAAAGTCAACTAAATAGCCTACAAATGCAAAATATATCACAGAAACTTTTACTCACATACAAATTTGGAAAATCTCTGTATGTAAATACAAATATGTATTTTATTACACCAGTCTTGGCCATATGAATTAAACTTTTTAATTCTTTATATTTTCATTCAATAGAAAAACACACGAGTGACATCCTGACATGACATACAATTGATGAAAAAACACTACGGGTTCAACGTACACGTTACACGTACCTTCCAGCTTACCCTCACAGTGACAACTGACAAATTCTGGAAATAAAAATGGTTCGGCATCTAGGCCAACCCTCTTTGGCACTGACATTGGGTCTGTTGCTACAGGTGATACATGAAGTTGCCAAATAGCAGTAAACTTGTTTGGAAAATTCTGATCCAATGTAAATATAAAAAAGCAATAACATTGTGTTATACATAAAAAATAGTTTTGAAACTTTAAAGGAAAAAATCAGTGTAAAGTGTAAAAACAGCTCTTTATAATTTTATCAATAATAGGATTTAGGATCAACTATTTAATAAGACAAAATCTATTATTATAATTTTATGTCTGCAGAATTTCTTCTCTAGAGCATGGGCCTCCTTAAAGCATGGGGCCTAGGGCACATGCCCTAAATGCCCAGGGGTTCACATGTCCCTGACCCCGGTACCTCATATGTCGAGAAATACAGTATATTATTATTTTCATTAAATGGTTTATATATGTATATATAAGGAGTAATGCATTTTTTTAATAAACAGAGTATTTTGTGTGTTAGGATTATGATATCATATGTTTGTCCCCGATTAAAATTAATGGTATTATGCTGTTTATTTATTCTCATTAAAAGCATTAAATCAATTTTATTATAATATATACTATGAATTCCCATTTGAAAACACTGGACTAGTTGCCATGATAGTTAATATTTTTCATTGTTAAAAACTGAAAATTTTTCCCTCTTCTTATGATTAAAAACTAATTTCTGTACCAATTCAACACAGATTTTAATTCTGTCAGTAGGAAAAATAAACTTCATTCTTCTAGCTATGAAACCGTTTATATTTAGAGTTTGAATCTCAGTTTTAAATAATTTGAAAATAAAATATTAAAAAGCCCTGCACTGGTTTCCATGCTTTTCTTATCGGACAAGAAATGTTGCAATGGGGGTCGGAAAAACTACCTAATGAATTTTTGTAATTTATATCCTCCTATGTAAGGATATTACATTATTTCAAGAAATTTCTCCTTTAAGTCTTTTGTCCAATAATGAACATTTGTCTAACCTTATCCACTAAGAACAAATATCTGCCAATCTCTTCTCTAAGGGACATATTAAATCTCTTAAATTATGAACATTTAGCTGCCACTAAAACAGCTGACATTGTCGCTAACTTCCAAAGGTGATGTCAGCAACAACTGGCTAGGTCATGAAAATATTATTTTTGAAACCACTTTTTCATTTTCAATATTTTTAAAAGCTGTAAAGAATATTTTTAAAATTTTGCAATTATAGACTTAGCTGTTGGAGCTTATGCATCTGGACATGCAGTTATTTTCCGTGGGCGGCCTGTAATGAGATGGGAAGTTATATCTTCATATTCTTTGGAAGAACATGTTCCACGCAATGCCTCGGTCTTAACATTAGTGGATGTATGCATCACTTACAATGGACAACATGCTCCAAATAGCATTGGTTTGAGATTTTTCATTTTTTTTTTGATAAGGCATAGATATACTGAACACAAAAATGTTCAGTTGGATAGGCTGCCATGACTCTGCGCATTGTTCTTGTATAATAATAAAAGTCAATATTGTTTGGCTGTAACATTGGATTAATTTAAAACTACTAAAATTATTGCTGTGATATTGAAGCTTTCTTGAATTGATAGTTGCATTCTCATATATTCTTCAATTTGCAAAAAATTATTGAATTTATTCTTATTACAGGAGTTTGGAGAACAATGGAGGTAGATGCATTACATCAAAGGTGCCATATGAAAAATTTTCAGATATGATTCATCTAACTAAAGGAAAACCTTACTGTGAAAGCAAGGAAATAATGCTGAAGGTAGGTTTAGAATTAGGAAATTTGAAATATAAATATTTTTATCAACAACAATGATCATCCGAGAGAGTATCTTAAGATTTTGATAAATAAACATACACATCATGAATGATCGTTAACACACCTATATATGTTTTTATGAGTTTCAGGGCCTTGGGCTAAGGTAAGAATCAGAAGGTACAATTAGAGCACACCATCATCCTGTATCTGTCTGTAATGATCTGGGATGGCATTTAGTGCTTTTATCTCAGGGAGTAGATTTTCACTCCACTGCCATAAAGAGCATAATAAAAGTAAAATGTTTTTGTTACTCTCTATTGAGTTCAATTCATGCCTCAAGCTAGTTTGATAGTGAGATGACTTTTTAAAACTCCTTAGAACCAAATTGTTGAATTTTAATAGGAAAATCAAAATATTTGCTTGATTACAGCCGAATATACAGAATTATATGAATCCAATTGAAGTTAACATCTGGTACCAGTTACCAGAGGAAAAAGAGTTGCAAGAGATACGTGCAGAAAAAGGAAATTCAGAATTCAAAATACAGCCCATACTTATTAAAAGGAATGGTGTTAGAGGTTAGTAGCAATTTAATAAATATATATTACGTAATTTGTGTTATTATAAATTTTTGAATTTTATGACAGATTGCAAACTAAAGATTAAACAAAAGTAACTTAAGTTATTTTGATGGTGATAAATTAACCCATGATTTCTAACTAATGGATGGTTTGAGGTATTGTAAGCAGTTTAGAGGAATGGCTAAAGTCAAATGATTAGATATTACACTCGGTTAAATAGAATATTACCCTTCCAGGTGCAGACAATTTCTGTAAAGATTGTCCAATTCCACGAGGAATTTCTAAAATCAGCATATCAGTACCATTTAAAGTGGAATGTAGAAAGGACAATATTTGTCATGCTGATCTTCACATAACTGGCATCCTACATCAATTAAGCAAAAGGTCAGTAGTGGATTTACAAATATTGCAACCTTAGGCATTTAGAGATTTATGACCTTCCCTCCGTTTTCTCTTCTTTAGTTAAAATAAAAATGTATCCATTTTTTATTAAACTTTAGAATTCATTTTCATTCTAATATTTCTAAATAAACATCAAATTAACAATCTTAAATATCATTTGTTGACTACAGTTAGACCCCCATTTAGCACAACCATTTGTCCATCATTGACATTGGTGCTAAACCAAGGGTGGTGGTAAATTGAGATATATGCTAGCTTTATGTATTCATAAGATGGAAGTTTTGTTCACAATGATTCATGGGTGGTATGTGAGGGTGGCACTATATAGGGTGATGCTAAATTTGAGTTTGACTGTATATTCAAATAATAAATGTAAAATACTACATGAAATAACAAATATGCACCCACTAATCATTTGTGCCATTAGGCACTGCCTTAAGGTAACTCCACTATTGCAAATGGTAATGTTAATATATCTCCATATTTCATCAAATAATTTTTCATTTATAATTGAAAAAAGAAACTTTTTGGGTCAACATTTAGAATTTGCTGGATTCTATGACTACTATAGTATGCTACTATAGCAAATAATGGGTAGTAAATTAAATTTGTTATATGGGTGAATCGTTGGAAGCTGAAACATTGTATAAAACCTCTCACTATCATGACCAATAATGAACTACATATGTTATATGTACAATAGCTTGGCTGATACCAATAAACTTTCACCATAAGCCACAATTATCCTTTACACAATGCTGGAAATAAGTATAAAACACCCCTAAAAAATTAATAACAATTGCAAATGAGATATTTCTAATGAGATATTTTTGGCCACTTACAGTTATGCAAAAAAACTGAAAATCATGTTGCATGCAATATTTAATATATAATAAAGTATAAGGCGCCAACAAAAAATTAATGTTCTTCAAACTTTAGAAATTTATTTATGCTCCTATAGTCCTTTGTCTTTGATCCTTTACATTGTAAAATACTTGGGTATAGATCTCTCAATGCTCTTGCAAGTGATTTCAATGTTTATTGGAGCATTTTATCCAATGACTCAAGAACTACACTCGCGAATTCATCATGTGACTGAAATTGTATGCCTTTGCTATAAACTTTTCTTGCTAATATTGACTGAATGGTTTCAATGCTGATCATTTCATCACGATATTTTTCTCCTAAAACCATTCTTTTGTCTCAGTTGATGAGTGATGGGTCTATTATCCCACTGAAATGAGAAATTTGTTCCATAATACTAAAAGTTGACAATTGCTAAGAGATGTTCTGAGAGTATGTAGATGTACCCTGAAATGTTTCATTTTTCCTCCAAAATTGCAAAAAAATTAGCTTTTCAGGAAATGAAATAGCACACAAAACAGTGCTGAAAATGTTACGCATAACGTAACAAAAAACATTAACAAAATTTTTCAAATAGCTGTAACGGAAAACGTAATGAAAACGAAAATATAAATTTTATTTCGTTAACAGATGGTAGCTTATGTAATTGGAATTTGATTTAGGAGCACCATTCGTTATATTGGCAGGGGGGAAGTGAATAGATACTGCTGTTACTTATTGAAAATTCATTACATTATGGGAAAGAAATAACTTTGTATCCATTTCTACTAGATAAGTTTTTATTCAACTCAATCCAGTTACAATGTTATGGCATCAGGTGTCAATTAAGCAAGTTGATCATTGGAAAGTGAAATTTCAAGCCTTAAAGGTTAGGCATTGGAAAGCAAACCACCATAAAATGAAGACTCTTTGTATATATATATATATATATATATATATATATATATATATATATATATATATATATATGTATGTATGTATATGTGTGTGTGTGAGACTTTTTATAAGGTGTCTGATGCAGGATTGTACTATGTATGTATGCTACTTGGTTTATCATTTCAGGCTGGCTTCTTTGAAAGGAGAAAGAAGGAAGAACTGAAGAAGTTTAAAAGAGAGGTAATTATTTTAGTATGGTAAAAATCTTTTCTTAAATTTATTCTTGAAAAGAGCTTAATTAAATACGGCATTTGTTAATAAAGTATTATTTCTTAATTGATAATAAAATATGGATTTTTTTCAGCTATTACTTGGAGAAGAATCTCAAGCAGATTAATGTTCAAGTGGAAAATATTAAAAATCGTGAAAAAAGAAGATAAAAATCTTGTAAAGAAAGTCTAATTTAAACTCTACAGAATCTGAAGCTTTCTGCGAGATATCCAGAACTAGCCTTTTTGTAAATATAAATTGCAATCTTAATGAATCGTTCCCATGATGAATGTTAAGTGGACATGTAAATATAATTAACTGCTTTAAACAAGATGTCATGCATTATATTTCAAACTGATATGTTGAAGTAATTGGAAATGATTTATTATATTTGTAAGATAATATCATTCATAAAAGACATTCTGAAAAGCTAAACAATATTGTGCAACAACTAAGGGTACTTAATTCTTGGATATTTTGAAACAAAATTTGATTTACTCAAAAATGGCTCTAAGGATTTCGATTAAAATCCATCCAAACGTACAGTCTGATGTCACCAATAATACTAACTAAGCCATGTGACCAAAACAGTTGCCATATATTATCCAGTGGCATTATTTCTGTACAAGATGCTCAGCACATGCGTCTGAAGGGAGAGGGCCCCCAGGGATTCCCAAATACAAAATTCCATCAGTGAGAGGCAGGGGTTCACCAAGAGGGAGGGGCTGATGGGCTTCAGCCTCTATTAAAAAATCTCTTACTAGCCTTATAAATATACAGGAAATATACTCTTTTGACTTTTTATATTTTTCTATTTCTCTCAGCTTACAATATATAATCATTATACAGATACTTCTTGAATTACGCATATTTATATTGTGTGAAGTTTCTAACAACTAGCAATCTACTCATGAAATTTTAGGGCTGAACCCCTCCTAAGAGAAAATCCTGGTTGCGTGCTTGGTGAGATGTATTAGACGTGAGAGGTTGATGGTGTCAGTTGCTTTGGTTCTGTTGCTATGCATTATTAACATAATTGGCAGTGAAACGCCAAGCACACACAATTAATTTCGAGGAAGAATGTAGTGAGACCAAACATATATAGGTATATGAGAAAGTTTGTGCAATGTATATTGCACTATTTATTTTCTTAAAAACATAGTCATTTACTTAGAATCCAGCAATCTGAACACCTTGATAATGCAAACACACAGTTGCACCTATTAGATCAGATTATAGAGGCTTCACTGTATATATACAAAGAGCTGCCCCTTCCATGGATTTTATCCTTTTTTAGAGATTTTATCGGTTTTTATAGATTTTTAAATATAAAAAACTGACATTTTCATCATTCACAGATATTTATAAGATGAAATTCAGATGTTATCTAAGCTGTATGCTTAGCAACCCCATAAAAAACTAAGAAATTCAGTGAGTAGTAATATTTCTATGCAAATACAGGTATCCCCCGATTTATGCGCGAGTTGCATTCCTGAAAATCGTTGTGTAAATCAAAAATGCATAATATTTTTCCTATTGAAAATAATGTAATAGGCATTAATGTTTCTGAGCAGAGATTTTCTACTTAGAAGCATCTTTAAAGTTGATTTAATGAGCATTTTAATTGATCAATCGTTTACAGCAACATCTACTTTTACAATTACTTAATTTTTTGTGCATTGAGTTTCTGCCATAAATTACAGATGTCTCAAAGCTCCTTCAATCAGTGAACCTTCCTACTACAAATATATTCTTCTCATCCAACTTGATGAATATTTTTCTGAGGGTTTCTCCCTTACAGTTGTTGACCGCTATCAGTGCATCACTTTCTAGAAGAAAACCCCTCTTCAGCACAAAAAGTGAGTTCAAGTCTGTTTGCTTAAAGATTTGAATAAGAAAAGACATTCTACCACTGTAGGAACACCCAGAAAATCCAATCCTGTGAAAGTGGGATTTTTTCTGAGGTCACCCCTCCGACTTACGTGGTTTGAGGAGACCGTGCAAAAATCAGCACCCCATCCTTCGGAAGGGACATTAAGCAGTTTACTCCCTCAGTGCTCTTTCAAAGCAGCAGGATAATGCCGGCATTGGGATTCCCTCCTCCCTGCTGTGTGTGTGTCCGGTCTGAATTGGTAAGACCTGTCATAAGACAACACTAGAAGAAGAAATTATGATATACTCTTTATATTGCCATTGTAAACAAAAATGGAAATGTATCACTGATGTGCAAAAGGACAGTGTTTTTATACCACATATTCCCATAATTTCTTGCGACTAACCATTTTCAATTCAAACATTGTCAATTTCCAGTAAAGGTTTGTTTTACAATGACCATTTATAAGGTCCAAGGTCAATCACTACAAGTTTTTGGCATTGATTTATGTGCCTAATGCTTTTCTCATCATCAGTTTACACAAGGCATTCAAGGGTAAGTAACCAAAAAAGTTTGTGTATAATTTCGCCTGGTAGGAAGGCCATCAACAATTCTTGAATAAATATTGTAAAAGTGTTTTCAGTATGTTTTTCAAAATTATGGAGGTCAAAGAAGATAAAGTTATGATTTCAGAGTCACAAAAGATCATTAATACCTACCTAAGGAAGCTTTTCAAGGTGTCAATTATAAACACAAGGCATAGAATGGGTTCTTCTAGTTATATGTAAAACAAATCACATTCAATGAATGGCTACATTAAGCACACCAAACTTTGCCATTGTTTCTAACAGTAGTTTATCCAAATTCTTTATTTTTATCCTTAATTACTATTGATTTGCTTGAGGAATACCCAGTGGATAACCTAAATTTTTTTGCAATGATACAATTGTTATATTTGAATCTTGATATTGTTTAATATTTGAAATAGAATAAGTAGAAGTGATATGAGTCAACTTTTCACAGAATATCAAGTTGATTCTGTTCCCTGAATGAAATATAAAGGACTAAAAACCAGTAATGCATTAATTAAAAATAGCTTACTCCTATCTGTATCATACCTAAGTGTTGTCCTATTTCAATTATAATAATATCCAGAAATAAGAGTCGAATCAGACTCTAAAGCTCTCTGAGAAATAAATTCCTTTCAATCGTGAATATTCTGCTCCACACAGTCATACTGTGCTAAGTTGAACTATTTGACTTGTGTAAAGCAAAGATCTGAATTAACTGTCGTAATCACTATGCTAATATGTTCAATAAATCCTTGAATTAAATTGTTACTATTTTTAATATTAATAGGAATGAGTCATGATGCATAAACTAACAATGCCTATTGGATGATTACTGTATCCAATGATGTTGAATATTTTATGGCATCTTGGTCATTGTCCCAGGAAATGCTTAAATTGCTCAATCAGGAATTAAAGAATAATCAACCTCAGATTATAATTTAGAATAATAGGACAATGCTTAGTGCAGCAAAATTATAAAATATTATGTTAGAGATAAAAACCGATATTTTAGTCTAATGGGAAGTTTGGTTAAGACAAGATTGCTTGAGTGAAATAAGTTACAAAGAGACTATTTTTCATATGAAAGAAAAAGGTAGTTCCACAAAATGAATAGGTTTAAATACAATTAGTGTAGAGAGTAAGCATCTTATAGGCAAAGATAAAGTTGAAAATTGCTGGAGGAGATGCTGAGGTTTCTGCTCGACTATATCAAGATTAAGTGAAGGTCTGATCATAGCCGTCTTGAGGTGAAGACAATATGGGCCTTGGCCCATGGTCTCAAAATTTGGGGAGAAGTAAAACAGAGATTCAAAAGTCAGAAATACTTATGAACTATTATACATGAGGAAAGAATGATTTTTATTTTGGTTCCGAGAAGAGTCGTGTTCCATTGTTATCAACTTTCTGTTCCATTGATATCCTGTGCGGTCGGGCATGTTGCCAACCCCAAGTGCCATCCTTGGCCATGCCTGCCACCCATTCAGTTTACCATGTTTCAAGCTTCCTTCATGTTTACACACACAATGCAATATTTGGGCTGATTCCGTCAGTTAGCCGCAGTAAATGCCAGTGCATGTACCAGTGCTGTAAACAACTGGATTTGATAGTGAATTTGTGTAATTGTGGTTAGTCAAAGTTATAATGAACTAGCTGAAACATCCGGCTTTGCTCAGGGAGGGGTTTTCTTTTAAGTAGCAAACGATTTTTATTGATACCACTTTTGTTGTCATATTACAATAAAACTAATATAATAAATTCTGAAATTTACTTACTTTCACTGTTGGGTACCCCAAGTTTACCAAACGTTCCCCTTTCCTTAATTATGCAAGCGATGTTTACATTAACATTTACTATTTTATCTATTGTATTGTAAAGTTTTATCATTAATATAATTACGCATTAACTTCTTACTTAATATTCACATGGATAGATGCACCAAAGCCTTTAAAGCAGCAATAAAATTATGCGGATTATGTCAATACTATTAGACAAAATGTAAACTATAAACATCTTGGGAATAATTTTGAAACTAGAAAAAAGTCTGCTATGACCGGGAATCGAACCCGGGTCATCCACTTGCCGGGCGGATATTCTACCTCTGAACTATCGTAGCAGAACAATTTCTCTCGTTTCTGAACGCGAATGTTTCCTTGGTTGGGCCACCTTAAAAGCTTATGCCTGTCTGCATAGGATCTTAGGATCATATTATTCCATCAATAAACATCTTGGTTACCGAACAAATTTAAGTAGGTGTATCGATTTATTTTAATGTTAATGGTGAAAGATGCATCTGAAATAACATCTGCCCGCATAGATTAATCCTTGCTCCCTTACACCCATTATAACAATTAAGCAAATACCAAATGTTCTTTATTTCATTTCATTTATTCCATAAAAGTTGCAAATACAAGGCATTCTACAATCTTCAAGAGTCGTCAAACAAACATTAGATTTGCAATCTACCATAATGATTGATACCTAAATAGGCATTGAATTTTCCCAAACTTTTGATGGCTATTGAATGTTCCTCTTTCCCAAGCCATTAAAGTAACAAGATATATGTACAAGTCATCAACAAGATGTTTGAATTTTTTGCATAAATAGCTATTTTAGAATGAAGGATAATAACACATATTGGATAATTATTATCCGTTAACTAAAAATAAGATGTTTCTCTTTCAGTAGCCTAGAAAAGTATTTTTTTTTTCAATTCATGACTTCATCAAAAGTTCAAAAATTACACATTCTTTTACAAAAGCTGTTCTATTACTTCTTGATGTCTATTTCCCTCATTTTTCCTAAGGGCAAATAAATTTTATTCCTTGTAAACTTTAGCAAACAGGACTGCCGATGGAGCTCTGATTGGTGTTAGCATGGCTGTTGTGCTCCATTCCTCACCTCCAACTTTTATGTATATATTCCCGTCCATTGCATATATTCAATTTGCCACCCAATTTCTCACATGTCAGATCATCACTTTCTATGCTCTTATCTTCTCATTCAGCCTTTCTATCTCTTGAGTGTCTATAATTTTCATTATTATCTTTCCTAGTACACTTCCCTGTAAACCAGGGATACACAGACAGTATTTACAATTGGAGGCTTCATTTTTCTTTTAAATAATTTCTTCTTTGATTTACTGCATTTCCACTTGATCCACAAGTTTATCGTCTTCTCTGCAAAGAAGGCCACAGTTGCCACCAGAAGGCTAATCTCCACTGCTTGGTATGTTGTAATTAGGTCCGACTACACAATTGCCTATCTTTGTTTCTTAGGTCCAACGGACAGATCTCTGACTGAGGGAGATCCGATTGTATGAGATGATCTACTATTCCAGCTTCAACAAGTGATGTGAGCCTGCCAATAAAAATGGGATATTGCTTTGGTTTAGAGTTGGAAGAGACTCATTTTGCATTAGCAAATTTTAAATTAGCCCTAATAAATGTCTCAAAATCTAATCAATTAGCATGCTTGACAGCAAGAGAAGTTAAATATAAGAAATGTATTCTCAAACTATGATAAAATTGGGTTTTTTGTTCAATCTGAATAAAGCCAAATGCCATGTAAGTAACTTAAAAAGCAAAGACATGAGAAACAACTTCAATCCCAACAATTCTTCACCAATATAAGATCTTAATTGAGGTTTTGAAACACCCAGTACAGGAACTCATTTTCATTAGAAAATATGAATGAATCCATTTAACATGTTTGATATGATTCAAAAGTTACCACAAAGTGAATAAGGCACTGGCAGATTCTAAAATAGCAAAATTTATTTCCTTGGATTTTTATATTTTGACTTTATTGTATTATTTTCCTTTAAATAATAATAGAATTATAACTACATTATATTTTTTTTATTTTACACTTCTAATGTTCCTACAAATGAAACATAGAATGGAGGAAAATCGCTAATTATACCAAGTAGAGAACTTTGGTAATAGTAAAGTATAAAAAATAATATGGTTGATTACTTACAAAGCAACATTTTGAGACAAGTTTTATCATTAAATTATTATGGTTAATGGCATAAACTATAAAACCGGTAAATGGATATTTGAGTTACTAACTTCTTCAGTGGTATTAAAATGGATTGAGCAAATCAGTTGGCTTAGTCACAGACCAAGAGATGGTCCTGAAATGTGAGACCTGTAACCCCTATCATTCTCTAATTAAATCACTGGCCTTTGGAATCAATGGAAAATTTCCAAAAATAAAAAATAATTCCATTCTGTTTAATTGCTAACTTGAGAAACTTAATGAAAAAACCTGAAAATTAAGCCAGAAATAAAAATTAAATTACTTACATTGGATTGAACATTTTTGGTCGAGTACTGTTGTGTGGGAAGACAAAAGCAAGGGGCAATGTCAGGAATTAAGGCAAAAACACATCTATGTGATTCTTCCACTCCTTCCTCAATCTGTTTCATGTAGGCCTTAAAAAGAAGTCTCTCCACAACCCTCTTCTCTCGGATGAACATAAGTCCTTCTGGAAAAAAATTAATTTCTCATTAAGAAATTAAACATTACAAATTACATGTATGCACTATTTTATAAAAATTGCTATATATTCATTTGAACATGTCTACAAAAAGCAATTGCCAAAAATATGTAATATCATCAATTATCCGACTTCCAACATTATCCAGCAGTCCTGGCCAATCTGGTGAAAGTTGCTAGTAATTCGGCATTCACCAGAGAATCACATCAATGGCAGTATCAGTCCGGCGATACCGCAGCGTCTGGTGCCAAGACATTTTGGAACAACTGCAATTAGTACAGTAGGATCTTGGTTATATGTAACCCAGTTATACCTAATACTGGTTTATCCATATTTTTTGTAATCCCCGCGAAACACTATGCCAAATCATACCCACACATACTGAATTGTACATAATTCTCTTTTATACATATCGCTTCTTCCATCCCATGGGAGTTTTTCTCTCACTTATACGTATACAATTTGTGAATGATGTTAATGGCCTTTTTCTTGCTTACCACTTCTTCGGCAATATGGCAGAAATGTTTTCTATATCACCACTACATTGTGTACTTTATATCACCTGATACCCATGCAATCACTCTGAAGTGTTGAATACAATGTTGTAAAAGAATGTTCAAAAATAAGCTGTATAAAAATTTTGATATGATTATCCAGCATTTTTGAGAATCTGGTGACCCCATCCCCACATTGCGCCAGATACTCGATGATCTACTGTATTAAAAATAAAAACAACATCATGTATTATAACCTCATGTTGTGCAGACATCACCTAAGTATGGTCTGTGGGTCATATTCAGCCTGCACAGTGATTTCATCTGGTCTGACTTACCTCATCATTTTCTTTCAGCCATGCATATTTCTATAGGCACAGTAAACCCTCGTTAACACAAACACAGGGTTTACATGAACAAATATTTTCCCCGGCACTGAATGTATGGATTAATGTATACGAGTTGGTTGGTTAAAACGAAATTCGCTTAAGACGAACTTTGAACAAAATTTGGGAACCAAGAACTCAAGTAATTAGATAACACGAACACTTGTGTTTCGTCAAAACTATTATACAGCCATATTACTTTATTTCTGGCATGTAGAGAGGTTGTTTGTGAGATAAGTTCAATATGAGGATGCCTTGGGATGCTATGATTGATGATTCCACAATTTTCTTCATTCCTGGCTTCAGTCATTTTTCATCATCAGAAGGATGTTACAAACGCAGATGCTTTCATTGTATTAACATAGGTATTTGCATTCCTTGAGGTAATTTTTTTATTTGAACAGATCACCAAAATTATTTTGCCTGATATCATCATTCACAATCAACAACGGTATGCCTTGATACGATAGCAATTCTGATGAGGATGCACAACTGCTAAATGCTCAAATTCACAGGTGCTGAGAGCTTACTGCGCTTCTGCACCATTTACCAAGCCTGCGAGAACATGGCTGTGAAGAGACAGAAGTGTTTTTCTCTCACTCCAAGAAGTGGAATTCAAAAATTCGGGTAAGCTATTGGGTGTCATCAAACAAAATTTATATTTTGTATTTGACCTTCGCCTTGCCAAAGAAAATCACAGACCAGGCAATTCCAACATTGTCCGCTGTTTCTTGCCACAAAAAATTATAAATTTAGCAAGGCGACTATGGCTCAAACAATAGTATTGCTTCTTGATTGCGAAAGAAGTAAACATCCGCATCTCACCATCTTCCCCTGTTAGACAATAGTTTATTTTATTAATTTTTCTGGATATCCACTATTTAAGACTATTGTTTTTATGATTTGTAATTCTGCAATAAAAACATTCTTTCTTAAAGGTAGTTTAATAAGTACTGACTGTACTGACGAATGGAACATGGCTTGCTTATGAAAGATTGGATGGTTGGATGAGGTATGAATAATGTTGTCCATGTATGTAGACTTTCTAAACACAGCAAAATGGTGACTTGTTTTCAAGGGTAATGGTTAAATCAAGGAAGTTGAGGTGGGAATTTACTTGTAACTCATGCATGAATGTGATCGAAGGATGCAAGGAATTAAGAATGGAAAGAAAACAAGCAAACTGTCTATCAGTACTTTTCCATAAACAAGGAACACCATCTACATATTGGTACCAATAAATAACATTGTCTAATACTTTCTGTACCCTTCTCACTCCCCCTCCTCATATCCACTCCATTTCCCACCCCCCACCTCCCATTACCAATAGTTTCCTAGCGAACCCCTTTGTATTTACTTGCCTTTGCAAGAAATTTATTACGAGAGAAATTAATTTATTGAGAGGAATATGATCAATATGAAAGTATAAATTTAACAGAGAATTGGCAATTTAATTTTTAAAAAGATCATTCCAGCTGTCATCATGATGTAATGTATTATTAGTTAGACTTAACAAATAATTGTAGCTATTAACAATATTTTCAAAAGAGAGGGAAATTAAAATCTCACCTGGAATAGGATTGAGAGTTGAATCCTGTTTCACTAGAGTGCCATAAACAAACCAAACACAAGATGACCGAGGGAAGATGAGCATCTCCTTTGCATAATTTTATGAGTATGATTATGATGACATACATAACAGGGCCAACAATTGAAAGAGACAATCAAATGAGAATCCAAACCTGAAAATCAAATTAATAAAATGAGAGAATAATTCCATATTCTATAAAAATTTTAATTAATCCTATCCTTATTCCACTGACTGATGTATAACACAATAAATGAGTACCTATGCTACCCATTTACAAAACCATGAAATTGGCCATTTGAGTGATTCCTAAAAAAATGTTAAAGTAATACGATAAATGCTAGATTACCACTCTATCGTTTGAAAAATAATCACATACTTCCCATTATTATAATTAAGATACACTGTTTCGAAAAATAAGAGAATAAACCAAAATTATTTTAAACTACTCAAACATGCACAATGCAGAATGTTACATTATCCCCTAAGGAAAATTCCTAAATAATTTCCAACATTCAAATATATTGTATTGAAATTCCAAATATGTACTTACAATATAGTATGATGTATAGTTGAATGTATATCATCAGAATTCTAGGTTAATCTATCAATTGTTAACAACAGTCATCGGTAGGTGGTGGCAGCTAAAAATAAGAGATATCTCTTAAACAATGCATTCTATGGGAAAATGTTACAAATAAAGGTGGTAGAAAATTTTATTTTCCACAACTTTTATTCCAATACATTTTTACATTTATCAAATATTAAAGCAAATATTCCAAAAATCATGGATATGTGACAAGAGTAAACACTCATTTCTGGTTGACCGATTTTTACCAAAAACTAATCAGTTCTTGTGACTTTTATAAAAATGTTAAATATAAAATTTCACGTTGACCTGATTAATAATTTCTGAGTTAGAGCACCCACAAATAGCTATCACATACACACAGACATCGAGAAAATTGTCAAAACGTGTTCAGGGGACTTCAAAATGTGTATTTCCGTTGAAATCTCAAAGTCGATTTTTTTCATCAAAACAATACTTTCCCCTATACTACGTATGGAGAAAGTAAAAAATAAAAGAATGTTCATTGGTTATCATAGATAACGCAGATAAATGACTCTTCCTAAAACACCACTTTAGCATAACTTTTCTCTGCTTCCTTGAAAATGTATTACCAATCTATGAGATACTTTGGAGCACTATCACTTACTCATAAAAGAGTAATTCTCAAAGTTTTTACATACCAAGAGTATATTAATTTAGAAGTAACTGGTCACAATGAACTCATTAGAGATAAATTAATTTTTGATGATATGGAATATTTAGGCCACCCCACTCTGCTGCAATATACCGTAAATACCCGCATATAAAGCACACTTTTTTTCGAAATATTTGAGTAAAAAATAAGGATGCGTGTTATGCGAGGGTACATAATCTTCCTATTTTCATTTGACCCATATTTCCACAATTTCAGCTCATTAATTACTGCCCGAGTTTCCTCATAATTTTATTGGCGATTTTTACGAAAAGTAAGATACATAATAGTTAAAATTTATTAACTAATTCTATGAACGTACATTAATTAGATATGAAAAGGATGAATTCAGTATTTATTCATTTTAAAAGCCAAGAAATTCTTCGTCACTGGAACATTCTTCTTCGATGTTGTTATAGGAATCGTCATCTTACGCATGACGTCACCCCGCACCTGCGCCCGGCCTGGTGGTGAGGTACTGGTACTACTTACAATTAGAAACAATGGCAGCTGATGCCATTGAGCACGCTGGCAGTTGATGCTTCTTGTAGAACTAAATCAAGTTATCGTTCCCTACCTTTCTCTCAGCATTCATACGTGGTTTATTCTTGATTCTTAGAGTCTGTAGTTAATTATGGTTATTTGCTATCGTTTTTGCGTCCTCCAGAGTGCTCTAATAACACTAAAACTGAAGGTTGGGCAAACCCGTCCATCTCAGGCGTGACTAAAACGTATGTAAAAAACTTTGACATAGGTTTATCGTCATTCCTTCAATTTATTAGCTCAAACAATGTCATCTGTAAGTAAACAGAGTATGTATTGATTGAGTTAGCTGACGTTCTTTTGGAATGTTATTCGAAAATTTCATTTCACACTTTTGTGATGTTACCAATACATAATACCAATAATTTGATCATTGCTTTAGACCACGTTACACCATCTACTTTATTCTGGAACGGTAACGCTAAAAGAAATCTGTTCGTGCTATATGCGGGTATATAAAAAAATCATAGATTACGAGGCTGAAAACCTCCCTGCACATTATAGGAGGGGGGGCATTATGCGCGGGTATTTACGGCAAATATTAACAAATTGCGGGACATAAAGGCTGTTACGACTTCTTGGTCCTCCTCTGTCAGGAATAGTAGGCGGGAGGAAGTAGTGCTGACCCGATTGAGGATAGGGCACTGTGCCCTTACTCACTGTTATCTGTTTACACAGGAGAAGGATGTACCACACTGTGACCATTGTGACTCCCGTCTCACTATAAGACATATCCTGACCGAATGTACCCACTACCAGGGTATGCGAAACAGTCTTTCGATGCAAGGCCAGCTTAACGATGTTCTGGGAGATGACCCTGTTGCGATAGACGTGGTTTTCAAGTTCCTCAGGGAAGCTAAATTGCTTTCATACATTTAAATAATTTTAACATTACATTTTTTCTATACACATCACCTGTATAAAATTTTATTTTAATTTTATCACAATTAGTAGGGAAATATAATAACTTTTATTGTATTACTGATTTGAGTACGGTGTGAAATGACCTTGCTGTCGACACACCTTATAAAATCAACTCTACTACTACTACTGAACCAAGGGTTTATGGAAAAAAGGCAAATTGGTTCCTAACTAACCTAACATTATTTTGACAACAATAAATGATGTGAAGGTGAACTGATCTTTAAAGCTGATGTTGTTGATGATAACAAAGATGTTCATGAAGATGAATACAAAGAAGACAACAAGAGGAATACAAGATGATGACTAAGACATTGGTTGTTAGGGTTTTTATTCCTCTGGAGCAGTGCTCCGCAACCATTTAAATTTCATAGCACCCTCTTCTGTTCACTCAAACTTCATGGGACTCCAAACCACATTTTACTAAACATTTTTATCACCTTTTATCCAAAAAATGGAAGAAAATAATCAATTGTCACACATCAATCAATCAATCATTAGTTGATTTACAAAAGCATTTATTGAAATTTAATTTAGAAAAAGTGCATGGAGGTGTGAGGACAAAATTAGGCCTTGCATTTCATATTTTGTTATTATTCCATGCCAGGTCAAATTACTGTGAGTTTTACTAATTATAAATGTATGGATGTAGTGATGAAATATGCAGAACAGAGATTAGCTGGCACACTAAAATATGAAATCTTTAAGTGCTCTGGCATTGGTATATATTGATGGTATAGCACTAATAGCAGATAGCAAGATGTCAGCATTCAAATGGACAAAGGGCTTAGAAATAACGGGAATGGAATTGAATATTAACGATTTCAAGTTAAATGTACATTGAATAAAGTTGGGGAGATGGAAAGAATGTGCATAGAAGTATAGGAATGGAAATTTTAGTTGTAATTATGTAATAATATTTTAGCTCAATTTTCAATAAAGAAATAATTAAGAGCCAAGAAAGAAATAATAGGGTATAAAGAACTTAAGCTTTAGGCAAGAATTCTGGTTTACAAGTTACTTTTGGAGCCAATTATATTGGATAGGCATGAAAGCTTCCATGCATAAGACAGGAATGCAAGTTTAGTAACCATTATCTAGACAAGTATGTGAAGAAAAACTAGCAGGAAGAAGAACAGAGCTAGATTACAAGGGAAGCACGTGCAATAGATACAATACATTGCACAAGCTAAAGATAGAAATGGCTGCAGAGAATACTCACTGTGAGATAAAACTAGAATAATACATTGTTTCTTTTTATTATGCTTAGATTTTCTTAACTGTTAATAAAATATATTTTAGTATATAAAAAGCCAACAAAGATATTACTCAATTTGATTAAAATATTAGATGAAAACAGTACAGAGTCCAAAAACCTACAATGGGAGTTAGAAATTTTTTTATTTTATCCATAGGGTTACCAGATAACAGAGATTAAATAGTTGGATAGCGTTTTGAAACTTTATAAGAGTGCCCGGATAAACAGTTGCAACATAAGCAGTTTTATTAAGTCACCTTTGCTCTAGCATATTAAAGGTAGCATCTGATGAAAGACATGGTATCATACCTACCACCACCGACCCTCCATACAAGTCCTGGAGCCTGGCCACTGGGCTCTGGATAAGAAACATCTTCCCCATCCAATCCCTCCCTCCCTCTTAGTCATCAAAAACCACCTCCCCTATTACCACCTCCACCAACTCCTCAACCAAGTCCACCAACCCGTCTCCCCCAAAATTATCCCCCCCCGAATAAACCCTGTGAAACCCCTGTAAGGGCATTCCCCAATTAAAATCCCCCCTCCCAAAAAACACTTCCACACCCCCCTCACCCCCCTCCTGCCCCTCACCCACTTCCTCAACCACCTCCCCCTCACCTCCTTCCTCCCCCTCACCCCCTTCCTCCCCCTCACCCCCTTCCTCAACCTCCTCCCCCCCACCTCCTTCCTCCCCATCACCACCTTCCTCCCCCTCACCCCCTTCCACCCCCTCACCGCCTTCCTCCCCCTCACCCCCTTCCTCCCCCTCACCCCCTTCCTCCCCCTCACCCCCTTCCTCCCCCTCAACCCCTTCCTCCCCCTCAACCCCTTCCTCCCCCTCAACCCTATCACCCTCCACTACTCCATCCCCCCCACCATTTACCTCCTCTCCCTCCTCCGCCTGAAATAAGTGCAAGAATGAATCAATTAAGGAATGAATAGCTAAATATTAACTGATTTGTAGAATCTACAAATCATCATGAAAAATCAAAATGCTTAAATTAAATACTAATCAACATAACTCTGCACAATTCTCATGCTCTATTCCTACTGTTCAGCCAATTAAGCTATATCAAACAACACACACTTGATGTTCTTAAATGGTGCCTGGAAAATCAAGTGCTAACTGAAACAGTGCTATTCGGAACATGTACTTCCATAAGAAATGAAGTTATAAGATACAATTCATCCTTCAGATTCTATTAATGGAAATGAAAATAGGTAGTATTTTACAAATAATACACCAAAGTATTATTTGTTAAACATATTACGTAACATAAAATAGGTCATAATTTGCATTGCAATTATATTTTAAATTGAACAATAAAAGTTGAATATAAATGAAGAACGGAGTAGAAGAAGATACCTGCGTCTACTTATATATACAGGGTGAGGCAATAGTCACTATACAGCCACAATTTTATTAAAAGAAAATTGGAACATAATAACATAAGCATCATGACTGAAGATACTGTTCAATTAAGAGAAGGCCACCAATAAGACAAAAACAAAATCGTACATCCAAACTATCAAAATCTTACTAAGTTTTCATAAAGAAATACGGATTCATAAAAGAATTACCACATGTGCTTGATAAATATAAGAACATGGAATGAGACCAAACAAAGAAAAAATTCAAATACCTCGGTATTACATTTAAAAAAACTGAACAATCAAAAAGGAAGCGATTCACAAAAAACAAATGTTGGCACTCTCCAGCTTTTAGTCTGCATAAAACCTCTAATTTAACCTCGAGAGTTAAGTTTTTCCTCTTTTTCTCCTCTGACTGCCAGTTATGACTCACAGACTTTTTATTTAAAGGGGAAATATAATTTAAACAAAGTTCACTCTATATTTTGACCTAAAAAGCATCGACAAGTGTACACAGAATCATCAAGCTACTGAAAATACTAACGTCAGAGGCGCTGTGCAGTGGACTTGATAAATTACACCAGAAATTTTGAAGAGCGTTAATGTGGAATGCGTGAGTGCAATTTGGAAAAAGGTAATACATTATTTTCAGTGTTACTCATACTTAAGGTAGATTCATATTATCAAGCATCGAACGTTTCAAGCACGTAGCGTATCGGTTCCGAAAAATATTGTTGAATGGTTTTCAATTGATGTATTCATATTATACGGCATGTTACGTTTATGGCCGGTATTCTTGCTAAGAATATTTTGCCCGATACGCGACGTGCTCGTACGTGCCCAACCGTACAATGTGAATTACCATCAGTTTGGTTTCATTCAGTATCGTTCGAACCCAGCAGTGGTGAACGATGGTTCTTTGGTTGGTGAAGAATAGTTTATTGCGATATATATTGTGTCCAAAGTCAAAGCAGTGAATATGCTGAAAAATGGAAAAGCTGCAGGTGTGGATGGCATAACGGGAGAGATGTTGAAGTATGGAGGTGATTTGCTTATGTGTTGGATGTGTGATCTGTGCAATCTGTGTGCAAGGAGTTTGAGAGTGCCTGCTGAATGGAAGGATGGTGTAATTGTACCATTCTACAAGGGTAAGGGAGATAGGACTGAATGTAAGAATTCGTTAACAACAGGTGACAAGCATTGTGTAATAGGTGATTTTAATTTTGATTTTTTAAATGAGAAAAATGTTAATTCTAGGGATTTTTTGCTACTCTTAAGTATGTTTGGTTGCAAATTTCTCATCAAGAAAACCACAAGGCCAAGTAGTAACAGTTGCATAGACTATGTTATTACAAATACTGCAAATTCTACTGCTCATGTAGTAATTGCCGAACCGTCAGACCATCATCCCATTTTTTTTAACTGTATAAAGGAAATTTTGGAAGATAAAACCCCCATCAGGATGTGTAGGGTTTCAAATATGAGTAACATAAATAAGTTTTGTAAGCACTTGAGTATGTTCAAATGGAATGAAATCCATGAGGATTGTGAGGATTCGGTACGTTACTTTCTTAACTTTGGAATATTTTTATGGGTGACTTTGAGCTCTTTTTTTCCCTACATGACTAATAAAAAAATAATTACCAGAAAGAAAAGGCTACCCTGGTACACAGACAATCTAATATTAAAGAAAGAAAATATCTTTAAAATTTCAAGGCAAATATCCGATCAAAACTGCCACGTAAGAATATAAATTAGCAATAAATAAAGGAAAACTAGAATACAATGACAGGTTGATACTCCAATAATAAGTCCAAGCAAAGCTGGTCTATCATAAACTCTACAAAAAGTATAAAATCCAAGCAAAACGCCTTGCCACCACAGGTATTTGCTAAGTATTGGGAATTATCAGTCACAAATACACATAAAAATTTCACTCATAATACTAATGATTTTGTTTCCTATCTTAAAAATGCAAAACTAAGTGGCATAAACTGTAAAATGCTAGAAATTGTGGCAAATCTTCTTTTCTTCATGGTTTGCCTGTAATAAATTGAGCCTCAATGTTACCAAAAACCAACATATGCATTTTAACCCATCCAAAAGTTTCTTAAATAGAAATGAAGCAGGCAAACTTCTAGGAATAGTTTTGGACCCTGGGCTAACGTGGAACAAGCACATTGAATAGTACTTAAAAAACAAATTGGCTAAATTAATATATCTTTTAACTAGATTAAGGACTAAAGTATCTATTCTATGATGCCCTCAGATGCGCCTATTTAACTTTATTTCATAGTGTTATGTCTTACAGAATTCTATTACTAAACAGATATTCTGTATGCAGACAAAGACAATTAGAATTATACACAATCTCAAACCAAGAGAACATTGTAGAGATGCTTTTAAATGTAGCAATATCTTAACATTACCCTTTGTGTATATCTTGGAAGCCCCTTGTTATGTTCACTCTGGCTTCAAAAATGTTGTACATGGCGATATTCACAAATATGAAATGAGATATTGTAAAAATATTGATATGAAATACTGTGGGCTTGCAACAAGCCAAAATGATTATGAATATTCTAGTAAAGAACTGCACAATTCACTCCCTATTAAATTCAAATCTATGCCTGCAATCATATTTAAAAGAAATGTTAAGGATATAATGTTAAAAGGTCCTTATTATAGTATAAATGATTTTCTCTCAGAAAAATTGTAAAATTTTTCATAAATGGTGGCTTTTGTATTGTAGTGTTGTGCACTTTTATTCATTGTATTTTACTGTATTTTTTATTGACTATGCTCTTGACAATACAACGCCTCATACTGGGGTCACAGCAGCAAATTATTATTATTATAACAGAAAATGAATCTCGACTCGACAATTGCATTCACAACTACAAACGTTTTAAAACTTTTCCATAATGCTTCCTTAAAACTACTATTCAAATTGCATTCCTTAAATTAAAATAACCTTTAGTGGCTTTCAAAATAAAAGAAAATATTTTAATAACAAATGAGGACGTACAGCAGTTTCCCTCGGCACAGTAGTGCTTCACGTCATATTCATAGTTACAGAAAAATTTTAACCCCGATATTGTGCTAGCTCTGTTTAGTCGACCCGGTTAAAATATGTTTTCTTGGTTATTTATTTATATGAAGATTATATATACCTAATTGGGTTAATATCGTTGCCGTGAGTTCTCTAGAAATACGCAAAAAAACTATTATTATTTTAATTTTTACTGTGACAGCCCTGCGCTTTAGCTACGCTTTACACATCTTCATTTCATTATGGTAAGTCTTACAAATTTTGTATAAAAAATTTAGTTTAAATCCGTTCAGCCAATTCCATCAAAATCCATAATTACTAAAAGGATTCAATTGTAATTGTGGCACACCTGTTCGATTGATCCGGTCCAAATATGTTATTATGGTTTTATATGTATGTGTACATTGTAAATATTAAATTTGGGTAAAACTAATGAGGACAGTTCAGCTCAAATACTTGTAAAAATAATGTTTTTATTACTTGTATTGTGGCAGCCCTGCTTTCCATATATAAACTAAATATATTGATTTTTGTTTTTTGTGTTGCACACCTTCTTCGTACTAAATTTCGTTGAACTCGCTTAAGCCAATTCCTCCCAAATTCATAATTACTGAAAAGTTTAACTATGCAATTGTGGCACCCTTGCTAAGTCGATCCGTTCGAAGTATGTCAATTTGGTCATTAATATATGGGAGTATTGTGTATACCAAATTTGGTTGAAATCGATTTGGCCAATTCTTTCCTTATATATGCGTACGGACGGACATCACGAAGATAATAGCGCTTTTCAGCATTGACGAAAAGCACTAAAAAGCAAAAACGAATACTTTCTACATTCATCATTTATTGCTCTCTAACTTATAATTTTTAAAACCTTAGCTTTATGAAATGCGATGTAAATAGATATCTGTATGTTATAAACTGTTATAATAAAATCAATAAATAATGTGAATAATTGTAATAAAAAAGACATTGTAGGTAGTAAAACACTGTATGATAATTTTGTATTTTATTGTAGTATTATATTTTTGTATTTTATTGTAGTATCATATTTTTGTATTTTGCATAGGTATTTTATTTTTGTATTGTATAATTGTATTTCATTTTTATTATATTTTAGTATTACATATTTGTATATATAGCACCCCGGTTTTAATACCGTCGGTTAACCCGGGGATTCGGATATTCCCTTCTCGCCATTTCTTGGAAAGAAAGTCCGGTCAAAAATAAGATCGTTCTTCGGTTATATGGTGGCTGTCTTATAATGCGGGTCGCTGCTCCTGCCCCGAAACCCGCGTTAAAATCGGGGAGCGGTGTATTATATTTTTCCAAAAAATGAAATATAAATATATAATAGTGAAGTTTATTGTATTTTTTCTTATTCCGTGATTTATTGATCGGCAAATCAGAAAAAACATTTGCAATATTACTAACATAACAACCAATCTAATCAAGAATCGTTTCATGTTAAAATAAAACAGCTGTGTAAAGTAAAAAACAGTAGCATAACACGAGGGGACTGCTGAGTTAGGTAAGTCTGGTAGCGACCGTGCGAAACCATGGTCATTGTATTAGCGGTAGCGGCGGACGTCAATCGACTTCCACTTTTATTATTACAAATAAATATATTTATATAATTACCAACTTCAAAAATACTATACCAAACCTTTCTAAGGACCCGTTACAAGAGAAAAAAATCAAAAGTGAAATCAGTCACCGGTAAAAGATTTCAATTTTAAGGCCAACGTATTGAGTTTATTGCCATGTATAATAAGCACCCTAAATTCCGGTCAATTTGTTGTGAAAAATATGCACAAATGGCAAATTGCGGTAAGTGGAATACTTGGTATGGGATAAACAAAATATTTCATAATTGCCTTGCGGAAATGGGAATTGGGATATATTAACAATTCGTGGAGGGCTGAATCCGCGGATAGCGGCGGAGACCTCATATAGATGACTGAAGTTAGACATTTCTGCGCAACTCTTCCTTTGGGCAATTATGGAAGTGCTGTAATATATAACTGCTTTCTGATTGTTCGCTCCGTCATTTGTCAGCCATGCCAAGAATATCATCTGTACCGTAAGGCTGATCAAAAAAATACTCTTATTTACTGTTTGATTGAAGGGGTGAGACGTGTGACGGACTGCCTTCGTCTGCCCATTCTAACAGCGCCACTGACAGTAACGACTTTCAACTCAAAGGACATGGAGCCCATAGCATATTTTTACAGTTAACCTTGTGCAGCAAACGTCTTTTATATTCATTCTGGAAAGAGGCTGATGGCAAAACAACTTCTTATTTGTGAAATAGTCTTCTTTGATTAATATTTTTAAGCGTTATCAAAAATGGATAAAACGCTCTATTGTATCCATTTGTTGTCAGTGAGTTTATGGAAATTCAATTTTTTTGTTTAAAGAGATAATAGAAGAAATTTCATTTTTGGTTCGATTGGAACTAACAGTATATTTTGGGGCTCCCAAAAGTTGAAATATCTTTCTCAGAAGTTTTATTAGCACATCACTGTAGTAAAAAAAAGCACAAAAAGATCTTAATGTAGTATAACATTAAGGTGACCTCCTTTTGGAAGGACAGTCCTTCTTTTTCAATCGCTGTCCTCCCTAAACCTTTTGTCCTTCCATGTCCTCCTTTTTGAACATTTCTCTGCTATTGTCCTTCCTTTTACTCAAGCCACGAGTTCTTTTAATTGGTGTGTGTATTCTCAAGTCAACTGGCTATAGATATAGAAGTAATCCTTCCACAAATATACTTACATTTTCATCGTTTCACTGTGAGAGTAAAGAGTCAAACTAAATTTTGTGAGGTCATTCACGGACGAGGTTCAACTATTTTATAGAAATTGCCTTGATTATTTGATCAAATGGACAAAATTTCTGGATGGAATAAATTTTTTTCAGTGGACTTTATTAAGAAAATCGATCGAGTGGGAAAAGTGGTAGAATCGGTGAAATTTGCAAATCAAGTGTCTCATAAAGATTGATGACAATACTGTTTGATGAGGTTCGTAGACTAAATGAGCACTGCTCAGCTAATAAGTTTTCAGAATGGTCTGAAAATAAAATAGAAGTCTACAAAAGAGTAGTAAGTAGTGCAAAATTGGCAATGATACAAAATGAATTTAAAAATATTAAGAATCACTTTATGAAGAGCTATCTTCTGACATATTTTTAATACAGTTTTCACAGATTATAGCGATGTTGACCACAAAGAAACTGCTGGAACGATTTGCCCTTCACCGAATATAGTTTGCATCAACATCTTTTTTCACAGCGGTAATATATAAAAGCCCCAAAAATGCTTTGAGCTCCACTATAGAAATATCTCTAGACAGCGACACGCTATGACCAAGTCAAAAAGCAAAGTGACCACAGTAGGAGAAGACATGCGGGAAGAGATATGTAAGGGGGGACGATGTTTACTCCGTACATTCTTAAGCTATAAGTCAACACAGCTGCCAGAGACGACTGGACACTTCTGTTATCAACTATTTAAAATAACATATTGGAAGAGTTTATAAAATAAGAGAAGTAATTGCCACTATTGCCTACTATTTTACTTACAGAAAAAGTAACGGGGTCAATGACCCCGTCCTCGACGCACCGCCTCCTTCTCCGACACCACCTACCACACAAACTTACCAAGGCCCACCAACCTACGAGGCAGCCGACGAAAACGACGACTGCCCCGAGGACGGCGAGCCTGGATAACGTCGCGGTCAAATCTGCAGAAACAAATGAAAAAAGAATTTCAAATTTAACGTATGTTGTCGGATTTGCGAGAGATGCGAAATCCTTCAAATTTCTGAAATATGCCAGATTACTATTAATACTGTTAAAAAAATTCAAATACCTTTACTCGGCATCTTCATCAACAATGAACAAGTTCTGAATGGTGAGGTTGCCACGGTAACGGGCAACAGAGGAGTCAGCTGGACGACACGAGAAAAAAAGCCTCCTAGTTTGATATGATGAATTTAAAGCAAACAATTTTTCATCGAATTGCGGTAAAGCACTAATGGCAATGACACGAATATTTATATGCGCTGAATAGTAAACTACAAGTTCTACTAGTCCACAAGCTACAGCGGCGCCACTAGTGGCGGGATTGGGCACTACGCGCTCGGGTTCAGTTGGATGCAACGCCCTGGTTGGGTTGGCTGGTAATGGGCGGGAATAGAAGGCATTCCTAGCAATTAATGCTATCGTGTCAAAAAAGATCAATTATAATGGCTTAGTCTAACGTCTAAGCACTTCTAAAGGATACACCAGAAGCGATGTCCGGGGAATATAGAATTTGTGATTTACCGATTTATTTTATAACCAGTAGGTAGTAATTAATAGAACAATCGAAAATTAAGTTATTTAAATCATACATACCTCACTTGAGATGAGCAATAGAAACTTAACACTCACGTTCATTCTCCCTTTGAAAATTATTTATTTCTTTTTTACTTACAAATCCTGTGTGTGTACGTAAGGAAACTGAATGTATTTAAGTTGACTTCTTCGTCGTGAATAATCCATTTCCTTTCATTTACTATACGTATTTATATTAGATTTTGTTTACTTCATTTGCTACGAAGATTGTTTTCGTTGACAACAATAAACAAGGAGAAAAAGTACCTCTCTACATAGCGTAACAAGACGATCCAAAAAGAACTAATGATGCGAACTTTCCGTTTAATTAATACTTATATTGGCTTTAATTTATTTAAAATACCACGGATATGTTGATCTATGTGTTCCCAAATTTCATAATTTAGCGTTATAAAATATTACAAATACATTCGAACGGAATATTCAATTGATCACGAGTATTTGTTCGGCAAACAAAACAATACCTGTATGCACTATACCGAATCCGAGTCCAACAATAGTCGTTCCAATGGCAACACTCGTGAGGAGTGATAAAAACTGCAAAACGCCAATATTTACTCGAAATTCGAAAAAATACGATACGATAAAAATTAGAATCTACATTCCTTTCCTCATAGAACAGTACAAATACCGCTCCGCCATACGATTCTAAGATATTTTAATGTGCAAGATAATATTACCCTGCACGGTGGATTTCAAATTTCCCATGCAGTTCAAATTTGAATGATTGTTCCCGGAATCAAATCCGGGATTTCAATCTTCGCAACAAAAACTATCACCGGGAGCTAGGTCCAAGTAGCAAGAGATTTCCACCAAATGTCATGAAAATCGGTCTATTAGTTCAAAGATAATAGGGGGACAGAAAGACAGTGCAGCATTTTCCTACTTTTGGCAGTTCCCCATCAGTTTTTCGTGTTCGCCAGAAGTTTTTGTGTTCGAACTCTTTCCAATGGCGATATACAAAGGCGTTTTTTTGCGACGATTCATCAAACATACTAACCAGGACCATTATTTTAAGACATACTAAACAACTATTTTTAATAAGTATTTAAATGAAATGGGGACCTTGAGAAATTGACGTACTAAAGAGGAAAACGTCCTAACGAGGAACGAACTAAGTTCCACTGCAATTAGTCCCAAATAAAATCAGTGACAATTCTCATTGGAAACGGAACTCATTAGATATTAATAAAAAATACAGTATATTGCTGCCTAATTTCCACACTATATATGCAAATAAATTATCTTTAAAGTTGAAGCACAAAAATATGCAAGAAATTTTCCTCAATGCCTTGATATTACTAGGAAGATTGAAATAATCAATAACTACTCTGTATAATAAAATAACCCTTATGGTACTATTTATTTACAAATTATTAATGAACTCAATATTTATGCAATGCTATTCGAAAAACGTATTATAAATTATGCAAAGAAAATAAAAATTTATTTTATCTTATTGCAAATTAGGGTTAGAATTACATTATGGCAAACATTATCTAACAAATATGGTAGAAAATAAAGAATTACCACTTGGATTTTATATGCTGTACATGCACACAAATGGTTCTCTGTTCGTGTAACATAAGGAAAAATTTTACATCATTTTCCTTCCTCTTTTCACACAAAGCAGATGACAACCTCCCAAAAAAGTGATTTTAAGACTTTCCTTTTATGTTCGTATGCGCAATGAAACTATAGAAGGCAATGCAGAAGGTGGGAGTAAAAGAGATGCATGTACTAAAGATTGATACCAATGAAAAATGGAGAAACCTCCTATTAGCCATCAAAATAATAAAAAAGGGAAATTTCTCCACACCAGCGACCAAACACTCAGGCAATCTCACACTCTCCATGCTCCTATTGGAAACTAATTGTGCATTTTTGTTCAAAGAAGTTCATGACTAAATTGGGCAAGAAAGGTGAAAGTGGGTTCCTAATGGCTGTCCAGTCATGTTAAAAAAATTTTGTTGAATAGCAAAAAACAGTTTCATGCAGTTTAGAAAGCTTAATTAATTCAATGGATATATCGGTGGAAACATGATCATTAGTGAACCACTCTTCAAGAAAACTACATGTAGTATTTATTGAGATGGTAGGAAAGAGATATGTGACAACAAAAGAAACTAACGTTGGGAATCACCAAGTTTTAAATTTTTGGGATTTTCAATGAAATCTTCAGCATTTTTAGGTAATATTTTAAATTTGTCAACTATCCATTTAGAAATGAGATAAGTGTGAGAATCAATACATGGCACAATAGGTCTCATAGAAATCCCAGGTTTGTAGATTTAAGGTCAATGTAATATTGAGATGGTAACATTAGTAACCTCGTACACACACACACATATATATATATATAATATATATATATATATATATATATATATATATATATATATATATAGCATATGGAGAGCTGGTGGTGTAGTGGCTATAGTGTTGGCCCCACCAGCTAAAGTGACACCTGCTTCGAATACTGTAGGATTTTTTTGGGGAAAAGTGGAAATATATATATATATATATATATATATATATATATATATATATATATATATATATATATATATATATATACACACAGCTTTTCTCTCTTTATGCGGGGGTTGTTGTCCAGGAAAGAGACAAAGTGAACTCGCATAAACAGAACACAAATTTACATGTAAAAGATAGAGTTACATTCCACGAGCAAACCTAACTTCATAATGACTTCTTATGCGTGAAATACAAACCAAAGGCAATTAACACTTTAAATTATACTCGCCAATAAAAGGAAGCAGATTAGCACAAGTAGTGGTTGTTGTGAGTGTCATAATTGTGGAGGTTTAAAATCTGGAGGGATGTCTTGGCCCAATGCAAGTTCCATGGGTAAGGAGACAAAACTTCTCAAGTGTGCTCAGACAGTATCACATGAAATCACCTTCTCATCTACACTCTACAATATCCTCTCCACTCTCATGTCTTTTACTGTAGCATTAATATGCAAAGCATAAGGGACAATGAGAGACTAAATGGTCACCCTGTGGTGTAATGGAGAACTTTCTTGCAATTGTATTGCCCTGGCCACATAATTGCATAAGAGTGAACAAAGATGGTTTTATAGCCTTATAGGAATTAAACTGGATCTTGATAAATAAGCTTTGTCTGAGATTGAATCTAATACTGATTGAAATATATAACATGTTTTCATGAATTGATTACTGATCAGAGTGATGTCAAAAGTTTGAAACTTTTTCCAAATACATAACCAAAAAGTCCAAAATCAATTGAATCAAATACAGTAGAGTCTGGATTATCCAAGGTAAAGTAGACCAAGCTAACCTCAGATAATGATAAACTCTGATAAAATGGAAGTTTCATTTTTAGGTATTAAAAATCGGCCTATGTATGTTCAGAAATTTTATTTTATGCATACGTAACTAATCTGAAAGAACAATTTATTGATATTATTAAAACAAAATAGCCTTTTAATTATTTCTGGCTAAATTTGGTCGATCGCTTTTTGGCCGCATTGTTATGTCACCTAAATCATTGAATAGCCTTTAATTTGGTATCTAGATACACCACAACATGCTTTCTCTTCCCACTCATTATTCAGTCGAGTCAAGAAATGTCCAACTATTGCAGGGTAAAAAAAATGATAAATGTCCAGGATGGCCAAGTCCATGGGTATGGAAGCGTAGTTTAATGTCTCCTTTTTACTGAGGTTCATTGACAACTGACTCGACAGTCTGAACCTCCGTAGAGATGACCATGCCTCAGTTACATGCATTTTTGTGGCTGAATGCTGCCGCATGCTTCGTGAATCTTACACTATGCATCAACTGAAAACTGAAGTCATGAGGAGTCATGATTTACATGTGATAATAACCTGTGACCTTGACCACAAGCTAAAAACAACAATGTATTTAGAGGGGGCTGCCTTGGTTAACACAGAAGCTCGGATAAGTGGGGCTTGGATAATCTACTCTACTGTACACAATAAAGTCAACTAAATAGCCTACAAATGCAAAATATATCACAGAAACTTTTACTCACATACAAATTTGGAAAATCTCTGTATGTAAATACAAATATGTATTTTATTACACCAGTCTTGGCCATATGAATTAAACTTTTTAATTCTTTATATTTTCATTCAATAGAAAAACACACGAGTGACATCCTGACATGACATACAATTGATGAAAAAACACTACGGGTTCAACGTACACGTTACACGTACCTTCCAGCTTACCCTCACAGTGACAACTGACAAATTCTGGAAATAAAAATGGTTCGGCATCTAGGCCAACCCTCTTTGGCACTGACATTGGGTCTGTTGCTACAGGTGATACATGAAGTTGCCAAATAGCAGTAAACTTGTTTGGAAAATTCTGATCCAATGTAAATATAAAAAAGCAATAACATTGTGTTATACATAAAAAATAGTTTTGAAACTTTAAAGGAAAAAATCAGTGTAAAGTGTAAAAACAGCTCTTTATAATTTTATCAATAATAGGATTTAGGATCAACTATTTAATAAGACAAAATCTATTATTATAATTTTATGTCTGCAGAATTTCTTCTCTAGAGCATGGGCCTCCTTAAACCATGGGGCCTAGGGCACATGCCCTAAATGCCCAGGGGTTCACATGTCCCTGACCCCGGTACCTCATATGACGAGAAATACAGTATATTATTATTTTCATTAAATGGTTTATATATGTATATATAAGGAGTAATGCATTTTTTTAATAAACAGAGTATTTTGTGTGTTAGGATTATGATATCATATGTTTGTCCCCGATTAAAATTAATGTTATTACGCTGTTTATTTATTCTCATTAAAAGCATTAAATCAATTTTATTATAATATATACTATGAATTCCCATTTGAAAACACTGGACTAGTTGCCATGATAGTTAATATTTTTCATTGTTAAAAACTGAAAATTTTTCCCTCTTCTTATGATTAAAAACTAATTTCTGTACCAATTCAACACAGATTTTAATTCTGTCAGTAGGAAAAATAAACTTCATTCTTCTAGCTATGAAACCGTTTATATTTAGAGTTTGAATCTCAGTTTTAAATAATTTGAAAATAAAATATTAAAAAGCCCTGCACTGGTTTCCATGCTTTTCTTATCGGACAAGAAATGTTGCAATGGGGGTCGGAAAAACTACCTAATGAATTTTTGTAATTTATATCCTCCTATGTAAGGATATTACATTATTTCAAGAAATTTCTCCTTTACGTCTTTTGTCCAATAATGAACATTTGTCTAACCTTATCCACTAAGAACAAATATCTGCCAATCTCTTCTCTAAGGGACATATTAAATCTCTTGAATTATGAACGTTTAGCTGCCACTAAAACAGCTGACATTGTCGCTAACTTCCAAAGGTGATGTCAGCAACAACTGGCTAGGTCATGAAAATATTATTTTTGAAACCACTTTTTCATTTTCAATATTTTTAAAAGCTGTAAAGAATATTTTTAAAATTTTGCAATTATAGACTTAGCTGTTGGAGCTTATGCATCTGGACATGCAGTTATTTTCCGTGGGCGGCCTGTAATGAGATGGGAAGTTATATCTTCATATTCTTTGGAAGAACATGTTCCACGCAATGCCTCGGTCTTAACATTAGTGGATGTATGCATCACTTACAATGGACAACATGCTCCAAATAGCATTGGTTTGAGATTTTTCATTTTTTTTTTGATAAGGCATAGATATACTGAACACAAAAATGTTCAGTTGGATAGGCTGCCATGACTCTGCGCATTGTTCTTGTATAATAATAAAAGTCAATATTGTTTGGCTGTAACATTGGATTAATTTAAAACTACTAAAATTATTGCTGTGATATTGAAGCTTTCTTGAATTGATAGTTGCATTCTCATATATTCTTCAATTTGCAAAAAATTATTGAATTTATTCTTATTACAGGAGTTTGGAGAACAATGGAGGTAGATGCATTACATCAAAGGTGCCATATGAAAAATTTTCAGATATGATTCATCTAACTAAAGGAAAACCTTACTGTGAAAGCAAGGAAATAATGCTGAAGGTAGGTTTAGAATTAGGAAATTTGAAATATAAATATTTTTATCAACAACAATGATCATCCGAGAGAGTATCTTAAGATTTTGATAAATAAACATACACATCATGAATGATCGTTAACACACCTATATATGTTTTTATGAGTTTCAGGGCCTTGGGCTAAGGTAAGAATCAGAAGGTACAATTAGAGCACACCATCATCCTGTATCTGTCTGTAATGATCTGGGATGGCATTTAGTGCTTTTATCTCAGGGAGTAGATTTTCACTCCACGGCCATAAAGAGCATAATAAAAGTAAAATGTTTTTGTTACTCTCTATTGAGTTCAATTCATGCCTCAAGCTAGTTTGATAGTGAGATGACTTTTTAAAACTCCTTAGAACCAAATTGTTGAATTTTAATAGGAAAATCAAAATATTTGCTTGATTACAGCCGAATATACAGAATTATATGAATCCAATTGAAGTTAACATCTGGTACCAGTTACCAGAGGAAAAAGAGTTGCAAGAGATACGTGCAGAAAAAGGAAATTCAGAATTCAAAATACAGCCCATACTTATTAAAAGGAATGGTGTTAGAGGTTAGTAGCAATTTAATAAATATATATTACGTAATTTGTGTTATTATAAATTTTTGAATTTTATGACAGATTGCAAACTAAAGATTAAACAAAAGTAACTTAAGTTATTTTGATGGTGATAAATTAACCCATGATTTCTAACTAATGGATGGTTTGAGGTATTGTAAGCAGTTTAGAGGAATGGCTAAAGTCAAATGATTAGATATTACACTCGGTTAAATAGAATATTACCCTTCCAGGTGCAGACAATTTCTGTAAAGATTGTCCAATTCCACGAGGAATTTCTAAAATCAGCATATCAGTACCATTTAAAGTGGAATGTAGAAAGGACAATATTTGTCATGCTGATCTTCACATAACTGGCATCCTACATCAATTAAGCAAAAGGTCAGTAGTGGATTTACAAATATTGCACCCTTAGGCATTTAGAGATTTTTGACCTTCCCTCCGTTTTCTCTTCTTTAGTTAAAATAAAAATCTATCCATTTTTTATTAAACTTTAGAATTCATTTTCATTCTAATATTTCTAAATAAACATCAAATTAACAATCTTAAATATCATTTGTTGACTACAGTTAGACCCCCATTTAGCACAACCATTTGTCCATCATTGACATTGGTGCTAAACCAAGGGTGGTGGTAAATTGAGATATATGCTAGCTTTATGTATTCATAAGATGGAAGTTTTGTTCACAATGATTCATGGGTGGTATGTGAGGGTGGCACTATATAGGGTGATGCTAAATTTGAGTTTGACTGTATATTCAAATAATAAATGTAAAATACTACATGAAATAACAAATATGCACCCACTAATCATTTGTGCCATTAGGCACTGCCTTAAGGTAACTCCACTATTGCAAATGGTAATGTTAATATATCTCCATATTTCATCAAATAATTTTTCATTTATAATTGAAAAAAGAAACTTTTTGGGTCAACATTTAGAATTTGCTGGATTCTATGACTACTATAGTATGCTACTATAGCAAATAATGGGTAGTAAATTAAATTTGTTATATGGGTGAATCGTTGGAAGCTGAAACATTGTATAAAACCTCTCACTATCATGACCAATAATGAACTACATATGTTATATGTACAATAGCTTGGCTGATACCAATAAACTTTCACCATAAGCCACAATTATCCTTTACACAATGCTGGAAATAAGTATAAAACACCCCTAAAAAATTAATAACAATTGCAAATGAGATATTTCTAATGAGATATTTTTGGCCACTTACAGTTATGCAAAAAAACTGAAAATCATGTTGCATGCAATATTTAATATATAATAAAGTATAAGGCGCCAACAAAAAATTAATGTTCTTCAAACTTTAGAAATTTATTTATGCTCCTATAGTCCTTTGTCTTTGTTCCTTTACATTGTAAAATACTTGGGTATAGATCTCTCAATGCTCTTGCAAGTGATTTCAATGTTTATTGGAGCATTTTATCCAATGACTCAAGAACTACACTCGCGAATTCATCATGTGACTGAAATTGTATGCCTTTGCTATAAACTTTTCTTGCTAATATTGACTGAATGTTTTCAATAAGATTAAAAGTCAGGGGACCTTGCTGATCATTTCATCACGATATTTTTCTCCTAAAACCATTCTTTTGTCTCAGTTGATGAGTGATGGGTCTATTATCCCACTGAAATGAGAAATTTGTTCCATAATACTAAAAGTTGACAATTGCTAAGAGATGTTCTGAGAGTATGTAGATGTGCCCTGAAATGTTTCATTTTTCCTCCAAAATTGCCAAATTTAGCTTTTCAGGAAATGAAATAACACACAAAACAGTGCTGAAAATGTTACGCATAACGTGACAAAAAACATTAACAAAATTTTTCAAATAGCTGTAACGGAAAACGTAATGAAAACGAAAATATAAATTTTATTTCGTTAACAGATGGTAGCTTATGTAATTGGAATTTGATTTAGGAGCACCATTCGTTATATTGGCAAGGGGGAAGTGAATAGATACTGCTGTTACTTATTGAAAATTCATTACATTATGGGAAAGAAATAACTTTGTATCCATTTCTACTAGTTAAGTTTTTATTCAACTCAATCCAGTTACAATGTTATGGCATCAGGTGTCAATTAAGCAAGTTGATCATTGGAAAGTGAAATTTCAAGCCTTAAAGGTTAGGCATTGGAAAGCAAACCACCATAAAATGAAGACTCTTTGTATATATATATATATATATATATATATATATATATATATATATATATATATATATATATATATATATATATATATGTATGTATATGTGTGTGTGTGTGACTTTTTATAAGGTGTCTGATGCAGGATTGTACTATGTATGTATGCTACTTGGTTTATCATTTCAGGCTGGCTTCTTTGAAAGGAGAAAGAAGGAAGAACTGAAGAAGTTTAAAAGAGAGGTAATTATTTTAGTATGGTAAAAATCTTTTCTTAAATTTATTCTTGAAAAGAGCTTAATTAAATACTGCATTTGTTAATCAAGTATTATTTCTTAATTGATAATAAAATATGGATTTTTTTCAGCTATTACTTGGAGAAGAATCTCAAGCAGATTAATGTTCAAGCGGAAAATATTAAAAATCGTGAAAAAAGAAGATAAAAATCTTGTAAAGAAAGTCTAATTTAAACTCTACAGAATCTGAAGCTTTCTGCGAGATATCCAGAACTAGCCTTTTTGTAAATATAAATTGTAATCTTAATGAATCGTTCCCATGATGAATGTGTGGCGATTTTTTCCTCCCCCCCCCTTTACTCCCGCACTTATACGATCGCCGATATTCGTGATATCGCCGGACTGAATGCCACGCCACGGTCGACACGCCCTCCCGTGGTGCCCCTCTGCTTTATATACTCTAATTACCCCTCACCTCTTTAACCTTCCCTCTTTCCCATGGTTATGCAAGAACAGTGGAAGGGCGACCAATCATCGGGAATAATTCAACCATTTCGAATTACCCGCCTGACGTCATTACCTCTCTCCTTCACCACCGGCGTCACGTGACAGTCCATTCCGATAGTGTCCTTCCAAGCGACGAGACGCACAGCGGAGCAACGAGTGAAATCGACGCAGGTGTCCCACTCTCGATTCCATCCTATCCGGCAGAAAACATTCAGTGTTGAGTGGACATTGACCTCCCGGGAGCCGGAAGAGGATAGTAACTATTGGATGTGATTTAACTGACATTAACTAAGTTTCGTTTCGAATCGCCTTCACCTATGAGGTGTATTTTGTTTTGTGGTATTACTTAAATCTATTCAAATTCAACTGCTGGATTGTTATATGTCTATATTTCTATGTTCTATTTATAGTTTGTCATTAGCACTTAGCACATCAGTGGATGTTTTTGCACCGAAAATTATAGTTCGCTGCAAATGTTAAGTGGACATGTAAATATAATTAACTGCTTTAAACAAGATGTCATGCATTATATTTCAAACTGATATGTTGAAGCAATTGGAAATGATTTATTATATTTGTAAGATAATATCATTCATAAAAGACATTCTGAAAAGCTAAACAATATTGTGCAACAACTAAGGGTACTTAATTCTTGGATATTTTGAAACAAAATTTGATTTACTCAAAAATGGCTCTAAGGATTTCGATTAAAATCCATCCAAACGTACAGTCTGATGTCACCAATAATACTAACTAAGCCATGTGACCAAAAACAGTTGCCATATATTATCCAGTGGCATTATTTCTGTACAAGATGCTCAGCGCATGCGTCAGAAGGGAGAGGGCCCCCAGGGATTCCCAAATACAAAATTCCATCAGTGAGAGGCAGGGGTTCACCAAGAGGGAGGGGCTGATGGGCTTCAGCCTCTATTAAAAAATCTCTTACTAGCCTTATAAATATACAGGAAATATACTCTTTTGACTTTTTATATTTTTCTATTTCTCTCAGCTTACAATATATAATCATTATACAGATACTTCTTGAATTACGCATATTTATATTGTGTGAAGTTTCTAACAACTAGCAATCTACTCATGAAATTTTAGGGCTGAACCCCTCCTAAGAGAAAATCCTGGTTGCGTGCTTGGTGAGATGTATTAGACGTGAGAGGTTGATGGTGTCAGTTGCTTTGGTTCTGTTGCTATGCATTATTAACATAATTGGCAGTGAAACGCCAAGCACACACAATTAATTTCGAGGAAGAATGTAGTGAGACCAAACATATATAGGTATATGAGAAAGTTTGTGCAATGTATATTGCACTATTTATTTTCTTAAAAACATAGTCATTTACTTAGAATCCAGCAATCTGAACACCTTGATAATGCAAACACACAGTTGCACCTATTAGATCAGATTATAGAGGCTTCACTGCATATATACACAGAGCTGCCCCTTCCATGGATTTTATCCTTTTTTAGAGATTTTATCGGTTTTTATAGATTTTTAAATATAAAAAACTGACATTTTTATCATTCACAGATATTTATAAGATGAAATTCAGATGTTATCTAAGCTGTATGCTTAGCAACCCCATAAAAAACTAAGAAATTCAGTGAGTAGTAATATTTCTATGCAAATACAGGTATCCCCCGATTTATGCGCGAGTTGCATTCCTGAAAATCGTTGTGTAAATCAAAAATGCATAATATTTTTCCTATTGAAAATAATGTAATAGGCATTAATGTTTCTGAGCAGAGATTTTCTACTTAGAAGCATCTTTAAAATTGATTTAATGAGCATTTTAATTGATCAATCGTTTACAGCAACATCTACTTTTACAATTACTTAATTTTTTGTGCATTGAGTTTCTGCCATAAATTACAGATGTCTCAAAGCTCCTTCAATCAGTGAACCTTCCTACTACAAATATATTCTTCTCATCCAACTTGATGAATATTTTTCTGAGGGTTTCTCCCTTACAGTTGTTGACCGCTATCAGTGCATCACTTTCTAGAAGAAAACCCCTCTTCAGCACAAAAAGTGAGTTCAAGTCTGTTTGCTTAAAGATTTGAATAAGAAAAGACATTCTACCACTGTAGGAACACCCAGAAAATCCAGTCCTGTGAAAGTGGGATTTTTTCTAAGGTCACCCCTCCGACTTACGTGGTTTGAGGAGACCGTGCAAAAATCAGCACCCCATCCTTCGGAAGGGACATTAAGCAGTTTACTCCCTCAGTGCTCTTTCAAAGCAGCAGGATAATGCCGGCATTGGGATTCCCTCCTCCCTGCTGTGTGTGTGTCCGGTCTGAATTGGTAAGACCTGTCATAAGACAACACTAGAAGAAGAAATTATGATATACTCTTTATAGTGCCATTGTAAACAAAAATGGAAATGTATCACTGATGTGCAAAAGGACAGTGTTTTTATACCACATATTCCCATAATTTCTTGCGACTAACCATTTTCAATTCAAACATTGTCAATTTCCAGTAAAGGTTTGTTTTACAATGACCATTTATAAGGTCCAAGGTCAATCACTACAAGTTTTTGGCATCGATTTATGTGCCTAATGCTTTTCTCATCATCAGTTTACACAAGGCATTCAAGGGTAAGTAACCAAAAAAGTTTGTGTATAATTTCGCCTGGTAGGAAGGCCATCAACAATTCTTGAATAAATATTGTAAAAGTGTTTTCAGTATGTTTTTCAAAATTATGGAGGTCAAAGAAGATAAAGTTATGATTTCAGAGTCACAAAAGACCATTAATACCTACCTAAGGAAGCTTTTCAAGGTGTCAATTATAAACACAAGGCATAGAATGGGTTCTTCTAGTTATATGTAAAACAAATCACATTCAATGAATGGCTACATTAAGCACACCAAACTTTGCCATTGTTTCTAACAGTAGTTTATCCAAATTCTTTATTTTTATCCTTAATTACTATTGATTTGCTTGAGGAATACCCAGTGGATAACCTAAATTTTTTTGCAATGATACAATTGTTATATTTGAATCTTGATATTGTTTAATATTTGAAATAGAATAAGTAGAAGTGATATGAGTCAACTTTTCACAGAATATCAAGTTGATTCTGTTCCCTGAATGAAATATAAAGGACTAAAAACCAGTAATGCATTAATTAAAAATAGCTTACTCCTATCTGTATCATACCTAAGTGTTGTCCTATTTCAATTATAATAATATCCAGAAATAAGAGTCGAATCAGACTCTAAAGCTCTCTGAGAAATAAATTCCTTTCAATCGTGAATATTCTGCTCCACACAGTCATACTGTGCTAAGTTGAACTATTTGACTTGTGTAAAGCAAAGATCTGGATTAACTGTCGTAATCACTATGCTAATATGTTCAATAAATCCTTGAATTAAATTGTTACTATTTTTAATATTAATAGGAATGAGTCATGATGCATAAACTAACAATGCCTATTGGATGATTACTGTATCCAATGATGTTGAATATTTTATGGCATCTTGGTCATTGTCCCAGGAAATGCTTAAATTGCTCAATCAGGAATTAAAGAATAATCAACCTCAGATTATAATTTAGAATAATAGGACAATGCTTAGTGCAGCAAAATTATAAAATATTATGTTAGAGATAAAAACTGATATTTTAGTTTAATGGGAAGTTTGGTTAAGACAAGATTGCTTGAGTGAAATAAGTTACAAAGAGACTATTTTTCATATGAAAGAAAAAGGTAGTTCCACAAAATGAATAGGTTTAAATACAATTAGTGTAGAGAGTAAGCATCTTATAGGCAAAGATAAAGTTGAAAATTGCTGGAGGAGATGCTGAGGTTTCTGCTCGACTATATCAAGATTAAGTGAAGGTCTGATCATAGCCATCTTGAGGTGAAGACAATATGGGCCTTGGCCCAGGGTCTCAAAATTTGGGGAGAAGTAAAACAGAGATTCAAAAGTCAGAAATACTTATGAACTATTATACATGAGGAAAGAATGATTTTTATTTTGGTTCCGAGAAGAGTCGTGTTCCATTGTTATCAACTTTCTGTTCCATTGATATCCTGTGCGGTCGGGCATGTTGCCTACCCCAAGTGCCATCCTTGGCCATGCCTGCCACCCATTCAGTTCACCATGTTTCAAGCTTCTTTCATGTTTACACACACAATGCAATATTTGGGCTGATTCCGTCAGTTAGCCGCAGTAAATGCCAGTGCATGTACCAGTGCTGTAAACAACTGGATTTGATAGTGAATTTGTGTAATTGTGGTTAGTCAAAGTTATAATGAACTAGCTGAAACATCCGGCTTTGCTCAGGGAGGGGTTTTCTTTTAAGTAGCAAACGATTTTTATTGATACCACTTTTGTTGTCATATTACAATAAAACTAATATAATAAATTCTGAAATTTACTTACTTTCACTGTTGGGTACCACAAGTTTACCAAATGTTCCCCTTTCCTTAATTATGCAGGCGATGTTTACATTAACATTTACTATTTTATCTATTGTATTGTAAAGTTTTATCATTAATATAATTACGCATTAACTTCTTACTTAATATTCACATGGATAGATGCACCAAAGCCTTTAAAGCAGCAATAAAATTATGCGGATTATGTCAATACTATTAGACAAAATGTAAACAATAAACATCTTGGGAATAATTTTGAAACTAGAAAAAAGTCTGCTATGACCGGGAATCGAACCCGGGTCATCCACTTGCCGGGCGGATATTCTACCTCTGAACTATCGTAGCAGAACAATTTCTCTCGTTTCTGAACGCGAATGTTTCCTTGGTTGGGCCACCTTAAAAGCTTATGCCTGTCTGCATAGGATCTTAGGATCATATTATTCCATCAATAAACATCTTGGTTACCGAACAAATTTAAGTAGGTGTATCGATTTATTTTAATGTTAATGGTGAAAGATGCATCTGAAATAACATCTGCCCGCATAGATTAATCCTTACTCCCTTGCACCCATTATAACAATTAAGCAAATACCAAATGTTCTTTATTTCATTTCATTTATTCCATAAAAGTTGCAAATACAAGGCATTCTACAATCTTCAAGAGTCGTCAAACAAACATTAGATTTGCAATCTACCATAATGATTGATAGCTAAATAGGCATTGAATTTTCTATGCTCTTATCTTCTCATTCAGCCTTTCTATCTCTTGAGTGTCTATAATTTTCATTATTATCTTTCCTAGTACACTTCCCTGTAAACCAGGGATACACAGACAGTATTTACAATTGGAGGCTTCATTTTTCTTTTAAATAATTTCTTCTTTGATTTACTGCATTTCCACTTGATCCACAAGTTTATCGTCTTCTCTGCAAAGAAGGCCACAGTTGCCACCAGAAGGCTAATCCCCACTGCTTGGTATGTTGTAATTAGGTCCGACTACACAATTGCCTATCTTTGTTTCTTAGGTCCAACGGACAGATCTCTGACTGAGGGAGATCCGATTGTATGAGATGATCTACTATTCCAGCTTCAACAAGTGATGTGAGCCTGCCAATAAAAATGGGATATTGCTTTGGTTTAGAGTTGGAAGAGACTCATTTTGCATTAGCAAATTTTAAATTAGCCCTAATAAATGTCTCAAAATCTAATCAATTAGCATGCTTGACAGCAAGAGAAGTTAAATATAAGAAATGTATTCTCAAACTATGATAAAATTGGGTTTTTTGTTCAATCTGAATAAAGCCAAATGCCATGTAAGTAACTTAAAAAGCAAAGACATGAGAAACAACTTCAATCCCAACAATTCTTCACCAATATAAGATCTTAATTGAGGTTTTGAAACACCCAGTACAGGAACTCATTTTCATTAGAATATATGAATGAATCCGTTTAACATGTTTGATATGATTCAAAAGTTACCACAAAGTGAATAAGGCACTGGCAGATTCTAAAATAGCAATATTTATTTCCTTGGATTTTTATATTTTGACTTTATTGTATTATTTTCCTATAAATAATAATAGAATTATAACTTTACATTATATTTTTTTTTATTTTACACTTCTAATGTTCCTACAAATGAAACATAGAATGGAGGAAAATCGCTAATTATACCAAGTACAGAACTTTGGTAATAGTAAAGTATAAAAAATAATATGGTTGATTACTTACAAAGCAACATTTTGAGACAAGTTTTATCATTAAATTATTATGGTTAATGGCATAAACTATAAAACAGGTAAATGGATATTTGAGTTACTAACTTCTTCAGTGGTATTAAAATGGATTGAGCAAATCAGTTGGCTTAGTCACAGACCAAGAGATGGTCCTGAAATGTGAGACCTGTAACCCCTATCATTCTCTAATTAAATCACTGGCCTTTGGAATCAATGGAAAATTTCCAAAAATAAAAAATAATTCCATTCTGTTTAATTGCTAACTTGAGAAACTTAATGAAAAAACCTGAAAATTAAGCCAGAAATAAAAATTAAATTACTTACATTGGATTGAACATTTTTGGTAGAGTACTGTTGTGTGGGAAGACAAAAGCAAGGGGCAATGTCAGGAATGAAGGCAAAAACACATCTGTGTGATTCTTCCACTCCTTCCTCAATCTGTTTCATGTAGGCCTTAAAAAGAAGTCTCTCCACAACCCTCTTCTCTCGGATGAACATAAGTCCTTCTGGAAAAAAATTAATTTCTCATTAAGAAATTAAACATTACAAATTACATGTATGCACTATTTTATAAAAATTGCTATATATTCATTTGAACATGTCTACAAAAAGCAATTGCCAAAAATATGTAACATTATCAATTATCCGACTTCCAACATTATCCAGCAGTCCTGGCCGATCTGGTGAAAGTTGCTAGTAATTCAGCGTTCACCAGAGAATCACATCAATGGCAGTATCAGTCCGGCGATACCGCAGCGTCTGGTGCCAAGACATTTTGGAACAACTGCAATTAGTACAGTAGGATCTGGGTTATATGTAACCCAGTTATACCTAATACTGGTTTATCCATATTTTTTGTAATCCCCGCGAAACACTATGCCAAATCATACCCACACATACTGAATTGTACATAATTCTCTTTTATACATATCGCTTCTTCCATCCCATGGGAGTTTTTCTCTCACTTATACGTATACAATTTGTGAATGATGTTAATGGCCTTTTTCTTGCTTACCACTTCTTCGGCAATATGGCAGAAATGTATTCTATATCACCACTACATTGTGTACTTTATATCACCTGATACCCATGCAATCACTCAGAAGTGTTGAATACAATGTTGTAAAAGAATGTTCAAAAATAAGCTGTATAAAAATTTTGATATGATTATCCAGCATTTTTGAGAATCTGGTGACCCCATTCCCCCATGGCGCCAGATACTCGATGATCTACTGTATTAAAAATAAAAACAACATCATGTATTATAACCTCATGTTGTGCAGACATCACCTAAGTATGGTCTGTGGGTCATATTCAGCCTGCACAGTGATTTCATCTGGTCTGACTTACCTCATCATTTTCTTTCAGCCATGCATATTTGTATAGGCACAGTAAACCCTCGTTAACACAAACACATGGTTTACATGAACAAATATTTTCCCCGGCACTGAATGTATGGATTAATGTATACGAGTTGGTTGGTTAAAACGAAATTCGCTTAAGACGAACTTTGAACAAAATTTGGGAACCAAGAACTCAAGTAATTAGATAACACGAACACTTGTGTTTCGTCAAAACTATTATACAGCCATATTACTTTATTTCTGGCATGTAGAGAGGTTGTTTGTGAGATAAGTTCAATATGAGGATGCCTTGGGATGCTATGATTGATGATTCCACAATTTTCTTCATTCCTGGCTTCAGTCATTTTTCATCATCAGAAGGATGTTACAAACGCAGATGCTTTCATTGTATTAACATAGGTATTTGCATTCCTTGAGGTAATTTTTTTATTTGAACAGATCACCAAAATTATTTTGCCTGATATCATCATTCACAATCAACAACGGTATGCCTTGATACGATAGCAATTCTGATGAGGATGCACAACTGCTAAATGCTCAAATTCACAGGTGCTGAGAGCTTACTGCACTTCTGCACCATTTACCAAGCCTGCGAGAACATGGCTGTGAAGAGACAGAAGTGTTTTTCTCTCACTCCAAGAAGTGGAATTCAAAAATTCGGGTAAGCTATTGGGTGTCATCAAACAAAATTTATATTTTGTATTTGACCTTCGCCTTGCCAAAGAAAATCACAGACCAGGCAATTCCAACATTGTCCTCTGTTTCTTGCCACAAAAAATTATAAATTTAGCAAGGCGACTATGGCTCAAACAATAGTATTGCTTCTTGATTGCGAAAGAAGTAAACATCCGCATCTCACCATCTTCCCCTGTTAGACAATAGTTTCGTGTGTAAACATTCAACCATATAAATGAATGGCACAAGTTGCAAAAGAAGCCAAATTTCAATTACATTGGCAACAAAAATGAAAATACTACAGGTATCAGAATGGGGTATTAAAAAAAAAACAGAATTATAGAAAAATGTATAATTCTGAAATTGACACTATCCACAATTGTAAAAATAAATATAATATAATCGACCAAGTTGTATCTGCAGGGACAACAACGAAAATAAAAAACCTATGTGATTTAGATTTAGTAAAAGTAAGTTAAGACATATGTATTTACATCATTTAACTTCAAGGTGAGCATTATAAATATGCAGATAATTGAGATCTATCATTTACATCAAATTTAGCGTTACGTTAATTTGAATATTACTCAAAATTGTGCATTTGTGGTGTTATTAACAATAATGTATTTAACATGAACAGGTTATAGGTAGGTACATATATTTAAGCAGAAATTTGTAACATTTTTTCAGTTTTTCATATATAATTCGGTTATCACGAACTCGGTTAAACCGAACACATGATTTGATTCTCCCTTGGAGTTTGTGTTAACAAGAGTTTACTGCATTTGCTAGCAGGAGGTGTCACTAGGTATCATTTATGGATTCTAAATGCGATATTTTTCAAGTACATGGATCCAATATACCATATATACTCATGTATAAATTGATCTCGTGAATAGGTTGACACCTGTCTTTTTCATCAAATGTTTTGTTTTTTTGTATGTCTCGTGTATAAGTCGGCTCCAGATTTTCAGGTGTAGTAGAATGAAATTACATTAAATTCGAATGCTTAGGTTGGTTACATTTAAATCTGGGCCCAGAGGAAGGTGACCGGTTGCTGAGTAGGTGGAGTAATTGGGTTCGTTAGGAAACTAATGGGAGGGGAGGGGGCCTATGGAGTGGATATCAAAGAGGGGTGAGTGGGAAGGGTACAAAAAGTCATTAATAACATTGTGGCCACTTTTAACAACAGAAACATTTACTATAATTCCCAATGCATTAAGCCTGTGGCCCTTATTTTCACAATGTAAAATTTTTGAGTCAAAATCAGAAAAATATCCATGATCAAGAATGTGCTGAGTGAATTGAGAAGCAGTCCTATTGTTGTAGATGTAGCACCGCCAATGTTCTTTTTCCCTGTTTGTAAATTCCCTTCCAGCCTGACCGATATATATATAGTTTGGCAGTCACCACATTCCATTTTGTAAACACCACATTTATCACTTGGAGTCACATATATATATACACAACATATGGCTAAAGTTCACTTTACTAAGGAAAGCTATCCTGTGGGTATCACTAGGGAATAACTTATTCAATCATTGGGATAAGGGTTCAAGAAAGGTCAAAAAGCAACATATTTGGGGGGTGGGTCTATCGGGAAGCTGTAGTGGGAAAGTCTTGTTGAGAGTGATGTTCTTTTGTTTTTCTGGAGAATGTGTTCTATTAATTTTTCTGGATATCCACTATTTAAGACTATTGTTTTTATGATTTGTAATTCTGCAATAAAAACATTCTTTCTTAAAGGTAGTTTAATAAGTACTGACTGTACTGACGAATGGAACATGGCTTGCTTATGAAAGATTGGATGGTTGGATGAGGTATGAATAATGTTGTCCATGTATGTAGATTTTCTAAACACAGCAAAATGGTGACTTGTTTTCAAGGGTAATGGTTAAATCAAGGAAGTTGAGGTGGGAATTTACTTGTAACTCATGCATGAATGTGATCGAAGGATGCAAGGAATTAAGAATGGAAAGAAAACAAGCAAGCTGTCTATCAGTACTTTTCCATAAACAAAGAACACCATCTACATATTGGTACCAATAAATAACATTGTCTAATACTTTCTGTACCCTTCTCACTCCCCCTCCTCATATCCACGCCATTTCCCACCCCCACCTCCCATTACCTATAGTTTCCTAGCGAACCCCTTTGTATTTACTTGCCTTTGCAAGAAATTTATTACGAGAGAAATTAATTTATTGAGAGGAATATGATCAATATGAAAGTATAAATTTAACAGAGAATTGGCAATTTAATTTTTAAAAAGATCATTCCAGCTGTCATCATGATGTAATGTATTATTAGTTAGACTTAACAAATAATTGTAGCTATTAACAATATTTTCAAAAGAGAGGGAAATTAAAATCTCACCTGGAATAGGATTGAGAGTTGAATCCTGTTTCACTAGAGTGCCATAAACAAACCAAACACAAGATGACCGAGGGAAGATGAGCATCTCCTTTGCATAATTTTATGAGTATGATTATGATGACATACATAACAGGGCCAACAATTGAAAGAGACAATCAAATGAGAATCCAAACCTGAAAATCAAATTAATAAAATGAGAGAATAATTCCATATTCTATAAAAATTTTAATTAATCCTATCCTTATTCCACTGACTGATGTATAACACAATAAATGAGTACCTATGCTACCCATTTACAAAACCATGAAATTGGCCATTTGAGTGATTCCTAAAAAAATGTTAAAGTAATACGATAAATGCTAGATTACCACTCTATCGTTTGAAAAATAATCACATACTTCCCATTATTATAATTAAGATACACTGTTTCGAAAAATAAGAGAATAAACCAAAATTATTTTAAACTACTCAAACATGCACAATGCAGAATGTTACATTATCCCCTAAGGAAAATTCCTAAATAATTTCCAACATTCAAATATATTGTATTGAAATTCCAAATATGTACTTACAATATAGTATGATGTATAGTTGAATGCATATCATCAGAATTCTAGGTTAATCTATCAATTGTTAACAACAGTCATCGGTAGGTGGTGGCAGCTAAAAATAAGAGATATCTCTTAAACAATGCATTCTATGGGAAAATGTTACAAATAAAGGTGGTAGAAAATTTTATTTTCCACAACTTTTATTCCAATACATTTTTACATTTATCAAATATTAAAGCAAATATTCCAAAAATCATGGATATGTGACAAGAGTAAACACTCATTTCTGGTTGACCGATTTTTACCAAAAACTAATCAGTTCTTGTGACTTTTATAAAAATGTTAAATATAAAATTTCACGTTGACCTGATTAATAATTTCTGAGTTAGAGCACCCACAAATAGCTATCACATACACACAGACATCGAGAAAATTGTCAAAACGTGTTCAGGGGACTTCAAAATGTGTATTTCCGTTGAAATCTCAAAGTCGATTTTTTTCATCAAAACAATACTTTCCCCTATACTACGTATGGAGAAAGTAAAAAATAAAAGAATGTTCATTGGTTATCATAGATAACGCAGATAAATGACTCTTCCTAAAACACCACTTTAGCATAACTTTTCTCTGCTTCCTTGAAAATGTATTACCAATCTATGAGATACTTTGGAGCACTATCACTTACTCATAAAAGAGTAATTCTCAAAGTTTTTACATACCAAGAGTATATTAATTTAGAAGTAACTGGTCACAATGAACTCATTAGAGATAAATTAATTTTTGATGATATGGAATATTTAGGCCACCCCACTCTGCTGCAATATACCGTAAATACCCGCGTATAAAGCACACTTTTTTTTCGAAATATTTGAGTTAAAAATAAGGATGCGTACATAATCTTCCTATTTTCATTTGATTCCATATTTCCACAATTTCAGCTCATTAATTACTGTCCGGGTATCCTCATAATTTTATTGGTGATTTTTACGAAAAGTAAGATAGATAATAGATAAAATTTATTAACTAATTCTATGAACATACATTAATTTGATATGAAAAGAATGAATTCAGTATTTATTCATTTTAAAAGCCAAGAAATTCTTCGTCACTGGAACATTCTTCTTCGATGTTGTTATCGGAATCGTCATCTTATGCATGACGTCACAATACACCTGCTCCCGGCCTGGTGGTGAGGTACTGGTACTACTTACAATTAGAAACAATGACAGCTGATGCCTTTGAGTACGCTGGCAGTTGATGCTTCTTGTAGAACTAAATCAAGTAATCGTTCCCTACTTTTCTCTCAGCATTCATACGTGGTTTATTCTTGATTCTTAGAGTCTGTAGTTAATTATGGTTTATTGCTATCATTTTTGCGAGCTCTAGAGTGCTCTAATAACGTTAAAACTGAAGGTTGGGCGAACCCGTCCATCTCAGGCGTGACTAAAACGTATGTAAAAAACTTTGACATAGGTTTATCGTCATTCCTTCAATTTATTAGCTCAAACAATGTCATCCTGTAAGTAAACAGAGTATGTATTGATTGAGTTAGCTGACGTTCTTTTGGAATGTTATTCGAAAATTTCATTTCACACTTTTGTTATGTTACCAATACATAATACCAATAATTTGATCATTGCTTTAGACCACGTTACACCATCTACTTTATTCTGGAACGGTAACGCTAAAAGAAATCTGTTCGTGCTATATGCGGGTATATAAAAAAATCATAGATTACGAGGCTGAAAACCTCCCTGCGCATTATAGGAGGGTGGGCATTATATGCGGGTATTTACGGCAAATATTAACAAATTGCGGGACATAAAGGCTGTTACGACTTCTTGGTCCTCCTCTGTCAGGAATAGTAGGCGGGAGGAAGTAGTGCTGACCCGATTGAGGATAGGGCACTGTGCCCTTACTCACTGTTATCTGTTCACACAGGAGAAGGATGTACCACACTGTGACCATTGTGACTCCCGTCTCACTATAAGACATATCCTGACCGAATGTACCCACTACCAGGGTATGCGAAACAGTCTTTCGATGCAAGGCCAGCTTAACGATGTTCTGGGAGATGACCCTGTTAAGATAGACGTGGTTTTCAAGTTCCTCAGGGAAGTTAATTGCTTTCATACATTTAAATAATTTTAACATTACATTTTTTCTATACACATCACCTGTATAAAATTTTATTTTAATTTTATCACAATTAGTAGGGAAATATAATAACTTTTATTGTATTACTGATTTGAGTACGGTGTGAAATGACCTTGCTGTCGACACACCTTATAAAATCAACTCTACTACTACTACTGAACCAAGGGTTTATGGAAAAAAGGCAAATTGGTTCCTAACTAACCTAACATTATTTTGACAACAAGAAATGATGTGAAGGTGAACTGATCTTTAAAGCTGATGTTGTTGATGATAACAAAGATGTTCATGAAGATGAATACAAAGAAGACAACAAGAGGAATACAAGATGATGACTAAGACATTGGTTGTTAGGGTTTTTATTCCTCTGGAGCAGTGCTCCGCAACCATTTAAATTTCATAGCACCCTTTTCTGTTCACTCAAACTTCATGGGACTCCAAACCACATTTTACTAAACATTTTTATTACCTTTTATCAAAAAAATGGAAGAAAATAATCAATTGTCACACATCAATCAATCAATCATTAGTTGATTTACAAAAGCATTTATTGAAATTTAATTTAGAAAAAGTGCATGGAGGTGTGAGGACAAAATTAGGCCTTTCATTTGATATTTTGTTATTATTCCATGCCAGGTCAAATTACTGTGAGTTTTACTAATTATAAATGTATGGATGTAGTGATGAAATATGCAGAACAGAGATTAGCTGGCACACTAAAATATGAAATCTTTAAGTGCTCTGGCATTGGTATATATTGATGGTATAGCACTAATAGCAGATAGCAAGATGTCAGCATTCAAATGGACAAAGGGCTTAGAAATAACGGGAATGGAATCGAATATTAACGATTTCAAGTTAAATGTACATTGAATAAAGTTGGGGAGATGGAAAGAATGTGCATAGAAGTATAGGAATGGAAATTTTAGTTGTAATTATGTAATAATATTTTAGCTCAATTTTTAATAAAGAAATAAATAAGAGCCAAGAAAGAAATAATAGGGTATAAAGAACTTAAGCTTTAGGCAAGAATTCTGGTTTACAAGTTACTTTTGGAGCCAATTATATTGGATAGGCATGAAAGCTTCCATGCATAAGACAGGAATGCAAGTTTAGTAACCATTATCTAGACAAGTATGTGAAGAAAAACTAGCAGGAAGAAGAACAGAGCTAGATTACAAGGGAAGCACGTGCAATAGATACAATATATTGCACAAGCTAAAGATAGAAATGGCTGCAGAGAATACTCACTATGAGATAAAACTAGAATAATACATTGTTTCTTTTTATTATGCTTAGATTTTCTTAACTGTTAATAAAATATATTTTAGTATATAAAAAGCCAACAAAGATATTACTCAATTTGATTAAAATATTAGATGAAAACAGTACAGAGTCCAAAAACCTACAATGGGAGTTAGAGATTTTTTGATTTTATCCATAGGGTTACCAGATAACAGAGATTAAATAGTTGGATAGCGTTTTGAAACTTTATAAGAGTGCCCGGATAAACAGTTGCAACATAAGCAGTTTTATTAGGTCACCTTTGCTCTAGCATATTAAAGGTAGCATCTGATGAAAGACATGGTATCATACCTACCACCACCGACCCTCCATACAAGTCCTGGAGCCTGGCCACTGGGCTCTGGATAAGAAACATCTTCCCCATCCAATCCCTCCCTCCCTCTTAGTCATCAAAAACCACCTCCCCTATTACCACCTCCACCAACTCCTCAACCAAGTCCACCAACCCGTCTCCCCCAAAATTATCCCCCCCCCGAATAAACCCTGTGAAACCCCTGTAAGGGCATTCCCCAATTAAAATTCCCCCTCCCAAAAAACACTTCCACACCCCCCTCACCCCCCTCCTGCCCCTCACCCACTTCCTCAACCTCCTCCCCCTCACCTCCTTCCTCCCCCTCACCCCCTTCCTCCCCCTCACCCCCTTCCTCAACCTCCTCCCCCCACCTCCTTCCTCCCCATCACCACCTTCCTCCCCCTCACCCCCTTCCACCCCCTCACCGCCTTCCTCCCCCTCACCCCCTTCCTCCCCCTCACCCCCTTCCTCCCCCTCACCCCCTTCCTCCCCCTCACCCCCTTCCTCCCCCTCAACCCCTTCCTCCCCCTCAACCCTATCACCCTCCACTACTCCATCCCCCCCACCATTTACCTCCTCTCCCTCCTCCGCCTGAAATAAGTGCAAGAATGAATCAATTAAGGAATGAATAGCTAAATATTAACTGATTTGTAGAATCTACAAATCATCATGAAAAATCAAAATGCTTAAATTAAATACTAATCAACATAACTCTGCACAATTCTCATGCTCTATTCCTACTGTTTAGCCAATTAAGCTATATCAAACAACACACACTTGATGTTCTTAAATGGTGCCTGGAAAATCAAGTGCTAACTGAAACAGTGCTATTCGGAACATGTACTTCCATAAGAAATGAAGTTATAAGATACAATTCATGCTTCAGATTCTATTAATGGAAATGAAAATAGGTAGTATTTTACAAATAATACACCAATGTATTATTTTTTAACCATATTATGTAACATAAAATAGGTCATAATTTGCATTGCAATTATATTTTAAATTGAACAATAAAAGTTGAATATAAATGAAGGACGGAGTAGAAGAAGATACCTGCGTCTACTTATATATACAGGGTGAGGCAATAGTCACTATACAGCCACAATTTTATTAAAAGAAAATTGGAACATAATAACATAAGCATCATGACTGAAGATACTGTTCAATTAAGAGAAGGCCACCAATAAGACAAAAACAAAATCGTACATCGAAACTATCAAAATCTTACTAAGTTTTCATAAAGAAATACGGATTCATAAAAGAATTACCACATGTCCTTTATAAATAAAGGAACATGGAATGAGACCAAATAAAGAAAATATTCAAATACCTCGGTATTACATTTTAAAAAACTGAACAATCAAAAAGGAAGCGATTCACAAAAAACAAATGTTGGCACTCTCCAGCTTTTAGTCTGCATAAAACCTCTAATTTAACCTCGAGAGTAAAGTTTTTCCTCTTTTTCTCCTCTGACTGCCGGCTATGACTCACGGACTTTTTATTTAAAGGGGAAATATAATTTTAATATATATATATATACATATATATGTGTGTGTGTTTGTGTGTGTATGTATATATATATATATATATATATATATATATATATGTTATAACCCATTATAGGCTTACCACATATTGTGTATCAAACAGAAAAATGTCTTTTATTATGTATATATATATATATATATATATATATATGTATATGTATATGGCTCATCTGCTACAATAGTGACACAACTCCGAAAATGCAATTTTTCAGGAGAGCAATTTGAAAATTTCATTTTTTTTTTCCTCTTTTTCTCCTCTGACTGCCAGTTATGACTCACAGACTTTTTATTTAAAGGGGAAATATAATTTAAACAAAGTTCACTCTATATTTTGACCTAAAAAGCATCGACAAGTGTACACAGAATCATCAAGCTACTGAAAATACTAACGTCAGAGGCGCTGTGCAGTGGACTTGATAAATTACACCAGAAATTTTGAAGAGCGTTAATGTGGAATGCGTGAGTGCAATTTGGAAAAAGGTAATACATTATTTTCAGTGTTACTCATACTTAAGGTAGATTCATATTATCAAGCATCGAACGTTTCAAGCACATAGCGTATCGGTTCCATTGTTGAATGGTTTTCAATTGATGTATTCATATTATACGGCATGTTACGTTTATGGCCGGTATTTTTGCTAAGAATATTTTGCCCGATACGCGACGTGCTCGTACGTGCCCAACCGTACAATGTGAATTACCATCAGTTTGGTTTCGTTCGTTCGTATCATTCTTTGCTAAAGTAATGTCATACCGTAGATTTGTCCTCATAAAACACTATCTGCATTTTTCGGATAATAGTGTCTTTGATAAGGATACACATCCGAATGTCAAGCTAAATAAAATTTGGCCTGTGCTTGTTTATTTGAACAATAAGTTCTCAAGTTTGCTGACTCCTGAGGGGGACATTTCTATTGATGAAAGTCTCATGCTTTACAAGGGTAGGCTAGCATGGCTCCAATATGTTCCCCTAAAAAGAGCAAGATTTGGAATAAAAACTTTCATGCTATGTGAGTCAAAGTCTGGATATGTATGGTCAATTATAATATATACAGGAAAAGGGTCAGTATTGAATAAGGAATATAGTAATCTACCTATATCATCCCAGATTGTCCTAGCACTAATGAAGCCCCTTCTAGGTAAAGGTTATTGTTTGACTACAGACAACTACTACACCTCCCCAGAGCTGGCTGATTTATTGATTGCTAAAGGAACTGATACCTATGGGACATTGAGAATTACAAGAAAAGAAGTTCCAAATGACCTGAAACAAAAAAAGTTGAAAAAGGGGGAATTTACTGCCTTTCAGAGAGGTAAAGTAATGGTGATGAAATGGCATGACAAGAAGGTTGTTACCGTACTCTCTACGGTACATAACACTGAATTTGTTGAGCTGAAAAAGAGGGAAAAGGTGTTACGGAACCCGAAACTTATTGTCGAGTACAATAATACAATGGGTGGAGTGGATAGGGCAGATCAGCACCTGACAAACTCATCATCATCATCATGCTTCTGTCCGAAGACAGGTTTTAACTGAATCGCTGCCTCCATTTCTCTCTCTCCCTAGAAGCCTCTTTTATATCTCTATAAGTATTATATCCCTGCTTTATATTATCTAATATTCCTATTCTTTTTATCCCTCTTCCTCTTCTTCCACTAATTTTTCCTTCTAAGATCGTCCTTTGTAAACACTGCCTTCTCAATATGTGCCCTATCCAATCTGCTTTTCTTTTCCTGATTGTTTTTATTAGCATCCTATCTTCTCCCACCATTTCTAATACTTCTTCATTTCTCTTCCTCTCTGTCCATTTCACTTTCATCGTTCTCCTCCATACCCACAGCTCAAAACTTTCTAAATATTTTTCCTCCTTTCTCCTTATCGTCCACGTCTCTGCACCATAAAGAGCTATGCTCCATATGTAGCATTTTGCTAATTTCTTCCTTGTTTCTAAATTTATTTTCTTGCTTGTGAGAAGCTCCTTCTTCTCGTTAAATGCTGCTTTTGCCATTTCAATCCTACTTCTGATGTCCTGTGTACTACTTCCATCCTGCGCTAAAATACTGCCAAGATATTTGAAACTACATACTTGTTCCAATTTTTGTCCATTTACCGTTATATTTAATTCTTTATGTTCCTTTGAAACCACCATGACTTTCGTTTTTCGGCATTGATCTTCATTCCATATTGTTGGCCAACCTCCACTAGTCTGTCTGTCATCCTCTGAAGCTCTTTCTCATCTTCTGCTATTAATCCCTGATCATCTGCATATTTAATGGTGGTAATACTTTCACCTCCTATCTTAAATCCTTTCTCTTCCATCAACGCTTCTTCTGTTATTGTTTCTGCATAAATATTAAATATCGCTGGTGAAATAGGACATCCCTGCCTCACTCCCCTCCCTATTGAAGTACTTTCTGTTTCTTCTCCTTCAACCCTGACTCTAATCTTTTGATCAAAGTAATGGTTTTTAAGCAGTCTTTTATCTTTCCAATCTATTCCAATTTTGTTTAAAATACCCAGCATTTTATCCAATTTCACTCGGTCAAAAGCTTTCTCCCAATCTACAAAACAAAAATGGATAACTTTATTGACTTCTAGCGCTCTTTCTATCATCATCCTCATACATCCTATAGCATCTCTAGTCCCTCTTCCTCTTCTGAAACCAAACTGATTATCTTGCAGCTCCTTTTCTATTTTACATTAAATTCTTTTGGTTATTATTTTAGTTAGAACTTTAGCTGTATGAGAAATTAAACTAATAGTTCTGTAATCCTTACAACATTTTGCATTGTTCTTTTTCTCCAGTGGTACCATCACAACATCCAAAAAATCTTCAGGCCATATGCCAGTATCATATACTTGGTTAAAGAATTTTGTGAGATGCTTAACTGCTTTCGACCCCAAAACCTTAAGAACGTCCACTGGTATATCATCACTCCCAACAGCCTTCCTTCTTTTCATGTCATCAGTTGCTCTTTTAACTTCAGACTCGAGAATACTTGGTCCTAGCTGATCTTTTTCCACATCCTCTTTTTCATTTAATTCAATATTTCTTGGCTTTCCTTCTTTGTCATAAAGCACCTCAATGTATTCTTTCCAAACATTCTTTACATTGTCTGGGTCCGAGACTATTTTACCACTTTTGCTCATGATTCCTTTATGTCATTTCTTTCTTGCCTTTTTCTTGAATAGTTCCCTTGCTTTGTTCACTCTTCCTTCCATTCAGCAGGCACTCTCAAACTCCTTGCACACAGATTGCACAGAGCACACATCCAACACATAAGCAAATCACCTCCATACTTCAACATCTCTCCCGTTATGCCATCCACACCTGCAGCTTTTCCATTTTTCAGCATATTCACTGCTTTGACTTTGGACACAATATATATCGCAATAAACTATTCTTCACCAACCAAAGAACCATCGTTCACCACTGCTGGGTTCGAACGATACTGAATGAAACCAAACTGATGGTAATTCACATTGTACGGTTGGGCACGTACGAGCACGTCGCGTATCGGGCAAAATATTCTTAGCAAGAATACCGGCCATAAACGTAACATGCCGTATAATATGAATACATCAATTGAAAACCATTCAACAATGGAACCGATACGCTATGTGCTTGAAACGTTCGATGCTTGATAATATGAATCTACCTTAAGTATGAGTAACACTGAAAATAATGTATTACCTTTTTCCAAATTGCACTCACGCATTCCACATTAACGCTCTTCAAAATTTCTGGTGTAATTTATCAAGTCCACTGCACAGCGCCTCTGACGTTAGTATTTTCAGTAGCTTGATGATTCTGTGTACACTTGTCGATGCTTTTTAGGTCAAAATATAGAGTGAATCTTTGTATGGAACTGTGAGCTTCACAGTGCCAGCGACGTGGTGTTTGACTGTTGTGCGCATTTGCACATAGGAGGTGGGGTGGGGAGGAAGGTGGGACTGCCAGGTAGAGAGTGCACTGTTGCTCTCGCAGTGCTCTGGCGTGATGGTGGAAGGAAGTTTTTTTTTACTCAGAGTGTGTTGTGCTTAAAAACCATGTACCATATTCTTGAATGTGATAAAGTGTAGAATTAGATTATTATTCTGCTTCCAGCTATTCTATTTGATTCATTTTTTTCGGTTCTTTTATTTAACAGAAAACTTTAACCATGGCCTTGCATCCCCAAGAAATAAGTTCTGTGACTGTAAGTGAACTTTAACAGCTTAAGTTTTCACAGCTATCTCTCCATGAGAAAGTTACAGTTAAGAAAAGAGGTCGTTCAACACCTGATATTCTAATATCTCAGCCAGGCAAAAGCAACAACAAGAAATATATTGGTAGCTTTAATTCTGAATGGTACCAACGGAAAAGTTGGCTTTGCGGCTGTGAAGTAAAAAATGCACCGTTTTGCTTCCCGTGTTTGCTGTTTGGAGGTGATGTACCGTGGACAAAAGATGGTTTTAGAAATATAAACAAAATGAAAGAAAAAACTGAAAAGCATGAGAAGTCAAAGAAGCACGTTGATAATGTTGTTTCACTGTCACTTTTAGGAACCGTAAGTATTAAGGAGAAACTTAGTGAGGCATACAGACTTTCAATCAATGAGCATAATATAAAAGTTAAAAAGAACCATGAAATTTTGTCCAAAATAATAGACTGCATTTACTTTTGTGGAAACTTTGAAACTCCCTTACGTGGACATGATGAAAAAGACGATTCAGTAAATCCAGGGGTATTTAGAGGATTAGTAAATTTTGCATCTAAATTAGATTCAGATTTGAAGAATCACTTAGAAACTAGTGCAGTCTTCAAAGGTGTTTCTAAGACCATTCAGAATGAGATACTTGACTGCCTGCTACAAATATACCATGAGGAGATAAGGACGGAAATTAGAAAAGGTTACTTTGTAGCTGTCATGGCTGATGACACAACAGATGTTTCGGAACACACTCAAATGGTCCTTGTTCTATGGTACGTATTGAATGAAGAAATATTTGAGCGTTTTTGGGGATTCTTTATTCCAGAAAATCAAACTGCAGATGGCATATCAAAACGTATTTTAGAACAATTGGACATAATCCTTCAAGGAAATGGACAAAAACTGATAGCTCAGGCATTTGATGGTGCAAAAGTCATGAAAGGCAAAAAAGCAGGAGTTCAAGCAAAAATAAAAGCAGTTTATAGTAATGCACATTTCATTCACTGTTATGCACATCAACTTAATTTAATAATGAGAAATGCAGCAAGTATTACACGAAACGCAAGAATATTTTTCTCTAACATTCTGGCTATTCCAACATTCTTCTCAAGATTACCACAACGTGTGTCCATTCTCAAGAAACATATGGACGTCAGCATTCCACGTCCATCCTGAACTAAAAGTATTCTATTGTAGGACTGATATTTATGAATATTGCAAATTAATTGAGCTGCTGAAATTTATCTTGGAAAATAATCTAGATAATGTTTTTAGTGAAATTATGAAACTGATAAAAATCCTCTTGACAATTCCCATGATCTCATCAGAGGCAGAGCGCTGCTTTTCAACATTGAAAAGAATAAAAACTTTTTTAAGAAGCACTATGAATTCAGAAAGACTAAATGCGCTTGCAGTACTTTCAATGGAGAAAAATTTCCTCAATTGTCACCCAGAGATCAAGGAGAAAATTATTGAACTTTTTGCGCAAATTAAAACAAGAAGAATGGATTTCATTTTTAAATGAATAGATCAAGCTTGAACTGTAACAATTTAAGTTAAAGTAAGTAAAAAATGTTTGGTTATTTGTTAAGATTTTATTAAGTTCCTGAATAAATTTTCTTTTTATACATGTTTTTCTCCTTTTAGACAATTTTAAAACAAAGGCTAAAAATTTTCTGGAGCAGCACCCCCACTAATTTTAGCTACGAGCCGCCACTGATCTTAACACACAAAATACTCTGTTTATTAAAAAATGCATTACTCCTTTTATTATGCATCCTTTAGAGTATCAGTTTGTGAAACTTATCGTGACAAAGTGACGGACCCTTCAATCTGGCCATCACACGTAGTGATAAACCGATTCTTTTTTCCTCGAAGATCAGTGCCACAGAACGAAAACACAGAATCAAACAACATACCACCAAAAACCGATTTCCAAAACTCAATCTCTCTCAATGAAAGTTTATCCATCAACAGTGGAAGAGTCACTCGCTCCATCACTGGAAACTTAAAACCAAAAACAACTTGACTAGGAGTTACAAGTTCTCTTGCATTCAAGGTGTTGGTAATAAACATCCAATGCCTAAGTAATAAATACAATGAACTGGAATCTCTGGTGAGTTTAGAAAAGCCTGAATTTATTTGTGTGTGTGAGCATTGGATGCAAGATGTCGTATTATCACTTCCTGGTTATATCTGTGCTGCTTCCTATTGCCGTATAGTTCATAAACATGGTGGTGTTGTAATTTTTGTTAAAAATAGTGTTAAATTTAATGAGTTTACTGTAGACTTAACATTTCTGAATGAAGAGATAAATTTTGAATGTGCTGCTTTAAGTTTCTCTTATGAGCATCTCAAATTTCATATAATGGTAATCTATCGCTCCCCTTTAGGGTGTTTTGATTCTTTCACTCAAAAATTTGATAACCTGCTATTTTCACTACTGAAACGTCCACATAGGCCATTCCTCATAATTACAGGAGATTTTAACTGTAATCTATTAATAAATGGACCAGATCAAAAAAAACTATACAGTATTCTTCAGTCCTACAATCTGAAACCCTTAGTCAATAGCCCAACTAGGATTACTTCCTCCTCCAAGACCTTATTGGATAATATTTATACTGACTATGATGAAATGAAAGTAAATACCACAATTTTTGACCCTTGCATATCTGACCACTGTGCAATTGTATCCCAATTTCACTTTTCCAACTCCCTGCCCTACTCAGTCTCACCTGACCCAATCAGAATCTTTAGTGGTACAAAAACTCAGCATTTCATTTATCTCCTTACCCATCACGATTGGTCAGAGATCCTTAATGCAGGATCATCATTTAATAACAGCTTTAATTTATTTTATTCTAGATTTCTTTATTTTTTCAATTGTGCATTTCCTCTTGTACCAATCAAGCTCAAATTAAAACATAAGAACAGCTGGATTACCCCCGAGATCCAGGCTTTATCTCAGGATCTCAAATTGTTAGCCTACCATGACAAGTTTCATGGAAATTTAGAAACCCATGTACAGTACTCTAATCTTAAAAGACAATACAAAGGCTTAATAAAAAATAGTAAAAAAACCTTTAATGACTCTAGGTTCCTGAAAGCTTCTAATCGATCAAAAGAAGCGTGGAAAGTTATAAATGAAATCACAGGCCCTAAGAAAACAGAGTCTTTACCTCTTGTAAAAGATTGCAATTCTGATGTAGTAACAGACCCAATTGAAATATCGAATGCTCTCAACAATTATTTTCTGAATTTGCTTTCAACTTCATATACCATCAATCCCCCCACCCTGCTAAATGTAGGTACTCCTACCTATATCTTCAAGCCAGATACAATATACCTCCAGCCTTGCAATGAGCAGGAGTTATTTGGATATCTTTCAAAAACTGGAAATAAAAATTCTGCTGGCCTGGATGAAGTTTCTGGTAAACTCCTTAAAGCATCTGGGCAGGCAATTATAAAACCATTATTGTTCCTCATCAATCAATCCCTAAGTCAAGGTATTTTTCCTGAAGCACTGAAAACTTCTAAGGTAATTCCCATTTTCAAAAACAAAGGCAGTAGAAGCCAACTTAGTAACTACAGGCCTATATCACTTTTGTCTCAATTCTCAAAAGTTTTTGAGTATGCTTTCAGCAAAAGGCTACTACAATTTCTTGAGAGATATAATCTTTTGTCTAGTTCTCAATTTGGTTTTAGAAAGGGGAAATCAACAGAGAAAGCTCTTTTCTCAGCATTAAATTTTATTGTTGAGGAACTCAATTTAAGCAACAGAACTCTGGGAATATTTTTTGACTTAAGTAAAGCTTTTGACACTGTAGACCATAAGAAGTTGCTAAGTAAATGTGCATATCTTGGTATTAGGGGTGTGGCAAATAATTGGCTGGTAACATATCTCACTGGTAGACATCAAGTGGTTTCCATACATAAGGAGGGTAGAAAATATTTATCTGAGCCTAGACCTACACACTCTGGTGTGCCCCAAGGATCTATCTTGGGCCCTATTCTTTTCCTAATATTTATAAATGATTTACCCAGTAGCCTTATGCTTAATCAACAAAAAAAAGTAATCATGTATGCTGACGATATTAATGTTTTGTTAACTAACCCTAATGATAAACTCATATTGGACTCAAGTGTTGATGTAATGCATAGAATGTCTGTGTGGTGTAAGCAAAACAAGCAGATTCTAAATAATGAAAAAACACAGGTCATGTTTTTCTCTTCTTGTCTACAGCAATCTAGTGACTTCTACCTGTGTCATGATCAAAATCACATTAAATCCACAGAGGAATTGAAATTTCTAGGGCTACACCTAGACCCGACTTTAAGATGGCAAGTACATATAGATAACATATGCAAAAAATTAAACTCAGTTTTCTATTTATTTTCAGTACTAAAACATACAGTAAGCCTTGAAATTTTAAAAATCCTGTACTATGGGCATTTTTACTCAAGAGTCTCATATGGTATAATCCTCTGGGGGTCCTCTTCACATGTTATCGAGGTCTTAAAAATCCAAAAAAGGATAATACGCTTAATGATTAATGCTCCTTTTAGAGCTTCTTGTAGACCCATCTTTAAAAAACTAGGTCTGTTGACCGTAACTTGTATGTATATTTACCACGTAGTATTATATGTTAAGCAAAATATGGCTGAATTTAATAAAAACTGTTCAGTTCACAATTATGATACTCGGAGAGGTAGTGACCTACATGTTTATCACAACAAACTGAAAGTTTGCAGCAAAGGTCCTAAAGCAATGTGTATAAAACTATATAATAGATTACCAGCTGAAATTAAGATAATCAGGAGTCTGCCTGTATTTAAAAAAACTGTTCTTGACTTCCTTATAACAAAATGTTATTATAGAATTGATGAATTTATGTAACTTATTATTATTATTATTTTTTTTTTCTTGACGTGTCCTATGCATTATATACTATGTAGTGTCTCTTGGACAAATAAAGTATTGTATTGTATTGTATTGTATACATATATTAACCATTTAATGAAAATAATAATATACTGTATTTATCGACATATGAGGTACCGGGGTCAGGGGCATTTAGGGCATGTGCCCTAGGCCCCATGCTTTAAGGAGGCCCGTGCTCTAGAGAAGAAATTCTGCAGACATAAAATTATAATAATAGATTTTGTCTTATTAAAATATCTTAGAATCTTAATGTCGGAGCGGGATTTGTACTGTTCTATGAGGAAAGGAATGTAGATTCTAATTTTTATCGTATCGTATTTTTTCGAATTTCGAGTAAATATTGGCGTTTTGCAGTTTTTATCACTCCTCACGAGTGTTGCCATTGGAACGACTATTGTTGGACTCGGATTCGGTATAGTGCATACAGGTATTGTTTTGTTTGCCGAACAAATACTCGTGATCAATTGAATATTCCGTTCGAATGTATTTGTAATATTTTATAACGCTAAATTATGAAATTTGGGAACACATAGATCAACATATCCGTGGTATTTTAAATAAATTAAAGCCAATATAAGTATTAATTAAACGGAAAGTTCGCATCATTAGTTCTTTTTGGATCGTCTTGTTACGCTATGTAGAGAGGTACTTTTTCTTCTTGTTTATTGTTGTCAACGAAAACAATCTTCGTAGCAAATGAAGTAAACAAAATCTAATATAAATACGTATAGTAAATGAAAGGAAATGGATTATTCACGACGAAGAAGTAAACTTAAATACATTCAGTTTCCTTACGTACACACACAGCATTTGTAAGTAAAACAGAAATAAATAATTTTCGAAGAGAGAATGAACGTGAGTGTTAAGTTTCTATTGCTCATCTCAAGTGAGGTATGTATGATTTAAATAACTTAATTTTCGATTGTTCTATTAATTACAACCTACTGGTTATAAAATAAATCGGTAAATCACAAATTCTATATTCCCCGGACATCGCTTCTGGTGTATCCTTTAGCAGTGCTTAGACGTTAGACTAAGCCATTATAATTGATCTTTTTTGACACGATAGCATTAATTGCTAGGAATGCCTTCTATTCCCGCCCATTACCAGCCAACCCAACCAGGGCGTTGCATCCAACTGAACCCGAGCGCGTAGTGCCAAATCCCGCCACTAGTGGCGCCGCTGTAGCTTGTGGACTAGTAGAACTTGTAGTTTACTATTCAGCGCATATAAATATTCGTGTCATTGCCATTAGTGCTTTACCGCAATTCGATGAAAAATTGTTTGCTTTAAATTCATCATATCAAACTAGGAGGCTTTTTTTCTCGTGTCGTCCAGCTGACTCCTCTGTTGCCCGTTACCGTGGCAACCTCACCATTCAGAACTTGTTCATTGTTGATGAAGATGCCGAGTAAAGGTATTTGAATTTTTTTAACAGTATTAATAGTAATCTGGCATATTTCAGAAATTTGAAGGATTTCGCATCCCTCGCAAATCCGACAACATACGTTAAATTTGAAATTCTTTTTTCATTTGTTTCTGCAGATTTGACCGCGACGTTATCCAGGCTCGCCGTCCTCGGGGCAGTCGTCGTTTTCGTCGGCTGCCTCGTAGGTTGGTGGGCCTGGGTAAGTTTGTGTGGTAGGTGGTGTCGGAGAAGGAGGCGGTGCGTCGAGGACGGGGTCATTGACCCCGTTACTTTTTCTGTAAGTAAAATAGTAGGCAATAGTGGCAATTACTTCTCTTATTTTATAAACTCTTCCAATATGTTATTTTAAATAGTTGATAACAGAAGTGTCCAGTCGTCTCTGGCAGCTGTGTTTACTTATAGCTTAAGAATGTACGTAGTAAACATCGTCCCCCCTTACATATCTCTTCCCGCATGTCTTCTCCTACTGTGGTCACTTTGCTTTTTGACTTGGTCATAGCGTGTCGCTGTCTAGAGATATTTCTATAGTGGAGCTCAAAGCATTTTTGGGGCTTTTATATATTACCGCTGTGAAAAAAGATGTTGATGCAAACTATATTCGGTGAAGGGCAAATCGTTCCAGCAGTTTCTTTGTGGTCAACATCGCTATAATCTGTGAAAACTGTATTAAAAATATGTCAGAAGATAGCTCTTCATAAAGTGATTCTTAATATTTTTAAATTCATTTTGTATCATTGCCAATTTTGCACTACTTACTACTCTTTTGTAGACTTCTATTTTATTTTCAGACCATTCTGAAAACTTATTAGCTGAGCAGTGCTCATTTAGTCTCCGAACCTCATCAAACAGTATTGTCATTAATCTTTATGAGACACTTGATTTGCAAATTTCACCGATTCTACCACTTTTCCCACTCGATCGATTTTCTTAATAAAGTCCACTGAAAAAAATTTATTCCATCCAGAAATTTTGTCCATTTGATCAAATAATCAAGGCAATTTCTATAAAATAGTTGAACCTCGTCCGTGAATGACCTCACAAAATTTAGTTTGACTCTTTACTCTCACAGTGAAACGATGAAAATGTAAGTATATTTGTGGAAGGATTACTTCTATATCTATAGCCAGTTGACTTGAGAATACACAAATACACCAATTAAAAGAACTCGTGGCTTGAGTAAAAGGAAGGACAATAGCAGAGAAATGTTCAAAAAGGAGGACATGGAAGGACAAAAGGTTTAGGGAGGACAGCGATTGAAAAAGAAGGACTGTCCTTCCAAAAGGAGGTCACCTTAATGTTATACTACATTAAGATCTTTTTGTGCATTTTTTACTACAGTGATGTGCTAATAAAACTTCTGAGAAAGATATTTCAACTTTTGGGAGCCCCAAAATATACTGTTAGTTCCAATCGAACCAAAAATGAAATTTCTTCTATTATCTCTTTAAACAAAAAAATTGAATTTCCATAAACTCACTGACAACAAATGGATACAATAGAGCGTTTTATCCATTTTTGATAACGCTTAAAAATATTAATCAAAGAAGACTATTTCACAAATAAGAAGTTGTTTTGCCATCAGCCTCTTTCCAGAATGAATATAAAAGACGTTTGCTGCACAAGGTTAACTGTAAAAATATGCTATGGGCTCCATGTCCTTTGAGTTGAAAGTCGTTACTGTCAGTGGCGCTGTTAGAATGGGCAGACGAAGGCAGTCCGTCACACGTCTCACCCCTTCAATCAAACAGTAAATAAGAGTATTTTTTTGATCAGCCTTACGGTACAGATGATATTCTTGGCATGGCTGACAAATGACGGAGCGAACAATCAGAAAGCAGTTATATATTACAGCACTTCCATAATTGCCCAAAGGAAGAGTTACGCAGAAATGTCTAACTTCAGTCATCTATATGAGGTCTCCGCCGCTATCCGCGGATTCAGCCCTCCACGAATTGTTAATATATCCCAATTCCCATTTCCGCAAGGCAATTATGAAATATTTTGTTTATCCCATACCAAGTATTCCACTTACCGCAATTTGCCATTTGTGCATATTTTTCACAACAAATTGACCGGAATTTAGGGTGCTTATTATACATGGCAATAAACTCAATACGTTGGCCTTAAAATTGAAATCTTTTACCGGTGACTGATTTCACTTTTGATTTTTTTCTCTTGTAACGGGTCCTTAGAAAGGTTTGGTATAGTATTTTTGAAGTTGGTAATTATATAAATATATTTATTTGTAATAATAAAAGTGGAAGTCGATTGACGTCCGCCGCTACCGCTAATACAATGACCATGGTTTCGCACGGTCGCTACCAGACTTACCTAACTCAGCAGTCCCCTCGTGTTATGCTACTGTTTTTTACTTTACACAGCTGTTTTATTTTAACATGAAACGATTCTTGATTAGATTGGTTGTTATGTTAGTAATATTGCAAATGTTTTTTCTGATTTGCCGATCAATAAATCACGGAATAAGAAAAAATACAATAAACTTCACTATTATATATTTATATTTCATTTTTTGGAAAAATATAATACACCGCTCCCCGATTTTAACGCGGGTTTCGGGGCAGGAGCAGCGACCCGCATTATAAGACAGCCACCATATAACCGAAGAACGATCTTATTTTTGACCGGACTTTCTTTCCAAGAAATGGCGAGAAGGGAATATCCGAATCCCCGGGTTAACCGACGGTATTAAAACCGGGGTGCTATATATACAAATATGTAATAC